>OY728129.1:924692728-927192728 GCA_963277665.1 Viscum album
ATAGGGTTATTAGTTATAAAATATAATTGATAATGTTTAAATGGTTTAAGTGTTGTATACGTATTAATCATATTGTATGATTCACTGTATCTCATTAAATATTACTTAAGGAAAAATAATATTTCTTAAAATTCAATTATGAATTGAATTATATAGTTTAAAAATTGTTTATAAATTATAATACAAGGTATTTTGGGATATTTATTAATTTATAAAAGTTCTTATAAATTAATTAATTATAAAATGTTTATAATTGGTTAATTTTTAATAAATAAATATCTATAAAATATTAAATGTTAATATTGAAGTAAATTTTACCAAATTACATTCCATGCCTTATGACTTAGAAATAATTTTTTTATTTATAAATCATAAGGGTTATTTATAATATGTCTATAAATTAAAAAATAAGGCCATAGTAAAAAATATATATTTAAATTATGAATTTTTCAGAATTTAATTTGAATCATTCAAATTAAATCCTTATTTGAGAAATTATTTAAACCACGTCAAAATGAGTTTTGATTATTGATTTGATCAAGGTTTAAATAATATTAATATATGATATCTATATTATGTAAACTATTACATAAAAGAATTAAAATACAAAATTTTTATATTTTATGAAATATCATATATTTAAAGTTAAATTTCATATAATGAATAATATGAAATATTTCATATTATTGAATGAATATAAAGTGTTTATATTCAATATTATGTAATTTTCATAAAATTGGCTAAAAGTATAAAGTGTTTATTTTTATATTCACTTAAAAAAATTTATAAAGATGTATATCAGGTTTAAATACTTGAATTGTTCATTTATTTATTATTACCTTGTTTATTATTCATAGTTATAAAAAAATTATTAGTAATGTGTATTTGATTTAGTTTAAAGTCGTTATTCTGCTTCTAAGTTATCATACATGCATTTAAGGAGTTATATGTTAGGTATGATAATGGATTTAGTTTTTCTTTACCTTGAATTTAGCTTGTATTGAGTTATTATATTGAATTAGGTAGTTAGTTATTATTTATATATATTAGGTGTTAGAGTTATAATGGAATTAATGTATTTCTTGAGTAAATTATCCTTAGGTAGAGGAACTTTGGGTTGGACTTCTCAATGATCTGTAGGCTTGTGCCTCATCTAGAAAACATAGGGTTTACTATCCATGGATTTGGGATTTCTCATGTGGGGATTGTTGATTTTATATAATTATAGTCCTTTACATGAATAATTTTCATGTACCTTATGATTAGGATTCATTTGGATATGTATAAATATAATTGACTTTTAATTTGGGTTAATAACACATGTTATGAGTTGTGTAAAGATTTACATGTCAATATAGTTTGGACATATTGGTTTTGTGGAAGGAATATTATTCTAAACTAAATCATTATAATCATTTATACATAAAGGTAATAACATGAGATAAGATAGTGTTACACCCATAGGCCTAATACACCCAGAGAGGCTGGTAAATTAGGGTGTCCTTCTCTTCTTTTCTTCCTATTGGATAAAGATACTTCAAAAAAAATATAAAAACTGATCTAGTGAGTGTGTCTTCATTGTACTTGAAGTTATTCTCTGCATCCTGATTTTTAAGGAAACTCATTTTTAATTTTTTTTTCTACTCCATGTTTTTTAATGTTATTCTCTCTCTCTCTTCCTATTAATTCCACTTTAAATAGGGAAATAATTTTCCCAAAAATTATTGCCACTAATTTTTTCCACTTGTAGCCACTTAATGTAACTTTAAAACTCTAATTAACTTACCATTAAGTTTCTCATCACCCATAAATTCTAAAATAAATTTGAACAGATGTAACTTTATGGGTTAACTATCTTAATGTCATAGCATCCCTGTTTATGGTGTGGTCTCCTATGAAACTCCAAAATTGTTACATGATTTCTTACATTGATACATGGTTGATATAAAAATTATAAAACCACAATTATGATCTCAAATCCATCAACTAAATTCTTAATAAATCATGGTGAAATATTCTTTAAGTATGAAACTCCTTAACTTATTGCGGTGCGGCATACCTAACATAATGTTGAGGTCTCAAAAATACTAGTTCCACTAAAATCCACCTGAACCTCCTTCATGTAACAATATATCTCTTGAGTCATTGAAAATGTCAATAATATTTTATGATTGTTTACTTTGTGGTGTGGCATGTTCTGCATGGAACAGGTACCTCCAAAACTCTAGTGCCACCTAATTTAGACTCAACTTGATCTGAAGCATGGAACCTGTGTTTCGATGTGTAACCCATAAACTCAAAATATGCCAAAGTATGGAACCTTATGCATGCATATTCATGGAATGGTTCACTCCCTTGTATCTAGGACTTGATCCTACTATTTTATAAACTTCTAATTGATAAAAATACAACATTACAATGCAATGGTTTCAATATTCACCCTTGTATATTTTATTTTTAATCCACCATATTAAATTCTATCCAAGATCAATCTCCCCCATCCAAGTTCAAAATCCCCATGAAATATTACTTATCTAATAATTTTAAGATATCTCTCACCCATTGATAATAAAATTCAAAGGATTCTCTTATTTTAGATTTGATCAAGAAGTTTTTGAGTAATTTTCCTGAGTAACGAGTCATCAGTAAATTATCTAAGCCGATATTAGTCAAATCTCATTATAGAAAACAATATAAAATTAAAATTTATATATTTTATCCATAATTTCATATCAATCACCTCACTATAACTAACTCCCGCAATATAGTATCTCCCCTTATATTTTATACAAAATAAAAAATATAACCCTACAAGAAAACATGATTTATAAATATAGAATTATGTATAAAAGGAAGAGGGGTGTTTACAACCCTTCTCAAGCCGAGGGAGGTGGTTGAACACAAAGTTTCAAATGTTGATTTTTAAATACTGGTGTTTCTAATGGTTTTGTAAATATATCTACCACTTTTTAATTTGTGCCCAAAAACTTTAGTTTGATCATGGATTTATCCACAATCTCTTTAATAAAATGGTGTTGAATCTCAATACAATTCATCCAAGAATGTTATATTAGATCCTATGTTATCTCTATTTCACTTTGGATATCATAATGGACTTCCATGGGAAGATTTACCTTCCCTCCAAGATCCTTGGATTATTTTTTACTTCATACCAATTGTGTATAAGCCTTTGTTAATGAAATATACTTTGTTTCAGTTTTACAAAGAGAGGTATTATCCTAATTTTTGTTGAGCCACCCAATGCCCTTGATTATGATGAAAAAGCAGCTTCCACTTATGGATTTTCTATCCAAAATATCTCCAACCCAATCCACATCTGAGTATGCATATAATTATTTTTCATTCCCTATATAATAAATTAAACCATAATCAAGAGTTCCCTGAATATACCTCATGATCTGATTTACAACCAAGAGATACTCATCCATGGGGAAACTTTGGCATTGGGAAACCAAGCATCTTGAAAAAATATATTCAAACTTTTTTGATAAGATAAAATAATCTTCCAATCGGTATTTGAAAAAGATTTTAATCAATATATTTACCTTCCTCATGTTTTCCTATCTTGGTTTTAACCACTATCAATGTTGAAACAGACTTTTTGTCATGTATCTCAATCTTTTTTTACAACTCCTTTACATATTTAGTTTGAGAAAAAATGTATAACCTCCTTTATAGTTTACCTTAAACCCAATAAAAAAATTTATCTCCCTGATCATAGAAATTTTAAACATTGCTCTCATCAAGTGTAAAAATTCCCTAATTTAATTATTCTCGATTTCTATAAATATGATGTCATCAACATAGATGAGAACTATAAATTGTACTTACTTGGTTGATTTAACATAAATTTTTTGATCTAATCTACCTCTTCTAAATTTTTATTTCTTTATTATTGAATCCAACCAAGCATACTAGACCCTCATCACATTTTTTAAACCATACAAAACCTTATTTAATTTCATACCTTTGATTCATAATAATTGATTGTAAAACCCATCAGGTATTCAATATAAAATTATTATTTGATAATTCCATTTAATATTACTATCCTAATATCCATTTGGTAGATAATATATTTTTTCTAGATAGCTATAGAAAGGAAGAGTCATATTAACTCCAGTGTTACTGTCGATGAAAAAGTTTCTTCTAAATAATGACCTTCTACTTATGCATAACACTTGTACACAAAACTTTTATTGTTTAGGATCTCATTTCTTTTATCATTATGTTTATTTATAAATACACATTTTTTTCCTATGATATTATGATCCATTGGTCTATCCATGAGCTCCCAAGTATGTTTTTTCTCAATTTTATCTAACTTATCATTTATGGACTTGATCCATGACTTATCCTTAGATGATTCTTTAAATAAAGGTGGCACTACTTGAGACAATTGGGCAGTGTTATCTAAAGTTATCATCCTTTGAATTTGTATAGGTGTAGTTTTATCACTGATGATATTAGATTCATCAATCTCAACTCTTTTTCTTCTCTATGAATTAATTGGTTGAATCCTTTCTACTACTTCTTTATCCACTGATTCATCCTCAGAATCTTCCTCGTATGTAGGACTATTTATGATGGTTTAATTTGTATTTGATTTGTCTACTTCTTCACTGACCAGACTAAGATATTTAATTCTAAATATATTTCTATATTTTTCATTAATAATATTGATGTGAAATCCTTCAAAAATATTTTTCAATGATTTTTTTAGACATTTATAGGTCTTACTCTTGAAAGAGTGGCCTAAAAGAATCCCTTTATTTTTACAATCTCTATATTTTCCTAGGTTACTTTCCTAAGTCAAAATTTAACACCTTTTTATGAATGCTATAAAGTGATTCAATGTTAAATTTCTTCCATGAAACATTTTTATGGGGTCATATTCTCTCTCAGGATCAATAAATACCCATTTTTTGTGTACACTGATACTTTCATGTATTTCATCCAATAGTTGTGTGATTCCACTTTTGATGATTAATGTTTTTTCCATGGTTTTTAACTTTTTATTTCTCCTTTATTCCACACTATTTTTTTGTGGTGTTGTCATGGATGAAACATCATGATTTATCTTATACTTGTCCAAGTAATTTTCTACCCCATGAGAGGTTTAATTCATGCCATTTTCAGATTGGATAACCTTGATCATTCGTTTAGTTTTGTTCTCATCTCTCCTATGAAATTGCTTAATGCATTCAATCACATCTAAATTATAATGAATAAACATTATAACTATGATCATTAATGAATAAGATTAAGTAAATATCACTGTATTTTCTAGGAACTATCATGAGACCTCACAGATCTATGTGTATTGGATCAAGAAGGTTTGATGCCCTCTTATTTTTCAGTTAGCAGGGATTTCTCACTAATTTCCCTCTTACAAATAAATCATAGGAATTATCCTAATTCTATTTCATATTTATAATATCTGTTGTAGCTATCAGTTTGGATAGATTCTCTATGCTATTTTTATTAATATACTTAAGCCTTTGATTCCAAAGGCAATTATCTTACTTCACTATAATAAAAAAAGTGTTGCTCTCTTTAAAATATACTTGATAAATATTGACATTGTAACCCCATAATTTTAATAAAAATCTTCAATTTTACCTTTAATAGAGTATCCCTTGTGATGTAAACTGACTTCAAGTATAGATTCACGAATCTAACTCACACTAATAAGATTATGTTGATGGTAATCTATAGGAATAACATTATTATTTTTTAGTTCATCTCTTGACACACACGTTTTTCTAATTATCTTGGTTTTAATTACTCCATCATTTCAAAATCTAATTGTTCCATTAACACGGATCTTCAAATTCTTCAATAGATTTGCATTTTCAGTTATGCGGGATGATCACCCACTATTAAGGATTTGGATAAAAAAAATTATCTTCTTTGAGAGTGATCTCTACCAAGAAATCCTTCTTATTTTTCTTATTCTCCATCTAGGGGATGTCCAGTTGGGTTGATACATAAGGTGGTCACTCATTATTTTATTATTTATAAGATACAAGATCATAGTCCTCTTCCTATAAGGAATATAATAAATTTTCAAGAGAATATCATATGATTTTTAACTAACTTTCTCATTTAGCTCCCATTTGAGGTAGTTTGAATCCTATGTTTCCTAAAATTCATATATTTATTACCAAAAGTAAAATATTTATAGTAATAACTATAAAAATAATTTATCTTTGGTATTTGGGATGTGTTATCATCCTTCATTATTTGCTCACATGAGCTTTTACACTTAATTAGCTCTCAGCCTTTATACACCAAGTCATCATATGTCCAAGAAATCCTGAGAATTTTCATTTAATAAATGGAAAAAATATTTCTATCACTTATTCTCCACATTTTTCTAGATTTTGAGTAGTTTAGTGGCTATTGGTGTGGCCTTTATGTTTGATTTTTTTCACCAAATTTATATTTTCCATTATTTAGCGTAGTAACTTCACAAGTTTGGATGTCTTAACTATGTATATGAGACTGACCTTATCTATAGGCTTAGGCCTATGTTTATTTGAAATCTTTTCAAAAATATTTTTCCCACATGATACCCATTCTATTATATCTTTATCTTAAATTTTTACAAAATTATAGCTTATTTTTTCACCATCTATTTTTTCTTAAAACCCAATATTCTTAAATAAGGATATAACTTCTTCTTTAAAAGATTCAACTATCTTATTTATTTCTTCCAACTAGGTATTGAGTTTATAAATTATATTGGAATGTTATTCAAGTTATACCTTAAAATCAATCACTAAATAATATGTTTCCAAATAAGATTCAATATTTTCCACTACTTTCTCTAATTAAGTAATTTTAACTTCAATTTGATCAATATATATTATTTATTCTTTCAAAAATCTAGATAACTTTTTTTTTTTATTATATTTAATGTCAAAATCTTCAAGATCACATTTATGTTCAACTTTTAAATTAACAATTACATTAGGTTGGTCTTATTTATCATCTCATAGATTTTTTCTTTAACCATTTCCATCATAACATATTCCACATTTGAGATGAACTCAACTTCATAATATTCATGAAACTTATTGTCGTTTTCTTCTTCTATACTCAATGGGGTTTTTTTCTGAAACCCCTTTCCAGTTAAACTTTCATATTTAAAGTTTTATCTTGAAAGAAATATTCTTTATGGTTTATATTCCACATCATATTTATCTCTATTTTCTAAATTCCTTGGGAATTTTTCCATAATATTCCCAATCTTCCCTCAATTGAAATAAGATATTGGAAGTTTACTTTCATGAATTACTTTATCTTTTTTGAATATGCTTGCTATAAATGAAAGAAACTCATCACTTAAATCTTCATTATTTCTTCTAAATTAATGAAAAATGATACTATTCATTGCTTTTAAATAAGTATCTTTTGATGATTTTAAAGATGTACTCTCAGGTTTAACTCACATCTCATAAGCCTCCAACTTTCTATAAAGGTCATTAAGAGTTGTATTTGTAAGATTTTATTCTTCGAGATCTAATATTTTAGCATTGTACAAAGGATTTGGTATTCTTAGAATCCTTTTCACCATATCAATATCCCTAAAATGATCTCCATGACCATAGATAGATCCTAAAACTTCAGTGATAAAATTAAAAAAACCATCATTATTCTCATTTGGGATTATATTTATGTCGTAAAACTTATTATGTAGCACTTTCTACTTAGCCTCTTTCACATTGTTGTCCCCTTTATAAATATTAGACAGCTTGTACTGTATATATTTTTCGAATTTTAAATCTATCAATTTTATATATATCTAGTTGGATAAGGATTTAAAAATTCATTTTGAGCCTTTTAATCAGCAATAAAAAATTATCTACATCAATCAGTGGCATTACCATAGTATCGCTGCCTTGTATTCTATGTAAACTAGTAATGAAAACTTCAAGTATAAGAGATTATAAGTGAGATATCATGTGATTATTCCATATCTGAAAGTTATATCCATAAAATAAAGGAAATTAATTTTTATTGATCAATTTTTCCATTTAATAAACCACGTTAAAGACCAATTTATTGTATAATAACCTAGTGGATTTTATACCACCTATTTCACCCATAGGACCAATGTACCCTAATATGGGGGTTAATTGGGGTGTTCAATTCTTATTTTCTTTCTGTTAGATAAGTATTATTCAAAAAAACATAAACATTGATATAGTGATAGTGTATTCATTATACTTCAAGTTCTTATTTATGCCTCGGCCTTCATTAAAGATCCTTTTTTAATTATATCTTCTCCAATTTTTTCAATGTTATTCTCTCAATTTTTATTTTTACTATTTATTACCCTTTAAATTAGAAAATTATTTTACCAAAAATATGATCCATCAGTCCTACCACTTGTACCCACTTAATGGTTCTTTAAAACACCAACTTATTTCCCATTAAGTTGGTAATCTCCCGTAAATTATGAAATAAATTCAAATATTTATAACTTGCTAAGTAAATTTTCTTCATGGTTCAGCATCCCTCATTATGAATTGGTCTCCTATAAAACTCACATATTGTGGTGTAATTTCTTACACTATGTCATGGTGGATGTCCAACTTCCAAAACCTCAATTACTAGATCAAATCTCTCAACCAACTTCCTAAGAAATTATGGTGTAATATTCTACTGGCATTCAACTCCTTGACTTTTTATAACATGGTACACCTACCATAGCATGTAGGTATCTAAAATAAAAGTTCTGTCAAAATCCTCATAAACCTCTTTTATATCACAATCTCTATCTTACAATATGGAAAATATCAATCGAATTTTATGAATATTTTCTTTATAGTGTGGCATGTTATACTCATTGAAAATAACTCAAAAAATAAATTTCCATAAAAACTTTCATCAACTTTATTTATATTATTTCACCCATGTTACAGTGTGTAACCCAAAAAATCCAAAAAATAAAAAATTATGAAACCTTTTCATGAATCTTAATATTTTGGTTCACTCCCTTACATCGTTAATTTGATCCTAATGTTTCATTAACTCATAAATGGGAAAAATACAACATTATAACTCAATAGTTGTTTAAGATAGTGAGATTAAATCCCCTTTAAAATAATAAGTGTTGGATTCCTTCCAAAGAGACACTTTTCAAAACCTCAACCATCCAACTGTGTAGGTAATTCCATATTTTGGTGCCCATGTATTATCTTGTATAAGAAAAGAAATTAATGGGTGACCTTAATAGTATTAAGTGATCATTCTTAGAATTTTCTTTAGGTTACACTTAGTTGAGAGACCCTAATTGGATTAGGTTACCAAATTAATAGAGTTTAATTTATCCACATGATGAATTGGGTAAATAATTTCATTCTCAACTATCCAGGAGTCATATAAATATGATTGGGATTATTTTCCACCTAAATAACTAAATTATAAGATAAATTTCATAGAAAATTTATTTCATAGTGAGATATAGATCTTGTAATCCTAATGGATATGATGTATTTTAAAATGTTCCATCATTTTAGTGGGAGAATATTTAATAAAATTCTTTATTAAATATTTATAAAACATGATACTCATCTGATATAAGATTATGCTATAGATAAATGATACCACCATTATTAAACATAAATTTTAAACTGATCCTTTAAAATGGGAATATTAATGTAAGAAACTTATAAGATTAGTTACTTAAGAAAATTTCTTAAGTAAAATAAAATTATGTGTGTTAAAGCAACCCCTTTTTAAGTGACAAACTATTTAAGTTATTCAACATATAAATCTATATTATTATAGTATAATGGATTAATTCATTTAGTATTTTAAATGAATTAGATTCAAAATGAACTAATAAATTTTATTATCCACTCATATACTCTATATGATTGGTTATATCATCTAATTAGTGGGACTAGAGGTTTCCTTAAGGCTTATTCTGGTTAAGAAATTCATTCTTTTTGTCATCTATGAAAATTTTTTGACAATGTGAATAAATTTAAGAAATTTTTACCTAATTATTATTAGTGTTGAGGATATAGGAACTAGGGATATAATTTTCAAATTCTAATACTATGTTGATAGTACAAGTGGGTAAAATTTAAAACCAAAAGAATAAAATTTAGTTAGAAATTCTAATAATGTTTCTTCAAGTAACAAGTAAAGTTCATTGAATCCAAGAGTCATAAAGAAGAAATAATAATAATTCTATAGGATGGAATTGTTTAGGGTGACTAAAGGGTGACTCCATTTAATTTAAATTTTAGGTATTGGTATTATAGAAATAAATTATTTAGTTTTAAAGGATATATGATACCAAATATATAAAGTGTTGTAAATATAAATGTGTTCAAAATCAATGGAAGAATTTATAGAGCCAGTAGTTTTCATTCAAGTGATGAATCAAAGATTTGTTACATCAATGATTTGAATGTAAAGGAGTTTATTAAGATCAGATAGATCAATTAAAGGATGTGTATAGTTATCTCATTTATCTTATATGATATGAGAATTTTTTAGTTAACAAAGAGTTATTATAAATAATATGATATAACTAATTCAATACACATGATTTATGATTCATTGAATTCTATAACATTAGGAAATAGGGATAAAAAATGTTTTATCCAAGATAAAAGTGTTTATCTTGATGTTTGTTAAAATAAAATGGAATTGATCCCTCCATCATAAGTATAATATTTTAAATTATAAAATTATTTTGAATAAAATTCCCTATATACATAAAATACTATATAAGATAGGTATGTAATAGTTTATTTGTTAAATATTCCAAATAAGAATAAATAAGTGTTATTTCTTAACAAAATGGATTTTGTGTATCATATCAAGATATTATGAAGAGGATATAGTATATAAGATTCTAGTGGGAGTATGTTTGGACTTTGAGAAGTTAAAAGTTACCAAATAAAAGTTTATACCAATCAAATTATAAATTGAATTTCACTTAATATCCTAGAAGATTTTAGGATATGTTGGTTGACTAATAATGTAAATTTTTACATTAATTTGCAAAATATTTAAAGGAATTTTTTTGATATAAATCATTCTAATAATGATGATGATGTATATAGAAAGGGTTATAAGTTTAAAACATAACTTATTAACATCATAAAATTTAATTTTCTAGAGTTAAGGAGTTTGAATATGTTTAAGGAGTTGAACATTAAGAATATAATTCCTAAATATCACCATTAGTCAAACTTTATTTCTTCATAAATTTTACTCACTAAATATTTTAATGGGATGGTTTTATCAAATAATCAAAAAGATATGTGTAAATAATTCCAAGAAATGCAATTAGTTTAACCAAACCCCTAAAAGTGCAGCAAACATAAGGATGATATGGTAGTAAATCATATATGATATGTTAGAAATATGATTATGTATGGTATTTTCAAGTATTATTAAATTATTTTAGTAATATGGAATGTATCATGTTATAAAAAAGAAAATATTGACGTTATAATTCTTTCATATTGGCTACATATATGTCTGTGTGTGTGATTACATATATGTGTGTGTGTGTGTGTGTGTGTGTGTGTGTGTGTGTGTGTGAAGTAAAATGATAATTAACCTAACAAAATATGACTTTGAATTATCCATAACCTATTTTGATCAGGTAATATTATAGGTTATGATGAAATTTTAAGTTTAACATAATTAATATTCTTGTATCAATATGAAAAATATTCTCTTGAGGTATAAAATGAGTTTTTGCACTAGATGGTCCATTAAGTATACCACACAAAGTGCCATATTCTAGGTCTTTGGTATATTGGGGGGTGCAAGGTTCGTATTTGGAGTCCCTACTACCTAAGTTTGGTGGTATATCTATCATGATAACCTTTATATTTTGATACTTTTCAAATGCAGTCCTTGTGTCTTAGCTAATTAGGGGGTGGCTGGGTATGTTGGTGATCATGTCATTATTTGGAACTCAACTAAGATGGGATTTTTCCTCTCATATGATGAGTAAGACATATGATCCCTTGATTGAGATGGACTGAGTAAGTGAATGACCATACCTAGATAGTACATATGATGTTTTTATCTATTCAGATGAGGGAAATATGATGTGCTCATCCATAAAGTTGAATGACATGTGATGTATTCAGTTCCCTGGTCATTCTATACTCGGAGAATTGAGAATGTATTAGTTAGATATATGGTATTGACATACTTTGTGTTTCATGGTCACTCAATGTATTGGATAAAGAAATTATGATAATTCATACTTGTATATGATGTAGTTGGTGAGAACATGCATAGAGATGCATGTATTTGATGAATATAAAACTATATCCTTTTATAGCTTGAGTATCACGGATGCTTTTCTAGAGGCCACTCTTTTCTTACATTTATAAAAGTAGCGATTCATATTTTTTTTCCAATTCTGTAAATGTATGTGGGTTAATGTTTTTTTACTAAATGGGGACATGTTTTGACTCATAAATATATAGTAAAAGTGTTTTATATTTAATACAAACAATACTAAAAAAATATCTACATTCATGGGTCTATATCCACTTGAGGTATTCTCATGGTTGTAATTTGGGCTATAGTCATGGGTTAAGGATGATCGCGGTCATAGGTATCATACTTCCATTATCAAGTTCTCTCATGGAAAAATGTTGATGTGTGAAACTAACTTTAAGAATAGGTTTAAGGAATTAAATACCTAAGGCCATAGACACACATCACTTGTGACCATGGGTGGGTGTGGGAAAGTATTTTCACCTCAAGAAAGGTCTAGGAACAATGTGGGTACATATGGTGGTAAACCCTGGTACTAAGGCCCTACCTGTAACGACCCAAGTATTTATAAAATAATACATTTTCAAATATATTAATATTTATGAATAATATATTAATTTTAAATCAAATATGATAATTTTTATGATAGCATACCTGACATGAATCAATGAGTTTCTCTGAAATCTTACGTTGCGCACAACATTGAGTTATACCAAAAAATAATATAATATTATTATTTTAAATGGTAGTTGGCGTCTAGCCATTGTAATGGTGGGAATGAATAGAAATAAATACAATATAATTATACATGTTTTTAAATGTTTTTAAATTTATCAAATAAATTTTAGATCCTTAAAATGAGAATGAATCCAATTTTAAGCATAAAATACTCTAATATTTTTAAAAAGGTTGTTTTACTGCCTTTTGATGGTGAAACATTTTTAAATATAGTTTTTGAAACTTTTATATGTTATATTTGATAAAATAAAATTCTTATTTAAAATGGGGAAATCAAAATTTTCATTGGTTGAAATTTTGGCATTTTTATGATAAAATCAATATTTTAATGAATAGTGAAAAATACCGCATTTTAAGTCAAAACTATCGTTTCATCTAATTTATTTATATAGATAAATTATCTTCCTTATTGGTTTTAAAGTGTAATTGTATTATGTTATTATCATTTAATCCAATTTTGGCCATTTTAATTAATTTCACATTAAAATTAGATATAAATGCACGTCAATCTTTTGATGGTTATTACTTTTTGAAAACTCGTTTTATCATTTTGACAATGAGAATTAATTTTAAATTAATTACTGAAACTTATGTATTTTTAATTTGGAAAATGGATTCCATATTTTTAATCAGAGGGTCCAAATTTTGTAAATATTCACCTTTTATTTTTGGATATTATGAATAATAACTTTATTAATTTTTATTTACCACAGTTAAAGGTAAATTGGGTAAATTAGGGTAACAAACAATATGATAAGGATAATAAAATTACCCTAATAACTAAAAAAATCCTATTGGATGAATAAAAGTCAATCCATATCACTTTAGAGTCTTAATTGATTCATTTCATAGACTTTTTTTCCATGAAAGTGATGTATTTATTATTAAAACAAAAGAAAGTGACAATATGTCACTCTCGTATCTCTTATAAGTATAATAATTTTAATGTAGATATAAAATTGATTAAACATAAAAAAAAATATTATATAGAAATATAAAATAATTATCAACATAATGGTAATTTATTTATGATTTTTAGATATTAAATAATTACTATAAATATTGACACAATAGTTATATAGTAATTATTTTATTAAGAGCAATATCAAATAAATGATATTATAAATATTAAAATAAATATTATATGACATCATTTATATAATACACTAATTTTATGGAAGACTATTATATGTTAGGATTTATTTAATGTATTTTTTTCAAGTAATAAAGTATTTATGAATTTTTGAACAGGTCAAGTATGAATAGTTTCAAAATTGACAGAATTCATAACTTAAAATATAAAATAGTTTATTAAATGTTTTAAAATTACTAAAAATATAAAATTTGGACAAATGGTTATTATAACTCCAAATATGTCATAAATATCACTTTTTTTGGTCGTTTGATATGTTATGGTAATTAAATTAACCCACAAAGTGTAAATAATAAAATATCATTGTAAGATTAAAAAGAGTAAAATAAAGGTTAGACAAAAAATATAAGGGTTATAAAATATTCAAAACTTGTATAATTTTAATTTTATGATGGTGATACGACCCAAAATCATCTTAAATTTGAAATAAATGAGTTTTTGACAATTAGAAACCAAAAAGAATTTATAATAAAATAATATTTCAAGACATTCCTAAAGTGCCCCTCCTCCCTCTTATAAAAGACCACCACCTCTACCCACTTACTCACACCTATCAAGACCCTTGTATCATCTAAATTCTAATCAAATAATCTTTTAACATACCTCCCTTACTCTTAGAATCATTAAATTGGGCAGAAGTCAATTCAAGAAATTATTTTGGATCAAATCAAAAGGAGTTACCCGTTTTAGAGGTAGCGTCTTCTCTAAAGTTCCTTTCCTTTATTTTCTTTCTTCACTCCATATGCTCTTCTTATTATATTATTACATAAAAAAAGTATCCTCAATATAAAAGGATGTGTTTATGATAATTATTCTAACTACACTTATACGCCCCTCCATCTAATGGTTAAGAACATACTGTTTTTGTGTACGGCGAACTACTACCTCACGAATCGATGATTGTTCAATTTTCTACTACCACCTCTCATGGTGGACATTATGATGGAACTATAATTATATATGATATATATTATGTTTATATTTTCCATATTATTATGTAATTTTTATTTACAACATACATTTATGCTTTCCATAATGTGTAAATACGATAATTTCATTTGAGGAAGGGCGAACTACCGCCCCCTCAAAGTGATATGACTCGTTCATGTCATACAAGGAATGTATAAAGTATGTAGTAAATAAACTTAGGTAAAATATATAACATATATATTATACTAGAATTATAATATACCTATGTATCATTTATTGTTCATTCCTTTAATATGATAAACAAATGAAAGTAGCGTTCATGCGTATGTACGACCTACCATCTCCATGAACTGTGCATTTAATTTATGATCAAAAAATGTTATAGACTATTATAAATATATATATATACTAGATATATATTATATTTAAATCATGAATAATATTCTGGATATAATTTAATTATGACCACATGGATAATTTTCATCAAAACAAGTTCATTTTTTACTCAAGTACCGAACATCGACAAAACGACCGATATGAACTCAAATAATTAACTAATTTCTATAAAATGGTAATAAGTGATATAAAATGAATAATAAAATTTAAAAAGGTTATAAATAAAGTAAAAATTAACCTAAGTTCATTATTATGAAAATTAAAGAAAGAACAAGATAAGTCGAATTCATGGAAAGAGAACTTCTTAACCCAATTTCCATTCTTTGGGTTAATCTTCTACTTCTTGATTATATCATGATATCATTATGTGAGAAATAAATTTTGATATCATATCTTGTATTTATACTTTATTTATGTTTATTTATAGTGAATACATATAATATATCTATTTTATTAACAAAATGCTCTTTGTAAGGGAAATCTAAACTCAATAAACATTCATTGAGTTAAATATCCATGTCATTGGTTTTATTTTTCCAAGAATATGTGTAAATGACCTATGATTGTTTTAAAATAAATATCCACTTATATTGGGTGTATTTATATTTTTCACACATAATTATTTCAATGATTTGTCCTTAATATAAGGATATGATCTTTGTAAGGGATCTCATCTCAATTTACATTCCATTGAGACTTATTTGTTTTTATGCACCAATTCACTTTTATATGGTGTATATACTTACCTTTGACATATTATATCAGTTATATCCTTATTTTCATGATATTATAAGTTTTTTTAATGTTATAATTTAACTATTTTTATTCAAGTATTTCTAAAGTGGTAAGGGATTATTTAACTAAAAAAATTAAATGTTTTAAAGATTTAATCTTCTAAATCTTTCTCATTAATATACATGTTTTAAAAATGGTTTTAAGGATTTATTTATATAAACATTAATGTTTTAAAATTTTAATTAATTTAAAAGTTTCAAAGTGGTATGGGACACTTTTATTCAAAAATATTTTTTTCAAATATTTTAAATGTGTTTTTTTAATTAGATTGATTATGTCAGTATCCTGAAATGATATATTGTGAATTAAAATGTGGAAATGTTATTTTCCCTTTAAGATAGTTTTATGTTTTATGATTATGTTATGGTTCTTGGGAATTGTTGATGTATACTAAATGTTACATGATAAACTGAGGGTAGGTGATCCGATGATATCTCTTTGATACATTGGGTAACGTGATGAAGGTAAACATTAAGGTTTCTTCTAGGATATTTAGGGAATACACTATGATGGGTATTCCAAATGTAACCATGAAGGTTACTCCCTATGTGGATATGAAATCTATAACATAAGTATTTTATGAATTCCACAATTTATCTTTATTATTTCATATTTCTATGAGTTATTCATAAATATTATTATTTCATGGGGTATGTTATAGAGCTTATATTTTATGAGTAAAAAGTATGATTTCATTGATTTGTATGTATTCATGGAATAATGTTTTCTTTCCTTATTTTATATCCCTTACTTAAAATTTTATTCTCATACCAAGTTTTTGAAATTTTTTTCACAGGATATAAGGTAGGGCAAGGGAATGTAAGAATTCAAGAAGAATTTTATCAAGAAAATAATTCTTTTTTTAAAGAGCTTTATTGTGGTGAAAAAAAATTGGAAAGAGTAGAAGTCTCTGCTTTACAATATTTGAGATGTAATGTAATAGTTATGGACTAATTCTCTAAAACTACAAACCTGAAAAGATTCTCAATTTTAAAGAAAGTAAATTCTTAATCAAAAATCAAGATTATGCAATGTTTAAGACCGGGGCCTTACAGTTGGTATCAGAGGTCGGTTTAGACAAATTTTGGGATTATGAATTTTGGATAACCACATGGTAAGTCTCTTTGTCTATTATTTAAGTTAAATCATTGTTTTATAACTTTTTTTATTAATGAAATTAGGTTATAAATGGAAATATGAGGATCTCAAATAACATTCATATCGTTTCCTGGTGAAATGATTGCAATAATTATTGCAAAGTCATGGTCAGTTGATTGTGAAACTTTTTCTAGCATATAACTGAGTTGCAAGAATTTTTTTGAGATATCAAACACCTCCACTATACCTTGATACCATTGTGGATCATGGGTTGTATTTATTCAAATTATATTTTCTCAATATTCTTATATTTTCAAGAAAGGTAAATATTATCAAGGCATTTTCAAATATTTTACCTTATTGCAAGATTTTGAATTATATTATGATTTTGAAAAGGTTACTAAATAAGTAGACCCTTGTGCAACCCATTTATATTTTATTTTAGAATATAGTCTTTAATCACATACTTATGTTATTTTAAAATGACCATTGATTGAAAGTTTCAACTCAAACTCAGTCTGAATGTTTTATAAAGAATCAAGTTTCATTAGGTGTTTTGAAATTATATGCCATACATGATTATTTTCTGAAATTATTTCTCTACGAACACCCATATGAACCAAGGTGTACAAGGTGTATTTGTATAAAGGAAGCAAATGATTTTGAAGGATCTATAAATCATTGTTGTAATGCATGGACCTTCTATCTATGTGAACAAGATGACGATGAAACCAAGTGAACACCATGATCAAGGTATGATGTTTTTCTTTGGTAATAGTTTTATTTTATTATATGGAGGTGAAATAAAAAAATGTCAATATATATAAGAATTTATGAATTAATATTCTGAGTTCATTATGAGTTTCAATGAAAATGAGAAGTATAATACAACCATTCATGTTAAAACATTTTAGGGTTATTTTTGAGTTTTATAAAAAGGGACAGCCCTCAAGATGGGTGACAACCCATCTCGTCTGGAAAGGCCGATGGAATCGAAGTATGACTTAAATGATTTTATGGATTATAAATATGTTGATTTTAGGAACTTATGTTTTATCAAATGGATATAATTTTTATAAGAAGATTATTTTGTGATTAAGTGATAAATGTTATTTTAGAAGACATTATCTCTTTTGGGAATACTATATGCCTAAGGAAAATATAATACTATGGGATTTCATTTGAGGAGTAATAGTTGAATTTTATTTTGTAATAATATATATTTTTATTGTGGACAAATGGTGATATGTATTATTTATGGAAATGATTAACCTATCATGGAGAAAATGTGATTAAGTTAATTACTTTTAAGTATGAGACTTTAAGAGTAGTTAATGTTATTTGGAGATAAATGTTAAGATTTATCATAGAAGACTATGTGATCAAATCCTTCTATATTTTGGATTTCAAACTTAGTGTAGATTGTTTTGAATAATTTTTAGGACAATTTTTAATTGAATGTCCTTTTCAAAATTTGGATATTTGTTTGTTGAATTTTGGAGATTAATTGTAGTATTTATTTTTATAAAGGATTATTCTTTTTGGGGATTATCTGATCTTGTAATAACCATTTTGGTTTTGGTTAATGTCTAAAGATAGGGAAAATATATAGTTCGTCTTTTGTGGATTATGTAATTCTCTAGAAATTTATTCTAGCACTTTAGGTGTGACTAAGTCATCTTGAATACTCATCATTTGGAGAAAATATGAGCTTGTAGTAGATATTTATTAAATGATGAAACTCTGCTTGAAAAGTAAGTATGTTTCCTTATATTCTTAGTCAAGATCATAAATAAATTCCTCAACTTAAGGAAAATAATATTAAAATAAAAACATTTTCTAATTACTTTTCCTATTGGGAAATCAAATACCGTTTAACCAATCACAATTTTATGGTTTTCTGGTTGTTAACTTTCTCTTGGTCAAGTTTTCTATCACTCTCCATCAGAACATGATGGTTAGTTTTCTCTTCCATATCCATGTTTTCCTATATGGGACCCTAGTTTGTGTTATCTCGGGTGACCTTTTTACTTAACTTTCTATATTTTAAATTGGAAGTTTTATTAACCTTTTTTTGATGTAATATTTTCAATGAAGCTTTTGAGCCCAATTTTAAAATTGCAAGGAAACAATTTCCAAAAGGGGATAATGATGTAACAACCTAGGTATTTATAAAATAATATATTTTCATATATATTAATATTTATTAATAAGATATTAATTTTACATTAAAGTGGACACTTTTTCTGATAGCTTACACAACACACAACAACAGGTTTCTCGGAAATCTTACGTTGCACACAACGTTGAGTTATACTGAAAATAATATAATAATATTATTTTAAATGGTAGTTAATGTCTAGTCATTGTAATGGAAATAATGAAAAAAATTAACTACAATATGATTATACAAGTATTTAAATGTTTTTACATTTATCAAATAAATTTTAGATGCTTAAAATGAGAATGAATCCAATTTTAAGCATCAACGAATCTAATATTTTTAAAAAGGTCATTTTATCATCTTTTGATGGTGAACCATTTTTAAACATAGTTTTTGCTACTTTTATGCATTTTATTTGAAAAAATAAACTTATTCTTTATAATTGGGACAATAAAATTTACTTTGGTTGAAATTTTGGTATTTTTCTGATAAAATCAATATTTTAATGAATAGTGAAAAATACTGCATTTTAATTCAAAATTGCTTTTTCATATAATTTATTTATATAGTTAAATTATATTTTTTATTGGTTTTAAAGTTTAATTATATTATTTTTTTATCATTTAATCCAATTTTGGTCATTTTAAGTAATTTTACATTCAAATTAGATATAAACGCACGTTAATCTTTTGATGGTTATTACTTTTTGAAAACTTGTTTTATCATTTTAACAATGGGAATTAATTTTTAAATTAATTACTGAAACCTATGAGTTATGAATTTGGAAAAATGGATTTCATATTTGGAATCAGAGATTCCAAATTGTGTAAATAGGTACCTTTTATTTTTGGACATTATTAATAATAACTTTGGTAATTTTTATTTACCATAGTTGAACGTAAATCGGGTCAATTAGGGTAACAAACAATATGATAAGGATGATAAAATTAACATAAAACCTTAAAAATCCTATTATATGAATAAAATTCGACCCATATCACTTTAGATTTGTAATTGATTCATTTAATGGACTTTTTCCATGAAAGTGATATAATTATCATTAAAACAAAAGAAAGTGACAACATGTCACTCTCTTATCTCTTATAAGTATAATAATTTTAATGTAGAGATAAAATTGTTGAAACATCAAACATAAATAGTATCAAGAAATGTAATTAAATTATCAACATAATGATAATTTATTTTTAACTTTTTAGATATTAAATATTTATCATAAATATTGACACAACAGTGATATAGTAATTATTTTATTAAGAAAAATATCAAATAAATGATATTATAAATATTAGAATAAATATTATATGACATCATTTATGTCATCCATGAATTTTATGGATGACTATGATATGTTAAGATTTATTTAATGTATTTTTTTTGAATTAATCAAGTTTTAAATAATTTTTTAAAAAGTCAAGTATGAATAGTGTAAAAATTGACATAATTTATAACTTAAAATATAAAATAGTTTATTAAATGTTTTAAAATTCATGAACATATAAGATTCGGCCAAATTGTTATTATAACTCCAAATATGTCATAAATGACACTTTTTGGAATGTTTGAAATGTTATGGTAATTAAATTAACCCACAAGGTTTAAATAATAAAATATTGTGGTAAGATTAAAAGGGGTAAAATAATGGTTAAACCAAAAATATAGGGTTTAAAAAATATTGAAAACTTGTCTAATTTTAATTTTATGATAATTATATGACCCAAAATAATCTAATATTTGAAATAAATGAGTTTGGTACCATTATAAACTGCAAATAAATTTATAATAAAATAATATTTCAAGACATTCCTAAAGTGCCCCTCTTCCCTCTTATAAAAGGTCACCACCTCTACCCACTTACTCACACCTCTCAAGCCCCTTGTCTCATCCAAATTCTACTCATATAATCTCCTAACATCTCTAACTTACTCCTAGAATCCTTAACTTGATCATAAGGCAATTCAAGAAATCCTTTTGGCTCAAATCAAAAGGAGTTACCTGTTTTAGAGGTAGTGTCTTCTCTAAAGTTCCTTTCCTTTATTTTCCTTATTCACTTCCAATTATCCAATTATTATATTATTACATAACAAAACTAGTATCCTCAATATACTAGTATATTTTTATGAGAATGATTTGAACTACACTTATACACACCTTCATCTAATGGATACGAACATACTGTTTCTGTGTACGGCGAACAACTGCCTCATGAAATGATAATTGTTCAATTTTCTACTACCACCTCTCATGGTGGACATTATGATGGAATTAATTATATATGATATATATTATATTTAATGATGCTTCTTCCTTGCTGAGTCTGACGCTGATTGCTCGCTTCAAGCAGCGATGTCCATCTGTGGATTGTTTTGATCGATTCATCTGTGGTTTGTGGAATCTTCAGTAGCACGCCACTGTGGGTCTTCTGGATTCAAAACATATAATGTTTTGCTTTGATTCAGAGGATGATTTGATCATATCCTGGTCCTCTACCCCACGTACCTTTGATGGCTGTCGTTTCATGCTCTTCTGATGGTCCTATGATCATTATATGAAGTGTGAGTCCTCGACTATGGCAATCTGGGTAAGATTTCCTGAATTACTACTTACATTTCAAAATACTTCTATCATCCTCATGCTGCGAAATCTTTTTGGTCATTACTTATGCTTGTACAGTAGAACTAGGGTTGTTTGCCATCCGATTTCACCGAGAATTTGTGTTGAAGTTGACCTATTGAAACAGCCGGTTGAGTCAATCTTCATTGCTATAAGTGAGGAATTTAGATGTAAACAGTCGGTTGTCTTTGATTTCTAGTTTGATTACTTCTCTCGGTGTCTTAAATTTGGGAATTTGATGGAGTATTGCAGAGGTAGGAAGGTGGTTTCGCAGGTGGAATTGGCCCAAAAGGTTGCAGAGATGGTGACTTTACAACCTCAGCAAAGGGAGCAGAACCTGGGTAATGGAATCTGGACAGAACCAGGTCCTATGAGTACAAGAACTTTGGATGGAAGGAGAAGGGGGAATTGAAGGAGTCTTTGAACCCTAAGGTTTATGAGGTGTTTGGAAGACTTATAAATGATCTTGGGATGCCTACTGCAGGAGGTTTGAGCAATGTTGTGAGGTAGGTAGTCCAGTCTGCTGGGGTGTACAATGGGAAAGTGTTGGTTTCAGCGGAGGGTAAGGAGGTAGTGGATAGATCTGTTGATTCTGTGTTGGAAGAGGCTTTTGTAGACGAAGCTGATGATTAGGTGAGGGCCTCTCTTGGGATGAAGACTCCTCATGTGCAGCAGGTGGATAGCATTGAAGTAAGAAACTGCTTTTCTGGTCTGGTGAATGAAGAACTGGAGGTGTTTCAGGATCAAACTGCTCCTAATTTGGTTCATGGCCGGTTGTCTGCTGAAGCTCTTGAGTTGCATGATAGTGAGGAGATTGGCCTGGGTCTGACTTGTGCTCAGAATGGCAGCAATAATGGACAGGTGTAAAGGAACCCTTCCATTGTGCTAAAGATCGGGATCATGGGGAAATATGTCATGATGGTGAGGATTCTTCAAGGACTGAAAGTGGTAACATAGAGGTTGGGTTGAACTCCCAGGATGTTGTATCTATTGAAGATTTCTTATAGACCAGGGTGCTTAGAGATCTTGAGACTGTGGTGCAACCATAGTGCTTAGCACTGATTGACCCTAACAGTCATGTGGAGTAGGAGCAAGGTGTGGATAATGGTCATCAGATGGTGTTTTTACCTGGGAAATGGGGGGACCTATCTGACAGTGAGAAGGAGAATGATGGCAGAGATAGAACCTCATTTAGTGATGTTGTTTAGTATGGGAAGAAGGTTATGGAAGGGATTGTGGGTAATATGACCGCCCCCCCAAAAAGAAGGCAGTGGAAATACTACTCATCTATGCCAAGGCCAATGTCTACCAGATCTTCTTTGAACAAAGGTAAAGGGATGAATTCTTCTGAGGAGTTTTTGCAATTGGAGAAGTTAAATCTTAGACGGAAGTATGTGAAGATTATGAAGCAATATGAAAGTTTATAATGGGATTTTTCAACCACAGATGAGGCATTTGATCATGGAGCTGGTGATGGGTATGACGACGGGTATGGTTTCTAACTTGTAATTGTATGCTCTTGTTTTCAATGATTGCCCACTGAACTTTTCCTTTTTTTTAATAAACGGTCAGGGACTTTGTCTCTAGATGAGATTTTTTGGTATATTTATATTTTCCCTATTCTTCTATAATTTTTATTTACAACATACCTTTATTCTTTCCATAATGTGTAAATACGATAATTTGATTTGAGGAAGTGCAGACTACTGCCCCCTCAAAGTGATATGACTCGTTCAAGCCATAAATAGAACGTATAAAGGATGTAGTTAATGAAATTAGGTAACATATATAATATATATATTATAATATAATTATAATATACTTATCTATCATTTAGTTTTCATTCCTTTAATATGAAAAAGAAATAAAAGTAGTGTGCATGCGTACGTATGACATACCATCTCCATGAATGGTGCATTTCATTTCTTATCTTAAAATTTTATGGAATATTATAAATACATATATACTATATATATATGATATTTAAATCATGAATAATATTATGGAGATAATGTACTTATTACCACATGGATAATTTTCCTCAAAACAAGTTTATTTTTGACTCAAGTACCGAACATCAACAAAACATCTGATATAAACTCAAATAATTAACTAATTGACATAACATGGTAATAAGTTATATAAAATAAATAATAAAATTTAAAAATGTTATAAATCAAGTATAAATTTACCTATGTTTATTATTCATGAAATTAAATAACAAATGGGACAAGTCAGACTCAAGGTAAGGGAACTTCTTAACCCAATTTCTATTATTTGGGTTAATCTTATACTTATTGATTATGGCATACTATGATTATGTGAGAAATAAATTTTTATATCATATCTTTTATTTATACTTTATTTATGTTTATTTATATTTAATACACAAAATTGATCTATTTTATTAATAAAATGATCTTTGTAAGGGAAATCTTAACTCAATTTCCATTCATTGAGTTAAATACCCATGTCATTGGTTTTGTTTTCCCAAGAATATGTGTGAATGACCTCTGATTTTTTTACACTAAATATACATTTATATTGGGTGTGTTTATATTTTTAACACATAATTATGTCATTTATTTATCCTTAATATAAGGATATGATCTTTGTAAGGTATTTTGTCTCAATTTAAATTCCATTGAGACATATTTGTTGTTATGAACCAATTCACTTTTATATAGTGTATATACTGTCCTTTGACATATTATATCATGAATATCCTTATTCTTATGATATTATAAGTTTTTTAATGATATTATTTAATTATTTGTATTCAATTATTTCTAAAGTGGTAAGGTATTCTTTAAATAAAACATTGTTTTAAATGTTTTAAGGATTTAATCTTTTAAATCTTTCTCATTAATGTATATGTTTTCAAAATGGTTTTAAGGATTTATTTATATAGACATTAATGTTTTAAAATGTTAATTCCTTTAAAATTTTCAAAGTGGTATGGGACAATTTGATTCAAAAATATTCTTTTTAAATGTTTTAATTGTGTTTTTTTTTAATTGGATTGATTATGTCAATATTCTGAAATGATATATTGTGAATGATAATGTGGAAATGATATTTTCCCTTTAATCTAGTTTTAAGTTTTATGATTATGTTATGGTTATTTGTAATTATTTATGTATATGGTTGGTTTCATGATAAACCGAGGATGGGTGAGCTCGTGATATCTCTCCAATGCATTGGGTAATGTTACGTAGGTAAATGTCAAGGTTTATCCTAAGCAATTTATGGAATATACTATGATGGGTATTAAAAATGTAACCATAAAGGTTACTCCCTATGTGGCTGTGAAAGTTACAATGTAAGTATGTTATGAATTCCAGAAATTACATTTATGATTTTTGATTTCTATGAGTTATTCATAAATCTTATTATTTCATGAGGTATGTTATAGAGGTTAAGTTTTATGAGTAAAAATATGATTTCATTGATTTGTATGTATTCATGTACTAATGTTTTCTTTCCCCATTTTATATCCCTTACTGAGACTTTTATGCTCATCCTAAGTTTTTGAAAAAAAATCACAGGGTATAAGCAAGGTTAAGAGAAACGAATAATTAAAGAATATTTTTATCAAGAGAATTATTCTTTTTTGTTTATGGATTTTTATTGTTGTGAAAAAAAATTGGATAGAGTAGAAGTATCTACTTTGTAATATTTGAGATGTAATGTAATAGTGATGTAATAATTCTCTAAAACTCTAAACCAGAAAAGATCCTCAATGGGAAATAAAGTAAATTCTTGATCAAAAATCAAGATTATGTAATGTTTACCGCTGGGGAATTATACTACTACCATGGGAGGATGTGCCTGTGGCAGTAAATCCTCCTACTACAATAATACTGCCATTGGAAGATCCACCCATAGAGGTAGACCCTCTTATGATTACCCTTACACTATGATTAAATATTCCCATGGTGGTAAAAATGACCCTACAACCATGTGAATATCTACCCATGGTGTTAGATACTATTACTCTAACACTACCGCCATAGGATAATGTGCCTGTAGAGATAGTGGTCTTCATGTTGGATCATATTGAATATTTTAAATACATGTTAATTATAAAAAATATAATATTATTATTCAATATTTAACAATTTATATGTTTGTGTGTATTGATTTACATATATATAAAAAAATTGTGATGTGATAGTAAAAGCTTGGGAAAATATGCAGGGCATTTTTGGATTGAAACCCATTGTGTTTTTTAATTTTAATTAGTTATCACCATGGTCTTAACCCATGGAGATAACCATGATGCCTATGGCCATGGAATTCAGATTATAGTTGTTATAGCTATACCACCCTGTAACATAATCAACACTTAATTAAATGATTTATAATAAGGGTTTCACTTTTTTACATTTACAATATCATTTAGGTTTTGAGTTTTTGAAAATTTGGAAAACCAATACATAATATAGTGGAAATTTCCATACAATGTACATTTTTTCTACAAAAATAGGTTCATATGTATACAATTTTATTTCATTCATGACACCTTTTATTCATTTATGATCTATCACTAATGACCTTACTATAATCCCTATACATCCTTAATCCCTGTGAAATTTGTTTTAAAATTTTGGATGAGAAAAAAAATCTCAGTAAGGGATATAAAAAAAGAAATAAAAATCATTATTTCTTTTTGAAACTCATAAAAAACCCATAAGTAAATATATAATTTTTGCATAATAAAATTTTAGCCAAAAATAATCATTAATTAATCATGAAATCAACTTCAAAGCCCTAGTTTTTCATAAAATGTTTTGTAAGTAATCATAAAGACAAAATCATAATCATTAAAGTTACCTAGGAAAACATGATAACTCATGAAAACAAAACATTCACTACTATAAAATCATAAACATGCCTTTAATCATGGTTTTATGATATTACCCTATGAAATCAAAATATTTTCTTTTGTGATGTCCAGGATCTGGTTCACTCATAAGTAACTGAACTCAGTTAGCCACATGGACTCAAGCACACCTCCTCATATGCCAAAGGTTGCTGACTAGCAATGAGGGTCTATGATGGTATGGTGTGAATATTATACCCTCATGATTGGAGTGTAGCACAATAGTATACAATATTAGTAAGAAATGGAAATAGATATGATAATAAATAAATAGAAAAGTAAATCAACCATATTTTATAAATAAACTAGTAAAAACCATATCCAATGTCATATAAAAATGATGTTGATAATGTCATGTTATATAAAAGGGGATACATAGGGAATAGAGTGTAATGTATATACAACATTCTATATAAAAACAAATAAATAGCCCATGTTATCTCCAATAGATTCACAAGAAATGGATCAGTCCTCTACCCTCATATTATATCCTAGTATAGTAAATCAGGCATCCAAAGTTGGATACTTACCTTTGTCCCTACCTGCATCCATAAAAACTATTCAGGTACCAATCAGTCGCCCAAACAAGGTGTGAGAAATACTCAATAGGCCACCACTTACGATATCTATTATGATTAATTTGGTAAATATAAAGTGGTAGTTTGCAGATATGATAATGAAAATAAATAATGTAAACTATAAATGAGTCAGATCTAGTTCCTAAAGGACACCATGCTAACACTACCAGCTTCAGCCTAAGATAGGATTCATATGAACATGTGTCACCATACATATATATATGTATAAGTATATGTGTGTGTGTGTGTGTGTTTATATATATATGTGTGTGTGTTTGTGTGTGTATTTTCACTATATACATAGTAACATGTATTTTCATATATATAAATGTGTAGTACTATCCAGGACCCAAGTCATTACTTTGGCATCCATGCATAGTCATAATATTTTCATACGGTAGTAATGGATTCCATGCCTAATTATAATGAGTAATAAGGGATGTTATTATCGAGTATCATAAATCATAAGGTTCGTTATGCCCATGTATCATGAATAATATGGGACGCCATGCCTAAGTATCATAAATCATAATGGATGACATGCCCAATTATCACGAATCATATGGCGTGCCATTTCTGTATATCATATATAACAATAAGTTCCATTCATGCTTTAATATAATCCAAGATATGGTTTCTAATCATTCTAAATTTCATTAAGTTAAGGGAATAATCCACTATTTTCATAATAATCGCATGACATTATCATACCACTCATTTTCCATTTAATTATAATAATCCATTCAATTAATTGGAAAACCAAAACCACACAGAAGGTGGTTTGGGAACATTACCATTTAATAAGTTATGTTAATTTAATAAGGATGCCCAAAGGGGGTGGAACTTATCAAGGTGGGTGATCTCTGGAAATAAATAAGTGTTTATGGGAGTTCCTCTAATAAGGTAAACAATTTCAATAAGTAAATCTTTATTTTTTTAAAGTAAATTCTTAGAAATTATAGCATTCAGCATAATGGTGCATGATATAAAACAACCCATATTTAGGAAAAAAAATTACAAGGCCACCTACCAGTGAATTGTAGTACTCTCATTGTCTGTTGTTAGATTCTAACTCAGTCTGGAATGGGAAAAATCAATGAAACAGAAAAATACCCTAAAAATAGATCATATTACTTCACATAGAAAAATCATTCATGAGGGTGATATAAATTAAGAAAAGAAGGAATAGGAATCAATGGATTACTGGTAACTATCCAACACAACTGATATAAAGTGATTTTGACATCATATGAGGGAGGAGTCTCAAAACCTATGGAAGGAGGAGAAGAGGATATTCAGATGTGGGAGGTTTTGTGTGTAGAGAGGAAAGAAAAAGGGAGGATAGGTATTAAATAAGGCAAGGGAAAAGGATATTTTACACATTTTAAAGTGGGAACATGGTTTGGTCATATGGTTTGGCCAAACCATGCACCAACCATGTGGCTCCACTACCTAAGTGTAACTAAGTGTGTGGGATAATATAATGGTTTAGGAAAATCGTGTGAATTTCATGCACCCCTCTATATCACCCCACAGTATTTACCCAAACCATGTATCCTTAGGTGCACGTTTTAAAAAAACCATGTGGCTTACCATTTTTCTCCAAAATTCGAAGGCCTGGGCTCCAAAAAGGCCCCAGAAACTTCTAAAAAATCCCACAAACTATTATGCACTTCCATAAGGATAAAAAGAAAGGTTTAAACTGAAAATTAAAGGATCTATACCATATAATAACAACTGGGATCTTATAATCCCCCCTCCTTAAAACAACTCGTCTATGAGTTTAACTTTTGAGGGTGTTAAAGAATCATATATGAATATTTATATCCACCGATCATGTATCTCATCCTCTCACTCTTAGGTATCATCCTTTACATGGTTTTTCTTCTATAGAACATGTACTAGAGTAACTGAACCACCTTGGAGATCCTTCATGCTTCAATCAACAATATGTATAATATTCACCTAAAAAGATGTATCAACATCTAAATCAACCATATAACGATGAATAATATGATATGGTTCTGAGTGATAATGGTAAAGATCAGATATATAAAAGACATCATTCATGGCTTGGTACCTCTGAGATAACTTCAACCAGTAGGCTACTGACCTGAATAGCTCCAAAATCTCAAAAGGCCTGACATAATGAGGTGAAATCTTAACCTGTCTCTAAATCCATCTTTACCCAATCCTAGGAAAAACATGAAATAAGACACGATCCCCAACCTCAAACTTCATATTTAATAAACATTAATTAGCATATGATGTATTCCTAGGCTGATCTATATCAATATGATTCTTAATAAGATATACCTACTCTGTAACGCCCCGAACCCAGCTACCCAGAGTCGGTGCATTACTTCGTAACATTGGCATGATCACAAAAGATCAAGTCTCGAAAGACCGATTAGTTTAGTAGCCTTGGAAACACTAGATACATTCATAAATGTTACATTACATCACAAAGTAAAAAACTATAATAACATAGTCTCCATAGTCCACACTTCTATCCTCTTCGGACTATCCCTACAGGTCATTCATAAAATAATTCTTCACATCCTGGAAAATATTAAAACATTGAAAGGGGTGATCTCAGATGCTCAGTAAGGATAACAATATAGTGGAATCTTTCATAAATAAACATAAACATTTAAGGCAATGTATAACTAAAACAAAAGCCTTTTAAACTTGAACATCAACATAATATGGCAAAAGTAAAATGAGATAATGCCATTCAATTATTCACATGGATATTCTACTGGTCGAATAATCACATGCAATATCAATAACCACTTTCATAATGAGGAAATGTATAATGCCAGACATTCTGAAACATTTTGTCAACGCCTCGGCCAAGACGTCTAAAATGATTAAGGCCTCGGCCAAAACCATAAATCAAATTGGGAAAGGGCCTCAGCCAATTCCACGTCTAGTTGTCTCATGAGACCTACCGATGCATCAAGGAGCTATAGCGGGCTCCACCTGTCACATGTTAAGTCCAATGCATTCCTCATAAGAATAGGTTTAAACATATCATAAACCATAACATAATCGTATCACATAAAACATGCATAAAGGAAACATAACATTTCCACATTTCAATCACAAGATATCAATACAACACATTGATATAATAAAAATTCTTTCAAAACCATTTTCAATACCAAAATAAAAGAAAGTTAAAACTTTGTATTTATTTTTCATTAAAAAAATGATGGCTTGTAGAGGAAGCTGAAACTCAAATAATGGTCATGGCGGTGGAGAAGTCATTGTCGCTGCATAAGTACAGAAAGAAAAATATTCCCTTTTTGTCGTTTAGTAAAACTCTTCGTATAAAAATATTCCTTTTGAATAAACGTAAAATTCAAAGGGGTTTATACACCGTATAAAAGAAAGTTGTGTATAAAACAAAATATGCCTCAATGAAAGGAGATTGAGACGAAGTTTTTAAAAAGATCATTTTTAAAATAAAATAGATTTATTATGTGTATTCGCAATAGGTACACATAAAGAAAGTAAAAATACAAAATAAGACATAATAATATCATGACATAATTTGAAAGTAGGAGATTAACCCAAAGAATGGAAATTGGGTTAAGAAGTTCCCTTACCTCGTGTCTGACTTGACTCAACCGTTCTTTAACCTCATGAATAATAAACTAGAGTTAATATATACCTTATTAAGAACCATTTTCAATTTCATTATCCTTTTTATATCACTTATTACAATGATATGAAAATTATGTAATTATTTAAGTTAATAACGGTCGTTTTGTCGATCTTTGGTACTTGAGTCAACAATAAACTTCTTATAATTACAAGTTGTTTGTGTGGTAGAATATCCATTATCTCCAGAATTATATTCATGATTTAGATGTCATATATATCATATATATCCAGTATATACATTAATTTATAATATTACGTAACATTTAGAGGTAAGAAATGAAATGCACCGTTCATGGAGACGGTAAGCCGTACGTACGCATGAACGCTACTTTCATTTCTATTTCGTATTTAATGGAATGAAATCATAATGATATAAATTTATAATATAATTCCAGTATAATATAGTGTATAATACCATTTACTCCATCCTTTATACATCCCACATATGGCATTAACAATTCAAATCACTTTGAGGGGGCGGTAGTCCGCACTTCCTAAAATAAAATTATCTCGTTTACCCATAATGGAAATCATAAAGTATGCCATAAATGAGAAATACAGAAGCATAAGTAAAACATAAACATATTATATATCATATATAAATATAGTGACATCTTAATGGCCACCTTTGAAGGTGTTATATGAGTGTTGAACAATCATCGTTTCGTGAGGCAGAAATTCGCCATCCACAGAAACTGTATGTTCTTTAACCATTAGATGTAGGTGTGTGTAATTGTAGCTCGAATCCTTATTATAAAAACATCCTAGTATATTAATGATACTGGTGTTGTTACAAAAGAAATGAATAAAAAGATTTTAGGGGGTTGGAGAAGTTAAATAAAACAAAACAACATTAGAGAAGACATTACCTAAAAAATTGGGTAACTCTTTTTGATTTGAGACAAAGGCTTCCTTGGGAAGAATTCTGACCAAAGTGAGGCTTCTAGGAGTAAGTGAGGGATGTTGGGAGAGTATTTGGGCAGAGGTTGGCCTAGAAAAATGGCTTGAAGGTGTGAATAATGTGGGAGTGGTGGGGGCCTTTTATAAGTGGAGAGGAGGGGCACTTTTGGAAAGTAATGAAATGTTATTCTATTATACAATGCTTTTCAGATTCTAAAGGTACCAAACTTATATAATTAGAGGATAAGGTGATAAGGGTTCTAAATCTCCTCATCCAATAGGCTTTGAAAAAGTGTAAGCCTTGGATTTTACATTATCTTCTCATTTTATTTAAATCGTTAAATAATGAGGTCATCGCTGCATCATAATGATGTCATAAATAATTTAATTTATTTAATGTCTAAAAATTATAAAACAAATACTATGATGTATAAAATATTTTTAGCTTTCCAATGACTATTTATAGTCAAAAATATGACTTTTATAACCCCATGTAAAAATTGTTTTAGTAAAATATTTCATGTTTGTGTCATTTTTTACTTTAACATTAAATAAAAGGTATTTATGTCATTTTCCAACTAAAGTGGCTCCATGGGGTCCCCAAGTTGACCCATTGATTGTATTGGTCGGCCATGGCACATCCAATGAGGGTAGGACATGTGTCAAGCTCATCTCATATTATTAAAACATTATTTTTACCTTAAACTACACTAATTACCTCTAATCGCGATTAAGAACTTAAAAGTTACTATTCACCAAAAAATTATTTTAATCTCATTGAACCACATTTTACTTCCTAATGACAACCATGTATGTCAGATTTTTGAAAATCAAATCACAGAAGTGGTAATATTTCATTTAAATGAAAAATCAGTTATTTAACTACCACTTAGTGGTTTCACTATTCATCAAAAATTGAAGTTTTTCAGAACAATGCCAAAATTTCACCCTAAGATATAATTGATATTCCAAATTAAAAAATGATTTCTATTTTAAAAAATTCCAAACATATAAGTTGCATTAATTAATTTTATAATTAATTCCCGCTGTCACAACAAATAGCGTGTTTTTAAGAAACAATTTATATCAAAAGATTGGCAATTGTTTATGTCAAATTTCAATGTTAAATTAATTCTAATGACCACCATTGGATAAAATGGTAAAAATATATTCTAATTATACTTTAAAACCACTAAATAGTATAATTTATCATAATAAATTATTTTGATTAAAAATTTTGTTTTAAGTATTTTTCACTATTCATAAAAAAATTGGATGTTCTCAGAAAGTTACAAAAAAATTCAACTTAGGATAATTTCGATATTACGAATACAAAAATGAAGTCCATTTTGAAATATAAAATTTCTATAATTTTAAAAAGTGGTTATTACTATTCATAACGGCTACTTTGATTAGTCGCGGTGTGTTAGAACTCGAAGTTGCATACAATGCAAGCTATTGCATTATTGAATGAGAAGCGTATCATGGAAGCTCGGGGTGTTACATTCTACCCTCCTTCAATAAATTGTGTCCTCGTAATTTGAAATTTTTCTTGGAAAATAAAAGGTTGAAAAGAGAAAATACCTTTGGGGAAAACCCACATCGGAAATAAGATTAATAAAATTTAGCCTTAAAAAGAGGGAAAGGGAAATGAAAAAGTCACCACCCAATTATGATCTCGATTAGTAGAACATTGGTGGCAATTAGAGACATATAATTGGAGGAAAAACGTAAATATTTGTAGGGAGTGATTGAGGTCACCAATCACAATCCACTATCAAATTGAGGGCCTCAAAGCCTTCAATCTATATTGATTTAAAATATCATCAGTTCAACAAGACATAAGGTATTAGGATAACACATTTTTTTGTTTTAATATCCCTTTACTAAAGTTTAAGAATTAATTTATTCATTGAATAAGAGATAGGTATATATATATTTATGCTTGAAAATTAGAGTTTCAACCTTCAACTCATCTTTCACTCAAAAAGATAATAGAACTCAAAAATATTATACTTATCTTAATTGTATAAGGTTCCAAATGTTAACACATACCATTTAGATTAGTAAAATTATTTTGTAATAACCAGGGACTTCCTGTAGGCTAGTGGTAGGAAATAAAGGCCTGTCGCACTATGGTTGTGGGTTCGATTCCTGCAGCTTTGTCCGACGCGACGGGTTATGCCCCACCCTGCAGGTTGTCCTTTTCCTAAAACTATAGTATTATAATATTCCAAAAATAATCTTCATAAATTTTTTAACCATAAATAATACTATCCAAAGATCAACTTAATCCACTCCAACCTTTATAGTTATCCAAAATACCTCTGTCCAGACTTTCTCTAAAAGGTCTCTTAATTCCAAAATCAATTTATCAGATTCCCCAAACAAAGAAATGTTTCTCTTATTGTCACATACTAAAAATATGATTACCTTAATCATATTAAAACCTTACTGAAATCAAAAAGTACTGAAGTACAATCTTTATATATATCACATTATTCTTATAACCAGAATATAATCCTTGAGTCCAAAAGCACCAATACATTAATTATTCCGCTTCAACTGTAGTCACAGCATAAGATTGGCCTTGATCCCTTGGCCTTTTCTGAGGTAAGTTTCCCTGACACTTAGGACATTCATTTGTATAATGACCCATTTCTCTACAATTGTAGCATTCAACTTTGATAGCCTCTTTCTTTCCCTTGTAATCACGAGCCTGGTGACCCTTTTCTCCACATTTATAACAAACTCCCATTCCTTTTAGGCAAGTACCAGGGTGATTCTTCCCACAATTATCACATAATGGAAAATCCTTCTTTCCCTTTTTCCCTTTATCTGTCTCTTGTTCCACCGTTCTCTTCTTCTCTTGCTTTACTTTGTTGTCATAAGACTTAGAGAATTCCTTTTCTGTCTTGATAGCACACGAGACAATATCTTCGTATGATGAGAAGGATTGTGATACTAAAGATCGATGGAGAAATGGTTTTAACCCATCAAAGAAACGATCAATCTTACTCCTTGGGTTACGTATATAATCGGCAGCATGCCTCACTAACCTTGTAAAGTTAGCCTCATACTTTGTGACATTCTCATCCTCCTTCTGCCTCAGACTCAGAAATTGCCTTTCCATATCTGCTCTATGGTCACGAGGAAAGTATTTTTCTAAGAAAAGCTCTTTGAACTCCCTCCATTACATTTTCGATACGTCATCATCTTCCTTTGTGTTTTGAATCAGCGACCACCACTGATCGGCATCTCCAGTGAGGCGGTAAACTGCCATGACAACCTTCTCCCTTTCGCTACTCCCTAAGGCATGGAATATTTTCTCTAAGGAGTTTATCCATTGCTCGGCTACTAACGGATTTGTACCCCCATTAAATGTTGGTGGTTTTTGCCTCATGAAGCGGTCTAACATTGATCCTCCACGTTGTGGATCAGGGTGATCCATATGAGTAAGGTTATTATTCATAACTTGAGTGAGTTGTCCCAGTATAGTAATAAGTTGATCAGCACCAGTTGTATCTCCAGATCCACAATAATTATCTTGAGCAGGAGGGCAATCCCTACATGGAGTGCGTACATTGATACAGTTTCCATTCCTTACACTAGGTGCCATTTCTAAACAATGGCATAAACTAGATTAGTTTATGAATCAAAATACATAATTCCATACTTGTAAAATACTTAACATAAATTGAACTATTTATGGATATAATCCATAATCATAAAAAGTTTTTATTTGAGGAAGTATATACTCATAACCGTTCATAGTGGTTTGTAAATAAAATGAGCATTATCCTAAGTATATCCCCCGGGAGTGTCGTAACCAAGAGTGCAGCAAGGACCGTTGTCGTGCACCAGTTCCCGTTTGAGTCTAGATCAAAGCGGTGTTTTCAGGTTTTACCCCTAGGTACATCTGTTCCAGAGCCACCTCTACCTGCTCGTATCCAGACAGGGATGTATTGCTCGGAAAACTCACAAAATCTCTACAATAATAAAATTCTAGGAAGTTCTTCTATACTAATCCTCAAAGTCTATCTCTGGGCTATGTGCTCTAATCAGAGTTTATCTAAATCTAGCTTCCAAGGTTAGTACTAAACTGCCTCTGATACCAACTGTAACGCCCCGACCCCAGCTACCCAGAGTCGATGCATTATTTCGTAACATTGGCATGATCACAAAAGATCATGTCTCGAAAGACCGATTAGTTTAGTAGCCTTGGAAACACTAGATACATTCATAAATGTTACATTACATCACAAAGTGAAAAACTATAATAACATAGTCTCCATAGTCCACACTTCTATCCTCTTCGGACTATCCCTACAGGTCATTCATAAAATACTTCTTCACATCCTGGAAAATATTAAAACATTGAAAGGGGTGAGCTCAGATGCTCAGTAAGGATAACAATATAGCGTAAGCTTTCATAAATAAACATAAACATTTAAGGCAATGTATAACTAAAACAAAAGCCTTTTAAACTTGAACATAAACATAATATGGAAAAATTAAAATGAGATAATGTCATTCACTTCTTCACATGGATATTATACTGGTCGAATAATCACATGCAATATCAATAACCACTTTCATAATGAAGAAATGTATAATGCCAGACATTCTGAAACATTTTGTCAAGGCCTCAGCCAAGACATCTAAAATGATTAAGGCCTCGGCCAAAACCATAAATCAAATTGGGAAAGGGCCTCGGCCAATTCCACGTCTAGTTGTCTCATGAGACCTACCGATGCATCGAGGAGCTATAGCGGGCTCCACCCGTCACATGTTAAGTCCAATGCATTCCTCATATGAATAGGTTTAAACATATCATAAACCATAACATAATCGTATCACATAAAACATACATAAAGGAAACATAACATTTCCACATTTCAATCACAAGATATCAATACAACACATTGATATAATAAAAATTCTTTCAAAACCATTTTCAATACCAAAATAAAAGAAAGTTAAAACTTTGTATTTATTTTTCATTAAAAAAAATGATGGCTTGTAGAGGAAGCCGAAACTTAAATAATGGTCACGGCGGCAGAGAAGTCGTTGTCGCCGCATAAGTACGGAAAGAAAAACATTCCCTTTTTGTCGTTTAGTAAAACTCTTTGTATAAAAAGATTCCTTTTGAATAAACGTAAAAGTCAAAGGGGTTTATACACCGTATAAAATAAAGTTGTGTATAAAACAAAATATGCCTCAATGAAAGGAGATTGAGACGAAGTCCTTAAAAAGATCATTTTTAAAATAAAATAGATCTATTATGTGTATTCACCATAGGTACACATAAAGAAAGTAAAAATACAAAATAAGACATAATAATATCATGACATGATTTGAAAGTAGGAGATTAACCCAAAGAATGAAAATTGGGTTAAGAAGTTCCCTTACCTCATGTCTGACTTGACTAAACCATTCTTTAACCTCCTGAATAATAAACTAGAGTTAATATATACCTTATTAAGAACAATTTTAAATTTCATTATCCTTTTTATATCACTTATTACAATGATATGAACATTATGTAATTATTTAAGTTAATAACAGTCGTTTTGTCGATCTTTGGTACTTGAGTCAACAATAAACTTCTTATAATTACAAGTTGTTTGTGTGGTAGAATATCCATTATCTCCAGAATTATATTCATTATTAAGATGTCATATATATCATATATATCCAGTATATACATTCATTTATAATATTACGTAACATTTAGAGGTAAGAAATGAAATGCACCGTTCATGGAGACGGTAAGTCGTACGTACGCATGAACGCTACTTTCATTTATATTTGGTATTTAATGGAATGAAATCATAATGATATAAATTTATAATATAATTCCAGTATAATATAGTGTATAATACCATTTACTACATCCTTTATACATCCCACATATGGCATTAACGATTCAAATCACTTTGAGGGGGCGGTAGTCCGCACTTCCTAAAATGAAATTATCTCGTTTACCCATAATGGAAATCATAAAGTATTCCATAAATGAGAAATATAGAAGAATAAGTAAAACATAAACATATTATATATCATATATAAATATAGTGACATCTTAATGGCCACCTTTGAAGGTGTTATATGAGTGTTGAACAATCATCGTTTCGTGAGGCAGAAATTCGCCATCCACAGAAACCGTATGTTCTTTAACCATTAGATGTAGGTGTGTGTAATTGTAGCTAGAATAATTCTTATAAAAACATCCTAGTATATTGAGGATACTGGTTTTATTACAAAAGAAATTAATAAAAAGAGTTTAGGGGGTTGGAGAAGTTAAATAAAACAAAACAACATTAGAGAAGACATTACCTAAAAAATCGGGTAACTCTTTTTGATTTGAGACAAAGGATTCCTTGGGAAGAATTATGCCCAAAGTGAGGCTTCTAGGAGTAAGTGAGGGATGTTGGGAGAGTATTTGGGTAGAGTTTGGCCGATCCAAATGGCTTGAAGGTGTGAATAAGGTGGGAGTGGTGGGGGCCTTTTATAAGTGGAGAGGAGGGGCACTTTTGGAAAGTAATGAAATTTTATTCTATTATACAATGCTTTTCGGATTCTAAAGTCCCAAACTTGTATAATTCGAGGATAAGGTGATAAGGGTTCTAAATATCCTCATCCAATAGGCTTTGGACAAGTGTAAGCTTTGGATTTTTCATTATCTTCTCATTTTATTTAAATCGTTAAATAATGAGGTCATCGCTGCATCATAAGGATGTCATAAATAATTTAATTTATTTAATGTATAAAAATTATAAAACAAATACTATGATGTAGGAAATCTTTTTATCTTTCCAATGACTATTTATAGTCAAAAATATGACTTGTATAACCCCATGTAAAAATTTTTTTAGTAAAACATTTCATGTTTGTGTCATTTTTTACTTTAACATTAAATAAAAGGTATTTATGTCATTTTCCAACTAAAGTGGCTCCATGGGGTCCCCAAGTTGACCCATGGATTTTATTGTTCTGACATGGCACATCCAATGAGGGTAGGACATGTTTCAAGCTCATCTCATATTATTAAAATATTATTTTTACCTTAAACTACACTAATTACCTCTAATCGCGATTAAGAACTTAAAAGTTACTATTCACCAAAAAATTATTTTAATCTCATTGAACCCCATTTTACTTCTTAATGACAACCATGTATGTCAGATTTTTGAAAATAAAATCACAGAAGTGGTAATATTTCATTTAAACGAAAAATCAGTTATTTAACTACCACTTAGTGGTTTCACTATTCATCAAAAATTGAAGTTTTTCAGAACAATGCCAAAATTTCACCCTAAGATATAATTGATATTCCGAATTCAAAAATGATGTGTATTTTACAAAATTCCAAAAATATAAGTTGCATTAATTAATTTTATAATTAATTCCCGCTGTCACAACAAATAGCGTGTTTTTAAGAAACAATTTATATCAAAAGATTGGCAATTGTTTATGTCCAATTTCAATGTTAAATTAATTCTAATGACCACCATTGGATAAAATGGTAAAAATATATTCTAATTATACTTTAAAACCACTAAATAGTATAATTTATCAAAATAAATTATTTTGATTAAAAAATTTGTTTTAAGTATTTTTCACTATTCATAAAAAAATTGGAAGTTCTTAGAAAGTTACAAAAAAATCAACTTAGGATAATTTCGATATTAAGAATACAAAAATGAAGTCCATTTTGAAATATAAAATTTCTATAATTTTAAAAGGTGGTTATTACTATTCATAACGGCTACTTTGATTAGTCGCGGTGTGTTAGAACTCAAAGTTGCGTACAATGCACGCTATTGCATTATTGAATGAGAAGCGTATCATGGAAGCTCGGGGTGTTACATACTCTGATGTATACTGAACATGATGAGGTCCCAGTAACACTGCCTATACAAACTCTAACTATCACAGGGTTTAATGGAACAACCTACCGTATAATGCCTCATATGGATCCATCTGTATAGTTTCCGAAAAAATTTATTGTAAGAAAATTTGAAAAGAGGTGGGTGTTTCTCCCAAGAGCCTCCAAAATCAAGGAAACATCCTCAGATCATGTCCTCTAATATATGAATCATATGCTTAGTTTTCCCATCGGTTTGTGGGTGATAGGTTGTGCTTAGAATCACCTGTATATAGAGAGCCTTTTATAACCCTTTCCAAAACCATGATGTAAAATGATCATATATATCTGATATGATAATGCATGGAACTCCATGAAGGTTTATAATCTCTTGAATATATATCCTTACAAGATAATCTACTGAACAGGTCTCCTTGATAGGTAAAAATTTATTGACCTTCATTATCCTATCGATGATCACCCATACCACATCACTTCCTTGAGGAGATATCGATAATCCAAAAACAAAATCCATGGTGATTTCATCCCATTTCTACTCGAGAATGGGCAATGGCTATATAATACTTATCAATCAGTGGTGTCCTACCTCCACCTACTGCTAGATGGAACACTGATTAGTGAAACCAATTATCTCCATTCTCATCCCTGGCCACCATAACTGGCGATGTAAGTCATGGTACATATTCAAAAGGCCAGGATGTACGGCCCAAGAATAGGCATGATATTCTTGCATCAATTCCTCTTGTATATCTATAAGAATATAGACACATACTGTAACACCCCAAGCTTCCACGGTACATTTCCCTTTGAATAATGCATTAGCTTGCATTGTACGCAACTTCAAGATTCTAACACACCGAGACCAATCAAAGTAGCCATTATGAATAGTAATACCCAATTTTTGAAATTTTATAAATTTTATCTCTCAAAATGGACTTCATTTTTTGATTCGGAATATCAAAATTAGCCTAGGGTAAAATTTTGGTACTTTTTGGATAACTTTTTTATTTTGATGAATAGTGAAAATTACTAAATTTTAATTAAAAACAACTTTTTTAATTGAAATAATTAATAGTGATAAATTATGAATTTGAGTGATTTTAAAGTATAATTAGATTATAATTTTACCATTTAATCCAATTTTGGTCATTGGACATAATTTCATATTTAAACTAGACATAAGAAAGTGTCAATCTTATGATAGTTATTATTTGTTAAAAACACGCTATTTGTTTCGACAACAGGTATTAATTTTAAATTAATTTCTTCCACTTCTGTGTTATGAATTTAGAAAAATGGATTTCATATTTAGAATCATGAGTTCCAAATTGTGTAAATATTTAACTTTTATTTTTAGACATTTTGAATAATTACTTCGGTAAATATTTTATTTACCATGGTTAAAGGGTAAATCTGGTAAATAAGGGTAAACAAATAATATAATAATAATAATAAATTACCCTAAAATGTGTCATAACCCTATTATTTGATACATGTCCGACCATGGGCATCTTTGGGTTGATTTTGGTACCCCATGGATCCACTTATAAGTGATAATGACTCTTTATATTAATTACATAAGTAAATACAAAAATGACATAAGCATATATCTTTTAGCAAAACATTTTTTACATAGGGTTATATATGTTATCTTTTCGACTATAAATATTCATTATAAATCTAAAAATATTTCCTAAATAATGGTACTTTATTTATAATTTTTAGAAATTGAATAATTAAATTTAATTATGACGTAATCATGATGCAGTATTTTCCTTATTAATGAAAGAAACAAATAATTGGTATTATAAATGTAAAAATAAATATAATTTGAAAGTTTTGATGACATACATGAATTTTATTGGTTAATATGACATGTTATAATTTCTTAAATAAATTTTTTTCAAATTAATAAATTTTTTAATACTTTAACAAAAATCAATTATTAAATAGTATCAAAATTGACATAAAAGAGTTTTTAAAACATATATTATATTATTAATTAATATTATATTCCTAAAAACCTAAGGTTCGTCCAAAGGACTTATATAATGATAGGTTTATCATTTATGGACCACTTTTGGGTCTCTTTGATGTATATAGTAAGTTTATTAACCATATAATATAAAAATACAAAGTGACATGGTAAATGTCAAACTATTTAACTAAGAGTTAAATATAAATGATAAGGTTAATATAGTGAACCAAACCTGTCTAAAATCTATTAGATGAAATTATTTAGACCCATAACCACCTTAGACTTTGAATAATCCACTTTGTAACCATTAGAAACCAAATACGAATTTATTATAAATTAATACTTTAAGTTTTTTCTAAAGATCCCCTCCTCCCCCTTATAAAAGGACACCACTTCTAACCAATTACTCACACCTCTCAAGCCTTTTGTTTCGACCAACCCCTTCCCAAATACTCTCTAAACTTCCCTAACTTCAACCTAGAGGCCTTATTTTTATCAGAAATCCAACCTAAGGAGCCCTTTTTATCAAATCAAAAGGAAGAACCCGAAGAAGAGGTAACGTTTTCACCACCCTCTTTCAAGTTCCATTCTTCTTCAAATTCTTCTTTCTTTGTTATTTCCATTCTAAAATAATAAATACAGTATATTCTATATATTTTTATGTTATTATAAATATTTTATAACCATATTCATTATTATATCCATCCTTTGAATGACATGTCATCATACGTGTATAAGTGCGGCTTACCGTCTCCACGTCGTAGTGTAATTGTTATTCAAAACATTATTATTTGGATGGGTATGATAATGATGTGTAATTTATTTAAATAATAAATATAACTTGATAATGATTCTTTATATATGATATATCATCCAATTATATATTATTTTAATATCAAAAGAATGATATTGTCGCTCGTGCGTACGTACGGACTACCGTCTCCACGAACACAATGAGATTCATTCCCCATTGTATCCATGAAAGTATAATTCTCATTTTATAATTAAAAATAATGTTTAAGGACTTGATATCATTCTGTATATGAATAATATACAACCTATTCTTAACAAAAATGACTTATGTAGCAAAATATATAAAAGAAAACGAGTAAGTTAACACTGAAAACGACGATAATACTAAGACATTATTAACAAATCAATGTTAAAAGATCATATATGATATCATATTAATGTATATGATTATTTTATAATTTAATTAAAATTATTTCACCATTATAAAGTATTTTAACCTACCCTCAACCAAGGAAAATTACAAGGTAAGGGGTTTTCATATCACTCCTTATTCCCGTGAGATTCATGACATATTCCCACTATTACCTTTTGTGTGGTGTATGTACTGCCCATAATTGTATTCTTTATGTAATACACTTTAATTTATGTGTATTTACATATTCATTATATGATACCTATTTCAGGGGTTTTATGTTTCATAAGTTACCAAATTGGTAAGGGTTTATTTCACAATCTCTTCATTATCCGAGGTTGTTTATACGTAATTATCTACCGGGACCTCTATATCATCCACATCCATGTTTCTTAAAAATGTATTTCAAAAAAAAATTACTATTTACTAGACTATTGGTTAAAGTAATTTATACCCTTGTTATAATTTTTATAAAATGTTTTGAAAGGAATCTTTCCGTCAAACAAGGTCCTTTTTAACCTTTTTCAAAAAATTAAGGTAAGTCTGTCTTTTTAACTTATACGGCAGGTGCGGCTATTTTCTACCGTTATAAAATCATCGAAGATTACCTTACAAGATTATAAGAATATTTTCAAAGTAAATGTTTTATTTTATAATTATGTGACTTTTAAATGATTTCAAAATGAATATTTTAAGAATTTGTAAAATTTACTCTTCATCAAGATCAGAATTTTAAATGTTTTAAAGATTTATCTATCTAAATATTTTTAATTAATGTCCATGTTTTCAAAATTATTTTAAGGATTTATTTATATGGACATTAATGTTTTGAAATGATATTTATTTTCAAAAGTTTCAAAGTGGTATGGGACACTTTGATTCAAAAATCTCTTTTAAATTACTTCCATTATAAATGTGTGACTTTTCAATGATTTCAAAAAATATATTTTTCTCTCAAATAGTTTTGATTTCATCTATGTAAACATTATTTGATATATTTTAAGCTTATTTGAATTTGATTTATTATGATACAAAACTTCCATATTGTATTGAAGGTTTTGTGATATGTTTGACTGTGGATGTGTTATTTTTATACCATTCATGGTTTATGGAGAAAGTATTTACATTTCGTATGCTATTTTTAATATGAATGTTTATGTTATGTTTAAACCAATTCATATGAGGAATGCATTGGACTTAGTAAGTGATGGGTGGATCCCGCTATAGCTCCTCGATGCATTGGTAGGTCTCATGAGACAAACCAGTGTCTTGGCATGAGGCCTTGACAAAATCTTATTTGTAGTCTTGGCACGAGGCCTTGGCTACGTGGTTATGATAGTCTGGAATTATGCATTCCATCATTATGAAATTGGTTATTGATATTTCATGTGAGTATTATATTAGTATAATATCCATGTGAATAAGTAAATGGCATTATTTCATTTTATTTCTGCCATATTATGCTAAAGTTCAAGTTTAAAAGGCTTTTGTTTTAGTTATACATTGCCTTAAATGTTTATGCTTATTTGTGAAAGTTTTCGCTATATTGTTATCCTTACTGGGCATCTAAAATCACCCCTTTCTATGTTTTATTTTTCCCAAGATGTGAGGAAGTATTTTATGAATGACCTGCAGGGATAGTATGAGGGGATATGAGTGTGTACTATGGAGACTATTTTGTTGTAGTTTTCATTTTATGATGTAATGTAAACTTTTTGAATGTATTTAGTATTTCTAAGGCTACTAAACTAATCGGTCTTTTGAGACTTGATCTTTTGTGATCATGCCAATGTTATGTAATAATGCACTGACTATGGGTAACTGGGGTCCGGGTATTACACATCCATGAATGAACAATATATCATCCCTATCAATGACCAAACCAGGTGGTGTTTTCTCACCTAATATGCTCCCCCATAGGATGAAACCCACATGATCTAAAAGTTTTCTCATCTTAACTCTATTAGAAAGTAAATAGGTCACTATTAAAACAATGGAGATATACTACTTGTGATTCTCCTAGACCTCTAAGTGTATGTCAGAAAAGAGGTCCATCAACTTCTACTCACTACTGGCCTCCTGAACTACCTATGTCTGATTCTTCTGACTTAGATAATCGATAATTACATTTAAATTCCTAGTAATATATGCCATATCAAAATCAAACAACTATAGGTATTCAATCCACCTTCACTATATGAGATTTAATTTACACTGTGTGAATATTTATTTGAGGATTTTTTGGTCTGTATACACCAAAAAGTGATTTCCTAACAGATAGTGCCTCCAAAAATGAAATTCATGAACTGCATATTCTAACTTGAGGTCACACATAGGGTAGTTCTGCTTATGAGGACTCAAATGACAAGACCCATACACCATGATCATATATCAGGACTACTCCTAGATTGATACCTTCTACATCACAATAAGTTATATAACTTCTCCTTGACTATAGAATATTTAGGATCGATGCTAAAATCAATATTCCTTCCAAATCCTAAAATCATATTTTGTATGATTCATACCATAAAAACTTAACATCTTTTTTAATCAATCCCATAATAGGCACAAATATGCATGAAAAGTACCGAATAAAATGCTTGTGATGGTTATCCATCCCCAAGAAACTTTATATTTCAAATATATTCTTAGGGTGATCTCGAAAAAATATCACCTTCACCTTGTCTAGGTCAATAGATACTCCTGCCTATGAGAAGATGTGAACCAAGAAGTGAACATTGTTAATCCAAAAGTGGAATTTCTTGAGATTATCATACAATCGGTTCTCTCTCAATGTATTCATTTTGATCTCAATGTTTTTTCATGGTCATGTCAAGTATGAGAATACACTAATATGTTATCTATGAAAACTACCAAAAAAGAATCTAGATATGGGTGGAAAACCTTATTCATCAAATCCATGAAAAATTTGTGCACATTTGTGAGTTTTAACATCATGAAAAAATAATTGTACAATCCATATATATTATGAAATGTTGTATGTGGTATGTCTAATGTTCTACATGAAACTGGTTATATCTTACCTAAAATCAATTTTAGAGAAAACATGATCTCCTCAGAGCTGGTCGAAGAGTTTATTTATATGAAAAAAATGATATTGATTCTTTACCATAAGCTAATTCAATTTCCAGTAATCCATGAAAATTATGAGGGTATCATCTACCTTCTTAGAGAAAAGGATAGGTGAAACCCATGATGAAGTATTGGATTGTATAAAACCTATATCTTATAAATCCTCTAGCTACCTCTTGATCTCCTATAACTTAGTAGTATCCATCTTATAAGGAGGAATGGATAATATTGTTGCTCCTAGAACTATATCAATAGTAAATTCAACCTCCATATCGGGAGGTATCCTAAAAAATCTTTAGGGAATATGTCCCTAAATTGATCTACTATAGGATGGAAATCTATATGTCACATACCCTGATCATTCAAATAAGGACTAGAAATTTGGGCCATTATCCTGCCCAACCCATGATGCTTGGATCCATCTCGACTCACATGTACATTACATTCTCCCTTATGAACATAACTACCACCGTTAGGTGAGGTGCAATACACCCTACAGTGATAAAAATAAATGTAATAATGATAAGATAATAACCAGTCCATCCCGAGTATGATTTTGAAATATATCATCTTGGGGGAAAATGGGTAATACATAAAAAAGATAACCACCTATATCAAGGAGGGATTCCTTACATCAACGTACACTCTTGGATCAGATCCCCAACGGTGTGTTGATATTCATTACACTGTATAATTATTCTCTATCTAGAAACATAATTTCAATAATTTATACCAATATAAAAGAATCTAAATCACCTGTATCAAATAAGGTAGATACTAAAGTAGAGGATACTAAAATAGTACATTGAACTATATAAGGTCTAACACTCTGCTCTTCTGGTATAGGTTTTACTGCAGGTAACTGGCCAGATCAACAACACTATTTTATAGCCTGATAACCCTAAGTAGACCCACTCTACTAGTGTTTCATATAATATTCCTAGATTTTATCACTACATCAACCTCCGTATCCTAATCGTTTAGTATCAATCCATCTCCCTCCATAACATGTAGCTACTGGTCCTACACCTAAATGTGAAGTCAGTGCAGATCCCTTCTTACTAGGAACTAGAGGAAAAGTTCTGCAAAAACACTGAATTTTTTCCATCTTGACATAATCCTAACCACTCAACAGGGTCCTTGGGACACTGGAGATTCTTATAACCTAGATTTATGTACTAGTAACACACTACATAACTATCAGTGTGTGCCTTTTGATTATCATTTCTCCCATGAGTAGACTCATAGTGACATTTCCTATTGCTAGACAAGTTGCTTCCTTATCACGGTACTAGACTACCCTGGACCACACTATCATCTTCCCTCAAGTTTCAATCGGTGATTAGGGCCTAGTTCTCTATCTCAAAAATGGTGGTCAACCAAAATTCATTCACCCATGATCATATGGCATATACAATCCTATCCTCAAACTGTCTTGTTGTTTCCAATTCGTCTCTAGAAAGATTATTTACAGATCACCAAATCTTGGTAAAACTTATTTAATAATCCATCATAATAATATCACCCTATTTTAGGTGCATAAACTCTCTAGTTCAGTCCACTCTCATTTTCTAAGGGAAAAAGTAGTCATAGAAGGCTATCTGAATGTCCACCTAGACCATACCCTGATGATGGTCATCTTGGGTGATAACATCCCACCAATACTAATTGGAATCACATAGAATATAGTTTTCAATATTTACCTTACTATATATAAGAATCTTCATACGCTCAAATATAGATAGCATGGCCTCTATCAATGACTCAGTGTCCTATGAGCTTTTATTACCCAAAAACATGGGTGGATGGTACTGTTGGAATTCTTGCATCAACTCTGCCATAGTAGGGGTAGGTCATGGATCTCCATATATGGACTACAAAAATTTTAGGAAGATCTATCATAGTTGATAATTTATTCCCAAATTATTAATATCATGAGGTTCTATAATTGGCACCACAAGAGGTAATACTAGTGGTATAGGTACCACCGTCTCCAGAGCATGGTCGTTGCCACCCTCCTGGTGCATTAATTGAGAAATTCATGGTGTAATATATCTATAATTACCAATTAAACACCTCATGTGATGTTAAATAACATATAAGATCATATATAACACAATAGGATAGGTATATGCCTTCCTATATATGTGTCACATCCCTCTGCCTGCTCCTAAAGCCAGGCATGGGTGATATATAGGACCATAAGGAATTCATATAAGGCATTGTCTGCTATCCACTACTAAATTTGGGTTAGGGTCATGGTATCACATCATATAGAATAGTTCCAAGTATATGGAGTTTCAATTTCAAGTTATATATGAAAAAACCCTTTATATTTAAATTGGAATTCACATTTAACGGTAACTGATTAGACACTAAATGAGGCTAATATTCATTGTTAACATATATAATATTCATGTGACTTATTATTCATAAACATCATTGATTATCCACTAAATGAGGCTAAAATTAATTGTTAATATATATAATATTCATGTGCTTTATTATTCATAAACACCGTTTTAGTTCATTTTACACTTTAAACATCATTTCACATTATGATTGTAATTCCTTCTTAAAATTCACTATTTTGTGGTACATTTTTGAACATCATTTAAAATATCCAATGATCTTGATTTTATTTTCATATTTAATTTTCAGGTTTCTAATTATATTGGGAACAATTCATACTTTTGAAGTGTTGGAATATTCACATTGGAAGACCACAAAAATGGGATTTCATGCAAACAATTCTGAAGAAGGCAGATTGGACACCAGCCCACTGATGATAATGTGGGACCCCCAATTCAAACCCAATGAAGCACAAATTTCTTGGTATGCTATAATACATATATATTAACAAATACTCATTCAGGATCTAGTGCTAATTCGTCCTCCATGATGTCAATTAAGGCAGCCCAAATAGAATATCAAAATCTGGTCTAGAATCTATGGCCCAGAATATTATCCCACTAAATCAGACATACCTACCTATTCACAACTCCAAATGAGACCACAATTTACAGGATGTTAGTATAAATCCTTATATCCATTTTTTCCTTCTATGGGACACTCTAATTCGGCCATCTAAAAGGTCATTTTGACGCATCTATTTGGTGGTTGCAAGCTGGATTCCACCTCGGATCAAGAGTGGAAAAGTCCAAGTTCCACAAGTTTTCCACCACCCTAGGCCTACCAAAATAAAGTGGGATGCTTTTTACTGTTGGAGGCTCGGCCCAAGGCTCCCACAATACCTATTTAAGGTAGTTTTGGTGGAGTATTTTATCATCTTTTGAGATTTCTTTCATTGTAATGTTATGATTTGATTTTATTGTCTCAAGTTTGTCTTCCACATGTAAGTTGTTTTAATCCATCCTTGTTTCTTAATAAAAGTTCTTCTTATTTTATTATTCTATTCTTATACATCTCAATTGGATACCATTTACTCAAGGTGTGAATTTATTCACACCAAACCTTGTGAAATTATTCACACAATGGTGGAGTGATCGTTTTCTTTTTATTGTTTTCTTTACTTCTTCAATTCCTCCCTCATGAGTCTACTTCCCGCTTCCATTGAAACCATAGCATAAATGGAGGGATAACCCACTTATGGGTTGATCCTAGGGAGTATAAAGGGGCTGGATTGGATGTTATTTATCACCCCATTAATTTTCAATCACTTCTTTTAATTGAGATTTTTATTTGATGATTTTTAAACTCCATCTTCCTTGTTGAATTTAAGGCCACACACTTCAAGTGCTAATACAAAACTTTACCTTGAAGTGATAAAAATATTGATTCTTAAAATGTATAGGTGATTAGAATTAAATTTTGTATGTATTAAACTAGTAAGTGAGGATTCTTTTTGATCTTCTTAAATTAACCCATCTCAAATATAAGAAATTGAAATAGTTGAAAAATAATTTCATCCAATCCACCCCGAGTGATAACCTAGGATCAACTCATTATTTTAAATTGAATTCACTTAAATATGTTATTTATACTTTAAACCCATATAAAAGAAACACAATTTTTCCAATTCATATCCAAAAATAGTCTATATAATGTACGTGTCTGTAGGTTACTTCTTAGGTCTCTGAGGACTCTACAACCCAAGCTAAATTACAAGGACCAATCTACCTTCATCTCTTGGGTAAATTTGAGCGTGAATCAAATTTTGGTGCCATTTATAGAGACTCAAGTAATTCATCCCAACACCCATTCTATTCTCCCTTATTTCTTCTATTCTCACCCAAGATATCTTATCTTTTCCCTTTCTCGTTTTTTTTCTTTTGGGGCATGTCTGCCTACACTCGTGATCAATCAAACCGTCTAGTTAGGGTGGATAGTCCTGGGGTTGGGGAGTCAAGTACACCAAGGGAACTCTTTCCATTAGATACTAATATTCCTAATACTTCATATTCAAAAATTGATCCCATTTTAATGGATGGTATTCAAAGAAACCAACTCATAAACCCGGGTGGGAACCAAAATGGAAACCCAAATGAGGCAGCCCCAAACTTGGGGAATGCAGTTGATCAAACCATGAATGACTACCTCAAACCTGCCTGGACCAATTCCCCCTCATGCATTAGACACATTTCCCTAGGAGATTCCAACTACATTTTTAAACCCCATGTCCTAAACCACCTTCCCACATTCTATGGAATGGAGTCTGAGATGCCCTACCTTCATGTTAGGGAGTTCAATGACATTGTAGAAACCATGTGTCCCCCACATCAACTAGAATCATCTAAGATGAGTCTATTTCATTTTTCTTCAAAGGATCAAGCTAAAAATTGGCTAAACAATTTGAGACCATCATCCATCAACTCTTGGGACCAACTACAAAGAGAATTCTACAAAAAATACTTTCCCCACCACAAAAAAAAATTGCACTTAAAAAGAGTATCCAAAACATTTTTGAAAAAGAGGTAGATTCATTCTATGAAACATGGGAGAGGTTCAAAGACACTATAAACATGGTTCCACACCATGGTTTTCCTATTCTTTAACAAGTGAGAATTTTCTATAAAGGGTTGGTTCCGGGGAACAAACAATTCATTGACATGATGTGTAATGGAACCTTTAAAAACAAAGCCCCAAATGATGCTTACGAGTATTTGGAAATACTTGATGAACAAAACCAAACATGGGGAACTTAACCTTATTCTGTAAAGCCACAAATAAATACAGGAATTCATAAAATTAGAGAAGATGAAATCCTTAGGGCTAAACTCGCAGCACTCTCTAGGAAGGTTGAAGAGATAGACCTTAGGAATGTCCACGAAATCCAAACTGTAGATCCTGTTTTCAAAATATGTGACAAACATGACCATAATAAAGACAAATTCCCAACCATTACATCGATAAAGGATGTTATTTTAGGAGGACCCCCAGCATATGTAAATGATTTTAACTTTCAAAAGCCTCAATACCAAAACAACTTCAACCCAAGGTATAATGACCACCCAGGATTCTGCTGAAAAGATAACCAACAACCTAGCCAACCACAAGAACAAAATCCTTACCCCCATCAGAACAACCAAACCCATAACCAGTTCCAAAACCAACCAATCCAATACCAACATCCACTGGTCCATTTTCAACAAACCATCCCACCTCTAAAATATCCTCCTGGGATAAACCAATCTTCTCAAGCACTAACCCAAACTATTCCACAAAGCCTACTAGAACAACTGTGCAATAAAATGGAAATAATGAACTTAGAAGTATCTTCCCTTAAATAAGAACTTCAAACCATCAAAACTGGAAAGGCACCCATACCTACTCAGGTGGTACCATCCTCAAATTTAAGGGGAGAATCAAGTTGCACTCAAACAACTCATGAACAACTAAAGGTTGTGACTGTTTTAAGAAGTTTAAATCAATTGAGAAACCTGAGCAACTAATTCATAACCCATATAAAGATTCAAACTTGGATGAAAATTAAAATGAACCAAATGATCAAACTAAAAAATACGATAAAATTTTCAAAGAAACAACTCTTCAACAAACAACCCCAAAACCTACACCATTTTCTCAATGCATTAGGGGGAAACCAATCCTGAATTGAGTGAAAAATTAAGAGAAATCTTCTCACAAGTCAAGTTGAACATTCCCCTTATTGATGCAATCAAAACCATACCTTACTACTCAAAGTACCTTAATGACTTGTGCACTTTTAAAAGAAAATTTTCACATAAAAACAAAGTCCTTTTGGCATATAATGTGAGTACCACCATTCAATGGACCATTCCTCCTAAGTTGAAAGACTCAGGTTTCCCTTACATCAATGTTGAACTAGGAGAGAGCAAATTTTTCAAGGCCTTGTGTGACCTAGGTGCTAGTTTCAATCCCATCCCCTATGCTGTGAACTACCAGTTAGGCCTATAAGAGCTCCAACCCACATCTGTCACACTTCAACTTGTTGATCGTAGAATTAGGGTTACAAAGGGTATTTTAAAGTAAATTCTTGTAAATTTTAAAAAATTCATCTACCCTACTGACTTCATTGTATTTGAAAAACATCCAAACTTAGGAAATAAGGAACAAAACCCAATCATCATTGGTCTTCCCTTCCTTGCAACAATCAACTCTGTTATCTGAGTCCGAAATGGGAACATGACCATCACCTTTGGAAACATGAGTCTAGAATTGAACTTATATAATGAAATCTCACAAATATAGGATGACAAGGACATTCATGAAGTAAACATGATATGAAGCATTGATAATGAATCAATTAAACATCAAGGAATATTTGATGGATGTTTAAGTCAGGATGAGATTGATTTCCTTTTTTCACATGAAGGTAGTTTATCTCCTTGGCTTGAATCATTTTCAAATTTCTCTTATGATGAAGTCTTAGGTCTAAAAATCAGTGAAACCTTTCAGGAAACCACTTTCATGGAGACCAATCCAAATTCCTAACCTGAATCTGATCACACCAATATAGTAGCTGAACCTTCTACATGTGGGTAATCAATCCTATATAAAACTCTTGGAAACAAAATTGATCTTGATCCAATGTCCCAATATTCTGCAGAAATTCTGAACCAACCTGATCTTGAATTAAATGAACTTCCCGCTGCACTCAAGTATACCTTCCTAGAGTACAATCAAACACATCATATTGTCATTTATTCTTATCTTGAAGCCAATCATGAGAGGATGCTTCTAGATGTCCTTATGAAACATAAGAAAGCCATTGGTTGGACCCTGTCTGATATTCTTAGGATTATCCCACTTATCAGGACTCATAGGATTGTTCTGGAATCTGATTCAAATCCATGTCGTCAACCTCAATGGAAAATTAATCCTAATCTCATAGAAGTAGTGATAAAAGAACTTCTGAAATTATTAAAAGCAGGTATCATATATCCCATAGCTAAGAGTGAGTGGGTCAGCCCAATCCAAGTGGTTCCCAAGAATGCAGGAATCACATTGATAACCAATAAGGATGGATAGATTCTTCCAACTAGGGCGATCAGTGAATGGAGGGTCTGCAATAACTATAGGAAGATAAACTCATTCACAAAGAAGGACCATTTCCCCTTACCATTCATTGACCAAGTCCTTCATAGAGTGGTAGGTCATGCCTTCTACTATTTCTTAGATGGGTACTCGTTGTATAATCAAATTGAGTTCTCCCTAAAGGATAAAGGGAAGACTACATTTACATGTCCATTCGAAACCTTTTCCTTCAAACACATGCCCTTTGGGTTATGCAATGCCCCTGGAACCTTCCAGCGGTGCATGATGGGAATATTCTCAGACATGGTAGGGGATTTTCTTGAGTTCTCCATGCATGACTTCTCTGTGTTTGGGGATACATTTGAGGGATGCCTAAGGAATGTATAGAGAGTCTTTTCAAGATGTGATGAAAATAATCTGGTCCTAAACTAGGAAAAATGTCATTTCATGGTTAAAGAGGGACTAGTTATAGGCCATCTGTTCTCAGATAGGTGGATTGAAGTTGATAAATACATGTTTAAAATCATTCATCACCTTCCATCACCCAAAACTATCAAGGAAGTGAGGTCTTTCTTAGGACATGCTGTTTTCTATAGAAGATTCATCAAGGACTTTAGTTCAATCTCCCGTCCCCTTTGTGCTCTCCTAGTAAAGGATTCTCAATTTGTTTGACAAAAAGTTGTGAGGGTTCATTATCAACCCTCAAATCCTCTCTCACCTCTCCTCCCATTATGAAATCTCTAAATTTGAACCTTCCTTTCAAACTTATGTGTGATTCCAGTGAATTTGTTGTAGGAGTTTTGTTAGGACAACGTTGTGATAAAACTCTTTATGTCATTGTTTATGTAAGAAAATCCTTAAATGATTCCCAAATAAACTACACCACCACTAAAAAGGAGTTGCTTTCTATTCTGTTTTAATTAGAGAAGTTTATGTCCTACCTCTTAGGATCCCCCATCACTGTGTTCACTGACCATTATGCACTAAAATACCTCTTCCAAAAAAAAGATGCTAAGGCTAGACTGATTAGGTGGGTCCTTCTCTTACAAAAATTTGACCTCACAATCAAGGATAAAAAGGGTGTTGAAAATGTTGTAGCCGATCACCTCTCTTGGAAGGAATTCAAAGACAACTCAAATCACCTTTCTGTGTCTGATTCATTTCTTGGTGAACACCTGTACTCTGTGAGCGAATGCCCTTGGTATGCTAACATATCCAACTTATTAGTTACAGGAGTAATTCCAAAATTCTTAAGGACTCAAGCTCAAAGTAAATTTCTTTATGATGTTAGGAACTATTTGTTTGATGATCCATACCTCTATAAGTTCTTCCCTAACCAATTCATTAGGAGGTGTGTCCCAGAATCTAAACAAGAGTCCATCTTTAAATTCTGTCATAGTGAGGCATGTGGAGTTCATTTTTCCACTAATAAAACTTATTCTAAGGTTCTTCAGTGTGGTCTCTTCTGACCCACCCTTTCAAGGGACTCCTAAAAAAAATTTCAAATTTGTCCTAAGTGTCAACAAGTAGGGTCAATCATAAAAAGGAATCAAATTCCACTCACTCCCATCTTAGTGATTAAAATCTTTGACTGTTGGGGAATCAATTTCATGGGTCTCTTCCCAAACTCTAGGTGATACCTCTACATCCTCTTAGCTGTTGATTATGTCTCAAAATGGGTTAAAGACATTCCCACCAAGTCTAATGACCATCATGTTGTGATATGATTTTTGAAAGAGCACATATTTTCTCGATTTGTAATTCCTAGGGCTATAATCAGTGATCGAGTAACCCATTCTGCAACCATCCATTCTCTTCGCTCATGTCTAAGTATGGAATTTCTCACAAGGGTTCCACTTCGTACCATCCTCAAACCAAGGGTCAAGCTGAGTTAGCAAATAGGGAGATTAAGAATATTCCTGAAAAAACTGTCAATCCTTTTAGGAAAGATTGGTCTGAGAAACTCTTGGATTCTCTTTGGGCATATCGTACAGCATACAAAACCATCCTAGGAATGTCACCATATAGGTTATTTTATGGAAAAGCATGCCATTTACCTATTAAAACCGAGCATAAGGCTTTTTGGGAAATTAAGAAAATAAATTATGACCTCTCATTGGCTGGAGCAAAAAGGAAATTAGATCTCAATGAACATGAGGAACTAAGGATAGAGTCTTTTAAAATTTCAAGGATCAATAAATCTAGAGTTCAAGCTTACCAATCTAGGAATATCAAAGTCAAAGATTTTGAACTAGGAAAATTTATGCTCTTTTATAGTTCAAAACTTCATTTACACCCAGGAAAGTTAAGTTCTAGATGGTCAGGTCCTTTCATAGTGCATCATGTATACCCCCATGGGGTAGTAGAGGTTCAATATCCCACAAGTAGTTACATTTTCAAGGTCAATGGTCAAAGGTTAAAACCATTCATTGAATCATTCAATAAAAAGGAAATAGAGGTTGAGTTAACTGATCTAACCTATGAACCATGAAAAAATTTATAGATTTAGGATCCATATCGGGCTAACGACATTAAACAAAAGCATTTCATGGAAGGCAACCCATGGTTTTCATGTCATCTTTATTTTTCAAATAGGATTAATTAATAATTTTGATATTCAAAAAAAAATAGACTGTTGACATGTTCTTCTATTATGAGTATGGATGGGTATGAAAGGGGAGTACCATATTCATCAGCATCACGTGGTGTGATCCTTGAGTAATACCTTACCCAAAAATTTAAAAATAAGACAATGTATCATCAGTTCATTTTATTTTTATGTGTTTGTATCTTAAAATAAAAATACAAAAAATATATATATAAATAAAAAAGGGACACGTCGTAGGTCGTGAGTCAAACCCTGTCACAACCAGCGAAGCTGTGGGGAATCGAACCCGAGACTGAAGGGAGACAGGGGCACACGCTTACCACTGGCCTATAGCTTTTTTTGCTTCCTTATTCTATAATTTTTATATATATACTTATATATTACTTTATTTATTATATAAATATAACTATATATATTGTTTTTTTTTTGTTTTTTTTTTCTCCACTAGGGAATTCTCAGAGTGACATCGAGATCAAGGGATTAAAAGGGAGCAGTAAGAATTTAAACTTCAACCACTAGGTGACTTCATTCAATGATCCTCATTTTAAATTTCCTTGAACTCTCATTCCATACCTATACCCCCTTCTAAATTTTCTTTTCTTTAAACACTGGGGATAGTTTTATTTTAGTTTTTGGGGGGAGATAAAATAAAAAATTCTTTTGTATCAAAAAAAATATTGAATGATTTGAAAAAAAAATGTGTGTAAATGGAAGAAAAAATTCCTTTAACTTTGAACATGGTAACACACATTGCACACTTTGAAACTGAATATAAAATAATTTAGCATTCCATGATTCTAATTTTAATCCTTATATAATTTCATGAGAATTGATTTTGTAAAGTGTGGTTGTCCAATGTGATATTTCATCATTTATATTTTCATCCAAATAAAAAAAAGATCACAATGCACGTCCTTTCGACAGTGGGGTATTAGTTTGAGTTCATGGGGTCCCCCAAATAAATAGCATAGTTTTGGTAATAATTTTATTCTTAATATGAGTAATCAAAAAAAATTAAAAAAAAACAATAAATTTGCGCATAGAGCAATGAAATGACCTAATGCGTCGCTTTCGGCACTTGGGGATCGTGACTCCATAGTTTTCTGGCCCAGAGTTAGTAATTTTATCTCTATTTTTGTTAATTTGATTTTTTTTTTGATTGAGTTAACTTGAGATGATGTCCAAGTATGTGGTATTCACTTGGTTACCTAAGGTATTTGAGCCTGGGAGTCATCGACAAAGTCTCGCTACAGGGGTTGACTCTTTTGAGTGCAATTTCAATTACCATGGAAAAATTGAAAAAACAAATAAAACAAATAAAAAAATACAATAAAAAAATAGAATCCTCATCTTAATATTGAAATGTTATTCCACTTATCACTTCAATCATTTCCCTCTTGAATAAATATGAACCCCCATGTCTAATGCGATGCACAACACATCATCACTCTTAATTGATATTAGATGAAATATGGCGATGAATATGAACGAAGGAATGGGCTTGGGATTGGGATCTACTTATAAAACTATCATGTATTAAAATATTTTTATGGTTTTCATGATTGTTTGGTATAAGGTTTTTTGGTGATCATTGTGTATTAAATTGTTTTTGGAAAAGGGAATTTGAATTTCATATTGTTGAGATACATTTTTCTCGGGACTAGAAAATCTCAAGTTGGGGAGTTTGATTAGACACTAAATGAAGCTAATATTCATTGTTAATATATATAATATTCATTTTCATTATTACTCACAACACCATTTTAGTTCACTTTACACTTTGAACATCATTTCACATTATGATTGTAATTCCTTCTTAAAATGCACTATCATGTGGTACATTTTTTAACGTCATTTAAAATACCCAATGATCTTGATTTTATTTTCATATTTAATTTTAAGTTTTCTAATTATATTGGAAATAATTCATACTTGTGGAGTGTTGGAAGATTCACATTGAAAGATCACCAAAATGGTATTTCATGCAAACAATTCTAGAGAAGGCAGATTGGACACCAACCCACTGATGAGAATGTGGAACCCAAAATACAAACCCAATGAAGCCCAAATTTCATGGGATTATATAATAAATATATAGGAACAAATAATTATACAGTATCTAGTGCTAATTCGGCCTCCATGATGGAAATTAAGGTGTCCCAAATAGAATATCAAAATCTGGGCCAGAATCTGCGGCCCAGAATATTATCCCACTAAATCGGACATACCTCCTTATTCACAAGTTCAAATGAGCCCACAATATATAGGATTTTAGGAAACATCAGGATCTCCATTTTCTTCTTCTATGGACCACTCTAATTCTGCCATCTAGAAGGAAATTTTGATGCGTATGTTCGGTGTTTGCAAGCAGAATTCCACCTTGGGTCAAGAGTGGAGAAGTCCAAGTTCCACAAGCTTTCCACCACCCTAGGACTACCATAATAAAGTTGGATTCTTTGTACTATTTGAGTCTCAACCAAAGTCTCCCAAAATTCCTATTTAAGGCATTGGTGGTTGAGTATTTTATCACTTTTGAGCTTTCTTTCATTGTAATGTTATGCTGTGATTTTGTTGTCTCAAGTTTGTCTTCCACAAGTAAGTTGTTTTAATCCATCCTTGTTTATTAATAAAAGTTCTTATTCTTTTATTATTCTATTCTTATCCATCTCAGTTTGATATCGTTTCCCCAGGGTGTGAATTTATTAACACCAAACCTTGTGAAATTATTCACACAATGATGGAGTGATAATTTTCTTTTTGTTGTTTTCTTTACTTCTTCAATTCCCCCCTCATGAGTTTACTTCCTGTTTCCATTGAAACCATAGCATCAATGGAGGGATAACCCACTTATGGGTTGATCCAAGGGAGTATAAAGGGGATGGATTGGATGTTATTTATCACCCCATTAATTTCTAATCACTTCTTTTAATTGAGATTTTTATTTGATGATTTTTAAACTCCATCTTCCCTGTTGAATTTAAGGTTACACACTTCAAATGATAATACGAACCTTTACCTTAAAGTGCTCAAAACTTTGATCCTTCAAGTGTATAGGTGATTAGTATTAAAGTGTGTAGGTATTAAACCAGTAAGTGAGGATGTTGTTTGATCTTATTAAATTAACTCATCTCAAATATAATAAATTGAAATAGTTGAAAAAGAATTTCATCCAATCTAACTCGAGTGATAACCTAGGATCAACTCATTATTTTAAATTAAATTCACTTAAATCTGTTAGTTATCCTTTAAACCCATCTAAAATCAACCCAAGTTGGCTACTTTATAGCCAAAAAAAATCCATAGAATATACGTGTCTGTAGGTTACTTCTTAGGTCTCTGAGGATTTGACAACCCAAGATAAACTACAAGGATCATTATACCATCATCTCTTGGATAAATTTGAGCGTGAATCAACCATTTTAGTGCATTTTACACTTTGAACATCATTTCACATTATGATTGTAATTCCTTCTTAAAATGCACTATTATGTGGTAGATTTTTTTAACATCATTTAAAGTACAGAATGATATTGATTTTATTTTTATATTTACTTTTCAGGTTTCTAATTATATTGGGAACAATTCATACTTGTGGAGTGTTGGAAGATTCACATTGAAAGACCACCAAAATGGGATTTCATGCAAACAATTCTGGAGAAAGCAGATTGGACACCATCCCACTGATGAGAATGTGGGGCCAAACATACAGGCCCAATGAATCCCAAATTTCGTGGAATGCTAGAAAAAATATATAGGAACAAATTATTATTCAGGATCCGATGCTAATTTGGCCTTCATGGTGGATATTAAGGTGGCCCAATTTAGAGATAAAATTTTAGGCCAGATTCTGCGGCCCAGAAAAACATCCCGCCAATTTAATAATATCTTAGAAACAAAATATCCATTTGGGCTGTAATTTTACATAGAGATAGAAGACATCCGGATATTAACTTTTTTCTACTATTGCCCACTTCAATTCGTCCATCTATAAGGCCATTAGGATGCATATGTTTGGTGGATGAAAGTTGGCTGCCACCTCGGGTCAAGGATAAAGAAGTCCACTCTCCCTTACTTCCCACCACCCTAGGCCTGCCATAATCAAGTGGAATGCTTTGTACTATTGAGATTTAGACCCATGACTCTTGAGATTCCTATTTAAGGAAGCATTGGGGAAGGATTTGATCATCCTTGGAGCTTTTTTTTCATTGTAATGTTATTATGTCGATTTGGCTTTGTAATGTTCTTCTTTCTCATGTAAGTTATTCGAATCACCTTAGTTCTTAATAAAATTTATTCCTTTATTATTATTATTTTCTTCTTATTATCACTTTGATATCATTTCCTTAAGGTGTCAATTTATTCACACCATAACTTGTGATATTCTTCACACAACGGTGGAGTGATTGCTTTCTTTTTATTGTTTTTTTTACTTCTCCAATTCCTCACTCATGAGTCTACTTTACGCTTCCATTGAAACCATAGAATCAATGGATGGATAACTCTTTTATGGGTTGATCCAAGGGAGTAGCAAGGGTATGGTTTGAATTTTATTTCTCACTCCATTAATTTCTAATAACTTCTTTTAATTGAGAATTTTGTTTGAAGATCTTTAAACTCCTTCATCCTTGTTGAATTTAAGGCCACACACTTCAAGTGCTAATACGAACCTTTACCATGAAGTGATCAAAACTTTGATCATTAAAGTGTATAGGTGATTAGTATTAAAGGTTTTAGGTATTAAACCAGTAAGTGATGATGTTTTTTGATCTTCTTAAATGAACCCATCTCAAATATAAGAAATTGAAATCATTAAAAAACGAATTCATCCAATCCACCCAAAGCGATAACCTAGAATAAAATCATTATCTTAATTTAAATTAACTTAAATCTGTTAGTGATGCCTTAAACCCATCTAAAATCAACCCATGTTGGACACTTCATAGCCAAAAACAATACATATAATGTGCGTGTCTGTAGGTTACTTCTTAGGTCTCTGAGGATTCGATAACCCAAGCTAAACTACAAGGAATGTTCTACCTTCATCTCTTGGGTAAATTTAAGCGTGAATCAAATTTTGGCACCATTTAAGGGGACCCAAGTAAGTCATCTAAACACCCATTCTATTCTCCCCCATTTATTCTTTTATCATCCAAATTCTCTTATCTTTTCCCTTTCTCATTTTTTTTCTTTTAGCGCATGTCCGCCTACACCCGTGATCAATCAAACCGTCTAGCTATGGTGGATAGTCCTGGGGTTGGGGAGTCAAGTAAACCAAGGTAACTATTTAAATTAGATCCTAATCTTCATAATACCCACAATTCAAAAATTGAGCCAATTTTAATGGAAGGTTTTCACAGAAACCAACTCATAAACCCAGGTGGGAAAAAACAATTCATTGACATGATGTGTAATGGAAATTTTAAAAATAAATCCCCAAATGATGATTACCAGTATCTAGAAATCCTTGTTGAAAAAAACCAAACATGGGGAACTTCACCTTATTCTAAAAAGCCACAAAGAACTAATGGAATTCATACACTTAGAAAAGAGGAAAGTCTTAGGGCTAAACTCGCAACACTCTCTAGAAAGGTAGAAGAGATAGACCTTAGGAAAGTCTATGAAATCCAAACTATAGACCTTGTTTGCTAAATTTGTGACAAACATGACCATTATAGATAAAACTTCCCAACCATTCCATCCATCAAGGATTTTCTTTTAGGAGGGCCCCCAGTGGAAGTAAATGCTTTGAACTTTCAAAAGCCTAAATACCAAAACACCTTCAACCCAAGGTATAATGACCACCCAGGCTTCTACTGGAAAGATAACCAATAACCTAGCCAACCACAGGGGAAAAATCCTTACCCCTATCAGAACTACCAATCCCATAAATAGTTCCAAACCCAACCTATCTGATACCAATAGCCATCGGTCCATTTTCAACAAACCATCCCACCTCCAAAATATCCCCTTGGGATAAACCAATCTTCTCAAGCACCAACACAAAATGTTCCACAAAGAATACTAGAAAAAATGTGCAAACAAATGGAAAAAATGAACTCAGAATTATCTTCCCTTAAACAAGAACTTCAAACCATCAAAACTGGAAAGGCACCCATGCCTACCCAGGCAGTACCATCCTCAAGTTTAAGGGTAGAGTCAAGCTGTACTCAAACAACTCATGAACAACTAAAGGCTGTGACTATTTTAAGAAGAGGGAAATCAATTGAGAAACCTAAAAAACTAATTCAAAACCCATCTGAAGATTCAAACTTGGATGAAAATTCAAATGAACCAAATGATCAAACTGAAAAACATAATAACATTGTTAAAGAAACAACTCTTTAACAAACAACCCCACAACCTACACCATTTCCTCAATGCGTGAGGGGGAAAACTAAGCCTGAATTGAGTGAAACATTAAGGGAAATCTTCTCACAAGTCAAGTTGAACATTCCCCTTATCTATGCAATACAAAACATACCTGCCTACTCAAATTACTTTAAGGACTTGTGCACTTTTAAAAGAAAATTTTCACATAAAAACCAAGACATTTTGGCTGCTAATGGGAGTACCACCATTCAAGGGACCATTCCTCCTAAGTTTAAAGACCCGGGTTTTCCTTACATCAATGTTGAACTAGGAGAGAGTAAAGTTGTCAAGGCCTTGTGTGACCTAGGTGCTAGTGTAAATATCATTCCCTATGTTGTGCACTTCCAGTTAGGCCTAAAAGAACTCCAACCCACATTTGTCACACTTCAACTTACTAATTGTAGCATTAGGGTTTCAAAGGGGATTTTAAAGGACGTTTTGGTAAAGTTTGAAAACTTCATCTACCCTGCTGACTGCATTGTCCTTGAAAACCATCCAAACATAAGAAATAAGGAACAAACTCCAATAATCCTTGTTCGTCCTTTTCTTGAAACAATCAACTCTATTATCTGAGTTCAAAATGGGAACGTGGCCATCACCTTTGGAAACATGAGTCTAGACTTGAATATCTATAATAAAAGTTTACAAATTGGGTATAGTGAGGAAATTCATGAAGTAAACATGATAGGAAGCATTGATAATGAATCCATAGTACATCAAGGAATATTTGATGGATGTTTAAGTTAGGATGAGATTGATTTCCTTTGTTTACATGAAGGAAGATTATCTCCTTGGCTTGAATCATTTTCAAATTGCTCTTATGATGAAGTCTTAGGTCCAAAAATCAGTGAAACATTTTAGGAAATCACTTTCATGGAGACTACTCCAACTTCCTTCCCTAAATCAGATCAAGCCAATCTAGTAGCTGAAACTTCTATATGTGGGGAATTAATCCTATCTAAAATTATAGGGAACAAAATTGATCTTGATCCAATGTCAAAATCATCTACTAAAATTTGTAACCAATCTGATCTTGAATTAAAGGAACTTCCCATTACACTCAAGTATGCCTTCTTAAGGGATAATCAAACACATCCTTTTTTCATTTATTATACTCTTGAATCCAATCATGAGAGGATGATCTATATGTCCTTAGGAAACATAATAAAGTCATTGGTTGGACATTGTTTGATATTTCTGAGATTATTCCACTTATGGGACTCATAGTATTATTCTGTAATCTAATTTAAATCCATGTCGTCAACCTCAATGGCGACTCAATCCTAATATCATGGAAGTAGTGAGAAAAGAACTTCTGAAATTGTTAAAATATGGTATCATATATCCCATAGCTAAGAGTGAGTGGGTCATCCCAATCCAAGTGGTTCCAAAGAAGGAAGGAATAATAGTGAAAACCAATAAAGATGGAGAGATTATTCCAACTATGGTGATTAGTGGATGGAGGGTCTGCATTAAATATAGGAAGCTAAGCTCATTCACCAAGAAGGACCATTTCCCCTTACCATTCATTGACCAAGTTCTTAATAGAGTGGCAGGTCATGCCTTCTACTATTTCTTAGATGGGTACTCAGGGTATAATCAAATTGAGTTCTTTATATAGGATCAAGGGAATACTAAATTCACATGTCTATTTGGCACCTTTTCTTTCAAATACATGCCCTTTGGGTTATGCAATGCCCCTAGAACCTTCCAGCGGTGCATGATGGGAATATTCTCAGACATTGTAGTGGATTTTCTTAAGGTCTTCATGGATGACTTCTATGTGTTTGGGGATACATTTGAGGGATGTCTGAGGAATGTGGAGAGAGTCTTGTCAAGATGTGAAGAAAAGAATCTGGTCCTAAACTGGGAAAAATTCCATTTCATGGTTAAAGAGGAACTATTTCAAGTCCATCTAGTCTAGGGTAGGGGGATTGAATTTGATAAATCCAAGGTTGACATTATTTGTCACCTTACATCTCCCAAAACTATCAAGGAAGTGAGGTATTTCTTAGGAAATTATGGTTTCTATAGAATATTCATCAAGGACTTTAGTTCAATCTCTCATCCCATTTATACTCTCCTAGTAAAGGATGATCCATTTGTTTGGACAAAAAGTTGTGAGGGTTCATTATCAACCCTCAAATCCTCTCTCACCTCTCCTCCCATTATGAAATCTCCAAATTAGAACCTAGATTTCGAACTTATTTGTGATGCCAGTGACTTTGTTGTAGGAGCTGTGTTAGGAAAACGTTGCAATAAAACTCCTTATGCCATTGCTTATGAAAGAAAATCCTTAAATGATGCCCAAATCAACTACACCACCACTAAAAATATTTGCTTGTTGTTGTCTTTTACTTAGAGAAATTCAGGTCCTATCTCTTAGGATCACCCATCATTGTCTTCACTGACCATTCATCCCTAAAATGGCTTTTCCAAAAACAATATGCCAAGGCTAGACTGATTAGGTGGGTCCTTCTCTTACAAGAATTTGACCTCACAATCAAGGACAAAAAGGGTGTTGAAAATCTTGTAGTTGATCACCTATCTAGGATAGAATTCAAAGACAACTCAAATCACCTTTCTATTTTTGATTCATTTCCTGATGAACACCTATACTCTGTGAGTGACTTCCCTTGGTATGCTGACATAGCCAACTTCTTAGTTACAGGAGTAATTACAAAATTATTAGGGACTCAATATTGAAGGAAATTATTTTCTGATGTTAGGTACTATGTGTTTGATGATCCATACCTCTATAAGTTCTACCCTAACCAAGTAATTAGAAGGTGTGTCCTGGAATCTAAACAAGATTCCATCCTTAAATTTTTCCATAGTGAGGCATGTAGAGGTTACTTTTCCTCTAAGAAAACTTCTGCTGAGTTTTTTTAGTGTGGTCTCTTCTATCCCACCCTCTCAAGGGACTCCTACACATTTTGTCAAAGCTTTCCTAAGTGTCAACAAGTATGGTGAATCACAAAAAGGAATCAAATTCCACTCACTCCCATCTTAGTGATTGAAATATTTGACTGCTGGGGAATTGATTTCATGGGTCCCTTCCCAAACTCTAATGGATACCTCTACATCCTCTTATCTGTTGATTATGTCTCAAAATGGGTTGAGTCCATTCCTAAAAAATCCAATGATCATCAAACTGTGGTTATATTTATCAAAGAAAACATCTTCTCTAGATTTGGAATTCTTAGGGCTATAATCAGTGATTGAGGAACCCATTTCTGCAATCGTATATTCTCTTCACTCATGTTTAAGTATGGGATTTGTCATAAAGTTTCCACTATGTACCATACTCAACCCAATGTTCAAGTTGAGTTAGCAAATAGGTAGATTAAGAATATTCTTGAAAAAATTGTCAATCATGTTAGGAAAGATTGGTCTAAGAAACTCTTGTATGATCTTTGGGAATATCATACAACATACAAAACCATCCTAGTAATGTCACCATATAGGTTGGTTTATGGAAAATCATGTCATTTACCTGTTGAAATTGAGCATAAGGTGTTTTGGGAAATTAATAAAATAAATTAAGACCTCTCATTGGCTGGAGCAAAAAGGAAATTAGATCTCAATGAACTTGAGGAACTAAGGATAGAGGCTTATGAAAATTCAAGGATCAATAAATCTAGAGTTAAAGCCTACCAATATAGGAATATAAAAGTCAAAAATTTAGAATTGGGAAAATTTGTGCTCCTGTATAGTTCAAAACTTCATTTACACCCGAGAAATTTAAGGTCTAGATGGTTAGGTCCTTTAATAGTGCATTATGTATACCCCCATGGGGTGGTAGAGGTTTAAGATCCCATAAGTGGTTACATTTTCAAGGTAAATGGTCAAAGGTTAAAACCATTCATTGAATCATTCAATAAACAAGAAACATAGGTTGAGTTAATTGATCCAACCTATGAACCATGAAAAAATTCATAGATTTAGGATCTATGTCGGGCTAACAACGTTAAAAAAGCATTGCATGGGAGGAAACCCATGGTTTTCAAGTTTTCAATCATTTTTTTGTTTTAATAAAATTTATATTTTAAATAGGATTAATGAATAATTTTTATATTTACAAATAAAAAAAATATATTATTGACCTGTTATTCTATTATGAGTATGGATGGGTATGAAAGAGGAGCGCCATATTCATCTGTGTCACGTGGTGTGATACTTGAGTAATACCTTACCTAGAAATTTAAAAAGAAGACAATGTATCATCAGTTCATTTTATTTTTATGTGTTTTTAGGTTAAAATAAAAAAAATATAATAATATTATTATTATTAAAAGGCCACATCGTAGGTCATGGGGAAAACGCTGTCACAACTGGCGAAGCCGCAGGGACACGAACCCAGGACCGAAGGGAGACAGGGGCATGCACTTACCACTTACCTACGGCTTATTTTGCTTCCCTATTCTATAATTTTTATATATATACTTATATTTTACTTTCTTTATTGTATATATATATACAGTTTTTTTTCTTTTTTTCCACTAGGGAATTCTCTGAGTGACATCGAAATCAAGGGATTAAAAGGGAGCAACAAGAATTTTAACTTCAACCACCAGGTGACTTCACTCCATGATCCTTGTTTTCAATTTTCTTTTTGAACTATCATTCTATACCTATACCCCCTTCTAAATTTTCTTTTCCTTAAACACTGGGGATAATGTTATTTTAATTTGGGGGGAGATAAAATAAAAAATTCTTTTGTGTCAAAAAAATGAATGATTTCAAAAAATAGTGTGCCATAATGGAAGGAAAATTTTCTTTAACTTTGAACATGATAATAGACATTGTAAACTTTGAAACTAAATATCAAATAATTTAGCATTCCCTGATTCTAATTTTAATCCATGTATTTTTCATGAGAATATATTTTGGAAAGTGTGGCTGCCTAATGTGATATTTCATTGTTTATATTTTCATCCAAATAAAAAAAGAATCACAATGAACGTCCTTTGGATAGTGGGGTATTAGTTTGAGTTCATGGGGTCCCCCAAATAAATAGCATATTTTTTGTGATAATTTTAGTTTTAATATGATTATTTAATAAAAAAATTAAAAAACAATAAATTTGCATGTAGAGAAATGAAATGACCTAATGCGTGGATTTCGGCACTTGGGGATCGTGACTCCATAGTTGTATGGCCTAGAGTTAGTAATTTTATCTCTATTTTTGGTAATTTGATTTTTTTTTTGATTGAGTTAATTTGAGATGATGCCTGTGTATGTGGGCTTTACTTGGTGGCCTAAGGTCTTTGAGCTTGGGAGTCATCGGCAAAGTCTCGCTACAGTGGTTGACTCTTTTGAGTGCAATTTCAATTACCATGGAAAAATTGCAAAACAAAAAAAATACAATAAAAAAATTGAATACTCATCTTAATATTGAAATTTGATTCCACCTAGTGCTTCCATCATTTCCCTCTTGAATAAATATGAACCCCCATGTCTAATGTGGTGCACAACACATCATCACTCTTAATTGATATTGAATGAAATATGGCGATGAATTTGAAAAAATGAATGGGATTGGGATTGGGATCTTCTTATGAAAATATCATTTATTAAAATATTTTTATGGGTTTCATGATTGTTTGTTATAATGGTTTTTGGTTATCATTGTGTATTAAAAAAATTTGGAAAAGAGAATTCGAATTTCATATTGATGAGATATATTTTTCTCGGGACTAGCAAAACTCAAGTTGGGGGTGTTATTAGCCACTAAATGAGGCTAATATTCATTGTTAATATATATAATATTCATTTTATTTATTATTCATAAACACCATTTTAGTTCATTTTACACTTTGAACCTCATTTCACATTATGATTGTAATTCCTTCTTAAAATACACTATTATGTGGTACATTTTTTTAACATCATTTAAAGTACCCAATGATCATGATTTTATTTTCATATTTAATTTTCATGTTTCTAATTGTATTTGGAACAATTCATACTTGTGGAGTGTTGGAAGATTCACATTGTAAGGCCACCAAAATGGGATTTCATGAAAACAATTCTGGAGAAGCCAGATTGGACACCAGACCACTGATGAGAATGTGGGACACAACATACAGGCCCAATGAAGCCCAAATTTCATGGTATGATAGAATAAATATATAGAAACAAATAATTATGTAGGATACAGTGCTAATTCGACCTCCATGGTGGTTATTAAAGTGGCCCAATTTAGAGATAAAATTTTGGGATAGATTCTGTGGCCCAGAAAAATATCCCACCAATGTAATCATATCTAGGAAACCACAAATCTATTTGGGATGAAATTTTACAGAGAGATAGGATACATATGGATATTCAATTTTTTATTCTATGGAATACTCTAATTATACCATATAGAAGGCCATTAAAACGTGTCTTTTCGGTGGATGAAAGCTGGCTGCCACCTCGGGTCAAGGATAAAGAAGTACACTCTCCCTTACTTTCCACCACCCTAGGCCTACCATAATCAATTAGGATGCTCTGTACAGTTAGGAGTTCGACCCATGCCTCTTGATATACCTATTTAAGGAATTTTTTGTGAAGTATTTGATCATCCTTGGAGCTTTGTTTTCATTGTAATGTTATTATGTCGATTTGGCTTTGTAACGTTCTTATTTCTCATGTAAGTTGTTCGAATCACCTTAGTTATTAATAAAATTTCTTCCTTTACTCTTATTCTATTTTTCTTATTATCACTTTGATATAATTGCCTTAAGGTGTGAATTTACTCACACCATACCTTGTGATATTATTCACACAATGGTGTAGTGATTTCTTTCTTTTTATTGTTTTTTTCTTACTTCTCCAATCCCTCCCTCATGAATCTACATTCCGCTTCCATTGAAACCATAGAATAAATGGACGGCTAACTCTTTTATGGGTTGATACAAGGGAGTATAAAGGGTCTGGTTTGGATGTTATTTATCAATCCATTAATTTTTAATCACTTCTTTTAATTGATAATTTTGTTTGAAGATCTTTAAACACCTTCATCCTTGTTGAATTTAAGGCCACACACTTCAAGTGCTAATACAAACATTTTTGTTTCAAGTGATCAAAATTTTGATCCTTCAAGTGTATAGGTGATTAGTATTAAAGTGTGTAGTTATTAAACTAGTAATTGATGATGTTGTTTGATCTTCTTAAATGAACCCATCTCAAATATAATAAATTTAAATCATTAAAAAAGGAATTCATCCAATCCACCCCAAGTGATAACCTAGGATCAACTCATTATCTTAATTTGAATTAACTTAAATCTATTAGTGATTCCTTAAACCCATATAAAATCAACCCAAGTTGGCCACTTCATAGCCAAAAACAATCCATATAATGTATGTGTCTGTAGGTTACTTCTTAAGTCTTTGAGGATTCGATAACCCAAACTAAACTATAAGGACCGTTCTACCTTCATCTCTTGGGTAAATTTGAGCGTGAATCAGTAACCATTTTATTTAATAATTTAAATTCATTTAAATTCATAATCATTTATATGTGTATATATATATATATCATGGACTAGTTATATTATTCATGATTCCCAAGTTATAAAGGAATAACCTTTATAATTTTTAATTAATACATCATATAACTCTGAATTGGCCTTTATATATGGTATAAGGATGTAACAGGTCATAAAACGGTTTTGATTTGTTGAATAACCATTCCTAAATTATAAAATTACATGCTTCATAAATTATAATTGGCATTAATGTAATCAAAATCAAAAAACGTTCCATCCCATGTGACCAGTGGTCCATGGATCAAATATGGAATAATTGTTTAATTAAGGTGACACCATCAAAAAATATGATAAAACACCATTTAGGTTAATGTATATACTTTTATTAATACAATTTCTATATCCTAAAAAGAAACTTTATCACATTCTAAAATATAGTAGTCAAGGTACCAGCAATATATAGTAGGTAATGTACGTATTAATATAAATATGGCATATATTATGCCTGACATATGAATCCTTAGGTTCCTACAATGGCTCATGATCAAAACCCCCTTTCTTTACCATCCTAAGGGAAAAGAAAAATCCATACTAATAATACCAATAATAACACCATAAATCATGTGCATTACCCAATAGTGAAATCAGTACAACTGTAATATGAAAAAATCATAATAGCAATATCACATTCCAGGTAAGTTTGATTTTCCCTAAATGTGGGTTAGCTACTCCCAAGCACAGTCTCATTACCAAATTCCAACTTATTCCTAGTCTCCTATATAATAACCCAGATAGTAATACAAAAGGAAAAAAGAGATCTGATACCACTCTTGATGTCCTAGATCTGATTCACCCATAAGTAACTGAACTCAGTTGGTCACTTGGCCTCAAGAATGCCTCCCCATATATCAAAGGATATCGACTAGCATTGAGGTTCTATGATGGTATGGTGGGGAGGATATACCTTCATGATCATAGTGTATCATAGTGGTATATAGTATCAAAAAGTATCAGAAAAACATATGATGATAAGGCAGTAGAAAAGTAAATAATATAGATATCATAAATAAAATGGTAGAAACCATATCCAATTCCATATACAAAAGGATTATAATCATTTTATTCTATAAAAAAAGGGGATGTATAGGGAACAGAGAATCAGGCATATAAAACATTCTATAAAAAAAATGAATAATAGACCCAAGATATCTCCACTAGGATCACGAGCATAGGCTCTTCCTCTACCCCATACTCCATCCTAGTATAGTAAATTAGGAATACTAAACCGGATGCTTCCCTTTGTCCCTACCTTCATCCATACGATCTATTTGGGTATCAATCGGTGGTATGAATAGGGAGTGAGATATACTCAGTAGTCCACCACTAGCGGTGTCTAGTATGATCCAGTGAGTGCATATAAAATAGCGGTGTGCATATATAACAATGAAAATCAGTAATTTAAACTATAAATGAGTCGGTTCTAGTTTCTAAAGGACATCAGGATAACACTATGAGCTTCAACCTAAGTTTGGATCCCTCTGAACATGTGCCACCATACATATATATATATAAGTATATGTATATTTATATATATATGTATATATATGCACTATATATGTAGTAACATATATATCCATACATATAGATACATAGTACTATCCATGACCCAAGTTGTAACCCAGGAATCTATGCATACTCATAAGAATCTCATAGGGTAATAAGGGACGCCATGCCTGAGTATCATGAGTAATAAGGGATTCCATGCCCAAGTATACAAAATAATAAGGTTTACCATGCCCACGTATCATAATTAATAAGGGATTCCATGCCCAAGTATCATGAATCATATGGGATTCCATTCCCAAGTATTACAAATCATAAGGGATTCCATGCTTGAGTATCATGAGTCATATAGGAAGCCATGATCGAGTATTGTATATAATAACAAGTTTCGTTCATTCTTTAATATAATCCAAGTGATGATTTACAATCATTCTAAATTTTATTTAGTTAAGGGAATAATCCTCTATTTTCAAAAGAGTCACGTGATGTGGTCATACCACTCACTTTACATTTAATTAAATAATCCATTCAATTAGGTGGAAAATCAACACCACTTAGAAGGTTTTTTGGGCAAATTAACATTTAAGAAGTCAAGGGAATTTAATAATCACATCCAAAGGGGGTGGAACATGTTGAGTTGGGTGTCCTCTAATAATAAATAAGGTTCTATGGGAGCTCCTCTAACAAGGTTAAAATTTTCAATAAGGAAATTTTTATTTTTTTAAGGAAACACTTAGAAATTCTGGCATGTGGAAAAACGACGCATGAAATAAAACGACCCAACTTTAGGAAAAAAACAACTAGACCACCTAACTTAGATGGTTAGTAATCTCCTTATTTTTTTCAACCTGTAACTTGGGATGGAATGGGGAAATAATAGAAATATACAAAAACATTGAAAATAGGGTATATTAGCTCACTTGGAAAAATAATTCATGAGGAAAAGATAAAATAATAAAATAAGGAAGAGGAATAAAGGGATTATTGGTAGATATCCAACACAAATGATGCAAGAAATTATAACATTGTGTAAGGGAGGAGGATCAAAGCCTATGGGAGAAAGAGGAGAGAGGCTTTAGATATGGTAGGTGTTATGAATGGAGGAAAAAGAAAAAGGGAGGAGTGGTTTTAAATAAGGAAGGGGGAAAATTACATTTCACGTATTTTAAAGAGGCCACATGGTTTGGCTATACAGTTTGGCCAAACCATGCACCAACCATGAAGCACCACTACCTAAGTAGAATTAAGTGTGCAGGCTAAGAGTATGCTTTTGGTAAATCATACACAGCTCATGAGCCCCTCTGTATAACCTTGCATGTTTTACCCAAACCATGTTTCCTCAGGTTCACGGTTTAAACAAACCATGTGGCCCACCTATTTTATCCAAATATTCAGGGCTTAGGGCTCATAAAAAGCCCCAAACACTCCTAGAAACTCCCATAAACTATTAGGCACTTCCATAAGGATAAAAAAAGGTTTAAAATAAAAATTAAAGGATTTATACCTTATAATAAAAATCAATATCTTACACCTTTAAAACCCATAGAAAGAATTGAAATGATATAATTATATTGAGACATTATCCTTACATTAACCCTTATAAGAACCCTTACAAATGAATAACCATCACGGTTAATTCCAACTTATCCCTTATAAGTAACTTAACTTCCATTAACTCCATCACTTTACCCAATGCATTAAAGATCTATATCAGACTCACCCATTATCAAAGTTATATTAGGATCACCTGTTATCATATAAAATGTATAAGAACCATATTTTATAAAAACACATAAAATATTTCATTTACATAAAAAAAATCCCATAAAATATTTTTTTAACACATATGTGGAAGAACTTTTGGTCATTATGTAAAAATAAGGATAAAAATCCTTTTTCCTTTGAAAAATATTAAAATGAAAAATTACTAGAAGATAGGGAAATAGGATATTATTTGGAAAATAATAAATACTTGTATAGTAATATTGATAATGAATAATTTCTATGACAGATGAAAAATGTGATTGTTCTATAAACATTAAAAAACAATCTTTTCACTTTGTAAAAAAGAGTCAAAAGTGACACGTACGGAAAACATTTAAAAATATTCCTTTTAATCATGTAAATAAAGAAAAATGTATTTGAAAATAACTTTATAAAAAATTTAATTATAGATAAAACTTCAATAACATTTTTTAAAGAGCATGGACATGGGGGAAAGAGTTTAAAAATTTTTAAAGCAACATTTTAAAGAAAAATCCCTTAGGACTTTAGTAATTTTTTGATCAAAAGAACATTAAAGGAGATAACTTGAAAAGAATTCATAAACAAATTTAATTTTAGTAAATTAAGGATAACATATGTCCATGTTATAGTATATACACCATATAAATTAAAACATATGGTGAAAATGGAAAAATTCTCAAAGAAAGAAAATTAAGATAAGAAATTTTACATCACTTGACTCACCACACACATCATTCACTTTTTTGAATAATAAAATTGTATTAATTTTATAATTTCTTAATAAAATTTTCAGTTTTACTAACATATCATAACCAATTTTATTTCATTTATTTCCATTTTATATATAGTTACTAAATCGGTTAAGCTCATGTTGGACGTTTAAGGTTCATTCGGTTTATAACCTCAAAATAACATATGTGTGTTGAATATGGTCAAAGGGTTCATTATTCTAACATAAATATAATATTAAACATGTTATAATAATAATTTTTATATATTAAATATACTTTCATAACCATTCATGTAAGTTTATCAAAAAAATGAATCGTATTGCTTCATGAAGGCAGTAGTCCACACATACGCTCAAGCAACGTTGTCATTTTCCAACTGATAGAAGGGTAAAAAGGTAAGTAATATATTTAATTTAAATAATAATAATAATTTTATAAAAATATTATATATTCATTAATTTCACATTTATAACCAGTCATGTGAGGTTGTGATGGAAAGAAAAATACATCACTTAGTGGAGGTGGTAGTCCACACGTACAAATGAGCGATGTTTTCATTTCTTATTGGATGTAGAAGAAGATCAAAATGGGTTATAACATAAGTATAATAAAATTTTAGTATATTTTATATACTAGTTTTATTATATAATAATGGTTATTATAGGTTTTAATGATTTAGAAGAATAAATAAACACGAAATAACTCAGTTAAGAGTTATACCTCTTCTTTTGAAAACCTTATTTAACTTACACCTTAGGCCTTATAATTTGGTATTTTAGAGAGAAAATAACCTATAATACATGGGGAAATAAGTTAGGAATGTATTTCGGCGTCTATTTGATAATTTATAGTGCTAAAAGGTAGTCAATAAATGATGACAAGTGGTACCCTTTTATAAGTGTGGGAGAGGAACACTTGTAAATATCACTAACTTCTAAATATTATAAATGCATTAATAATGGGAAAGTGGTACCAAAATAAAAAAAATCAAATATAAGGTGATAAGGGTATAAATAATCTTATAAAATAAAAATTTAGATAATATTTTGTGACTTTATCACTTTGTTTTTTTACCTTAATTAACTCATTTTACCCTTTACTGTGGTAATTAATTTTTACCACGATTACTATTCATTATAATCAAAAATGAAATTTAACTCATTAATAAATGTGAAAATCCAGATTATAAATATTAAATCCATTTTTTAATATTAATTTTTTATCATTTTTATAAATTTAGTTTAATATAAGCACACAAAACACAAAGGAAAAACATTTTTTAGAAAAATACATTTTTAAGCTAAAAAATGAATTTATACCATAATAAAGTATGATAATGATTACTATAGAATTAATTTTATTATTTTTAATAAAAATTTATAATTATACTTTAAATATAATCCAAAAAAATGGGACTCTATAAATACTTGAAAATAAATGGCATTTTTTATAAAAATCAGTATTTTCACTATTCACCAAAAAAATATTTTTAGAAAAATATTTAAAAAATACCTAAGATAATTTTGATATGATGATATAAAAAATAAATTCTATTTCATAAAATTAAATTTCTTAATTATTTAATTTTAACTTTTAAATAAAATTATAGAATTTATGGAAAATAATTCAATTGGAATAAAACTATTTCTTTTTTTATTGAAAAAATTACTTAAAATTAATATAGTGAATATGTATACATAAAATATAATAATGAATATTAATAAGACATGAAATTTATTTATCATTACTATTATCTAGTTTTTCAAATTCTTACTCCTTAAATAAATTATGTCCTCATGATTTTATTCATTACTTAAAAAGGTGAGGTTGTTTTTTTCTATATAGATTTTTTTTGATTCACATGTTGCTTATTCCATCATATGGTTATTCCATAATACCTTAACCAAGTGAGTAGATTTATTCCAAAAAAATGATCTCTATGATCTATAATCTAAATTGTATGTTTCTTTTAATAAATATTCTCTTCCAACTACTTTAGGGCTCAAAATGTGATATTCATAAGGTACTTATTTCCTTAACAATGAACATGAAATGCATCATGTACTAGAGATAAAATAATAGGTAAGGCCACTTTGAATGTAGTTTATCCAAATTTTTATATAATTACATATGCACCAATATACCATGGACTTAATTTTCTTTTCCTTTCAAAACTTATAACACTTTTCAAAGGAGATACTTTAAGAAAAACATGATCTCCTACCACAATTGAGAAATATTTCCTCTAGTTATCTATATAACTCTTTCTCTTAATTTTAGTTTCCATAATATGGTGTTGAATCATATTTACCTTTTCAACCATATATTCAACCAATTATGGTCTCTACATACTTCTCTAACCAAATTATTCCCAACATGATGGAGTTCAACACCACTTTTGATATAATTCCTCAAAAGGTTTCATCTATATAAGAGAATGAAAACTATTATTATAAGAAAATTATATCAATGAAAGATATTTATCCCAAATTCCCTGATAATGCAATGATAAAGATAGAATCATACCTTCCAAATTCTGAATTATTTTCTCTGACTGTCCATCGGATTGAGGATGAAAAACTATATTGAAATGTAATTCAGTTCCTAATGAATTCTAAAGTCCTTTCCAAAAATTTGAGGTAAATATGTGATCAAAATAGAATACAATAGAGAGTGGGAATACATGTAACCTATTATTTATTTAATATAAATTTTTTAAAGTTGATCCAAATACATAGAATCTCGAATGGACATAAAATGCATAAATTTACTCAAATGAACAATAATAACCAAAATCGCGTTATTGCCTCGAGAATTATTTAGAAATTCCACCACAAAATCCATGGATATATTCTTTGATTTCCATTTCAGAATTGGAAAAGGCTAAAGTATCCCCATAAGTTATTGTCTCTTATCCTTAACCTATTTATAAGTCAAGTATTTCATGGTAAAATCAGTAGTATCTTTTTTCATTCCTTAAAACCAGTAATATTCCTAAAGTTATTTGTATATATTATAACTATCATAATGAATAGAAAATATCGATCTTTGAGCCTCACTTGGTAATTATTTCTTCAGTTGAAAATCACTCAGAAAACATAACCCCTTTCCAAGCCTAATTCATTACCAATATTAAAGTCAGGTAATTGAACTTACTTAAACAAATATACCTTCCTTTAAAACTCATTATCTTCCTTTTGACCCATCTTAATTATTTCTTCTAAACATGATTGTACTAATACTTGATCCAAAATAGAAAATGTTTCTATATACACAACTTCCAAACCCATATTCATTAAATCATCAACTAAATGATCATATTCCAAATATAACATAGTTAATTATGTGTCATCATTTTGAATCAAGGCATAAAATACCTTGTTTTCTTTACCTTGATGATATTAAATCATGAAATCATAATACTTTATCAATTAAATCCATATTCTTTGTTTCATGTTCAAATATTTTTGAGTGAATTCATACTTAAAACTTTTATGGTTGGTATATATTTCAGATTTTACCCCATATAAAATATGCCTCTAAATATTTAAATAAAAACCAATATTGTAAGATAAAGATCTTATATTGGATAATTATTCTCATGGAGTTTCAATTATCATGATGTGTATGAAATTAATTGATCAACTTTCATCAAGACACAACTAAGTCCTTTCAATGAAGCATCATTGTAAATAAAAAATTCCCCATTCCAATATGGAAGGTCTAAAACTAAAGCATTAACCAATATTATTTTCAATTACTGAAAAAAGTAATCACATTATTTTTTCAAGATGAATTTAAATCCTTTTTGAGTTAACTTAGTGGGCAAGATAACCAAGTAAATATTTCAAAAAACTATCAATAATAACCCGTTAATCTAAGAAAACTTCAAATTTTAGTGAAATTTTAAGGTCTTGTCCACTCTTCTACCACTTTAGTTTTATAAGTTTAAATATTAATTTTATCTTTAGAAATAATATCCCCAAGGATAGAAATATTATATGTCCAAAATTCACATTTACGGAATTTTATATACTACTTATTTTCAATCCTTATATGTTTCTCAGAAACTTCATAACTTTTAGAATATACCATATTTTAATCAATGAAAACCACCATAAATTTATCCAAATACTCATGAAAAACTCTATTCAAAAGATCTATGAATATATTGGGTGCATTATTCAACCAAAAGGAATAAAAAACTCATAATGATTATACCCAGTGTAATGAATTTCAACGTTACGGGTTTGAAATTCTAGAGGTAATTTGTATTTTTCATTTACTGGAGGGTTGTTTTTGAGAATTTGGTATCATGTTGGGTTTTGAGTGTTTAAACATCTCTAAAAGGTGTTTTTAGATGGGTTTAGAATCCCAGGGAAGGTCTCTAGGTATTCGGGTGGAAGTCAAAGAAGTTTCAGATGGTTGAGGCTACTGAAATTCAGTATTATAGGCCGCTACCTTACTGATGAGACACCATTGGCTAGATAGTGAGCTAGTCAGTGGCTCAAGACACATCTTAGGCCCTCTAGCTAGCTGGTGAGACACCACTATCCATACAGTGAGGTAGAGTGTTTAAAAAGTGGATCCTTTTTGGGGATGTTTTAATGGGGTAATTTTAGTATTTATGGGGGTTAGGGATTTTGATATTTAGGCAACTGAGGGGACTTGTGGGAGTTTATTTTTGGTAATCCTTACCCATTTATGACTATCATTTTATCCTCTTTGACTTAGGATGATTTTAGGTGAATTATTCACTATAGTTAATGTGTTCTATTATGTTCTTTTATCTCCCTTTATATTCCACTAATTCCACTCGATTTTATTTAGTAAATTAGTGTTGATACCACCAGGTCATGGTGGAATCAAATAATATTGATGGGGATTTCAAATGCAGTTTATAGAGGAAATATAAAGATGCCATAAACATGTTTTCATTTTATATTTTATGTGAGGTATTTTTTTATTGATTTATTTAGTTATTTTAGATATTTTGAGTAAAAATAGCAATTGATTTGAGTTTATAAATTATAGATTTTTCATGGATTGGTCCTAAGGGTGAATCTGGAGTGGATCACACCTGGTTTCTTATGATTCTAATGACATTAGACTACTTAGTGTGTTTGGTGTTGGATATTCCATTTTTGGGATTTTTTTTTAAATATTTAATTAGTTATTTTGATTTGGATAATTAATTATAATCTATTTTAAATAATTGGTACTGATATTAGGGATTGAGGTAGGTTCCCAAAAGTTAAGTCGAATCTTGGGTGATCCTGGGCAATGATGTTAGAGCTGTGGAATTTAAGGATATGTCTTCATTTTAGGTGGGGGCCTTAGATTTACATGATTCTTTGGTTGTTTCATGATATTATGTTTGTGTACCTTATCAGTATATATTCCTACATGCTACATAATTTTTGTGAGTTTACATAAGGTTGCGATGGGTGCATTCCAGCCTAATAATCAACATGGGCATATAGTTTATGAAAATTTTTTATGTTTGTGCCCTAGTTGAATGAGATTCTATGGACCTACTTATGGTTTTCCCTAGTGGAATGATTGTTTTTCGAAGGGGAAATGATTTTTTAAAAAATGGGATTTTAAAAAGAGGATTTGTTTGGGATGGAAATTTCAAAGTAGATTGGTGAATTTCAAAATGATTTTTTAAATGAAATTTCAAATGTAAATGGGTTTTATAAATTTTATTTGATTGGATTTTGGCTAAGGGAAAGGTGTGAGTGAAGCAGCATGTAATGAATTTTTAAAATGGTTTTAAAAAGGAGCTTTTAGCATAGTTTTAAAAGGATGATTGATGGTATTATATTTACTAGTTTTGGTTTGTTTGACCTCATGAGGGTGATTCCCTATTTGGATATTCCATTTTTGGGATTTTTTTTTAAATATTTAATTAGTTATTTTTATTTGGATAATTAATTATAATCTATTTTAAATAATTGGTACTGATATTAGGGATTTAGGTAGGTTCCCAAAAGTTAAGTCGAATCTTGGGTGATCCTGGGCAATGATGTTAGAGTTGTGGAATTTAAGGATATGTCTTCATTTTAGGTGGGGGCCTTAGATTTACATGATTCTTTGGTTGTTTCATGATATTATGTTTGTGTACCTTATCAGTATATATTCCTACATGCTACATAATTTTTGTGAGTTTACATAAGGTTGTGATGGGTGCATTCCAGCCTAATAATCAACATGGGCATATAGTTTATGAAATTTTTTTATGTTTGTGCCCTAGTTGAATGAGATTCTATGGACCTACTTATGGTTTTCCCTAGTGGAATGATTGTTTTTCGAAGGGGAAATGATTTTTAAAAAAATGGGATTTTAAAAAGAGGATTTGTTTAGGATGGAAATTTCAAAGTAGATTGGTGAATTTCAAAATGATTTTTTAAATGAAATTTCAAATGTAAATGGGTTTTATAAATTTTATTTGATTGGATTTTGGCTAAGGGAAAGGTGTGAGTGAAGCAGCATGTAATGAATTTTTAAAATGGTTTTAAAAAGGAGCTTTTAGCATAGTTTTAAAAGGATGATTGATGGTATTATATTTACTAGTTTTGGTTTGTTTGACCTCATGAGGGTGATTCCCTATTTTCTAAAGCTTATGCTCTTATTTTGATTCTCATTATGAGTGCTCATAGATTGTGTTTGATGATTCATGTGTTGTGTGGGCATCCCATGAGAACTTTTTTTGTGGTATCAAAGTGATGGTCGGTCCTGATGAACATGAAAGATCCCTTGGTGGGTAGAGATGTAACTTGAATGTGTTTGAGACATGGGACTAAGTTTCGAGTTACTAGTGACCTGGTGATGAGTTTGTGAGTTGTGAGATGGGTTGTGGAACCTATTTTTTTATTTCTTACATGTGCTTCATTGTGGCCTCCCCAAAGTCTTTGGGGATTTTTTGTGTGACTATTGGAGCTCCCTAGTGTCAATGTGGATGGGTAAATGTGATGATCATTCCCTGATATGGGTATTGGTTCGAGGTCCTTTCCAGATGTGTCTTAGGTCGGTGTGCATGAATTGGTCCTTTACCTAATCGGGATTGGGTCATGGGATAGTGAATCTTACCTTACTATGATTGGGTTAAAGGCTTCCTTGGAGGCTGGATCATGGTATGATATGAAACATAGATGATGGAACCCCCACAAGTTGATAGGTATGGGTTTAGGATCATGGAATAATGATCGTTCCTTATTCTTTTGGGTAGTGGGTCAAGGTATGGATGTCGTACCACCCTAAGTATTCAGGTGTGGTATGGAAATCATTTTGGTTGGCACCATACCCTAAATCTTTGGGTATAGGTTGGGTTATGGTGAAAGGTGATTTTATTCCTTCTTATATGGTGCTAAATATGGTATTGTTTGGGTTACATCACAATATTGATTCTGGTATGGCACTAAAAAATTATTGTATGGGTTGTGGTATGAGGTGGATCCCAAATTGTTTTTGAACTAAGTATGCTTGTGTGTTCATGTGTTCCATGGCTCTAGGTGGGTGTGTTTCATGAACACAACTACATATATTATATGTATTTCATTCACATACACTTGAACATAATATCACTTGGTATTTTTAAGGAACTAAGGATACCTAATTGGTTATTAGACTCACTCCTACCCATGTACACATCATGGGTTTTGATGTACATTGGTAGATATTCATTTTTTCTCTCAAAAAATAGGTTTTGCGTGGATTTGGACTTAGTTTAGCTATATTAGGCCATGGATTCTAAGGATTAAATAGAGAAGGTATGTGGTGAATAGTTTTGGTTAGTATGAAGAATGATATGTTTATCTTTTCCTATGTTTTTTTATTATATCATGTAGATAGTTTACTTCTTTATATTTTGGATACATGGGATTGTGGTGCTCCTAGTTTATTTTCTATGGGTTGGTGGGATGTCCATTATAAAAATGGGTTATACTGGATTTTTTATAGATTTTTTCATAACCCTCGAGATTTATTTTAGTGGGAATAGTCTCCATGTAACTAGTTCAGGCCCTCACCGCTAGTTAAAAATCTATAGTATATAGGGAGGTGTGTCTGATTTCATATACAGCACCTCGCTTGGGTGTCATTCAGGCATCCTAGGTCAAGGAATTACAAAATTTTATTAGATCTTTCTTGAGATGGGATGGTGTAATTAAAGATGGAGTTAGGTTGTGGGTACTTTGGAGGTATACCGAGCACATTCCTGGCTAGCATGACATCAGTTGAAACATAATTTTTCAGGGAATTTCTAGTTTCAGTACTAGGAACTCTAGGATGAGTGAGTTGTTCGGTTTGGAATAAGAATTCCAATGTGGGGTAGATAATATTTAGGATGAGTCATAGGGCTCAAGTGGGAGCCAGTGGGTTGTTTATGCATCATGATGGTGGCATGTTAGGGGCTTGACACATGCACCTATAAGTGGTGTTGTTTGACATGATGCCTCATTATAATTCATAATAATCAAATCAACTTATAATATAAATGATATTTCCTCACATATATTATAAGGGATTATTATATACATATGGATATGAAGGGATTTCTTGTTTGATTGTGATGTTATTACTTGGTCACCATAGGGAAATTTTTTGGGGTTAATTGGTTTTTTAGGAAACCCTATTTAAGAATAAAATCTGGTTTTTGAAAGAAAATTCATGTAGTGGCATGAGGTATGTTTGAAATGGTTTAATAAGTCAATTTTAATTGAAATGTCCTATAGAGTCAGTGACTTTGAAATGGTTTGGGATTTTTGGGTTTTGTGAAAATTTAAAGAAATGGTTTTTAAAGTTAGATTTCAAATTGGTTTTGGAAATTATTTTCAAAATGAATTTTTGAAAATGGGATTGACTTTTGGGAAAATAATTGGCTATTTTGAGGATTTTTGGTAAATTTGATTTTGGTGAAAACCCTTGGATGCCAAGGGGTGTTTTTAAGAACATGGGTGAGTTTTGGTGTGTGTATAATTTTTTGAATAGGTTTTCTTAAAATAATAAATTAGTTTCCATGTAAAGTGGTTTACTGGGGTTTTGGTCTTTTGAAGGAGGTGAACCAGGTGTTTAATTTTTGTGATTGTCTTATCTGTCATGTTTACTTTGAATCCACCAAGGGTAGTCAGTGGGTGTGCATGCTTGGTTGGTGTGGTTTTTAGAATCCAATTGGTTCCTATGTTCACCAGTTTTCTAGACTTTCAATGGTTAATAGGAATATGATTGGTGGTTATTCTGTGTATTTGGAAGGTATTTCATAGTTTTTCGAGGGATCCATTCATGGAGATCTTGGGTGGATGTTTTCTATGAGCCTCTTATGGTGGGCTCATGGATATTTTTTGATGTCAGGATCTATTAGAAGAGTGTGATTTTTATGGGATTCAGGGATTCATCCCCTAAAGTGTGTTTTTTACTTTTATGGGTTTGAATGTTTGATGTGTGTTTTATAAGTCCGTGATTAGGACAAGATGAATTGTGTTTTCTATAGTTGATTTCTATGTTGAGTAGCACCATTGGTCATAATAGACTATTAGTTGTGAAATATTATGATGGGAATCACTATAAGTTCAGGAATAATCAATTATTGACACTTTGGTGTTGGAATTGATGAGTGATTTTGGGCATCATCTTAGAGCTCGGTGTTCAGTATTTCATGTTTTGTGCTCGTGTGTGAGTGGGTGTCCACCTCAGGTCATTAGGTGACGTAATGGATGTAATGTGGGTGGTGTATATTGGGTGTTGATTCCATGATTATATGATAAGGATATCCCTATAGTGTGGAGCCTTAAAGTAGTTGTGATTATATGAGCCTTGTGTTAGATGGGTTAGGGTGTAGTGAAACCTGTCGATGGATGGTTAAAATGGTAATGAGATGTTGGTGAGTGGATAAATCGGATTTGGGGATTAGGGTGCAGCTTTGGATGAAATATATTTTTATAGTTATACTAGGAGTTAATTTCTACACTCATTGTGTTGTAATTGGGAAGAATTTGGAGTTTTAGTGATCTAAGGGTGAATTGGAACAGGAATGATTAGATACTTGAGGTGGAGTGCAATGGTGGATATGGTCATTTGGAAAACTGACCAAGGAATTACACTAATTGTTAGTGTTGGACCTCATTTTAGGTGTTTTTTATGATGTGTTGATTCCCCTTGGATTTTAGGCATTGGTTTTGGGCACTGTGATGATGCGTTGGTGGGTGAGGCTAAATGTTTATAGGAAAAGTCATCCAAATAGGGACTGACTGGAGTTATTTCATGGAGTTGTATGAGATCGGTTTGAAACCACATCAAGAGTGTCATTCGAAATGTGGTTAAAATGGTTATAGTATTGAACCAAGAATTTTGGATGAAATAAAATGTATTCATACTAGCTGGTACAGTTGTGTAGTGAAAGCATGTGGGGCATTTATAGATGAAACATGGAGCGTTAGTGCCAATTTGATGATTGAGGTAAGTTGGGGTTTGTGGTCAGAGGACTACCACGGATTCTCAAGGATATGAATAGTTATGTTGGGTAGTTTATAATGACCCATTTCATTATGGGTTGGAAATTTCCAGGGGAATTTGTATTTTTCATTTGGTATAGGGTTTATTTTGAGAAATGGTGCTCAGAATGGTGTTTTGAGTGTTTGAACATTTTAATGATCATTTTTAGATGGGGTTAGAGGATCGAGCAATGTATCAAGGTTTTTGAGTGGTAATTATAGAAGGGATGGGTGGATGAGGCTTCTAAAATTCATGAGTAGAGTCTATCATCTATAATATGAGAAAGGAAGTATCCCAACACACAGCCTGGATCCATTGACTGATCAGTGAGCCACCACCGGTCAGCTAGTGAGGACCAATGGTTGGGTGATGGGGCCTTTTTAGGGATGTTTTTAATGGATTCATTTTAGTATTTATGGGGTTGATAGTTTCTGGATTTAGGCAACCATGGGGACTCTAGGGAGGTCGTTTTTTGTCATCCCTCCCCTCTTACAGTTCTCCTTTAATTCACTTTGACCAGGGATGATTCTAGGTGCATTCATCAATGGATTTATGGTTTGTTCTTCCATTCTTGAATATCACATAATATTCCACTAATTTTCCTCGATTTTATTTAGTAAATTGGTTTTAGTTCCACTAGAGAATGGTGAAATTGAACAATATTGATGGGGATTTTATATGCGACTTTTAGAGGACGTATCAAGATGCCATAAAAAAGTTTTTTTCATATTTTGAAACAAGTTATGTTGTGTCGATAATTTATTTATGTATTTTTGTGATTTTGGGTAAAAATGATCATCAATTGGGATTTTTAAATTAGGTATTTTTCATGGTTTATGCCCATGAGTGTGTCTCGAGTAGATCATACCCATTTTCTCATGATTCCAACATCGTTAGACTGCCTAGTGAGTTTGGCGTTGGATATTCTATTTTGTGGATTTTTTTTAAATATTTAATTAGTTATTTTGGGTTGGATAATTAATTATAATGTGTTATAAATAATTATTTGTGATATTGAGGCTTGAATCAAGTTACCATTAGTTGAGGTGGACCTTGGGAGATCCTAGGCAGCAATGATCATATTTTGGAATTAAAGGAGATGGATTCATTTAAGGTAGGGCCTTAGATTTACCTAGGTATATTGGTTATTTTGTGATATTATGTCTATGTTACTCATAAGTGTATCTTATTTCATGATACATGATTTTTAAGAGTTTCTATATGTCTAGGATAGGATCATGTTATCCTAATGGTGAACATGGAAATGTAACTTGCTAAACATTCTGATGGTGGCTCCCTGGTCACATGAGTGCTAGTGTACATTTTTATGGTTTTCCTTGGTGGTATTTTATTATTTTAAAAGGGTAAATGATTTCTTTTTAAAATGGGATTTTAAAATGAGGATTTTTTTAGATGGAAATTTCAAAGGAAATTGGTTAATTTTAAAATGAGTTTTCAAATAGAAATGGATTTTCTAAAGTATGTTTGGATGGATATTAGCCAACGACCTAGTGTGAGTGATGTGTAATATGATGCATTTTTAAAATAGTTTTAAAATGATTATTATAAATTGGTTTTTTGAGGAAACCAGATGGGATTAAATTGACTTGTTTCGGTTTGTTTGACCTCTTGAGGGTGATGTCCTATTTTAAATTTTTTTTGCTTGGTGTGATTTCTGTTGTGAGTAATCATGGATTGTGTGTGATGATGCATGTGTTTTGTGGGTATATCTTGATAACTTTTTTTATTGTATACATGTAATGGTTAGGCCAGATGAACACGATGGATCCCTTATAGGGTCGAGATGGGTCTTGAATGTGTTTCTGACATGGGATTGAGTCTTCAGGGACTGGTTCCCTAGTAATGAGTTGGTGAGTTGTGATATAGGTTGTGTTCCATGTTTGTGCATTATCTATATGTGCTTGATTGTGGCCTCCCCAGATTCTACGAGTATTGGTCGGTGTGACTGATGGACCTCCCCAGTGTCTGTGGGGGTGTTTCGATGTGATAATCATTCCCTAATGAGGATATTGGGTTGAGGAACTTGTGATACATGGCTTGGGTTAGTGTGCATGAATTGGACTATAAAAATCTAGTTTTTTATATTTAGTATTTTGAATATTTCTATAAATCTATGGAATTTTTCATCAGATTCGGTGTTGTGTTTGGGTGTCTTGGGACCCCATAATTAATATATTAAAATTATTAATATATATTAAATTACATGCAAGCATAATTTTGAAATAAATGGTTTACCCATTGATAGAGACCATAGATGGGAAATCTGATACCATGGTTGATTCCATAATGTGTGTTTTACTCTAGGCCCAACATAAAGTTGGTCAGCATCAGATGTTTGGTTGAGGTAATTTATTGTGGAAGGTGTGTTACATTAATTAATTAATTTATTTTATAAGTGAAAACCTAAACCCTATTTATAAATACCCCATTGTAGAAAAATTTCAAGGTTATACGCATAAATATGGGATGATTTGAGAGGATAAGGATACATTCGTTATTGGTGTTGGAAAACTAGGAACATGGGTCAACGATAACAATCGAGGAGGATTGTGAGATGGACAAAAAAATTGTGAATCTTCTTCTCCATCACTATCGGATGCATTCTTCACCAACAATCAATCCATAATCGAGGTAGTTCTTTTTATTTAATGGATTTTTACCCTATTTGATTTGATAAGCATGGATTTTATTATCTACTTTCGTTTTGTTGGTTATTTTCATGTTTCGCATGATCTCGGTCCTAAATGAAATTCTTAAACCTATTGATATCCTTGAAATATATGATTTCACCCTTGGTTTTTACTTTTATATAATAGTTTACTAAGATAGTATTGTACAAAGATGGATTCACCTCATTATTGTGATTTCCCCCCACTATTCTTCATGTTCTTCCCTTTTTTCCTATGGGGACAATGTTTGACATTGTTAGGGCATGTTCAACCATGATTGAACCCCTAGATTCATGGTGGATTCATGGATGACATATGGATTAGTGGTTTTCATGTGAATTGAGGCTTGATTTAGGATGTGGGTGATGGATTTGTGGACTTGAGATCTGGAGTAGCAACAAATGCTCAATGGATTACCACATGGGAAATTGGAGTTTCGATTTCCAGCCATCGGAGGCTAGGAATCGATGGTCGGTGATGTTTCTTTTGATTTAGATGGATTCATGTTGTCAAATAGATGAAAATGGAGATGGAGATGTAGGATCTAGAATCCAAATGAATAAACTTGGTTTCTAAAAGATTCTTAGCTACACATCATGTATCCCAAAGGAACACACATTGTATAGTCCCCTAGCTATGGTGGATAGGGTTTCAAGTGAAGATAAGTATCACATGACTTGTATAGAACATACATGCCATGTGACCTGGAGATGGAGGTTTGTCATGTAATCAGGGAGTACATGAGCATAGACATGTCCAATCACATGGGCGTATCTAGAGTATATGGGAACAAATGTGTACTTAGACATGACCAAGGTACTCATACATAAACATTGTACACAGGCATGAGCCGGAGTACACGGGCATGGTCGAGAGGACACAGGAAGGCCTTGGGTGACCATAACACATTGTGTACCACATGTACATTCCATGTAGTCCCACATGGTAATCCTATTCATGTGCAGACAAGTACGTATCTTGGTGTCCAGGAAAGGTCACACACTATGTACCTTCTTTATGAACTTCAACCTTGCGTATCTCCCACTTCCGTACTCATATTTTTGCCCATGATTATTCTATACTAAACATTTTTTCATGCATAACATGATAAGGTCCATTGTTTTGGAATTAGAGATACTACATGAGGTTTGGTGATCATGATGCTTCTTCCAAAGATTCTTGGCTGATGGTAGTGATTGGGATGGTTTATTAGAGAGACGATGGAGTTGGAAACACCCTATCATACCAGTTCATGGTTCCCCCAAACTCTTTATATAAGTAGGGTTGGAAACCCCCCTTTATATACAAATCATAGATCCTATATTTTTGGGGTGACACCCCCCCCCCCTTCTTCGAGATTTAGTGGGAAGTGGTTCCTCTATTGGAGATTGTTCCCCCATTGACTATGGAGTGTAGTGACGAGGTGCAGGTCCTTTTCATGGATTTTTGTCTGGTTGTACATGATCCTAGGAATAGGAGATGGACCTTTGGAGCTACAGGAAGAATCATCATTCTTAGTTGGGCTATAGATATAGAGATCCCCTTTCCCTCTATTTTGGGTTTTTTTATGAGAATATATGTTGGGTTTTAATTTCCCACTTATATGGGGGGAGTTGAATTCTGGTGTACCTTGGTATTTATCTCTTTTTTTGAAACGTCCTACTGGGTATGTATATAATCACCCCCATAAGGGATTTCCCCATATGTGTCATGTCTTATACAGATTATAAGAGGATTAGTGGTGAATTTGGTGGAACATGGTGGTACTTGGGTGAATTGACCACATTCTATGGTCTAAATTGGATATTAGGAGCTAGGTTCTCTTAGTTTCCCCCTTTTTCAGTTGTTTTCAATTTGGTACTTCATTTCTGGTTGGGTGTAAATTTTTTAACTTTATGCTTTGGTTTTATATTTTCATACTCTGATTTATTTCCCTATTTGTTTTTCAAACATGTTGTTAGTCAAAGTAGATTACTCAATAGGGGTTTTGAATTGAGTATCTATAAAAATTTCTGTTAAAAAGATCACTTAAAAAGATTCCCCAATAAAAATGAATAAAAGCTAGTTAATCAAGGTAATATGGTTATAATAGTTTGATAGTTCAAATAATTTCTTAGGATGTTGATTAATTATCATTAATATCAAATTGAATTATTGATATAACTTTTGAAGCTACTCTAATAGGGAAAAATAGGTATAAATTCTATCCAAGACTAAATATCAAAGTAAAATCTAGTTTTTTGAAATATAACGTAAAGTAGAGAAAAACTAAATTAAAAGACACAGTGAATAAAAAAAGTGTTTTAGCCACAAGATGAGACTTAATCCACTCCACTTGGTGATCACCAGCCACCAAGTAGTATATATAGATAAAAAATTGATCCACACCCTAGATCGGGGTAAAATAATAGTACACAGGACTGTCCAGGTAACACGACCTATTCCATAGTTATTCATGGTAAAAAAGAACAACCTGGTCATGATGGACCTCTTCTACAGTTATGTGTGGGTGAAGCAAGAGTAGAGAAATATTAGAGAAAGGATATCTTGTATCCTCCAGTTTAATGCATGAGACAGTGTGTGTTTTACAACAGATGCACACACTGCTTGAAAAGTAGTAAATGTAGTACACAACAGATAAAATATGATGAGAAAGGGTTATAATTATTCTGAGTTTTATTCTATGAAACTCTGGACTTGTAGGATGAAGCAGATGTGATTTCTGATTTTTCTTGTGAAAAAAGAGTATCGCATGTCTGGTGCTCTGGTTTCTAGTTAAATGAAGTAAGCTTTATAGCTCATGTTCTTCTTTGAGTTGGCATTGTGAAGATGTTTTAGGATCTGATCTATGGTATTTCAGCCTTCATGGATCGATATTTCTTTATGTGTTCTTAAGTAGTATATTGTTGCATGCATTCACTTCTCATTTTTTCACACCTTGCTCCAGTGCCACGCTTTTCTTTTTATTTCAGGGTGCATGTGTTGGATCCAACAGGATGTGTGTATTCTACACCTCTTACCTCATATTGTTATGTTACATGTCTAAAAAGAAACATTAATTATGTCAGTTCCATTAAATGACTCAAATATGACTGTTAGAAATTAAATTGAAAATGAAAAGATAGATTAAAGAACGGTGTCATTGTTTGTCTTGAAACGGTATCACTTAGAAATGGGGTCATTAAGAAACAATTTATTTTGCTTTTCCTTTTATCGGTGATATAGTCACAGTTCCATAGTTTTGTTGAGATCTATAACTGGTATCACAGATGCGGTGTAAGGATCACGGTGTCTCAGGTAATGGTGTCTATTCCTTTTTCAAAACTTTGAATGATGTCTTGGTGATGGTATTAAGGAACTGGTGTCATAGACTTTATGAACTCTAAAATTGGTTACGGTGTCTGAGTCACGATGTCTAGATTATGGTGTTTGGGTTATAGTGTCTGGTTCATGGTGTCTAGGTTACGGGGTCAGGGTCATGGTGTCTGGGACTTTTCCAAAATCCAGAACTTGTGGCAGACTTATGGTTTCACAGACTTATCCAAGTATTTGTAAAACTGTATTAGGAAATAATATTCACAGAATAAATTATAATAAAGCAATAATATAATAAAACATTATAGAAAAAGATCAAACGTGATTTATAAGATTCTAAATTAGTATTTTTTGAAAGTGTATACCATTAGTTATAAGCATTAAATCATAGGGAAACCAACCATCTCTACATGATTTGAGATAGAGTAAACAATGTTAATAGGATTTGTGATCATTAAAACATGATTAAAACATGAGGATTCCAACAATATCCCCCTTTTTGATAATCACAAATCATGGGATTTAGATTTCGGTTCTTTTTATTCTTTCTCCCCCTTTCAGGATTATCAAAAAGAATATAGGACAAAAGAAAATAAACATGGAATGAAGGTAAGTAAGATAAAAAACAACAATAGTGTACATTGAATTAGATAGATAGATAGAGGTAATTATAATCAGTAGGTATAATGAAAAACATCCCTATCAAAAATTCATCATTCACTTCTTTTTGGGGTCAGCAATCTTCTCTTTTCCCTTGGCATAATCATCAGGAGGAGCCACAGGAGCAGAAGTAGAGGTTGGAGAAGGCATTGATCCAATCGTGAGAGAAGGAAGAGGTACTCCTTAAAAAATAGAAGGTGTCAGAGTGGGTTTGGTTGAAGGCTGAGGAAAGGATTGTTCAAGGATAATAGGTTTGATCTGTCTCAGAGCCTGAGATACAAAAATGGAGGCAGAAGTAAAAGCAGTGGATGAGGAATTAGTTGAACCAGGCTGCAAAGGTGTTGTTATAGGAGCCACAATGGCAATGCTTTTCACATGAAGATAAGGCTTCAACAATTGAATGAAATTAGTAAGAATCTCACCACCATACTGCATTGCCTTCTCAAAATCATCTTTATTCTCCATGAACTTTCCCAACAAAGAAGTGAAATATTTCATATTTTTTAATTGGGCCTTGAAGGCTTGAGTGATAGGAGGAATATTCAAATTATCTATAAGGTACTTAAATTGATTGGTCATATCATTCTTAGATTAAATCATATTAAAGTAGAAATCCACTTTCTTATTAATCTCTTCCTAAGCATCATTGGAAATATTTGAGTGAATACTCACTAAGTCAAATACTCGATCATCGTTTTTTATGACAACAGACAAAATTTTCTTTTCAAAACCACTTAAAACTGACTGAAGTTCTTCTTTAACAATAGTTATGATAAGATCACTATCTACAGGTTGACATGACTATCCAGAGGCATTGGAATATATAACGGCTGAAGTTAGAGACTTAAGATGATTTAGAACTTTCTGTAAACATCCCTTGTATTCATCAGTTAGCTTGTTAAGGCCAACAACAAGATCATGCATTTAATTTATTATCTTGATGTTTCTCTCAACCACATTTTCATATATTGAAGTCAAATTTAGTTGAATCATAGATGCAAATTTCTGTTGAATCTGATCACTAACATCAACAACAGGATGATCAGTAGGGGCTTGTCTAGTTTGAAACACTTTTTTCATATCTTCAACCATAGATCTGAGAGAATTTAACTCATCACTCAACTACTTGTTCTCAATTCTAACTTCTTTAATTTCATGAAGTATTTTTGGTTTAATTTGCCATATGATTTTCTCTAACAGCAAGGCAGCATCTCTTTCACTGAGGTTTGTCACAGGAGTAGGCTATGAGTTCGTAATTTTTTCAAATCTAGCTAAAAAAGTATCTCCAAAATTTTTTCAGATCAATGTGACTCATAGAAGCAAAAGGTTCTTGTGTAGGTTTAAGAATAGGAGCTTAGACATGTTCAGGGTCCTTGGTTGAGATTGCTTCTAGAGCAAAAAATGGTTTCAATTAAAACATATTGGAAAGATTTATGCCTTTAACTGAGGCCTCCTGGGTATTGTCCACATCAAATTATCTAGGAAACTTATATTGGGTATCCACAGTGATTTGATCAACAAGATTGGTACCTTTAACACTTTCTAGACTGGGGTGCTTTTACCCCTCAATAGGTACATCTCTTATGGGACTAATATATTCAGTTCCTTGACCTATTTCTAAATTTTCATCTCTAATAGGCTCACCCATTTCCTTTCTAGCTAGTTGAAAGGCATGTTTCATTCTTTCCTTAGAAGATAGGATAATTTTAGGATCACCTTGTTCTTTTAATTATTCCCAAACCGTAGCCTCTTCCTTAATAGCAGGTTCTTCTTCTAAGTGCTCCTCATGAAAAACTTGTTCTTTTACACTAGAAGCATATTCTTTTCCAGAAACAGGTTCTTCCATTGAATCTATACTTATTTTAGTAACAGGTATATCCTTTTCAAATAAATTTTTTGGAATAGGTAGACCACTATCTTCTTTGTCTAAGATAGTTCCTTCCTTAAGTGCAACAACTGCATATCCTACTTCTTCATCAAAATGATCAACAACTTCATATGGTTCCAAACTAGGATTAGATATGTTCTTAGGTCTTGAAGGATTATCAACTAGATTAAACTTTTCATACAACATTTCATTGTCCTCCACCCAAGTCTTTTTTCCAAGGATTCCAACTTATCTTCATCCTTCTATTTGTAACCTTTGAGATACAGAACTCATAAACTTAAATGACTTATTCATTCGGGACAACTACTCCTTTAGCAGATAGAATTGTAGCGATTAATCTTGAATATAACAAAGAGGTATACTTCGAAGTTGTCTTGATCAGTTCACACATGTGAAGTATAATATACTTACACAGATTAATATTGTGCCCATTTTTTATAATATGTATCAAGAATACATATTGATACTTAAGAGTATAAAAATACCCTTTCCTTGGACTAACGAGATTCTAGATAAATTTAAATAGAAACCTTGTCTCACCATCCAACTCAGCAATAATTTCCCTTCTTTTCTTCTTATTTCCAGTCAAACTTCCTAGGGCCTATTTGAAGACAAATACATCACTAGTAGGAGGAGGACCTCTTTGGTAATCCTCAAATATTCCTTCATGAGGTATCCCTAGGTAGGCAGCCCATAACCTCATGGAAAAAGTAAACCTTTGACCATTAATCTAGCTTCTTACAATAATTCCATCTATAGTATTGAATGAGAACTAGAAATACTGATAAAATGATAAATGAGTTTTGGATAAATTGGAATTTTCTCCTTTGTGAACCAATTCATCCATCCCTTCTCTTACAATACTTTCAAAACTATTGACTTACATGTTAGCAACCTCTTTGGATAGAATTCCTTTTCTGGTACAACTATTCTCTCATCAAGATTCGGATTCAACGGTCCCTTGGGAATTAATTTCAGTTCCTTTTACACTTTCTTCTAAGATTTTTGCTTCTCAATATTTCATGAAGATGGGAACTTCATTCTGTCCATTCAACATGGGTTCGAGAGAGATTAAAGGCTAAAAGAGGACTAACGGTTTATAAGAGAGGGGTTTCAGTTTTGAGAGAAAAGAGCTTGAGTGAATAAATGAGTGAAATATATTTGCTGTTTATCATTTAGGAATTTCAATAATCTCAAATTCAAAAACATGGAATAAGAAAAATAAAATAATCAACACAGTGATACGGGAAATAAAATTAAAGAAAAAGAAAAGTGAGTCATTACGGTGAGACCAGAATAGGTTGTCACAGTGTCATCATTATGGTTTAACTCCAAATGGTGTGACCGTATCATTGAGATAGTAAGAGTAAGACAGTAACTAAGAGATAGTAACTGTGAGACCATAAACATGATACAGTAACTTCAAGCCAGTAATCTTATGAAACCATGAAACATGAAATTGTAAAATGTGAAATAGTAAGTGTGACACAGTAAGTGTGAGACAGTAAGTTTGAGATCGTAAACTTTTTACTTAAGATTTATCATTCCTAATTCATGTATGATGTAATTTATCCATTTAGAATTTAATGGTTTACTTAATATATCATCAAGCTGATGTTCAGTGCCAATGAATTCCAAAGTGATATCACCTTTTTGATAATGATCAATCAAAAATTGATTCCTTACATCAATATGCTTTGTACTAGAGTGTGAAACATGATTCTTTGAAATGTTAATGGAACTTTTATTGTTAAAATTTATAGTTACATGTCTGAATTGATATCTATATTCTAGTAATGTGTGTTTCTTCTACAAAATTTGGGCACAACAACTACCAGCAGCTATGTATTCAGCTTCTGCAGTAGATAACGCAATAGAGTTTTGTTTCTTACTACACCATGACACTAGATACTTGTCTAATATGTGATATGTTCCAGAGTTGATTTTTCTATCTAACTTAAAACCACCAAAATTAGCATCATAATAGATAATTAACTCAAATGATTGTCCTCTAGGATAGAATAGTCCTAGATTGGGTGTATGTTTGAGGTATTTGAAAATACTTTTAACAGTATTTAAATGAGACTCTTTTGGGTTTTCTTGAAAGTGATCACACATACATACACTAAACATAATATCAAGTTGGCTAGTAGTTAAGTATAGTAAGCTTCCAATCATTCCTCTATAAGTGGTTTGATCAATATATTTTTTATCTTCATCAAGATCCAACTTACAAGTAGTACTCATTAGATTATCACTACTTTTATTGTTGTCCAATCCAAAATGTTTTATAATAACTTTAGTATATTTTATTTGATTTAAAATAATAAAATCTTTATTTTGAAATATTTGAAATCCAAGAAAAATTTTATTTCACCCATTAAACTCATTTCAAATTCATTTTACATTATTTTAGAAAACTCAATACATAAATATTTTTTTGAAGATCCAAAAATAATATCGTCTACATAAATTTAAACTACTAAAACATCATTAGAAATTAATTTTATAAAAATATTATGATCAGATATATCTTTTTTAAAACCTTTTGAAATAAGAAAATTACTTAATCTATCATACTAATCTCTTAGAGCTTGTTTTAATCCATAAAAATCTTTTGATAATTTAAAAACATGATTTGGAAAGTGAGGATTTTTTAAACTAGGGGGTTATTCAACAAAAACATCCTCAGCTATATACCCATTTAGGAATGAACTTTTGACATCCATTTGATATACTTTGAAATTCATATGTGTTGTATATGCAAGAAATATTCTAATGGATTCAAGTCTAGCTATTGGTGTTAAGGTCTCCTCATAGTTAATTCCTTCTTCTTGAATATAGCCTTATGTAACTAATCTAGCTTTGTTTCTAACTATGTTACCAGCTTCATCTACTTTATTTCTAAACACCCACTTAGTGCCTATGGTAAAATGTATTTGGGACTATCAATAAGTTTCTAAACTTTGTTCCTTTCAAACTAATCAAGTTATTATTAAATACCCATCACCCAAAATTCATCATTGATAGTATCATTTTTGTTTTTATATTCAAGTTGTGACAAGAAAGCTTGATGTTCAACCTGATTTCTAATAAAATCTCTAGTTTGTGTTACTTTATCTAAATCTCCAACAATAGCATCTAAAGGATGGTTCTTAAGAGTTTTAACAGCTCTAGAAAAAAAGGTTCTGGTTATTTCAGGCTCTTCAATAATTTTGGGTTCATTATGGCTTGAATCTAGAGAATTTCCAGAACTGGAAGTTTTTACAGATTCCTTCACAATATGGTCAGAAGATTTAGCATTAATGTCTAGATTTGATATATCATCCTCAAGATTCTCTACAAAGCTATTAGGCTCATGTGGATCTATCTCATCAAACTTGACATAGACAGATTCCTCCACACATTTAGTTCTTTTTAAAAAAATATATAGGATTTACTAGAGATTGAATATCCTAGAAGGATTCCTTCATCACTCTTGGATGCATATTTTTCAAGATTTTCCTTGGTATTAAGTATATAGACTTTACAACCAAAGACTTTGAATTAGTTCACTTTGGGTTTTCTTTTATTCCACAACTCATATGGAGTTATTTTAAGAATATGTCTAATAAACACTCTATTAATAATATATCATGTTTTATTTACTACTTCATCCCAAAAATAAATAGGTAAGTCATATTCACTAAGATTGGTTCTTGAAATTTCTTGCAAGGTCTTATTTATTCTTTCTACAACTCCATTCTTTAGGAGTTCTAGGGGCAGAGAAATTATAACTATATCCATTTTGTGAGCAAAAGGATTCAAACTATTGATTTTCAAATTCACGACCATAGTCACTTCTTAGAGATTTAATTCTAAGTCTGCTAATATTTTCTACAGTTTTAGAATAATTGGTGAAATGATATCATTATTTACTTTTGTGATCCAAGAAGAAGGTCCAAGTATACCTAGAAAATTCATCTTCAAGAACATAAACATAGTGCTTTACATTTAAACTAGAAACTCTAGATGGTTCAAAAAAATCCATGTGAACCAACTCGAGAGGTTGATAAGTCAAGACTTTTTTCTTTAGTTTGAAGGAAATTGTGTGTTGTTTACCCTTTTGATAAGGATTACACACTTTATCATTTGGAAACTCTAGTTTGGGTAGATCATTGACTAAACTTTTTCTAGTTAGATTTCTAAGGGAGTGAATATTGCAGTTTCCTAGTCTTCTATTCCAAAGCCAAGACTCTTTATGAAATACCCTTAAACATGAAGAATTTTGAGAAACTAAATAATCTAAGTTAATAGAATATACATTTTCATTTCTTAATACAGAAAATACTAATTCATTTTTAGAATTAAAAACATTTCAATCATAATTTTAAAATTTATCATGGAATACATTATCACACAGTTATGAAATACTAAGAAGATTATATTTCAGCCCATCAAAAAAAAGTACTTTAGAAATTAAAAAAGAGTTAGAGTTACCGATTTGGCCTAGGACAATGATTTTTCCTTTAGAATTGTCACCAAAGGTGACATTCCCACCATCAATCTTTATTAGGTTCTTGAAACATGAATAGTCTCTTGTCATGTGTCTTGAACACCCATTTTCCAAGTACCATAAGCTTCTACAGGAGCTCTTCAAACAATTTTCCTACATAATAGTCAAATAAAAATAGACTTTTTTACCCATATTTGTTTGGGTCCAGTAATATTAGTAACTAGTGCTTTGGGAACCCACATCTGCATCATAGGTTTCCTATAAGCATTATGTAAAGTATTTGATAAATAAACTTTATTTGGTATAGAAAAACCCGAAACAGTAGAGGATATATCATAGTTTGAACTAGAATAATGTTTTCCTAAACTAGGAATAAAGCTGTATGTTCTTGATTTAGAAACAAATTTGGTTTTCTCAAAATTCCTTTTACCAGGTTGATAGCTAATACCAGTAGTATATTTATTGGTAATTTTTTACTTAGAATTTGTACCAAGATATCTTTACCATTAGTAAACCTTTCAATGTCCTTTTTTAATTTCTAATTAGATAGCTTTAATTTATTGTTTTCTTTGATTAATTGAACATTTTTCTCTCTTTCTATAGCAAGTTCAGATTTAATAGTTGAGGAAAGATCATAATGACTCTTTAAAGACTTGTATATATCTTTTAGTTCATTACATGTCTCTTCAAGCATATTGCAATACTCAAAAATTTCTTCTTTAGACATATTTTCATAATCACTTTTATCTCCAGAATAATAGGAATTTTGTATAGGATATTCTAGGATTACCTCAAATGTGTTTGTCCTGAAACACAAATTGGCTTTATTATCCTATTCATTGTGTGAAGACTCTAAGTCACTTGAACTATCCTCTGAAGCACTTCAATTTGCTTTCATTTTCTTTTTATACTTTCTATCTTTGTCCTTGTATTTCTTTTTATACTTGATCTTGGGACAGTCAGCCTTTACATGTCCCTTTCACTTACATTCATAACATATTATCTCATCATACTTGTCATTTCTCCTCCAATCCTTATTCCAGCTTCCTTTTTGATCATATCTTCCTTTGAAGTTAGGATTTCTAAAAAAAATATTCCTTTTGTAAAACTTCCTAAACCTTATAGATAATTGAGACATCTCCTCATCACTATTGGGTGATGATTTTTCACTGCTAGAACTTTATACAGAGGCTTGTAGTTTCTCCTTTTCTTTTTGTTTAGAGGTAGTGGTCTTAAATGCCACAGATTTCCTTTTTGGTTCATCCTCCTCTTACTTGTTGAATTTCATCTCTTCTTCGTACATAATTAGTTTCCCAATGAGTTCTTTGATAGGTAATTTGCTGATGTCACATGATTCTCTAATATAAATAGAAGTTCCTCTCCATCTATCATGTAGGCATTTGAGAATCCTCACTACAAAAAAACATCACATTAGAGGGGGTTATTTAGAGGGGTTTATGCACAACCCCCTCTAAATTCAATTTATGTCCTCTAAATTCATTTACTATAAAAATTAGAGGCAGTAACTTACAACTCTTATTAATCATTGAATTTAAAGGGGGTTATGGACCCATATGATTTCTTAAATTAGAAGTGATTTTGAACCCCCTCTAAATTTTTAATCATTATTTTTTAAATATATGGTTGGATTTTAGAGGGGGTTATAAACCCCCTATAATATCTTAAATTAAAAGTGGTTGAAAACCCCCTTCAGTGTCTTAAATTAGAGTGAATTATGGACCCCCTCTAGTGTCTTTACATTAGAGGGGGTTCAAAAACCCCTCTAATATCTTTACATTGGACGGGGTTCAAAACCCCCTCTAATGTATTTACATTAGAGGTGGTTCACAACCCCCTCTAATGTCTTTACATTAGAGGGTTTCAAAACCCCCTCTAATTTCAAAGATTAAAGGGAGTTGTGAACCCCCACTATTTTAAAAAAAAAAGCAACTTCCATATATATATATATATATATATATAATTAAAACACGATATATAAATGTATTTAAATACATTATATGAACATATTATATAAAATATTTATATAATTGTATTAATTGTATTTAATTGTATTTATATGTATACATAAATATAATTTTATATTAATGTTATGTACATTAATATATATTTATTTGTATAAATTTTATTTCATATAATATTAATTATTTATAATATAAAAGCATAATCATATTATATAAATGTATACATAAATATAATTTATTTAAAAAATATATCATATAGTTTTTATAATTTATATTATTATAATAAAAAATATATTTTTAAATAACATGTTTATGATTTTATATTATATAAAATATAAAATTTTATTTCATATAACATTATATAAATATTTATATAAATTTTATTTTATATGATATTAATTATATATAATATAAATGTTTGTGAAAATTGTATTTCATAGAATAATAATTATATATATTATTATACAATTTATACAAATAAATACATATATTAATGCACATAATAATAAATATATATATTGAAATACAACATATAAATATATTTTTAAGGACATTATGTAAATATATCAAGAAAATACTTATATATATATATATTATTTAAATAAATATGTATACAATATATAAATATGTATTAAAGCGTATAAATAATTTACATAAATATAAAATATAAATATATTTAATATAATATATGAATGATATAACTCATAAAATAAGTTTATAGTATTTATAAAATCAACATATATTTTTTATAATTTAAAGAGGTGTAATAAAAATAATAATTAATAATATCATTGTTATCATACAAACATAAGTATATAAAAATAATTAAATACATATATATTATAATTATATTATATATATAAATATTTTAAAAATACATAAACACACACATATATAAATGTATTTATAAATATATATATATGTGTGTGTGTGTGTAAAAATATACTTACTCATGCTAATATACATATAAATATAAATATACAGCTTACATAATTTTATATATTGGTTATATGTTGAAATTTATTTAAATTTATTATGTAAAAAATATGTATTTAATAAATGGACAAATGTATAAAAATAGAACGAATCAATTAAGAAATACAAAAAGTTGAATTTCCATTGTGGTATAATCCTAAGTTGCGATGTGGGGTAAAGAGCCACGGTCTGGGTTCGAATCCTGCTGGATACTTCTTAAGGGGGTCCCGAAACTAGGAGAAGTGGAGCGGAGAGAAACCGGGAGACTAGTCCGGGGTGAAACCGTGGGAGACCAGGAGTGTGACAGGGCAAAACCACAGGAGACTAGGAGAGCGTGGGAGCAAAACCAGAACCGAGGGACTGAGAGTGGGGGAGAAAAACTGGAACTGGGAGACCAGAAGAGGGGGCGACCGAGAGAGAAGTGGAGTGGGGAGTCTGGGGAAAACCCGTGGGAGGGGAGAGTGGAACATCGGGGGACCGGGAGGGAGAGAGGGGGCGGCCGGGAAATCGGGGAGGGATAGGGGGAGATGTAGGGGTGTTGGGTCCCAGTAACGGGATAAGAAAAAAAAAGAGTGACATTAGGGGCAGTTACATTAGAGGGGGGTTTAACCCCCCCCCCCCCCCCCCAATGTAACCGCCACTAAAGTTACCATGATTTTACCAATGTTTTATTTAAACCGCCTCTAACAATAGTAGATGGGAACATTAGCTTAACCGCCGCTAATGTATTTAGAAGGATAAGATACATAGTGTTTACTATTTCATTGAACCTAATATACATGTTAGAAATAGGCTCATCCATCTTTATCTTATCATATTTAATAGTATATGTGTTAAGTCTCATTTCCTTAACACTAGAAGTTCCTTCATGTGAAACAGACAAAGTGTCCCAAATTTCATGGGTTGTTTTACATGCAGAAATTCTATTAAATTCCTCATCTCCAAAAGAGAATTATAAAGAACTAATGTCTTTGTAATTATTGTTATAAGCAGTCTTAGTTGGGTCATCCCAAATAGTTCTAGCAGTAGTAGGAATCTTATAATCATCTACAATTGAAGACCAAATTTCAAAACCCATACTTTCTAAATGAATTTTCATTTTAATTTTCCATTGGGCATAATTAGTTCCATTAGAAAATGGAGGTCTGATTGTAGCAGCACCTTCTAGTATATTATCCATAATAAAGAAATACTTCTAAAGAGCTATAAATTTAGAACTAATAGAAATTTATATATCTTTAAAGTAAAACTAAAATCACAGTTGTAAATATTTTAAAACAAAGCCTTAATAAGGATAAATTCCTCTGATACCAAATATTGGTCAGAGTAGATTACTCGAGATGGGGGTGAATTGAGTATCTATAAAAATTTATATTAAAAATACCACTTAAAAAGATTCCCCAATAAAAATGAATACATTCCAGTTAATCAAGGTAATACAGTTATAATAGTTTTAATTTTCAAATAACTTCTTAGAAGATTTATTAATTATCAGTAATATCAAAGTGAGTTATTGATAAAACTTTTGAAGCTACTCTAATAGGTAAAATTAGTTATAACTTCTATCCAAGACTAACTATCAAAGTAAAATCTAGTTTTCTGAAATATAAAGTAAATAAGAGAAAAACTAAATTAAAAGACATAGTGGATAAAACAAGTGGTTTAGTCTCTAGCCAATACTTAATCCAATTTACTTGGTGGTCACATGCCACCAAGCAGTCTATATAGATAAAATATTGATCCACACCCTAGATTGGGGTAAAACAATAGCACATAGGATTTTCCAAGTCACACGACCTCTTCCACATTTCTTCATGGGAAAAAAGAACAACCAGGTAATGTAGGAACTCTTCCACAATTATGTGTGGGTGAACAAGAGTAGAGAAATATTAGAGAGATGATATCTTGTATCCTATAGTTTAATGCAGGAGACAGTGTGTGTTTTACTACAGATACACACACTGCTTGAAAAGTAGTAAATACAGTACACTACAGAGAAAATACGATGAGAAAGGTTTAGAAGTGCTCTGAGTGTTAGTCTATGCAGCTCTATATTTGTAGAATGAAGTATATGAGATTTCGGTGTTCTCTTGTGAAAATAGAGTATCGCAGGTCTAGTACTCTGGTTTCCAGTTCAATGAAGTAAGCTTTGTATCTCATGTTCTTCTTTGAGTTGGTGATGTGAATATGTTCAAGGATCTGATATATGGTAGTTCAGCCTTCAGGGATCGAGAGTGCTTCGTGTGTTTTTCAGTAGTATATTATTGCATGAATTCACTTCTCATTTTTTTGCACCTTGCTCCAGTGCCACGCTTTTATTTTTATTTCGAGGTGCATGTGTTGGAGACAACAGAATGCATGTATTCTTCACCTCGTACCTCATACTATTAGGTGAAATGTCTACAAAGAAACATTAATTATGTCAGTGCGATTAAATGGCTCAAATATGAATGTTATAAATTAAATTGAAAATGACAAAACTGATTAAATAATGGTGTCATAGTTTGTCTTGAAATGGTATCACATGGAAATAGTGCCACTCGGAAATGGTGTCTTCTCCTTTGACTTTGAGTGTTGAGATAGTCACGGTGCCATAGTTTTGTTGAGATCTAGAACCAGTAGCATAAATGCGGTGTCAAGATCACGGTGTCTTAGGTAATGGTGTCTAGTCCTTTGTCAAAACTTTTAACGGTGTCTTGGTGATGGTATTAAGGAATTAGTGTCATAGACTTTATGAACTCTAAAATAGGTTATGGTGTCTAATTCATAGTGTCTAGATTATGGTGTCTGGGTTATGGTGTCTGGGTCACGCTGTCTAGGTTATGGTGTTAGGGTCACAATGTCTGGGACTTTACCAAAATCCAGAACCAGTGGCAGACTTACGGTTTCACAGACTTAGCCAAATATCTGTAAAATTTTCTTAGGAAATAATATTCACATAATGATTAAGAATTAATATAATAAAACATTATAAAAAAATATCAAACATATTTTACAATATTTAAACATTATTTATGAGATTCTAAATCAGGATCTTGTGAAAGTGTATACCATGAGTTGTAAGCATTAAAGCATAGGGAAACCAACCATATCTACGTGATTTGAGATAGAGTAAACAAGTTTAATAGGATTTGTGATCATTAAAACACAATTTAAATATGAGAAGTCCAACACATGTTTATACTCTACATGTTACATTATTTTATTATTCCTCTATAGGATTTTTCATGGTTAGGCTAAGGTCCCCCATTTCAGTTTAAGTCTTCTCAGTTCTTATCGTCAGTCCCTAGCCTATTGGAGGTGGTCTTAGGGATTCACAAATGGATTTCCAATAGCCAAGTGGGCCCTAGTGGATTGGGTCATAAAAGATTGGTATCAAAGGATCTCTTCTTTGGGTTGATTTTAGAGTGGGCTTATGGTGAGGATTGGTTGGGAACTTAGGGAAATGGTGTTGTGGTATCTCAAGTGTGGATTTCAGGCTAGGGAACCCAGTGTTAGTGTGGTGACCAAACTATCCATTCACTAGTAATCTTATTACCTTCTTGTCAACTTGGCATGCTAAGTCATCAGTTGTAAGGAACTAATGGTGCATGCATCATATGGTATTGAGTCCTTCAATTGTCCTTCTTAATTCAACTCCCCATATATGTTCATTTAACCATGGTACGAATTGATAACTTTTAGGATGAATTTTTGATGGTATCTAGCTTGTATATAGATATAGGATCTTAATGATTAATAGTTGGGTGATGAGGCATTGGTTCAGGGACTCACTCATGAGGTGCTTCCTCAAGGAGGGAATAGAGTAGTGTCACTATCTGTTGAGTATAAGATGGTTTCAGTGGGTCAAGATAATGATACATGCAGTATTAATTCATTGTGTGAGTTATTGTGATAGAAACCACTAAGGTTACATGGAGATCTAGGCCATTATTAAGAATAGGATTTAATTGAGTTAGTGATCTAAGTCTTTAGACTAGTTTAGAACCTATCTAATAATATGGTTGCGGTCATAGAAAGTCTTTTTCATAGAGAAGTAGGGTGCTGGTGGAGTCTAATCACACAGACCCATGATGATATGATTCTCTCATGGAAATACTTCTAGTAGTTATTTATTCATTAGTATTACCCTTCATTCTTATGATCTATGTATATTCATGAGATTCTTAAGCTACATAAAGGTGATATGACAATTTCTAAGTATCCATGAGGTTCACTGTCCTCGCGTGTTACTCCCTAAAATGGTGCAAGATGGATTATTTTAGGTGTGGAAGTATGATTTGGGACTCTATGGAGATATATGTGCTATCATGGTCTCTCTATGTATAAATATTTATTATGGGATACAAAAGTGGGATCTAGTCATAGATAGCTTCCTAGCGGAGGGACATCGGGTGGATGGAACCAGTAGTGGACAACATGGGGATGAGTTGTCTGTGGTAGCTAGCAGGAATCAGTTGATAGGGTTTAGGATTAGGATAACTCCCCATTCCCAAACTCAAACATGTGGTTCTACATCAATGGGTTCATGCAAAGTATCTAGTCATCTAGTAGAAGGTGATGTTATGTGTGTGACGGGCGATGTCACATAGATTGGGATTTCTCGACACAACTTACTAAGGAGAGTAGGATGACAGTGAATGGATGACTATAGTAGAGACAGATCCATGACCAGGTATCTTCAATGTGTGGTTAGGTAATACCCTAGAGATATGTTACTGACAAAGGAGTAGGTTGATATCTTGAAGGAGGATTTGCTGGTGTAAGGGGGCATTATTAGCTACTTCCACCACCACCACCAAGTGGCCTATTCTAGGCTCATAGATTTAGTGATTGTGGACATAGGCATTTATAGGATATATAGGGGCATGAATAGGATTATCATGAGATAATATGAGGTATGATATGTGTATTTTATACTACTTTTCCAATACTTTTATACACATGCGTGAGTCATTCCTTTATATCCATATCCCTGGTGAAAGAGCTAGAGTTTCCATTGAGACTTTATCCCAGAATATATGGCTAAAGGTTCCTACATGGAGTGATTATTCAATATCATACATCTTCTGGTAGTGTTAGCTAGTGCTTAGCAAAGAGAGTATCTCATGGGACCTCTCGGTCATCATGATGAAACCCTATGACTTTATCTTGGGTATGGACTGGTTGTCCATGGTATGATCCCATATACACTGTCATCATAGGTGATTTTGATGCCTTCATGGAGATAGGTTTATATTCTTCTTCTTGGTAAATAAATATATAATGGTTGATATAATAGGGCTTATAAAAAGAAATATACAACATACCACCAATAAGCTAGTGTGTTTAACCCTTAGCGTAGCAGTCTCTTCAGAAATTTGGCTTCCAAAAATAGGGGAGGATTATATGGATTTCTTCCCTAAGGATGTTTTGGGACTACCTATGTGGTAGTAGATTGAATTGTACATTTAATTTCACTATGATACTACACCAATATTATCTAATTCATATCGGATGACCCTTATAGAGCTTTGGGAGATGAGGGTACGATTGAAGTACATTCGAGATAAGGGTTTTATTATAACCAATGTGTCCCATAGGTAGTTACGGTTTTTTTTTTGAAAAATATTAATGGGGTCTTAAGGATTTGTGTGAATTATCATTTCTTGAATCGGATAATGATAAATAATAAGTACCCCTTGTCTAGGATTTAAGACCTTTTTGACTAGTTGAAAGGTGCAAGTTGGTTCTCAAAGATCGATCTAAGGTCCACCTACCACCGGCTGAGGGTTCATGAGGCTGATATTTTAAAGATGGAATTATGATGTCACTACGGACACTATAAGTTCCTGGTGATGCATTTTTTTTGTAATGAATTCCCCCTAATATGTTCATGACTTGTATTAATTGGATCTTATAAATGTACTTAGACCGATCTATGGTTTTCTTAATAGATGACATTCAAATTTACTCTACATTGGAGGGGGATCAGGAAAAGAATATAATGTTGGTGCTAGACATAATCTGGGAGCATCATCTTTAGGTTAATCTCTTGAAGTGTTAGTTTTAGATATGTGAGATTCAATTTATCGAGCATATGATCTCTGAGAATGGTTTATCTATGGATTCATTGAACATTGATATAGTGATTTCTTGGTATCCACCCAAGAGAATATTAGTGGTGCGGAGTTTTCATAGATTGGAAGGGTACTACCGGAGGTTCATGGTATAATTTTCTAAGATAGAATACTCTTTGACCACCATGACATAGAAAGTGTATTCATTTATCTGTACTGAGTAGTGTCAAGGATCCTTCAATTATTTTATGCTAAGGTTGACCAATAATCCTATTTTGAGGTTACTAGAGGAGGGTGCTGAGTATGTAGTGTTTCTCGATGCCTATGGAGCCAGCCTTGGTTTTTTGTTGATGTAGAGGAAGAAAATGATCACATATGGGTTGAGGCAGTTGAGACCCCACAAGAATAACTATGTGACTCATGACCTAGAATTAATAGCATTAATCTTCGCTTTAAATATGTAGAGATAATATCTTCTGGGTGAGTTTGTTTTGTTTACTCTGACCATTAGAGTCTCATGTACATATTAACTTAGAGAGATATTAACCTAAGATAGAGGTTTTGGTTGGATTTTCTAAAAGACTATGACTTTGAGATGGTCTATATTCCTAGTAAGGGAAATGTGGTGGTAGATTCCTTTAGTAGGAAGTCTAATTCTCACTTATTTGATGAGGTGTATGAGTAGTTAGCTTCATTATAGTTAACCCTTATTAAGGATAGGGGTAAAAAATTTATTCAGTTGGTAGTGGTGACTCCACTACTTATTCAGCATGTGAGAGAGGCTCAATTGGGAGACATCGACTTTCAGGTTCTATTTGACTAGATATCCTCAAGAGATGCACTAAGTGGGTTTTCTGAAGGAGGGGAGCACATCATCCTTTTCCAGGTATGGGCGTTGGTTCTGGTCACATTGCGAGAGGAGGTGATGAGATAGTTTCACACTTCTCCCTTGGCTATAAATCCTAGTGTGGAAAATATGTACAATGACCTTTAGTGATAATTTTTGTGGGCTAGAATGAGGTGAATTTTTGCAAAGTCTATTTATTGATGCCTCATGTGTCAGCAAGTAAAGGCTGAGAACCAAGTTCTAGCAGGTTTTACATAGCCTCTTGATATCCTGTAATGTAAGTGGGATATAATATATATATATATATATTTTTATGGGGATTACATATATTTTGAGATCCCATGATGTTATTTGGGTTATTTTTGATCGACTCACCAAGTTAGCACACATTATATCCATTAGGGAGAAGAGCTCAGCTAAGAGTTTGGGGTAGTTATATATGTGGTAGATTGTCTAGATTCATGGGGTACCCACAACAATCATCTATAAACTTGATTCTTTATTCACATAATGGTTGTGGGGGGATTTTTTGAGGCCTTTGGGACCCAATTTAGGATAAGTGAAACATTTCACCCCCAGATAGAAGGGAAAACTAAGTGGACTATTTAGGTGTTGGAGGATATGTTGAGAGCCTGAGAGTTGGTTTTTTGATGGAGCTAGGAGGATCACTTTTCATTGGTATAGTTTTATTATAATATTAATTATCTATATACTATTGTCATCGAACCTTTAAAGGCCCAATATGGGATACCCTATAGGTCACCCTTATATTGGATTGAGATTGGTGGTATATCTCTTGTTAGGCTAGAGATGGTGCAGGTGGTGATAAATAAAGTACATGTGATTTGTGAGTGTATAAGGATAGCTCAAAGCACACTGAAATCTTACATAGATCAATGTCATAAACCTTTGTAGTTCGAGTAAGGAAAACATGTTTTCCTGAGAGTCTCCCTGTGATGAGGATTGTGGTGATTTTTTCAGGGAATCAATATATCACTGAGTTTCATCAGGTTGTTAGAGATCTTGTGGAGGATTGGAAAGGTTTTTTACCACTTGGCCTTACCCCCATAGTTAGAACATGTTCATGACATCTTCTATATGTCACATTTGAGGAGATACATGTATGTCCCTATGCACATTATTGACTAGGGTGAGATGTACATTGATGAAGGATCCACTTTTATAGAGTACTTGTTGGTGATTGAGAACCGGTGGGATAGGATCCTGTGTGGATGAAACATTCCTTTACTTTTAGTTATTTTTTTGCATAGGAGCATGCAGAAGATATCCTTAGAGCATGATAGCTAGATGTGGGCTCATTACCCCTGACTTTTTGTGTAGCTTTTACTTTTAAGGGAGAAAAATAATTAAGGTATGGGAGAATATAACGACTTCGGTTTTGTGGATTTATTCCTTCAAATATTTCTATATACATATCAATATTTTTCATCAGATCTTCCACTGTGTTTGGATTTCTTGGGACCCCAAAATTAATATATTAAAATTAATAAAATATATTAAAGTACGTTCATGCATCATTTTGAAATAAATTGTTTTCCTATTTATAGATACTATAGACCTCGGAAAACGCATCCCCAAAATTTTCCAAATGCTTCCATACATGATCCAAGATCGTATTCCATTTCGCAAGCTTCGATTTGGTAGGTCGTAGGGCCTGAACGAAGCTACGGATTAGGAGTTATGGACGTTTGAAGTTTGGCTGGAAATCTGGTTCGTGAAGCCCATTCGCGAAGCCCCCCTCCGTGATCGCGGAGCGCCGCCACGAAGTAATGAGGCGAGAGGCTCCGCGAACCCGTTTGACGTTTGTGATGCGCCGCGAAGACCCCTCGTGAAGCTCCAGAGGCGGTAATCCTCCGCGAACCCATTTGACGTTCGTGATCCGCCACGAAGCTCCAGAGACGGTAATCCTCCGCGAACCCATTTGACGTTCGCGAGCCGCCACGAAGCTCCAGAGGCGGTGATGCTCCGCAAACGCGTTTGACGTTCGCGAGCCGCCGCGAAGCTCCAGAGGCGGTGATTCTCCGCGAACGCGGTTGACGTTCGCGAGCCGCTGCGAAGCCCTTGAGGCGGCACGCAGGCGCTGCTTCGCGGTGCCCCTTCCCCATAAATACTGGACTCCCCCTGAGTCCCGAGGACGGCCATGGCCACTTCGCCCCTTGGGCGGCCGAGCGGAGCTCCGCATTGCGGCTCCGCGAAGCCATGCTCCGCGAGCAGCTTCCTCCGCGTTGCTGCTCCGTGAGAGGAGGATCCGCGAGTCCATGCTCCGCGAGACCAAGCTCCGCGAGACCAAGCTTCGCGAGAGCCCTTTGCTCCGCGAGCCCATGTTCTGCGATGCTGCTCCGTGAGACCAAGCTCCGCGAGACCCCTTTGCTCCACGAGAGCCCATCGCTCTGCGAGTCCATGCTCCGCGAAGCTACTTCGCGAAGACCTATCCTTCGTGAGGATCCTACCTTCGCGCCCACCGGTCCATACCGCGGGGACTGCGCCCCCGCACCCCCACTTGGGGTCAGTGTCGGGCCGGTCCCTTCTCTACCGTCACAGACCCCCATGATAAATGGACAGTCGCACCGCGAACTTTTCGGGCCGGGATGCCGGGATTTTTCCATTGCGCCCTTATGCGCTCCCACCTTCAACCTATAGAATTCCATGATTTGATACACTCCTCCACACACCATGAAACACCTTGAGTTGATGTATTCCTCTTCGTTTGTTTCCTATGTCGTGATTTGAGGTTCTCATCATCAATTCCCCAAGTACATTGAGTCGAACCATTCCTCAGGCAACTCCTCCAAACCCAATCACTTGGCTCCTATGCCAGGTTGAACCAGAAAGGGCTGCTTTGCGTAAGTCCCAACACCAACCATTTCTAGGCACCTTCTGCCTAGTAGTCCTTTCTACATGACTCTAAACTGTAGTAATCCCTTTGTTCCAAACATAGGATGCCTCTTTCTCCAAACAAGAGATGCCTTATGCTCCAAGCATAAGATGCCTAATAGTCCTCTCTACATGACTATAAACTGTAGTACTCCCTGTCTAACAAATGATAGGATGCCTCTCGCTTCTAACGAGAGATGCCTTATGCTCCGAGCACGAGACGCCAGTAGTCCTATCTACATGACTACAAACTGTAGTAATCCCTATGTGCCAAACATAGGATGCCTCTCGCTTCTAACGAGAGATGCCTCATGCACCTAGCATGAGATGCCAACAGTCCTACCTACATGACTCTAAACTGTAGTATTCTCCCTATGATCCACACATAGGATGCCTCTTTCCCTATACGAGAGATGCCTTATGCTCCAAGCAAGAGATTCTAACAGTCCTACCTACATGACTATAAACTGTAGTAATCCTTATGTGCCAAACATAGGATGCCTCTCGCCCTATACGGGATATGCCTTATGCTCCTAGCATGAGATGCCAATAGTCCTACCTACATGACTCTAAATTGTAGTATTATCCCTATCTAACAAATGATAGGATGCCTCTTGCCCTAAACGAGAGATGCCTTATGCTCCTAGCATAAGATGCCTAATGCCATGTTTACAGTGTCATAGTTTCAAGAGTGTTGGAATCCGTTCAAACATTCCAGCACTCCACCCCACGCTTTGTGTGTCCTTCATTCAGATCTGCATCCATTTCCAAAGTCTGAAGGGACCCCCTAACAGTATGGATGGTAGACCCGTGGTCCCCCTGCTGTCCTGGGCCAACGCCCCAAAAGGCTTCGGGTGACACTTTGAGGTCCTGTGTTTCGAATACGGTCAGCAGTCGACCCCTCATTTATTTGTCCCCATTTTAGGCTAACGTGACAGGATGCTGTGTTGTGAACATGGTCAGCAGTTATCCTCTATCGCCATGCCACTCTCATCGCATTCCGAATGACGGGCATGTGATTCACACTTTTCATGTCCCTTTGTTTGAGCTGATTCCAACGCCCTTGGCGTTATCCAGCTTGTGCACTTGCGCATAGGCACATACCTCAACCCACCAGTGAGTTGGGATGCCCTCATGGCCAGACATGAGGAAGACATTACGAGCAGCTTCCTAGCGTAAGCCCCATTCACCATTGCCACTCCTTAGCGGCACCCGGGCAGCTTCCTAGCGTAATCCCCATTCACCAGTGCCACTCCTTAGCGGCACCCGGGCAGCTCCTAGAGTAAGCCCCATCCACCATTGTCGCTCCTTAGCGGCACCCGGGCAGCTTCCTAGCGTAAGCCCCATTCACCACTTCCGCTCCATAGCGGCACTTGGGCAGCTCCTTGCGTAAGCCCCATCCACCATTGCCGCTCCATAGCGGCACCCGGGCAGCTTCCTTGCGTAAGCCCCATTCACCAGTGCTGCTCCATAGTGGCACCCGGGCAGCTTCCTAGCTTAAGACCCATCCACTATTGTCACTCCTTTTCAGAAGTAAGCCGTTGACATCCCTATGCAGCGGTAAGCCGTTGACAACCCTATCCAGCGGTAAGCCGTTGTGACCCTATTTAACGGTAATCCGTTCACACCCAATCCAGCGGTAAGCCGTTGAAACCAACCAATTGGCGGTAAGCCGTCATCAGAAGAACTACGTGGTCTTTGATCCATGTCAAGGCATGTTACGTAGGAAGCCTCTTCAAGGATCAAGCCTGAAATCATCATCATCCTTTTCTTTGGGCCTCCATCCTGGAGTAAGTCCCAGCAACATGGGCCGCCTAACGCGTAAGCCCCTCTTCGCTCCTCACGGACGCATCCTTCGCGACGTGATCGTCAGGTCCTTGCAACCTCTTGTTTCTCACACTGAGCATGACTCACGTGGGCTTAGAGTGAACACCGACCCTGACCACCCATCTTAGAGAACTACGAGGTCTTTGATCCATGTCAAGGCATGGTACATAGGAAACCTCCATGAGGTTAAATCCCACCCGTCATTTCACGTCAGGTCCCATTCTCGTCCAGCATGATGCTAAACTGCATCCTAGTCCGATGGAAAGCCGTTTTGACTCATCCTTCCGAACTACGAGGTCTTTGATCCATGTCAAGGCATGGTACGTAGGAAGCCTCCATGAGGTTCAAGCCCACCCGTCGTTTCTTCACGTCGGGTCCCACCTTCGTCCGGCACGACGTTAAACTACATTCTCTTTATGAACTACGAGGTCTTTGATCCATGTCAAGGCATGGTACATAGGAAACCTCCATGAGGTTCAAGCCCACCCGTCATTTCACGTCGGGTATCACCCCCGTACAGCATGACGTTAAACCGCATTCTGGTCCAGTGGTAAGCCGTTGCGACCCATCCTAGAGAACTACGAGGACTTTGATCCATGTCAAGGCATGGTACGTAGGAAGCCTCCATGAGGTTCAAGCCCACTCGTCGTTTCTTCACGTCGGGTCCTACCTACCTCCGGCACAACGTTAAACTGCATTCCACAACCCGAACTATGCGGAATTTGATTCCTTGCCACGGGGATACGTAGGAAGCCTCTTCAAGGCTCAATCCCAACTTCACCGTCGCCCCTGCGATGGTCCCATTTCACTCCCCCTCCATTCATCCATCCATAAACCATCCTGATTCTCACCCGGGACGCCACATCCTGGTGGGATCATGCCATCCACCTCCTCGCTGCTCCTAGCGGCGCATGGGCCGCTTTCCACGTGTAAGCCCCATCATATCTTCGGGTCGTTGTCCACTGCGTACACCCCGATTCATCACCCTTTCAAACTACGTGGGTTTTGATCCCTGTCCTTTACAAAGGGTACGTAGGAAACCTCCAAGAGGTTCAATCCCAACCAATGGTAATCCATGGTGTTCAGATCATCCATTAAGGTGTGACATCTCCCCTCCATGGGGCGCACCACCTCAGATCCGTCCTCATTGGGCGTTCTGATCCATCCTCTTGGTAAACCTTCCAGGTGTTCCCTCCTAAGGATATACCAATCTGATCCGTCTCCATGGGACATTCTGATCACCCTTATTTCGTCTCTGCAAGACGTTAAACTCGCGGCCTACCTTGTGATAAACATGAGATGCCTGAGGAAAACCTCAGATGGAATGCCTTTGGTGTAACCGTCTCTGCTAGACGTTAATCTGGCAACATACCCTGTGTTAAACACGGGAATCTGAGGAAAACCTCAGATACATGCCTCGGGTTATGCACCCTTGAGATGCCCTCTTATGAGGAAGAATACAGGTTCCCCTGTGTCCATGCACCCAGAGATACCCAGACATTCCTGATGTTGCCGTCTACTCCGACTGAAGGTCGCTACCATGTCAAGACCCTATGGAAAGTCTTGAAGAAAGTAGTGTAATTAACCGGCGTCCATGATGATATGGCACCGGGAATGAGATTCACGAACAACGTATTAAATCTATGAGGGAGACCCGGACTAGGTGATGACTTCCGAGGAGGAATCCACGGAAGGAAGAACCGACATCCCATCATCCCGTTTCGATCAAGGAGCAGACGTCCCTGGACAAGGATCGAATGCCGCCCGCCTTTGGAAAGCAGGAATGCGGGGCAACAGCTGCGCGTCCTCCACAGACGGATGCGCGCACCCCAGCGAAAGCGTCGGAAACAGATACATCACATGGGAAATATGATACCATGGTTATTTTTGTAACATGGGGTTTACCCTAGGTGTGACATTTATTTGGTCGACATCAGACGTTCAGTTGAGGGAAGTTGTTGGTGGGTTCGTTAAGTAAATTAATAATTTTATTTAATTAATTTATTTAATAACTGAAAACCTAAACCCTCATAATAAATACCCTGTTATAGAAAATATATAGTGTTATCCATATAACCCTAGGATGATTTGATAGGAGGAGGAGGAATTCATCATTGGTGTTGGAAAACTAGGAACATGGATCAATGACAATGATCAAAGAGGATCATGAGACAGATAGCAAAAAAAGTGGATGTTCTTCTCCATCGCTAGTGGATGTTTTATTCACCATATATTGAACCATAATCAATTTATGGATTGTTATTTGATGGATTTCCACCCTATTTTATTTTATAAGCACGGATTTTATTATTAACTTTTGTTTTTCCAATGATTTTCATGATTTGCATGAGCCCAAACCTAAATGATGTTGTTAAACCTATTTGTTGGGTAGAATGAGAGATTATCCAAAAGGAAAATCCTTGTATTCCTGAAACTATTTATATCATTGAAATCTATTATTTCACCCTTGGTTTCTATAATTATATAATCATTTTCCAAGACCACATTGGATAATAATGGATTAACATTGTTATTGTGCCCCCTATCTTGTGATCCTATACTGGCGAGTCGAAATATACTATTGGATTATATGGGCATGGACATGGGAAAGAACATGAGAATGACTAGAGTACATGGGAATGACCATGTACTCAGACATGGCTAGGGAACCTGAACAGGACCAGTGTGCATGGGCATAGGTAGGGGTACACGGGCATGGGCCGAGAGGACATGGGTAGGACCCAGGTATCCAAGAGACATCATGTACCACCTATACATGTCTTTTATTCCCACATGACCAGAAAATTTATGTGTATAAGAGAACATGACCAGGTTTCCAAGTGAGGTCACATGTCATGTACCTTCCTTAGGAGATTCCACCTTGTATATATCCCTCTTCTGGACTTGGAATTTGGATCAAAAGTAGCCTATCTTGAGCAGTTTTCCACATATAATGTGGTGGTGGCCTTTTTTGACATTAGAGATATAGAACGATGTGTTATGAGAATGAAAATTATTCTAGTAATGCTTGGATGATGGTTGTGACCGGGCCAGTTTATCCGAGAGATGCTAGGGTTGGAAACCCCCTATTACACTAGGGAACATCTAGAGACCTTGTTTTTTCCTTTTAAGACTTTGTAATATATCTATAAACATTTTTCAGATCCATGAGAAAATACGACATATGATTTCGAGACCCAGTGTGCTCAAAATTAATTTTATAAAAATATTAAATATATTTTATATTATTTACACACAGTTTCTTAAATAAACTAAGATGTCTATTAAATGGAACCTTGGATCAAAAATATTATACCATGGTTGAGTATATAATGTGTTTTTTACCTTAGGTGTGACCTAAAATGGGTCAGCGCATGGTATTCAAATAAAATGGCCATTGGTAGTATGTTCAGTGGGTTAATTAAATAATTAATTTAATTAATTTATTAATAAAACTAAACGAAACTTCTCTATTAATACTTTGTTATGAAGAATCTCCATGGTTAGACACATAAACCTATAATTTTTTAGAGGGTTTACTTCCATCCTCTATTGGTGAATCAGAATGAGATAATTATGAAACTCCAGATCTAGGTGAATCGAGGCACAATGAATACAACAACTTCTATTATTCATTTGTGGTTGATTTATTCATTAAAAATTTATCCAAATTTAGGTAGGACTGGTAAATTTTTGGATTATTTATCAATTTATTAAATAGTTTGATCATGATCATCCTTTTCTTTATTTATGTTAGTTATATGACTTTTCATGCATCTGCGTATCGAATTTCAATTGATTGTTAAATCTGTATCAGTTGCACCATGTTTCTCACCCAAATATCCTGAATTTGTTTTTATTGGAAAATAACACTTGTTCAATGATTTTTACACCTTTTTTGTGTGCTACCACCACCCCCCACCCATTCTTTGTGTCCTTCTACATTGGGCTATAGGGTCATGACTCGATGTTGTCGGGCAGGATCAAGCCCGATCAGACTACCATATTCATGAAGGTTTTACATGATATGAATGGATTTGAAAACAAGGATGGATTTGGGATGATTTTTGGGTTATGAGTGAATTAATTATTGATCTAGGAACCAAATCAAAGATTGACACAATGGGAGACATGCACAGTGTGTATAGAAATCCTTATGGATGAATTGAAATCTATTTTTCGGCCATTAAATCACCAAAAATGATGAAAGGAGGCCTTACCTACTAATTTTAGGTTTCATATAGGTGATATATAAGGATAGGAGGCTAGATCTAGAATACCAAAATAATATCTAACTTTCTATGAAAAAATTGACTACACAGCATGTACTGTAAAGAACACATGTTGTGTAGTGACCCTCTAACTAAGGCACTAGTGTTTTAGAAAACTTAAGGATCACACACTGTGTGGTTGGGACACATGTTGTGTGACCCTTACTAGGTAGAAATATTGTGTAGTATAGAACACAGGTGGGACCCCTTTCGGGGGGGACACGCCATGTACTGAAGTACACGGGCACAGCTAGGAGAATGGGTAGGACCCCGGGTGGTTGTGGCATGATATGTAGTTCACTTAAATTTCATGTAGGGACATATGGGTAGTGATTCTTGTACCAGAAGGGAAATTTCTAGGTAGTGGAGCAGGACCACGCACCATGTGGGTCCCCTTACATGTTGTTTACCCCTTCTTCCATTGTGAGGAAACTTCTACCTATCTTATCTCTTTCATTTAGACACATATTTTGGACTGCAAGTATCCTATCCTAATTTTTTTCAGCGTAGAACATTAATTTAGCCTTTTTAGTGGCTTTTAAGATATGATTTGATATTTTCCAAGCATGATTCTTCTTTAGGCGATGCTCGACAACAGTAGTGATCAAGAAGGATCATTGAGGCTTCTAGAGTATAACCATCCTACTGGGATAGGTAATGGGTCCTCCACTTATCTTAAATCATAACCCTCCTTATAGGTATGGAATGGGTCCCCTATCTATCACTAGAGTGTCACACTCCTACTGGTCAAGTTATGGGTCCTTTATTTATTATCAGAGTGGAACCCTCTTACTAGGAAGGGAATGGGTCCTCTATCAACTATCTGAGTTGCACCCTCCTATGGTATCAGGGTCTAGGTCCTCGACCATTGGAGTGAAACCCTTCTTCTAGGAAGGGAATGGGTCCTCTATCGATTACTAGAGTGGTACCCTCCTATTGGGACTGGGTATGGATCCTCTATCTATTATCTGAGTGGAACCCTCCTTCTAGGTAGGGAAAGGGTCCTCAATCAACTAAGTGGAACCCTCCTACAGATTTAGGGTATGATTCCTCTATCTACCAAGTGTCACCCTCATGTTGTTCCATGGAATGGTTACTATACCTCGAGATTATTCCCCACAACTATACGGCATAGTGGTGAGGTGTGGACTTAGATGTATCTTCAGATATATTTGAAAGATTTTTGTCATTATTGATGGAATCTTGGAACTGATAGAACTCTTTTCTAGGATGGTTTATAATATGAATATCCCCTTTCTTTATCATTTGGGATTATTTTTTTGAGAATATATATATTTGTATCCATTTCATTGGATTTTTTTTACTCTCTTTATTTGGGTTGAGTTTTTTATTCCTATTGTATATCTTACTACTTCCCCCTTCAACTTTTAGGGTTTCATACTGGGTATGTATATATTCACCCATATATGGTCTTTAACTGCATGTGGTATGTCTTATATAGATTAAAAATAGGTCAAAAACAATTATAGAGGATCATAGGGATACCCTGGTGTGTTTTTTCACATATGGTGGTCAACACTTAGAGATTCAAATTTGGGATCTCTTAGCATTTACTTTTCTAGTTTTTTCAGGTTGGGACATCTTTCTGGTTGGGTGTGTATTTTTTCCCTTTACTTTTTAATTTACATTGTCATACTCTTTGTATTCCCCAGAGTTTTTTCATACATGGTTATTACTCTAGATGTTTCATCTTTTTCTTTATTCCTTTATGCTTCTGTATGGATATGGTTGTGTGGGGGGGGGGGTAAATTAGGAAAATTCCTCCCATATTATTTATAATTTTTTAATTTTTTCTCTATCCTCTAGCCTATAGATGTGAGATTGGGGTAGTTACGGCTCGATCCCTGTTGGGTCGGATCATGACATATTGGTATAAAAGGTGGTGTTTTCCTTGGGGAAGTTTTTGGAGTAGTCCCCTTATGAGGATTTGGTTGGGATTTAGGGAAATTGTGTTAAATTTTAACAAGTGAGGATATCTGAATAGGGAACCTAGTATTGATGTGATGGCTGAAATATCCATTACTAGGACTCTGAATACCTTCTTTTCAACTCAACATATCGATACATTGGTTACAAGGACCAATGGTACATGAATCATATAGGATTGAGTCTTTGAATATACTTATTAATTCAGCTACCCACTATATATATATATTCATCTAACTATAGTACATCTTGATTCAATTCTCAAGATGCCTTTATAATTCCAGCCAGCCAGGATACCGATTCTAGATCATAACAATGACCATATGAGTGATGAGGCCTTATTTTAGGGTTCATCCTATGAGATTCTTTCTCCGGGTGGACAGGTATCAGTACCCCCACCTGTTGAGAATTATATCATAATATAAAAGTAGGCTAAGGATGCTCACAGTATTAGTGCACTCTGTGACTTCCAATGCTAAAGGCCGTTGAGGTTCTACGGTGATCCATATCCCCAGGTAGTGGAGGATTGGTAGAGTTTATGGTCCATGTTTTTAGCCTTATCTAGAAACTGATAGATCAAGTGGTTTCTCTAGTATCCAACCTTTTCCACAAAGAATTTGGGTGTTGGTGGAGTTTAGTTACATAGATGCATGATAAGTCGACACTCTCATAGACAAAATTCTAGCATTTGTTTTTTGAGGAGTATTACCCCTCATGCATGAAGTCAGTTTGAATTCAATAGCTTCTAGAAATATATTATTGAGGGATGAAAATTTTTGTGTATATTTTTAGGTTCACATACCTTATGCATTACTCCCTCGATATGATATGATGTGTCTACTTCTGAACATGGAAGTCTGAGTATGGTCTCTACAAAGATATATGTTCTAGTGTAGTACCCTTGTGAATTCCAACCTATGTTGGGGTTTTGGAGTGAGTGCTGGTGATGAAGAGATTCCTATCAGAGGGATGTCGGGTGGCTAGAGCTGGTAGTCGGTGTTATAGGGCCGAGTCATCTGCAGCAGCTAACAGTCGTTAGTCGACAATATCTCGATGGAGGATATCTTCCTCGGATCATACTCAAGAACATGGTTATGGATATCATAGAGTAATAGGGAAACCCATAGAGGGTTGGTTCTATTCATATGATGAGAAAGGTCACATGGAATGTGATTTTTTAACCCGATGTGATGAGAAGTGTAGGAAGATGGTGGATGGACCTCCAAGTAAAAGGTATCACTGTGATCAAGGATCTCCCAGGTGAGGGAAGGGTGTCCCCTAGGGAGGTTGAGCTCTGGGAGGATGAGTTTTGGGTGGTGGATGATGTTATGACATCCTTCCACCACCACCACCAGATGGCCCACATCAGGCTTAAGGAGATAGTGGTTGGGGAAGTAGATAGCTGAAGACTATAGATATGTATGACCCAAAAATGCATGAGATGATTAGTGGTATGATCTATGTTTATTTTAATCTTACTTCATTATTATTAGACATGGATGTGAGTAATTCCTTCATATCTTTACTCTGGGTGTGAGAGATGGTGCTCTTAGTTGAGTCTTTATCCCAGTATATTTTTCTCAATGTTTCTATAGGGAACGCTTCTTCTATATATTTTATATGTTAGAAGTATGAGATTTCACTTAGTGGAGATAGTTTCTCAGGGGGAATTTTGGTCTTCATGATGAAACCCTATGATGTCATATTGTATATGGATTGGTTTTTCACCATCTGAGACCAGATTGAATATCACCGCAGACAATTTAGATGCCTTGACACTGATGGGATGAGGTTCTTATTTATGTTTGAGAGAGATATCGTGGTAGGGATAGTAGGTTTTGTAAGAAATAAGGATGCATACCATCACCCATAAGTTGGAGAGTGTATCCCTTGGTGTAATTGGCTCTTCATCCATCTATATTCCATCAATAAAGGATGATTCTATGGATGTATTCTCCAAGGACATTCTGGGACTACCTATGAGGTGAGATATGGAGTTTTGTATTGACTTAAATCATGGGACTGATATGATATCTTTAGTACCATATTGTATGTCCCCTATCAAGCTCTGAGAGCTACAGTTGTAGTTGTAAGACCTTTGAGAGAAGGTTTTTATCAAACCCAATGTGTCCCCATGGGCAAATCTAGTGTTGTTTGTGAAAAATCTAGATGGGAGATTGCATATTTTTATGGATTATAATTGCCTAAATCATGCCACAATAAAGATAAAGTACCCTTTACTAAGTATTGATGACCTATTTGATCAGTTTAGAGGCATGATATGGTTCTTGAAGATTTATTTCTGGTTCAACTACCAATAGTTGAGAGTTCTAGGGGATAATATTTTGAAGCTATCATTCTGATGCCACTGCAGACACTATGAGTTCTTGGTGATGCCTTTTAGTGTAACAATTTCACCTTCTTTTTATATAGATTTGATGAACCGGATATTCTAGCCATACTTGGAAAAGTTTGTAGTGTTCTTCATCGAAAAAATACTAATATAATATATATCAAAGGAGGAGTATAAAGGTCAGTTGAGGATGGTCCTAGATTTTCTCCAGGAGAACCATATTTTTGGTAAAATCTTGAAGTTTCAGTTATGGATCCATGAGGTTCTCTTTCTAGGGCATTTCATTTATGATCATTGATTATTTTTGGACCTAATGATGATCTATGCAATTATTTCTTTCTATCCACCCAAGATATTGTCATAGGTATGGAGTTTTCTTAGCTTGGTGGGGTACTACATAAGGTTTTTGGTAGACTTCTCTAGGATTGAAACCCCTTTGACCACCATAAATTTGAAAGTGAAATTTTTACCTATATTGAGTATTGTTAGATATTCTTCAAGTATTTGAGGTTAATGATGATTATTTTCACTATTTTGAGAATATCGTATAAGGGTTTTGGAGTACATAGTGTACTTTGATGCCTCAGGAGCTAGGCTTGGATATGTGTTGATGTAGAGATAGGAAATTATCGCATATTGGTCGAGGAAGTTGAGACCCCATAAGTAGAACTACATGAATCATGACCTAGATCTAGCATTGGTAGTATTTTATCTAAGGATGTTGAGGTACTATCTTTTAGGAGAGCACTTTGTGTTTTACTTAGACCATCAGAGTCTCATGTATATCTTCAGTAAGAGATATATAAACTTTAGATATAGGTGCTGGTTGAAGTTCCTATATGAATATGAATTTGATATATTCTATAATCTGGGGAAGTGAAATATGGTATTATATGACCTTAAAAGGAATTCCTAGGCACATTTGGTGTAGGAGTCATCAGAGCAGTTATCTTCCTTGTAGATGACCTTGGTTGAGCATGAGGTTGAAATTTTCCATCCATTGATGGTGTTGACTCCTCTACTCCTCTAGCATGTAAGAGATTACCAGTTGGTAAACATTAACTATGTGATATTACATGACCAAATATCCTTAGGAGATTCACCCAAAAAAATTTCTAAAGGAGGTAATCACATCATACTTTTCTAGATATGAATGGTGGTCCCATTAATGATGTAGGAGGAGTTGAAGAGAGAATTTAACACTTATCCTTTGGTTGTTCATCCTGGTGTGGGGAAGATGTATAGATACCTTTAGTGGAAGTTTTGGTGGGTTGGTATAAGATAGAGTATGACCAAGTTCATCTCTTGGTGCCTCACATGTCAGTAGGTGAGGGATGAGCACTAGGTTCTGATGGGTTTGTTACATCCCCTTGAGACCCCGGAGTGGAAATGGGATAGTATATCCATGGACTTTATGATAAGGATTCTGTAGACATTGAGATTCCATGAATCCATCTGGGTGATATTTGACCAACTCATGAATTTGGCACACTTCTTTTCTATGAGGGAGCATATTTCAATAGATATTTTGGGACAGTTTCATGTATGGGATATTTTTCATCTTCATGGGTTTCCCTCAACTATTGTCTCCAATCATGATACTCAATTCATATCATTATTATACAGAGGCATGTAGGAGGAATTTTGGACCCAGAATAGGATGAGTATAGTCTTACACCCCCATACATAAGGTCAGACCAACCACACTATCCAGGTGTTGGAGGATATGCTAAGAGCTTCCATGTTGGACTTTGGTCGAAGCTAGGAGGATCACTTTCCCTTGGTATAGTTTGCATAAAATAATATTTATCACTCTATAATCAGTATGAAACCTTTTGAGGCCCTATATAGGAGACCTTTTAATTCAACCTTGTGTAAGATAGAGATCGGTGAGGCATCTTTGGTTAGTCCAAACATTGTGCAGGTGATGATGAAGAAATTCTAGTTCATTAGTGAGAGGATGAGGATAGTCTAGAGAATGCATAAATATTACACAGATAAACATCATAGGACCTTGTATTTCGAGTAGGGAGACCAAGTTTTCCTGATATTCTCCCCATGATGAAAATTGTAGAGATTTTACTGAGGAAGCGAGCTATTCCCAAGGTTCATTGGGTAATTTCAGATCTTTTATAGGTTTGGAGAGGTTGTTTACCACCTCGCCCTACCCCCATAGTAGGAGTGGGTGCACAAATTCTTCTATATGTCACAGCAGAGGAGATACATGCATGAACCCATGCACATTATTGACTAGATAGAGATAGACATCAAGGATGGATCCACTTTTGTAGAGCACCTAGTGGTAATTGAGGATTGGTAAGAGAGGACCATGTGTGGATAGAACACCCCTTTGTTATGTGTGTTGTAGTGGCACAAGAGCATGCAGAAGATCTCATGGGAGTGGGAGATCTGGATATGGGCTCAGTATCCTAATCTTTTTATTTAGTTTTTTCTTTTTAGGGATGAAAATATTGAAGGAGTTAATAATGTATAGAATCTGTTTTTTCCTTGTAAAATTTTATAATATATCTAGAAATATTTTCAAATCCATGCAGTGAGACTTCATGCGATTCTGAGTTTCGGTGTTCCCATAAATAATTTTATAAAAATATTAATTATATTTTATATTTTTCATGAAAATTTTATTAAAGAAAATGGGATATCTCTTAAGCAGAATCTTGGATTGAAAATATGATACCACAGTTGAGTCTAGAACATGAGGTTTACCCTAGGCACGACCTAAAATGGGTCAGCGTAGGGCATTCAGATAAAATGGTCATTGGTGGTATATTCAATGGATCAATTAAATAATTTATTTAATTTATTTATTAATTAATATACATATAATTACTCTATTAATAAACCATTATAATGGATCTCTAGGGTTTTCTGCATAACCTTGGGATTGTTGAGAGTATTTCCTTCCACCCTCTATTGGAAAATCGGAATCAAATGATGAAAAAACTCTATAACCATGTGAATCTAGATTCAATTAATGCAAAGACTTCTCTTATTAATTGGTGGGAATTTTATTCATCGATGAATGGTCAGAATTTAGGTAGAGATTGTAAATTTATGGATTATTCTCTAATTGATTAAATATTTTTATCATGATCATCCTTTTCCTTTAATCTATGTCATTTATAATCCTTTACATGCGCCTGTATACTGAATTTCAATTGACTGTTAAATTTGTATCAGTTGTTCTATGTTTCTCAACCAAATCTCACCAATTTTTATTTTTTGGCCAATAAAATTTGACCAATGATTATTACACCATTTTTTGGTGCTTCCCCCCCACATGTTCTTCATGTTCTTAACCATTGGGCTACAAGGCCATGGATTGACATTTTCGAGTAGGATCAAGTATGATTAGACCCCCAGATTCATGAAGGATTCATGTGTGACAAATGGATTGGAAATCAAGGGTGTTTTTAAGAATATTTTCAGGTTTTAGGTTAATTATTTGTTGATCTAATATCCAAATCTGATATGGTGGTGACGGGAGATGTGTGTGGTGCATACGGAAAAAACTATGGATGAATTAGAATCAGTTTTATAGAAATTGGATGGCCGAAAATGATGATTGGAGGCCTTCCCCGCTAATTTTAGGTATCCTGGAGGCAAGATCTTAGGAGGTGATTTTGGATCTAGAATTCTAGGAGTATATGTAACTTTCTAATAAAAACACAACTACACGGTGTGTACTGTGATGAACGCATGTCATGTAGTGTCCCTTTGGATACAGAACTAGGGTTTTGGAAAAGTTAAGGATCACACACCATGTGGTTGGGCCACATGTCATGGGACCCTCCCTTGGTAGATAGGTCATGTCGTGTCGCACATGGGCGAGAGCCCATGTAGGAGGACACACTATGTACTAAAGTGCACAGGTGCGGCCAAGATCACGAGCAAGACTCCGAGTGGCTAAGGCATGCCATGTAGTTCCTTTAGATGGTGTATAGGGTTACATGGGTAGTGATCCGTGTACCGGTAGGGACATTTCCAGGTTGTAGAGTGGGACCACATTCCATGTAGGTCCCCTTACACTCCATGTACCCCTACTTTATTTGTGAGGAAACTTCTACCTATCATATCTCCTTTGTTTCGACTTGGATTTTGGCCCGTGAGTAGCCTATCCTAAGTATTTTTTTCATTTATAATGTGAAGGTATAATTTTTAGTGGATTTTAAGATACAATGCGAGATTTTATGAGTGTGGATCTCCTTTAGGAAACACTAGATAATGGTAGTGATCATGTAGGATCACCAGAGGGTTCTAGAGTGGCACCTTCTTATAGAGTTAGGGTATGGGTCCACTATCTACTAATTGGTACACTCCTGCTATACTAGGGAATGGTTCCTCTACCTTGAGATTGTTTCCCTTGACTATGCATCACAGTTTCCTAGTGTGGCTTGAATTGGATGTCTCTTCAGATAGACGCATGAGATACTAGATAACATTAATGGAATCTTAGAACTGATGAAACTCCTTCCTAGGATGAGATGTGAGATGGATATCCCCTTTCTCTCTCATTGGGGATTATTTTGTTGAGAATATATATGTGTATATCCATGTTGTTTTATTTTGTTACTATGTTTCTTTGGTTTGAGTTGTCTATTCCTATCATGTCTCTTACTGCTCCATCTTCAACTTTCGGGGAATCATATTGGTGGTGTATATAATCACCTCTACATGGGATTTTCCTACAAGTGTCATGTCTTATGAAGATGAAGAATAATTCGGAAATGATTGAAAAGGAGCATAGAGATACCCTGATGCATTTGGCCATATACAATGGTCAAATCTTAGAGATTTGGAGTTGAGATATCTCAGCATTTACTTTTCCAGTTTTGTCAGTTTGGTACATCTTTTTATTTGGGTGTGTATTTTTTATCTTTACTTTTCATTTTACACGATCGTACTCTTTGTATTCCCAATAGTTTTTTCATGCATGGATATTACTCTAGATTTTGCATCTTTTTATTTATTCCTCTACACGTATACATGTATATGGTTGTGTGTGTGTGTAGGTAGATTAGGAAAAGTCCTATCATATTAGTTATGATTTTTTCTACTTTTCACCATCCCCTGGCCTATGGAGGAGGGCTTGGGGTAGTTATGGATTGAGACACATTAGGTTGGGTCATGACAACATAGGTACCTTGTACTCTTTACATAGGTAATGTTGGTAAACCCCCCCCCCCCTCTACATAAGGAATAGGTCCTCTATTAGTGGGGTGGCACCCCCCCCCCATCTTTAGGCTCTGGAGGGGAGTGGGTCCTCCGGTAGATATTATTCCCCCTCAAATATGAAGAATAATAGTGAGGTGTGGGTCCTCAACATTAATTATTGTGTGGTTGTGCATGATACTATCATTAGAGATGGACCTTTGGAGTTGCAAGCAGACTCATCATTCTTAGCTAGGCTATAGAGATATAGATCCCCTTTTCTCTCATCTAGGTTTCTTTATGAGAATATATGTTGGGTTTTTATTTCCCTCTTACTATGGATTGAGCTAACTTCTATTTTACCTTTTTATCACTTGATTTTTAGTTTTTGTGGCATCCTAATAGGTATGTATATACTCACCCATACATGGTCTTTGACCACACATGTCATGTATTATGAATACAATAGGCAGATCGGTGGTGACTTCGGTTGAGAAAAGTGGCACTTGGGTGAATTGACTACATTTAGTGGTTGGACTTTGAGATTGGGAGATAATATCTCTTAGTTTTCCCCTTATTCTTTCTTTTTTCAAGTTGGGACTTTATTTATGGTTGGGTGTGTATTTTTATCCTTTATCATTTGGTTTTATATTGTCATACACTAATGTATTTTACTATAGTTTATTGCATGCATGGTTATACTCTAGATGTTGAAGCCTTTTATTATTCCTCTACACTTTTTCAAGAAGATGGTTGGGTGTGTGTGTACAAGTGCATTAAGATAAGGCCACCCATTTCAGTTTATGCATTCTCGATGATTTCCCCATCCCCTAGCCTATTGGAGGTGTGATTATGGTGTCACACTTAGCTTTCTGCTTACCATGAGGGCTCTAGTGGGTCATTTTATGACATGTACCTTACCCTGATCAGTTTTGGACCATGGGATAGTGGACCTTACCTTAGTAGGTTTGATTCAAGGATAACTTTGGGGGAAAGGTTATGTTATGATGTGAAGAATATATGATGGGCCTCCATCAAGTAATTAGGGATGGTTCAAGGCTCATGGAAGAATGATCATTCTCTATTACTTTGGGTAGTGGGTTAAGTTTTGGAATTTTCCCCACCATGAGTCCTCGAGTGTGGGTTGGACATAATTTCAGTTACCACCTTACAATACATCTTAGATTATGTGTTGAGTTATGGTATTTTACACCTATAGGGTTGTTGGTTTGTTTGATTTTGAGTTTTATTTATTTATTTATTCTTTGATTTTTTAGTATTTTTTGGGTGAAACCCCTTGTTTTTTAGGAAACGGGCCTTCGTTCATGGTCAGCGTATATTTTTTTTAACTGTGTAGTTGACCATGTGAGGGAGATGTTGTAGATATATTGGGATTATACACAATTTTAGCATGGTTTCTATAAAAAATAATAATTATTCAAAAACCATGTAGATTTTCTTTAGGTAGACAATGGCTCCCGCACAGTTGGCACATGGTTTATCTTACTAATAAGCCAAACTATACGGTATGTATAAGTCATTAAAATAGTGGGTTTGACCATTTTTTCCTTTTTTTTAATGTATTCACACTAATTTCTCTCCCAACTCATGTTCATCCTCTCTCCCATGCCATGGATCTCTAATACCTTGGTTTTTTGTGGATTATACTTGGATCCTTGGTGTTATATCTTGAGGTAAGATTGTTTTCTTCATGATTTTTTCTTATTTCATATTTATCTTGCCTTATTCTTCTATTTACATATAGTATGGAAACCATAGATTTAATTTTGGATTAAAATAGGATTTTTAATTGGGGTTTTGGAATTTTTATTTATAGTTTTGGTGTGTGAGGACCTCTCTTGATTAATTCAAGTGGTTGTCATCGAATTCAACAAGTTTTGGTTCTATTTCAGGTATGTGTCTCTATTTAAGGGCACTTTTCCATGGATAACCTTTAATTATTGATTTCATTTTGGTTTTTTGATCAAATTTTCTTTAATTTGTGTTAATAATGATGATTTTTTCATGTTTTATGTAAGTCATGGTGTGTGTTGAAAATTTGGTATTTTAAAGGGTTTTTCCAAATGGAGTTGGCTTTTATGAAGACTATATGTTTGATAAAAGGTCTCAAAGAGATTTTATGGTTTTGAATGGATATAAAGGTGTGTATTAAAAATTATTTACCTTAAATAATGTGTTTTATTTAAATTTTCATGTCATCTTATTAAATTTGATTTTGAAAAGGCTTATATGATTGGTGCTTATTGATGTTTTGTGTGTTTATCATTGAGTAGAAATTGGGAGAACTTGGGTGTGGGTGTGGGTGTGTGACTTAGAAAAAATTGATTATTGTCTAAGGGACTGAAGGAGACTTTGGGAGGAAGATAAAGAGAGATTTAAAATGTGTCTATGTAAAACAAGAGAGACCATGGGATTATTTTTGGGGTCAGGGATGACTGAGAGAACTTCCAAATTTTTTATCTTGCTTAACCAGCTAAAAAATTATTATTTTATACTAAGTTACACTAGACCCCTGTAGTCAGATACCATGGTGCATATTATTTGTACCCAGTTGATTTATGTGTTTTATTCATTATGTTAGTTCCTTGATTGATTGATATGCTTCATGTTTATTCCCACATTCCATTATTTGGTTATATGATGGTGTTTTTACTTAAACTCATGTTGATACCATGTTTGGTTTTATTGATCATGTTATGCTGGGTGGATTTATTTCTTTATTTGATCCTTATTTTACATGTTTTAGAAAATTGTAATTTGATAAAACCAAAGGTATTTCTAAATAGTTTTTTTAAGTGAGCATATTTTAAAAAGTGGGAATGGTTTTAAAAAATGATTTTTAAAAATATACTTATTAGTTTTCATGGATAAAGGGATTACATAGATTCAGGGTGTTATCCTGCTGGTAATTATGCCTCGCACCCTATATATTCCTTTGGGTGTATACAGACCTTTTTTTTTCAGTACGTGGGTAAGGGAAAGGAAACCTTACAATTGGATAACCCTTCTTGATTATTGATTTATATGGTGTTTTTGGGTTGGTGGAGATATGTTTCCATGGATATTATCTCCTATGGATTAGTTTTGGGATTTTGTATCATTAGGATGTTATTTATTGGCCCTTATAGTCTTTTTTCATGTTTTGATATTTGACTATAGATGTCATTTGGGTGTCTTATTTATATATCATGTTATGATAACAATGTAATATATTTTCTTGGTCATGCCATTTTTAATATGTTTTATATTTATTTACATCTTTTGATGTATCTTATTGAATTGGTGTTGTTGTCTAATTTATGGATGGGTAAATCATACATAGTGGAAAAATGTTTAAGTTTTTTTTTGTTTTCTCCCCTTATTCATTTGAATGTATTACTTATATTTATGTTGTTTTTTTTTATACCTATTATAAGGGTTTCTTGTGGTTTAATTAATGTTTATTAAGATTTATTTGTGTTCCGATTGAGTCTGTATCTCATGTTTTGTAGAAAATTCCACAAATAAGGTCCTCTTCTAGATAAAGGTAGGGTGTTGTGTATCATTTTCCATAGGTTCCTCCTTTGTTTGACACTACTTTAGTGGAGTTAGTGATCTATATCATCCAATCTCTAATCAAAGAGGGTGACATAGGTCAGTCATAGATAGTGGACCATGCTCAGGAGTTTACTTAGAAAAAACTATTGATCTTCCTTGGTGACAAAGGTACCTAGGAGCCTGAGGAATGGATTAAAAGGATAGAGTGTATCTTTCTTTCTTTTAAGATCCTTTATGCCTCTAAAGTGGGATTCTCTATGCATATATTGCAAGGACTAAGTAGGAAATAGTGGTAATCCATAGTGAAAGAAAAGATTTATGAGGATATCGCATGGAATACCTTTAAAAAGTATTTAATCTAAAATTTTATCTTGATATTATAAGGGTGGAGAAGGCCCATGAATTTTTTATGATGGATCAAGGAGATTTTTTTGTGATGGAATACACTACTCGATTTTTTGAGTTGTTCATTTGTCTCTTGAGCTCCTCATGGACGACTGTCTCAAGGTGAGACATTTTAAAATGGGATTTAAGGTTGAGATAATATCAATACTTATCCTTATTTTACTAACAACTTATTCCAATGTGGAAGATAAATTTGTGATGGTTGAGGAGGAATTAGCAGGGAAGATAAGCCTCAGTGGTCTTCCTTCAGTAGTGGGAGGTAACTAGATATCTTCCTCTGGTCAAAAGTGAAAGTAGTATAAACCCAGTCATAGTGGTGGAAAAAGTTCTCAGTGGTCATTGATTTAGGTACCAATGGATTCATTAGGACATACTTTGGTGACTTGTTACTAGTGTGGGATGTTAATCCATGAAAGACCTGATTTCCCATAGGTTCCAAGGAATTTCTAGTTCTATGGGCATCTGGGTTATCTTCAATGCTTCTATAGGCTTACCTTTAGGGGACTGGTGTTGGTTCTTCATTTTTTAAGGGTTCACGGGTGAATTTAGATGATTTTAAGGCTATGGGATCTCACCCTTCGTCTAAAGTAAAATATTGTGCATCTAAGAAGTCTTAGGGTGGTTTTTAGTCCATATGTATTTATGCAATAGATGTAGCACATGAGGACTCTGAGTCTGGGTTAACCATCGTGAGAGGCATGTTGTTTATTACTTCTTCTATAGATTTTTCCTTGTTTGATATGGGTGGTTATCATTTGTTTATATCATTAAATTTTCATGATTATTTGGGTATACGAGCAGACTTGATGCCATTTTTTATAGATCTTATTGAACCATTGGGAAGAAAGAAGTATAAAGGTTTTAAGTGCCTAGAGTGTCATGTTTAATTTATTAGTGTGGAGGTCACATGAGACTTCCTTGTTTTGGATCTATAAATTTTTTTATTTAATCATCGGTATTGATTGGATGATCAGTTTCAAAGATTAGATTCATTGTTATCATCATAGGTTCCAATTTCTATCACCTAACAAGAGTAATCATGTCTTTTAAGTTGAGTGGGATATGAGGTCAGGGAGGGAAGGGTAGGTTGACCTGAATTTGGTATCAATATCATGTAATTTTTCTAGGTTATTATTTGATGTTGTGGAGCAGGGTTCAGATGGTCATCTTTTGGTGGTTTTGTATCGGTACCCCAAGGTGTTTCTAGATGATTTTTTTGGGTTTCCACCCTAGTTAGAGGTCAATTTTACTATAGATATACTCCCCATAATGAGACCCACTTCCTTTACATCATTCCATATGGATCTTACTAAGTTAAATGAGTTAAAGTTTAAATTAGGGGACCATTAAAGTAAGGGATTTATCTATCCTAGCATGTCACCATGGGGGTTGCCAGTGATTTTTGAAAATAAGGAAAAAGGGATTCTCCGACTTTCTATAGACTATCATAAACTGAATTATGAGACTGTTAATAATAATTACCCATTTCCTAGAATTGATGATCTTTTTATCAACTTAGAGTATAATTGTAGTTTTCAAAGATTTAACTAAGGTTGAGGTATCATAAGTTGAGGGTCCGAGAAGAGGATATTCCTAAGACTACCTTAAAGATATGAAATGGTCACTTTGAGTATTTTTTATGCCGTTGGACTTACCAATGATCATATGGTCTTTATGGAATTAATTAACCACATATTCCCTAGATTTTTTTACTCATTGTTATTCATGTTTATTGATGAAATATTGGTGTATTCCAAGATATAGGAGAACCGAAGAGACCATCTGAGTGTTTTTTGGAAAATTTTAGAGATAATCATTTTTATTCTAATTTCTCCAAGTACCAGTTCTAGATATAAGGGGTAAATTTTTTAGGCCATATAATTTCTGAGAAATGGGTTTTATGGACCTTGAGATGATCCAAGTTGTTGTGTCTTGGGAGTTTCCCAATAATTTGTTTGACATTGAGATCTTTTTAGTCTTGGATAAGTATTATAAGCATTTTTTCTAGGAATTATCTAGACTTGCTTCTCCCTTGACAATGTTGACCCAGAAAATGTTGAAATTTGAGTTTAGTGAGAAATGAAAACATTATTTTGAGGTGTTACAAGTTTGTTTTACATCATCTCCAATCTTGACTATTCCTAGTCTTAGGAAGGGGTATGTTGTGTATTGTGATGTCTCAAGTGTGTGATTGGGGTGTGTGTTGATGTAGGAGGATCATGTGGTCGATTATACCTATCATCAATTACACCAAAATGAGATGAATTACCCCACAAATGACATGGATTTGGAATCTATGATCAATTATTTGAAGACTTGGAACCATTACCTCTTTTAAGAGTAGTCTATAGTTTATTCATATCATAATATCTTGAAGTAAAATTTCACCCATAAGGACTTGAGCCTCATGTAGATACGTTGGGTAGGGTATCTTTAAACTTTTTATTTTGAAATTTATTATGAACTCAATAAGGGTAATGTAGTAATTGATTAATTTAGTAGGAATTTATTAATCCATGAAGTTAAAGAATTAGTGGATGAGTGGATTTTGATGGGTTTGTTTTTTGATCTAAGTCTGAAGGTATATGAAGATAGAGAGAAGGTTTTCTTAAAAAAAATTAGGAAATTCCCTCTATTATTTATTAAGTTTAGTGTGATCAGTAATTAAAACCTAACTTGTAGTAGAGTATCATAGTGGAGCATCATCAATTGGTCAAGTTTCTTTAGCCTCTTCCCATTCTATTGTAGACATGGGATGATATATCAAAGGATTTTTTGATCGGTCTACCATGTACTCCTAATGGGAAATATTCTATTTGGGTTCTTATAGATTGTTTGACTACGTTGGTCTATTTTCTTCTCATTAGGGAGTCGATGAAGGTAGAGAAGCTTGGGAACTTTTATGTATGAGAGATCATTGAGATTCATGGGATGCCTTCAGTTATATTTTTTGACTAGGATACCCATTTTACTTCTTGGTTTTTTAAGATTATCCAAGAGTCCATGGGAACCCAGTTGAAGTTGAGAAAAGTGTATCACCCACATACAGATGGTCAGACTGTGTGGACCATCTAGATTATTGAGTATATACTTTATGCATATGTGTTTAACTTCAGTGGTTTGTGAAAAAGATATCTATCATTGGTGGGATTTTCATATAAAAATACTACCAGGCCTTGATCAAGATGTCCCCTTTTGAATAATTGTATGGGAAGTTGTGTCAATCCCCATCATATTGGGCTGAGTTGGGTGTAATTCCTTATTGAGACCGAGCATCATTTAGGTGATGATAGAGAATGTGGATTTGATTAAAAGGATTAATAATAGCTCATATTTTCTATAAATCATGTGTTGGTCATATTTATTTCCTTTTTGAGTTTGAGTTTAGTGTTCAGGTATTTATTTGGGTGTTTATTCAAATAGGAAATCATTATTTGAGAAAACAAGGGAAGTTGGAACCATGTTATGTCAGGAAATTTCAGGTTGTGGAGAATCTAGAGAATATATCCTATTATTTGGACTTTCCATCATGGCTGGCCTCAATTCAAAATGTGTTCCACATATCTTATTTGAAGAAGTACTATCCAAACCTATCTCATGTGGTAGAGTGTGGGGATTTAGAGTTAGATCCCGACACCACCATAGTGGAGTAGGCTATTCATATCTTGGGTTGTCATAATAAAGCACTATGTGGTAATTCGATCATGTTATTCTATATTCTTTGGAAATTTTGTGGTGGTATCCATGAGACTTGGGAGTGGGAGGTTTTGATGAGGGATAGTGACCTCACCTGTTTTCTTTTCAGGGGCCTTGAGGACTTTCTAGGGGTATAAAGTGAAATGGTGGGGATAAGTGTGACATCCATAAGGTCATTAGTATGTTTTATTTTTATTTTTATTTATTTATTTATTTATTCTTGGTTTTTCCAAGAGTTAGTGGATGAAAACCCCAATTTTTTAGGAAACAATCCATGGTGCATGGTCAGCGCATAGTTTGTTTAACTATACATATCACCATGTGGTTAATTGTGTGAGGGTTATATTTTAGGTATAATTGAATTTTGTAATGTTTGAGCATGATTTTTATAACTGTGGGAATTATTTAGAAACTGTGTGGATTTTATTTGGGGAGCTAGTGGCTCACACATGATTAGAGCATGGTTTTTCTAATTGTGTGGAAAAACTATGAAATGTGTCTGGGTTATTAAAAAAGTAGATTTTAACCATTTCGTCATTTTTATTTTTAAGGGTTTTACCTTCATTTATTAACACACAAATTTATATACTCTCTCTTATTCCTTGTAGATCTCATCCCTTGGTTTTTGGTGGATTATTCTTTGAACCTTCGTGTTCTAACATGAGGTAGTCTTGTTTTCTTCATGATTTTTCTTTTTTCCCATTATCATTCCTTGTTATTCCATTTCCATATAATTTTGAAACCCTATATTGTGTTTTGTATGAATATAGGGTTGTTAATGGGCGTTTTGTATTGTTTATTTTTGGTTTAGGTGTTTGAGGACCTCTCTTTATTGATTCAAGTGGTTTTCATTGAAGGCATAAATTTTTGGTTCATTTTCCAATATGTGTCTCTATTTAAGGCTGCTTTTCCATGTATAACCATTTATTCTTGATTAATTTTGGTTTTTTTATCAAATTTCCTTTAATTTTTGTTAATAATGATTTTTTATCCATGTTTGATGTGAATAATGGTGTGTGTTGTCAATTTGGTGTTTTAAATGGGGTTTCCAAAGGGATTTTGATTTCATGAACTCCATGGGTTTGATAAAAGGTATTAAAGAGATTTTATGGTTTTTAATGGATATAAATGGGGGTTTAAAAAGGTTTTACCTTAAGGAATGTGTTTTATTTAAATGGTTATGTTGGTTTATTAAATTGTATTTTTGAATATATTATTTTATTGTAACATGTTCATGTTTTGTGTATTTGGCATTAAGTAGCACATGAGAGACCTTGGGTGTGGGCATGTGCATGAATTATAAATAGAGGGTGTTATTAAAGAGACTAAGGGGGGATTTTGGAGGGAAACTCAGGGATATTCCAAATGTTTCCATGTGGATCGAGAAATCCCATAAGATTATTGTTGGGCCCGAGGAAGATCAAGAGAGATTCCAAACTGTTGATCTTTCTAAGATAGATAGAAAAACCTTGTTTTAGAATAAGTCACACTAGAAACTTATAGTTAGAGATCATGGTAGGTATTACTTCTTCTTGGTTTATTTATGTGCATTATTAAATATTTTAGTGCCTTGATTGGTCAAGATTTTTTATACTTATGCCCATGTTCCATTATTTGGTTATATTATTGTGTTTATTCTTACATTCATGTTGATTCCATGTGTGGGTGTGTTGATCATGTTATGTTGGGTGGCTTTGTTTCTTTAGTTAAGCCTTGTTTTCCATCTTTTTTAAAATGTTTATTTGATAAAACCAAATGGATAATAAAAATTCATTTTTAAGTGAGATTTTTTTTTAAAATCAAACTTGGTTTTGAGAAAGGATTTTTTGAACTAGAATTATTAGTTTGCATGTATAAAGTCCTCATATAAATTCCTGGTGGCGTCACACTAGAATTTTTTCCTTGCACCCTGTAAATAACTTTTGGATTATGTAGACCTTGTTTTATAGGGAACCGTTAAGGTAAAGGGTGCCTTTGAGTTTATTTCCCCTTCTTGGTTACCGACGTCTATGGTGGTTTTAAGACGGTGGAGATATAGTCACATAGTGGTTAGCTCTTATGGACAAGTTTTGGGATTTTATAGAATTGGTATGTTATGTATTTAACCTTGTCGTATTTTTTCCTATTTTTAGATTTGGTTATTTATATCATGTGTATGTATTTTTTATATATCATTTTATGATGATTTTTTTATATTCGTTCTTAGTCATGTTACATTTATACTATTTTATATTTATTTGCATCTACTGATATTGCTTATTTGGTTGGTGTGGATATCCAATTCATAGATGGTTCATGACATATTTGAAATGGTATAACCACTCCAAAATAGTTATTTGTGATGCCTGGGTGCTTTTCTCCAGCCCATAGAAATCGAGAATGCACTTCGGGCCTTGTGGCAAGTCAGCTCGGGTGACGGGTCTTATTAACTCGGGCTAGTTCATTACATGTTACGTGGTGATTGTGTTCCTTCCAGCATGGGGTTTAAGTAGTTATTGTATGGTTACAGTACTACAGGGATTATGTCATGGTTTCAAAGCATGTATTGTACGGGTTGTGGTATGATGTGGATTCTATCATGGTGTTGAAGTGGGTATACTTGTGTGGCCATGTGTTCTATGGTTTTGGATGGGTGTGTTGTATGGAATTGACTCCACCTATTATATATATTTCATGCTCATCTACTTGATCACATCAATAATCAACATTTTCAAGGAATTGGGGATACCTAATGGGTCATTAGACTCACCCCTACCTGCATACATAGTATGGGTTTTGATGTAAATGGGTAGATGTTTATGTTTTCTCTCAGCACATAGGTGTCCCATAGAGTTGTACTTTTTATGGGTCCAGTAGGTCATGGGGCTAAGAATTTGAAAATGTACATATGTGATGTACAGTTTTAGTTGGTAGGTATAATGTTGTGCTTATTTGTTTCTCTGTTTGTTTACTTCATCACATAGATAGTTTATTGATTTATATTTTGGATTGTGGGGGCATGTAGGGCTCCTAGTTTATTGTTGATAGGTTGATGGGATGTCCATTATATGGATGGGTTATTCCAATTTTTTGGTAGAATTGGAAAGAACCTTTGGTTCTTGTTTTAGAGATAATGGTCTCCCCCTTACTAAGTTAGGTCCCCACTTCTAGTTGGTGGCCTCTGACATGAAAGGTGGAATGCCTAAGGTCACCTAGGGATCCCCACTCAAGCCCCATTTGTGAAGCTAGGCCAAGGAGTTACACCAAGTATGAAATGATGTCCTTAGAATATCCTATTCCTTCACTTTTAGATGATGGTAACTTGATCTAAGGTCAATATTGGAAATATAATGAGCACATTAGAGATTTTACCACTTTATTTTATGGACTTGTATTTCCCAAGGTAGTCATGAATGATCTGGCTACACCCTTCTGCTTATAACCATGATGATATACATCCTTTATATGACAACCCTACTTTTTATTACACAATTAAACATAATTTATTACATAAACTTCATTTGATAAAACATAGAAGATCAATATTTCTAGTGTATTTAGGGCTTAGGATCATTACATATCAACTTAAAACATGAAAAAAAACATCTTTATTGAAAAATTCCTTTACATGACCACTACATTCCCTCGTACTTAGCATTGCATGGGATAACCTGAGGACATGCATAAGAAAATGGTGATCTATAAATCCCAGTAAGGGAATAATCATGGAATAACATGATGAGTACAATACATCTTAGACAATATACATACCAATAGAGCACAAGATAAACATAAACATAAAGGCATGATAAATGATGATAATCATAACATGGAAATGTGGCAACAACACTTAACATGGAATTAGCATGAGCCAAGGCTCGTTGCACATGGAGCATGAGTAAACCCTCATTGCACATGAAGCATGAGTAAAACAACATTGCACTTGAATTATCATAATTAAACACCCATTTCACATGATGTATCATGATAATATACTTTACCTAATGCATTGGAGCACTATAAGGGCGCACCCTTCTTAAACATTTCATTTCATGCATAAGTGTGCCACATGGATCATAAAACATTGAATCATTCAACATAATATTTTATTACACGATAAAATAATGTGGAATAAATACATGAAACTATTTAAAAAATAAGTAAATGTTCATAAATGTGAATATCATTGATAGAGAAATGGGGATGGTATTTACTACACAATGACTATGTCTTGGAAAAGCGCAGTGTAATTTCGGCAGAATAACGGCATGACATAAGAACTCATAAAAATGGTTGATGAGAGATAAATGGGTGTATCATCATATTTACATGACATGTAAAGTAATGGGGTCATATAGATACATTTTCCAACAAATTTAATGGAATTTAGATTCATGATACAAAAGAATTGCTTAAATGTAAATGAGGAGAGAGAAATTCCTTTCAAAATTTCGGCATAGTAACGGGTGTACATGGGAGGAATTTAATGAGATATAAATGGTTCTACCATCATTCAAACATAAAAATAGAAGTATGGGGGAGGTTAAAAACCATACCCCAACATTTATAATTGAAATTAAAATGGAATAACAATTTGATGAATATTGGACAAAAATGATAAAAGAAGAAAAACCCTTACTTGGAAGTGTGATTCCAAAGGCTTGAGAGAGGATTGAGAGAGGATTATTGGGAGCCTAGGGCACATTGGGAGGATTATATAGAGAGGAGGGAAGAGTTTGGACAAACTACAAAGTCTTTGAGTGAGGATGAATTGGGATCTTGGGTGGGTTTATATAGGAAAGATGAGGGAATTATTTATTATTTAGGTTTGGGACACCTCACATTAAACAAATCCAAACCACAAACCAGACCATGGTTTTTGCCCATGTTTTTTGGAAAATGGAAGTGGAAAACAATATTTTATAAAGAAAAAGTCCTAACTTCTTAAAATAATGGGGTTGATTATGTGGAGGTGAGTCACATTCCCAAGGAAAACAATTTAAAAAGACAAAATGTTTAATAAGTCTTGAAGGGTCCACTAAATATTTTTAAAATAAATAAAACAAACCCAAAATCACATTATTTTAATGTTAAAACATATATTGGCCTAACATAAAGTTTATAGTATTTTATTACATCACTATTGGGTCATTATGATGTCATAAAACACATTATATATTTAAACGGTATTTAATTTTTACTGAAAATTTTGATTGTCTCAGAAAATTATGAAAAATTCACCATTGGATAATTTCAATGTCCTGATTCAAGAAATAATATTCATTTTATATAAATAATTTTCTAAATATGTTAATTTTCACTTTTAGAATAAAAATTGATATTTATCAAAAATTCATGGGTTTTGACAAAAAAGGATTTAAAACCTTAATAAAATTTACAATTGAATTCATAAAATTATATAATAATTTATATGTAATAAAAATTAATTTAATAATAATAATAATATTTTATTAAAATATTATTTAATTCAAAATCCATTAATTCATCAAAATATATTTCTTAGTTGAACATTAACTAAAAATACTATTTTTTCTTTAAAAACTATTTAGAAGGTAACAATAATAAAATGAAAGTATATTCATTATTATATACAAAAATAATGTACATAACTATAGTATTAGGTTATTGTTACATAACCCCTTATAAAACCTCTATAAGACCGAAGAGTAAGGTGTGCGATGGTGACAGACTCTTGGGGTGGCTCGGATAACATTGCTCGGGTGGTAATCTCTATCAACTTCCACTTCTCTCATAGGCGGTCCCACTCGAGCTTAAAATATTCAAGCTCAGCTTGGGATTCGTCAAGAGCGAATCCCAAAGTTGCAACATCCTTTCTGAGCTCTGAAAAATGGGCTTCATATGGGGCACGTCTACTGGATGAGGTCATCACTCCCTTTGTCTGAGTAAATTGGATTTGTTAAATCCCTATATTTATACTAATCATGTGATCACTGTTCAACGACTATATTAGCAACGGTCAAAATTATTAATATTATTTTAAAATCTAAAAACATAAAACTAAAGAAGTTGACATTTTATATAAACATTTTACATAAAGAGACATTTAATTAGATCAAGAGGGATTTCCATTAATAAAAGTTTGGGTCTTTACAATCTGCCCCCCTTAAGAAATTTCTCCCTCAAAATTTCCTTTTACCACAATAAAACAGATGTGGGTAACTCTGATTCATCATTTCCTTTGATTCCCACATCACTTCTTCAAACTTGTGGTTTCGCCACAACACCTTGAAGAGAGTAATTGTCTTATTTCGTAGAACTTTTTCTCTAAGATCTAAGATCTTCACTGGTTGCTCCTCATAAGAAAGATCATCCTATAACTATACCACCTCTGAAGAGAGTAAATGTTAAGGGTCTGGTATGTACTTCCTTAATAGGGATACATGAAATACATCATGTACATTGGCCATGGTAGGTGGAAGTGATAGTCGATAGGCTACAACCCCGACACGATCAAGAATCTCGAAGGGGGCGATGTACCTTGGAATTAACTTCCCTTTATTTCAAACCTCATGACCTTCTTCCATGAAGATATTCTTATAAATACCATGTCTCCAACTTTAAACTCAAGGTCTTGTCAATGGTTATCTTCATAACTCTTCTGTCAACTCTGGGCTACCTTGATATGCTGCTGAATGATTTTCACCTTCTCCACCATTTATTCGAACATTTCTGGTCTAAGCAGCTTACGCTCACCAACCTCATCCCAACACGCCAATGTTATGCACCTTTTCCCATAAAGGGATTCATATGGTGTCATTTGGATGCTCGAGTGGAAATTGTTATTATAAGATAACTCAACCAGAGGAAGATTTTGATCCCATCCTCCTTTAAAGTCCATTGAGCATGCTCTCAACATGTCCTCAAGTTTTTGGATAGTCTGCTTGGATTGGACATTAGTTTGAGGATGATAGGTCATACTGAAGTTTAGTTCAGTATTTAGAGCATGTTGAAGACTCTTCCAAAACATAGAGGTGAATCTTGGATCTCGATCGGACACAATAGATAGTGGTACTCCATGAAGCCTTACCACTTCCCTGATATATATTTGTTCCAGTTGATACAATGAGAAATCCCCCTGAATAGAAATGAAGTGTGCAACCTTTGTAAGATGATCCATAATAACCCAAATTGCATTGTTGCCTTTGGAAGTCTTCGAAAGTCTGGTGACAAATTCCATGGTGATGTTCTCCTATTTCCATTATGGTATGGGTAATGGTTGAATCATCCCCATAGACTTCTACCTCTCTGCCTTCACTTTCTGACACACCAAGCACTTTGATGTATATTCAGAAATCTTCTTCTTCATATTATCCCAACAATAATGCTCTCAAAGATATCGATACATCTTAGAGTTTCCTGGGTGAATAGATAAATTTGAACTATGTGCATCATCCAAAAGTTCCTTTTTTAGCTCTGGACTTGATGGAACACATAGTATTTTCCCAAATCTCACAATTCCTTCTTCATAAACATTAAAATCCAAGGATTTCCCTTTTTTATTGCTTTCAGTTTTTCCTGAATTCCCACATCATCCTTTTGAGCATCCTTTAACCTTTCCAAAAGAGATAGTTGAGCAATCATTTGTGAAAGGATTGATTATGTTCCCTTCTTTATGATTCTCATGTCCATCTTCATCAAATCTAAGAAGATTAGATCCTTTTCAATTCTCATCAATGATAGAATCGTTGGGTCCTTTCTACTTAGGGCATCCGCTACCTTGTTCACTTTCCCAGGGTGGTAATGGATAGAGAAGTCATAGTCTTTGATCAGCTCTAACCATATTCATTGTCACATGTTCAACTCTTTCTGTGTGAATATATACTTGAGGCTTTTGTGGTTTGTATATATTTCACACTTCTCCCCAAAGATATAATGCCGTCAAAATTTCAAAGTGAAGATCACTGCAAACAACTCAAGGTCGTGTGTTGGATAGTTATGTTCATGAACTTTCAATTTCCATGAAGAATAGGCAATGACTTTGTCATTTTGCATCAACACACATCTCAGGCCCTTCTTTGAAGCATCACTGAATACCACAAAAAAATATCCACTTGTGGGTAAAGTGAGCACGGGTGTAGTGATAAGCCTCATTTTCAACTCCTTAAAGCTTTCTTCACATTCATCACTCTAAGAAAACTTTACTCCCTTCTGAGTTATCTTGGTAAGAGGGTTGGACAATCATGAGAAATTTCTCACAAATCATCAATAATATCCAGCTAACCCCAAGAAGCTATGGATATCCATTATTGATGTTGGCCTCATCCATCCCTCAATTGCATCTATTTTGGATGGATCCACAGATATCCCATTTCTTGTGATGATATGGCCCAAGAATGAGACCTATTTCAACCAGAACTCACACTTTATATACTTTTCATAGAGCTTCTTCTTCTGCAATCCTCCTTGGTTTTCGAGTATATCAGAATATCATCTATAAAGACTACCAAATATTTGTCGAGGTAACATATAAAGACTCTATCCATCAATCCCATGAAGATTTCTGGAGAATTAGTGATTCTGAAAGGCATTACTATGAATTTATAGTGCTCGTATCTTGTACAAAAAGTAGTCTTGGGGATATCTTCCTTCTTCACCCTTACTTGACAATATCCCGACCGCAAATCCACCTTAAAGAAGTATTGTTCTCTACATAGCTAATCTAACAAGTCATCAATTTGTGGGATATTATACTTGTTCTTTATTGTTATTTTTTTAATCTCACGATAATCGATGCAAAGGCTGATTGACCCATCCTTCTTCTTAACGAAGAGGACTAGTGAACCCCATGGTGAAGCACTTGGGCATATAAACCCTTTATCCAGATTCTCCTGTAGTTGTTTCTTCATCTCCTCAAGCTCCACAACAGCCATTCTATATTGAGTCTTGGATATTGGAAATTCCCTAGGTATAATATCAATTGATAATTCAACATCTCTTCTAGGAGGAAGACCAATCAATTCCTCGGGAAACACTTCAGATAATTCCCTCACAATAGGAATGTCTTCTAGGATGGTTGCCTCCTTAGACTCAATCATCTGATCCAGATACGTGTGCTCATAGGGTAGTAATATACACTCTTGAGATGATGGAGCTAAATAAGGTTCATATTCCTCCTTTCACTTGTAAATAATCGGGGGTCGATTCTCCACATGGAGAGTGATTTCCCTCTCACCGTAATTTATGTTGTCCCTATATAAGGAAAGTCAATCCATGCCAATAATTGCATAAAATTCCACCAGAGGGAGTATGAAAAGGCTCACCGGTAAGTTTAATCCACATATTATTATAGGGGAGGAGTTATATTCAAGGGATGGAATGATTTCCCCATTTTTCATACTCACCGACATCTTCACTTTCATGATTTGTGGTGGTGCTGGGATTGTTCTACAAAACTTTCGATATATAAAAGAATGCGTAGAACCTAAATCAAAAATTACGTTCACTATTCTTGAATGAATAACTAGTTTACATGTCACCACTTCATTTTTGGGGTTCACTTCAGCAGTAGTGATTTCAAAATCTCGCCCTTGCTGCCTTGGAGGTTGTTGGTCGCCTCTGAAAACCCTTGGCTTTGGGCACTGATTTGCAAGATGCCCTGGTTCTTTGCAGTTGTAGCAATGAACCATGCATTGAGGTTTTAATGGAAGCATTCCTATCCTCTGTCACAACCGCGGGTATTTCTTACTGACCGTTAATAGCCAGGTTTCCTTCTCTTCCACACCTAAAGCATTTCCTCATCCCCTTCAGGTAGTTTTTGGGGTGCTTATTTCCACACCATTGGCAAGTGGGCTGCTGGATCTTCTTAGCACTGTTGGATTTATCCATCAGACCACCATCATTGAATTCCACCTTATGCTTCTTATCCCCATGATACCCCTGAGATTATCGGATCTCTATTTTGACCTTGAGGGCACATCAGACAATTTTCTCATAGCTGTCGAAGTCATGGATTATCAGTGCTTTCTATAGGCTAGGTTTCATCCCACCAAAGAAGCAGTCAACCATTTATTCGGGGGTAACGACAAAGCTTGAATTGTATCGTTCAAGACTTGTGAATTTTTCCTCATACGCTCCAATAGATTCGTCATATTTTTTCTTGAGGGCAAGGAAGTCCCTTTCTATCTTAAGTCAGAGGGTGCACAGAAAATATTTATCGAAAAACATCTTCTGTAAATCCTTCCATTCCAATGCCTCGATCTCCTACTCAGGCTTAGTATTTTTTATCAACATCCACCATTGATCAGTTTCACCCTCCATACGATAAGCAGTCAAGAGAACATTCTCTTATTTAGAACCTTAAATGATAGAGAAGATATTTTCAATGGATTTGATCCATTGTTCAACGATTGAGGGATCAGATGATCCATTAAAAGTTGGAGTTCTTTGTCTCATGAAGCTCTCGATAGCGACTTTTTATTTCTTAGGGGGAGTTGAATGTTACTCTTGACCCATGTTTCTATTAAAATCTTGAGTTAGCTGAGAGAGAAGCATGACAAATTTTGTGATTCCTACTCCCATTGGATTGGGCATCTCATTAGTACAGTCATCACATTGATCTTCACATCGGTAGTTAGCATGAGTCCTCCTATTACCAACCATTGGCTGGAATAAAAGGAAAGTTGGGGGTAGCACATAAAGGGTAATACAATGACAAAAGTGATGACTTATAAATAACTTTTATTTCCTTAACATATGAATCCATTGGCTTCAGTCTATATTATCTATGATCTACTTTCTAACATATATTCTTAGGGAATTTTTTTTGTCCCTTAATAATGGTCCATACTAAGATTGTGAATTTACCAAAGCATATCCCCCAGGAGTTTCGTAACCAAGAGTGCATCAAGGCCCATTTTTGTGCACCAGTTCTCCTTTGAGTCTAGCTCAAAGAAGTGTTTTCGAGTTTTACCCCTAGGATATATTTGTGTCAGATCCGCCTCTACCTGTTCGTATCCAAACAGAGATGTATTTTCTTGATAAACCACTTAATCAATACTCACCAAAACTTAGTGATGTTTTTATTATAATTAGTCTTGTCTCTAAGGCTTTACTAGGGTTTTCTAATCCAAATCCCAAAAATAACTAAACCTCCCTCTAATACCAACTATGACAACCCTGCTTTTTATTACACAATTAAACATAATTTATTACATAAACTTCATTTGATACAACAAAGAAGATCAAGAGTTCTAGTGTATTTGGGGATTATGATCATTACATAACAACTTAAAACATGAAAAGAAACATCTTTATTGAAAACTTCCTTTACATGACCACTACATTCCCTCATACTTATCATTTCATGGGATAACCTGAGGACATTCATAAGAAAAGGGTGAGCTATAAATCCCAGTAAGGGAATAATCGTGGAATAACATGAGGAATACAATACATGTTAGACAATAGGAATATCAATAGAGAATAAGATAAGAATAAACATAAATTCATGATAAATCCTGATAATCATAACATGGAAATGTGGCAACAACACTTAATATGGAATTAGCATGAGTCAAGGCTTAGTCCACATGGAGCATGAGTAAACCCTCATTGCACATGAGGCACGAATAAACCCTCGTTTCACTTGAATTATCATGAGTAAACACCCATTGCACATGATGTATCATGATACTATACTTTACCCAATTCATTGGAGTGCTATAAGGGCGCGCCCTTCTTAAACACTGCATTTCATGCATAAGTGTGCCATATGGATCATAAAACATTGAATCATTCAACATAATCTTTTATTCTACGATAAAAGAATGTGGAATACATACATGAAACTCTTTAAACAATAAGTAAATTTTCATAAAGGTCAATAATCTTGATAGATAAATGGGTATGGTATTCACTACACAATGACTTTGTCTTGGAAAAGCATGGTGCAATTTGGGCAGCATAACGACGTTACAGAAAAAATCATAAAAATGGTTGATGAGAGAGAAAGGGGTGTATCATCATATTTACATGACATGGATAGTAAGGGGGTAATATAGATACATGTCCCAACAAATTTAATGGAATTTATATTCATGATACAAAATAATTACTTGATTGTAAATGAGGAGAGAGAAATTCCTTTCAGAATTTCAGCATAGTAACGGGTGTACAAGGGAGGAATTTAATGAGAAAGAAAGGGGTGTCCCATAATTAAAAAATAAAAAGGGAAGTATGGGGGAGGTTAAAAACCATACCCCAACATTTATAATTGAAATTAAAAGGACATAACAATTTAGATAATATTGGACAAAAATGATAAAGGAAGAAAAACCCTTACTTAGAAGTGTGCTTCCAAAGGATTGAGAGAGGCTGGAGAGAGGCTTCTTGGGAGCTTGGAGCACATTGGGAGGATTATAGAGAGAGGAGGGAAGAGTTTGGACGAACTCTAAAGGCTTTTAGTGTATGAAGTATCTAAAAAGGTCCAATGAATCTCATAGATAGATTGATACCCTGTCCAAATCTCTACAATCCACATCAAAGTGAGAACCTCAGGAAAACATGGTCTCCCTCCCAGAACTCCAAAGGCATTTATCGTCGGTTTTTATAGGAATTTGGATGGATATTTTTAGTCCTAATCCCCTCATAGATGATATAAACCTTATCTATAGTGTCTTTCACTAACTTTGGGCCCATAATTTCTCACTCTCTTGGGTTGGTCCAATATAGTGGTGACCTATAGTGTCACCCATACAAGGCCTTGAATGGTGTGATATTGATGTTATAATGGTAGTTGTTTTTGTATGAAAACTACACCAATAGTATGTGATCCTACCAAATATATACAAAATATAACATGAAATCCCACATCATGTCCTTCAAGACCTGAATGGTCTGCTCAGTCTAGCTATTAGTCTGGGGGTGAAATGTTGTGCTCAAATACAACTAAGTTCCAAAAGCATCATGAAATCCCTTCTATAACTGAGATTTGAAGCAAGCATCATAGTCAGAAATGATCATTAAGGAGAATCCATGTATTTAGACTATATCTTACACATAGAGGCATATCAATCTCTCTAATAAACTCTACTCTTGGATATCTATGAAGTGGGATGACTTGGTGAGTCATTCTACAATCACCCAGATAGAATCATGTTCCCTGGACATATGTAGTAACCCTATCATGAATGACATGGATATCCCATCCCACTTATACTATGAAACCTCAAGGTTTTGAGCTAATACCATTGGAACCTTGTGCTCAGCCTTCACTTTATGATAAATAAGGCATCAAGATACAAACTCTGCAACTTCCTTCTTCATACCTGGCCACCAAAACTGACGTCGAAGGTCCTTGTATATTTTGACACGCCTAGATTCACTGCCAGGGGAGAAGTATTAAACTCCCCTAGAACCTCCTCCCTCAACATCACTGGTACCATCATGCATCCTATAAAAATAATGACATGTTGCCTTCCTTCAGAAAAATTATTAAGAGCATTTCTAGTGGATATCTAAGTATGTAGGGTCTCACAATCGGTATCCCCAAGTTGTTCCTCCCTGAATCACTATAAAAGTGGAGGGGTAAAAACCATAGACTAAAGTTAATTTTATCCATCCCCATCCACAAAAATATAACTGCAATGAGGCCAACTACTTTGACGACTCTCTCAATAACTGTGAATAAGATCTCCTACTGAGAGCATCTGCTACCATGATCCCCTTCCCAAGAGTATAGACAATATCAAATTCATAATCTTGTAGGAACACTAGCTATCACCTATATCTTAAGTTAAGATCCTTATAAGAGAAGATATACTTGAGACTCTTGTGGTCATAATAGATAATAAATTTCTCACCCATTAGGTAGTTCCACCACATCTTCAGTGTGAAGACCATCGCTACTAACTCAAGATAGTGGTTCGCATAGTTCTGCTCATGTGGTCTCAAATGATGTTAACCATAGAAAATCACCACCTTGCTTTGAATCAAAACACAACCAAGTTTATTCCTAGTTACATCGTATAATACTACATACTCAACACCCTCCTCTAGAAATATCAAGATGGGAGCGCTCATCAATCTATGCCTAAACTCTTCAAAAGCCTATTGGAACCTCTCTATCCACATGAAAGGATTCCCCTTTTGGGTCAAAGATGTTAAGAGAGATTATATCCTGTTGAAATAATGTATGAATATCTCATAGTATCTTATGAACCCAAGGAATAACCTCACCTCCATAATGAACTTGGGTGGATCCCAAGCTAACACTACCTTAACCTTTGTTGGGTCCACTGCCACACCATCTGTTGAGATAACATGACCTAGAAAGTGTACCTCCTAAATCCAAAACTGGCACTTTGAGAGTTTCTTGAAAAGTTAGTGCTCTCAAAGTAAGTCCATAACCATCCTCAAGTATCTCACATGCTCCTCCTCAGATTCCGAGTACACTAGGATATCATCAATGAATACTAACACAAAACAATATAACAAGGGATGAAAAATCTATTTCATGATTTCCATGAACACTGTTAAGGTGTTCATCATGCCAAAGGGAATCACAAAGTACTCATAGTAACCATAGAGGCATCAGTAATCCATATTTGGTATATCCTCATCTCGTACTCCTAAATGGTGATAGCCATATCTGAGTTCAATTTTTGAGAACCATTATGCCCCTCTAAACTGATCAAATAGTTCATCGATCCTTTTTATTAGATACTTATTATTTAAGGTCACCTAGTTTAGGTGAAGATAATCTATAAACAACCTCAAGATCTCATCCATCTTCTTGGAAAACAACAGTGGGGCTGCATAGGGTAAAACACTAGGTCTGAAAAATCCATCCCTATGAAAGTCCTCCAACCACAACCTCAGCTTTCAAAGATTTATGGGAGTCATATGATATACTGTCACAAATATTAGGTTCATTCTGAGGTGTAGATAAATGGATAGTACTATCTCTTGGTGGGAAGTTAAACCTGGAATGTCCTCGGGAAAAACATCCTCATACTTTACCACCACTGTAGGGAACTAAAAACACATAGAATCCATTTCACCAAGGGTTGTGTTATCCAACTGATGAGTAATTGGATTCACCCTCCTATGCATGAGTCCATCCTATGATGCCTGGGTTTCCTTTTCACCCACAATAGAAAACTTCATCCCATCACTACAGACACATTGCATACTCTGCCTAAGATAGTTTATCTGGGTATCAATCGTAGATAACCAATCCATACCTAAGATGAAATTTTAAGGCATCATCATTGGTATAAAGAGATCCCAAAAAAAACTCTCACCTCTAAGAGTCAGGTCACACTATTGGTAGAAGTGTGTGATTACTAAGTCACCTCTAGTAAGAGTCTCAAAGTGCAATGGTCGATCCAATGGATTAACCAAAATCTCTAAGTCTTATAACAGATAAGTGTAAATAAAGTAATGACTCACAACTATGTCTATCAGTACTAAATATAATGTAGAAAAGACATAGATCATATCTCATATCATCCTTGGAGCCTCTGGGTTATAAGCCTTGACCACTTGTAGCTACCCTTACCCTTTCCCCCCAGCTCCCTGAGCCTGGCATGGACCACCTGAGGGTGGTGGTGGTAACAATTCATGATGTCTACCACCTCCAACTACTCTCCTAGATCCTCTTCCACATCCACCACCCTATGTACCTTCCTTCTCTTGCCTCTACCTCTTCCTAGGTGTCTAATATACTATCTCTCTATTATTCATACGGTAGGTTGTACAATCCTACACGATATGTCTCCTACCATCATAATATTAGAACTGCCTCTATCTAGGTTGGATAGATCCAAACTATGATACCTGAACTATATACCATTTTTCTTGAGATGGCCTCTTGAAATTTCATGCGCGTACAAGTCCTTGAGTCTGATGTCGAATACCTATCACTGAAGTCTCTTTTCTTGTGTGCCCACTACCGGTAATAACTTCATGTGTCTTCTCATCTGGGAAATCTTGATCAAAAAAGCATTATCTATCACCCCATTATAGGTATTAATTCATATAGGTATCATGTTGGATCATATTTCTCTACATAATCCTTTATCAAAATTCTGAGTGCAAAATAACTGATCATGAACTATATCCATAGAGTACTGAGAGAGGTTGGTGGACCTTAATGAATAATCAGCCATATCTATACTTCCCTACTGAATTTGTAGAATCTCTTGGATGTATATAGCACTCAATAAATCTGAAGTAAAATTTTCTCTGAAAAGGATCTCAAACTTTGACCATGCAAGATTCGTCTCATTGCATGACTGGGTCACTAAGCCCCACCATTATCCTATAGAGCCATGTAGAAGGCTCACTGTTAGGAATACCATATATTCTACTAGTGTCCTAAAAATAAAGAAGACTCATGTCACTATCTCAAGCTAGTCTTCATCCATTTATGGGCTGGTCTCACCTCAAAACCTGAGGGGTCACTGTCACTGAAACTCATGAAGCGTGCTCAAATTGTGTGCCTCATCCGTCGGTATTGTCGATAACATATTCTACTTAATAGGTGGTGGTATGAATGGTATAGCACCTAGAGGTAACACCTCATGAATAGGTCTCTATATTGAAGAATATTTACTGAGGGGGTCATACTTATGATCCTGATATTAAATCCTAGTTGGAAAATTTCATGTAGGTATCTTGAAATAGACTAGATGTACCACGATCAATGAGTATATCTAGAGAGATGACTCAAGAAGGACGTGGAAACCACAAAACATTTCTATATGATTCATGTACCAATATTTTTCTCTGTGACTTATGTCTACATGTACTGAGTTGAAATGTAGTTGATCAGAGTCCTGGTGTATAGATAAATTGGTTGTCACACCAACAATGGAGTCTCTGTACTAAAATATGAACTTGAAACACTTCAGAATATTTCCCCAAACCAATATAATATACTCTAGTCCTAAGTTAGAACTGATTCATTTGATACCACTATTTCATAAACCATCCCAATGGGGCACATGTCATGACTACCCTAAGCTCGCCTCTAATAGGCTAGGGGATAGATAATAGCACTGAGTAGGCATATCACACACATGGGAGGCCTTAACCTAATGTACCTGCACACACACACACACATCTCCAAGTTTATACAATGTTAAAATGTAAAAAAACTGATAATCATGCATGAATATATCTAAAATCCCACTATTTGAGTACAACTACAAGTAATTTAAAGAAAACGGGACAAATACAAGCCCACTACAAAGAAAATGAATAAAAGTACAACCTGTAAAGTGGGTGAGGACTATTATAAATGTAATTATAAGAACACACCTAGGTCTATCCAACTCACTAAGATCTACCTAGTCTTAATCCCTTTATGACTCTATCAAATGGTTGATCATCTGCATATGACATGACACATGCAGGAAAATCCCATGCAGGGGTGATTATAAAAATACCTAGTAGGACACCCCAAAATCACTAAGCATTAACATAAATAATAATAGTCATCTCATCACGGATATATGTCCATAGAACATATAACAAAAATATCCAGATATACTCAACCTAGACACACAGTCTCAAGGTAAAGTCACAATCTTAATGCCAGCCTATGATTCCTACTCGAAGGTTCCACATAGCACTCAATTGAGAGAACACGCTCCATTAGTTAAATAGAATTGATGAATTCCATCTGAGGTTTCATTCTCATCGGGTCTCACCATAAGAAGTACACACTATAAGTTTGAAGAGAACAATACATAGAAGGGGGTCACACTCAAGGTCATGGGTCATACCAACAACCCGATCTAGATTAACCCACTAAGTAGGGGATCGATGAATGCATAGTGTTGGTCATGAAAATTCCAAGAACCCCACCTAGGGAAATAATGATGATGATAGAGGATATCACTCTGAGTCTCATAGAAGGATTCAAACAAATCTATCTAATATTGAAGTCCCTTTAAATGGGTCACCATCCCATGTACAGAATGCCATTCCATAATAAACCCTTAGGGAATGGATCAAGGGAATGTACCCTAAAGAAACTTGTCCAAGATCAAGAGAATAAGTGATCTAATACATCTTTGAAGTGGTACATAGAGTGTAATTTTGGAACTAGGTCCAACCTGTGCTCCACATCCTGTGATTAGGTCTATTTCTGAGTACACAACATGTCTAAGCTAATGTACTCTTGGCCATGTCTGTGTAACCTCTGAGGTACATGCTGAGCTGCTGAGTAAGGGTCGCACATTGTGTGACATCTTTCACACACCATGTGATGGTTTTCACATACCGTGTGATATTTATCTTCTATGTGGAACACAAGCACTACATAGGGGGGTCTCATATAGTGTGTGGTCCCGGATTACACACTGTGTAACCCCGAATTTTCCAAAACCCAAGGTTCTTCCTTTACATAAACCTATGATTCCATAAACTTAGTTTATGCTACCATCCTTTCCTAGGAAGTATGGATATGGTATATTTTATCATCTCTATCCCCGATCATCGGAATCTAACCTTTGAAACCACTCGACAAATGCCCAGATGCATTGTTTGTAGTTGTACCATCAAATCGGAATGAATGAAAATCATAAAACTAGTACCAATATGTTTTCACCATCTTCACATCTTGATAACATCATTGATATGAACCCAAATTTTAAATAGCAATCTATTGTGATAAGAAATAAGTGAAAAATGATTTTTTATCTAGTATTTATCAAATCACAGTCCAAAGAAATTTCCCACGGTGAATGAATAATGGTGGGGAAATACAAGAAACACCAAATATGAATGAACCTAAATCATTTTTGGTTAGTCTCGATCCATTATCATCATAATGATATAATAAGACCCAAATTAAATAAACAATTCCTCCCAAATTCCCCACAGATAAACCCGTACCTACAACACAATCAATCCGCAAATCAATCCACTGGTCGATTGATTCACATTTGTCATGGGAATAATTAAACAATGAAAATACACATAAAACATAAGTCCTACCATGATTAGGATCAATAATTGGAAAAATATGATCATGTGTTGCTTTCATTGGTGATATCCTTGAGTTTTGTTGCATAATAATCAATAATCCATGATCCGGTCATCGCTCACCAATGGAAGCTTCTTCAAATCTCTCTCACAAATCTCCAGGGTGATGCCACTAACTCTGAGATTTTTCATTAAAAACATATTTATAGAGAAATAAATCAATTCACTCTATCACTTAATAAAATAAAAAAATTCAATTAATTTATTTTATTAATTCACCTGCGATGGAACTCAACCCAAATGTCTAATGCACTCCAAGGTTAAGTTGTTCCTAGGGTAAAACCCATGTTATGAACTCAATAGTAGCCTCAAATTTTTTATCAGAGCCTTTGTTTAATAGTTATTACACTTTTTCAAGAAAACTATGTGTGTTTATCATTTAATTTATTTCAAAAATTAATTCTGGGATCATCAGGCCTCATAATCTCACATCGTCTTAGTGCCTACCTCTGTAAATAATCCATATAATATTCCAAAATAATACATGGAAAAATAGGAGTTATTACAATCTATCCTATATTTTAGAAAGAGTGGACAATGTTGGGGCATTAGGAATCACCTTAATCATACCTATACTAATGGATGATTCCATGTACTTTATAAGACTCAAATTATAGGTGATCGGGGACCTAACATCAACAGGCATAAGGGTAGGGGGAACATGGGTGTGTAAATCCCACACGATTATGTCCCTATCATGATAGTCACTACTTATTCATCTACTAAGCACCCACACCCCATATCACCCTATAAGATCATCTAAATGAGGATGATTGACACTCTTATTGTTTATACAAACAATAAGTTATCATTCACACCATGGATATGGCCTGCCAGGATCATGAACCATTGGTGCCTTATTGAAACCACCACCCCCTAGGGATACAAAAGGGAAATCCATTACTTTGTTCTAACACCAAACCACTTTGGGAGCCTCACCCTGGAGCATTATAGCAGCTCACTCCCCTATGATAAGGAGGTAGGGTATGTTCCCTTTATAGCCACTACTCGAGATCTACCCAGCAGGGCTCACACTAGGTCACATTAGTGCCAACACCAACTGATCCCATAGGTCGATGAGAGGGTTGACCCCATACCCAATCCACTGACACTATTCTATAATGCTCGATGTTGATGATAAGGTATGGCCCAGAACACTATCCAACAAGAGGCATATTCTATATCTCTAGTGGCCCTCATCACCACCATTATATCCCATCACATCCTTGTAATTATTGAACAAGGATTTTGACTTTGGATTCCTGGGATCAAGGCCCCGACCATCTATTAGATAGGTCAGGTTGAATCTCTCACATCCTGAGGTAGGAGGCCAAACTCTCTCCATGGGGGCCATTCCCACGGCGTAGGTTTCAACATTCATGGAGGGAACCTAAGCAATTCTCAACAACTATCACTTGGATAAGTCTCATGTCGTCAGAGGTAGGACCATGGGAAGTGTCATGTCACCATTAATCTCTCATACTCTGAAGTAATGAATGACTCTATGAGGGATACTTCACCCCTACTTCTAGGTATAGGGGGAGAATCTATCAAATGAGTCTTACAATCCTATAATCCAAGGTCCATAAGATCCCAAAATCCCTCCATAGGTACCTATAGGTGGAGGATGTTTTGGACTACTTCCAAGGATTCGCAGTGCAACCATCTCTGTCACCATCAATTTCCCTCCTATATACCTTCACATTGAATGTTCGAGAGATGTTAAGGTCTGGTTTAACACCCTCATATGATTATAATCACTTTTATGAGCCTTAAATGGTGTTTCCACACTCACACGTGAGGATATAGTAAACACCCTATCCTATATGGATATGATGTTGAAATTAGATCAACCTACAAGAGACATTCCAATGTGAAGTGTATGTTTGACCAATATGGCACCCCTTTTCCCAATAAATCAGCAAAAAATCATATTTGTGTCAATTTCACCACCAGTTTCTTGGCCTTTGATAATAGGGGCTTGGTATGGCCATGAGAATGATCATCCTCCTAATAATGAACAATAAGACTTATAGGGACTCTTGACTACCAATGAGCTATCAGTTACATTATGGACACCTATAATATTGAATTTTTTCAACCCATAGTCTCTCAATGAGGTATAGGTGGTTTTTTTCTACCAAAATATATAGACAACATTCAACCGCCTTCGGTTCCATCAGTTGACCTTTGCTGGAATCCATAAGCACATTGATTTCATTCACCATTAGTGTAGGAGGGTTGAGATCGTAACGCTCTTGATATCTTAGCATCTTAAATTGTATGGCTACTTCCAGACTCTATAGTGAACCTGTGTTAAGATACTCACTATTCTCCAGTGAGTTATGGTAGAGTCAGCTCAACATGTCCATATCAGAGGCTAGGGGTAGTACATTTCCCTCTATTTCAACCATATCCCATGAAAAAAATAGGACCTTCAATTCATCCCATCCACCAAAGGTGAAAGTTATTTATTTTTCACTGACACAATGAATGTAATCACTATTGACCCTCCTGAGGATCAGAGAAACTAGGTCCCCGAAACGAGGCACAGTAGGGAGAACCCACCTCAAGGGGAGACATAGTACCAAGCAGACCCCTCGATGGGTTCCTATACTTGTCATCATAGATTGGTGTTAGGCATTGGGTGTCCCCTTGATTCGACATTATTATCTGCCTATTGATATGTTGACAAAGGAAAGGGGTCTGTCAAGCTTACCAATCCATCTGAGACTATTCCAGAGACTTAGATGTCAAGATGGATACTTTTCCCTAAGATATAGAGGTATAAAAGTGGCTTATTGTAGAGATTATCTCCAAGAAACACTTGGGATATGACAATGTCAAAATATACCCCATCTCTCCACCAGTTAGGCACTCAGTTATTCTTGGTCAGGCACCCAGATTTGAATCAAGCGGCTCCACATATTTGATCAGGTAAAAAGTAAAGGGTTATGGAAAATGATTGAGATAGGAGTCACCCACCTCGCTTAAGCAGCACAATTATCCTCCTCAAGATCAAATACATGCTTCTCCCTAATTCAATGATCCTATCAACATATTGTTAACCACAAATCCTCACCAAGATTACATGAAATATTCTCTTATCACTTGTCTCAAAGATCTAGAGATGCGATAAGTGGAAATTCCTTCTAAAGGAAATCCATATCCATCATGGGTGGACCATGTTCAAGCTCCCCTAGAATTTGGTAATCCCAGCTTCACCCTATTTATTGGGATGGGTGATTCATTATATCATCTGACCCATTTCATCTCAAGGTTTGGTTCAATATTGGGGAATCTAGAACACCAGGAAGATGACAAACTCTAATGCTTCTTCTAGACTCTAGAGGGACCTGTTTTCATCTGATACAGTCAGCTTCCCATAGGGTCCATTACCAGTTGGTAGGACTTATGTAGATAATTACTCTACCAATTCAGCTCCACCTTGTGCAAGACCAGCACCGTCTACCTCTTAAAATGAAAACATAGGCTCAATGAGCAAGTTTTCGACTTCGTTACCCAATATAAGGGACTCATGTGTTCTCTTGTCTTTCTAATTTACCAGGAACAACTAATTATGATTTGTATGGAGAATGTTAGAGATGATTTATTATCTACCCACATATCTTTGAACTACCCAGGCAGATTTTGGGAGTTCTCTGAAAAAGATCAGTGTCTGGAAAAATCCTTACAGAAAAACAAACAACATTCACACCCATTTCCCCTTATATCACCCATGTGGAGGCTTATGAAATTAGAGGATGTCGTTTCCATACATGAAGAGGTCCTTGAACCAATATTCTTATTTTCCCCTATACCAGAAAAACCTCACCAACCTTTACAGGTGTATCCTCACCAAGAACAACCTCACCAATCATAGACACCTCATTGAGAGAATGTGTCCACAACCCCCTATCAGGGCTAGGATCTCAGTGTTCCTTTTGAAGAAAGGAAGAAAAATATTTACTCATTAAAGGATGTGGATTTCATAGGATATTTCATTTTTTCCCTGGAAAAGGGAATCCTAAAGTTGTTGAAATGTAAGAGACCATAGGAGGTTGAGCCCACTAGTTGTATTGATCACTTATTATGTCACAGAATCCATAAAAACACCATCAAATAATGATTTATGTTTAAATATTATCTACAGGACTAATTATATTATGGATTAGTCAAATTTAACGATGTTTAATCATAGGTGGTGCATGTCTTCGATGACCTTGACAGTGACAATAATGGTTCTAATGAGTGGAAGTAGGCCCCTGAGCATGGAATGTGGAAGTAAAATGACTTCTTGGATCATAAGGAAGACTCTCATTCCCATTGTATCATATATGCCTGATTGAGTAAGTCATAACCTTCCATAGATATTTCACCTCCTCAAACCACTTCCTCCACATCTATGCCACATATTTCCAAGTCTTGAAAGGATAGACATAAATGGTCTAAGGTAAATTAGATTCCTTTATCGGTGCCAAAACTAGTCTACACCCTTGGAGACTCCATGCCTCTCAAGTTGAGAGATTCTCCCATAGTACATCTATCTTTGGAGTATTCTACCGATGAGGATCAAGAGTAAACCTTTATGAATATCATCAAACTAGTGGACCTATGACATCCCAAACCTAGGTGCCACTCAGAGGTGCCCTGAGCCCAGTGGGTCACTAGGCCTTAAGCGAATCTCCCAAAACACCAGAGGTTGTCAACTAGTAGCGAGGTCCTAGGGTGTGTCCATGAGGATACTATACCCTTATTACTAGAGTGTAGCACAGTGGATAAATATGATAATAGGTAAATAGATGAAGCAGTATAAATAGATGGAATGGAAGAATCTGACTGAATAATAAGAAACATAACAAATTATAATCATATTCAATAATTTATGATTATATATTTCATATATCTATAAAGTAATAAAACATGTATAGAAAGTAACATGCATCATTATGATACATGTTGTTCAAAATTAACAAAAAGAAACCAAAAACTATCCATCATCCTGATCCCTAGCCCGATCATCTACTACCAAGATCCATCTTAATGTAAGAAATAAATATCAGGTGTCCAAGGTGAGACTCTTTCCTTTTTCAACACCTACATATATATGTAATCTTATCAGGGTACCAATGGAAAACCATATAGGGTGTGAGATAAATCACAGTAGGCCACCACCAACAGTGTATATAACATCCAGTTCATTTAATATAAACTAAAATAGTGTACAATCATGCATATATAAAAGTAAAGAAGTATTGTAATGTAAATACACAAGTACCTACTTCAACCTCAGCTAAACATGTAACCATTTCATTTATTAATTATGTTCCAGTTTATATAGTAATTCATGTGAGGTATAACAATCACTGAGATCATGATAAAGATAATGAAGGATCCCTGATATAACAAGGCATCCAATAGTAATTATGATAATATAGTATCCAAGGTAATAATCAAGTCATCCATGATGATGATGATAATAACGAGGATGAAAGGTAATAACAAAGGCATCCTTGACCTTAGGGGTCGAACAAACTCAGTAATAACCTGTAGCCATAATATAATGGTAAGAGTTTAATCCAAGGGGAATCACCCAAGGCATTCCACAATAACATAATTCTAAATGAGCCCAATGAATTCATCCAAGGTAAAACATGATAATCAGTGACTAGTCCCAAGGGTGTATCCAAGGTTCTACATGTTCATAGATGTCATTATGGATCCAAGGAGTGTATCCAAGGCATCCTATAATAATAAAGGAGGGATCCTGCGGTGTCATATCAGGCATCCACTAGTAGATAAGTATTGAGTTCCAAGGTGGGTATCAACCTTGGAAATCAGCATCCCTGAATTAGAATGGTGTCCACGAGTGATCAAGGTATTCCCTTGGGAATCCAAGGCTATCTTGAGTCTGACCAATCCCATAATAATTTCAAGGTCCATATATAGTAGGCACTTTATTCTCAATTCATTAATTAATTAAGGCTATATAATATTCATGCCATTTAATAAGTCAAAGGGGTCATTCCACACCTTTCATTAGTGTGAAAAAGTTAAAGTACATTCAACCATTTCTATCAATTAATATTTAATTACTTGGTTCCATCCTTTACCTTTTATAAACATGATAAGGTGGGATAAGGATGCGCAACCATGTGGAATTAATTTATAATAAACTAGGATAAGTGATATCAATAATATACATTACAATTACCATTTAAAGATTCATTGATTAATTTAAAACACTTACCTTAAAAGGTTCAATTGGTACTATCACATATAGGGGATAACCATTAGAAATTCTATATTAACGCTATTGAGGAATGTATTACCAATAACAGGGTCAAGCCATAGCACACCTGAACAGCGGCGTAGACAAACATGTCAAACCACTAAAGGCATAAATATGGAAACACCCTACATGGGATGGATAGCATTGAGTTTGTAACCTCAAAAAAATCAATAACATTTATTAAAAAATCTCTAGAACATAGGCACTGTGAATATAAAAAAGCCATATGAATTTAATAGGCAACGACCAATAAAATTGGTGTACGTGCAACTATGACAATTTGTAAAATGATGACACTTGAGGGATGAGTTATAGACCACCTACCTCATACTCGTATGAATATTCTCATCTAATACCAGCCTCTAGATTAGCATGGATTGGAATAAATCTAAAGAACATATCAATTCCCTAAAAATAGGTCATATGTGTAACACCCGAGATTTTTATGAGTAATATTTTGTTTTTATGTTATATATATATATATCATCAAAGGAATCTTTCACTACACACTAGTTTGGCTTACTTTACACGCAATCACGACCTTCCTCGATAGCTTGCATTGTACGCAATACCGAGTTTCACTAAACGACGATATGCTATTAAAATATTATTTAAAATAGCCGTTATGAATAGTAATAACCACTTTTTGAAATTTTATCTTTCAAAATGGACTTTATTTTTGGATTCGGGATACCGAAATTAGCCTAGGATGAAATTTTGGTATTTTTCTGAAAACTTTCAATTTTTGATGAATAGTGAAACCACTAAGTGGTAGGTTAAAAACTGAATTTTGCATAAAACTTAATTTTACCGCTTCTGTAAATGGAATTTCGAAAATCCGACAGACACGGTTGATATCAGTAAGTAAAATGTGGTTCAATGAGATAAAAATAATTTTTTTGGTGAATAGTAACTTTTTACTTTTTTTTACCACAGTTAATAGTAAATAGGGAAACTAAGGGTAAATATGATATTACTATTACCCTAACACATGTCCTAATTCTATTGGATAAGTTTAATTCGACCAAAAACAACCTTATGAATATAATATGAACATTTAGGTCCACTTGGATTAGATTATGACATTTAATATTATTTTATTTAATGAATAGTTAAAATAGTTAAAATCAAAGTTTAATAATTAAAACATTTTTAATATGGGTTTATACATAAGATAAATTCGATTATAAATATTCATTAGAAATCTAAAAATATTTCCTACATAATGATATTTTATTTATAATTTTTAGACTTTAAATAAATTAATTTATTTATGACACAACGATGATGCAGTAATTATCCTTTTAAGGAAATGTTAACATAATTGATGTTATAAATGCCCAAATAAATGTAATTTGAGACTTTTTATGAATTAAACTAATTTTATAGGTTACTATGATATATTAGTGTTGATTTAATTAACTTGTTTTGAACATATAATTCTGTTATGACTTTCACAAAAATCATATATCAAATAGTGTCAAAATTGACACAAAATAGTTTTTAAATCAAATATTATATTATTAATTGTTATTTTATTCCTAAAAATATAGGGATTGGCCAAATGACTTAGATAAGGATATATATATTAATAATAAACAATTTGGGGTTCTTTTGGCATGTTATAGTAAGTGTATTAACCATATAGTGTAAGAAAACAAAAAGACACGGTAAAAGTTAAATTATTTAACTTAGAGTTAAATCTAATTGATAAGGTTAAAATAATAACCTAAACTTGTCTAAATCCTATTGGTTGATAGTATTTCGACCCATACCCACTTTACCTTCGAAATAAGACCCTTTGGAACCATTATAAACCGATTTTGACTTTAATATAAAATAATATTTTGGGATATTCCTAAGGTGCCCCTCTCCTCCCTTATAAAAGGGCACCTCCTCCCCCTCCTCCTCACACCAATTTGAGCACTCAATCTCGTCCAACCCCTGCCAAAATCCCTTCTCCACTTCCCTAGAATAATCCTAGAGGTCCTGGCCTTCTTCAAAGACCAATCTTAGTTCCCTAAGTGGAGGATTCAAAGAGGCGTTTAAAAGAAGAGGTAATATCCATTACCGATCTTTTCAATTTCTTTCTTCTTCAACTTCTTCTTATTTAGTTGTTTCATGATAAAGTAATAACATAAGTATTACTTACATACTGATATGTTATTATAAATATTAAACAACCCTAATTCACCTTCTATCCATCCTACGGAAAAATGAAATCACCGTGCGTGCGTATGTACGGAATACCGTCTCCACACCGTGGTGTAATCTATTTTCCACCATCACCTTACAAGGATGGGTATAATGGTGTAATGAGTAACTATATATGATTATTATAAATTGATATTTATTCTGAAATAGTATACATACACTCCAATACAATTCCACAATCATAGGAACGATATCATCACTCGTGCGTACGTACGAAATACCGTCTCCACGATGTGATGCGACTCGTTCTACATGATCATCATTACATAGTAATTATATAAATGAATTGAATGAATAAATATGATATATGTTACACTAATACCATTCTGGATATAAGGTATCTATAACCTTAAAAGAAGAATAAGAATTTATTCGGCAAAACATGCATAAGAACAAAAGGCAATAAAGACCCGAGTAACAAGTAACAATGAAATATTACTAATAATAAGCTAATAATATGACCATATATGATATCATATCAATATGTATGATTCTTTAATAAGTAAATAACATTATTTAAACCATTATACAGGAGATTCGGACACGTACAAAGCAAATCGGACCTAAGGTAAGGGAAATATCACAATCTCATTTTTATCTGAGATTGTTTATACTTTGGTATTTACTGGGGTGTATTTTATCATCCACATACATGTTTCCTCAATATGTAATATTATTTCCATCCACCTACAATTGTTTAAATCCAATTTTACCCTTCGGTGAGTTTTTAGTAAAAGATATGAAAGGAATCTTTTTTTCGTTTTTCGTACAAGGTACTTTTTGACTTTTCCGACAAAAGTATGAGAAGAATGTTTTTTTTAACTTATACGGCATGAATGGATTTTTAAAACATTATTTCCAAGAAGCTTACTTTACAAGTTTTCAAGTTTATTTTTGATCAACTTCTTTTAGTTTATAATTGTATGACATGTTAAGAAAAGAAAAGTGTTTTTAAAGAAGAAAGGATATTTTCCTCAAGAATGGAGTTCAAGTGTTTTATCAAAATTATTTTCCATCTAAGATAATAAAGGGTTCTGTTTTTATCCCTATTATTACATTGATTTGATTATGTTTTTAGGGAATTATTTTTATGAAGTCATTTACCTTATATGATTTGTTTTATGATGTCATGATGTTTCAAGAATCCCATTTTTGTTACATGTGTTATGCGATGATGTATGATTTATGATTATGTGGCACGCATAAGAAAGGATTCATTATAAGATGGGTGGGACCTATATCTCCCTCCAATGCATTGGGTAAAGATTTATATCTCATGAGATAGACATGGCTGGAACGGAAGGTTATTTCGGTTCAGTGATATAGGACTGAAACGAGGAGTGAACTCGGTTCAGAAATGGACTTTGTCCGCTAAGATAGTCTTGGCAATGAGTCATGACTGACAAGAAATGATTTTCCATGATTATGTGTGCATGCCACAAAGTTTAAAGTTTCATGTTATGATTATGGGGATCTCATTTTCACTTCTATGATTTATTCCATGTTAAGATATTATGATCTCTTTTGCAGGTTATGATTTTCAAAAAGATATGATATGATTTTTATTTCCTTTATTTGCCCTTGTTGAGCATTTGAGCTCACCCTTTTTTGTATGTTTTCTTTTCCCCACGTCAGGAAGATGGATATTAAGTAGAATATTCTAAAAGGGACCCTAGATATGATGAAATAAATGGGAGACACTGTAGAAGATTTATGAACCAGTTGTTTATGTTTCCCAGTTTCTAAAGACACTATACCTATACGGTCCTTTGTGGTTTTGTCATATATTGTAATAAGTGTGCTTCAATTTTGAAGTATTAACAATGTATGTAAAGTATGGGTCGTTATAGTTGGTATCAGAGGAAAGGTATAGTCAACCTTTGGAAACTAGGATGTGAAAGCCTTAGTAAGAACCCTAAGGATAAGTCTAAGCATAGAACACAATCTTAGTGTTTTAGAAATGGCCATGAATAACCTAGGATAAGACCTTAAGTGTGAAATTTTATTCTTGATTATGTGGTTTTCCTATTATAATTATTATTGCTCACACTATTCTTCTTGGTTTTAGTCAATGGCTGGAACCCGAAGGAACCGTGTTAATGCGGAATGCGATGGGCAATGCAATGATTGTCCCCCTGAGCAACCAAACGATATGGGAGATGGAATAAAAAATCTTGTAGCCATGCTCACACAACTTTCTCAAGCTATGAATCATGCAGGATTTCCAAACGAGCAAAGGAATGAGGAACATTCTGTTGAATCCTTCATGAGACAGCGTCCACCTTCATTCAGCGGGTCTACTAATCCATTAGTTGCTGAACAATGGATTAGTACCACTGAAAAGATATTTTCAGTTATTCAATGTTCTGAACATGATAAAGTCATCTTAGCGGTATATCGTTTGGAAGGAGAAGCTGATCAATGGTGGAATCTTATCAAGAATACGAGGCCAAGGGATGAAATTGAGTCCATGGAATGGGACGAGTTCAAACACTTATTTTTCAATAAGTATTTCCCTCGTATTATTCGAACTAAGATGTAGAAGGAGTTTCTTGAATTGAAGCAAAGGGATGATGAATCTGTTGGTACCTATGAAGCAAATTTTACAAGACTTGAAAGGTACGCTTCTGGTATTATTATCCAACCTGAGAGTAAGATCGATCGATTCTTTAGTGGCTTAAAACCAAGTCTTCGAAGGGCCTTATCCATAAGGGACTTCAATAGCTATGAGGAAATCGTTCGATGTGCTCTCAAAGTTGAGATGGAGATTGGAGTAACTCATCAATCATATGGGTTTGATAAGAAGAGTAAAATGGAATTCAAAGGAAAATCTAAAGAGCACACTGAAAAGAAGATGAGCTTTCCCTTATGCTCAAAGTGTGGAAAGAAACATGGAGGGAGTTGTCTTAAAGGGACAAGTAAATGTTTCAAATGTGGAAAGGAAGGTCATAGGGAATTTGAATGTCGTGATAATGGGAAGAAGATGTCTAATGATGCAAACAAAGGAAGGGATACACAGAATGAACCTACTACACTTCAATGTTTCAAGTGCAAGGAGATGGGGAATTATGCCAATCAATGCCCAAATCCAAGGGTTGATGATGATGGTCGACGTCAACAAACTCTTAAGGCTAAAGACAAAGGAAAGTCACATGTAATTTCTATCAGCGATGTGGAGTACGATAACGAAGTGGTGAAAGGTACACTTACCATCCACTCTAAAGTAGAAAATGTTTTATTTGATTCTAGATCCATCCACTCTTTTATTTCTGAAAAATTTTCTAAGGGTATCACCGTATTACCTCAACAATTAGATGTTGAGTTAGCTGTGACAACACCTAATGGCACAACAGTCGCATCAAAAGTTTATAATTCTTCTCTGATTGAAGTTTGTGGGAAATTTCTTCCTACAAATCTTGTGATCCTTCCTATAGTGGAATTTGATGTGATTCTTGGCATGGATTGGCTTTCTCTACATGGAGCTCATATCAATTTCCAAAGAAGGGAAGTCACATTTCATATTCCAGATCAATCTACGATCGTCTATCGATGCAAGGATGAATATAACCTTCCAGTGGAAATTCCTTCCATCTTATGGGTCTTGATTCCACTAAATGAAGGTTATTTATCTCAAATGGTCGGTGAGAAACTCACGATTAAGAATATGCCCATCGTACGGGAGTTTGATGATGTCTTTCCGGAGGAATTACCGGGTCTTCCACCAAATCATGAAGTTGAGTTTTCAATAGAACTCATACCGGTTGCTTTGACTATTTCAAAGACACCTTATAGAATGGCCCCAATTGATTTGTAGGAATTGAAGAAGCAACTCCAAGAGAATCTTGATAAGGGATTCATACGCCCTAGTGCGTCACCTTGGGGAGCACCTGTTCTATTTGTTAAGAAGAAATATGGATCAATGAGACTCTGCATTGATTATCGAGAACTTAACAAGATCACTATCAAGAACAAATATCCTCTCCCACGCATTGATGACTTATTTGACCAACTACGCGGAGCTCAATACTTTTCCAAGATTGATATTTGTTTAGGGTATCATTAATTAAGGGTCAAAAGGGAGGATATACCAAATACAGCTTTCCATACAAGGTATGGACACTATGAATTTATAGTGATGTCATTTGGTCTTACTAATGCCCCTGATATCTTCATGGATCTAATGAATAGAGTCTTTAGAGACTATCTTGATCAATTTGTGGTAGTCTTTATAAACGATATTCTTGTCTATTCAAAGAGAAATGAAGAGCATGAAGATCACTTGAGAATTATATTGAAGACCCTGAGAAAGGAGAAGCTTTATGCCAAATTTACCAAGTGTGAATTTTGGCTTCAAAAAGTTGCATTTTTGGATCACATAATCTCAAAAGAGGGGATATCTGTGGATCTAGCAAAAATAGAGGTTATCGAAAGATGGTCGAGACCAACAACAGTAACTGAGATCCGAAGTTTTCTTGGTTTGGCTGGATATTATCGACGTTTTGTAAAATATTTTTCACGATTATCTAATCCACTCACCAAGTTGACTCGGAAAGGAGTTAAGTTTGTTTGGACAGAGGAATGTGAAGAGAATTTCAAGGAGTTGAAAAGAAGGTTATCCAGTGCACCTGTGCTCACACTGCCTTGTAGTGGAGAAAGGTTTGTGATCTATAGTGATGCATCCAAGAAGGGATTGGGGTGTGTTCTTATGCAAAATGATATGGTGATAGCTTATTCCTCACGACAGTTGAAAATCCATGAGCAAAATTACCCAACACATGATTTGGAGTTAGCTGCGGTAATCTTTGCATTAAAGATTTGGAGGCATTACCTTTATGGTGAAAGGTGTGATATTTATACTGATCATAAAAGTTTAAAGTATATTTTCACACAAAAGGAGCTGAATATGCATCAAAGAAAATGGTTGGATCTGATTAAGGATTATGACTGCTCAATCCATTACCACCCTGGGAAAGCAAACAAGGTGGCAGATGCATTAAGTCGACAAGACCATGCTAGTTTATCCATGATGAGGATCACAAAAGATCCAATATTTATGGATTTACAAAGGATGGATCTTGGAATTATAATGGAAGGGGAAAAATCTTATCTTTCTCAAATGAATGTTCAACCATCTATACATGTGAAGATTAAAGAGGCACAGAAAGAAGATGTAGAGTTATAAAAGAAGGTGAGAAATGTTCCTGAATTCAACCTTGATTGTGATGGGATAATAAAGTTCAGGAATCGGGTTTGTGTTCCTCCCATCCCCGAATTAAAGAAGGAGCTGCTGGATGAGGCTCATAGTTCTTCATTCTCTATTCATCCTAGAAGCACGAAGATGTATAGGGACCTGAAAGAGTACTACTGGTGGGATGGCATGAAAAGAGATGTTGTTGAATATGTCTCTCGATGCTTGGTTTGTCAACAAGTTAAAGCTGAGAGACAGAAGTCTAAGGGGATGTTACAACCATTACCCATACCCGAATGGAAATGGGAAAACATCACTATGGACTTTGTCATAGGACTTCCTAAAACATCCAAAGGCAATAATGCTATCTGGGTCATAGTTGATCATCTTACAAAGTCTGCACACTTCATTGCTATTAGAGAGGATTTCTCTCTAGATCAGCTTGCCAGGATATATGTAAAGGAAGTAGTAAGATTGCATGGAGTACCACTTTCTATTATATCTGATCGGGATTCGAGATTTACCTCGAAGTTCTGGCGAAGTCTTTAGCATACTCTGGATACAAAGTTGAGTTTCAGCACTGCTTATCATCCTCAGACAGACAGTCAGTCTGAGAGAACAATTCAAACCCTAGAAGATATGTTGAGAGCTTGCTCTATGGATTTCAAAGAAGGTTGGGATCAACACCTACCTTTGGTGGAATTTTCTTATAATAATAGATTTCACTCCAGTATTCAGATGACTCCTTATGAAGCTCTCTATGGAAAGAAATGCAGGACTCCGACTTGCTGGGATGAAGTTGGGGAAAGAAATCTATTAGGACCTGATCTCGTTGATGAAATGGCAGAAAAGGTTAGATCTATTCAACAACACATAACAGCAGCTCAGAGTCGACAGAAAAGTTATGCCGACGACCGAAGAAAAGACCTAGAGTTTGAAGGGGGTGATAAAGTGTTCTTACGAATATCTCCCTGGAAGAAGGTTATGAGATTTGGAAAGAAGGGGAAGTTGAGCCCTAGATATATCGGTCCTTTCGAAATACTAGATCGTGTTGGAAAGGTAGCTTACCGATTGGCACTTCCACCGAATCTCTCTCAAGTTCACGATGTGTTCCATGTATCTCTCCTGAGAAAGTACATACCTGATCCTTCACATGTACTCAGCTCAGAAGTTGTACCGCTGGAGCAAGATCTTTCTTATGAAGAACAACCGATAGAGATTCTGGATCGTAGCGAAAAAGTCCTACGAAACAAGACTACTCGATTGGTGAAAGTTTTATGGAGGAACCACCAATTAGAAGAAGCTACATGGGAGCTTGAGGATATGATGAGGGAGAGGTACCCTCGTCTGTTTGTTACAAAGTGACGAATTTCGAGGGCGAAATTCTTTTTAAGGGGGGTAGAATGTAACACCCAAGATTTTTATGAGTAATATTTTGTTTTTATGTTATATATATATATCATCAAAGGAATATTTCACTACACACTAGTTTGGCTTACTTTACACGCAATCGCGACCTTCCTCGATAGCTTGCGTTGTACGCAATACCAAGTTTCACTAAATGACGATATGCTATTAAAATATTATTTAAAATAGCCGTTATGAATAGTAATAACCACTTTTTGAAATTTTATCTTTCAAAATGGATTTCATTTTTGGATTCGGGATACCGAAATTAGCCTACGATGAAATTTTGGTATTTTTCTGAAAACTTTCAATTTTTGATGAATAGTGAAACCACTAAGTGGTAGGTTAAAAACTGAATTTTGCATAAAACTTAATTTTACCGCTTCTGTGAATGGAATTTCAAAAATCCGACAGACACGGTTGATATCAGTAAGTAAAATGTGGTTCAATGAGATAAAAATAATTTTTTGGTGAATAGTAACTTTTTACTTTTTTTACCGCGGTTAATAGTAAATAGGGTAACTAAGGGTAAATATGATATTACTATTACCCTAACACATGTCCTAATTCTATTGTATAAGTGTAATTTGACCAAAAACAACCTTATGAATATAATATGAACATTTAGGTCCACTTGGATTAGATTATGACATTTAATATTATTTTATTTAATGAATAGTTAAAATAGTTAAAATCAAAGTTTAATAACTAAAACATTTTTAATATGGGTTTATACATAAGATAAATTCGATTATAAATATTCATTATAAATCTAAAACGATTTCCTACATAATGATAATTTATTTATAATTTTTAGACTTTAAATAAATTAATTTATTTATGACACAACGATGATGCAGTAATTACCCTTTTAAGGAAATGTTAACATAATTGATGTTATAAATGCCCAAATAAATGTAATTTGAGACTTTTTATGAATTACAATAATTTTCTAGGTTACTATGATATATTAGTGTTGATTTAATCAACTTGTTTCGAACATATAATTTTGTTATGACTTTCACAAAAATCATATATCAAATAGTGTCAAAATTGACACAAAATAGTTTTTAAATAAAATATTATATTATTAATTGTTATTTTATTCCTAAAAATATAAGGTTCGGAAAAATGACTTAGATAAGGATATATATATTAATAATAAACAATTTGGGGTTTTTTTGGCATGTTATAGTAAGTGTATTAACCATATAGTGTAAGAAAACAAAAAGACACGGTAAAAGTTAAATTATTTAACTTACAGTTAAATCTAACTGATAAGGTTAAAATAATAACCTAAACTTTTATAAATCCTATTGGTTGATAGGATTTCGACTCATCCCCACTTTACCTTCAAAATAAGACCCTTTGGAACCATTATAAACCGATTTTGACTTTAATATAAAATAATATTTTGGGATATTCCTAGGGTGCCCCTCTCCTCCCTTATAAAAGGGCACCTCCTCCCCCTCCTCCTCACACCAATTTGAGCACTCAAGCTCGGACAACCCCTGCCAAAATCCCTTCTCCACTTCTCTAGAATAATCCTAGAGGTCCTGGTCTTCTTCAAAGACCAATCTTAGTTCCCTAAGTGGAGGATTCAAAGAGGCGTTTAAAAGAAGAGGTAATATCCATTACCGATCTTTTCAATTTCTTTCTTCTTCAACTTCTTCTTCTTTAGTTGTTTCATGATAAAGTAATAAAATCAGTATTACTTACATACTGATATGTTATTATAAATATGAAACAACCCTAATTCACCTTCTATCCATCCTACGGAAAAATGAAATCACCGCGCGTGCGTACGTACGGAATACCGTCTCCACGCCGTGGTGTAATATATTTTCCACCATCACCTTACAAGGATGGTTATAATGGTGTAATGAGTAAATATATATGATTATTATAAAGTGATATTGATTCTAAAATAGTATACATACACTCCAATACAATTCCACAATCATAGGAACGATATCATCACTCGTGCGTACGTACGAAATACCGTCTCCACGATGTGATGCGACTCGTTCTACATGATCATCATTACATAGTAATTATATAAATGAATTTAATGAATAAATATGATATATGTTACACTAATACCATTCTGGATATAAGGTATCTATAACCTTAAAAGAAGAATAAGAATTTATTCAGCAAAACATGCATAAGAACAAAAGGCAATAAAGACCCGAGTAACAAGTAACAATGAAATATTACTAATAAAAAGCTAATAATATGACCATATATGCTATCATATCAATATGTATGATTCTGAAATAATTCAATAACATTATTTAAACCATTATACAGGAGCTTCGGACACGTACAAAGCAAATCGGACCTAAGGTAAGGGAAATATCACAATCTCATTTTTATGTGAGATTGTTTAAACTTTGGTATTTACTGGGGTGTATTTTATCATCAACATCCATGTTTTCTCAATATGTAATATTATTTCCATCCACCTACAATTTTTTAAATCCAATTTTACCCTTCGGTGAGTTTTTAGTAAAAGATATGAAAGGAATCTTTTTTTCGTTTCTCGTACAAGGTACTTTTTTACTTTTCCGACAAAAGTATGAGAAGAATGTTTTTTTTAACTTATACGGCATGAATGGATTTTTAAAACATTATTTCCAAGAAGCTTCCTTTACAAGTTTTTAAGTTTATTTTTGATCAACTTCTTTTAGTTTATAATTGTATGACATGTTAAGAAAAGAAAAGTGTTTTTAAAGAAGAAAGGATATTTTCCTCAAGAATGGAGTTCAAGTGTTTTATCAAAATTATTTTCCATCTAAGATAATAAAGGGTTCTATTTTTATCCCTATTATTACATTGATTTGATTATGTTTTGAGGGAATTATTTTTATGAAGTCATTTACCTTATATGATTTGTTTTATGATGTCATGATGATTCAAGAATCCCATTTTTGTTACATGTGTTATGCGATGATGTATGATTTATGATTATGTGGCACACATAAGAAAGGATTCATTATAAGATGGGTGGGGCCTATATCTCCCTCCAATGCATTGGGTAAATATTTATATCTCATGAGATAGGCATGGCTAGAACGGAAGGTTATTTCGGTTCAGTGATACAGGACTGAAATGAGGAGTGAACTCGGTTCAGAAATGGACTTTTTCCGCTAAGATAGTCTTGGCAATGAGTCATGACTAACAAGAAATGATTTTCCATGATTATGTGTGCATGCCACAAAGTTTCAAGTTTCATTTTATGATTATGGGGATCTCATTTTCACTTCTATGATTTATTCCATGTTAAGATATTATGATCTCTTTTGCAGGTTATGATTTTCAAAAAGATATGATATGATTTTTATTTCCTTTATTTGCCCTTGCTGAGCATTTGAGCTCACCCTTTTTTGTATGTTTTCTTTTCCCCAGGTCAGGAAGATGGATATTAAGTAAAATATGCTAAAAGGGACCCTAGATATGATGAAATAAATGGGAGACATTGTAGAAGATTTATGAACCAGTTGTTTATGTTTCCCAGTTTCTAAAGACACAATACCTATACGGTCCTTTGTGGTTTTGTCATATGTTGTAATAAGTGTGCTTCAATTTTGAAGTATTAACAATATATGTAAAGTATGGGTCGTTATAATATGATCCTGCACCTTGATAACTCTGTAGAGATAAAGATAAATGAATAAAGGATAAAAAATAATCGAGATATTATTGATACACATCCAACGTGATGAATGGGGATAGAATCAGAGTTCAGATAGACAAACAAGATCAAATCCTACAGAAGAGGTTTGAGATCTTCAAAATGGGAGAGGGGAGGTGTTGTCTGCCAGAATGAGCCAAGGGGAAAGAAAAAAGGTTTAGAAATTTACATTAAGGAAAATTTCATAATTTTTCCCAAAATTACTGATTCACATGGTTTGGATGCACAGTTTCCCAAACCATGCACCAATAATGTGCCTTTTGATGTGATAAGGGGGCACCTGCGTAGTTATGATGCACAGTTAGGGAAATTTTTTGCCAACCATGCAAATCACCTCTGCTAAAAACTGCAAACATTTCACATGGGAATGAAGCCCCTGGTACATGGTTAGGTTGAACTATGAACCCTTCTTGTGTTGAAATAGTGGGTTCCCTAGACCCAAATATTCAGTGGTTTTTTATTACCATGTCGTGTATATAGTTAGTTATACATGATGTTGTCTTACCATTATAGTGTAGATTTTTCTGCGTCCGCTATTGAAATGGTAATGTCTAAAGGTTAATTATCATATCAAGAGGTTGTAGCAGTTCCTAGGCTATAATGAGAACCACAAGATACTATGACATTAATCTTAAATATATTTTCTATGTTTTAGATACAACTTACTGATTGGACACAATAGATGTTTGACTATCAGGTGTTGGGGCCTCATAAGCATTGAGACTTCTTCTCATGAAGTTCGAGCTTGGTGAACTCTAGTAGTGATATCATGAGGAATAACCCGCCAATAGGAACACCACATGTTTCGGGTGTCATTGGATGTTCCTATCTATGATCATGTGTAATGGTCTCCTGACTTGAGATCATTACCAATGTATTTCATTTGATTGTTTACTTTGATGTAAGATGAAAACCATGGCAATGAAGTTGCAGAGAGGTAGTTTGTGTTGGGTGCGTCATTGGTGGCATGTCATTGGTTGAATGGTCAAGAAAGGATTTGTTGCTTCCATGCCATGGAAGTAATATATCTTAGGCCATATTGATAAGGATAGAAGTACCTTTATAAGACCATGGACATGGAAGTCAAGGGTAAATCCGACCAGTTAAATCAATAAACAATAAAGAAAGAAAAGGGTGATGACATGTGAGTGCATCCTGCTTTATGAGATATTATAGAAAAATAGATTATATTACATAGTGCGTGTTCGTAGGTTGGTTGTCACTGCTATGACAATCCTTATCTCTTCAGGGGCTATGATGGGTTTCTAGATCCCGCTCTTGGTCAGGGAATACTATTCACTATAGTCGAGATAAGGGCCTAGAGGGTCACACACAATAGCGTATTTATGAATCTGTCTTATTCAGTTGAATATGAGTTTTTGGACATGGTGGTCCCCACCAATGGGGTCCAAGATTTTTCCAAAGAAAAAAGATCACCAATACAATAAATAAATTCATATTATTCGAGTTTAGAATAATGAGTATTGAATTTATTTATTAAATGTATTTACGATTTTTAATTAAATACATGAAAAAATATTAATTAACGAATATTAAATTATTCAAGGTTCAATTAATATTTATGGGAATGAGGAGTCCAGTTAATGACTCAATTATTATCATGTAATATATTTTAATATATTACAAGTAAATGATAATAAAATTTATGACTCAGTTTAGTAGTCATAAAATGTGGTTGATAGTGAGTTAAGTATTCGAGGCTAGTGAGGCGATACCAAGTATTTTAATTAACCACTATAAAAAGAAGAGGAGGGGATTTTTCCAAGTACTATTCATGGAGATTCTCTCTCTTCTCTTCTCTCCCATGATCTAGAGAGATAGGCTCTAGATCCAAGGAGCATGGATCAAGCACTCTCTCAGGCATTGCTTGCGAAACGATGCGGTGATCGTTGGAGCATCGAAGGTATCGCTGCAATTTCGTTCAAGTACCCAGATTATGAGGAATGATGCTCCCGTAGATTTCTTAAAGCACGTGTGGATGATCTAGAGGACTTATATGTCGAAATCATTGAGCAGTGATCACCAATGATGAGCATATGTTGCGCGCGACTTCAGAATTAAATAAGGTATTTTACGGTTTATTTTTGTGCATAAAATCCTTCAAGTTGGTGGTTTTGAAAGCTTATAAATTATTATTCATCAACACTTTTTATGAAATTGTTTTTATTTTCAACTATTTATTGTATGTTTAATCCATGTTTTAAGTTTCATTCATATTGGTCTTATAGTTTTTATTTTATGGTCTTTCAAAGTCACGTACTTGAAACTTTTTTAAGTTTCAAGTTGGTGGTTTTGAAAGCTTATAAATTATTATTCATCAACCCTTTTTACGAAATTCTTTTCATTTTCAACTATTTATTATATGTTTAATCCATGTTTTAAGTTTCATTTATATTGGTCGTATAGTTTGTATTTTACAGTCTTTCAAAGTCACGTACTTGAAACAGAATCCCGCATCGGAAATGCAGAATGTTTTGTGCAGGAAAAGAGAACCTGAATCCCACATCGGAAATGCAGTATGATTTCCTGGGCAAGCCCTCTTATAAAAGAGAGCCCTGGGTGATGGTTTCTGTCAGAATCCAGACTGCTGTAATGGCAGTTCTGCTGGATATTAAATAGCAGATAAATTCTGCTGAATTTTATATTTTGTTTGTGTGTGTGTGTGTATATATATATATATATATATATATATAAAATAAAACAAAACAAAATAAAAATAAAAATTTTAAAAAAAAAGTTACTGTTGGATGCGTGAACCCCGTTCACGCATCCTTCATCAACTTCGTGAAGGATGCGTGAACGCGGTTCACGCATCCTTCAGCGCGGTTAAGATGCGTGAACCCCGTTCACGCATCTTCCCCGGGTCAGTGATGCGTGAACGGGGTTCACGCATCCCGGACCCAGTTTTAAAAATATTCGAACCCTATACCCATTTATCAAATTTTAATTTTTTAAAAACCCATATAAAAAAATTACTCGCCGATCGGCCCCCTGTTTAGCAGCAGCGTGCGGCGGCCCTTGCAGGGCCGCCTCCTCTTCCGTCGTGCTTCAGTGGACAACACCAGGGGCGGTGATGGTCACCCCTCCCTCTGGCCTCCTCCCTTCCACAGCGGCACAGCAGGCCACCCCAGCCAACCCCAGGCCGCCTGAGGCCACCTCTCGCACTGCACCAGCGGTATCTCTAGCCACCTCCTCGATGCACTAGGCTAGCACCACCTAAAGCCCCCTTCGCCGATAGTAGCAGTACGCCACTGCCTCTCTCTTGTAGCTGTCGTGATCTCCAGCACGTGCACCATTGCGCCACCTCAACTAGCCAGAAGCACTGCACCAGGGCCACCTACATGAGGTGCGGCGCCTTCCGATCAAGAAATAACAACAAAAAGAATGGGTTGTTATATTCTCATGGATCCACTGTAGTGACTCTCTCCCACACCAGGAGCGTGCCACTGCCCTCTGCCTGGGCCTCCTCCCTAGCGACCTCCTACACCTCGCCGGACCGGATGCCTCCACCCTTGTGGATACCTGCTACCCCACCCCATAGAGAAGCACCAGGTTGCGCCGCCCCGCACTGGCCACCCCGGTCGAAGCCTCCCTATATGATGTGGCCCCGCTGACTCCCAGACCACCTCCTCCCTACCGGCGGCACCCCGTGTGGTCACCTGTGCACGTTGGACCAGCGTCCGACACACTGCATGTCTGGCAGCCGCCCTCCCCAACAGCAAAACCGGCATGGTACCCTGTTGCGGCTTCCATTTCCCACGAGTCTACTACCCGCACAACCCTTCACGCCTATCTGAAGCGGTGAAATCCTAGTTCAGTCCGATGTACTAGCCGGTAGCAAACCCTAACTGTTGCCCAGTCTTCTTAACCGGAAGGTGACATGCCCTTTCCCAAAACATGCCCGAGAGAGTCTGCCCTGCCCGCAATGGGCTTAGGCGGACCTGCCCATCCCAAAACGCCTTGCATAGGGTTGAAAAAGCCAGGGATGGGACTGCGCAGGTTCTACCCAACCCGCACAGGCCCTGCCCAAAGTTTTAAGGGCACAAGTGTTTTAATTTAATCAAAATTAATTAAAATAATTAATTTAATTTTAGTGGATAATTAAATTAATTAAGCATTAATTTTGTTTATTAAAATTTTAATGTGGCACAATTAATTTAATTTGGAGTTTAATTAAACTAATTGATTGATTTAATTTTTAGTTTTAAAATTAAATTAATTAAACAAGATCGAACGACGTTAAATTTAATTAAAACAAGAATGAATTTTTTAATTCAATTAAATTCTCTCAAATTTATTTAATGCAAGTTTAATTTTTTATTTTTGTATTTAGTTTATATATGCGAGTTAATGCGTATACTGATCATGATCTGGATACCGACTAATGCTTGTCTGGTGCATTTTTTTTAATTATTTATTTAATTATTTAATTATTGCATGTCGGTTTGTAATAATTATTTTAATTAAATAAAAAAAGACGATATGTGTGTCGTCTCAAGTGTCATTATATGTATAAGGGTCTGCGCACCCATTATCAGAGTTATAATTTTATATCTCAAGACCCCCTCATTTGTGTGTGAGTATTGTTGTATAATGATGAGACGAGGTGTGACACACTTCATGCCAGGTGACAGAGACACACCAGATAAGAGTTGGATGCATTGGATGAGAAGACATTGCAATTCAAGCTTCAAGTCTTGCAACTGAAGGTATTGTCCCTAGGGTCTCTGTTGGTCTGTTATTCACTCAATGGATCAACCATTAGAGATGGATCATGATCAAATGTTCATTTTTTTTCATGGTTTGTTATTTTTTTCATGTGTAGTTTATTGCGTGATCACATAGAATAATAATAAACAAGCATGCAAGATAAAATGAGTATGTAACGCTATGAAATTTCTATTTCTTTCACAGTCAGTTATGAGTGTGATCACATAGTACATGCTTATAAAAATATAAAATGATTTCTTCATCACATTAAAAATAATAAAACCCTCAAAAATATATTAAGTCATAACAGCCTTCCATCATCCAAATTTGGACAAAATCGGCTATTTGAGGTGTCGGTCATTCCATATCTGATGGTGCCTCTTACTATCGGGGAATCCTTATAAGAATGATGGGTTGACTTAACTAAAATTTTAGCAAAGAAATAGCCATATCTAGCTTGTTGCAATTTTAGAGTCAAGCATTGAGTAAATCAAGTTCTAATTTTAAGAAGCTAGGACTTCACTCAACAGATCAAGGAACCACAAGTTAAAGTGGTCGGCCAGCCAAAAGCCTACCTCAAACCCTCCAACTAGTGGCGTAGCCATAGCTTGTAGACTATGAGGGGTGGTTTTGAGATCCTTTACACTAGAATACTCAAGCGACCGAGTATTTAGATTCTAGCACAGAGGGATCCTAGAATCCAATAAAATAATGGGATACATTAAATGATTTAAGTAATTAATCAAAATGTCTAAAATGGTAATCTAGATAAAAGGCACTAATCTCTAAAATCCATTTTTTTAGAAAATGGAAAGATACACCACAAGTTTAAAAACTGTGATATTATATTGGACAAAGTAAATGTCCTCACTAACATGAGTATCCAAGAATAATATGGGCACTTGCACGTAGTATTATGATATAGGAAACTCAAGATGCCAGTGTCCCCAACACTATTTAATTACCTTAAGAAGCGAGGGTGAAACTGCTTACAGGAGGCTAATGTACAAATCATATGATGGTTATATCATTATGCTTTCATCAACGTCCGGTGTTAGTTGCAGTCGCTACACCAGGACATGAATGATATAACATGAAGTCTCATCTGTGAGATGTTTTCAAGTAGAAAGTGGAGTAATGATATGAATAAGGTGATGGTTACACCAAAATGTGTAAATTAAAAGGTCAATCATCATCTATAAATGGATACCTTTCTCATATCATTTTCACCGCATTACTCAAGTCTCGTTTTAAGTTTTATAATGAACAAATATCAAGTAAACAATCCATTACTTATCTAGGTAAGGTTCTCCAAGTGAATAAGAATAAAATACAATTAATTTTTAATTCTTATGGAGAATAAATTGAAAGACAATGTGGAAAGTTAAAAGGCACTTAATTCCAATGTCACATTCATGATGAGGTATTAACAAAGGTTATTTTCATTACATATTATAAAATAATACCATGGAAGTTTAATAGCAATAAACTGATTTAAAGAAGCAAGTTGCTGCTTCTACATCAGGAATATTCATCAATGTAATGTTTCCTTTTTACTACTTGGGTATTTAATACTATATGATTTTTACATATGTGTATTTAAATATAGTTACTAAGTAAGTATAGAAACCTTACTAGAAGTCAGGTGTATTTTCCAAGTGTCTGTGAAAGGGTGATACTTAGGCCATTGGTGATAAGTACATGACTTCTTAATTTCCAAGTGAAAGATTTGTGTTGAACTAATATTGAGTATAACCACAAATATTAATCTCATGAGTCCTTGGACGCATGGAGACATTCTTTCAGGTTTTGGAATGAATGATGTTTTTGGTAAACTCAATCACTAGTTTAGTAATACATGAATCATAGGCAATTATTGATGAATATAAATGTAAGACTTATACCCAATTGTGAAAAGATAATTCTTTGTCAAGTAATACTAAAAGTGGACTTCATGAATATACCAAGTATGGTATTTAGTCCCAGCACAGCTAAATAATTTTGGTATTATCGACATCTTTAGTTTGGACAAAGGAGCCTTTAGAAATAAAGGTATGTCACAAAGCTTTTGTAAATAGTTCAAAAAGTGAGTATGAACTATTCCAAGTATAAGCTAGAGGTATATATAATTCATAAGATTACTTTAAGTAATTAAGGAAAAATAAAGTGAAGTATATTTATGGTCAGGAGATATGAGTTCCTTCAGGTTGGGATACCAAAGAATATCTTTACCAAGCATTCGTCAATCATGATAATGTAGCATGGAGTTATTCCTAAACACGCATTACCTTATCAAAATCATGACATTGATGTTAATGATAGGGATTGATGATAAAGTATTACATATCAAAATTGATCAAAAAACATGTAGCATGGAGCAATACCTAAATGTATATGTTATACATCAAAATTTTGATGTAAGTAGTATCAATGTTGCAACTTATATAAATTTTCATTATATTTCATGAAATGCTTTGAAAATAACATCGATATCCCACAACCATATGCAAACTATAATGAAAAATGGATATCATACGAGTCATGGTATGATGTAAATTCATTATGTCATAAGGACATGCATTTGGATACAAATAGTTTGTTCGGAAATAAACAAACTTTCATCAAGACAAACACATTGTGCATTTAGAATAATAATTCTAACATTTTCTTAGGATATTACATAAATCCCTAAGATAGAAAATTTGTAGTCAAGTGATAGAATACATTTCTATATAAGGTTGCACATCTCTATTAGAGATAGTGGGATCTATATTGACTTGTGTTTAGTCAATGCTCAAGATGAAAAAATAGTTGTCATAGAAACTAGTTCCATAATCACATGTGGAATAGAGTATGTTCCAGATACACATACTACCTAGGAAGGATAAAAACCATGGTGATGGTGTTATATTCACCATGGTTGGTGATCTATTATTCAATGTGAATAATATTTCCTACAAGTAAGTAGTGTATGGAAATTAGTTGAAATTGATAAGACCAACTAAAATTCAATTAATGGATTCCATGTATTAAAGTGAAAAGGGGATTATTATTTTGAATATTTCAGTGGGTATTCAAGTGAATCCATACATGGGTGTTACAAGCATAGTACCAATAAGGCTCTATTGGTTTGACCAAGTCGACATGCCTACATCTGTTATAATTTTAGTTATCATAGCTAATATTTATGATCAAATTATTTAGCATTGTATGTCATGACCACCAATTGTGGATAGTGTTTATAAGAATCAACCAAAAAGGGATGGTCACGTCACAGAATGCTAATAAAGGTTTCAAGTTACTGAAATCTAGTTTAGGATTAAAGTAAGCAAAATGATCATATAATATACATTTGAAACAAATTATTGTCATGTGTCTACCAGAGGTTAGTGGGAGCACCAATGTTTTCCAAGAAGAAGTATGTTCGACAACATAGGGAAAACAAATTGGTCTTTAAGTTACTTAAGACCAAAATGATATTTATTCTCCAATGATTGACTTAAATTAGCAACCTAAGTTCTAGGGAACAAGATCTACTAAGGTTGATCTATAGGTTGCTTGTTCTTATTCAATCATACATATAGTGACATGGTATTGAAAAATACAAGTTAGAACAATTCTAGAGATGAATTATTGCCTATGTCATAGAGCATAATCCCTTCAGGTTGACCTGTATGATAAATGGGAAGAGATAAACGTGTTGATTTGAGATCCACACATTGAAGTGATGGATCAATCCGGAATTTCATAATATGTACAAGAACCGATATTGAAAAGTTATATTTTATAATAGGTAAATATCAGTTATATCCAGGAGAATTGAAAGGGATGTAGTCAAAACTATCTAATTATACTTCGGAAAGTACAAAAGATATGTACCTGGTAAATGGAGAAGAAGGATACTAGTTTTCAGGGGACATAAACTAGTATTCCATAGATCAATGTGATCTGGTGTTGCAGTTAGGCTATGGTGATGAGCGAGACAATCTCATAAAATTCATTGGTAGACATACCTACAAGAAAGAGTATGTTACAGCTTCTTAGGTAGCTAAGAAGCAGTTATTAAATGCAATGATTTGTTCTAGTTCTTATAATCACACCTAATAAGAAAAGTATTATCATAATGTAAATTATGATATTATTTCTAGCCAAGATGTCAATTTATGATAGTGGAAAAAAGGGATATACTCGGGATACCATCTCTTGAGAAGTTTTACTCAAGGAGACAAGGTTGCAATATCATAATTACCACACGATGGAATCGTGGCAATCTGAGTATCTAAATCCATTACTCAGTAGAAACATGATGTTAATCATGTGATTAGTTAACAAGTTTGGTTAGAAAGTTGGCTCTAGTGCAAGTGGGAGTGTTGAAATACTGGGTTCCCTAGACCCAACTATTCAGTGCTTCTTTATTACCATGTCATGTATACAGTTGGCTATACATGATGTCATCTTATCATTATAGTATAGACTTTTATGCATCCACTATTGAAATGGTAATGTCCAAAGGTTAATTATCGTATCAAGAGGTTGTATCATTTCCCAAGCTATAATGAGAACCTCGAGATATTATGGAATTAATCTTAAATATATGTTCTATGGTCTAGATAAATCTTACTGATTAGACATAGTAGATGTTTGACTATCAGGTGCTAGGGGCTCATAAGCATTAAGACTTATTCTCATGAAGTTCACACTTGGTGATCTATAGTAGTGAGATCATGAGGAATGACCCGTTAATAGGAACACCACATGTTTTGGGTGTCATTGGATGTTCCTATCTATGATCGTGGGTAATGGTCTCCTAACTTGAGACCGTTACCAATTTATGTCATTTGATTGCGTACTTTGATGAAAAATGAAAACCATGGCAATGAAGTTGTGTCAAGGTAGTTTGTGTTGGGTGTGTCATTGGTGGCATGTCATTGGTTGAATGGTCAAGAAAGGATTTGTCACTTGCGGGTCATGGAAGTAATATATCTCATGCCATGTTGATAAGGATGGAAGTACCTTTATAAGACCATGTCCATGGCAGTCAAGGGTAAATCCATCCAGTTAAATCAACAAAAAATAAAGCAAGAAAAGGGTGATGACACGTGAGTGCATCCTGCTTTGTGAGATATTACAGACAAAGAGATTATATTACACAGTGCATGTTCATAGGTTGGTTATCGCTGCTGTGACAATATTTATCTCTTGAAAGGACATGATGGGTTGCTAGATCCCACTCTTATTCTGTGAATACTATTCACTATGGTTGAGATAAGGGCCTAGAGGGTCACACATAATAGCATATTCATGAATCTATCCTATTCAATTGAATATGAGTTTTTGGACATGGTGGGACCCACCACTGGGGTCTGAGATTTGTCCAAATAAAAACAATCACCAATGAAATAAATAAATTCATATTTTTCAATTTTAGAATAATGAGTGCTGAATTTATTTATTAAATGTATTTATAAGTTTTAATTAAATACATGAAAAAATATTAATTGAAGAATATTAAATTATTCAAGGTTTAATTAATATTTATTGGAACGACGAGTCAAGTTAATAACTCAATTATTATCATGTAATGTATTTTAATATATTACAAGTAAATGATAATAATATTTATGACTCAATTTAGTATTCCTAAAATGTGGTTGATAGTGTGTTAAGTATTCATATCTGGTGATTCGATACCGAGTATTTTAATTAACCATTATAAATGGAAGAGGAGGGGATTTTGCCAAGTACTATTCATGGAACTTCTCTCTCTTCTCTTATCTCCCATGATCTAGAGAGAGAGGCTCTGGATCCAAGGAGCATGGATCAAGTACTCTCTCAGGAATCACTTGCGAAGCGATGCGGTGATCATTGGAGCGTTGAAGGCATCATCGCAATTCCACGCTAGCACCCGGATTACAATGAACGACACTCCTGGGGATTTCTTGAAGCGTGTGTGGAAAATATAGAGGAGTTTGATGTTATATTATTTGAGTAGTGATTGCCAACGATGAGAGGACGTTGTGCGCAGCTTCAGAATTAAACCAGGTATTTTACAGTTTATTTTTGTGCTTAAAATCCTTTACGTGTGGTCCTCATCTAAGATCGGGCTACTGTGTGCCGATGTCGACAGGTTTATGTCGATTTTCAGTGGAAAAATCTTAAAAACCCACCTGTTTGGGGATTCCAATGCATTCTTGATTCCAACATCTTTATCATCTATCCATCCCTGCATGGTTAAGAGAGACCGTGTGGTCTAGGGTTCACATTTTCTAATAATCATGTGGCCAAGTTTTTTTCTCAATTGGCTGGGGTTACATGCTCCGAGAAAGCCCTAAACACCCCTAAAACCTTTATAAACTAATAGGGAATCCAAATTAGGTCCATAATAGATAATTATACTAAATTTAAAAGGATCCATACCTGAGATAAAAATTGGGTTCTTACTATCTCCCCCCCCCATAAAGGAACTCATCCCCAAGTTCACCTTCCAAGGGAGGTGAAAACTATCTGAGAACAAATTTGTCCACTGGGCACATATTTTGACCTCCCTCTCCCAAGTCTCATCTTGTACATGGTCATAATTCCATAGAAACTGTACTAAATGGAAAGACCATCCTCGAAGGGCCTTCATGATTTGTTCAATGATGCATATAGAATACTCCTCAAACAAAGCATTAGCATCTAACTCAACCTTCTCAAGATCAAATGTATGAGATAGGTCGACATGATAACAATGGAGATATGAAATGTGGAAGATGTCATGCATGGAACGGTACCTATGAGGTAATAGCAATCGATAGGATATCAGCCTTAATCTCTCTAGAATCTCAAATATCCTGACATAATAAGGTGACAGCATCCCTTTCCTCTATATCTGTCAATATCCAGGCCTAGGTGATATCCATAGGAAAATAGGAACCTCAACCTCAAACTCCAAGGCTGTCAACGACAATTGGAATAGGATTTTTGTCTAGACTGACTAGTAGACACACACTTCCTAATCCACTAAATCTACCTTGAATTCTTCTGCATGTGATGAAGACCTATTACTGCTTCCTCTCCTACCTCTAACCAGCATAGGCATAAATGAAATGACCTACTATAAAAATCTTCAAAAGGATCCATCTAAATAATATCCTAAAATATATTATTGTATGAGAACCCAGTGAGAGTGATATGTTTCTCCCAAGAATCACTGAAATCTAGGACGCATGTTCATAGAATATACTCTAACACTTGTATCATCCATTCCAATTGTCTGTCGGTCTGAGGGTGGAAGGTTATGCTCAAAATCACTTGTGTACCCATAGCTCTCTATAAACCCTAATAGAACCATGATATATAATTAACATCCTTATCTAAAATGATAGTACAAGGGAAATCGTGTAGTCATATGATATCACAGACATACAATCTTCCCAACTCATAAACTTAGAAAGTCTCTCAGATAAGAAGGAAGTGGGATAACTTTTTCATTCTGCCAATGGAAACCCATAATGTGTTGCTACCTCAAGGAGACCTTGGTAATTCAATAAAATAGTCCACAGAAACATCTTCCCTTTTTTATTCTAGGACTGGAAGAGGTTGTAACAATCATGTAGGTTGTTTATGCCCCACCTTCACTGATAGACAGGTGGAATACCTAGTGATAAAACTTATTATCTGATGTATCATCCCAAGACACCAATACTAACATCACATATCTTGATACATCTTGGAGATGACTAGATAAACTGCCCATTGAGAAGAATGGGACTCAAGTATAAAATCCTCTCTCATATTTGTAGAAACCTAGACATTCACATATATATGCAGAATGTTGTCTCTATCCATAGACCAATTTGGAGGTGGGTTCTCTCCTAAAATACTCTCCTAGATAACCAATCCTTCAAGATCTGAAAACTGACTACTCTTTACCTTTTCAAGAAGAGAAGTGGTAATTTACAATACTGAAAGATAAGGCTACTTGTGACTATCATGAAACTCTATATATATCTTAGAAAAGAGGGTTATCAATTTACATTCATCATTGGATTCCTATAGGGCCTATTCCTAAGTTTTCCAACTCAACCCATCAGTAACTACATTTCACATTCCAGGTGAATAGGAAAGCTCAAAATAAAAGGAATAAAGATATTCAACACGTCTTTTCTATCTAAGATTCATGTCACACTCTGTAAATATATATTTGAGAATCTTTTTTTCTATATATACCACAAAGAACTCACCCATCAGATAGTGTCTTCACCAATGTAAAGCATGGACAACTATTTATAGCTTGAGGTCATGCATCGGGTAGTTTCTCTCATGAGGCCTCATCTATTGAGATCTATATGTAATGACTTTTTCCTCTTGTATCATTACTTCTCCTAGGTCTATGCCTGATGCATCATAGAACCTTGTATAGCCTCTTCCAAGATCTAGCATAATCATAATAGGTGTCGAGACAAGCCACCCTTTTAGCTCATGAAAGGATTTATCTCACTCTTTTGACCATAAGAATTTAAAACTTATTTATAAGACTAGTAAAAGGTGAATAAATTCATGATAATTCCTATATGAAATTCTTGTAATATATATCCAAGCCTAAGAAGCTTTATATGTTAAACATGTTCTTGGTTTTCTCCTAGGAAACCACAACACTCTCCTTTTATGGGTCAACAAATACTCCTAATTCTAAAATAATATATGACCTAATAAGTGAAATTTATCAATTCAGAAGTGGAACTTAGGAATCTTATCATAAAACTGATGTTCTCTTAGTGTACTTAGAACGATCTCAAGGTGCTTAGCATGGTCTCTATGAGTGTGAGAATACACAAAGATGTCATCCAAAAATACCATGAAAAAATAATATAGATAGGGGTAAAAACCCATATTCATCAAATATATGAAAATGGAAGGAATGTTCATAAGAATTAGTGTCATAATGAGATACTCATACAAACCATGCCTTCTATAGAAAGTTGTATGAGGTGTGTCTGATGGTCTGACTCACACCTGATGATAGCCTGATCTCAAGTCAGTCTTAGAAAACATCCTATCTCCTCATAACTGTTCAAATAAATTATATATACGAGGTATTGGATATTAGATATTTATCTTAAGCTATTTCAACCATCTTTAATCCACTCATAAATGAAAGTTCCAATCCACCTTCTTAGAAAAAATCATGGGTGAACACCAGGAAGAATTTTTAGGCCATATAAAACATTTCACCTCTAAATCCATCAACTGTCTATTGAGATACTTGATCTCATTATGTGTCATCCTATATGCAGTAATGGACATTGAATATGCCCCTAGAATAATCTCAATCATAAAATCTACCTCTCTCTCATGAGGTAATCTAGAAAAATTGTCAGTAAAAACATCCCTAAAACAATCTACTATGGGAGGATAATATACCAGGTGTACTCCCAACTCCTCTATGAAGATACTAGAAATTTGGGTGGTCACTCCACCTAGCCCATTATGATCTAGTACCACTCTACTAGCTTGGACATCCCACTCACCCTTGTATAGATAAATATTTCCCTCTCATAATGTAAATGATACCTTTCAGAGGTAGTAGTCTATAGAGGCATGATACAAGACCAACCAATCTATCTCAATAATGACATCGAAGCCTATCATCTTGAGAACAAAGTGGTCCCATAAGAAAGGGTAACTTCCTATCTCAAGGGGAAAGTCCCTGCATTGGAATATTACCTCTGGTCGTACTCCCAACATTGTATCTAGGGTAATTACACTATAGTAATACTAAATTTCCAACCTAATACTTTACATGATAGATAAAGAGATGAAGGAGTGTGAATAACCTGTATAAAAAAAATAAGATACTATAGTGGAGGCTACTAGAATAGTACCTCGTATTGTATATAGTCTAACATGCTAATCCTCAGGTATCAACTATAAATAATGCAACTAACCTAATCCATATCCCTATGTTGTAGATGGACTGCCCCGATTATGACTACTCTGATGGTGCTGAAAATCTAAAGTCTGGATATTGTGGCCACAACCTTCTCCTTGTCCAGTCTTTTCAGTGATACTTCAACTCCCTGCCTGATGTGGTGTAAGAACCTTCCCCTGAAAGTGGAACTGGTGTGGAAACTATTCTGCTAGAAGCTGATGGAAAGTTCTGAAGAAATATCTAAAGATACCCCATAAATCCTCAATCCTGACACTCCATAGGATCTCTATCATAATGAGGCTTCATATTCCCTTGTCATCCACACTGATGGAACACCACAGAGCTACTGGTACGAGTACTATGGCTACCACTTCCTTGAAAAGTGACCTCAAGGGAGCATTTCCTATTACTAAAAGAACTATCAGCCCACCTCGACACTGATCCTATATAGTTAGTATTATCACCTTCCCTCAAGTTGTGATTAGTGATAAGATCATGATTGACTGTATCAAAAAGGGTAGGTAGGTGAAATACATTCACCTAAGTATGGATGGTATACTGAATCCCATCTTTAAATCATGTAGCATTCAAAATATCATCATCATCTAGAAGTAGTGAAAATCGCTATAATTTAGTAAAAATTGCTAAATAATCCATGACTAACATATAACCCTACTCTAAATGCATAAACTCTCAAGCTTAGTTATCTCTCAGAATCTGAGGAAAGAATTGATCATAGAAGGTAGTTTGAAAATTAGCGCATACCATGCCTTGATAGCAACCATCCTAGGTAATCACAACCCACCAACGCTTGGTCTAATCACACAACATATAGGTGTAAATCTTGACCTTCCACTCCAGAGGCATCTCCAGATGCTCAAATATAGATAAAGTATCCTCCATCTAAGAATCTATAGCCTATATACTGTCATCCCTCGATAAGGTGGGAGGATGCTGCTACTAGAACTCACAATTCATATTTTCCATCATAGGTATAGGTTGTAGAGAACCTTGAATGAACTACATTAGATGTAGAAAAATCTCATGAAGATAATCATTAGTTCTTAGATCAGGTAGAACAAGTATTTCCTCACATGGAACTCCTGGAGGTAATACTAGCGGCTCAGGGTCCACCATGTTTGGATCATGGTCATCACCACCCACCTGGCACACAACATGAGGATGTTGTGGTGGCATATCTCTACAAATTCCAAGAAAATGCCTCAGAATGAGATTTTAATTAGAATGTAACATGTTACATACGATTTCTTGGCTTGTTAAACTATCCATTCCAGACCACAAGGGTCCATAAACCTCATGAATTGAAACTAACAATCACTCAATCACATCCAAAGATAAGTATAGGTGTAACACAACTACCATATCATCACTCAACAATCACAAGAAAACAATTAAATGCAAGAAGTTAAATTCACCTATATGGAATGTCATACACATGGAATGTGAACTATAGGTATATATAATAATACATGATTGATTATTCTTCACCTCATATCACTGATCCAAGTATAAAATGAAATAATTAATTAGAATTATAATAATAACCATCAGATAAAAAGTGTGTCACCCAATGGTGAAATGATATCAACTATAATAGGCAAAATCATAACAATAATTATCATTTCAGGGAACTCAGAATTTACTCTGAATGTGGGTTATAAATTCACAAGCATGACTTGTAACCAAGTTCCAAAGCATTCCTAATCTTCAATCTATTGTATCTAAATATTAGAGAAAGAAATGAAATGCTCTGATACCACTTTGTGACATCCTGAACCTGGGTGTAATGTCCCAAATTTTTTGAGTGTGTCAAATTCCTCATTTGTTTTGAATTTTCATAGTTTGGTGGATGTTCCAACTCTTTTTTGGTCAATGGAACTTAATTTTGAGAGTTTCCCTAACCTAAGACCTAGTTTTTATATGAGTCTTAATGCTTGGTAATTGTATTCGGGTTTTCATTGGGTTTCGAGTGCACCAGAGGCCGAAAATCCAAACCTTCTAGGCTGTACAGACTAGGGCTCACAGTTTTAATAAACCATGCAGCCTCCAAATATAAACTCTACACCCTCCAAATTCACTGAGCGTGGTTTGGTAAACCGTGTAGGAGGGGCTGCACGGCCATGCGTGAACCTCTGCAATTTTTATCAGAGGGATCTGTACGACCTGAAAACAGTTTGGGAAAACCTTATGCACACCACATTCTTAGTGACACATAACCAATGGTTATGCATAGGCTCAGTGTAGTTGGGCCTAACCATGTTATTTAACCATGTGAGGTCTGGCTCTTAAGTAGAAGGAGTTGCATGGTTACTGCACAGTTTGTAAAATTGTGTGATCTAACTGTGTAGACCATTAAAAGTGTGAAATGACTATTTTTTCCTCACCCCTTATTTCTCCTTTCTCCTCCTTTATTCTTCTTCACCACATATGCACAGTAGGGGCTCCTCCCTCTTTTCCTCCTCTGCTAGGTATTGATTCATCTTCTCTATTCGGACTCCGTTTTTTGATCCGTCTGCGGCATTGGATCTATAGTGGTAATCCCTTGATTCCATTTTATTCTATTATTCCATGCCCTTTCCATAAGTTTTTATAAATCTATGAAAGTAGTTTTACCCTATTTTTAGGGCGTTCATCTAAAAAACTTATTTATTCCAAATCGGTTTGAGTTAAAGGCTAAGATCGGACATGTGGGTGTCTACTAATATGAGGTAGGTGGTTCTTATCTTTCATTGTGATTTCGATAGTGTTTTAGGGGTGTGTATTTTAGTGCGAAATTAGGTAGTCTGAGAAAGACCCTATAAATTTAATGTTTGTATTTAATTAATTGATTGAACTTATTAGAGATGTGATGGGAATTATCCTCAATTATACTGATGGTTTAAGCCATGTGAGAGTCTTTGAACCTTGGTCATTTTAGGTCGGGGTTATTTCCTTTCTTAAATTGTTTTTTTTTTATTTTTTATTTAATGATATGTGTGTGTGTGTGTGTGAATTGCTTGTGATGCACTATTGAGTTCCATGGGAACATTATAGGCTCATCCTGAGGATTTATATGAGGTTATCTATCTAGACTGAGGTGATATGATTTTTATTCAGGGCATGGCCTGATATTATATATATTTTCTGAGTGATGTTGATCACTAGTTGGGTGACATGGTCATTGATTGATACAAAAAGGTTGTCAGATTAAGGGTGAGGCTCATGTAATGGTTGGATGGTATTGACCATTAGATTGAGTTACATGGTCGTAGGGGCATGAGGTGTCGAATGGTGTATCTTAGGTTCTAAATTGGTGATTTTCACTCACCCATGTTGTACAATGCACCATTTAGAGTTGTGTGCACATAGGATGAATCGGATGTTGATGTGGTATTGACCACTCATGTGGGTAGAGGCCTCTGGTAGTTGCATCTTAGGGAAATTTTTGGAGGTTCTTACCATAGAAAGCCACAGGGATGGTGAGGAGTCATCATTTGATAGTGTTGAGACTATCGGTTGGGGGATTTGACTCATTGTACTTGAGGACAATGGTCTAGAACTTATTTGGGAAGATAGAGATCACTATTTCTCAAGATGTTGGTTGTTGATATGAAGGTGATATTATTTGGAGGGCAGGTATCATTATACCTTGGGGTGTTGGTCTTTGAGAAAACGTGAGCTTTTAAACAGGGGTCTAAGGGACCAGGTTCTAATTGTTTGGCCATGCCTTCAGAATTTCGGTTACTTGGTTGATGGAACGTGGTACCGGGTGAAATTTAGATGTGGAACCTGAGGGTTCACCTGTATTGTTATATATTATAGGATGCCTTGCGATTATTGTTAAGGATCCTTCCCACTATAGCTATACTAGTGATGTCTGAAGTAGTTAATTTCTTCCTTGTGTCTACTGAGCATAAGGGAAGTGAGTTTAATAATATTATGTGCATGTGCTATTTTATTTATTTATTTTAGTATACACCTGCTAAATCATAGATTCCAGATGGATACAGATTGGTGGTAGCCTACTGAGATTATTTCTCACACCCTATATGTTTCCTTTGGTACGTGTGTAGAATTTATTAATTTGCTTTCAGGTAAAGGTTCTGTCTCAAGATCTAGAACTTAGTACTTGAGTTGGCATGGGATGGAAGGCAAGGGACCATGGGTTCTTTCCTCAGTTGGAGTTTCTTTTCTATTTGCTTTCGGTATATGTATGGTATTATATGTACATATTGTGGTTGGACATTGGAGAACCTTATACTTATTGATATGTATGACCTATTCTGATATGCATGCTTAGTTACAAATGGTATGTTTGGCTTGTTTATTTATTTTCTTGTTGTTGTTGTTGTTGTTGTTGGTTATTGCTTTTGTTATTGTTTGTTCTTCCTCCATGGGTGGGTTATTATTCCAGTGTCTATTTGTTTTTACTTTCTAATTATTATTTCTTATATATACTATTATTATTATATCTCAATCATAGTGTATAGTATCCCCATTATCACCCCTTTACACCCTCGTTGCTAGTCAAAATCCTTTGGTGTACAGGGAGGTGCGCCTGAGGTTAGTGGCACTCAGCCCAAAGCACTGTTCAGGTGGATAATCGAGTTGGGGTGCTATAAATGGTATCAGAGCAGTTTTTAACTGGGAATTAGTATCATCGTACGACTGGATACTAATGGTACCAAATCCTTTTCTTTTATATTGGACTTATTAATTGTGATATGGTATACCATAGATTATGATTTTTTTGGAACTAGGTTTATATCTTGTGTTTGGGTGCCTGTAGCCCCATGCATGGGGGACAGACCAAGTTTCCAGGGGTAATAATTTTTGTTTTGTTTTTCTAATTTTACATTTGATTTTATTTCCACCTCTAGTGGTGCACTTTTATGTGACTTTTTATCTATTTTGATATATAACCCTTGGCCTGGTATGGTGAGAGAGGAAATTTAGACCCTTGGATCAGTATGAAAAGGGGTGTTTATTATGCTTAATTGTTTTGATAGGCACATAGGATATTTTATATATATGTATATATGAAAATGTTCCTGTGATACAAATTCTTGTGAAATGTGATATATATATGTGTATGTTATTAACTCTTATAGGAGAATATAGGGACAATTATGTGGTGTGATGTTGATCACCAGGTTGGGAAATGAGGTCATCAGATTGAGGCAACATGGTTCATCAGGACGGGCATGTCCCAAGGTATATGTGATACCTATCACTATTATGGGTGGGTAAGGGGACAATAGGTTGGATGTATTGAGACATGATTGTGATGGTAAAGGGTAAGAGTGGTGAGATTTCTCTACCTGTTACTACTTTCCCTATCTTCATTATATATGTGTGTGTGTGCATCTGTGTTATCTAGGTTATCTAACCATGATAATGGTATTCAAAGGGTTTCAACTAGACATCTTTCGATAGAGTGTCAGGAAGGTGGTGATAGGGTGTCACTTGAGTGTTCATGAGTTGACACCCCTAAGGGTAAGGATGAGGCCCTAAAGGGTCAATATAGGCATGATATGTAGGTTAAGGCTTCAGTACAGGTGGGCTAGCTTCCATATTTGATAGCCTTTGGGTCATGGCTTGATGAGAAGCTCAGAGCGAGTCTGGTATGTGTCATCCAAGGGATTGATTGGGGAGCTTGGGTAGTGGAACCTTCCATGTAATACCTGAATTGGGAGTTCCAGTCACAGCACCCATCATTATTTTAGGGTGAGGGTGGACCAAAGGAAGATGAGAACTAGATTGGGGCAATGAAGATGATCTTCAAACAGCTATAGATGCCTCCAGGTTGGAGGGTGAAGCTGGATATGTACATGGTCATAGGATCGTAAAAGTGCTGGTGGGATGTTCAGGTCCAAGTGGGAAAATATGAGGGACTGTCCTAGAAGGACTTTGAGGGTAGGTTCATTGAGAAATTCTTCCCAAACATGTTGAGGGATTAGAGAGCTGAGGAGTTCTTGATCCTTCAGCATGGTGACATGTCCATCATGGAATATATAGTGACATTCACCGAGTTGTATCAATTCTCACCTAGCATGGTGGGCGATGACACCTCGAGGGTGAGGTATTTCAAGGATGGTTTAAGATATGTCATTTGAGTGCAGGTGAACATATTTAGGTTGTAATCATTATTAAAGGTGGTGAATCAAGTTTTCATAGCTAAGGGAAACTTGACAGATTGGTCCTACTCGATCTGGGTAATGACTTCAGGTGATTTCAGTGGAGATGCTTCAGATAGCAGGAAGCAGGGCTGAGGTGAGTTCCAGCAGGGCATTCAGGACAAGGATTCTAGCAGACCGCATTAGGGTGGGTCGTCAATAGTGTGATTCCAGTGTGGTAAATTGGGTCATGTGTGGACTTAGTGCGATTAGGCACTAAAGGATTGCTGAGCTTGCATATAGGTTGAGGATCTAGAGAGGTTCTGTAGGAATCCTTCTCATATGGCCGACAGTCCGGGATCAGGGTAGACTCAGGGTTCTGATATCAGATTGGGAGTGATAATAGGTGTTGGTATACAAGATTTAGTGGCACATAGAGGTCATGTTAGAGACAACAGGACCTAGTAGTGGGGTAAGTGGCTGGTGGCTGGTGCAAACTACAGGGAGTTTAGACTTTAGGCAATCGAGCTTCAGGTTAGGTGCATGTTATGAAGCTTCCAAGTGAAAAGAAGGATGGGGATCTGGTTACAATAAAAGGTACATCGTGGGAATATCCATATTCATTTTTTTTATTTTGGCATGTACTTTTTATAGGAATGTCTATTTTTGGTGAATGAGGTGTACGAGATGTATTTATGGACTAACCAGATGTTGGTTAGTAGGTTGGAATCAGCTAAAATGAATTATATATATATATATATGTATGTATGAAGATCATGGAATTAGAACTTATATGTGGGCATAGATGGATGTGTGGATTCTAAGAGGTGAATTGGCATCTGGGCATCGATGCGATGTGAGATTACTTGAGGTGCATAGGCATCTGGGCATCAATGATATGTAGGATTTGTTTGAGGTGCGAGGAAAAATGGATGATTTGAGATTCTAATGAGATGTAGGACCTCATAGGTTCCATGTGTAACATGGGAATGAGATGGTAACCGATGATGTATGGGATTCTGATGGGTTTTGGGTATGACACAAGAGCACTTGATGAGGTTCAAGAGTGACGATGCATCATGGGTGGACTTTGAGTCCATGGATGGTCTGTGGACCATCAGTTTTCTTTGAGTTTTAGGTCAGGATGTGACTAGGGTAAGTAATTCCTAATATGGGGATCCCCCTTTAGGAATTTTACCTATTCCCATTTGACTTAGGTAGTTCGGGTTAATTTTAGAGAGATAGGTATGTTTGGTACCATCTCGGCTTTTTGTTTTATAGATTAGGGATGAGCTATGTTAAGGTGGATGTTCCAACTCTTTATTTGGTCAAAAAAACTTAATTCCTATAGTTTCTATAACCCAATACCTTTTTTTAGATGGTTATTAATTCTTAATAATTTTATTAGGGTTTTTGTTGTGTTTTGGGTGCATAGAAGGATAAAAACCCAAACCTTTAGGGGTACACAGACTAGGGCACGGTTTAGACAAACCGTGTGGTCTCTAAGGAGAAACTATGTGCCCTCCAGATGCACTGATCACATTTTGGTCAACTGTCCAGGAGGGGGTACACGACCATGCATGAACCTCTATGATTTTTAATAGAGGGATTTGCATGGCCTATGCACAGTTTGGGAAAACTATGTGCATGTCGCATGCTTAATGCCACTTAACCAGTGACTATGCATGGGCTCAGTACGGTTTGTCCTAACTATTTGAGCTAATTATGCAAGGTATGGCTCTTAAGTAGTAGGATCCATATAGTTTCCATATAGTTTGTAAAACTATGCGAGCTAAACATGTGACCCATTAAAAGTGTGAATGATTGTTTTTCCCTCACACCTTATTTCTTCTTTCTCCTCCTTTTTTATTCTCCATCGCATATTCACAGTAGGGGTACCTCTCTCTTTTCCTCCTCCACTAGGTATTGATCTGTCTTCTCTGTATGGACTCTATTTTTCAATTCATCTATGGTGTTGGATCTGAAGCGGTAATCCCTTGAATCCTTTTTCTTCTATTATTATATTCCCTCTCCATATGGTGTGTTATGTCCATGTGAGTGGTTTTACCCTATTCTCATGGTGTTTATATAAAACTCAGATTTCTTCTAAATTGGTTTGATTTGAAGGCTAAGATCGGACGTGCGGGCATCTACCAACACGAGGTAGGTGGTGCTCATATTTCTTTGTGATTTCATGAGTGTTTTGGGGATGTGGATTTTAGCATGCCATTAGGTAGTCTAAGTGATACCCTATAAATTTAATGTTTGTATTTAATTAATTTATTGAACCTATTGGATAAGTCAATGGAAATTATCCTCAATTCTATAGATGGTTGGAGTTGTGTAAGAGGCTTTGGACCTTGGGAAGTTTAGTTCAGGGTGATTTTATTCTTTAAATTGAATTGTTTTATTTTAAGTGAATTGAATTATATATATATGAATTGATTTTGATGCACTATTGAGTTCTATAGGAACATGATAGGCTCATCTTGAGGATTGAGATGGTGTTGTCTATCTAGACTGAGGCAATATGATCATCATGTTGGGCATGGCCTGAGATTATATATATTTTTTAAGTGATGTTTATCACTATTTGGGTGACACGGTCATCGATTGAGGTGACAAGGTTGTCAGGTTATGGGTGAGGCTCATATGATGGTTGGATGGTATTGACCATCGGATTGAGTGACACGGTTATAGTGGAATGAGGTGTAGATTGTGTGGATTAGGTTTTAAATTAGTGATTTTTAATCACCTGTGTTAGCCAATGTAATGTTTAGATTTGTGTTCACACAGGACGAATCATATGTTGAGGTGGTATTTACCACTCAGGTGGGTATAGGCCTAAGGAAGTTGGGTCTTAGAGAAATGGTTGGAGGTGTTTGTTGTATAAATCCATAGGGATGGTGAGGAACCATCAGTTGACAGTTTTGAGACTATATGTTGGGGGATGAGGCTTACCGTTCTTAAGGCCTATGGGTTAGACTTATTTAGGAAGATAGACATCATCGTTCCTTGTAATTTCAGCTATTGAGATGATGGTGATATTATTTGGTGGGTAGGTATCATTGTTCCTTGGTACGTTGGGATTTGAACCGATGAGATCTTTCAAGAAGGGGTCTGAGGGACTAGGTTCTAATTTTTTGGCCATTCCTTCAGTATTTCAATTACTTGGTTGATGGAATGAGGTGTCGAGTAAAATTTAGATGTGGAACCTAATGGTTCTCCTAGATTTTTATACATCAAAGGATGCATTGATCTTATTGTTAAGGATCCTCCCCACTACATTTATAATGACGATTGTTGAATTAGGTAATTAATTCCTTTTGGTTGTTGAGAAAAACTGAAGTAATTTTAATAATATTATGTGAATGTGTTATTTTATTTATTTATTCTAGTATACACCTACTAAATCACATATTCCAGATAGTCACACGTTGGTGGTGACCTACTGTGATTCTTTCTCACACTCTACATGGGCCCTTCGGGATGCATGTAGACTTTATGGATTTGTGTTTTGGTAAAGTTTTGATCACAATATCTGGATATTAGTACTTGAGTTGGCATGGGATGGAAGGAAAGGTACCATGGGTTCTTGCCTCCGATGGAGTTTCTTTTCTTTTTTCTTTATGTATTAACATGTTATTATATATACGTACTGAGGTCTACCATTGGGGACCCTTTTTCTTATTGATATGTATGAACTATTTTGATATGCATTATTAGCTACAAATGTTGTGTTTGTCTTATTTAATTATTCTACTATTGTTGTTGGTTATTTCTTTTATTATTGCTTTTTAGTGCTTGTGCTTCCACTATGGGTGGTTTACTGGTTTAGTGTCTGTTTGTTTTTCCTTTCCGATGCTTACATATTATATTGACCATTATTATTATATCAACACTAAAGGGTATAGTCTCTCCACTATCACCCCTTTACACCCTCGCTTCTAATTGATAAACTTTGGCATATGGGGAGGAGCACCTAAGGTCAGTGGTACTCAGCTCGAAGCATTGTTCGGGTGGATAATCAGGTTGGGATGCTACACTAGGTGCCACTCATAGGTGTTCTAAGCCTAGTGGGTCACTATTCCTCAAGAGCATCTACCTAAATGTAAGATATTATCATCGAGTAGTGAGGTCCTAGGGTGTGTCTGTGGGGATACTACTCCCTCATTATGAGAGTGTAGTATGAAAAATAAATATGATAATAGGTAAATAGTGGAATCATTATAAATAGATGGTGTGGAAGAAGTAAACTAGATAATAAGAAATAAAACAACTGATAATAATATACAAGAACTGATGATGATATATTTCATGTATCTATAAAGCAGTAAAGCATGGATACAAAGTAGCAGGTAGCAGTACAATACATGTTGTACAAAAGTATCAAGAATAAACCAAAAACTATCCAGAATCCCAAGCCCTGGCCTGAAAATTTTTTACTAAGCCCCATCCTAATTCAAGAAAGTAATATCAGGTGTCCAATGTGGGATGCTTCCCTTTGTCGACACCTGCATGCATGTAATATGCCTAGGTACCAATGGAGGCCTAGATAGGGTGTGAGATAAATCTCAATAGGCCACCACCAATAGTGTCTATAACATCCAACCTGTTTAATATAAACTGAAATAGTTTGCAAGCATGGATATATAAAAATAAATTTGTACAATAATGTAAATACCCAAGTACCTACTTTAGCCTCAACTGGTGTTTGAACATGTAACCATTTCATTTATTAATTATGTTCTAGTTTATATATTAAGTCATGTGAGGTGTAACCAGCATTGATATCATGATAAATATAATAAATAATCCATGATATAATAATAAATCCAATAGTGATTATGATAAAATAGAATCCAAGATAATAACCAAGGCATCTATGATGATGATAATAATAAGAAGGATATAAGGTAATGACCAAGGAATCCTTAACCTCAGGGGATAATCCAACTCAGTAACACCCTGTAGCCTAGCTATAAGGTTAAAAGTGTAATCCAAGGGGAATCACCTAAGGCATTACATAATAACATAATTCTAACCGAGTTCAAGGAATTCATCCAAGGTAAAATGGGATAAGTAATTACTAGGCCCAAGGGTGTATACAACATGCCACATGTCCATAGACATCATGTTAGATCTAAGGATTGTATCCAGTGAATCCTATAATGATAAATTAGGGATCTTACAGTGTCATATCAGGCATCCACTAGTATACAAGGATTGGTTTCCAAGGTGGGTATCAACCTTGGAAACCGACATCCCTGAATCTGAATGGAATCCACAAGTGCTCAAGGAATTACCTCTGGAATCCATGGATATCTCGAGTCTGATCATTCCTATAATAATGTAAAGGTCTATATACAATATAAACCTTATTCTCAATTTATTAATTAATTAAGGACATGTAATATTCATTCCATTTAATAAGATAGATGGTTCATTCCATACCTTTCATTAGTGTGACAAGGTTAAAGTACATGAAACCATTTCTATCATTCCATATTTAATTACTTAGTTCCCTCCTTTACCTTTCTTAAACATCACAAGGAAATATAATGATGAGAAACCATGTGGAATTCATTTATAATAAATTGATCTAAGTGATATCAATAATATAATTTCCAATTACCATTTAAAGATTCATTGATTAATTTAAAACACTTACCTTAGAAGGTTCAAGTGTCTCTATCATGTACAAGGGATAGCCATTAGAAATTCTATAATAAATATTTTTAGGAAGGGCTTAACATTAACAGAGTAAAGTTATAACACACCTAAACGGTGGTGCAAACAAACATGTCAAACCACAAAAGGCATAAATATGGAAACACCCTACATGGGATGGATAGCATTGATTTTGTAACCTCCAATTACATGAATAACATTTATTAAATGAGATATAGAACTTGATAACAACAACTATAATAAATTCATATGATTTTAGTATGCCACGCCCGATAAAATTGGCACGCACACAACTATGAAAATTTTTTAAACAAAAAAACTTAAGGGATGAGTTACAGACCACCTACCTCATACTTGTATGACTCTACTCATCTAGTTTCATCCTATAGTTTGACATGGATCGAAATAAATTTGAAGTTTCAATAATATAAAAATAGGGTATATGAGCCCGCACATTGATAACTTCGTCAAGAATAAGATTAATGAAGAATTGATAAAAAGGAATTGAGATCTTACTGATGTGCATCCAACGTGACAAATATGGATCGAATCAGAGTTTGAATCAATGAACAGGATCAAAACCTATGAAAGAGGTCTTGAGAGCTTCAAAATGGTATAGGGAAGGTGATGTATTCTAGAATGAGATAAGGAGAAAGAAAAAATGTTTAAAACATTTCATTAAGGTAAATTTCATAATTTTTCCCAAAATTCCTAAGTCGCACGGTTCGGTCGCATGGTTGGCCCAACTATGCACCAACCATGCGTATTCTACTATTGTGAGGGGACACCTGCATGGTTAGTCCACACTGTTAGGGAAACTGTGCACCAACCATGTTAATCACCTCTACTAAAAAATATAGACATTTTTCATGGGTGTGAATCCCCTAGAGAATGATTAAGGAAAAATGCGCACCCTACTTGATCCTCCATCCAATCTCGCACAGTTAGGATAAACCATGCAGGTTGGGTCATATGGTTTCTACTAACCATGAAGCCCAATGTTTTTCTCCACTGATTAGAGTCTTAAGCTCCAAAAAAGCCTTGGACACCTTCAAAACCTTTATAACCCCATAGTTCATCCAAATTAGGTCCATGATAAATAATTATACCAAATTTAAATGGATCCATACCTGTGATAAAAACCATGTTCTTATATAACCACTATGTGATACTCATTAATGAGGAATGGCATGTGACCCCCTCAGGTTCCTCTAGTTGACACTATTGAATGAGAGACAAAGGTTACACCGACAGATGGAATACTCAGTCTAGTACTCTATATCAAGCTATTCATTCCACTGAGACAAGATAACAAGCCTTGCGTAGGGCTCAACAAGCACAACCCTACTGGTTTGATCTGTAAGAAATACCTCTGTAATCAGCTATATTAGTTGACTGTGTGACTCAGTCATGACCACATTGTGATTATCCATATTCATCCAGAGCCCAACCTCAACCGTATGGTGGCCATCTGTCAGATGTCCAGATTAGACCAGCTAACCAGCAGCATAATATCACTAGTACTACCCAGGCCCTAGCACCTCAGACAATGACATTTAATGTACCCCTACTAAAGAACGTCCCTATGCTGGAAAAAATATTCCCTTGGTTTGGAAGTATAATGTGTTGAAGTACATCACCAGTATACCTATGAGGTTATATATTCTCAAGGCACTCTTCCTGTCAAAGTAAATGCATTAGGACCTTGTCAAAACCTTGAAAATCCCCCTTTAGTTTAAGAATTAGGTTGCTTCTACTGAGGTCTACTATGCAGAAGAGGCCAAATGAGAGGAATGTTGAGACACCATCTCATTTTCTAGAGAAGATGAGGGTGTTTCCATCCATTGGAACATGCACCCACTATATATCACAGGTTAGTTCAATGGTGTGGAAATCTACTGCTCCCTAGTGAATATTGGCTTTGGGATCAACCATATCCCCATGCAGATTCTCCATAAATTGGGACTTACAAAAGTATATCTAGCTTACTCTAACTAGATAATTCAAGGGTATGGTAAGAGTGATCAGAATCCATGTGAAAAAAATCAGGTGAAGACTCAATTCGATGGTCTAGTATCGAGCACTGAATTTATGGTAGTATTATAGGATACTACCTACAACATGATGTTGGGAATTACTTGGATTCATTTTTATGTATCAGTCTCCTCTTCATACCATCAGTGCCTCAAATACTCTTTGGATGGTCGAGTAAGGGTACTCTAGGGTGATGCATCCCCCTTTGACTCCTATGAGGCTCATTATCTAGATGATGACTACTATAAAAGGGAGGGAAAGTATATCCAGAGCGATGGGGTTAGCACATCAATTCTCTCAATGATATAATGGATACTATAGTAGATCTATGGGTTGACTTGAAAGGTATATTTGTTCTCCCAATTCATTGATTTGAACCCACAATGTTGGACCTATTTCATAGTCCCCAAAAAGAATTAGTACTTACAGATTACCTTATACCCCTACACTAGATAGGCTCGACTGATACCGGAAGACCCTACTCTTATGAATTACTGAGAAGTTATCCCCATGGCCATAAATCCATGACATTCCTGTATATTCTAAAACTCAGGACTAACTTGATGAAAGTAAACTCATCACCATTGCTTTGATATCAATAGTGGACCTCACATTTGGAAACTGAATGGGATTAGCTAGGTAACTTTTGTTTCCACCATCTTTGTAGAACAATACTCCCTCGTCTGGGATTATATATCTACTAGATTAGAAACTAGTCCTCCCTCTAGGCCCATTAATCTAGTATAGTTACTTCCTCCCTCTAATCCTCATATCTCATATGAAAAAGAAGACTTGGATGATTCCCTTAATACATTTGAAGAGGGTGTCTCCACCACTTTTGATAAGTTGACTCGGGTAAATCTTATCATTGAAGAAGATAAAAGGTTGATACTAATAAGGGTAGCTATGTCATCAAAGGAATATTAGCAGCATGTGGTCTTCTTGAAAAATAACTATGAAGTGTTTTCCTAAAGTTGTGATGAGATTTCAGGGCTAGACCCTTAGGTGGTCATTCATCTCCCTGGTCTCCCAATGCATCACCATGGGTTTTAACAACATATCAGAAAGATGCACCCCTCTAATGGGGTCATGGTTGAGGTTAAAGTTGAAAATCTTGTTAAAGAAAAAAATTTCAAAGAGGTCAATTACCCTAAATAGATGGCCAACATTGTCCCATTAAAGAAGAATAATGGACATATCAAAGTTTTCATTGACTTCTGGGACCTCAACCTCCATTGCATGAGGGGTGATTTTCCCCTTACAATAATAAAGATATTGATTGATGCTATAACTGGGTTTTAGGCCCTCTCCTTCATGGATGGATACTCCAGGTATAATCAGATCCTGATGGTCCCTAAGGATGAGGATTCAACTACATTTAGGGCACCCTGGGGAAATTTATGCTACTAGGTGATGCCTTTAGGCTTGAAGAATTTTAAATCCACTTACTAGTGGTCTATGTACCACATATTTAAGCTGGTTATTGGGATATTGGTGGAGTGTTACATAGATGGTCTGGTGGTCAAATAATGCTAGTGCCAGGACCATATCAAGGATCTTGAGAAAGTGATTAGTTTTCTCCGCTCACGACACTTTAAGGTGAACCCTCTGAAGTCTGCATTCAGGGTTGCCTCTAGAAAATTTTTAGCTTTTTCATGAGATGCATAGGCATCAAGATTGACCTAGATAAAATTAAGTCAATCAATCAAATGCCTCCCCCAATAAATATCTGATATTTATGAGGCCTCCAAGGATAATTAAACTATATACAACAATTTAATTCCAATATGTCCAAAAATTGTAATTCCTTCTTAAGGATCATGAAAAAATACATTTTTTACCAATGGGATGAGGACTACCAGACTGGCTTTGAATATATTAAGCAGTACCTTCTATAGCCTCCAGTTCTGATGTCACCCATCCCAAGAAAGCCTTTATTCCTTTACATGACCACCCTAAAATGATCCATTGGTTCCCTTTTAGACCAAAAGAACAATTAGGGTAAGAAAAACAACCTATATTATCTCAACTGCATACTCCTTGACATGAGGAACAGATAATCCCCCATCGATAGGAGTTTCCTTTCACTAGTTTTTACAGTACATAATTTGAAACATTATTTGCAACACCATGAGATAAAATTAGTATCCCCAATTGACTATTTGAAGTACATCCTAAATATCCCCATTCTTATAATACAATTGGCATGTTAGGTGCTAATCCTCCAACAATTCGATATCAGGTTTGTCTCGGAGAAGGTCATCAAATTCCAAGCACTAGAAGACTTAATGGTTGCACATCATGGCCCTGAAGAACTAACCATGGATGCTGATTTTCCAAATGAATCTATTATATTAGTGGATTAGGTTGTACCATGTTGGTAGATGAATTTCAATGGTGCCTCCTGAAGTCTGATCGGTAGAAGGATTGATGACCCAAACCTAAAAACGTATGCCAAGGGATTTTTTTCATCACTTTATAATAGAGTATACTTTCATACTCATTCCCATTGTTATAAGGTAGAACTAACAATGAGGCAGAATATCAGTCTATTATTACTAGTCTCAAGCTGTCCCTTAAGATTAATTTCCCCTATTTACACATGAAGGGAGACTTTGAGCTAGTCATTAAATGGATAAAGGGTGACTACGTCATCATAAGGAAAGAGATTATGTCTATGCTAGAATATACCCATCAGCTGATGATCCAATTCCCTTTCCCAGCCAAAGGTGGCCTGTATTCCTTGGTCATAGAATGGTCAAACTAATGTTCTAGAAAGCCTGGATATGTCGCTTGTAGAACCCAACCAATATGATCTGGTCATTCATATGGCACACTAGAGGGTCGCCTCCCCCACCACCTCATATGATGGAAAATAAATGTGTTTTCAAGAAAAGTAAAATTTATTATGTTTTTAAATGTGATTTATAGCATAATAAAGACCCTAGGTTATCTCTCAAGGAGTTTTTATGGGTTTATAGTGTCTATTTTTAATAAAAAGTACCGAAAAGGGGGTGGTTTTGAAAACAGTTTTAAGAAATTAAATTAAATTAAAGAGTTTAATAGTTGAAAAACCAAGTAGATTTTGAAAAATATGATATAAAGGGGTCATTTTGATTTTACTACACAAATTTTGAGTTAATTTTTCTTATATATTCATTCATTTTTGGAGTAATTCTTTGGTTGAAATTAATTGGAATCCCAATTAATTCCCAAGCTTATATATCAATGATTGAAAAATCAAACCTTGACATAACAATCTTATTGATAAGGTCTAGAACTTATGCATGGAATAATATCTTCCAAAACATATTAAAATCTCAATAAAGTGGGTAATAAAAGGATTCTTGTGTTTTCTAATTGTAGGAACACAAGTCACACACTCAAAACCTCACACCAATCAGTTAGAAATTAAGAGCATGTCAATCACATGCATCAAAACAAACATTCAAATATGAAATAATGTAATATACATGGAATTAAATGTTTTAACACCCAAATTACTCCAAATAAGTAGCTATTATATGTATCATAACTCCCTTTACATGTGTGTATCTCCCTCACAACAAACACACACTGTTTATCCCGACATTAAGAGGAGGAGGAAGCTCGGGTGGAACTCCTTTTACATCCTTGATCCCCCTATGAGGATACGGGACTTTATAACTTATAGTATGAGGAGATGAATAATATGGAACTCCAAAATGGTTTCAATTCACTCCTTTCTCTAACTTTAAAATGAGGTTCCCAAGGTTCCCTTTTATAACCAAAATGGGAGGTAGTTTTGGGAACCCAGATTTGGATATACCACTTTAATCTTGGTTTTGGACTATTAAATGGCCATATCATGACTTAGACAAAATAATAGAGTTGTTTTAAATCATTTGGAATATCTACATGTCAATTGTTTATGCCATTGTACATATTTAATGTGACATACTATCAAAATATCAAACCTAAATTTTTAATTTGTGTAGATTCATTTCCTTGGACAGATCAATTCGTATGGATCACCAAATGGAAGAATTGGTATTGGGTGCCTTGAGATGAGTTTTATCCCACTAAATTTTGGATCAGTAAAAAAAATTCATCCCATTTGTATTCACATATTTCTCATAATGTAAAAAATAGTGTACAAGTGTCCTTGTGATTCCATGAAGTTTGGCCCATTTTCCTTATGCATCATCTCTGCCCTCCAAATCACCTCCTCCTATAATGAAATCATAAAAAAATACAATTTACCTTTTTAATAGTGATAAAAATTAAATAATTGAATCAAATGTGAAGTGAAATTTTTTATTATATTTTTAATTTTCAATACAAAACTAGTTAACACAGTGGTGTAAGGGTGAAATAAAACAATGAATCACGGTGTGATCTCACCCCCACACCTAAACATTTGAACTCTTGGGAAAAGAAACATTTCCAAAAATTATGCATAGAAATATTCCCGACTTCATGAAGATTTAACATTAAATGAAAATTTAATTTTTGATAGCAATTTGGTCAAATAAAAAATCACACCAAGGAGTTATTCTCGGTGATCATGGAAAAAGATATCTCATAAATTGTATTAGAATGAAATTCTTATAGATGCATGATAACAATCTGAGAAAGTAATTAAGAAGTAAACAATGTCACTAAATCTCCATGTGTGTGTGTGACAACCATTTCATGATATTATTTCCACTTTCTATCTAGTAAATATAGGTTATTTTAAAATTTTCCTAATTAAATGATTATATCCATCGATCCTACCATACATCCTTTGTAATAAAATTTCAAGACCCACTCACTTAACCATTCCCAAAAGTCAAACCTTAAGCTCCCAACCTATATATCCCCATATGTTGTAAATTTCATCACTCTCCTCATTTTTTTTTCAAAAGTTGAACTTGGAACAAATCTCACACTCATCACACAACCCTTATTTGATCTCCTCACGACACTAATTATAATAGTTATAACAAGATTAAAGGTCGAGGAAGAGTGATTTTTTACCTTCCCAAGATACAACCCATGTTTTTATGTTTTTTTATTATTATTTTTTTAGTTTTTTCTTAGGGTGTACAGCAGTCAGATAAAAGGTACACATGCATAGGTCAATCTAGTATAGTAATGAAACAGATCGAATAAGGAATGAACATATGGAAAAATCATTTTTGAAAGCTGATAAATATTAAAATAACTTATATTTACCTTTTATTAAGTAATAAATATTCACACTTCATGGTTTGGTGCAAATATTTGTGGAGAAATTAGTGGCAAAATTTTCCTATAAACTAATCACACAAAGGGTACCATTCTTCTCAAAGGTTTTAAAGTGATACAACCATTTATATCATCAAAAAACAACCAATTTTCTAGAAAAATTAACACCTCAATGTTAAATTCATGTTAAAATACACATTCCATCAGTGAAAAAAATTGTTAAAACAACTTGAAAATGGGAAATTTCTCATGAAATTTCAATAATTTCCATGATTAAGTGGGAATCATTTTCTATGATTAAGTGGGCATAATTTTCATTTATTAAGTGGGCATCAAAAATTAATATTCCAGCACAAAAGTTAGATGGGTAAAATAGGAAAAGTAACAATACTATTTAGCAAGAAAAAATAAAAAAAAATAAAGATGATGAAAATTCATAACTAACCTAGGAATATACCCATCCCCCCACACCTAGAGTGTGTAGTTTCCTCACTATAATAAAAGAGAATGTGGGAAGGAAGGATAAAACCTAGTGGGTTTCATTCATGGGTTGCTTCTTGAACATGGATTTCCTCCATCGGGTACTCTAGAATGGATTTGTGGAAGTGCTTCAATTACTTCCCATTGACAGTGAAGGTTTGTTTTTTCTTCATTTGTAACCTGAAAAACACCAAACAGACAAACATTGGTGGCAATGTATAGACCAAATCAGTAGGAATGAAACTTACTGGGATGAAAATTCAGCCTTATATTGTAAAGTAGTACCTTATTCCCAATTTGGAATTAACAATGAAGGATGAGATGGTTGTGGTAATCCTTGGTTCTCTCCTTATAAATCTAGGAGTTATCATATGAATATCTACGCATTTCCTCCAATACTATAATTTTCATCTTCCTTTGAGCACCTACACAAGAAAGATTATAATTGCATTACTTAATGTCCTTATAGTCCTGGTTCTCTATCTCAACAGGGAGGTGACAAATCTTTCAAAAAAAATCTGATAAGGTGACATTACAATGGGAGTTTTAAAGTTAGTACAGTAAATCCATAATGAATCATCAAGACTAAGACTCCAATATTTTCTATTGGGTTGGAGAATTTTTTCAATAATCTGTTTTAACTCTCTATTTGACACATTGGATTAACCATTGGTTTTTGGGTGATAAGAAGTAGACACTTGATGCCTGACCTTATACCGATGAAAAAGTGATTGCATTGTTTAGTTGCAGAAATGAGAACCCTGATCACTAATGATGAACCTAGGTAATCTAAACATACAAAAAAATTGGGTTCTCAAAAATTCCACAACTATCTTGGAATCATCTATCCTTGTGGATCACACCTCTACCCATTTTGACATGTAATCAACTACTAGAAGAATGTAAAAGTTTCCAAATGAATTGTGAAATGTCCCCATAAATTAAATACCCCAAACATCGAAAATGTTATGGAAGAGAAAGGGTTGTTGTGAAATTTCATTTCTTTTAGAGACATTCCCCATTATTTTATAGTGAGGAAAATATTTATAGAAATCATAATAATCCTGAAATAATGTTTTCCAAAAGTGACTTGAATCAAGGACCTTACAAGCAGTCCGTTGGGGACCAAAATGTACCCCATAAACAAGGGTGTGGTAGAACCTAAGGATAGATTGAAACTCTCTTTCAAGAACACAATGCCTAAGGAATCTATCATTACATGTGTTCCAAAGTTAGGGGTCATCCCAAATGTATGAATGGGACTCATGTTTTAGATGGAAAACTTGGTTTTTGTTTAAATCATTAGGAATGAAAGATTCTACTAAATAATTTACAATTTCATCATACCAAGGAATATCATCTTGCACGCGATACAATTTCTCATCAGGAAACATGTCATTTATGGGAATATGGGGGATGATTCAATGTTAAAAGATGGGAGTTTTCTAATGATATATCCATCCACAACATTCTTTTCTCCTTTATCATCCCTAATTTCTAGATTAAATTCCTAAAGTATTAGTATCCATCAAATGAGACATGGTTTGGATTTTGGTTTCTTAAGGAGATACCGAAGGGATGCATGGTCTGAGAACACAATGAATTAGGATACTAAAAGGTATAACCGGAATTTATCCAAGGAAAACATAATTTAAAGAAATTATTTTTCAGTTTTGGTGTAGTTTTCTTGGGAAGGGTCTAGTGTTCATGAGGAATAGGCAATGACATGTGGAGCTCGGTCAACCCGTTTTGATAGGACTTCCCCAACTACATAGTTATAGGCATCACACATGATCTCAAATGGTAAATCCCACTAAGGTGTTTGGATTATTAGGTGTGATGTGAGACTCCATTTCAATTTGTTAAAAGTTTCATCACAATATTTATCAAAAACAAATTCTTTTTATTTTTAGAGTTAGTGGGGAAGGGGGAGTGAAATATTACTAAATTCGTGAATGAAATGATAGTAAAATCCAGTATTACCTAAGAAATACTACACATATTGAACATTTTTGGGGAATAGTGAGGAATAAATGATATCCACTTTTGATTTATCTACTTTGATACCATCCCTAAAAATGGAATTCCCAAGTACTATACCTTGTCGCACCATGAAATAAAATTTCTCTTAATTTAATACATGATTATTTTCAATACAGCTACGTAGGAAAGAACCAAGACTACTCAAATATTCATCAAAAGAGGCACCATAAATAGTGAAATAATCCATGAATACTCCCATGCAATTCTCCAGGTAATCCAAAAAAATATTAATCATGCATCGTTGGAATGTACCCGGAGCATTGCATAGACCAAATGGCATCCTCTTATAGGAAAATATGCCAGAGGGGCAAGTGGAGGTTGTATTTTTTTGATCCTTAGGGGAAATATATATCTGAAATTATTTATAATACCTGTTAAAGAAATAGTAGTGGGATTTCCTCGCTAGCCTCTCTAGCATCTGTTCAATGAACGACAATGGGAAATGTTCCAACCTAGTGTTTTAGTTTAGTTGATGATAGTCTTTACAGACACGCCAACTATTCTACACATGGGTTGGAACCAATTCATTATTTTCATTTTTAATTACTGTAAGACCAATTTTTTTAGGAACTACCTACACATTGGCTATCAAAGATGGGATAAATGAATCCAATAGACAATAATTTTGTTACCTCCTTTTTAACAACATCTAGGAGGTTTGGGTTCAATCGATGTTGTGTCTTTCTCACTGGTTTAGCATCATCATTTAACAATATATAATGTTTGAAAATTGATGGGATAATATCAATAATGTCAAAAATTGTTCATCCCAAATCTTTTTTATACTCCCTAAAAAGGTTAAGAAGTCATAATTCATGCTTTGGAGGGAGTGAAATAGCAATGATGATAGACAACTTGTTTCCATTATCAATATATAAATATTTTAAATCTTTATTCAATTTTTTAAGTTCCAATTCATGTGAACTTTGGATTTATGGGAGTGAATATGAAAGTGGGAGGTCAATGATCTCATCTAAATTCTTAATGATAACATCTTCATATGAGGAATAATCTTTTATAATCTTATCAGTACCATTGATGGTCATTGGATCCTCAGTGTTCAAGAAATCATCAATTAACAAACATGCATGGCATTTTTCTAAACTAGTACGAAATTCTATGCATGATTCACTTCCTATAATGTCTATTAATGATGAAAACTCCAAAAGGGGATTAGGGGAAAGAAAATAATTGTTTTTAGGGGAAGGGAGTGCATCAATAGAATTAACTGAGAGAGATGAGTGTTCTTCTAAGGGGTGTTTCATGTCATCAAGTAAGTTAATGTGAACAATGTCACTACCAAACTCCATAGATAATATACCTTATGGGTATTAATTATGGTTTTGGTAGTTTTTAGGAAAGGTCTCCCCAATATAACTTGGGAATGTCCATTCATCATATCATCTTACATTTTAAGCACATAAAAATCAGTAGGAAAAATTAAAATCTTCACCCCCACGAGAACATCCTCTAACATGCTAGCGAGGTGTTTTGTAATCTAGTTTTATAATTGAAAAAAAAATACAGTGGTCTTCATTTCCCCGACCTGAAATTAAGAGAAAATAGAGTGAGGTGTCATGTTTATAAAATCACTCAAATAAAGCATAGCATTGGAAAATAAATACTCCCCTATGATGCACAGAATTGAGAATGTTCCTAGATAGTTACATTTGGGGGGAAGTTATGGCTCTGTAAATGATGTTATTTTCCTTACTAATATCACCTTTTCATCACCTCAAAGTCTCCTTCAGTTTGTACACATATTCTTTATAAACTAAACATGTTGTGGAATTTTATTTACGACAGCAATCAAGTGGATGTTAACTTGCACTTTTTTTAAAGTTTCCAATATTTCTTTATGAAGTTCAGTTTATTTTTGTTTTCTTGGTTGGGTGGACCTTTTGGGAAATGTAAGAGGAATGGTTGAGCTACGTGACTCATCAACATACACACTCTTTCCTTTAGGGGTATTTTTCTCTAAACAAGGGTTTTCCTTTATTGGATCAGTCTCAGTGGTTGGGATGGTGGTTTCCTTAGTATGGGATGACTATAATGGAGGGGTTATTTGGATTTTAAGTTGTGTTCCACTCCTAAGGGTTATGGAACTAACATTTCCATTATCCCTAGGGTTGACTAGTGGTTGAGAGGGTAGTTTACCTAACCCATGACTTTAGATTTTCCCCACTAAGTTGGTAAGTTAGCTTAATTGGGTTTTTAGGTCTTGTATGGTTGTCTGGGTGGTTTTTTAGATTTAGATATTATTTTAATCCATTTTTTTCATCGCGTATTCTAGTCTAGGATCAGGTTTTAGTGGGGTTGTTGGAAAGGCCTTTGGGTTGGTTGATAATTTTTGGGTGGTGGTGGATGACTACTCAGCCTCAACTGGTTCCATGGTTGTTGAGGTTGGTTTGAATACCCTCTTGTATGTAGTCTTGGTTGTCCTTCCACCCAGGGTTGGATGGATAGTAAGGTTCTTTCCTAAAGGTTTGGTTATAGGGGAATTCAGGAAATATTACCACACAACTCTTAGACATTTCTCTTAATTGAATAAATTGGTCAGAATAGTGGGTGTCATATAGAACATATACCATAATGGATGGGTAGAGGAGATTTGTATTTCCCTTGGGAAAGATCAAGTTTTCAAATAAGGGTACTTACCTCTTCAAACTTTGTGTCCACCTTCTTTTAGAATTTAGTACTTTTCACCTTATGGACACCTAAAATGGGTACAATAGACCTTGAACTAGATTATTGAGTGTTCTGCACCATGTTCTCAATGATTTTCCTTATAGTGATTGGGGTTTTTTCAACTAGCATACCACCTACAACAACATCAATCATTTTTCAATCAATAAGAAATAATCCTTCATAAAAATATTGTATTAAAAGTTGATCACTTATTTGGTGGTGTGGGTAATTTAAATAAATACTTTTAAATCATTCCCAATATTCATGTAGTATTTCTCCTTATGATTGACTTATTCCACAAATTTATTTTCTTATAGTGGCAGTTTGAGAGACTGGGAAATATTTTTCAAGAAAAAGGCATTTCATGTCCGCACAACCTCTTATTGGGTAATTAACATAATATAACCAATATTTTTTAGTTTATTCTAAATAAAATGGGAATTACATATCTTTACATGTTCTACATCCACATTAGAAGGTTTTAATATTGAACACATGATATAAAATTATGCTGGATTTTAGTTCAAAGCTTAGTGCTTTGCCTTGCATTTGAATATAAGTGGGTTGGATATCAAAATTAGGTGAGGTTAGTTCTTTTAATGTTAGATTATTTTCATCCATATTATGTAAGTTCATTTAAATTTTGACCTGGGTTTTATAAGAATAATAAGAAGGATCAAGAAGAGTGTTGATGTTTTGTGTGTCCTCGTTCAAGGGATCATTCGATGCTTCTTGGTGTCGATGATACAAGATCCTCTCCAATTTGTGTTTGAAAGGAAGTAGTTCTCCTAATTAAGATCATGTCATGAAAAATTCCTACAAAAGTAATATTTTATAAATCATCTTAAAAAATAAAATAATCACACAAATATTTACAAAATACACAATATTTTTAGAAAAAACGTACACTAAAAACAAAAGTGATCCCTAAAAATGGCACCAAAATTTGACTTTATTGTCATGAAACGTCAAATTGATTATGTTTTTACAGATTATTTATATCATAGGTAAGACCCTAGGTAATATCTCAAGGATATTTTATGGGTTTATAGTGTTAATTTTTAATAAAAAATATTAAAATAGGGGGTGGTTTTGAAAATAGTTTTAAGAAAATAACTTAATTTAAAGAGTTTAATAGTTGAAAAACCAAGTGTATTTTGAAAAATATGAGATAAAGGGGTCATTTTTATTTCACTACACACATTTCAAGTTCATTTTTATTATATATTTATTCAGTTTTTGAATAATTATTTGGTTGAAATTAACTGGAATCCCGATTAAATTTTAAGCTTTTATATCAATGCTTGAAGAACCAAACCTTGACATAACAATCATATTGCTAAGGTCCAACAATTATGAAAGGAATAATAGATTCAAAATAATATTAAAATATCAATAAATTGGGTAATAAAATGATTCTTGTGTTTTCCAATTAGAGCAGCACAATTCATGCACTCAAAATCTCACACTGATCGGTTATAAATTAAGAGCATATCAATCACATGTATCAAAAAAAACATTAAAATATAAAATAATGTAAGATGAATGGAATGAAATGTTTTAATGCCCAAATTAATCCAACCAAGTAGCTAATATATTCATCATAACTCCCTTTAAATTTGTGTATCTCCCTCATAAAAAACACCCACCATTTAGCCCGACGTCGAGAGGAGCAGGAAGCTCAGGTAGATCCCCTTCTTCATACTTGATCCCCCTATGAGGATAGGGGCATCCAGAACTTCTAGGATGAGGATAGGAATCTTATGGAACTCCAAAATTGAATCAATTCACTCCTTGGTAGAACATAAAAATGAGGTGCCCAATCTGCCCTTTTATAGTCAAAATGGGAGGTGGTTTTAGGCACCCAGATTTGGATATACCACTTTTATCTTGGTTTTGGAATAGTAAACGTCCATATCAAGAATTTAAAAAAGTAGATTTGTTTTATAGAATATTTAATATCTCCATTTCATGTTTAGATACCATTGGACATCTATAATTAGATATATTATCAAAATAATGAACCTAACTTTTGAATTCATGTAGATTTGGTTCCCTGGATAGATCAGTTTGTATAGACCACCAGATGAACGAATTGGGATTGGGTGTCTTGATATGAGTTGTAGCCCACTGAATTTTTGATCATCCAACAAAATTTAATCCCATTTGGATGCATGGATTTATATTAATTTGCAAAATATTAGACAAGTTTCCTTGTACTTTCATGTAGTTTGGTCCATTTTTCTTCTGCATCATCTCTAGCCCTCCAAATTACCTCATCCTACAATGAAATCATCAAAACAGGTATAATTTATTTTTTTAACAGTGATAAAAATTAAATAATTAAATCAAATTTGAAGTGAAATTTTTTATTATCTTAGTAATTTTCAATACAAAACTAGTTTATCATAGTGGTGTAAGTGTCAAATAAAATAATGAATCACGGTGCGATCAGTAACCAACAGGTATATCTGCTGGCTATTGGTAATTCTATGTTAGGACCCTAAAATTTAACTATAGTCAAGGAAATTCTTGATTGGATGAATCCCTTCATTGATTATCTCTAACATGACATTCTTCTATAGGTTTGAGCAGAGTGTGAGTGAATCCATTGGCGTGCAGTGCAGTTTACCCTCCAGAGTGGCCCTAACCATGAGCAAACCCTCTATCGGCATAGGTTTTATGGAATTATCCTTCATTTAATCCAAGGATATGAGATACCTTAGGTCATGCAGGAGGTCAATACTGAATCTTGTGGCACCCATCAAGTAGGATTAAAACTCTCCCACCAAATTCAGAGGTTGGGAAACTTTTATCCCACCATGGTTTATAATTGCATTGAGTTTTCCAGAAGGTTTCATGCATTCCAAATCCATGCAAACTTTGTGCATCAACATCTAGATCTTCTCTACACTACCAAATATTATTATCCCTTTTCATTTTTGGGACTCGGTGTTTTGGTACCCTACCCACTAGCAACAGATCGATAGTGTAAGTTCATTTTGACCATAACAGACTTATTTTCAAAGTGGGCAGAAGAAGTTCCCCTCAAAGAAGTTAAAACCTGGTCCATGATTGAGTTTGTGAGATCCTTAATCATCCATCGGTTTGGGGTTTCTCACACTATTTTAATAGACAAAAACATCAAATATTGGGCTGTTGAGCTGAAGAAATTTTATGCCAAATAATAAATTTGGTCCATTCATACTTCTTGCTACCATGCACAAGAAAATGGGTAGATTGAGGCATTCAACAAGGCCATCTCTAATACCCTACAAAAAATGGAAGGACATAACAAAAATACTTTTCCCAAAAATATTCCTAATGATCTTTGGACCTATCATTTGATAACTCAAAATTCCACCCATGAAACCCCATACTCCCTAGTGTATGGTACAGAGGCAGTTTTACCTATTTAGGTTCAATTTTCATCGCTATGAATGGTTGTTTATGAATAACTGATGCTATACATAATGGTATAAGTATATATAGATAAGTTGGAATCCCTTGAGGGAAATTGGATTTAGGATTTTCACAGCTTATAGAGGCACCATAACAGGATAACAAGAGTAATCAACAAGAAGGTCTTCCTATGCTACTTCCTCTAGGGTGACATGGTACTGGCTCTCAGAACGCTGATGATACCCAAAAAAAAGTCACCAAATTTGAATCCCAAATGGGAAGGATCTTACATTATCCATAAGGTTTATTCTAGTGGATCATACTCTTTAATTACCATGTATGGGGAGTGTATTATACTTCCCACAAACACCAAGTTTCTCAAACAATACTCCGCATGAATGTTATATGTCCAAGCTTGATGACCTTAAACCAACAGTAGCCCATATGGTCTAAGAATTATGACCTTAAACTATTTTCAACTCATGGTCCAAGAATTATGAACTTAAACTATTTTAAACACTCTTTGGTCCAAGATCTATGAACTTAAACTAGTAGCATCCATAGTTTGATCTGAATGAATCTAAATTATGAATACCAATTTTCTCAACACATGATGTTAAACTATAGACTTACCCCACATAAATTTGGTATGCCTCATATGAAAAATATGAGATAAACAAAAATAAATGTTCTCAGTGAAAGATTTTAAATTATAACCTTACCCCATATTAGACTCGAGATGCCTCATATGACAAATGTGAGATGATTCAAGGTCCTCATTAGAGAGGATGTCACCTTACCGATGTCAGTCTTCTACCACATTGAATTTTAGAACTATGTGTGGATTGATTCCCAATCCCATGGGATATGTAGTGATGCCTGAATATCATATATTGACTCCAGCCTCCACTATCAACCCATCATGGGATCTTTCCACCCTTGGTATCATGATGTCAACTTAGGTGTAGTTTTTCTCATAAGTTTTGTGTGGAAAATGGTACTTTTAGCCCTATTTTCACATTGGTTTATCACTCTTTCATGCCACACAAGCCTCATTAGAACACCCACACCCTCTGGTCTGAGATCTATGAACTTAAACTAGCATCAACCATAGTCCGATTTGTATAAATTTAAACTAAAAATATTAACTTCCTTGGAACACGATTTTAAAATGTAGCCTTACCCCTTATAAAACTAGGATGTATCGCATGAAAAATGTGAGATGAACCAAAACCAACATCCTTAGCACACAATGTTAAACTGTATCCTTATCCCATATAAATATGGGATACCTCACATGACCAATGTGAGATGAAATAAAACCATCATCCTCAAAACAAGACATTAAACTTTAGCCTTACCCTGTATTAGACCTGGTATGCCTCGTATGAAAAATGAGAGATGATTCAAGGCCCTCATTAGAGATGAAATCACCTTACCAGTGATGGTATTATACCAAGATAAATTCTAGAACTATGTGTGGATTTATTATCATTCCCATGGGATACACAGTGATGCCCAGATCCCTTATCTCATGTCTATCCCTAACATCAACTCATTTTGGGGTCTTCCCCCTCAAATCCATGCTTGTTACTTACCAACCCACATTTTCATCCTATGTGTTTGAGCGCACAGTGGAATGGCCCCCAAGGCACTCAACATTCCCTATGGGACATTCTCCACTTCCATTTCCATACTTCATTCTTTCTTCAATTTGGATAGTCATCATCCTCCATATATGAATGGGATCCCTAATGGCAATGGTGCTTGGACACACTGGCTTGCCTACCATCCTGGGCTCACACCACGAAGTATCTTTGTTAACATATAGTGGTTCCCATGTTTCAAACTTAGTCAATGGTCAATCTCACATTTGTTCACCTCATCCTTAATTTGTGTGGGTATGGAATTTTTTCTTAGAACATGGTAAAAAAATTTACCCCACCCATAGGTCAATCCCATTTTACTATCCATCTCTTGGAAGTCATAATTTACCCTTTTGAGGATTCCTCAAGTCAATCACTTTTTCCCCTTATTTTGTATAACCCCTATAGAAAATGGGAACTTCATACCACTCCTTATTTCTCACATCAAGCATGGATCACATGGGATTAAGAGTTATTGAGGAGTCTCCCTAAGAAAGTTTGAGACACATAGGTTCCCCTACAGTCTGAACACTATGACCTTAAATTAAGAGCCCAGATCCAAGCATCAAAACCTTAAACCATGTGCATGTTGTCTCATAAATTATTCATGTGGAATCAGGTCTAATTGGAACTTGATTCATGTCATTTTACCCCTCCTCCATTCCACACATGCTCCTTTAATACATTCCCCACATGTTCTAAGCATTATAATCATAAACTATTTACAACTCATGGTCCAAGTTTTATGACATTAAAGTATTTTCAACCCATGGTCCAAACATTATGACCTTAAACTATTTGCAACCCATGTTCCAAGAATTATGATCTTAAAATATTTACAACCCTTGGTATAAACATCATGGCATCAAACTATTTGCAACTCCTAATCCAAGCATTATGACCTTAAACTATTTTTAACTTCTGGGTCTGACTAGTATGACCTTAAACTGCTAACGAAAAGAGGCACAAATGTCTATCAGGTTGAAAACCCATAAGGGAAACCTGAGAAAAAGTTATACTCCCACCTTCTAGGTCACTCACATGACTTGGGAAGAAAAAATGGGTGTAAATTAAATGGTACAAATCCAGTAGGACCCACCTTTAATCCTATAAAAACCAGGCTACTCTAGCTGGACCCTATCAGTTTAGAAAAAAATGGAGCCAAATCTCAGTTTCCTTTGCCTCATGATCTCTTGTATGAGGTGACACCGATAAAATTTCCTATTTATGCATCCCACTACCCTATCTAGGTGGTATTTATTCATACTTGTTCACAAGTCCTAGTCACAAGAAGCTAAATTGTGATCTGAACATCCTAATCACATGACATTAAATTGTGTGATGAATCATCCTCACTATAAGACATTAAACTTTTTTCTCAACATCTTTTCTACAATACATTAAATTTCATACTCTTCATTATCATATTATGATGTAAAACTTCAAAACATTTTATGTCTTCACTTGATAAGACCATTCTTTTTTCGGTGCTAGTCACCTACATCACCATTTAAGTTCTTCAATTGTTGCCCAACATCCTATATGATACTCCCCTTAGAGGACAAGTCTAACCTTTTATCATAAAAATATTCCCACCAAATTTTCTCAAATCCACAGTGTTGTGATTCCGAGATTGTTGAACTCAATTTTGAACATTCCATTAATTCATTCCCATTCTTTTTGTCCTCCTCAATTTAGATCCCCATAATCTCTCACATCTAAAAGGTCCCCCTAACTGAAATGGTTCATGTCCACACTAGCTCACCAACCTTCCTAGGAACATACAGGTCATGTGTTTTAAACATGGTCAATAGTCGAACCTCATTTATATGTCCCCATCCCTAATGGGGTGAGAGTGGAACCTATGTTTCAAACATGGTCAGGAGTCATCCTTCATTACCCTATCACTCCATTTGTGTTATAGATCTTGGGTATCTCAATTCACAATTTTCATCACCCCCCCCCCTTTGGGGTAGAATTCATCTCCCATGGAGTTACCCCATTTGTTCCCTAATGCACATTGAGAAAGAAAGTCAGTTGTTTAGAGAGCCTCATTCTCTATCCATAGCTTTTCCAGTCAAGATACTCCTGGTGGTTGATAAAACATTTATACCCCTAGTGTTTGTCTCCTATATAACACTCTCATATAAATGATAAATATTCTATTTATCCCTTATTTTCCACAATGATCATGAATCACATGGAATTATAGATCTATTGTTGGTTGTCTTGTTAATATGATCATAGATGTAACAAAAATAAAACAAATTTAATCACATAAGGGATTTAAAGTAGAAAAACTTGAAAAGTTTTGTAGGGTCACCCACACATTGGGGTCTCTCCTTTATTTTATCCAAACTAGTGATCCCTATAGATCTGAGTCGTCAATTAAGTGCTCCAAACCATACAGCCTCTAGTGAGTGGCCTACATAGCTTATTGTATCCTAGAAATATATATCACTTCCTCCTTAGTCATCTGGAAAATATCATTAGCTCTATTTTTCACCTATCCTTTCTTAGCTTGGCACTCAGCCATCAGTGATTCCTCCTCTATAGTTGTAGCCTCGTTCACCACCAACTGGGCCCTTAATTGGATAATGATCCCAACCTGAGCATTGATGATGGTTTCATGCTCACGTGTTTTCTCTTCTAGTCGTGTGAGTTATTGTTTTCCTGACTAGAGCTTCTTTGTACCCTCAAATTTTTCCTTATTTTAGGAGACCACAAACCATTGATACTCAGACCACACCCACTCAGTGAGATAGTCACAATCAAATTAATGGAGAGCATGTTCATCCACTCCTTTGGTTCCTAGGTTTATTAATTAGTGATAGAGAGACCCTATCTTACTCACTAGCTCAAGCTCCAGAGTATGGGTTATGAAATTTCGAATGCTTCACCATTCCATGTGTCAGACAATGAGATCCTCCTCGATGATGTCGAACCCAAAGTCTACCAAATCCTTAGGTGGTGTAGTCTTATAATCCAAAAAATCTACAAGGATATTAGTATAAGGATCCTCCTTAGGTAGCCTCTTATATGGGATAAGATCCATATTGAGAGAAGAACCATCTTGGTCTGAATCTTGCACTACTAGAAAACAAGACTATACCTTCAGTTTTGAAAAAAAACATGGGTATAGATCACCTATATACCCATGGTTTTCTAAAAACCGTGGTTATAGGGTTTCATCCAGACCTATACCCATAGTTTTTTTGAGGAACTGTGGGTATGGGTCTTCAACCAAACCCTATACCCATAGTTTTTAGAAAAACCATGGGTATAGGTCACCCCTATACCCACGATTTTTCAAAACCATGGGTATAGGGTTTGGTTCAAGACCTATACCCACGATTCTTTAAAAAACCATGGGTATAGGTTTTGGTTCAAAACTTATACCCACAGTTTTCCAAGAACCATGGGTATAGGTCATCCCTATAGCCATGGTTTTTGTAAACCATAGCTATATATTTCCCATGTAAGCAAGGGAAAAATTTCCCACAGGAATACCTATTGCCACATTTTTAAACTTATATCCATAGTTTAAAAAATAAATATAAGTAAATATATATTTTTATACCGATAATCATATTTGGTGTAGTGGTTAGGTGCTTGGATTCTAAAGTGGTGGTCTAGGGTTCGAATCTGGTGGTAGGCATTTTTTAAAATAATATACCCACTATTTCAAAACCTTGTGTATATGGTTATTGACATGGTGTACTATTTCCCATACACCTATTTCCGTTGTTCATAACTATGGTAATATTATTTTCAAACCATGGGTATAGCTCATATTTATATCGATGACTTCTGCTCGTAGGGTTTTATGGGATATACCCATGGTTATAAACCATGGGTATAGGTAAATTTTCTAGTACTGTTCACCAGTGATAGTAGCTTCACTGTCTTCAAGATAAGTCTCCCCCATAGTCACATTCATACCTACGGTGGGTTTTCCTCTTAGGATTGAACCCATCTCACCCTAAATGACCATCCCCCTAAGGGTTGGCACAGCTATCGAGAGAGACACCCAAGCTTCCTCAACTTCACTTGGTTTTTGGGTGTGTACTCTCTTGAGCACTGTTTCAAATGGAAGCATGTCATTTGGTTTGTCCTGTGATAGCAAGATTGAAAAAAATGATTTTTGTAATGGAAAAGAACTTACAATAGGTAAGAGTTTGGATGATATTCATCCATGGGGACTTAATATGGAATTCTACCACTAGGGACCCCTCAACAATAGTTGGCACCTCAATGGCTAGCATTGAGCTACTCAGAACTACCTGACTGGAAGCTACATCAAACAAACAAGAATGTTAATGTAATGGGACCAAAAAATCCTATGAATTTTTGAAGAAGAACAATACTATTGATAAATTGGATTCATTATCACTCTAAAATGTGGGTATTTTAATGATGATTCATCTTGGATGATCAGACTCACTAAGAGTAGGATTAGTAATTTTAATTTTAGGGCATGGTCCCCCATAGATGACTAGTAAGGTTGAAGAATCTAAAACCTCCCCTTCGACACCTTATGTAGGTGTTTATCCTATAGAAACCACTAAAGAAGACTCTAAGGTTCTATCCTAAGACTTCATGGAGGCACTCCCATACCCCTCAATGGGGGCCTCTTGGGTCACCCATGTCACTTCCTGTATAGGACAAAATCTTGGGTTAGAACCTTAAACGGGGGGGATTGGAGGAAGCGAGCAAGTTAAACAAAATTCACCGAATAGAAGCTTAGTCAAGTCATCACACTCAATGGTGACCTATTTTCTCTCTTGGGAGGTTTCTCGACTAGAGGTATACCCCCTAGGACTCCTCATCACTGGATCCCTATGCATAGACATCAGAGGTTGATGCATCATTAGTTGGAACCTCAACAGAATCTGTCTTTTTAGGTTCTATATAGAACATCACTTGTATCTGAGTTGTGGTGGTCCTGAATTTTATTCACTATTGTGAGAATTCATCCATATATTATAGGTAGGTGAATCCATTTTGGAATCCCATGTGGTTTGTGATCCTAGATAACCCAACCTCGGGCAGTTCAAGCCTATCTCGGATGAGCCTCTGCCACAGCTGCTCCACCATTAGGGATAACCTCAAAATACCCCACACTGCCTAGAGCATGGGATATGTGAAATAGATAGCCATATCTACTATATACCATCATTTATTAATCAGATACTCCATATCCAAGGAGCTCTATGCTTGCTCTTGTGGCCACTTCGGAGGGATCATCATGCCACTAGGGGCGGGGGTGCAGCAGAACTCTGAGTTTCTCTCCTCACCGATACTCTAGTTTGAGCCCCATATTCATGACATTAACTTCATAGATCATCACATATTCTACCCTAATACTCATTATAATCACATAAAAACATAATCCTCTCCATGTGTTGATGCAATATTTCATCTGGTTATGTTGCTACCCAATTGTCAGTATAGTTTGAGGAGTTGTTGGCATTGAGGTCGGTCGGTGGTAGGATGATAACCTCCCTAGTGCCTTCAGTTGTGAACATCCACCAGAGTTTATGGAGGATATATTTATTCCTTTCTTCATATATCCCCATGTATACTTTCTTTTTTAGTTATTTAATGCATCCAAATTATCATCTGAATCGAGATAGAGTGTAAGGTTCGCAATAAGTGTTTCTATTTATCCTGTCAACCAACACTCAACCTCAGAAGGACTAGAGGTACTCCCACTACTTAAAAGTCCCCTATATGTTATCAAAAATCACTCCAAAATGGGTTATAAATGAATATAAAACGAAATTATCATGGTTTTGAATACGGATCACAACCCAAGCTTTATCAAGAGTTATTGGTTGAATGCTAGTAATATTGAGGAGAGAAGGTTGCAGACTGTCATTCAGAGGATTAATGTCATTTTAGAACTCATATCCCCTAAAATTTTCCACAACCCATCCATGAATGAATTGTAATAGACCAAAAATGTTCCTGGTCATGCTTCCCATCACAACATTCCTAAGTTAGTTATAGATTTGAGCTAGCATCGAAACTCCCAGGTTCACCTAGTTTTTAGATTCCAGCATATCCTCCATCACTAACATCCTAGGACATAGGCCCATACAAGAATACATAACTAGTAACAAATAACCACTCAGGAAGGTGGCTAGAAACACCATGTATCTGATCGCTAGTTGTCATTAATTCATACTGTAGCCCCATTCCTAGTAGTGACCTTTCTCCATGATCGGCTAGTAGGACCTCGACCATCCTCTTTATCATACCACTAGACATTTCTTCAGTCATCCTGACATATTCAAAACTGGTAGATTCATGAACATGCTCATACAAGTCTTGAAGGTGATGACATGGTGGAAGGGAGGGTGATTCTTCAAGACCTCGGTCAGTGTATCCAAAATAATTTTCACTGCGAAGGAGGTCTAGACCCTACCCCCTAGGCATTGGGTGCTGGAAGGAATTATTGATACTAGTACCCCATCAGTGGGATTACCTCAATGCAATGGAGGCCTCATAGACTAATTTTCACCTCCCCATGGTGAATATAGAAGGTGTTAGTGTTTGGGGAAAACTATTTGAGAAGATTTGGTAGCAGCTCATATTGACAGTAGACATGGAATTGGGAAATCCACGCAGACTCATATAAACTAATATGATGAAACTCAACCACATACTATTCACATTTGAAGCATACCTGGTATGACCATTCTTACTCATCAGTGAAGTTTCCCCCAATTCTCAAATCCTTGTCTTCATACTCTGAATATTGGCATGTATAACACTTACATAGCGAGAAAGGAACTTCTCATTTACTGGTTATCCCCCTTTCATTTTCCTCATCCATCCACTAAGGGTGTATACTATGATGTTACCATGATCTTTAGATGGGTTACCAGAAATATTAATATTCCAATAGCTAAGTTCATCATGGAGGGAAAACTAGAATTGTGGTGTGTGGATTTCCATGGTCAGGATTGTCACATCATCCAAGAGCTTGAAATTGTACAATTGCAGCCTATTTCTCAATAACTACCCCCTATAATCCACTTTCAAAAGACTTTGTTTTCATAAATGACTCTCTTGAAATGAGGGATTTTAGGGTTCTCAACCATTTCTACCCTTTGGGTAGTGGCATCAGCATCTGGGACGGCTTCATCAGCTAGGTTGGCCATTTCTAAAGAATTTTGAGAATATGCAAACACTAGTTCATGAAAAGTAGTTTTTTCTCACACAAATGGATATAGAACACGTAAATCCTTTTTAATTCACAAAAAGTATTTGGTTTAGTGTGTATGTAAGATCACATAATAAGAGGTTGAACGAACTTTGCGACTTAAAGCTAGAGAGTTCACACAAAGATCAAAGTTTTATGCAAGAGGGCCTGTTAACTGTACATGGAAGTCAGATAACTGTAAAAAGTCCCCCCTCATCCTATTTATATCATAGGACCCCAATTTTCTTGATTGTATAATAGGGTTATGTGACCCGGTGAGAGATTTACGCTTTATAACAGAAATGAAGCCTATAGTTCATCATTTTATTTAGAACTTGGCCTTCTGATCTCCTGTTACCTCCAATTCTATGGGGGTGTATTTTTTGCCACCAAAAAAAATTATCAATCTCTAAATGATTAGTTTTCCATAAAAAAAAGTTGTAATAGATACTGAAGACACATTCCAAAACAAAGGTAGCAGTTGCGTGCAACTATAATCATTTTACACAACTTTCATTTCTCGTGTGCAACCCACTTGTGCGTGAAAGACATCACTAAAAATCAACATTCTATGGGAATCTGGGAGGACTAAAACATTGGAGAAGTCAATTTCATGCAACATCAGACATCTTTATGAAATCCCATTGATGTTTCATAAATCCCTTTGCACGAAAAATGTGATGTTAAAATCATCTACTTGCACAATCACAACCCAATTCCAAAGGCACGAAAAGTGCATAACCGGGTTGCATAACCCATCTAGGGTTTCACACATATAGAAACCAATTTCATCTATAAATAGAACCTTAGACCCCCCCATGTTGAGTATGAATCTATTGAAGATGAAGCATTGACTCTTGCTTGCGTAAACCCCTCTTCTATGACATCGCCCAACACCAAATGTCATGACCCACTCCTCACAAGGTGTACCCCTCCTGGGCCAGCAATGTGATAAGGGAGATAGTGACTCCCAAGTCCCACCTTCAGTAGGCCCTGGGTTGGAGACTAGCATAGAGGGTATAGTGAACACATAAATGGGAGGCATTTCCCTCTAAGATAACACATGTGAAAGAGAGAGATAATACAGAAACAAACCAAATCCAACTCAGACTGAAACATATAAGAAATTCCAAGTACACATATGTAATGTCATGAAATAACTACTAAAACTAGAAGGGAAAACTGCAAGTACCAAAAGAAAGTAAAACAGCAACGACCATGAAGCCCATACAACTCCTACAACCCCAAGCTAGTAGTAACCAAACTGATCTCAAACCTTCTCCAAGTGACCTGAAAACAATTTATATATACTTAGGGTGATTATAACAGTATACTCAATAGTATCCTCCCCAAATCCTCTCATGAAAAAGTAAAGAAAGTGTGCAAAATCACAGTGAACAAAAAGTGAAACTAACTCATCACCTAAACGGGTATGCTATGTTTCCAGCCTCGCCATGGATACTCTCACTAATTATCGCATACAAGAGTATATAATATATTAAAGAATATCAAGGGTAAACCACTACCACTTCCTCACTGGTTTGCCGCTTTTCCCCAGTGTCACGCATCCTAAGCATATCTCTCCAAAAAGGCTTTCCCGCAAACACCTAAGCATAACACCACAACATGAACCTCGTGCAACACAACCACTATGTCTACGTAACCAAAGTAACCAGGTATTTTCTAGGAGACACCACAGCTCGCATAACGAGTATCATACATCAAACATTATACCTCAAGCCATTATATCCCATACACTGAGTAAGGATCCTCAAGCCATCATAGCCTATACATGTTACACCTATACTAGTCCATAGGAAAACATATCCAGAATATATGTGTTTGAATAACCACAAGCCATTACAGCCCTCTATACACATATATGGGGAAAACTAACTGTCGCGCCTACTAGCACAAGTAACTACCAAGAGAAGAGAGTGGGGCCAAAGGGGGTAGTCATTCATCCATCCTCCCACCAGAATGTTGGCGAAAACACCCCCCCCCCCCCAGGGCTTAGAATCCCTGGGGTGTCAATATCCCTAACCAATATGGTGGGGTAGCGTATAGCAACACAAAAAAGTACATGATATAATATAGATCACAACCACACTAAGGGAAAAACTAGTCTTAGAAATAACTGTAGCTAACGTCTCTCGGACTCCCAGTTTCCACTGCTATGACTAGATATCCTATAAGCACACAACAATTTAAAGAGCTTTATTAAATCATATTATCCCTTTTTAGTCAGTTTTACTCTATGTAAATTAATTCTTTACCCATTAATTAACCATTATCATTCCCACATGACATTTCATTAGAATCACACCAAAGTCCCATGCCCTTCAGGCATAACCAAACCAAATCCACAGCTTTTCAGAAATATTACCTCAGCATTGCATCCCAGCATACACTAACCCCATGGGTTAGAATCATTTATTAAATCCTTTATCAAAAGTGTTATTACTTTCCCATATTCCTAAGAATTATATAAAAACATTCTAAGCTACAAAACACAAGGGTATCAATGTGGTGAGTAGGTGAACTACATGTTGAGTCTTTTCCACCTATAGCAAGAGCATAAACCCATCCATCCTCAAGAATCTAAAAATGAAAAGCATGTGGCATACCCCGAAGGTCTTTGCCTCTTTTGGAAGGAGGGTAAGCAAGACCATCTACCTTAAGCAGTGGGGAAATTAAAGCAGATAAACAACCAACAAGATTCAACAAGAATCCAACATTCACATCCAACCTGTTTCATCATCTCTGGTGTCCTCCCCGAAACCCACATGCATAAACTGATGCGCCTCTCCACTCTAGGTGTCAACTGCTGCCACAACCACTAGGCCTCCCTACCCCTACATCTTACAACAGCCATCCCAACTCATAACACATCACAAGAAGTAGGAAATAACAAAGAAACTAGGCTCTTGGCCCTAAACAATGCATTTTGCCTTCAAATGCAACGAGCTGTCATGGCTCTAAATAATAAGGCACTTGACCTTATAAGAAATAGGGTAACTCAGAACCATACAAGTCATTATCTTTTATCGATAAACTGTATCTTTAATCAATCTTGAATTAGCAGATTCATTATTAGTAGGTTCCAACTTGGGAAACCTAAACAGCAAGCTATCATATCTATCACAAATAAATTAAACATGCTTACTGCATTAATTTGATTATCATCAATTTACAACAGGAATTGGATTTATTTTCATACCTATTTATCTTTATCCAATTAATTTATAATTAATCCTGGATTTACATTATTTACCAATTTCATCAAGACTGACATGATAATAAGAAAATAATATATATCACACGATGTAGTAATCAAGAGGAAAACCGTTTGTTGGGCATGTATTGTCTCAAAAATACTCTATAAATATTATTGATTTTAATGATCACAAGTACCCTTGTTTATTTTACTAATTATCTTATTTTAAGTGTATTTTAGGAAGTTTATATTCTTTATAATTCTTATGTTGGAATAATATTCAAGTATTTATTCATGATAAATATTCGATAAAGTGTTTGTATTGCTCTTAATCATATTCTGGAAACACTATTCATGGTTTGTTGTTTTCTGAAATCCATATTCATTCCCTACGTTGAAGAATGTAATGTAAGGATTATACCCTACATTTGTATTAAATATTATGATAAAGGATCAGAAAGTATGGTTTATCAACCTTACATTTGAGTAAATGTATGGTTAAAGAACATTATGTTTGAATGAAACCTTACATTTTCCAAAGAGAAAAAGTATGGTTAAAGAACCCTACGTAAGTATGGAACCCTACGTTTGAGAATAAAATGTATGAATCATTAACCTTACTTTTGTGATCAACCTTAAGTTTTCAAAATTACATTCAAATAATGAACACTGCATATTTGAACCCTACATTTGGTGTTTTTTCGCTCTATGATCAACCTTACATTTGACTTTTCAACACCGGAGATTTAAATTTACGACTTTATCGAAGTTTTCTATAACAGTATTTTTGGAATATCATGGTGATTTAAAGATCAATTTAGACTAATTCAAAGTTTGTCTTAAATGATTTAAAGAGACAATTACAGCAGATATTTTCTCTCATATTCTTAAGGGAAGTTATGACTACTCTAAGCTATATTTTTTAATTTGAATTCACTCGATTTATCAGGCATCTTTTGTGGATCTAAAATCTTGTTGCAAGATATATCGTTATATATATCTATTCTGCATCAGATGTTTTGAATATCTATTTATCTCTCAGATGTGTTGATAATTATTATTATTCTATTTTTCTTGTGCAAATTAATTTACAGTGCTACAGTGATCAAGCATCTCATAAACAAGGACTACATTTTGGAGATATACATGTTCAATCCTGGAAACACGATGCTCTGTTTTTGTTGTTGTTATTAAAATATAAGATCTCTTGTGCAACCAGATCTCTTTAGACATATTTCAAAGATTATTATTCTTCTGAAGATGAAGATCCATCTTCTTTCAGTTTCATACTGCTGCAACTGTGAAGTTTAAACTTTTTTATCAAATCAATCTCTATTTATTTTTTTGAGTATCGGCTGCTCAGTTTCAGTCGTGGTGGAGTGTCAGCTTCTTGTGCTAATATGTGGATATTTCGGTTCCTTATAAAATAACCATAAGGCTATATTTTTATCCTTTTTTGTAAAGGTAATAATTGTCTGCACTCAGTTGTGGATTAGTCTTATGAGAAGTGGACCTGACTAGTGAAATTCATCAATCCCACAGAAAGGGTGATTGATGGAGTGGACTAGGGGATCTTTGTGCCCCGAACCACTATAAATTATCATGATCTGTTTTCTATTTTTCCACTGCACATACAATCATACATAAACTCCTCTAACTCTATCTACTGTTGATATGAAACAATATAATTGTGGAAATTTTTAAAAGGTCACAATTCACCCTCTCTTGTGTCTTCATTATAGAATTTCTAACCTAACATTTGGTATCAGAGTTTGGGATCTATAGATTTTCTTTGGTTCTAACAAACCAGAGTTAAATATTCAGAAGAAGATCAATGGAGAGTCTCAAAGAAGGAATGTCAATGGTTCGTGATCCATATTTCAATGGTGAAAAATATGGATGCTGGAAATCATGTATGATAATCTATTTAAAAAATCTTGGATTTAAAGTATACTTAAAGATTGTTACTCCTTAAGAAATTCTTGAAAAAACCAAATCCTAGATTTCTACTATAGAGATTGAATATGACATGAATTATAAATATATGAATGCTATCATCTTTGGTCTTGGACCAGACAAATTTAATCGTGCCTCAAAATACCCTACATCTTATAAAATGTGGCAGACAATTATAGTTGCTTCTGAAGGTACGAACAATTTAAGATAGATGAGGTATGCAACAACAAAATTTAAATTTGATACATTCATAATGGTTGATGGAGAAAGAATTAATCAAATGAATGGAAGGATCACAAAAATTATAAACAATATTATAGCCTTATGTGAACCTATCAAACAAGTTTATCAAGCATTGAAAGTGCTGAGAGTACTGCCTAATCAGTGGAATGGAATTTTAGCTACAATTTTCCAACCAGCGCCTATCAAGAATCTGAAAATGAGAGAATTTATTGAAACTCTAATGATGTATGAAGATGAAATGCAAGATGAATTTGAATATCACAAAGTTCTAGTGAAAAGGGATAACACTGCTTTAAAGGTTACATCTCAAAATCAGAATATAAAAATGAATCAAGAAGTCATAGAAGAAAGAAATTCAGACTCATCTAATTCTGAAATTGAGTTGTCTCAATTATCCAGAAAGTTTAGTAAGTTTTATATAAAGAAGAGTGGATTCATAAAACCCTTTAAAAGGGATGAGAAAGAATCAAGAGAAGTTAGATGTTACGAATTCCAAAAGTTGGGTCATATAAGACTTGACTACCCTCAATTAAAATGTGAAAAGAGAAAGATAGAAAGGAAGTTTCAAAAAAATACTGACCATGAAAAAAAGGAAAAAGGGATATGAAGTCTACTTGGAGTGTTTCTGAAGACTCCAGAAACTCATGAATCTCTGATTTAGAGAAGGAAGAATCGAATATGAAATCTAATATGTAATTTATGGATAAATAATAGAAGGTACAACCCTAATATTCATCTTATTCTGATTCTAGTAACTCAAATGATAAAATGGATGCCTACTGTACTATGCTAGAAGAAAGATATGACTCCCTATTAAAGAAACAAAAATCTTTAAAGAATAATCATAATGCTATTTTAGGAGAAAGGGATAATTTACTTAAACAACATTAAGAGTTGGTTGAGAAATTTATCTCATCTACTACAAACTATACTGACCATGAAAATAAGATTAAAATACTACAGGATGAACTATAAACATATAAAAGTGTTTCTCTTATATTTACAAAAGGAGAAAATATACTGAATGAAATTCTTTGTAAAAATGTAATTAAAAAGGAAAGATTTGTTATAGGAAATAAGGGTGAAAAATCCAAACTATATAAGAATTATTTTGTTCCCAATACAAAATCTGTTATTTTTCATTTTTGTGGGATAGAAGGACATATAACAAAAAACTGTAATTTGATAAATCCTCAAATATGTGGGATTAAAAGAGATTTTATTTAAAAATATTTATCTGAAGTAAATTACATAAATCATGTAAAAATAAAGTAGATTTGGATTCCTAAATCCTTGTTAGCTAACACTACTGGACCCAAAAAGATATGGGTACCAATTTTTTTTTAAATTGTCTTTGTAGGTAACAGGTCATAGAAAAGGAAAAGCTATATGGTATATGGATGGTGGTTACTCCAGACACATGAGTGGAAATACATCGAACTTCAATACATTGACACAGATTGATGGAGTTCTAGTCACCTTTGATGACAATCTCAAAGGAAAGATAATTGGACTTGGAATAGTTGGGGATCCAAAGTTTGTCTTAATCAATAAAGTATTGTATGTACAAGGATTGAAACATAACCTGATAAGTATCTCTCAAATCTGTGATGATGGATACTTTTTTAATTTTTCTGACAATTATTATTCTGTTTTTAAAGATCATTTTATTAAATTTAGAGCACCTAGAATAGATAATGTCTACACCTTGGACTAAAATTCATTGTGTAAACAAAAATTGAGTTGTTTAACTACTAAGATAAAAAAATCTTGTATTTTTCATAGAAGACTTGGTCATTGGAATATTTATGTTTTACATAAATTATCTAAGAAACAATTCGTTTTAGATTTACCTAGTCTCAAGTTTCAAAGTGATAGATTCTGTGATGCATGCCATATTGGCAAGAAACAAAAATCTTTCTTCAAATATGTTAACAAAATTACTACATCAAAGACCCTAGAACTTATCCACATGGATCTGTTTAGACCATCTAGAGTAGCAAGTTTGGCTAGAAAATTATATGTATATGTTTTAGTTGATTATTATTCTAGATTCAACTGGGTCTATTTTCTAAAACTGAAAAATGAAGCTTTTACTATTTTTGAAAGTTATTGCAAAAGTGTTCAAAATGAAAAAGGTTTTAAAATAATTTCATTAAGAAGTGATCATGGTGGAGAGTTTGAGAATCAATAATTCAATTCCTTTTACTCAAACATGGGTATTAAACACACCTTCTCTGCACCAAGAACACCTCAACAAAATGGAATTATTGAAAGAAGAAATAGAACTATTCAAAAAATATATAGAACTATGATAAATGAATACAGTCTTCCTACCTATTTATGGGCAGAAGCTGTAAGCACATCCTGTTATATAATAAATAGAGTTTTAATTTGGACTATTTTCAAAAAGAAACCTTATAAACTTTGTAATAACGAAAATACTAAGGTAAAGTACTATAAAGTTTTTGTATGAAAGGTGTATATCCTAAACATCGAGGATAATCTTGGTAATTTTGATCCAAAAGATGATGAAGGAATATTCTTATGATATTCTGTAACTTCTAAAGCTTATAGAGTATTTAATAAAAATTCAAGGATTGTTGAAGAAATGGTTCATGTGAAGTTTGATGAAACTGACCCTTTTAATAAAGATAAAGATCAAACTGATGAATCTACTGACTCCTCTGACAAAATGAGACTTGAAAACCTAAAAAATTATTTTGAAAATAAAATTTAGTCTAGTTCAGAAGAACATGATACCAATGAACCTAAAAGTGTTCTGCCTATAAATTCTAGAACCCTAAAGAATCACCCTTTAGAAAATATTATAGGAGACCTAGACATGGAAATAAGGACTAAAAGAAATAAAAGAAACTTAGTTGAATTCTCTGCACTTCTATCATAACTTTAACCTAAATCTTTTGAAGAATCCTTAGAAGATGAAAGTTGGTTGTTAGCAATGCAAGAAGAATTGAACCAGTTTAAAAGAAATAAATTTTGGGAATTGGTTGAAAGACCATAAAATTATCCATTTATAGGAACAAAATGTGTATTTAAAAATAAACAAGATGATCGAGGGACTGTAACTATAAATAAATCTAGATTAGTAGCTAAAGGATATAATCAGGAAGAAGATATAGATTATAATGAAACCTTTGTCCCAGTAGCTAGATTAGAAGCTATTAGAATAATTTTAACTTATGCATCTCATATTAATTTTAAATTATATTAGATAGATGTTAAATTTTCCTTTTTAAATGGTTATTTAATGGAAGAAGTTTATATTGAGCAACCTCCTGGTTTTGAAAATTCTCAAAAACCATATTTTGTTTTAAAACTTACTGAAGATCTCTATGGCATTAAAAAGGTTTTAATGTCCCAAAATTTCTATAGATTTTTTTTTAATTATATGGAATTATTTCAAGATCAAAAAATATGACGGTGCGTGATTCTGAGACCCGGAGTGCCCAGAATGATTCGTCAAAGTTTTGTTAAGCTTTAATTAGCACGCGTAAGCATTTTTTCTAAAAAAGTGGAATAAATCTTAAACGGTTGTCCTGATCAGAAATTTGAGAGCACTGTTGTGTTTAGGATGGTAGGTTTACCCTAGGCGCAACTTAAGTTTAGTTAGCATAGGCCTCCATTGAGAAAACCCAAAAATGGCATAACTGTTAATAAAATAATTAAATAAAGTTATTTTATTATTTAAATGCTTATAAATCATGAACGATGACTTAGATTAAAAATATGAGACCACCGTTGAGGTCATGAGGGTATGCTTTCTTTAGGAAAATACTAATATTGGCCAGTGTGGTCCAACTATTGAATGTTAGTTTCTTTCCATAAATAAAATAATTAAGTAACAATTATTTTATTGTTAAAATCCATAACTTCTAAATGGTAACTCGAATTAAAAATATGAGAGTATCGTTGGGTTCGTTGGGGCATGTTTCCCTTAGGAAGAGCCTAACCTCGACTGGTGTGGGTTGAGGGTGAATGTTAATAATTTATTGAACTTTTTTTAAGGTATGTTCAGTAAATGTGTGGGTGGCATTTTCTAACTTTTAAACCGGTGCTTGGATTAAAAATAAGAAGGCACCATTGAACTCGCAGTGTCGAGATTCTCTTATCGGATCTTTAACCTCGACCTCGGTGGGTTTAGAGAGGAAGTTGGTTTTTGTGCTTTTCGTGGAGGATTAAATAAAATAAATATATTTTATTTTAAATATCCTCCCACCTCTCCTTTTAATTTTTGGTGTCGGGAACCACAAGAGGGTGGTCGGGCATTTAAATGATGGTAATTAAATGCTTGGTTACACAAAATTTGTAACCACTAATCCCTTTAATTAATAGGATTCATTAATTCTAAATAAATGAACCACCTCATAAATTAAGATTTATATTAACTCTTCCTTGGGGTTCAGTGTTTGTTTCCATTAGTGAAAGGAGGAGCAGGATCCTGAGGCTCTTGACGAAGAATGGATCTCACAATCGAGAACCCAATATCGTCATTCAAGTGGCGTCATTGGAAGCTTGTTGCGGGAATGATGAACATTGATCCACCTTCAATCGCAAACATTCTCCAAAGGATTTATGAGGTAGGGGGTTTATTTTGAAGTGTGGTAAATATCTATTTGTTAATTCCTCTTGTTCTTGATTCTCAACGACGATGGCCAAACAAACATGCCCATCGATCCGCACATAGACCATGATCCTTTCTATTTTGTTCTTCACGCATTCTTTATCGCCAAATAATTAAGCATGCTAAAAACTCAATGTTTCATTGAGCACGGCATAAAGACACAGAGATCTTGACCTGAGGATCACGAATCTGCGATCATCGCATTTTTCGGGCTTAAATCAAAGATGCAGTGTCCCGCGGAAGGGGCGATGTGGCGGCCCTATTCCAGCATGTCTTCAGGGCGCAGCTCCGAGTGGGATAGGTGATGCGACGTACTGCAGTGGTCGGCACGGCTCTGAACAAGCAAGGCAGTGTGGTGAAGGTGGACTGGCAGTGTGCGGCGAGTCTGAGGCGGCTTCAGCCGGTGGTCTGGGTGCGCAGAAGATGGTCGGGCCGTGGGGTATGAGACCGGCGAGGCATCGGGGTGGTCGGTGCAAGGCGACGAGGTAGTTCCAGGGCAAGCAGGGTCGAAGGCAGCAGATCCGACTGAAGAGGGCCACGTGAAGGGCTGGCTGTTAGGGTTGCAGGGAGAATCCATGGAACCGTGCGTGAGAATTTTGGAGAAGAAGATTGAAGATTGGAGAGAGAAAGAATAAAAGAATTAAAAATTAAAAGAGAAATAAATGATAAAGTGGGAGGTGCTACCCGCATTCACCAAGGGGTCCTTGTGTGTGAATCTCAATTGATATTGGTTAAGGAAGAAAATAAAAATAATATAATAATAATATGAATAATGTTATTATTATTTTTGGTTGTAAAAACCATTTTTCGTGGGTAACTTATCCGTGCGACCTTGGTTTCACGAACCATCAGCGGTAGTGTGACCCTGACTTCGAGACAAAAATTATGAGTCCAATATTGGATGTATTTTTCGGGTTTTTGGATAGGGTACCCGAAACGCTCAAATAATAATATATTATTATTATTAAATCTTCAACCCTCCATAACTCCTGTGTGCGACGTCTGATTGACTTACCATCAGTGGTGACGTGATCCTGTCATTAAGATGGTTAATTTAAGTCTAATGTTGAATATTAAATTTTGGTTCATGTCTTAGGTCCATGAAACACCCAATAATATTATTAATATTATTATTGGGGAATCTTTTATTCGACATACCTCCCTCATATGGTGTCGAAATGGCGAACCGTCTGCGGCACTGAAATCTTTGAGATGAGGTGGCCCTTTTGAGATACTCCATGTGTCTTTCAGATAAAGTTGGATTTTGGCAGGTTGGATCGTACTTGAATCCAACTGGGACCTCAGCACTAAAATGCCTATAGCTTACAGACTGGGTGTCTTATTGACGTGATGTCTGTTGTGTTGGAACCCTTATGACGTGATGAATCATCGGTTTACTTCTTTGTAGAACTTCATGGCGATTGAGGTACAACCGATGGATTGAGGATTGATTCTCCCAAACGTGCTAATGAGTGGGAATCTAGTGGATGGCAGTGAGGAGGAGGTTGGGGGAAGATCATATGGAGGTTAGTACCGAGCGATCATCTGTGGGTCAGCGCATACCGATCCTGTGTGGGTCATATCTTGTGTGGGTCATTGCGGGGGTTAGTACCTATCGATCTTATGTGGTTCTGACTCCGTATAATCAGCAGTAGTGCCTATTGATAGAATAAGATGATGTAGCTTTGCGACTGATCATCTATACTTCTATACTTCACTAATACCTATGTGAGATGAGTCTTTTTCCTTTGTGGTGTTACCTTCGTGGTGTTACCTGTGTGGTAATTTTACCTTCGTGGTGTTACCTGTGTGGTAGTTTTACCTTCATGATGTTACCTTTGTGGTATTCTTCCCTCATGTATGAGATGAGTATATCTTGATAACTTAGGTATATATATGGGAATATACCTAAGCATAGTTGATGACTGCTTCGTGCTTTGTGATTGAGGTCTTGCTTTATGGTTATACCTTTGTGGAACTCTGGGAGACCTTCGGGGGTCTCGGGGTCTGTACTAATTCTTGTTATACTCACCCCTACACGGGCTATGCCTGCACAATGTTGTGTCTTTCCAGACAACGGGCAGTGTTGATCGAGGCTGAGGGAGCCAGGATTGGATGGTACTCAGAGGTGGACCATTTGGCGTGACATGGTGCAGGGACTATTGATCATGAACTATACCTAACCTTCAGGTAGGATCCTCAGTGGATGATCAAGGAGCTATTTTTTCTATTTTCAGTTATACTTTTACTTTCCAGTTGGGCTTGTATTCTGGACCCTTTACTTTCAGCACACCTTTTTACTACAGCAGTTTACTCATGGTTTCCTCTCATTGTACTCTTGGTTTTGTCTGTTTGTACAGGTTTAAAAGAAATTTATTCCTGTTATAGGTATATTCCATTCTGATGCTAGTTATTATCCTCTGGCCTATGGAAGGCGGGCTTGGGGTAGTCACGGCATGGGCCCCAGGGGATGGGTCGTGACAAAGTGGTATCATAGGAGTCGGTTCTACAAAAAAACTAGAACTCTGATATTTACAATGGATCAACATTGTTAAGTGTTTTGAGTGTGGTTTTCAATTCAGGGAGTCCAATGTTAGTGCAGCAGCCGACGTATCCATACACCAGGACCTTGAATTCTGATTTCTGACTTGGTGCACGAAAACACTGATTGCGTGTGTTTTGGAAATGTTTTTCCTTGGTTTCTTTGGAATCATCTCATGAGGTATAACTTAATGACTATGGTGAACTTGTTCCTTATCAGGATTCCACCATGTAGACAACCAGCTAGGATTCTTGAGAGAGTACATGATGATGGCCCATCGAGCTACGAGGCTCCGGTATAGGTCCCTCTTACTATGTTGGCACCTTCAGGTGGTGTACCAGCATCACCACCACCCATTGGGAAATATTTACCACCAGACGCACTGGAGAATGGTGAACGCCGAATAAGAATGTTGAACAAGTTCCAATGGCATAGGCCTCCAAGGTTTCGAGGCGAGACAAATCCCCAGGTAGCTGAGGACTAGTTGGAGGTTGTGGCTAGAGTTTTCCACCTAGTTGGGACACCAGCCGATCAGATGGTGATCCTAGCTGCTAGTCTTTATCAGTGTGTGACCATGATGATGGTTTTTATGGTGATGAGGCTTCGATACATGGACATTTTCCTGAGATGGTACCTTTGGATAGTGTTCCAGCTATATCACTACCTGTTGGTCAGCAGTTACAACTGACAGTACTGGTAGAGGACACATGTAGGCTTAGTGCCTTACACGTGATTCAATGTCAGATACCCCTCAGTTTTTGAGGTGATCTTGACTCACAGGCGGCCAAGGACTGTCTTGAAGAGGTGGCTGAGTTTCCATCTATCCAGGACACCATTCGATCAGATGGCGTTCCTGGTAGAGAACCTTCTACGTTGCTCAACAGGACTATGACAGGGTTTAGATTACCCTGATCTTGAGAAGAGGTGACTTTTATATGGAATAGCTTGAAAAACTTTCTTAAATAAGGGGATATATTTCCATAAGGGATAAGGGATGAGAGTTCCCTATAGCTTCTACAGCTTCAGTAGGATGACATGTCGGTATCTGAGTATTCATCAAGGCATACCGAATATCCCAAGCACTCGATGAATACAGTACGGTCAGTGTTTCAAGGTTCAGACCTCCGAGCGAGGTGTGTTTAGGGACATCCAAGACAACACTATTCCTCAATGCATTCCTACTTATGTTAGGGTGCTAGAGAGAACCTTTATGGTTGAATGTTCTTTGGATAAGCAGATATAGCCAGTGAATGTTAGTAGTGGGAAAGTAGGAAAATGATGCCAGTCTCAGAGACTTGGGCGTGTAAAATGTTTTGGAAATAGGAAGTGATGGGGTCAGATGAATTTGTAGGGATGAAGACATGGAAGTGGATCTAGGAGACCAGCATGAGGTGGTATACATTTCGACATGTTACAACTACCCCCCAATGTGGTCCCCATCAGGCTTAGGGAGTTGGAGGACAGGGGAAGGGAGTAGCTGCAAGCGGTCAAGGAGTGTGACCCAAGGGCTCTAGGAATGATTATAGGTATAGTTTGTGTCTATTACTAGTTGTTGTATTAATAGACATAGGTATCAATCATTCCTTCTTACCATGAATCTTGTTCAAGACCTAGAGTTTCTGGTTAAATAAATGACTTGACCCTTGCATCTGGAGATACCTTTGGGAGGAGACTCGATAATCACACTCATACCAAAGGTATGATTTAGCCCTTGAGGTGAGAGTTTCATTTGGAACCTCTTGGTGGTAGTGTCAAGGCCTTACGACGTTAGTCTAGGTATAGACTGGACATCCACAGTTTGTACTCAGATTGACTGTATTAGGAAAAAAGGTTGTGGTTTATCTACAATGTTGGAATGGGGTTTTCCTTGGTTGGAAAGAAAGGGAACCCAGGAAGCATAGGATAAACTCATGGATAGGAGGGTGCATCCAATCACTCTTGAGTCAGCCATCCTTACCCTCATGGTAGTAGGAGTTTTGAGTTTTCAGTTCCCAACAGGAGTAGCAGAGTGTGGGGACATCTTTTCAAAAGTTGTTTCCAGGATTACCTTACCAAATGGAGAGGGACTTCATCTTTGGTGGGGTACTACCAGAGATTTATACTTGACTTCTCCAGGGTAGTGGAACCCTTTCTAGCATTGATGAAGAAAGGGGAGCCTTTCCTGTGGACAGAGAAGTTTCAGTAGAGCTTTCAGGAGCTGAGACAGAGACTGACGAGTGCCCCCATCTTGAGGCTACCATAAGAGGGTGTTGGGTATGTAGTCTACTGCGATGAATTAGGGACTAGACTAGGTTGTTTCCTGATGCAGGAGTGGGAAGTGATCGCCTACGGCTCACGGCAGTTGTGACAGCATGAGAAGAACTGTGCTACCCATGACCTGGAGTTAGCAGCAGTGGTCTTTGCGCTAAAGATGTGGCAGCACTACTTGATGGGTGAACGGTTTACTATTTACTCTGATCACAAGAGTCTCAGGTATATCTTCTCAGAGAAGGACCTAAACCTAAGATAGTGATGATAGATATAGTTTATCTAGGACTATAACCTTGAGATAGTTTATACTCCTGGGAATGGGAACGTGGTAGCAGACGCGCTCAGCAGAAGGTCTGGTCTATAGCTGTTGAGTGAGGCGTCAAAGCAGCTAGTCACGCAATGGATATCCTTCATGGATAAAGATAGAGCAGCTTACCTCCAGTCTATGACTTTCACTCCCCTAATTCTATAGCGAATTCGAGAGGCACAACTTGGGACTTTGACTATGAGGCCTGACGTGCTCATATATCCTCAGGACGGTCTCCTGAGGATTTTTTGAAGGTGGAGAGTGTAACACCCCGACCCCAATTACCCAGAGTCGGTGAATTATTTTAATACATTGGCATGATTACAATAAATCAAGTCCCAAAGGACCGATCGGTTTAGTAGTCTTGGAAAATAGATTACATACATGAATGTTACATTACACTTTATAACATACAACACAACATAAATAATCTTTTAGGAATTCCATTATTCCCTTAGTTTAACCCTATATCTCAATCACAATACACTTTTTGGAATCCTTATAAAAATAAAACATAGAAAGGGGTGAGCTCATATGCTCAGTAAGGATAACAATATAGCGGAATCTTTCATAAATAAGCATAAACATTTAAGGGAATGTATAATACTAAAACAAAAGCCTTTTAAAATTAAACTCTAGCATAATATGGAAAATATAAAATCAAATAATTCCATTTACTTATTCACGTGGATATTCTACTAGTCGAATAATCACATGCAATATCAATAGCCACTTTCATAATGATGGAATGCATAATGACATACTTCATAACCACATAGTAAAGGCCTTGCGCCAAGACTACAAATAAGATTTTATCAAGGAATTTTTCCAAGACACTAGTTTTTCTCATGAGACCTAACGATGCATCAAGGAGCTATAGTGGGCTCCACCTGTCACTTAATAAGTCCAATTCATTCCTCATATGAAAAGGTTTAAACATGACATAAACATTCGTATTAAAACTAGCATGCGAAATGTCAATACTTTGTCCATAAACCATGAATGGTGTGAAAATAACACATCCATAGTCAAACATATCACAAAACTTTCAATACAATATGGAAGTTTTGTATCGTAATAAATCAACTTCAAATAAGCTTAAAATATATCAAATGGTGTTGACATAGATGAAATCAAAACTTTTTTTTTAGAGAAATATCTCTTTCTATTTTGAAATCATTTAAAAGTCATATAATTATAAAAGAAAACATTTATTTTGAAAATATTCTTTTAATCTTTTAATGGAAGCTTTGATGATGTTATAACGGTGTAAAATAGTTGCACCCTCCGTATAAGTTAAAAAAACATTCTTACCTTAATTTTGTCGAAAAGGTCATAAGGTACCTTGTTTGGAAAATGACGGAAAGATTCCTTTCAAACCATTTTATAAAAATTCAAAAAAGGGTATAAATTACTTTAACCCATTGTCTATTAAATAGTAAAAATGTTTTGGAATAAATTTTTAAGAAACATGGATGTAGATGATAAAGAGGTCCCAGTATATACTTATGTAAAAACAACCTCGAATAATAAAGAGATTGTAAAATTAACCCTTACCTTGTAATTTTCCTTGTTTGAGGGTACGTTAACCTCCTGTAAAATAGTTAAATCATTTTTATTAAATTATACAAGAACCATATACATAAATATGATATCATATATTATCTTCTAATATTTCTTTGTTAATAATATTTTAGTATTATCGTTGTTTCGGGTGTTAAAAAATTCATTTTCCTTTATATTATTTGTTATGTGAGTCGTATTTGTTATGTATGGGATGTATCTTATTAATATCCAGAATTATATAAGTCTTTAAACAATATTTTTAACCATCAAATTAAAATTAGTCTTGAATGGATATGATGGGGAATGAATCTCATCGCGTTCTTGGAGATGGTAAGTCGTACGTACGCACGAGCGACAATATCATTATTTTGATATTAAAATAATATATAATTGGATAGAATATCATATATACAGAATCATTATGATGTTATATTTATTATTTTCATCATTTATACTCATTATTATACTCATCCAAATGATGAAGTGTTTGAATAACAAACTACACCACAACGGGGAGACGGTAAGTCGTACGTACGCACGTATGGTGACATGTCATTCATAGGATGGATAAAATAATGAATATGGTTGTACCATTTTTATAATAACATAACAGTATATAGAATATACTATAGTTATTATTTTATAATGGAAACAACAAATAAATAGAAAGTGGAAGAAGAAAAGAACTTGAAAGAGGTGATGAAATATTTACCTCTTCTTCGGGTTCTTCCTTTTGATTTGATCAAAAGGGATTCTTAGGTTGGATTTCTAAATAAATTAAGGCATGTAGGATTAAGGGAGGATAGTTTAGAGGATATTTTTTTAGGGGTTTTCTGAGCTAAATAAATTTTAATGTGTGAATTTTAGAGAAGGGGAAGTGCCATTTTATAAGAGGGGTGAGGGGCACCTTAGGAAAAGCTAGAAATATTATTTTATAATAAAATAATTTTAGGTTTATAATGGCTCAAAAACTAATTATTTAAATTACAATGTGGTGATGGGTCTAAAACCTCTCAACCAATAGGTTTTAGACAGGTTTGGGTCACTATATTAACCTTATCTTTAATATTTAACTCTTAGTTAAATAGTTTGACATTTACCATGTCTCTTTGTATTTTTATATTATATGGTTAATAAACTTACTATAAACTTCCAAGATAATCCCAAGTAGTTCATTAATGATACAAATATAATTATATAAGTCTTTTTTATAAACCTTAAATTTTTAGGATTATTGTATCAACCAATAATATTGTATTCTTTTTAAAAACTCATTTATGTCAATTCTGACATTATTTAATAATTGATTTTTGTTAAAGTCCTAAAAACTTTATTACTTAAAAATAAGTACATTTAATAAACCATAACATGTCATAGTTACCTATAAAATTTTTTTATGACATAAAAATTTTCAAATTATATTTATTTTAGTATTTATAATATCATTTATTTGATTGTTTCATTAGTAAAGAAAATATTGCATCATTATTGTGTTATATATAAATATATTTATTTTATGTATAAAAATTATAAATAAAATATCCTGATGTAGGAAATACTTTTATCTTTCTAATGAACATTTATAGTTGAATAGATCAATTATATAACCTCATATAATAATTGTTTTACTAAAAGATATTTGTTTTTGTTATTTTTGTCTTTACTTTAGATTATTTAATATAAAATGTCATTATCACTCCCAAGTGGCTCCATGGGGTCCCGAAATTGATCCAAGGATACCCATGGTCTGACATGTATCATTCAATAGAGTTATTACATGTGTCAGGGTAATTTAATATTATTATAATATTATTTTTTAACCTTATTTACTGGATTTACCCCTTTAACCGCGGCAAATAAAATATTTACTAAAGTAAATATTTCTAATGTATAAAAATAAAATTTACCTATTTACACAATTTGAACCTCCTGATTAAAAATATGGAATCAATTTTTCTAAATTAAAAACACAAAAGTAGCATAAATTAATTTAAAATTTATTCCCGTTGTCAAAACAAAAAACGTGTTTTTATGAAATAATAACTATCAAAAGATTGACACTTGTTTATGTAAAATTTAAATGTGAAATTACATATAATGACGTAAATTGTATTAAATTATAAAAATATAATCTAATTATACTTCCAAAACATTCAAATGCATAATTTATCACTATTAATTATTTTGATTAAAAAAGTTGTTTTTAATTAAAATTTAGTAATTTTCACTATTCATCAAAATATGAAAGTTATCAGAAAAGTACCAAAAAATTATACAAACTAAATTTTTATGTCTCAATTCTAAAGAATAAGTTTATTTTTTAAAATTGAATATATAAAAGTGTCAAATATTGGATTTAAAAAGGGTTCGCTATTAAAAGGCTATAAAATTGCATTTTTTGAAAAATACTTTTTTTTATATGAAAAAAATGAATTTGTGCTTATATTATGTCTAAGAAACTCATAATATAGATTCTAAAATTATAAGGATTATATAAAGTTCAAAATTCATTTAATACTATTCATAACCGTTTTTGAACGGCTAGTTTGGTAAGTCGTTGTGCGCTTGAACTCGGTGTTGCATGTAGTGAAAGTTATTGAATTACTTTGAAGAAATAAAGTACTATGAAATCTTGGGGTGTTACATTCTCTCCTCCTTCAATAAATTTTGTCCTCTCAATTTGAAATTATTCTTCAAAAATAAAAGGTTAAAAATAGAAAATACCTTTGTGAAAAAACCCACATCGGAAATTGGGTTAAAAAAATTTAGTCTTAATAAGAGGAAAAGGGAAAGGAAAGGGTCACCACCAAATTATGATCTTGATTAGGATAATATTGGTGGAAATTAGAGACACATAATTGGAGGAAAATCATAAATATTTATAGGGAGTTGTTGAGGTCATCAATCACAAACAAGTGTAAAATTGAGGCCCTCAAATCCATCAATCTATGATGATTTAAAATATCATAGGTTCAATAAAACATAAGGTATTAGGATAACACATTTTTTGTTTTAAGATACCTTCCCTAAAGTTTAAGAATTAATTTACCTATAGAATAAGAAGGAAAAAATTATATATATATATATATACTTGACAAGTAGAGTTTCATCCTTCATCTAATTCCAACCACAAACTCATCTTTCACTCCAAAATATTTCAAAAAAAATTCTATTTATCTTAATCGTATAGGGTTCAAAAAATAATTAATTTATAATTCACCTATCAGACCCTTTAAAAAAACTAGATTATACAATCCAGGGACTTCACTTAGTCCAGTGGTAGGCGATAAATCTCAATCGCACTATGGTTGTGGGTTTGATTCCTGCAGCTTTGTCTGACACGACGGATTGTCACACGGTCTGCGTGTTGTCCTTTTCATATCAATCCAAAAATAACCTTAACAATAGTTTCCAATTTCAAACTTAATCTGTTCCAACATTTAGACTTATCCAAAATTCTTCTATCCAAACTCACAGTTCAAAATTTATAAGGAAGTTAAACATAATGAAGATCCTTTTTGCCACGTAATAACATGTGAACACCTTCATCATGTATTATTTTAAAACATGGTAACACTCTGAATTACCATAAAACCTTATTGATTACATTCATGCTCCCTTATCCTTTATATAATACTGGATATATTCCTTATATCCAAAAATTTTGAATATTCCAACAATGATGAAATAAACAAACTATTAATCAGTTCCAAGTAAGTCAAGAATATCTTATATATTTTATCCAAATCAACCATCTCTTATTCCAAAATCACTAACTCATTATTAAGACCATATTAAGGATTACATTTCCTTCAACCATGTATTTTCCAAAAAGTGTAGCATACTATTAAATCACTTTTCTTAGAACCATATAATCTCAAATCCTCAATAAAATAGTACTGCAGTACAATCCTTATTTATCTCCATAATTCATATAACCAGTATATTGTTGATACAACACTCAAATTAAATAATTCTATAATAACAACATAAGAACACTAGTCATTCCTCTTCATATGAGGTAGTATCATAAGTTAATTATTATCCAATAGCATCATTTGAGGTATACTCTGATGACTGGGACATTGATTCGTGTAGTGTCTCAACGCCTTGCGGATGAAGCATTTTACATTTGAAACCTTTTTCTTACCCTTGCAATCACATACTTGGTGTCCTTTTTCTCCACACTTATAACAAACTCTCATTCCCTTCAAGCATTTACCAAGGTGATTATTTCCACATTTATCACATATGAGAAAATCCTTCTTTCCCCTCTTCCCTTTATCCATCTTTCTCTCTACCATCCTTTTCTTCTCTTGCTTCCCTTCAAAGCCATAGGACTCAGAGAATTCTTTACTTATCTTACTAACACATTATATTATTTCTTCATATGTTGAGAATACATGGGAGACTATTTCCCTTATAAATGTTGTCTTAATACCATGAATAATATGACCCTTTTTACTCTTTAGATCGTACATATTGTTGGAGTTATCATTCCTTCTACTAGGTGCCATTTCTAAACAATGGCATACACTAGGTCATTTTATGAATCGCAATTCATAATTCCAAACATGTAAAATACCTAATGTAAATTGAACAGTTTATGGATATAATACATAATCACAAAAATGTTTTCTTTAAGGAGGTATATACTCATAAACCCTTCATAGTGGTTTGTAAAGAAAATGAGAATTATCTTAAGCATATCCCCCATGAGTTTCGTAACCAAGAGTGCAGCAAGACCCGTTATCATGCACCAGTTCCCATTCGAGTCTAGCTCAAAGTGGTGTTTTTGGGTTTTACCCCTAGGTATATATGTGCCAGATCCACCTCTACCTGATCGTATCTAGAAAGGTATGTATTGCTTGGAAAACTCACAAAATCTCTACAATACCAAAATTCTAAGAAGTTTTTCTATACTAATCCTCAAAATATATCTTAGGGTGGTGTTATCTAATCAGAGTTTCTCTAAATCTAGTTTACAAGGTTATTGTTAAACCTCTCTCTGATACCAACTGTAATGCCCTGACCCTAGTTACCTAGAGTCGGTGCATTATTTTAATACATTGGCATGATTACAAGGAATCAAGTCCTGAAGGACCGATCGGTTTAGCAATCTTGGAAAACAGATTACATACATGAATGTTACATTAAACTTTATAACATACAACACAACATAAATAATCATTTATAAATTCCATTATTCCCTTAGTTTAAACCCACATCTCAATCACAATACACTTCTTGGAATCCTTATAAAAATAAAACATATAAAGGGGTGAACTCAGATACTCAGTAAGGATAACAATATAGCAGAATCTTTCATAAATAATCTTAAACATTTAAGGAAATGTACAATACTAAAATAAAAGAATTTTAAAATTAAACTTCAGCATAATATGGAAAATATAAAATCAAATAATTCCATTTACTTATTCACATAGATATTCTACTAGTCGAATAATCACATGCAATATCAATAGCCACTTTCATAATGATGGAATGCATAATGCCAGACTTCATAACCACATAGTCAAGGCCTTGTACTAAGATTACAAATAAGATTTTGTCAAGGTCTTGTTCCAAGACACTGGTTTATCTCATGAGACCTACCAATGCATCGAGGATTTATAGCGGACTCCACCCGTCACTTACTAAGTCCAGTGCATTCCTCATATGAAAAGGTTTAAACATAACATAAACATTTGTATTAAAACTAGCATACAAAATATCAATACTTTATCCATAAACCATGAATGGTGTAAAAATAACACATCCACAATCAAACATATCACAAAACCTTCAATAAAATATGGAAGTTTTATATCATAATAAATCAACTCCAAATAAGCTTAAAATCTATCAAAGGATGTTGACATAGATGAAATCAAAACTTTTTTTAGAGAAATATCTCTTTCTATTTTGAAATCATTTAAAATTTATATAATTATAAAAGAAAACATTTATTTTTAAAATATTCTTATAATATTTTAAGGGAATCTTCGATGATTTTATAATGGAGGAAAATAGACTCACCCGCCGTATAAGTTAAAAAAAACATTCTTACCTTAATTTTGTCGAAAAGGTCATAAGGTACCTTGTTTGGAAAGCAACGGAAAGATTCCTTTCAAACCATTTTATAAAAATTCAAACAAGGGTATAAATGACTTTAACCCATAGTCTAGTAAATAGTAAAAAAAATTTGGCATACATTTTTAAGAAACATGTATGTGGATGATAAAGAGGTCTCAATAGATACTTACATAAAAACAACCTCGAATAATAAAGAGATTGTGAAATTAACCCTTACCTTGTAATTTTACTTGGTTGAGGGTACGTTAACATCCTATATAATAGTTAAATAATTTTTATTAAATTATACAAGAACCATATACATAAATATTATATCATATATGATCTTCTAATATTGCTTTGTTAATAATATTTTAGTATTATCATTGTTTCGGGTGTTAACTGATTCGTTTTCCTTTATATTCTTTGTTATGTGAGTCATATTTGTTATGTATGGGATGTATATTATTAATATCCATAATTATATCAAGTCTCTAAATATTATTTTTAATTATCAAATGAAAATTAGTCTTGAATGGATACGATGGGGAATGAATCTCATCGCGTTCGTGGAGACGGTAAGTCGTACGTACGCACGAGCGACAATATCATTCGTTTGATATTAAAATCATATATAATTAGATGAAATGTCATATATAAATAATCATTACCATGTTATATTTATTATTTTCATCATTTATACTCATTATTATACTCATCCAAATGATGAAGTGTTTGAATAACAAACTACACCACGACGTGGAGACGGTAAGCCGTACGTACGCACGTATGGTGACATGTCATTCATAGGATGGATAAAATAATGAATATGATTGTACGATTTTTATAATAAAATCACAGTATATATAATATACTGTATTTATTATTTTATATTGGAAACAACAAAGAAAGAGTAAGTGGAAGAAGAAAGAACTTGAAAGAGGTGATGAAATATTTACCTCTTCTTCGGGTTCTTCCTTTGATTTGATCAAAATGGCTCCTTAGGGTGGATTTATAACTAAAGTAATGAATCTAATATGAAGGGAGGATAGTTGAGAGGATATTTGGTTAGGGTTTTTCTGAGCCAAATGGCTTTGAATGTGTGAATTTGAGAGAAGGGGAAGTGCCCTTTTATAAGAGGGGTGAGGGACACCTTAGGAAAAGCTAGAAATATTATTTTATAATAAAATAATTTTTGGTTTCTAATGGCTCCAAAATGAATTATTTAAAGTCTAAGGTTATTATGGGTCTAAAACCTCTCAACCAATAGGTTTTATACAGGTTTGGGTCACTATATTAACCTTATATTTTAGATTTAACTCTTAGTTAAATAGTTTGACATTTACCAACTCTTTGTATTTTTATATTATATGGTTAATAAACTTACTATAAACTTCCAAGAGAATCCCAAGTGGTTCATTAATGATATACCTATCATTATATAAGTATTTTGGCTTAACTTTATATTTTTAGGATTATTATATAAACCAATAATATTGTATTTGTTTTTAAAACTCATTTATGTCAATTTTGACATTAATTGATAATTTATTTTTGTTAAAGTCGTAAAAACTTTATTAATTAGAAATAAATACATTTAATAAATCCTATAATGTCATAGTTACCTATAAAATTTGTGGATGGCATCAAAATTTTGAAATTATATTTATTTTAGTATTTATAATATCATTTATTTGAATGTTTCATTAATAAGGAAAATACTGCATCATTATTGTGTCATATATAAATATAATTATTTTATGTATAAAAATTATAAATAAAATATCCTGAGGTATTAAACCCTTTTATCTTTCTAATTAATATTTATATTAGAATATATCAATTATATAACCTCATATAAAAAAATTTTACTAAAAGATGTTTGCTTTTGTTATTTTTGTCTTTACTTTAGATTATTTAATATAAAATGTCATTATCACTCTCAAGTGGCTCCATGGGGTCCCAAAATTGACCCAATGATTTCCATGGTTGGACATGTATCAGCCAATAGGGCTAGGACATGTTTTAGGGTAATTTAATGTAACACCCCAGGTAAATAAAGAATATGACATTTTCATATTTATCCATATTTGTGAATAAAATATTAATATTAATTTAAAGGTAATGCTATGCTTGATGGTGTACCCAATACGCAACAATGAGTTTCTTTGAAATCTTACGTTGCACTCTAATAATAAAATAATATTATTTTAAATGGTAGTTAACGCCTAGCCATTGTAATGGCGGGAATGAATGGAACTAACTACAAAATGATTATATATGTTTTTCAAATATTTTTACTTTTATCCAATAAATGTTAGAGGCTTAAAATGCAAATGAATCCAATTTTAAGCATAAATCTTCTAATATTCTTTAAAAGATCGATTAACCGTCTTTTGATGGAGAACCCTTTTTAAATATACTTTTGAAAATTGTATATGTTGTATTTGACAAAATAAAATTCTTCTTTATAATTTGGACATAAAAATTTACTTTGTGTAAATTTTTGTTATTTTTTCGATAAAGATCATTTTTAGTGAAAATGTTGCATTTTAATTCAAAACCACTTTTTAATATGATTTATTTATATGGATATATTATCTTTTTAATTGAGATTAAAGTGTATTTAGAATATATTTTTATCATTTAATCCGATGGTGGTCATTGGAATTAATTTCACTTTGAAATCGGACTTAAACTAGTGGCAATCTTTTAATAGATATTGTTTCTTAAAAACACGCTATTTATTTTGACAGCGGGAATTAATTATTAAATTAATTAATGAAACTTATATGTTTTTAATTTTTTAAAATAGAAATCATTTTTGAATTCAGAATATCAAATATAGCTTAGGGTGAATTTTTGGTATTTTTCTGAAAAACTTCAATTTTTGATGAATAGTGAAACCACTAAGTGGTAGTTAAAGAAACTGATTTTTCATTTAAATGAAACTTTACCACTTCTGTGATTTGATTTTCAAAAATCCGACATGCATGGTTGTCATTAGGAAGTAAAATGTGGTTCAATGAGATTAAAATAATTTTTTGGTGAATAGTAACTTTTAAGTTTTATTAATCGTGATTAAAGGTAATTAGTGTAATTTAAGGTAAAGATAATGTTATAATAATATGAAATGACCTTTACACATGTCCTAACTTTATTGTATGAGTCATGGAAGACCAATACAATCCATGGGTCAACTTGGGGACCCCATTGATCCACTTTGGTTAGAAAATGACATTAATAACTTTTTATTTAAAGTTAAAATTAAAATGTCACAAACATGTATTGTTTTACTAAAACAATTTTTACGTGGGGTTATACAAGTCATATTTTTTACTATAAATATTCATTAGAAATATAAATATATTTCATACATCATGATATTTTTTTATAATTTTTAGACATTAAATTAATTTATTTATTTATGACACCGTGATGATGAAGTGATTACCTCATAAATGAACGATTTAAATAAAATAAGAAGATAGGGTAAAATCTAAGTCTTACACTTGTCACAAACCTATTGGATGGGTGTATTTCGAAACCCTATCACCTTAGCCTCTAAATATATCCTTTTGGGATCTTTAAAATCTGAAAATCATTTTATAATAATGTAATATTTTATAACTTTCCAAGAGTTCCCCTCCTCTTCTCTTATAAAAGGCCCCTACCTCTACCACCTTACCCACACCTCTCAAGTCTTTTTATTGGATAAACCCTGCCCATTTCATATCTACACATCCCTATATTAATCATTGAAGCCTCACCTTTGGCATAATTCTCTTCAATAAACCCTTTTGGTTCAAACCAAGAGGAGTTACCCGATTTAAAGGTAATGTCTTCACTTGTGTTCTTTTGTTTTATTTTGCTTCTCCAAACCCCTAAAATCTTTTTATTACTTTATTTTGTAACAAAACCAGTATATTAAATATACTAGGATGTTTTTATATGAATTATTATATCTACACTTACACACACCTCCATCTAATGGTTAAAGAACATACTGTTTCTGTGGATGGAAAATTACTGCCTCACAAAACGATGATTGTTCAATCTTCTCTTAACACCTTTCATGGTGGACATTATGATTTCACTATATTTTATATATGATATATATGGTATTTATGTTTTCAATATGCTTCTGTATTTTATATTTAAAACAAACCTTTATGCTTTGCATGTTGTGCAGATGCGATAATTTCATACGAGGAAGTGTGGACTACCGCCCCCTCAAGTGATGTGACTCGTTCATGCAATACATGGAATGTATAAATAATGAAATTAATTAAATTATGTGACCTATAAAACATATATATTATACTGTAATTATAATATATATATATATATATATATATATCTCAATTATTTTTAATTCCATTAATATGACAAAAAAATGAAAGTAGCGTTCATGCGTATGTACGGCCTATCGTCTCCATGAACGGTGCATTTCATTTCTTTTTATCTCCAAATTCTATGGAATAGTATAAAATTAATATATAATGGATATATATGATATTTAAATCATTAATACTATTCTGGAGATGATTTAATTATAACTACATGGACAATCATTTTCAAACAAGTTCATTTTTTTGACTCATGTACCAAACATCAACAAAAACATCTGATATGAACTCACATTATTAACCAATTATTATAACATTATAATATGTGATATGAACTGAATAATAATATTTAAATGATTACCTTAATAAATTATAAATTGACAAAATTTTATTATTCAGCAATATAAAAAAACGAACAAGACAAGTCGGACTTGAGGTAAGGGATCCTACCTCTCTCTTTCTTTTTAAGTACTCTTTTTTATGTAACTTACTTTAAGCTCATCTTTCTTATGTTGAGGGATGTTCTTTTATATTAATATTGATTTAAATTTTATTTTAATATTATGATAGACCCTATTTGATCTCATAAATCCATTTTTGGAAGTTTTAAGTGGTGCCGTTAGGCTGCCGAGTTTTCGTAAGGGATTTTTCATCTCACTTTTATTCCTGTGAGATTTATGCTACATTGGACACTATTTCCTTTTGTGTGGTGTATTTACTGCACATTATTTTTACTATTTGTATAATATACTCTCATTTATTAGTATTTACATCTTCATTGTATGACCCTTCTTTCATGGGGTGTACATTTTGAAAGTTACCCAAATCGGTAAGGGAACCTTTCACACTCCTCTTTTTAAAAGTCTTATTTTGTTATGTCTTTTAATTTACATCTTTTTATGTTGGGATATGTTCTTCTATATCCTTATTGATGTAAATTTTATGTCCAAGTGATGAGATACCATTTTCTCTCTCATCAACTAATTTTATGAATTTTAAAGTGACATCGTTAGGCTGTCGAATTTTACCAAGGGAATTTCTTATCCCAATTTCGATTTCTTTGGGTTCAACTTGTAGTTATTGAATATGTCATCCTATAAATATGTTTTAATGTTATATGGTTGTTTTACACTTAATATCCACTTATATTGGGTGTATTTATATTTTTCACACATAATTATGAGATTGATTTATCCTTAATTTAAGGATACCTTCTTTATAAGGGATTTCATCTCATTTTACATTTATATTGAGACTTCATTGTTGTTATGCACCAATTAACTCTTATATGGTGTATATACTGTCCTTTGGAATATTATATCATGAATCCCTATATTCTCATGATATTATAATGTTCTGATTAAATGTTATTCCTCAATTATTGTATTCAAGTGTCTCTCATTTTGTTAAAAACTCTTTAACTAAAATATAATTTTAAATGTTTTAATGATTTATTCTTATAAATATTTCTCATTAATATCCATGTTTTCAAAATGGTTTTAATGATTTATTTATATGGATATTAATGGTTAAAAATGTTAAAATCTTTAAAGTGGTATGGGACACTTTGATTCAAAAATCTCTTTATTAAATGTTTTAAATGGTTTTGAAAATGGTTTTTAGAATGGATTCATTATTTCAATATCTTAAAATGTTATATTGTTATTGCAATGTGGTAATGTTATCTTTCCTTTATGCTTAAGTTATGTGTTATGATTATGTTATGGTTCTTGGGCAATGTTTATGAAATCGGGTGGTTTCGTGATAAACTAAGGGTGGGTGAGCCCGTGATAGCTCTCCAATGCATTGGGTAACGCGAAGGAGTTAAACTTTAATGTTTCTCCGAAGAGATTTATGGAATATACTGTGATGGGTATTCCAAACGTAACCATGAGGGTTACTCCCTGCGTAAGAATGTTATGAATGTCTCAAGTTACCTTTATGTCTTATGATTTCTATGAGTTATTCGTAAATCTTATGATTTAATGAGGTATGTTAAATTGCTTATGTTTTATGAGTAAAGTATGATTTCATTGATTCTTATGTATACATGGACTAATGTTTTCTTTCCGTATTGTTATAACCCTTACTAAGCTTTTTATGCTCATCCCAAGTTTTTTTGAAATGTTTTTCACAGGACATAAAGTTGAATAGGGTCAAGGATGGGATCAAGGAAATGTCAGGCTGTCTAAAACAAGGAACTAGACATGTCTCTTTTGTTTAAGAGTTTTTTTTATTTTGTGAAAAAAATGGAAGTTGAGTAGATGTGTCTACTTTTTAATCTTTGAGATGTAATAGTTATGTCCTAATTCTCTAAAACTCTAAACCTGAAAAGATCCTTAATGTGAATTATTCATTTAATTCAATAATAAGTAATCTTTAATTCCGGGTCCTTATATTTAATATTATTATAATATTATTTTTTAACCTTATTTACTGGATTTACCCCTTTAACCACGGTAAATAAAATATTTACTGAAGTAAATATTCCTAATGTCTAAAAATAAAAGTTACCTATTTACACAATTTGGACCTCTTGATTCCAAATATGGAATCCATTTTTCTAAATTCAAAACACAGAAGTGGTAGAAATTAATTTAAAATTAATTCTCGTTGTCAAAAAAAAAGCGTGTTTTTATGAAATAATAACTATCAAAAGATTGACACTTGTTTATGTCAAATTTAAATGTGAAATTACATATAATTACCTAAATTATATTAAATTATAAAAATATAATCTAATTATACTTCCAAAATATTCAAATTCATAATTTATCACTATTAATTATTTCGATTAAAAAAGTTGTTTTTAATTAAAATTTAGTAATTTTCACTATTCATCAAAATATGAAATTTATCAGAAAAGTACCAAAAATTTATCCAAATTAAATTTTTATGTCTCTATTCTAAAGAAGAAGTTTATTTTGTCAAATTGAATATATAAAAGTGTCAAATATTGGATTTAAAAAGGGTTCTCTATTAAAAGGCTGTAAAATTGCATTTTTTGAAAAATACTTCTTTTATCTGAAAAAAAATGAATTTGTTCTTACATTATTTCTAAGAAACTAATAATATGGATTCTAAAATTATAAGAATTATATAAAGTTTAAAATTCAGTTAATACGATTCATAGCTGCTTTTGAATGGCTAGTTTGGTAAGTCGTTGTGCACTTGAACTCGGGGTTACGTGTAGTGCAAGTTATTGAATTACTTTGAAGAAATAACATACTATGAAATTTTGGGGTGTTACAAGGAGCACGTAATCCTCTTCATAGGATGAACCATGGTACCAATGACGCTTCGGGAGGAGGTGTTAAGGGATATCCTTACATCCCCTTTAGTGGTACATCCTAGAGTGGTAAAGGTGTACCAGGACTTCCGATATCAGTACTGGTGGCCAGGGATGAAGAAAGCAGTGGTAGAAGTCTTATGCCAACAGGAGTGGAGATCCTTGGAGGTCAATGAGGGAGACCATGTCTTCCTATGGGTCTCACCCCGATGAGTATTGTGGAGGTTTGACCAGGGCGACAAACTATCTCTGAGGTTCATCAAACCTTTCTAGATTCTCAGAAAAGTGGGTGAGGTAGCGTACTATCTATCTCTCCTCCCACAAATGCACTGGGTGCATAATGTTTTTCCATGTGTCGCAGCTAAGGAGATGCGTGCAAGATCCATCGCACGTCATCAACTAGGGCGAGCTGGACATTGACGATGGGGAGACCTTTATGGAGGTTTCAGTGGGGATAGAGGATTGACAGGAGTGAGTCCTTCATGGACAGTCGATCCCTCTGGTGTGAGTTTGGTGGCATCAAGGGAATCTCTATGAGAGAACATGGGAGCAGGTGGCTCATATTCATGTTCAGTACACACTTTTGTTTGTTTTTCCTTTGTTTTGGATTTTGGGGACGTAAATCCCTAAGGTGGGGAGAATGTAATGTCACGGAATTTCCGTAGATTTTTTTTTAAAATTATATGGAATTAATTCAAGACCATGAAATCTGGAGTGCTCGAAATGATCCATCGAAGTTTTGTTAATCTTTAATTAGTGTGCGTAAGTAGTTTTCCTGAAAAAGTGAAATAAATCTTAAACAGTTGCCCAAATCATAAATCTCAGGGCACCGTTGCGTTTAGGATGGCGGGTTTACCCTAGGCACAACTTAAGTTTAGTCGGTGCAGGCCTCCTATGAGAAAACCCGAAAATGGAATAATCATAAATAAAATAATTAAATAAAGTTATTTTATTTTTCAAATGCTTATAACTCATGAACGGTGACTCGAATTAAAAATTTGAGACCATCGCTGAGCTCATGAGGGTATGCATTTTTTAGGAAGATGCTAACATTGGTTGGCGCGGGCCAACTATTGAAAGTTAGTTTTTGGTCGTAAATAAAATAATTAAGTAATAATTATTTTATTGTTAAAATCCATAACTTCTAAATGGTAACTCAGATTAAAAATATGAGAGTATTGTTGGGTTCTTTGGGGCGTGTTTCCCTTAGGCAAAGCCTAACCTTGATCAGCGCGGGTTGAGGGTGGATGTTAATAATTTATTGAAATTTTTTTAAGGTGCGTTTAGTAAACAGGCGGGTGGAATTTTCTAACTTTTTAACCGGTGCTCAGATTAAAAATCTGATGGCATCGTTGAACTCACAGTGTTGGGATTCACTTGTAGGAGGTTTAACCTCTACTGGAGTGGGTCGAGAGAAGAATTTGGTTTTTGCATTTTTTGTGGAGGATTAAATAAAATAAATATATTTTATTTTAAATATCCTCCCACCTATCCTTTTAATTTTTGGTGGTGGGGACCACAATAGGGTGGTTGGGCATTTAAATGCTATGCATTAAATTCCCAATTACACAAAATGCGTAACCACCAGTCCCTTTAATTAATAGTATTCATTAATTATAAATAAATGAATCACCTCTTAAATTAAGAGTTGTATTAACTCTTCCTTAGGGTTGGGTGTTTGTTTCCATTGGTTAAAGGAGGATCAAAATCTTGAGGCTCTTGACGAAGAATGAATCTCACAATCAAGAACCAAAGATCGTCATTCGAGCGGCGTCATTGGAAGCTTATTGCAGGAACGACGAACATCGACCCACCTTCAATCAAGAACGTTATCCAACAGATTTATGAGGTAGGGGTTTATTTTGAAGTATGATAAATATCTATTTGTTAATTCCTCTTGTTCTTGATTCTCAATGACGATGGCCAAACAAACATGCCCATCGATCCGCACATAGACCGTGATCCTTTCTATTTTGTTCTTCACGCATTCTTCATCGCCAAATAATTAAGCACACTAAAAACTCAATGTTTTGTTGAGCACAACATATGGACGTAGAGATCTCAACCTGAGGATCGTGAATCTGTGGTTGTCACATTTTTCGGGATTAGAACAAAGATGCAGTGACCCGTGGAAGGGGCAATGTGGCAGACCTATTCTGGCATGTCTTTGGGGCGCGGATCTGGGCGAGATAGGCGGTGTGACGTACTGTGATGGCCAGAGTGGCTTTGGGTGAGCAAGGCAGTGCGAAGAAGGTGGTCTGGCAGTGTGCGCTGAGTCTGAGGTGGCTTTGGACGGTGGTCCAGGTGCACAGAATATGGCCTGGCCGTGGGGTATGAGACCGGCATGGTGTCGGGGTGGCTGGTACGAAGCAACGAGGCAGCTCTGGGGCAAGTAGGGTTGGAGGCGTTAGATCCAACTAAAGAGGTTCGTGTGAAGGGATGAATGTTAGGGTTGCAGGGAGAAGATTCAGAACCGTACGTGAGAATTTTGGGGAAGAAGACTGGAGATTGAAGAGAGAAGGAATAAAGGAAATGAAAATTAAAAGAGAAATAAATGATAAAGTGGGAGGTGCTACCCGCATGCAGCAAAGGGTCCTTATGTGTGAATCTCAATTGAGAATAGTTAAAGAAGAAAATAAAAAAATATATATAAATAATGTTATTATTATTTTTGGTTGTAAAACCATTTTTTGTGTGTAACTTATCTGTGCAACCTCGGTTTCACAAACTTTCAGCAGCAGTGTGACCCTGACTTCGAGACGGAAATTATGAGTCCAATATTGGATGTCATTTTTGGGTTTTTTGATCGAGTACCTGAAATTCTCAAATAATAATAATATATTGTTATTATTAAATCTTCGACCCTTCATAACTCCTTTGTGCGACATCAGATTGACTTACCCTCAATGGTGACATGATCCTATCATTAAAATGGTTGATTTAAGTCTAATGTTGAATATTAAATTCTGGTTCGTGGCTTGGGTCCACGAAACACCCAATAATATTATTAATATTATTATTACGAAATCTTTTATCTGAAATACCTCCCTCATGCAGTGTTGAAATGATGAACTGTCTGCAGTGCTAAAATCCTTGAGACGAGGCGGTCTTTTTGAGATACTCCACGTGACTTTCAGATAAAGTTGTAGTTTTTTCAGGTTGGATCGTACTCGAATCCAACCAGGCCCTCAACACTAAAATTCCTATATCTTACAGACCGGGTGTCCGATTGATGTGTCATCTATTGCGTTAGAACCCTTATGACTTGATGAATCATAGGGTTACTTCTTCATGGAACTTTGTGGTGATTGAGGTACGACTGATGGCTTGAGTAGGGATTCTCCTAAATGTGTTAATGAGCAGAAATCCAGTGGCCGGCAGTGAGGTTTAGGTTGGAGGCAGATCATACAGAGGTTAGTACCGAGCGATCCTGTGTGGGTCAGCACCGATATTGTGTGGGTCAGATCTTGTGTGGGTCAGCTCTTAGTGATCCTTTGTGGGTCAGCGCATATCGATCCTGTGTGGTTCAGATCCTATGTGGATCTTTGTGGGGGTTAGTACCTATCGATCCTATGTGGGTTAGACTCTGTATAATCAGCACCAGTGCCTCTTGATATAATAAGATAATATATCTTTGAGACTGATCATCTATACTTCTATACTTCACTAATACCTATGTGAGATGAGTCTTTTACATTCATGGTGTTACCTGTGTAGTACTTTTACTTTCATGGTGTTACCTGTGTGGTACTTTTATCTCTCTAGTGTTACCTTTGTGGTATTCTTATCTCATGTATGAGATGAGTATATCTTGATAACTTAGGTATATGTATTGGAATATACCTAAGTAGAGTTGATGACTACTTCGTGCTTTGTGATTGAGGTCTTGCTTTGTGGTTATTCCTTTGTGGAAATCTGGGAGACCTTCGGGGGTCTCAGGGTCCCTACTGATTGTTGTTATACTCACCCCTGCACGGGCTATGCCTAAACCTTATTTTTTCTTGTGTCGACAACGGACAGCATTGATCGAGGCTGAGGGAGCTAGGACTGGATGGTGCTTGGAGGTGGACCATTTGGCGTGATGTGACGCAGGGACTACTGATCGTGAGATGTAACTATCCTTCAGGTAAGATCCTCGGTGGACGATCCAGGAGCTATTTTTTCTATTTTTAGTTGTACTTGTACTTTCCAATTGGGCTTGTATTCCTACCCCTTTACTTTCATCACACCTTTTTACTACATCAGTTTACTCATGATTGCCTCTCGTTGTACTCTTGGTTTTGTGTGTTTGTACAGGTTTAAAGGCAATGCCTTCCCATTATAGAAATATGCCTTTTTGGTGCTAGTCTTCAGCCCCTAGCCTATGGAAGGCGGGCTTGGGGTAGTCATGACACGGGCCCCGAGGGACGGATCGTGACAAAGTGGTATCAGAGGAGTCGGTTCTACCGAAGAACTAGGACTCAGATCTTTTCAATCGAACAATAGTGTTAAGTTTTTTTAGTATGGCTTTTAGTTTGGGGAGTCCAGTGTCGGCGCGACAGCTGACGTATCCATACACCAAGACCTTGAATTTTGATTTCTAACTCGGTGCACGAAAACACTGATTGTGTGTGTTTTGGAAATGTTTTTCCTTGGTTTCTTTGGAGTCATCTCACCAGGTATAACTTAACAAATCTAGAACACCTATTACTTATCAGGATGTCACCGTGTAGACATCTATCTAGGATTCCCGATAGAGTACATGATGATGGCCCATTGAGCGACGAGGCTCCGGTGTAGGGCCCTCTTACTGTGTTGGCACCTTCATGTGGTGTACCAGAAGCACCACCACCTGTTGGGTAAGAGTTACCACCAGTCGCACTGGCGGACAATGCACACTGACAGAGCACGTTGCACAAGTTCTAGTGGCAGAGGCCTCCAAGGTTTTGAGGCGAGACAAATCCCCAGACAGCTGAGGACTGGCTGGAGGTTGTGGCTAGAGTTTTCAAACTAGTTGGGCACCAGCAGATCAGATAGTGATCCTAACTACTAGTCTTTATTAGTGTGTGACCATGAGGATGGTCTACATGGTGATGAGGCTTTGATACATGGACCGTTGCCCAATATGGTACCTTCGGATAGTGTGCCAGCTATATCACTGTCTGTTGGTCAGCAGTTACAACTGGAAGTACCGATAGAGGACACATGTATGATTAGTGCCTTACACGTGTTTCAATGTCATATACCCCTTAGGTTTTGAGGTGATCCTGACTCACAGGCGGCCAATGACTAGCTTGAGGAGGTGGCCTAGTTTCCATCTATCCAGCGCACCATTCAATCAGATGGCGGTCCTGGTAGAGAACCTTCTACGTGGCACAGCAGGACGATGACAAGGTTTAGATTACCCTGATCTTGCAAAGATGTGACTTTTCTGTGCAATATCTAGAGAACCTTCCTCAAATAAGGGGATCTCTTTCAATAAGGGATGAGGGATGATATTTCCCTAGAGCTTCTACAGCTTCAGCGGGATGACATGTTGGTAGCTGAGTATTCATCGAGGTGTACCGACTATCCCAAGTACTCAATGAATACAGTACAGTCAGTGTTTCAGGGCTCGGACCTCCGAGCGAGGAATGTTTAGGGACATCCAAGCCAGCACTATTCCTCTATGCATTCCTACTTATGTTAGGGTGCTAGAGATAACCTTTGTGGTTGAATGTTCTTTGGCTGAGCGGATACAGCTAGTGAATGTTAGTAGTGGGAAAGTAGGAAACCGACGCCAGTTTCAAAGACTTGGGCATGTAAAATGTTTCAGGAAGAGGAAGTGATGGGGACAGATGAATTTGTAGGGCTATAGATGTGGAAGTGGATCTAGGAGAGCAGCATGTGGTGGTATACATTTCGACATGTTACAACCACCCCCTAATGTGGTCCCCACCAGGCTTAGGGAGCTGGAGGATGGGAGAAGGGAGTAGCTGCAAGCGATCAAGGAGTGTGACCTAAGGGCTCCAGGAATGATTTGAGGTATAGTTTGTGTCTACTAATAGCTTTCGTATTAATAGACATAGATACCAATAATTCCTTCTTACCATGAATCTTGTTCAATACCTAGAGTTTCCGGTTAAATTGATGACTTGACCCTTACGTCTGGAGATACCTTTGGGAGGAGACTTGATAATCACACTCATGCCGATGGTGTGATTTTACCCTTAAGGTGATAGTTTCGGTTGGAACCTCTTGGTGGTAGCATCGAGGCATTGCGAAGTTAGTCTGGGTATGGACTGGACATCCACAGTTCGTGCTCAGATTGACTGTATTAGGCAAAAAGGTTGTGGTTTATCTACAACATTGGAATGGGGTTTTCCTTGGTTAGTGAAAAAGGGAACCCAGGTAGCACAGGATAAACTCATGCATAGTAGGGTGCAGCAAATCACTCTTGAGTTGGCTAGCCTTACCCTTGTGGCAGCAAGAGTTTTTAGTTTTCAGTTCCCGACAGGAGTGGAAGAGTGTGGGGACATCTTTTCAAAAGATGTTTCCAGGATTACCTCCCCAAAGGGAGAAGTAATTTTGCTCTGGTTGGGTACTACCAGAGATTTATACCTGACTTCTCTAGGGTATTGGCACCCTTATCAGGATTGACGAAGAAGGGGGAGCCTTTCCTATGGATAGAGAAGTGTCATTAGATTTTTCAAGAGTTGAGAAATAGACTGACGTGTGCCCCCATCTTGAGGCTACTAGAAGAGGGCATTGGGTATGTAGTCTATTGCGACGCATGAGGGACCAGACTAGGTTGTTTCCTAATGTAGGAGTGGGCAGTGATCACCTACGGCTCACGGAAATTGTGACAGCACGGGCAGAACTACGCTACCCATGACCTGGAGTTAGTAGCAGTGGTCTTAGCACTGAAGATATGGTGGCACTACTTGATGGGTGAATGGTTTACTATTTACTCTGATCACAAGAGTCTTGGGTATATCTTCTCGTAGAAGGACCTGAACCTGAGACAACGAAGATGGATAGAGTTCATCCAGGACTATGACCTTGAGATAGTCTATACTCATGGAAAGGGGAACGTGGTAGCAGATGCACTCAGCAGAAGGTATGGTCTATAATTGTTGAGTGAGGTGTCAGAGCATCTAGTCACGATACAGATATCCTTCATGGATAGAGATGGATCAGCTTACCTCCAGTCTATGATTGTCACTCCCTCAATTCTTCAGAGAATTCAGGAGGCATAGCTTGGGACATTGACTGCGAGGCCCGATATGCTCAGATATCTTCAGGACGATCTCCTAAAGAATTTTCTAAAGGTGGGGAGCACGTCATCCTCTTCAGAGGATGCACCATGGTACCAGTGACACTTTGGGAGGAGGTGTTGAGGGAGATCTGTACATCCCCTTTAGTGGTACATCCTAGAGTGGTGAAGGTGTACCAGGACTTCCGGACATATTTTTGGTGTCTAGGGATGAAGAAAGTATTGGCAGAAGTCTTATGCCAGTAGGAGATGGAGATCCTTGGAGTTCGAGGAGGGAGACCATGTCTTCCTACGGGTATCACCCTGATGAGGATTGCGGAGGTTTGGTCGGGGCAACAAACTATCTATGAGGTTCATCAGACCTTTCTATATTCTCAGCAAAGGGGGCGAGGTGGCGTATCGTCTATCTCTCCCCCCACAGATGCATGGGGTGCATAATGTCTTTCCATGTGTCGCAGCTGAGGAGATGCATCCATGATCCATCGCACGTTATTGACTGGGGCGAGCTTGACATTGATGATGGGGCGACCTTTACGGAGGTTCCAGTGGGTATAGAGGATCGATAGGAGTGAGTCCTTCATTGATGGTCGATCCCTCTGGTGCGAGTTTGGTGGAAGCAAGAGAACCTTCAGGAGAGCATATGGGAGCGGGTGGCTCGGATTCGTGCTCAGTACCCTCTTTTGTTTTTTTCCTTTGTTTTGGATTTTGGGGACGTAAAGTCCTAAGGTGGGGAGAATGTAATGTATCGGAATTTCCATAGATTTTTTTAATTATATGGAATTATTTTGAGACCACAAAATCTGACGGCGCATGATTCCAAGGCCTAGAGTGCCTGTAATGATCCGTCGAAGTTTTGTTAAGATTTAATTAGCGTACGTAAGCAGTTTTCCTGAAAAAGTAAAATAAATCTTAAATGGTTGTCCGAATCAGAAATCTAAGAGAATTATTGCATTAAGGATGGCAGTTTTACCCTAGGCGCGACTTAAGTTTAGTCGGCGCAGGTCTCATGTGAGAAAACCCAAAAATGGCATAACCATAAATAAAATAATTAAATAAAGTTATTTTATTTTTCAAATGCTTATAACTCATGAACAGTGACTTGGATTAAAAATCTGAGACCACCACTGATCTCGTGAGGGTATTCTTTCTTTAGGAAGATACTAACATTGGTCGGCACGGGCCAACTATTGAAAGTTAGTTTTTTGTCATAAATAAAATAATTAAGTAACAATTATCTTATTGTTAAAATCCATAACTTCTAAACGGCAACTCAAATTAAAAATTCGAGAGTACTATTGGGTTCGTTGGGGCGTGTTTTCCTTAGGTAGATTCTAACCTTGAACGACGCAGGTCGAGGGTGAATGTTAATAATTTATTGAACTTTTTTTAAGGTACGTTCAGTAAACGCACGGGTTGCGTTTTCTAACTTTTGAATCAGTGCTCAGATTAAAAATATGAAGACACTGTTGAACTCACAGCGTTGGGATTCGCTTATAGGATGTTTAACCTCGACCGTAGTGGGTCGAGAGAAGAAGTTGGTTTTTGCGTTTTTTGTGGAGGATTAAATAAAATAAATATATTTTATTTTAAATATCCTCCCACCTCTCCTTTTAATTTTTGGTGGAGGGGACCCCAAGAGGGTTGTTGGGCATTTAAATGATGGGTATTAAATACCCAGTTACACAAAATGTGTAACCACCAATCCCTTTAATTAATATGATTTATTAATTCTAAATAAATGAATCACCACTTAAATTAAGAGTAATATTAACTTTTCCTTGGGGTTGGGTGTTTGTTTCCGTTGGCGAAAGGAGGAGCAGGAACTTGAGGTTTTTAACGAAGAGTGGATCTCACAATCGAGAACCGAAGATCGTCGTTTGAGCGGCGTCATTGGAAGCTTGTTGCAGGAACGACAAACACCGACCCACCTTTAATCGCGAATGTTCTCCAATGGATTTATGAGGTAGGGGGTTTATTTTGAAGTATGATAAATATCTATTTGTTAATTCCTCTTGTTCTTGATTCTCAATGACGATGGCCAAACAAACATGGCTATTGATCCGCACATAGACCATGATCCTTTCTATTTTGTTATTCATGTGTTCTTCATCACTAAATAATTAAGCGCGCTAAAAACTCAATGTTTCATTGAGTGCGGCATACGGACGTGGAGATATCGACCTGAGGATCACAAATCTGCAGTTGTCACATTTTTTGGGCTTATAACAAAGATGCAGCGGCCTGCGGAAGGGGCGATGTGGAGGCTCTATTCCGGCATGTCTTCGGGGCGTGGCTTTAGGCAAGATAGGTGGTGGGACGTACTGTGGTGGTCGGCGCGGCTCTGGGAGAGCAAGGCAGCATGGCGAAGGTGGTATGGCAGTGTGTGGCGAGTCCGAGGTGGCTTTAGTCAGTGGTCTGGGTGCGCAGAAGATGGTCAGGCTGTGGGGTATGAGATAAGGGTGTAATTTCGGTCCGGGTTGGGTCGGGCTTACCTTCAAAAAAATCGGGCCACTGACCACTATTCGGTTTGGGTCGGGTCGAACCAAACAACCTCATAAGGCGGCCCGAGCCCAGCCTCGGGCCGACCCAAACCATCGGGTCGGGCTGGGCTTTTTCGGGTCGGGTTGGGCTTTTTCAAATGATGTCATGGTGAGATTTTATTATTTTCAAAATAATTGTTTGTTTTAAAACTTTTTTTAACATTTATTTAAAACGTTTTTTACATTTATTTTTTAAAAACATTTAACATGTTTTTTGTAAAAAAAATTATTTTATTTTTTATTAACATTTTACAGTGGGCGGATATGTCATTTTTTTGTCTAAATAGATTTATATATGTGAATCTATATATATTGTGTGCAAATTGTAAAAAAAATTAATGAGCAGTTGGAGGATGCGCAACAATGGGTGAGTTTAAAACATTATTATTTAAACATTTTTTTAACATTTATTTAAAAAAAATTATAGTTTTTAACTTATTTATAATTTTTTAAGCATTTTTTAATTTTTTTTATTTAAAATTTTTTATTTAAATTGTTTTTTAACATATATTTGAAACATTTTTTTTACATTTATCTTTAAATGATTAATTTAAAATGTTTTTAAATTTTTTTTAAATGCATGATTTTTACAAGTATTTTTTTAAAACATTTAACTTTTTTTTAAAAAATAATGTATTTTTTTGTAAGTATTTGTTTAAAAAAATAATAATTTAAATGTTTGTTTTAAGAACTTTTTTTAAACATTTTTATTTAAACCGTTTTTAACATTTATTTAAAACAATTTTTACATTTATTATTTGATGTTTAATTTAAAATACTTTTTTAAACGCATGTTTTTTAAATATATTTTGTTTAAACATTTAACGTGTTTTATGTAAAAACATTTTTTTTATTAACATTTTACAGTGGGTGGATATGTTATTTTTTTCAAAATAGATTTATATATGTGTGTGAATTTATATATATAATGTGCAAATTGAAAAAAAAAATGAGGAATTGGGAGGTGCGTAGTAGTGGGTTGGTTTAAAGCGTTGTTATTTAAATGTTTTTTATCATTTATTTAAAACATTTTTTACATTTATTTTTTTTAAATGTTTATGAAAAATATTTTTAAGCGTTTGTTTAATTTAAAACATTTTTTAAACGTTTTTATTTTTTTTTTAAACGCATGTTTTTTACATATATACTTATTAAACGTTAAACATTTTTTTGTAAGAACGTTTATTTTCTATTTTATTTACATTTTACAGTGAGATGATATGTTATTTTTTTCTAAACATATTTATATATGTGAATCTATATATATTATGTGAAAATAAATAATGAGAGGTTGGGGGTGCGAAACACTGGGTGAGTTAATTTTTTTTAAATAGATTTATAAATATATATATATATATATATTGTATATATAATATATGCAAGTTTCATCATATTTTAAAAAAAATAATGAGGTTGGGGGTGTAAAAACATCATTGGGTGAGTAATTTTTTTTGTTAATATGTAATAAGTTATTATATATATATATATATATATATAATATGAGAAAATTTTAAAAACAAATTAGGGGTTGGGAGGTGCGTCGTCGTTGGCGGGTTATTTTTTTTAAATAGATTTATATATAATATATACAAGTTGCAGCATACTTACAAAAATTAATGAGGTGGGGGGCGTGCACCGACATCATTAGGTGGGTGTGTTATTTTTTTATTAATATATAATAATTTATTATATATACAATATTAAATCATTGATATATATATTATTAATAGTTTTTTTTATATATATGTTATATTAAATCATTTATATATATATATATATTAATGGATTTTTAAAAGTTACGCTTAATTGATATATATTATTAATAGATTTATATATATATATATATCATTAATGGATTTGTTTATATATATATATATATATATTGTATCATATCATTGATATATATATATATTATTAATAGATTTGTTTATATGTGTATATATATATATAATATGCTAGTTTCATCACATTTAAAAAAATAATGAGGTTGGGGGATGTATGCGAACATCATTGGGTGAGTGTTATTTTCTTTGTTAATATATAATAAGTTATTATATATATAACGTTAAATGATTGATATATATATATAAATATATATAATATAAGAAAATTGTAAAAAATAATAATTAGGGGTTGAGGGGTGCGCCACAATGGGCGGGTTAATTTTTTTTCTAAATAGATTTATATATGCATAGTGTGTATAATATATTCAAGCCGCAACATACTTAAAAAAATTAATGAGGTTGAGAGACGTGCATGGACATCATTAGGTGAGTGCTATTTTTTTATTAATATACAACAAGTTATTATATATATATAATATCAAATCATTGATATATATATATATATATTAATAGCTTTTTTGTGTATATATATTATTAATGGGTTTTTAAAACTCACACTTAATTAATATATATTATCAATGTATTTGTTTATATATATACAATATTATATATATATAATTATATATCGTTGTACACACACACAGTATAATTATATATAATAATAGTAATATGTATATATATATATATTATTTTTTGTTAATATATAATGATATATATATATATACACGCATATAGCGTTGATATATATATATATAATCTGCTGAGAATATAACAGGTGTAACGCCTGGGCCAGTTGGTCCAGGCACAGCCTTGGAAGCCTGATGTAGGGGGTCGAATCTCCCTACTAGTAGCTTCCCGTTATATTTTTTTACAGCGGGCCGGGCTTCGTATGGGCCATTAGGGTGGACTTTTTCGGGTCGGCCTGGCCTGTGGGCCTTCTTGGACAGGCCCAACCTGATGAACCTAAGGCTCGAGCCCGGCCTGACCCGGCGTGGGCTTTACCGGGTCGGGCCGCTCTGGCTTTCGGGCCGGGCCTCTCGGGATTTTGGGTCGCCGGGCCAAAATTACACCCCATGAGACCAACGAGGCGTCGGGGTGGCCGGTGTGAGGCAGTTCCAGGTCAAGCAGGGCCGTAGGCGGCAGATCCGACAGAAGAGGGCTGGGTGTTAGGGTTGCAGGGAGAAGTTGCGGAACCGTGTGTGAGAATTTTGGGGAATAAGATTAAAGATTGGAGAGAGAAGGAATAAAGGAAATAAAAAATAAAAGAGAAATAAATGATAAAGTGGGAGGCGGTACCCTCATGGAGCAAAGGTTCCTTGTGTGTGAATCTAAATTGATTAGTTATATAAGAAAATAAAAAAAATAATGTTGTTATTATTTTTGGTTATAAAATCATTTTTCGTGTGTAACTTATCTGTGCGACCTCGGTTTCATGAACTATCAGTGGCAGTGTGACCCTGACTTCGAGACGGAAATTATGAGTCCAATATTGGATGTCCTTTTTGGGTTTTTTGATTGGGTACCTAAAACGCTCAAATAATAATAATATATTATGATTATTAAATCTTCGACCCTCCATAAATCCTGTGTGCGATGTCCGATTGACTTACCGTCAGTGGCGACGTGATCTTGTCATTAAAATGATCGATTTAAGTCTAATGTTAAATATTAAATTTTGGTTCATGGCTCGGGTCCACGAAACACCCAATAATATTATTAATATTATTATTGCGGAATCTTTTATCCAACATACCTCCCTCATGCGGTATCGAAATGATGAATCGTCTGCGGCGCTGAAATCCTTGAGGCGAGGCGGTCCTTTTGAGATACTCCACATGACTTTCAGAGAAATTTGGAGTTTGGTTGGGTTGGATCGTACTCGAATCCAACTGAGCCCTCGATACTAAAATGTCTATATCTTACAGACCAGGTGTCCGATTGACATGTTGTCTATTGTGTTAGAACCCTTATGACGTGACATATCATCGAGTTACTTCTTCGTGGAACTTTGGGGTGATTGAGGTATAACCGATGGCTTGGGTAGAGATTATCCCTAACGTGCTAATGAGTGGGAATCCATCGGATGACAGTGAGGCGGAGGTTGGAGGCAGATCATACGGAGGTTAGAATCGAGCGATCCTATGTGGGTCAGCACCGATCCTGTGTGGGTCAGCGCTCAGCGATCCTATGTGGGTCAGCGCATACCAATCCTATGTGGGTTAGATCCTGTGTGGGTCATTGCGGGGGTTAGTACCTATTGATCTTTTGTGGGTTAGACTCCATATAATCAGTAGTAGTGCATCTTGATAGAATTGTTAGGGTTCAGCCCGCACATGGGTGTTTCCATATTTGAGATAAGATATGTTTTTGAATTTGATATGTCTTTTATCATATCACACAGATAAGGATGCATGGTGATTTGGAGATTTAAGATATTATATTTCATATATTATCTGTATTTTGAAAAAGGAAACAGTGACTTGAAGATATATTTTTTGGAAATTCAAGATTCTTCCACTGTGTATCTGCCAGTATGAGATTCAGGTGATATCTCATGATATCTTTTTTAATATATTTTCAGATTTTCTTTTCAATCAAGATATGTGGCATATGGGAGCCTATTAAAGGGGAAGCAGCGATCAAGGAAAAAAAATTGGTGGTGTGCGACAACCCAAGGAGAGAAGATACTTGGGTGATTGTTTTCTAGGGTGTGGGCAGCAGTGAGCAGCGGCAAATCAGGTTGTGAAACGAGGTGTTGCAATGACATCGCAAGTTCGATTTTGATCTCTGAAGGGTGACGTATTGTCACGGACTATTATTAGAGAGGCGACAGTGGCATATCAGGGTGTGGTATTTCATACAGGTTTTGTGTTGTATTTGCGATTCAAGTCTCGGGTTTAACTTGGATTTTTGTAATCTCTTATTCATAGTGAATTTTCTCACAGTTGCCCCATGGTTTTTTAATCCTTCAAAATGAGGGTTTTTCCACAATAAAATTTGTGTCATTTTTTATTCTGCTGTTTGGTTTGGCACTTCGTTTACATTTGTGATTCTCACAAATTGTTGTTGTTGCAACTAAGTTTATATTTGAAACCAATCTGTTTCTGACACAACATCTGGTATCAGAGGAGGTTATTCGTGTTTTCTTGCTGATTAATATGGGGGATTCACACCGTTGTATTTCTGCTCACATTGAACTGTTCAATGGGAAAAATGATTTTACACTTTGGCAGCAAAGAGTTAAAAATATTTTGGTATGTGAGAAGACAGCGAAGGTGTTGAAGAAAAAATCAGAGAAGCCGGAGACAGTGAGTGATGGTGATTGATAGGATATGTGAAAGTTGGCGACAAGAACGATTTAGATGTATTTGGGTGATAATACACTATCGGAAGTGATGAATCTGACAGATCCGAAGGAGATCTGGGCGAATCTTGAAAGCAGGTATAAATCAAAATCCCTCGCAAATCGTTTATATTTGAAGAAACGGTTTTATCATTTGAGAATGCCAGAAAATGAAGATTTAGGTAACCATCTGGACGAGTTCACCAAACTTCTGACGGAGCTATCCTCGGTGGCGGTCAAGATTGATGATAAAGGTAAAGCGGTACCTGTTGAAATGGAAGAAGAAGACAAGGATTTGCTTCTTTTGGGTTTGTTGCCTGATTCATGTGATAATCTCATCACCACACTGTTGTTTGGGAAGGATACACTGAAGTTGGATTATGTGATTTCGTCATTGTTGATGAATGAGACTCGGCGAAAGACAAATGATGGTGAATCTTCAGGTAATAGTGGTATTCTAGTTGTAGCAGATGGACGTGGTAGTTAGAGAGGTCGGTCAAAGACAATAATAAAGGTCAAGTGCTTCTTTTGCAATAAGGAGGTTCATGTGCAGAGACGCTAGTATGAATTGAAAAATCTTAAGGAGGAAAAGAAGGTGCACGACACTGATTCTGAGGATACTAGCGTAAGTCTTGTTCAGGGTGAGGGTGGTTTACTTTCATTTGGCGTTGATTGTCATAGGTCATATTTTCACACTGAATGGGTGGTTGATTCCGCATCATCATACCATATTTCACCAAATAAGGGACTATTTTCTTCATATGAAGAAGGTGATTTTGGTATATTGAATATGGGAAATGGATATTCTGTTGATGTCGTTGGTGTTGGTGATATTTGTATCACTACGAATGTAGGTTGTACACTGACATTGAAGGATGTGTGACATGTTCTAGGTATTCGCTATAATTAGTTATCTGTTAGTTCTCTTGATACTGATGGATTCAGGAGTTCGTTTAGCGGTGGAAGATGGACTTTGTCTAGAGGATCGATGGTTTATGTGTGAGTAAAAATGGATGAAATGCTTTATAGTACAGATTTAAAGGCGTGCGGTGATGTGATGAATCCAGTTGCGAAGAGGACTTCGTCATATTTGTGGCACAGGCGATCATCGTGCATGAGTCGAAGACCATCGACTAAGTTGAAGAAGGTTTGGAAGACGAAGCATGTCATGGTAGGTGTTCCAGATCTTACACCTAATTCTTTTTCATCAGATAGTGCCACTATTGAAGAAAGAATAGAAATCAAAGATTAAGGTGGTGTGCTAAGATTTTTTGACTGCTCAAAGGATGTTGAGTAGAGGGAGAAAGTAATTCCTGTAGGTGCTCCAGATTATGTGGCGATCACAATTATGGGGGAGACAGATATTGTTGATTCTAGTATTAGCGGTGCAGACATAAGTATGAAGAATACTTTTACATTTGTATTTCTTTTGCAGGGGGATCATTCAGGTTTCTTTCAGAGATGTAAAAGAGGGATGTCATATTTTCTGTAGAGGATGGCGGTTGGTATGATACCAACCAGTTTTCTTTCCAACTGAGTTTGTTGGATGCGATCTCTTTCTTTGATGGGCTGAAGTGGGAGATTGTTAGGGTTCATCCTGCACGTGGGTGTTTCCATATTTGAGATAAGATATGTTTTTGAATTTGATATATCTTTTATCATATCACACAGATAAGGCTGCATGGTGATTTGGAGATTTAAGATATTATATTTCATATCTTATCTATATTTTGAAAAAGGAAACAGTGACTTGAAGATATATTTTTTGGAAATTCAAGATTCTTCCACTGTGTATCTGCCAGCATGAGATTCAAGTGATATCTCATGATATCTTTTTTAAGAAATTTTCAGATTTCCTTTTCAATCAAGATATGTGGAATATGGGAGCCTATTAAAGGGGAAGCAACGATCAAGGAAAAAAACAATTTGGTGGTGCGCGACAACCCAAGGAGAGAAGATACTTGGGTGACTGTTTTCTAGGGTGTGGGCAGTAGCGAGCAACGGCAAATCAGGTTATGCAACGAGGTGCTGCAACGACGCCGCGAGTTCGATTTTGATCTCTGAAGGGTGACGTATTGTCATATACTATTATCAGAGAGGTGATGGAGTCATATCAGGGTGTGGTATTTCACACAGGTTTTATGTTGTATTTGCGATTCAAGTCTCGGGTTTAACTTGTATTTTTGTACTCTCTGATTCATAGTGAATTTTCTCGGAGTTTCCCCATGGTTTTTTAATCCTTTGAAAGGAGGTTTTTTCCACGTTAAAATTTGTTTCATCATTTGTTATTCTTCTATTTGTTTTGGCACTTCGTTTACATTTGTGATTCTCACAAATTGTTGTTTTCGCAACTAAGTTTATATTTGAAACCAATCTGTTTCTGACCCAATAATAATAAGATGATCTAGCTTCGCGACAGATCATCTATACTTCTATACTTCACTAATACCTTTGTGAGATGATTCGTTTACCTTCGTGGTGCTACCTTCATGGTGTTACCTTTGTGGTGTTACCTGTGTGGTACTTTTACCTTCATGGTGTTACCTTTGTGGTATTATTATCTCATGTATGAGACTAGTATATCTTGATAACTTAGGTATATGTATGGGCATATACCTAAACAGATTTGATGACTGCTTCGTGCTTTGTTATTGAGGTCTTTCTTTGTGGTTATTCCTTTGTGGAACTCTGGAAGACCTTCGGGGTCCCTACTGAGTATTGTTATACTTACCCCTGCACGGGCTATGCCTGCACCTTGTTGTGTCTTGTGCAGACAATGGACAATGTTGATCGAGGCTGAGGAATCCAGGACTGGATGGTGTTCAGAGGTGGACCATTTGGCGTGACGTGATGCAAGGACTACTGATCGTGATTTTTACCTACCCTTCAGGTAGGATCCTCGGTGGATGATCCAAGAGCTGTTTTTTCTATTTTCAGTTGTACTTGTACTTTCCAGTTGGGCTTGTATTCCAACCCCTTTACTTTCAGCACACCTTTTTACTAGAGAAATTTATTCGTGTTTTCCTCTCATTCTACTCTTGGTTTTTTGTGTTTTTATAGGTTTAAGGGCAATACTTTCCCGTTATAGGGATATGCCTTTCCGGTGCTAGTCTCCAGCCCCTGGCCTATGGAAGGCGGGCTTGGGGTAGTCACAACATGGGCCCTGGGGGGAAGGGTCATGACATAATCACCCAGATCTTGGTATGAAAGATTATGTTCTTTTCTTTTGAAAATGGTTTTACTGTTGGTTTGGTAGATCCAAACCTTTTTAAGAAAATATTTTGTTCTAATTTATTATTGGTTCAAATCTATGTTGATGATTTTATTTTTGGATCAACAAATAAAAAACTTTGTAATGATTTTTCTGAACTCATGCAAAAAAAATTGAGATGAGCATGATGGGAGAATTAAATTTCTTTTTAGGACTTCAAATTTATCAAAAAGATTATGGAAATGTATTAAACCAAAGAAAATATATTACTGATTTATTGAAAAAATGGTCTTAAAAACAGCAAGACATATCCAACTCCTATGTGTACTAATATTAAACTTGATTTTGATGAAGATGGAAAACCAGTGGAAAGCAAGTTGTATAGAGGTATGATCGGTAGTTTATTATATCTTACTTCTAACAGACCTGATATTATGTTTTTAGTTTGTTTATGTTCCAGATTTCAAACAAATCCTAAAGAATCACATATTATTACTGTTAAAATGATTTTTAGATATTTAAAAGGAATAGTTTTTAAATCTCTTATTTATCCAAAAACTTTTGATTTTAATTTATTATCACATTCATATGTAGATTTTGGAGGTTGTAGACTAGATAGAAAAATCACTTAAGGAACCTGTCACTTAGGAAAATTGTTTGTGTCGTGGTCAAGTAAGAAGCAACACTCAGTTGCCTTATCAATAGCTGAAGCAGAATATGTGTTTGCAGGCAGTTGTTGTGCGCAAGTGTTGTGGATGAAAAACACACTGATGGAATTTGGACTTAATTTTAATAGTACAACTATCTTATGTGATACTAAAAGTTCTATAAATATTTCAAAAAAATTAATAAGTCATTCTAAAACTAAGAGTATTGATATTAGACATCATTTTATAAGATATCATGTTCTTAAAAAGGATATATCTTTAGAATTTGTTAACAATAAATATCAATTATCTGATATTTTCACTAAAAAAATCCCCACTATAAGTTTTGATTTTATTACGGGGGGGTCTAGGTTTATTTAATTTTTAAATAAGTTATTTTCTTTTCTTTTCTTTTCTTTTCTTTTATTTTATTCTATTTTATTTTTATGTTCATTACTATAAATCTAATTTATTTTTCATATTTTATATTAATATATTTTAGTTGTTTTATTTAAAATTATTTACACCGCATAATTATTTTTTTTCATAATTACTTTGTGACACAGGAAACGAAGATATGCATCACCTGTCAGAAACCCTTCATTTAGCAAAATCGTTTTCGTCTAAACTAAAACCCTCATTTTTCCTTCCAAACCCTAGAAGTCGAAAACCACAGACTTTCATATTTTTGAAATGATGAAAACCAAGAAAGTCTAAGAAGGAGACACAAGTGATCCAAAGTGACAATGTGTTACAGGCAGAAAAATACTTCAAGGAAAAGTGGTTGATATTGATTGGTTATATCAAATCAATCTACTCCTAAAACAGGAATTGGCATTTCAAGGGCTGAAGACTGCTTTCAATGACATCAATTCATAATTTATTTATGGGGTATAACTAAACTATTTTTATAAGAGTTTTCAGCTCATTTTTTGGTGATTTTGAGGATATGACGCTTTCAAGTATTTAAGATAAGGATTTTTTGATTTCTTCAATTGAAGTTTTGAAAATATTAGACTGCCCTCATGAAGGAGTTTTTCACTTCTATCTTCGATCGATTAGAGACAATAACCACTCTTCTAAATACATTATGACTTTTATTTTTAACTCGATGAACATTAGGAAAATGTTTGTTAAAGATCTCGAGGCAGATTATAAGATCTTGGTTAAATTCATTCAGATCGGTATTGCGCCATGGATGGTAGAGATGGAGAAAAATTTTATACCTTGGTATGTACATCATGTTTTTATTTTTGAGTGACATTAAGCTGAAATTTTCGTGTTATATGTTTAGGTATTTTCATTAATGATGTCAACCAGATGCTAGGATGAATTTCTATCCATATGGAAGAATAATCTCTAGAATTGTTTTTAAAAAGGATATGATTCGATTAGTAGATTCAAGGCTGAAGTGTCATTATAGCAATTTTTTAAATGCTAGAGCTCTATGAAAATTGGGATTTTTCTAGAGTACAGTGAAAGACAAGATTTTACCAGTTGGTGATGAATAAGAACAGAGCTCAGGAGCTATTGCTCAGGGGGAGCAAGGAGCTGTTCGAAAGGAGGGTGTAGTTGAATCTAGAACAGATGCAATTTCTCAACCGACTCAGAGGAGGCTTAGGTTTAATACCGAAGTAGAAGAAGTTGAGTAAGAACAAAGTCAAGAGAGACTTGTTATGAAACTAAGAAACAGAGATGTTCAACAAGTTGAAGAGCAAGTGTTGGCTTCTGGAGAAGCAACTTGCTCAGTTCATTTAGATGAACCAATTCTTGAAGAAGAAATACCAGTGGATAGTCAAGCTAGAGAGCTTCCTATTGTACCTCTAACCAGTGATCAAGTACAAGAAAATATTCAAGAGCATGTCAATATTCAAGAAGATCAATTTGTACAGAAATCAGTAACTGAGGTTACAGGAGTGGCTGTAAATCAAAATGTAGAACTGTCAAGTCATGTTTCTGGAGATCAGACTGAAGTGCTTAACAATCAGTCATTTTCAACTAAAAAATCTGTGGAGAGATTAGTGGAAAATCGTGTTCCTAATGTTGTTGATCAGACAAGGAATGCAAATGAAAGGACATTTGATTCATTGTCTCATCAAGTTGAATAAATTGTGATTAAATTTAACAAGTCCCAGGAAGAGAATGCCACTCTGTGACAGGAGCTTGAAAGTGAAAAGAATAAGATCCATGACCTTAATGAGAATACTGTTTCTACAAGGGATTTTGATGCCTTTAATAGAGAAATATTAAATGATATTGGGAGGATTATATCTGAATTTTTTACGAAGACAGATTTTGTAGATTTAAAGTGGTACTTGGGAAGTCAGTTTGAATCAGTGAAATGTTCAGTAAATCAGTCCAGTACATCTACTTCTACCCCTACAACCAGTCCAGATTTGATTAGACGATTTCAGACCATTACATATGTTATGGAAGACATGAATTCTCATCTTCAGAACCTTCAATGAAACAGTGCTCCTCTGTCAGTTTTATTGGACAATCAGAAAATTCTTGTTGATCAATTGACTCAGAGTGAACTTAGTATTAGAATTCTATTGAATCAGTTTACAAAAAAGTTGGAACAATTTATGAAGCAAGAGGAGAGCTTACATGACTTTTTTAAAGTAAATATTATTGAGGATTTTCATGTTAATCATGATTCCATACTTCTGATAATGTATTTGGGTGATAGTTTGATGAAGAAGTTGTGGTTGCAGATGGTTGAATTGAAGGATTTGTTTGAAGCTGCTCAAAATCCTTAGAACCTTAACCGAGCCAACTCCTACCCAATTCTTTTATACCCAAACCAACCTTTTATTCTGACAGTGGCCATTCTATTTCTAAGTCGCATCCTTGTTGTATTTGTACATTTTATAATCAATGAAAATTGTCTTTATTAATATTTTCTATACTTTATTTTTATATTATTTTATATTTGTGTCTCATAGACAAACATCCAGTTTTCATTATCTTTATCAGTTTATTATACCATTCACTTATTAATCTGTTAAACATTAAATGTGTTTTAATCTATTTATTTACTTCCTTTTTTATCTCACAAAAGGGGGAGAAATTTGGATAAACACAACATTTCTTTTCAATTTTGAAATATTTGGGATAAATTTAGATAAACACAAAAATTTCTTTTTATCCAAATAAATTTGTCTAATCAAATTTATTTCACTCTATGTTTACAAAATTCTAAATTATGTTACTACATTTATAGTTTTAATTTATGGGTTTTGTGATCATAAAAAGGAGGAGATTGTTGGGCATGTATTGTCTCAACAATACTCTAAATATTATTGATTTTGATGCTCACAAATACCCTTGTTTGTTTACTAATGATCTTATTTTAAGTGTATTTCATAAAGTTTATATTTTTTATAATTCTTATTTTAGAATAATATTCAAGTATTTATTCATGAGAAATATTCGATAAAGTGTTCGGAATTCTCTTAAGTGTATTCTGGAAACACTATTCACAGTTTGTCGTTTTCTAAAATCATTGTTCATTCCCTACGCTGAAGAACGTGACGTAAGGGTCATACCCTACGTTTGTATTAAAGCTTATGATAAAGGATCAGCACATATGGTTTATCAACCTTACGTTTGAGGAAACGTATGGTTAAAGAACATTACGTTTGAATGAACACTTCGAGAAAAATGGGTATTTGCGACAGGTTATTTGAGACGAGGCGTTTACCCCGTCACAAATAATGGTTATTTGCGACGAGGTCTTTCCGCTCGTCGCAAAAGGTTTGGCGCGCTTTACGCGCTAAACCGCGGGTAAGGCTATTTGCGACGGGTCCCTATTCCCGCCGCAAATAGCTGACAGTTGTATTTAGTATTTGCGACGGGGTGAGTGACCCGTCGCAAATACTTTGTCGACAGGTGGTATTTGCGACAGGGCTCATCGCAAATGTCTTTTTAACGGCCCGCTGCAATTAATGTGGGCAAAGGTATTTGCGACGGGCCCCGTCGCAAATAATCTAACCTATATATACCCTCATCCGTTTTTCTTCTCATTTCACTCTTTACCCAACTTCTCTCTCTATCTCTATAGAAAAATTTTCTTCTAAATTTTTTCATAGTTTAAACTTTCAAATCAGAGCATTATTTGTGACTGTAATACTCTGAAAGCTTCAGTTTTAAGGTATTTATCTATTTTTTATTGTTTAGTTAATTTATTTATTTTTTGTTATTTATATTTTTTGTTAATTAGATGTAAATTAATTAAATTAGAATTAGATATATATTTTTCAGTATTTATTTCTATTAATAGTTATATCCAATTGTTAATTAGCAATAAATAGTAATAATTAGAAATAATTAGTAATAAATTTTAATAATTAGAACTAAATTGTAATAATTAGTAATAAATTATAATAATTACTAATTAATTGTAATAAATTGTAATAATTACTAATAAATTGTAATAAATTGCAATAATTACTAATAAATTGTAATAGATTGTAATAGATTGTAATAATTAGTAATAAATAGTAATAAATTTTAATAATTAGAAATAAATTGTAATAAATTTTAATAATTAGTAATAAATTGTAATAAATTTTAACAATTAGAAATAAATTGTAATAATTAGAAATAAACTGTAATAAATAGTAATAATTAGTAATAATTAGTAATAAATTGTAATAAATTGTAATAATTAGTAATAATTAGTAATAAATTGTAATAATTAGTAATAAATTGTAATAAATTGTAATAATTAATAATAATTAGTAATAAATTGCAATAATTAGTAATAAATTGTAATAATTAGTAATAAATAGTAATAATTAGTAATAAATAGGAATATTTATGAATAAATAGGAAAAATTAGGAATAAATGGGAATAAATAGGAATAAATAGGAATAAATAGGAATAAATAACAATAATTATCAATAAATTGTAATAAATTGCAATAATTAGGAATAATTAAGAATAATTAGAAATAATTAGAAATAATTAGGAATAATTAGTAATAATTAGTAATAATTAGTAATAATTAGGAATAAATTTTAATAATTAATAATAATTAGCAATGATTAGAAATAATTAGCAATAATTAGCAATAAATAGGAATAAATAGGAATAATTAGGAATAATTAGTAATAATTAGTAATAATTAGTAATAATTAGCAATAATTAGTAATAATTATGAATAATTAGCAATAATTTTCTTTTATATATTATGATACATTTCACATTCTTAAAAATCTTCTAATAATATTTAACAAACCCAACTGAATAACCTCTCTATCATATCATAAATGATAAAATACTAGATCAACCTTGTGCATTTTGTACTTTATAGGGTTTTGTTAACTCATTATATCATAATTAATTCATGTCATGCCTTTATGTGACCATATTATAAAACCCTCTCACTAACTATTTGGTGAGAAATATATATGAAGTAATACAGTTTGAATAATTCTGAGATTTAGGAATCATAATCCTAACGTTAAATTCTTTGAGCATATTCAAACTTCTTAACTTCATAGCATCAAATGTTATGATGTCAACTTATGTTGTCTACTTAAAACTCTTTATAAGTGCATCATCATCATCCTTGGAACTCTTTCCATCAATCATTTGATTTTTTTAAATAATGTAACTATTTACATTATTACTTTACCAGAACATCTTAAAACCTTTTTGGATGAAGTGGCATTTACTTTATTGTGGTAAATAATACAACTATTTACACTCTTCTTTATCGCCAAAACCCTAAATTCTTTTAGGATAAAGTGTAATTAACTTTATAATATTGGTTATAATAAACCTTATGGAAATAGTGATATTCACTTTCTCATGGTAATTAAATGTAACTCTTTACATTTTTCTTTACCATCACATTCTCTAAAACTCTTTTAGGATATTAAGTGAAAAAAATCAGTCTTCAACTGGTATAGTCCTTTTAGGAAATAGTGATATCCACTTTCTATGGTAACTACGTGTAACTATTTACATTTTTTTTACCGCCATACATCCTAAACTCCCTGGGATATTAAGTATAAATCACTCTAACTGGTGTAATCCTTTATTTGTTAACTTTAAACTTCTCTAAGTCCAAACATACTCCCATTAATTATCTTAGTCGTTATATTCTTCTTAGAATATCTGGATAAAGAACAACACAAACTATTTTATGTTTAATAAGTAACACTTATTTCTTCCTGGTAGGAATATTTAAATAATAGACTATTGTTTACATGTCATATATGGTATTTTATGTGTTTGGAGCATTTTACTTGAAAATAAAACTATTATTTAAAATAAACCATCGATGGGAAAGAATCACATTTAATCATATTTTAACAAATAGTTAGATAACCATTTTATCTTAGATAAAACATTTTTATCCTTATCTTCTTCTCAAAACATGTTATAAAATCTGATGAATCATAAACCATGTGTATTAAATAAATCATCTCATGTTGTTCAAAAAAACTCTTTGTTAACTAACAACTTCTCTTATAATATAAGAAAAATATATGAAGTTATAAATTCTTTACTTGGATTCACCCAAGCTTGTTACATTTATTTACATTCAAATTATTGATGTAGTAAATTTTGTTTCATCTCTTGAATGTAAACTGCAATCTCTATCAATTATTCCTTTAGATTTTGAACTCTTGTATATTTACAACACTTTTTAAACTATTTATTTGGGATAACATGTCATTCAAAACTAAAGAATTAATTTTTATAACCCTATACCCGACATGAACACTCCATGGAGTTTCCTAAACCCCTTTAGGTATTAAAAATAATCACATCATATGGAATTATTACTCCTCCCTGATAACCTTGGGCTTTAATGACCTTGATTGGATTCTTAAAGAAACATCGTTGAACTTTTTAGTAGAATTTTATTTTTCCGATTTGAAAAATTTCCCACTAATACTGACCATGAAACACTTAGAACCTAGACATCATATGCCCAGTTCATTTATTCTCAACACTTTTAGAACATTGGATAAACTTTTCTTGAATTTACCCACATTGACAGAACATTTCTATAAATAAAAATATGATGAATTACCTAACTATAATAAGCCATTTTAGTCTCTGTTAAATCATGTTATAGAATTAAACAAATCGAAAATTATGTGCATTAAAAACACCCATCTAATTGTATTAAATAAAAATTGTTTACATGATCTTCTCAAGATAAAAATGATATGATACACATATTATGACAAGTTCACCTAAGCTTGAAGCATCCATGTTATCAATGCAATAACTTCTTTACTGTGTTACTTCAAGCTCCAATCTTCAATTCTTTTCTCTTTTCGACCTTCTATATATTTACAGCTTTTGTAAAACATGCAGTTGATATTATATATATGCCAGAACAATATAATTGAATTCTATAACCAGAAAAACTTTAAGGAAACCCTTGGTATCACTAATTCATTAATATATTCAATCATATTGAATATCATTTGGAATACCCGATCATATTGAGTATATGAGACTAAAATTTCATAAACTACCGGCATACCCAATCATATTGAGTACATGCATGGAAACTAGGATTACATTGGTCATTTTTTAGATAGTGACTTTGAAACCTTAAGTGTAACATTATATGCTTCATAAGTATCAAGATTCACTCATTGAACTATTTTAACACTTGGTTATTCAAGAAGGAACTGTTTTTACACATATAATTTTTCTCTTGCTTAAGAACTTTTCTTAAGTTACCAATATTAAGAGTAGATTACACAAAGTTTCTCCTTCCAGGGACTAATATCATAGTTTAATTTGATGATGATGATGTAATTTATCTACAAGAAAAGCTTTTATCATATTAGTATCATGTTTTATAACCATTTAATAATGAATTTTATTAAATGGGATACTGCTAAAATGATGTCCCCTTTTAAAATCCATCATATCCATTAGTAGTCCAAGATCCATATTTCACTGATAAATGAGTCTACTATAATGTTTCTCTCACTGCTTATTTATTTTGGTAAGGTACCATCTCAATCATATTATATACGACTCTTGGATAGTCGAGCAAACAACTCTCTATCCAATCCATCGTATGGATAAACTCAACCTATTACTTTGGTAACCTAATCATGTCAGGGTCTCCTGGCCAGTGCATCCAAAATAAAATTCCAAGAATAGGATAACAAGGGATAGTCCATGGACACCTGGATATGGAATGACCTACCCATGGATGTTCCAGTGTCACTAATCCTTGTTTACCTTACACAATATAATATATGGGCACCCATATATGGTGTGACCTACCCATAGATGTTCTAGTGTCACCAATCCTTATTGCCTTACACAATATAATATATGGGAACCCATCTATGGCGTGACCTACTAGGTAGAATGATTGAGGTCTTGACAAATTCCACTTTGTAAGGAATCCAACACTTAGTATTTTAGGGGAATTTAATCTCGCCATCTTATCTCATGTCATTCCCTTTTATATATTCATGATTCTAGTGTTTTATTTTGGAATCTTATTCCCTTACCTGAACCAATATGTTCAAACCATATTAATGTATAACTCTTTACAGAACCCACAAGTTTGTGTTACTCACCCAAAAATAGAAGTCAAGTATATTTGATCATATCTAAATACATCATATTCATAAGGTACATGAATTTTTCATGTAAAGGTTTAGCGTTATATGAGATTGATAATCTTCACATGAGTAATCCCGGAGTGATAGATAGTCAACCTCATTCACCTTTCTATACAAGACATGAGACTCTGAGTTGGTAGGTAGTCTGACCCCAAGTCTCTCTACCCATAGATACTTTATTTAAGAGATAATTCAATTCATTGTAACTCTAAAACCTAAAATGCATAAACTACATTTAACATCTAAATTCAAGTTCATAGCTTCAATTATAAACTGAGGTCAAGATAGACAAGATATATGAAAAAATAAATTCATTTTCATACCTAACATATAATGAAAGGTTTCGTTTCCTAGAAGGAGTTTAATATTTAAACTAAAGTATACATGATTCATAATAAAATAGTTTGTAACTATGAATAAAATAGAGGAATAGCCTTTAAAATAAATGAACAATTCAAGTATTTAAACATGAGATAATTATTTATGAAAAATTCATCAATAAAAGAAATCTGTAAACATATTATAATTATGTGTATCATTGTAGACATTCCATAATTATGAACACAAACATTTTATATCCATTCCAATGTGAACTATTTCATATTCTCTATTATATAGCATTTCATTTTAAATATATGATATTTTATGAATTATAAACAACTTATAATATAATTTTTATTATGTAAACATTTTACATAATCCAAATATCATACACCTAACATTATTTAAACCGTGATTAAATCAATCATCAAAACCCTTTTGATGTTGCATAAATAATATTCAAAATAAGGCTCTTTAATTTGAACAATTCAAATTAATTGATTATAAACAATTCATAATTTTAAACATACACATTTTATATTTTATCCTTATTTATTTAATTTATAAACACTTTATAAATTACTATTATGATTTCTAAATAAGCACTTTTATTTCTAGATCATAAGACAAGCCAGGTAATTTGTTTAAAAGTTATTTTAAATATTAACTCTTAGTATTTAAGGAATATTTGACAATAGATGTTTTATAAACATTTATTAATTAATTATAAACACTTTATAATTAATTAATTAATTAACATTTTATTGATTAATAAATATACCCCAAATACCTTTTATTGTAACTTATAAGCAAACTTAACAAAATATAAATTTTTTAAGTTTTGGTCTACCCTTATGCAGTAGGGGTGACCTATGTAGAGGTAAAAACTTTTATCTTTATATAGGGTTATGTAAGGGTAGAGATTCATAACCCTTATGCAACACATACTACATAAGGGTACTTCTTATATATACCTTTACATGAAACCTTCATGTAAAGGTGAATATTGAATTACCCTTATGTGAAACCCCTCACATAAAGGTAGATCAAAAATTACCTTTGCTTGGAACCTTCATGAAAAGGTAGTCCTCAGACTACCTTCACGTGATCCCTTCACATAGTAGCAAGTATCCAACTACCTTTATGTGAACTCTTCACATAAAGTTAAGTTGTTGAATACCACTACGTGAACTCTTTATGTAAATTTAAGTCGCATACTACCTTTACGTGAGACTATCCACGTAAAGGTAATGTCTCAGTTAACTTTACGCAACTTAGTTGTGTAAAGTTAATGCCTCAATTACCTTTATATATCCTAATCATGTAAAGGCAAGCCGTTTTCAATCAGAATTTCTAGAATTCAAAAACACGGCATTATTCTTCACAATTTCTTCATTTCATCCATGATTTCACAAATCTAAACACATGGGTCACTCTGATGCCACTGGAAGGATTCAAATGAGTCCAATAACAATTATTAGAACACATGGATCTCCCATGTCAAGACCCGCCCTCGGGGCCCGTGCTGTGACTACCCCAAGCCCGCCTTCCATAGGCCAGGGGCTGGCGACTAGTACCAAGGCGTAAATCCCAACAAAAAGGGAAGGCATTGCCTTTGAAAGTAAACAAGCACCACAGAGTAAGCAAGCGGAAAAGTAAACACTAAGTAAGAACAGAGTACAACTGAAAGTGCGGAAAAGTAAATGGGCCAGTATACAAACCAAAACTGAAAGTAAAGTACAACTCGAAAGGGAAAACAGCAACTGTAAAGTAAAAGCCGCTACACCGAGCTGTCCACTGGAGATCCCACCTAAAGGGTGGGTACAGATAGCTCCACTGCTCCTCGGGTCCCGTCGTCCGCTCCGGGCACGTCCCGCCCAGTGGTCCACCTCCGGGTACCGTCCTGCTCTGCAAGCCTCAGCCAAGATCAACGCTGTCCGTCGTCTGCAACCAACACAATGTAGTGCGGGCATAGCCCGTGCAGGGGTGAGTATAAGCTACTCAGTAGGGACCCCGAGACCCCCGTAGGTCTCCCAAAATCCACAAAGGATAAACCACAAAGGATAGATACAATCACGAAGTAACAACCGACACTGCTTAGGTATATGCCCATACATATACCTAAGTTATCAATCCCAATACGCTCCAACCTCCGCGCCCAAGTACAACTCAGTCCACACAGGAAAGTATACATATTCCACACAGGAAAGCAAAACGAAATCCACATAGGATAGCACAACACAATCCACACAGGAAAGCAACAGGATTCAGCTCACACAGGTATACTTCTTCGAAAGATGATAAAGATGATCTCTGATCCATCTAAGTCGTCGGACCCACGAAGGATCGATAGGTAACTAACCCCCGCAATGACCCACACAGGATCGGGCCCACACAGGACCTGTAGGCGCTGGTTCACACAGGACCGTTGAGCGCAATGACCCACACAGGATCGGACCCACACAGGATCGGGCCCACACAGGACCTGTAGCACTGATCCACGTAGGATCGCTGAGTGTTGTAGTCTTCGTCGAATCCACCAAGGATCTTTGTACTGTCGTCGTCGCAGTCACAGTAGTAGTAGCAGTAGCAGTCAGTCACAGTCGCAGCCAGCACTAGGGTTCCCGCACACAGCAAGCTTGTTCGGGAGGGTCCGCTCCACGAGCCGAGAGGCTGATACATAAACTGTCACATAGTCCAGAGTTGATGTATCCAAAAGTTCCGTATCGTCAACAGGAACTTAACGCAACAGATGGGGCGTCGATCGGACGCCCGGTCTGAGAGTTATTGGCTTTTACGTCCTAGGGGCCCGGTTGGTTTTTAAGGCAAAACCAACCCGACCGTACTCCACCTGCGTCCAAACCTCGGGCGGAGTATTCCAAAAGATCCGTCTCACTAAGAGGAACTCAAAAAAGCTGACGGCACGTCAATCGGACGTCCGTAGCTCAAGATATGAGCGTTTCCGCTGCGAGGGCCCGGTTGGTTTCGTGTACGAACCAAACCGGCCAAACACAAAGTATTCTGAAACTTTGATTGCGATATACCGAATCGACCGTCTCGATTCAAGGATCGCATCGCCACTGACGGTTCGTCAATCGGAGGTCCGTAGCTCAAGTTATGGGCAAAAGACCGAAGTCGATTCGAAAACGGGGGGTCCGGGTCCGGGCCAACCCGGCCCGACCCCCCCTGGGTCGGCCCGACCCGGGTCGACCCGACCCGGGTCCAACCCGGCCCGGCCGGCGGCGCGGTCCGGCGTGGCGGCGCGGCCGGTGCGCCGCTCGGGTGCCACGCGCGGGGGGCAAAGCCCCCGCTTCTCTTTCCTGGCGGCGCAGCAACCTGTCGCGCCCCATTTTAATAAATGGCCCCCCCTCACGTGGGGGGCCTGCTTTGAGGAAAACGCCCCCCCCCCCCCCCCCTTGGTGTAACCGCGGCCCCCCCATTATGGGGGGCCGGTTTTGGCTAGCAGGGGGAATTAATTCCCCCGGTCCTTCTCCCTTCCGGCCGGCCCAACATGGCCGGCCGGTTCTTCCTCAACGGGACCGGCAAGGCCGGTCCCCCTTCCGGCTTCCAACATCGGCGGCCCGAATAGCCGCCGGTCTTCACGTCCTGCCGCGGCCCGGAACCGGCTGCGGTCTTCGTCGTTCGGCGCGGTGCGACGGCACCGTGCCCCTCCGCCGCGGCCCCGCTCCGGCCGCGGCGCCTTCAACTTTCATCGACGCGGCGCGATGGCGTCGCGTCCTTGTATTATTTTACGACACGGCGCGACGGTGCCGCGCGTTTCTTGTCGTATGATCCTGCGCGGTGCGACGGCACCGCGCCGCACCCGTTTCAATCCACAACAAAATCAATATGAAAAGGAGGAGGGTCGGCCGTGTTCGTACGGTCCGGCCCCCTCGCGTTAATTGCTAACAATTGGATAAATTTCACGAAGAAATATTCTGGGGTATAAATCATGAACAAAAGTAATAAATAAACCCCTACCTTGAATTCAAGTGCGGAGCACGTCAACAAACCACGGAAGACAAGCGTCGCGGAGGTCGGCCGTCACGGTAATCGTTCATCGATTCCTTTGACGAAGAGGTACGTCCGAAGAGATACGTCGTTGGTGAATCTTCGTAAGCCGACGAAGAAAGTCTGAGGAGGAAGCGGTGTTCCCTTTCGTTGACATGGAAGGCGTCATCGATCTTCGGAAACAAATCGGCTACGAAGAAGAGAGAAGTGGCGTTCTTGAGTGTTCTTCGTGTTCTTCGTTGTGTTTGAAGAAGAAGAAGAAAGCTCCAAACTCTCTCAAGGTGGCTAAGGAGACCAACCAAAATAAAATAAGCTAAGGCTTATTTTATTCACACAATTAACAATTTGAATTTCAAAGGTTTGAAATTCAAACAACTCAACTCCATTAATTAACCAAGTTGTCAAGTTCATTAAAAGAGGAGTTTAAGGGAGTTTAAAAAAAAGAAGGTGAAGAGTTAGGGTTCGTGTGGGACCCACCACACTTAATCCTCTCAAGGGAGGTTAAGTGGATGTGGGTCCCACCCCTAACTCCCTTTGGAAGAAGTTAACCAACAAAATAAAAATAAAAAGTGTTTCCACATTTTTATTTAACTTCTTATAGTTTCTCCCAAAACTAACTTTCATTCCGCATAGAACGCAACCTCGAAAAAGGTCTCTTTAAGAGAATATCGGCACTGCGAGTTCATCGGTGCCCTCAGAATTTGATTCCGGGCACCAGTTCAAAAGTTAGAAATTCCCGCTCGTTCGTTCATTGAACGTACCCGAGCCAAACTTCGGAAAATGATTCCAGGCACTCCGGGCCTCGGAATCAGGTGCCGTCAGAAACTGCGCTCTTGTAAAATTCCAAAGAAAATTAAAAAAAAAATCCCTTGAATTTTACGGGTCTTTACATTACTCCCACCTCAGGGCTTTACGTCCCCGTAAAGATACATCAAAAACTAAGGAAACAAATGAGGGTACTGAGCACGCATCTGAGCCTCCCGCTCCCATGTGCTCTTCTGGAGGTTCCCGTGATGCCATCTGATGCGCACAAGAGGAATCGATCGCCCACGTAGGACCCGCTCCTGTCGATCCTCTATCTCCACCGGGACCTCCGTAAAAGTCGCCTCATCATCAATGTCAAGCTCCCCATGGTCAATGATGTGCGTCGGGTCGTGCACGTATCTCCTCAGCTGAGACACGTGGAAGACGTCGTGCACCCGGTGCAACTGAGGTAGTAGAGCCAGGCGATAAGCCACCTCGCCAATCCTGCTGAGGACCTGGAAGGGTCTGATGAAGCGCGGAGATAACTTGTCGCCTCGGCCAAATCTCTGTGTACCACGTCGAGGTGAGACCCGCAAGAAGACGTGGTCGCCATCCTCGAACTCTAGTGGCCTCCGCCTCGTGTCAGCGTATGACTTTTGCCTGCTCTGAGCTGTCCTCATCCACTCCTGGATGACCTGGACCTTCTCTGTCGTGGCCTGGACCATCTCCGGTCCCACAAGTGCTGACTCCCCAGGGTCTATCCAGCACAAAGGATATCTACAAGGTCGGTCGTACAATGCCTCGTACGGTGCCATCCCGATGGTGGAGTGGTAGCAGTTGTTGTACGCAAACTCTACCAAGGGTAGGTGGTCCTCCCAGCTACGACCAAAGTCGAGGACACATGCGTGGAGCATGTCCTCGAGAGTCTGAATGGTCCTCTCCGTCTGACCATCCGTCTGAGGGTGAAAGGTTGTGCTCAGACGTAGCTGCGTCTCGAACGCCTCCTGTAACCCCTTCCAAAGCCGGGAAGTAAAGAGAGCATCTCGATCGGAGACGATAGATGATGGCACACCGTGGAGCCTCACAATCTCCTGAATGTAGAGACGTCCCAAGCTCTCCATTGAGCCCTGCTCTCTGATGGGTAAGAAGTGTGCCGACTTGGTGAGTCGGTCAACAATCACCCAAATGGAGTCGTGACCTCTGGAAGTGCGTGGAAGTCCAGTCACGAAGTCCATAGATATCTCGTCCCACTTCCACTCCGGGACCTCCAAGGGCTGTACCAAGCCTGCTGGTACCTGATGCTCAGCCTTCACCTGCTGGCAAGTGAGGCATCGAGAAACGAACTCTGCTACAGTCTTCTTCATGCCCAGCCACTAGTGCTGTCGTCTGAGATCCTGATACATCTTCGCCACTCCTGGATGTACCGCCAAAGGAGAAGTGTGAAACTCTCTCAGCACCTCCTCTCGCAAAGCGACTGGTACCATGGTACGTCCTCTGAAAAGGATGTCGTGCTCTGCTCCAAGGGAGAAACCATCAGGTGCCTGTCCCGAGGATATCTATGCACGCCGTGTCTCACAGTCAGCGTCCTCACGCTGTGCCTCTCTGACCTGCTGTAGTAGAGGAGGGGTGACTGTGAGAGACTGGAGGAAGTCTGCTCCATCTCTATCCACAAAGGATATCTGCAAAGAGGCTAGTTGCTCTGTCGCCTCCTCGAGTAGTTGAATGCTCATCCTCCTGCTGAGGGCATCGGCTACTACGTTCCCCTTCCCAGGAGTATAGACTATCTCAAAGTCATAGTCCTGGAGGAACTTGAGCCATCGCCGCTGTCTCAGGTTCAGGTCCTTCTGCGAGAAGATATACCTGAGACTCTGATGATCAGAAAATACTGTAAAGTGCTCGCCCATCAGGTAGTGTCGCCAAGTCTTCAGAGCGAAGACCACTGCTGCTAGCTCCAGGTCATGGGTAGCGTAGTTCTGCTCATGCGGCCTCAACTGACGTGATCCATAAGCGATCACTGCCCGCTCTTGCATCAGAACACATCCGAGTCCGGTCCCTGATGCATCGCAGTAGACTACGTACCCTACTCCCTCCTCAGGCAACCTCAAGATAGGTGCGCTGGTCAATCTCAGTCTCAGCTCCTGAAAGCTCTGCTGACATCTGTCTGACCACACGAAGGGTTTCCCCTTCTTCGTCAAAGCTGTGAGTGGTGCCGCAACTCTAGAGAAGTCTGGCACGAATCTCCGATAGTATCCAGCTAGTCCCAAGAAACTCCGAACCTCTGTCACGCTCCTGGGTGGCTCCCAAGCTAGCACTGCCTCGATCTTCGCGGGATCCACTGTAACTCCCGCCTCAGAGATGACGTGTCCCAAGAAGTGGACCTCACGTATCCAGAACTGGCACTTCGAGAGCTTACCATAAAGCTGGTGCTCTCGGAGTGTGTCTAGTACAACTCGCAAGTGGTAGGCGTGCTCCTCCTCAGTCGTCGAGTAAATCAGAATGTCGTTGATAAAGACCATGACAAATCGATCGAGGTATGGATGAAAGATCCTGTTCATGAGGGCCATGAACACTGCTGTAGAATTGGTCACGCCGAAAGGCATAAACAAGAACTCATAGTGGCCATACCGACATCTGAAGGCCGTCTTATGCACGTCCTCATCTCTGACTCTGAGCTGATGATAGCCTGACCTGAGGTCTATCTTCGAGAACCACTGTGCTCCCTTGAGCTGATCAAAGAGGTCACCAATCCTTGGTAGCGGATACTTGTTCCTCACTGTCACCTGGTTCAGGCGACGATAGTCAACACAAAGTCACAAGCTCTCGTCCGCCTTCTTGGAGAACAATATCGGGGAAGCCCAAGGTGAAACACTAGGTCGGATGAACCCCTTGCCCTGCAAGTCCTCCAACTGTACCTGTAGCTATCGAAGCTCGGCGGGGGCCATCCGATATGCTGGAGTGGATATCGGGGTTGTCCCAAGGTACAGATCAATATAAAAGTCTACCTCTCTACGAGGAGGTAGCCCTGGAACGTCGTCGGGAAAAACGTCCGCATACTGATCCACCACTGCAGGAAAACCAGGACTCCGCACGTCAACTGCTCCAAGGATGAGGCTAGCCAACTGATGAGTGATGGGTTGTCCTCTCCTCCGCGGAAGTCCATCCTGTGCTGTAAAGGCTCCCTTCTCGCCGGTGAAGGTGAACCTGCTCCCGTCGGTGCGTACACATCGCACCTTGCGCCTAAAACAATCAATTTGTGCATGGACCGTAGATAGCCAATCCATACCCAAGATGACGTCGTAAGGCCTCGACGCTGCTACAAGAAGATCCCAGCCGAAGCTCTCGCCTCCTAGAGTAAGCTCGCACTGCCGGCACCAGTGCGTAATCGTCGAGTCTGCTCCCGTAGGAGTCTCTAGCCGTATAGATCGAGCCAACGGCTCTGTCGGAATCTCCGAGCTCCGAACAAGGGCAGCGGCTATGAAAGAGTGACTCGCTCTTTTGTCTATAAGTACTGCAGCAAGGGTGTAATAGACACAGATAGTACCTCGAATCATCTCAGGTGCGCCGTGGTCGTAGGCCTCTGCTGCCTGGAGCTGTGCCTGTCTCTTCCCGCCAGCTCCCTGTGGTCGGGGTGGACCTCCTGATGGTGGTGGTGGTAGAGCCTCAAAGCGTCGCCCACACCTGCTGCTCGTCCAGCTCCTCTACCTCGTCCGCCTCCTCCCTGTGGACCGCCACGGTCGACCCTCTGCCTCTGCCTCGATGGTCCCTCAATCGTCTGCTGCTCCTCGGCACGGCGGGTCGGGCAGTCACGAGCCATGTGACCCTGCCCACCGCACGAGTAGCACTGTCTGCCTCTCGAAAGACTGGCTTCGCGTTGTGTGCCTCGCACTGCTGAGCCAGTGTCCTGAGGTCGTCTGCCTGAAGGTCTGGTCTGCCTGGACCCCTGAGTCATCCGTCGACTGCCTGCTGCAGATGACTCTGCCACGTGCTGCCCTATGGTGGGTCTCTGCGCTGGTGTAGACTCAGCAAGGAAACTCTCGATCAAAAGGGCCCGCTCCAGTACTCCTGTCTGAGTCGGTATGCTGAGGGAGATCAGCGATGCCCTGATCTCGTGTCTCAAACCCTGCTCGAAGGTCCGGGTCCGGAAGAATGGGTCTCGTACCATGTCGGTCGAGTAGCGCGAGAGATCAGTAAATCTCGCCGAGTACTGAGCGACCGTCATGCTGCCCTGCCGCAGCTGAAGAAGCTCCTGAATACGCACCGCATGAAGGGTGGCTGGGACGAACTCCGAGCAGAAGAGGCTCTCAAAGTCCATCCATAGTAGAGATGCCTCATCGTGCACCTGGAGCATCAAGCTCCACCATCGGCCCGCTTCTGCGTGCAGTAGGCTCGCAGCGAGGATCACCATGAGGTCTGCAGGTGTCCTCACTAGCCTAAAAACTCGTACCACTGCCTCCAGCCAGTCCTCTGCTGCCTGGGGGTCCGTCTCCCCACGGAACCTAGGCGGTCGCTGGCGCTGAAACTCGTGCAGAGCTCCAAGGCGACATGCATTGTCAGCGACTGGTGCTGGAAGCATCGGTGGCTCGGCGGATAGAGCTACCGCCGGTGCCACTGCTGACAAAGGGCCCTGCACCGAGGCCTCGTCGCTCGGTGGGTTGTCGTCACGCTCGACTCTCAGAACCCTAGTTGGCTGCCGTCGTGGGGCCATCCTGAAAAGGAAACAGGTGCGCCACGGTCAGAACAATATACCTGCTGAGCTGATATATAAAGTAATCCCAAAGAAAACTTTGAAACACACACGCAATCAATGTTTTCGTGCATTAAGTCAGAAATCAGAAGTCAGTGTCCTGGTGTATGGATACGTCGGCCGCCGCACCAACACTGGACTCCCTGGACTGATAACCACACTCAATATGCTAAACATTATTGCTTCACATAGAAAAGATCAGAGTTCGCGGTAGAACCGAACTCCTCTGATACCAATTTGTCACGACCCGCCCTCGAGGCCCGTGTCGTGACTACCCCAAGCCCGCCTTCCATAGGCCAGGGGCTGGCGACTAGCACCAAGGCATAAATCCCAACAAAAAAGGAAGGCATTGCCTTTGAAAGTAAACAAGCACCACAGAGTAAGCAAGCGGAAAAGTAAACACTAAGTAAGAACAGAGTACAACTGAAAGTGCGGAAAAGTAAATGGGCCAGTATACAAACCCAAACTGAAAGTAAAGTACAACTCGAAAAGAAAAACATCAACTGTAAAGTAAAAGCCGCTACACCGAGCTGTCCACTGGAGATCCCACCTGAAGGGTGGGTACAGATAGCTCCACTGCTCCTCGGGTCCCGTCGTCTGCTCCGGGCACGTCCCGCCCAGTGGTCCACCTCCAGGTACCGTCCTGCTCTGCAAGCCTCAGCCAAGATCAACGATGTCCGTCGTCTGCAACCAACACAACGTAGTGCGGGCATAGCCCGTGCAGGGGTGAGTATAAGCTACTCAGTAGGGACCCCGAGACCCCTGTAGGTCTCCCAAAATCCACAAAGGATAAACCACAAAGGATAGATACAATCACGAAGTAACAACCGACACTGCTTAGGTATATGCCCATACATATACCTAAGTTATCAATCCCAATACGCTCCAACCTCCAAGCCCAAGTACAACTCAGTCCACATAGGAAAGTATACGTATTCCACACAGGAAAGCAAAATGAAATCCACACAGGATAGCACAACACAATCCACACAGAAAAGCAACAGGATTCAGCTCACACATGTATACTTCTTCGAAAGACGATAAAGATGATCTCTGATCCATCTAAGTCGTCGGACCCACGAAGGATCGATAGGTAACTAACCCCCGCAATGACCCACACAGGATCGGGCCCACACAGGACCTGTAGGCGCTGGTTCACACAGGACCGCTGAGCGCAATGACCCACACAGGATCGGACCCACATAGGATCAGGCCCACACAGGACCTGTAGCACTGATCCACGTAGGATCACTGAGTGCTGTAGTCGTCGTCGAATCCACCAAGGATCTCTGTACTGTCGTCGTCGCAGTCACAGTAGTAGTAGCAGTAGCAGTCAGTCACAGTCACAGCCAGCACTAGGGTTCCCGCACACAACAAGCTCGTTCGGGAGGGTCCGCTCCACGAGCCGAGAGGCTGATACATCAACTGTCACATAGTCTAGAGTTGATGTATCCAAAAGTTCCGTATCGTCAACAGGAACTTAACGCAACAGACGGCGCGTCGATCGGACGCCCGGTCTGAGAGTTATTGGTTTTTACGTCCCAGGGGCCCGGTTGGTTTTTAAGGCAAAACCAACCCGACCGTACTCCACCTGCGTCCAAAACTCGGGCAGAGTATTCCAAAAGATCCGTCTCACTAAGAGGAACTCAACAAAGCTGACGGTACGTCAATCGGACGTCCGTAGCTCAAGATATGAGTGTTTCCGCTGCGAGGGCCCGGTTGGTTTCGTGTACGAACCAACCCGGACGAACTCAAAGTATTCCAAAACTTTGAGTGCGATATACTGAATCGACTGTCTTGATTCACGGATTGCATCGCCACTGACGGTTCGTCAATCAGAGGTCTGTAGCTCAAGTTATAGGCAAAAGACCGAAGTCGATTCGAAAACGGGGGGTCCGGGTCCGGGCCGACCCGGCCCGACCCCCCTGGGTCGGCCCGAACCGGGTTGACCTGAACTGGGTCGACCCGACCCGGCTGGCGGTGCGGTCTGGCGCGGCCCGGCACGGCGGCGCGGTCCGGCGCGGCGGCGCGGCCGGTGCGCCGCTCGGGTGCCACGCGCGGGGGGCAAAGCCCCCGCTTCTCTTGCCTGGCGGCGCGGCAACCTGTCGCGCCCCATTTTAATAAACGGCCCCCCCTCACGTGGGGGCCTTCTTTGAGGAAAACGGGGGGGCGCTGCCCCCCCCCCTTGGTGTAACCGCGGCCCCCCCATTATGGGGGGCCGGTTTTGGCCAGCCGGGGGAATTAATTCCCCCGATCCTTCTCCCTTCCGGCCGGCCCAACATGGCCGGCCGGTTCTTCCTCAACGGGACCGGCAAGGCCGGTCCCCCTTCCGGCTTCCGACACCGGCGGCCCGGATAGCCGCCGGTCTTCACGTCCCGCCGCGGCCCGGAACCGGCCGCGGTCTTCGTCGTTCGGCGCGGTGCGACGGCACCGTGCCCCTCCGCCGTGGCCCCGCTCCGGCCGCGGCGCCTTCAACTTTCATCGACGCGGCGTGATGGCGTCGCGTCCTTGCATTATTTTACGACGCGGCGTGACGGCGCCGCGCGTTTCTTGTCATATGATCCTGCGCGGTGCGACGGCACCGCGCCACACCCGTTTCAATCCACAACAAAATCAATATGAAAAGGAGGAGGGTCGGTCGTGTTCGTACGGTCCGGCCCCCTCGCGTTAATTCCTAACAATTGGATAAATTTCACGAAGAAATATTCTCGGGTATAAATCATGAACAAAAGTAATAAATAAACCCCTACCTTGAATTCAAGTGCGGAGCACGTCAACAAACCGCGGAAGACAAGCGTCGCGGAGGTCGGGCGTCGCGGTAATCGTTCGTCGATTCCGTTGACGAAGAGGTACGTCCGAAGAGATACGTCATTGGTGAATCTTCGTAAGCCGACGAAGAAAGTCCGAGGAGGAAGCGGCGTTCCCTTTCGTTGACACGGAAGGCGTCGTCGATCTTCGGAAACAAACCGGCTACGAAGAAGAGAGAAGCGGCGTTCTTGAGTGTTCTTCGTGTTCTTCGTTGTGTTTGAAGAAGAAGAAGAAAGCTCCAAACTCTCTCAAGGTGGCTAAGGAGACCAACCAAAATAAAATAAGTTAAGGCTTATTTTATTCACACAATTAACAATTTGAATTTCAAAGGTTTGAAATTCAAACAACTCAACTCCATTAATTAACCAAGTTGTCAAGTTCATTAAAAGAGGAGTTTAAGGGAGTTTAAAAAAAAGAAGGTGAAGAGTTAGGGTTCGTGTGGGCCCCGCCAAACTTAATCCTCTCAAGCGAGGTTAAGTGGATGTGGGTCCCACCCCTAACTCCCTTTGGAAGAAGTTAACTAACAAAATAAAAATAAAAAGTGTTTCCACATTTTTATTTAACTTCTTATAGTTTCTCCCAAAACTAACTTTCATTCCGCATAGAACGCAACCTCGGAAAAGGTATCTTTAAGCGAATATCGGCGCTGCGAGTTCATCGGTGCCCTCAGAATTTGATTCCGGGCACCGGTTCAAAAGTTAGAAATTCCCGCTCGTTCGTTCACTGAACGTACCCGATCCAAACTTCGGAAAATTATTTCGGGCACTCCGGGCCTCGGAATCAGGTGCCGTCAGAAACCGCGCTCTTGTAAAATTCCAAAGAAAATTAAAAAAAAATCCCTTGAATTTTATGGGTCTTTACATCCCATGCAAGAAATATGAAACTATGCAAAAACTAAAAATGAAGAACACTGATGTAAATACTATATACCTTACACCAAAGAGCATCTGCAACATCGTCATCAGCAAGCTAAAAGATGTCCCACCTCCGGAGGTATCAGCAAGCTATGTTGAATCATTCTTTGAACAGATGGAATTAATCCTTCCTTAATGACATGTTAGTGCCTCTAAAGCTGGGGAGGAAGATGAAGAGTGTTTTGAGTAAATATGAGTTTCATCCAAGCATGAAGCGACTACACACACTCACTATCATCGCATAATAGTGATTTATATAACACCCAAGGATGCTCCTTTGGTGTTGTTGCATTTATTTTATGTTTTATAGTGCATGAATAAATGTTAAGGCCAACTTCATACATCAAATGCATGAATGAAAATCCTCCTATATGTTTTATCCAATGAAACATTTTCTTCAGATGATAGCTTACGTGGGTGAATAATAATGAATTCATAGGCTGCATGAAATGATGCACCCCATGCATGAAAATCATAATTTGCATGAAATACAAAATTAGCTTATATATCTCATATATATATAAGGCTTTAGGGAATATCTACTTTATGGGTAACATGATTTTTTTTATAAAAAAAATCATTGATAATTTCATTCACTTTGAGGAAAAAAATAAAACCATTAAAATTGTGTTCACATTAGGGAATTAATTTGAGAATTCATTTATGGATTTCATGTTTCAAGAATTATAGTTCATTGTTTATCAGTAGTGGTCTTCTAATGCAAATATACTAATTTTATTTATAATGATGGTCATAATTTAACTACTATGAGTGGTAAAATTAATTATGAGATATATTTGAACATAAAAGTTGTGAGTTTTCCATGAACTCTAAGAAAAAAACATCCACATCGAGAGATGATATCGAGTCAATCACACAACATAATATTGTTATTCTATAATGGCATAATAAATAATAAATTTTTATTTATCAATATTACTAATGCATGAAAAAAATTGATAAATATGTATACCCTTCAGCATAATGCCAAAAGACGTTGTTTTCATATGGTTTTTCAGGGGCGCAATATTTCATAAATACCAATAAAATATGTTTTGGTACATGACTAGTGTAAACTAGTGTCATTTCATTGGTGTTTATTTTAAAATTCATTGTATTATTTCAATATTGATTGTCATCAAACTAAATCTATAGGTTGTATTATTATTATTTATTTTACTTATAAATAGATAAGCCAAAATGATCATCAAAAAATATCATATTCTCTACAACCATTCTTTAAAACAAAATCATATGCATTAACATTAACTTCAAGAAATGAAATGAATTTGTTTTAATAAATATCTACATTTACTTCAAAAAAATGGAATAAAGCCATTTGATCAAGAATTATAGTGTCTTTAGATCCAATGACATGAATATGTAATTCAACACCATCTTCCATTTCAAAGGATGATCGTGTTCATATGTGGATTTATTTTTTTCAACAACATTGAACTAAGATTAATATGTGTATATGGAGCCTCATGAATGCTTACTTTCTTTCATCTATTTTTCATATAAGATTCATAAAATTATATTGAATCTTGATATGTAATATTCAATCTCAGAAGTTTTTTTAAGAGGTTATCTGAGTAAAAAAATTATAAAAAGAGCTGTAATTAAAAAAAAACATAACCATGATCATAACTTGAAAAATTATAATATAATAACCATGTACGTTCATTTAAATTATAAGAATAGAAACCCTATTTTGATGTCGCTGAAAATAAAAAAGAAATGATGAAGATGACAATGGTGATGGTTGCTTGTGGATGACACTGAAAGTAGATAAGTGGTCAGATCGTCGTGTGTAGAGAGACATGTCAAAAGAAGTGTCTCGATAACATGAGACATACCTATTCATGAGAGAAATATATCATCTCAATGATAGTGATGGGGGTAGCACCGCTACGAAGTTTAGTGCATAAAAGATGATTGTGATGATAATGTGTTAGGAAATAAAGAACACAACGTCGTTTGAAACCACAAGATATTTCAAAATCAGAAGCATTGTGTTGCTCTTTAATAAAGCATGAAGTCAATGATGCATGGGTACAAACACCACACAATGTACAACGTAAGTAATGACTAACACAAGGGTTTTTTATATGTGTTCATGGGATTAAGTTGAAAATTTATGAGTATTGGTCATGAAATGTGTCAAGGGTGTTGAAGCACCCCAGCTCCCGAGTACCCGGAGCCGGTTCCATACAGAGGATTGAATTCGGTTCAGGCTCAGAGAAACCAGCTACTTCTGAAAAACTTCTTTAGTAAAATCTCATACCTGGAAAATTTTAACCAAAAACGTAGGGTGAGCATAAGAATGCCCAGTAAGGGGTTTTAAAATAAACCAATATAACTTTTTGAAAACATTCTTTAAACCATTTCATAAAACACTCTTCTTAAATAAAGGTTGTAACACATGTACACATCATAAAGGTGCTCAATTTAAAACATGCTAACAGAATCATAAGGATACACGATTCGAATATAGGCATGATGAATAAAAGAAACTCTAAACATGTATGACATAAGAATATGTAAGCACAAATAAAACAGCTAAGTGTAATGAATATTCAGAGTTACGCATAACGGTAATCACTTCAATTTCATACATCAAATACTAAAATCACTGAGTGCTCTACATATGTCATTCCATAAGATTTTACTTTTCTAATACTCATAAGTAATGGCTCTTGACCATGGATATTCTACTAGTCGAATATCCATTTGGTTAATTAATTAACATACACATGATGTATAATGCCAGACATTCTGAAATATTTTGTCAAGGTCTTGGCCATGATTTAAGGCCTCGGTCGAAAATCCATAAGCTCTTTAACCAAATATTCTACTAGGTGAATATTTTTTTCTGGTTAATTAAATTACATAGTCATGATAAGGGAAGTGCATATGTCGGACCGTGTCAAGGCCTCGTGCCAAGACCTAGGGGCTAACTATGATCGGACCCCAACCCGGAGTGTCTCTATGACCGGACACCAACCCGGAGGGTCTGCTGTAACCGAACCCCAACCTGGAGGGCTTACTTTTACCGGTCCCCACCCCGAAACATACTAGGTCCAATGCATTCCTCATAACTCTAAATCAAAGTGCACATACCACTTTGATTTATTAAATCACTTATCATTCCCAGTACACATATTACTTGGTTTCTTAATTCACATTATTCAAAGTGTCCCATACCACCTTGAATAATTAAATGTTTATCTCATGAATTATTAATAAAAAAAATTGTTTGATTATCACATAAAATAATAACTTTACAACTCTTCCATAGTAATAAACTTTTAATGCAATAACATACATGCTTATTAATGTGTCAGTTATTATTTAGGTAATAAATTTCTCAACGACATGCAGTATATAGTAAACATTATTTGCACATGTGATATTGATTCAAAACACGTAAGTAATAATTGGATGGGTTACCACATAAAATGATAGTTCCTTAATTTTCAAAATCCTTGATTTATGAAAATAAATATTTATAGTTTAAATGATTAATTTTGAAATAAGACGAATGTCATTTGTACACAAAGCATGCGCTGATAAATAGTCATGTCTTATTAAATGGTCATGTCTTATGTTACATAACATATAAGGCCAATTGATTTGCAGCGCATCATTTGTTTTATGTAGTGCATATATTAAATTAAACGTATCAAAAACATACTTTAACCACCAGAGTTTATTTAGGCCGAGTTAATTCGGATTATGATTAAAACTTATAGGTACGTACACATAACTCTATATATATATATACATAAAATATATACATGTCGCACCCTTACTTTATAATTTCTGAAAACTATAAATTACATATACATATATATGTGTGTGTGTGTGTGTGTGTGTGTGTGTCTATATATGTGTATGTATATTAACACCTTACAAGAAATGTAATTTGTTTAATAATTACAACCTTAACATCATAAAAGTAATTCATATTTTAATCAAATAAACTCCTTTGCGAAAACTCTATAAAATTAGAGTATAAATATAAATAAATAAATTTACCTTACATCATTTGCAAATTAACAGGGTGGATTAAAACTCTATGAGTGTATGTGTAATAAATATGCTAATCCATTTGAACCCGAAACTTAATTCACATCCAAGTCTCTATTCAAATATTGTAATAAAATCTTTAATAACATAAAATAGAAATAGATTGAATTATGTGTACATGTATGAATGTGCAGAAAATAAAAATGACCCTTAACTTATGTACACATAAAATAATAAGTTATATATGTGTGTGTATATATATATATACACACACATATAACATTTTATAATAACATGGTTTGAGAAAAAACAATTAACACATAGATTTTAAAATCATAACCCAGTTTGGAAAAATAATATGTTATTTAGGTTCATATAAACATTTATACACAAGTATATATGTGTATACCTTTGTAAATAGATGACAAAGTTGATCAAATTAACTAAACCCTTATAAATATACATTTAATGAAGAATATTAAAACATAACCCTTACACCACCTTAAATGAAACATGATTTGTATAAATTAAAATAAATAAGATAAATTTGATAATTATCTCCTCATCCCCAATTTGAATACCAAATACCATAATTGAAAATAATTTCCACCCATTACATTCTAAAACATCATTGCAAATCATCACTTAGCAGATTTAGAACCGAGAGAAATAAAACTATATATATGTATATATGATATATATACTAGTGTATATTCATGTTTGCAAAGGAAAGACAAAATATATTAAACCCTTACATCTTTCATATTATCTGAACCCAAAACCCGAAGGCCCACATTCAAATGCAGAAGAATTTTTAAACTAAACCGCAAGGTTATCCTTTCATGAGAATGTATGTATATATATATATATATATATATATATATATACACGTATATACTCTCAAAGAAACAAAACAAGGCAATTATAAAACCCTTACACAAAAAAAACATAAATTAAAATATGAAAATAATACTTTGTAAAATCTGAACACTAAAACATGTTTCCCTTACACGAATAACTAACAGTTTGAAATTAAATAACTGCTTGAAAAAAAACACCGTTTGAATATCAAAATAAATAGAACCCTTTCTAAAAATACTAATTTCCCCCTTACACAACCAGAAAATAGAGGGTATAAAGAAATAAATAAATTTTTCTTACAAAACTTCAGTTTGTAAAAATAAATAAATTTTCAAGACAAATATATAACCCTTACCTGGCTTGGATGAGAGGCTCATACCAGAGAGGGATCTCTGGAGATTTGAGGAAGAGAACCCGAAAGGTTAAGGGTGCAAGGTTTCCCTCTACGCCTTCATTTTTTTGGGTTTTTTATAAACAAAATACCGACTGTATAAACAGTGGAACAATACAAGCTTGTTGTGCAAGCTGGAAAACAGTCCACACAACACAAAAAAAAATAGAAATAAAATACAAAGATTTCAATTTGCTGGAATCAAAATAGGACACACAAGACTTGTATTACGAAAAAAAATGAGTTTATGTTTACAGTCTAAAAGTAAAACGGACATGGACAAAGAGAAAAACAAAATAGGTCAACTATGAACAGGGAGCAACACCGATTGAACAATTAGATAATAGAACACAGCGAACAAAGTAGATCCCAAAAAAAACACAAAAAGAAACTACCTCACACTGGATCAAGGCATACCAGAACATCAAACAAGACTGAAACCCTAACCGAACAGACTCGCATCAGAGTCTAGCGCGACGTCTCCGACCAGCGACCTGTCCCCGACCTCGCCTGACAGCAACCCACTCAGCAGCTTCGGCTTCATTGCGAAGACTCAGCCTCGAACGCACGACCCCGACTTCGACCCTTCGACGTGCACCCCAACACATGGACCACCTCCCTAACCTCGACTCCGGCCCTGGCGCGACCTCGTAGACCCGCGCAACTCCACCACTCGGACACCACCCCCTGCAAAACCCTGCACGCGGCATGGACCCGCGACCTGCAGCCGAGACGCAAACTCCCCCCCTTTTTCAGATCTCAAAATCCTGCATGGTATTTCTTTTTTCTTTTTGCCCGCTTCTCTCCTCTTGATCAACGCCTAACCCTATTCGGGATTCCCCTTTTTTTTCTTTCGTCTGGTTTCTTCATCCATTACTACTATTATAATTTTGCTTTTATTAAATTTTTTTATACCTATATCATTATCTACTTTTATCATATATTATACTATTAAAAGTAAAAAGTTAAACAAAATAATATATTCTATCAATACTTTTAAAATTAAAAGTTATTATTATTTATCCCTTTATAAAACATTTACTTGTATATTTTATTATATATCTTATAATGTTATTATAAATTGAATTAATAATTGAAAAAATGAAAAAGTATTATTAAAAAAATTATCATAGTTTGTACAAATTATTTGTAATTTTGAAACTTTTAAACAAATGTTAGTATGTTATGATTATATTTTTATTAAAAGTTCATATGTACAATTTTAATCATTCTACTAATATATTTTATTAAGCAAAATTCCAAAAAGGTTTTTTTATTTTTTATTTTGTTTTACTCTCTTTATAAGGGAGGGATTCTTGAAATCCTTTTCACGATTTTCGATGTGAAATATAAGTTGTTTCATATCGTTTGAATAATAACATGTTATTAATAATAATACATGATTAATAATACATGATTAATAATGATACATTCTTAATGATTAACAAAAATTACTAATTTACATCGATGATAGGGAAATAAGATGAATTACAAAGAAAAGTCGCAAACACACACACACAAACAAAAGTACTAGGGGAGACTTGAATTTGAGACCCCACGAGGCCCCGCAGGGATGCGATCAATCTATACGCGCCTTGGGGGTAACAATTAATAACAATACAACTAATAATAATAAATAAAAGTGTTATTAACAATAATTATTAATAAAAAATAAAAAAAAAATTATTTAGTTAACGGTTAATAATTATTATTAACAATCACTAATAATTAATATTGCAATTAATCAACTGTAATTAATAATGAAATCAACAATGTAATTATCAACAATTAAGAATTAATTAGTTATATAACTATCAATAACTAGTATTTAATTAATAATAACTAAAATGTTATTAATAACAATTAACAATATTATTAATTCCAATTATAATTAATAATGTTATTAATAATAACTAATAATGTAAATAATAATGCAATTATTAAATAATCAGTAATTAGATATCATTAATAATAATAAATTATTAATTATAATATTATTGATAATCAATCACGTTATTAATAATAATTAACATTGTTATCTGTCTTAAAAAAACAATGTTATTAATAATAATTAATAATTTAAGATTTTTTTAATGTTCATCCGAGGTAAGGGTGTAATTTCGGCCGGGCCCGGCCCGGGCCTGACATGTAAAAAATCGGGTCGCTGGCTACTATTCGGGCCGGGCCAGGCCGGCCCAAAGATCCCCATGAGGCGGCCCGAGCCCGGCCTCGGGCCGACCCAAACCATCGGTTCGGGCCAAACTTTTTCGGGCCGGGTCGGGCTTTTTCGAGTCGGGCCATGGTGGACCTTTATTATTTTCAAAATGATTGTTTGTTTTAAAACTTGTTTTAAACTTTTTTATTTAAACATTTTTTTAACATTTATTTAAAAAAAATTACATTTATTTTTAAACGGTTGTTTTTTGTAAAAATGTTTATTTTATTTTTTATTAACATTTTACAGTGGGTGGATTTATTTATTTTTGTCTAAATTGATTTATATATTGTGAATCTATATATATTATTTGCAAATTGTAAAAAAAAAATGAGGGGTTTTGGGGGGTGCGCAGTTGTGGATGAGTTTAAAGCATTGTTATTTAAATGTATTTTTAACATTTATTTAAAACATATTTTTACATTTATTTTTTTTAACTTATTTATAATTTTTTAAGCGCTTGTTAAATTTTTTTATTTAAAAGTTTTTATTTAAAGCCTTTTTAATATCTGTTTAAAACGTTTTTTTACATTTTTTAATGATTAATTTAAAACATTTTTTAATTTTTTTAAAATGCATGTTGTTTACAAGTATTTTTTTAAAACATTTAACATTTTTCACATTTTAATGTAAAAAGTATTTTTTAAGTGTTTAAAAAAATTAATTTAAGTGTTTGTTTTAAAAACTTTTTTTAAACATTTGTTTAAAACATTTTTTTAAACTATTTTTTAACACTTGTTTAAAATGTTTTTACATTTTTTTAGACGTTTAATTTAAAACGTTTTTTTGAATGCATGTTTTTTACATGTATTTTTTTTAAACATTTAACATGTTTTATGTAAAAACATTTTTTTTATTAACATTTTACAGTGGGTGAATTTGTTTTTTTTCTAAATGGATTTATATATATCTATGAATTTATATATATTATGTGCAAATTGAAAAAAAATATTAATTAGGGATTGAGGGGTGCGCAACAGTGGGTAGTGGGTTTAAAGCGTTGTTATTTAAACGTTTTTTTATCATTTATTTAAAACGTTTTTTACATTTATTTTTTTAATTTATTTATGAAAATTGTTTTTAAGCGTTTCTTTAATTCAAAACATTTTTTTAAATGTTTTTTAATTTTTTTTGCAGGGTAGGCCCGACCCCGCCCGATTCTATTCGGATCGGGTTGAAATTACAACCTTAGGGGGTGCGCAGCAGTGGATGAGTTAATTTTTTTTCTAAATAGATTTATATATGTATATATAGTACATATAATATGTACAAGTTTCATCATATTTAAAAAAAATTAATGAGGTTGAGGTGTACGAACATTATTGGGTGAGTAGTTATTTTTTTGTTAATATATAATAAGTTATTATATATATATATAATATGAGAAAATTGTAAAAAAATAATTAAGGGTTGGGAGTACCACAGTGGGTGATTTTTTTTTTTCAAAATAGATTTATATATAATATATGAAGTTGCAACATATTTAAAATAATTAATAAGTTTGGATACGTGCATCAATATGATGAGTGTGTTATTTTTTTGTTAATATAAAATAAATTATTATATATATAATATTAAATCATTAATACACACCTATATTATTAATGGATTGAGTGTTTGTCAGTCCCCACAGTCCTTTCGCTGCTTTCTATTTGTGTGCTGTTTCCCCCCACAACTGGTGTTGGAGGTACCCGACATCACAGATTCCCGTATTATCTCTATTTCCCATTTGTCTATGATTTTCAGTCGTGGAATTTCCTTTCTCGTCTTTCTTTTTTTATTCTATCGTGATTCCCGTAAAAAATTCAGCGATTGATTTGCAATGAAAAATGATTGATTATGCTGTAACCTATACAATCATTTGCTGCTGGCATTGGTTTATCTGTATTATATCTCAAACCCTTAATTTCCTGCAGGTGTATTTTTTGCTCTGGTTACTTACATTTTTTAATGCTTTTTAGTCTATAACATTTTTCTGATGAGGCTCCACTTTCCCTTTTTTGGATTTTTAAATCACCTCGACTGACACTGTGCGGTATGCTTAATCGTTAAGTAGGGAAAATGAAGGACTCCTTGCATACTCACGGAGGGGGCCTGCTGAGGTCTCTTCCAGCCACAGGTGTTAGAATCTGCATCTCAGCTTTTAAGAAACAGTTATTTCATTCCGTTGCTACTGTTGCATTGGATGAAGAGGAATCAAGCAAAATGACAAAGAATAAAGGTGAATGGTTCATCTTACCACCATTCTCACCCGCTGTCAACGCCAGTGTGCTGGCAAAGAATTTGTCCGTGCAGCATGCTGAATTTAATGCCAACACCAGCTCTGTCAGTGTCACTGACACAACGGCTTTCAAATGGATTTTTCAGTGTTGCCCACAAATTCCCAAATCAACCATACAGAAGCTTTTTCGTTTGAGACAGGTCTCTGTCTCATTTCCCACTCTTGTGTTTGTGATATAGTATCTAACATTCCTTTGCATGTTTGTTGGAGTGCATGTTCTTGTTACTGTGCTATGTTGCTGATTTTTTTACTGTGCTATTGTTACAATGCTCAAATTAGTTAAACAGTAGCATTTGGAAATTGTTGTCCTCTAAAGATATATTGCTATAAGTTAAGATCACCGTTACTGGTCCTGGAAATATGGGGATGACATTCTGTGATGTTATTAACGATACCATCTTACAAGAGACTTTAATAAACGTTACCCGCTTGCCTAATGGCATTACAAGTACCATCCTAAGGAAACCCTGAAGACATCAGTAATCCTCTTGACATGTTTGGTTTAGCACAAGTTGGTGAAAATGGGTTTTCTGTGCAGAGTTTTGGATGGATTCCTGCTAACCAATCTCAACCACACACACAAAAGTTCTTTTCTCATTGAGTTTGGAGCTTTTCTCAACAACCTCCCTCCCTATAATTTATTGCATTACTCATTTTTTTTGAACGAATTCTTGTGAAGTATTGTTGTGGTAGTTTTGGAGCTTGATTTGATCTAGTGTGCACCTAGGGCTGCTGTAACATGAGGATTACTGTAGCATGCAGATGGGTGGATATAAAATTTTATTTTTTGGGTTACTACGTCACAAACTGCTGTGAAAACCCCTTGTATACTTTCTCCTTCAATAGTGAAATTTTATAGTTTCTTTTTGTGGATGTAGGATTTGTTTTTGCCTGAACCACATTATGTCCTTGTGTCCAATTTGTTTTTTTCTTGATTTTCGTTTTGAATTTCCGTAACAAGTACCACCCATCTTATTTGCTAGCTACAATGCACAAACATGAAAACTTTGGTGAGTTTCGGCGTGTCAGACTTGTTTTTGGCGTGTTCGGTGCCAAACACTTGCCGGAAACATTTCGGGGTCGGTATCTGAAAATACCAAAACATGTTGGGGCCATTTTTGAAAATTTGAAAACCCTTCCGATGTGTCTGAAGTATATTTTGTATTAATTAAAATTGTGAAATTTCTAAATATGGTGTATTTTTATAATGCATTCACATTGATTATATTATCGAAATTTTATTTATTATTACCATTCTGTTATTAAATTTATGTATTTACAAAAGTGCCGCAAAATTGTTGATATTTATAAAAACGCCCCAATATTTTTAATATCTACTCATTTCCCTGTTTCAATGTCCAATGTTTTTGAAAATTTTCACGTCCTCGTATTGATTTCGTGTTGTATTCATGTTGCATATATGTTTCCTTGCTAATTAGTCTGCTAGTTGTCAGCAGAGGGGCTAACTTGCCAACTGTCCTAACTATACTCTGTTGTTACGGTTGCTACTTTCACCATCTCCTGTGAAATTCTTGATTCCCTTTTGCAGCCTACATAACAATACAAGCTAATCATGAGCAATATGTATTTCCAGAGCCCAAAACCAGCCAAAAACCTTCCTTCTGAGAGTTTAATGAACAACTATAACTGCTGAAATGCTTTAATTTTGAAGCCACAGTTTTCCTATAATTTGATCATCCCTTATCTCTTCAGTTCTGCTGGAATGTAGCAGTATATCTGTTAGTAAGTTTAGCCCTTATTGTTACCGAGGGAGCAGGAGCCATCCTGCATTGCATGCAGAATGTAACTCCCATTTTGGCCCAGCTTGGTTGCGGGGATGCTGTTCCTTAGTGGCTTTCCAAAGAACTAGATGGGAGCAGAGTTGTCATATTTTGGAAAATTTTGAAGTATAAATGCTTAATTTTTTATAATGCTGCTCAAGCATGGATTGATAGAATTGAACTTACCAAATATTTTCAAGTTTTACCGAATGATGACACAAGGCATGATTTTTCATTGGCTTTTCTTGACTATGTAGTTATGTCTCCGCTTTATGCTTTGCTATAGGTTCGAAGAGAAGTGACCAGCGAGCCTAGTTCTGCACATGCCATTGAAGAACATGTGAAAAAACTTCGAAGGGTGACTTTTCTTATCCATTACTAATGCTGGTCCAAAATATAAGAAAAAATGTTGCTTACGGTCCAAAATATAATGAAAACTTGTTCATTTAATTTAATTTTTTCACAAATGATCTTCAATAATGTTGAAAAAGGAGATATATTAAAAGTTAAACTATAAGTATGTTTGGAAATATATTATAATAGGTTATAACTTTAATGAATCCAACCATATTTAACTATTTTTTTTAATCTTGGCAAAACAGTTATTTTTTCAATATATTATGGACCGGGGGTAGTATTTTTCTTTTTCTTTTTGTAATTAGTTATATTTTGAGTATAATGATTATTAATTGTGTTATACAAGCGCTTTCCTGTTAATATATATATATTTTAAAAAATATCTTTTATGAACTAACTGATTATTTGTAGGTGGCTGCTAAAGATTCAATGAACTCAGGGGATCAAATCTTTCTTCCAATCTCTGTTAAAGAGTGGTCTTCCAAGAAGCCGGGGCTGTCATGCAAAAAAGAGCTGTCATGTAATGAAAAAGAAACCACTTTCATGCTTAGCCTAGTGTTATATAAGGTCTGAACAAATGTTGTTACCAGTTTCTCAATATGGCTGCTCAAAACTTTTCTCAGCTTGTGTTTTTTGAGTTTCAGGATCCAGCAATTATTGCTGTCAATAAACCTCCTGGAATGCCTGTTCAGGTAAGCTATTACATATTTAATACTAACATTATTTCGAAAGACTTGTTTATTTATTTGGTGTCACTTGTTGTTTTAAATAAAACCAATATGAAATTTTTAACAGGGAGGTGTTGGTGTGAGAAAAAGTTTAGATGAACTGGCTGCCAGAAGTCTGACCTATGATTACCCAGAACCCCCACGGTTGGTGAGTTCATTTTAATTTATCAATGAACTATTCATTTTGGAGAAGTTTAATTTACAGTCACATTTGCTTTACTCGTTTATTGTTGGATTATACATGAGATCGGCCCAAATGGTATTTGTAATAGAGGTGAAAACCCATATCGCAATTTCAAGACATACTGATTGCTGTTATGGTAAAACAAGCTGATGGTAAAGAAAAATAAGGCACGAATCGATCAATATCGTGCCTTGGTAAAGTAATTACGGCTCTCATGATATGGGTGTGTCTAGTTTTTTTATATTTGAATAGGTCTATCGGTCTTTTCCATCCCTTTATCCCTCTCTAGTTTGATTTTTGTATCGCTCATCTATCTTAAGTTTGTATCTCTTTCTCTTTCTTTATAAATAAAAAGTTCTAATCTTATTCAAGAGGTACGACTCTAATCCTATTTCTTCTACATGCTTCTTTTGATATTGTATTTTGACTTTGATCTCCATTGTCCATAAGTGCCAGGCTTTCTTTGGATGACTCTTTGCCCGTATTCCAGCACGAGCTTGTGCAGTATGCCGCTTTCAATTGAACCATCTTTGTAGTTTGATGAAATTGCATTATACTGCATATCTATTTCTAGGATTCCATTTCTTCGTTGTAAATGTCAAGGATAAAAATGCACTGTCAAAATGTAGCAGACATATGGAAATTATAGAAACTGCTTTCAGTAGTATCCGGTTTAGTGCTTATGCCACACATTTAATGTTGGGAAATTGTTAGTCAGTTGGAGATTGCCAATGGGTACCCATTAATCGGGTACCCGAGATTATCCATCTCGATTCAGGTACTGATTAACAAAGTTTTAATCGGGCTAGAGTAGTAAATTTGCTATCTATGTTGGGCTTGGGCTGACTAGATTATATCTAGAATACTAAACTGCCGCCCTTTTATGAAAATATCAAAGATAGTCAATTTGTCTCTTTTTAATGCATTCTTAAATAGTGAAATAAATTTGTGAGTCGAATGCAAAAGGATAAAATGACAGGATAATTGATCCCATAAACATTGTAAATCACAAATGTAAGGGTGAAAATATTGGATAATTCACAGTTCGATCACACCCTCACACCTAAGCATTTGCACTTTTGGGCAAAAATCATATATCCAAATCAAAATCCATACCTAAATCAAAAGTGAGAAAATTTTCAAGATTCTTTTCAAAATGAAATCCATCGTGTCTCATTTGTGAAATCAATTTTCCTTTCATTTTTCTTTTATCACATTCAAATTTGTTATATTTCATCTATTCACCCATGCAAGGTCGCAACCCACCTTCCAAGGAATTTATATCACTCATCTCTGAGTGTGAAATATATGCAAAGTTATACTCAGCTCAAAATCATGCAAGTCATACCATAAGCTTGATTAAATCTTAACTTCTCCACACAAGAGACAAAGAAGCATGTGTCAATCATGAGGATTTTCAAGAGTTTACATAGAGGTTTAGGGTTTGTGGGTTTCATATGAAAAACATAAGTGTTCTCAAAGAGGAGAGTTTGCTCTTAAAATACAATGCATGATCCATCATTCAAAAATAAGGACAATTCCTCGCCCAAAGATCCCCTCAAATGATTCACCCAACTCAATTCCCCTTTTCCAAAATAGGCCCGAAGTCATAACAAATGAGGTGTCATGAAAGAGTGTTTCTCTTGTTTTTTATTCCTTTTTTCCCTTAGAGAATGAGAAGACAAATGAATACATTGAATGAACTACGACTCATGCCCTTCTCTTTTCGATGAAGGTCATGAGTTATACAAATGAGTATGATGAAATATATGGAAAGTTATATTCAGCTCAAAATCATGCAAGTCATACCATAAGCTTGATTAAATCTTAACTTCTCCACACAAGAGACAAAGAAGCATGTGTCAATCATGAGGATTTTCAAGAGTTTACATAGAGGTTTAGGGTTCGTGGGTTTCATATGAAAAACAGAAGTGTTCTCAAAGAGGAGAGTTTGCTCTTAAAATACAATGCATGATCCATCATTCAAAAATAAGGACAATTCCTCGCCCAAACTTCCCCTCAAATGATTCACCCAACTCAATTCCCCTTTTCCAAAATAGGCCCAAAGTCATAACAAATGAGGTGTCATGAAAGAGTGCTTCTCTTGTTTTTTATTCCTTTTTTTCCTTAGAGAATGAGAAGACAAATGAATACATTGAATGAACTACGACTAATGCCCTTCTCTTTTCGATGAAGGTCATGAGTTATACAAATGAGTATGATGAAATATATATGCAAAGTTATACTCAGCTCAAAATCATGCAAATCATACCATAAGCTTGATTAAATCTTAACTTCTCCACACAAGAGACAAAGAAGCATGTGTCAATTATGAGGATTTTCAAGAGTTTACATAGAGGTTTAGGGTTCGTGGGTTTCATATGAAAAACATAAGTGTTCTCAAAGAGGAGAGTTTGCTCTTAAAATACAATGCATGATCCATCATTCAAAAATAAGGACAATTCCTCGCCCAAACTTCCCCTCAAATGATTCACCCAACTCAATTCCCCTCTTCCAAAATAGGCCCAAAGTCATAACAAATGAGGTGTCATGAAAGAGTGTTTCTCTTGTTTTTTATTCCTTTTTTTCCTTAGAGAATGAGAAGACAAATGAATACATTGAATGAACTACGACTCATGCCCTTCTCTTTTCGATGAAGGTCATGAGTTATACAAATGAGTATGATGAAAGATTAAATTTTCATTCTCCATTTATATATATATATATATATATATATTTTTTCAAGAGGAAACAGATGAGTTTACAATGAAATGCATGACTTGTGGTCCTTCCCTCAAATGATAACTGAACCCTACATGCACATACAATAAATAACCCGATTCCCCCACACTCATTTTGAAAAATAATTATGCACTGTATGTTGGATTGTGTTGCCCGATCCGGTTGGGCCCAATTTTTTTCGGCACTGTAGCATCTCTGACTACTGTAGTGGAGCTGATCGACCGACACCGACAGACACTGTAACAGTGCGGACTTCGGAGTCAACTTCTCTGTAGCGCTTTTGACCTCCAGCCGATAGCCACTGTAACGCTTTTGACAAAGCCAGCCGCCGTTCACTGTAGCGACGCAGACTCACTTTTCGAACAGTGATCGTCTTCTCCATTGTTTTAGAGCCCATTTTCGGGCTAGGGTTACCACTGAAATCCTCTGTAATTTGTTGCTCCCGATTAGTGAATTCTGCCTCTCCCGTGGACGTAGGGATTTTTTCCGAACCATGTAAATCGTTGTGTCCTTATTTGCTTTCTTTCTTTCGTTTTCTCGTTTCTGTCGTTGTGTCTCCCGATGATTCCGCAACACTGTAGACAAGAGTGATGGTAGGTAGAGAAAATGGGATTGTAATGTGGCTAACCTATAAGGGCTTTCATGGCTAATAGGGTGTTGGAACCAAAAGGTGTGTCTTTGTTGTCAATTTATGGTGGTTTGGATTTGTTGTCAATTTATGGTGGTTTGATGTATATGGGATTCTAGAGAATTTGGTGGTTTGATGAATGTGGGATTTTGGAGACAAAGGTGTTTGTACGACGCGGGGACATGTCTTACGCCTTAGAACTAAAGACCGCGCCGCCAACGATCCTTGCGACGTGGAGAATGTTTATCTGGTGGGTTTTGTCTTCACTGTGGAAGCCGAGGCTACGCCGTAAGTGCTGGTTAAGAGAATTTTAGTTGAGCTGGAAATTTGGCGATGCTCACACCGCAGTTTATGGCTACGCCGTAGAATGAATGTCCTGCATTGATCCACACCGCGAAATCCTATTATGCCGTGGAGGGTATGCATGTAACAGATCGAAGGAATTCTTGGAATTTGTTGATTTTGAGTGTCTACAAGGAGTTGCACCATGGAGGACCCCTACGCCGCAACCAGTCAAGTGAAGGGACTACCGCACCGCAAGAGAATTTGCTACGCCGCAAAGGAAGATCAGATGAGTTTTGGTGGCTCTGGAAGATTGAGGATCCCCATGCTGCGGGGGTTATGCCCTGCCGCAATTTCATGTGGCAGTTGAGGTTAATAGCTGAAAACCAACTTTCTACGCTGTGAAGCATAACACCGCGCCGAAAATGTGTTTTTTCTGGGCAGCTTGAACAGCAGTGCTGACATGGCTTTCTCTGGAGAGTTTGGTAGTTATTCCAACTTTGGAAAACTACCATTTCAAATTTAAATGGTTGAGATATGTTGGAGTATGTGTAACTTCCTGCCCCACTTCCTTTGTAACTTCCTGCCCCACTTCTTTTGTAACTTCTCTTTGTAACTTCCCTTTCTTTTCTATAAATGAGGGCCCTCTCCTCACCTTGAGGAGGGTGTGGGGATTTCTGAGTTTACATGGTATCAGAGGGGGTTTGATAAACCCGACCCCCCCTCCTATCTTTTTTTTTCCGCCCTGCTCTAGGGTTTATCTTTTCTTTTCCCCCTGCATGCCGACCCCTTCCGGCGCACTCGCCCAACGACGCGGCTCCCCTGCGCCTTCCCTCCCACGGCGCTGCTTCCTCCTACGGCAGACTGGTGCCTCCCGGCGAACCAGTCCCGGCGGCCCTCCTCCTTTGCGAGCGGTGCCTCCCGCGGATCACCCAGCGCCTCCCGCGGATCACCCGCGGCTCACCCGGCAGCCCCCCTGTGGCTTTCCCCGGCGGCCCTCCCTCCCGGCGCCTCCCGCTGCTCCCGGCGCCTCCCGCTGCTCCAGCGCCTCCCGCTGCTCCAGCGCCTCCCGCGCCTCCCGCTGCTCCAGCGCCTCCCCGCGCCTCCCGCTGCTCCAGCGCCTCCCTCGCCTCCCGCTGCTCCCGCGCCTCCCGCGCGCTCGCGCTGCTCTCGCCCAACGGCTCCCCTTCCGCCGCCCTCACCCCAGCAGGCGCGACTCCCCTCACCCAGCGGCGTCCTCATCCTGCGGCGCCCGACGTCCTCATCCTGCGGCGCCCTCATCCTGGCGCCCTCGGCACGCAACATCTCTCGGATCTGGCCAAATCCGGCCAGATCCGGCGATCTCCCGTCCAGATCCAGTGCGCCAGCCCTGCCGGCGATCTCTTCCCGGCGGATTTTCTCCCGACCGGCCCTCTCTCCCGGCGGCCCTAGCGCGACCCTCCGTCGCGACTCCTCCCCAGCGCTGCCTCCTCCTCCTGCCTCCTGCGGAATCACCACATTCAATCGCCGACCTCCTCCTGCGGTTTTCCCGGCGCTTCGATGACCGGCACCGCCATTGCGGCTTTCTCGGCACTTTGTCGACCGGCCCTCTCGAGCGGATTTCTCGGCGCTTTGACGATCGGCCCGACTTTACGGTTTTCCCGGCGCTTTGACGACCGGCCCGTAGTGCGGCTTTTCCCGACGCTCTGACGACCGACCCGCCAGTGTGGATTTCCCGGCGCTCTGTTGTCCGGCCCTGCACTTTTCCGACGATGACCCATCATTTTCAGCAGCATCACATTACCATCTTGAGGGGGAGCAACATCCACAATGATTTTATTATTTCGGTTCTTCTGTTTTCGTCTTGTTTTGTCTTCAAGCTGGGCTTGTCCAGCTTGAGGGGGAGTGTTAGTGTCTGTTTTGTTTTCATTATGTGTCCAAGCTAGGTACACCTAGCTTGAGGGGGAGTGTTGGAGTATGTGTAACTTCCTGCCCCACTTCCTTTGTAACTTCCTGCCCCACTTCTTTTGTAACTTCTCTTTGTAACTTCCCTTTCTTTTCTATAAATGAGGGCCCTCTCCTCACCTTGAGGAGGGTGTGGGGATTTCTGAGTTTACAAGATAAAATGGTCAAAGATCAAATGACTGAGATTAAAGTAGAAGAAGATGAGTAGTTATTGTAGTTTGAATTTTAAAATTCGAAATTCAAACTATTCTGGATAAGAAGTGTAAATCAGAAATCCCCCACTCTCCTCAAGGTGAGGAGAGGGCCCTCATTTATAGAAAAGATAGGGAAGTTACAAAGAGAAGTTACAAAGGAAGTGGGGCAGGAAGTTACAAAGGAAGTGGGGCAGGAAGTTACAAAGGAAGTGGGGCAGGAAGTTGCACATACTCCAACACTCCCCCTCAAGCTAGGTGTACCTAGCTTGGACACATAATGAAAAACAGACAAATCAATAAAAAGACCGCAACACTCCCCCTCAAGCTGGACATACCCAGCTTGATGACAAAACAAGACGAAAACAGAAGAAACAGAAATAATAAAATCGTTGATGATGCCGCTCCCCATCAAGATTGTAATGTGATGCCGCTGAAAATGATGGGTCATCGCCGGAAAAGTGCGGGGCTGGACAACAGAGCGCCGGGAAATCCACACTGGCGGGTGCCGGTCGTCAGAGCGTCGGGAAAATCCGCACTACGGGCCGGTCGTCAAAGCGCCGGTAAACCGTAATGTCGGGCCGATCGTCAAAGCGCCGAGAAATCCGCTCGGGAGGGCCGGTCGTCAAAGTGCCAAGGAAATCCGCAATGGCGGGTGTCGGTCGTCGAAGCGCCGGGAAATCCGCAGGAGGAGGCCGACGATGAGATGCGGTGATTCCGCAGGAGATGCCGGGCAGAGAGGCGGGGATTCCGCATGAGGCACCGGGCAGAGAGGCGGGGATTCCGCAGGATGCAGGAGGAGGTCGGCATGGAGGGAGCAGTTGAGCAGAGGTGGCACGGGAGGCCGGCAGGGCTGTTGGCCGACTGCTGGAGGAGCCGACAGGAATGGAGGCCAGCTGCTGGAGGAGCCGGCAGGAGTGGAGGCCGGCAGGGGTGGAGGCCGGTCGTCAACAGAGCCGGCGGGAGACTCGCACAGGAGGCGGGCTGCCGGAAAGAGCCGCAAGCCGGGGAAGGGAGGCTGCCGGCGCGGGGAGTCGTCTGGCAGGGAGCAGCTGGGGAAGGGAGGTCCGCCGGGAAGAACAAGGCGGGAAAGGCGCAGCCGGCCAGCCGGAAGGGTCGCCGGGAAATCTGCAGGAGAGCTGCCGGGTGAGCCGCGGGTGATCCGCGGGAGGCGCTGGGTGATCCGCGGCTCGCAAAGGAGGAGGGCCGCCGGGGGGGAAGGCGGCAGGGATGAGCGGGCGCCGGGATGAGCGCGCAGCGGGACCGCGAGGGGCGACGGGAGGCGTCGCGGGCAGCAGCGGGAGGCGCGGGAGCCGTGGTTGCCGGGACCGACGGGGAGGCGTCGCGGGAGCGGCGGCGCTGGGAGTCCGCAGGGGAGAGAGACCCGCTGCTGGAGAGATCCGCCGGGAGAGAGGCCGTCATGGAGGGAGCCGCAGAGTCGGGCCGCCGGGGAAAGCCACAGGGGGCGGACGGGAAAAGAAAAAAAAAAAAAAACTAAGGCTCGTAGGCCATGGAAGCCGCCGCCCCCTGTGGGGGAGAAAAAAAATATTAAACCCTAGAGCGGAATAGAAAAAAAAATAGATGGGAGGGGGATCGGGATTAAGTTCCCTCTGATACCATGTAAAATCAGAAATCCCCCACACTCCTCAAGGTGAGGAGAGGGCCCTCATTTATAGAAAAGATAGGGAAGTTACAAAGAGAAGTTACAAAGGAAGTGGGGCAGGAAGTTACAAAGGAAGTGGGGCAGGAAGTTACAAAGGAAGTGGGGCAGGAAGTTACACATACTCCAACAAGAAGAATTCTGCTGTGCAAGATAGAGTGTATCACACAGAACAAAGAATGGAGTCTTCTTGAAGATAAGGAAATGGTGGAGTGTGATCAAGATGGAAGTGTATTGAAGTCAAAGTTCTATGGAGGCACATCCTGTGCATATCCTTGAAGATCTGGAATTGAAGAATTGGCGCATCATTGAAGAACACCCTTGCTGATTGATGTTACCTATCTTTATCTGAAATCTTTGTAAGACGGATGTGCGTGTCGACTCTATTTTTTATCCCTCTTGAAAGCAGTATGTGGAAAAGAGGAAGAGGCCGTGGACCTTGGACGAGTAGTGAACTCTTCCTAAAGTTGTAATCACATACAAGTGATGTAGTGGTTAATCGGCATATCAACACATTGTTGATATGTGCTCCTTGGAGTAGCCCTTTATAGGTGAACTTGATTAAGATTAATAATCTGATTCAAGTTGTCTTTGCCAATGGGAATACAAGATTCCAATTTGATATAAAGAAAGAAAGAAGTTTGCTTACAAGTGGTATCAGAGCTAGGTTGCTTCTTGAATCTGTTGAGAGAAAGGTGCTGTTATGGAAGATATTGTTAATGTTAAGAGGAATTCCACTGTTCGATGGATCTTATTATCAAATCTGGAAAAAATAAAGCTAAAAGTTTTACAAAACAGGTTTGATGATTTAAAGATGAGTTCCAATGAAAACATAGATGGTTTCTTTAACCGACTTACTGAAGTTGTTGGTGGTATTCAATGGCTTGGTCAAAAAATAAAAGATTCTGACATAGTGAAGAAGATTATTAGAAGATTACCTCCTATGTACAATCCAAAAGTATCAGGAGTTTCAGGTTGCTGAAAATGAAGATGATGTAAGTGATGATTTACTATCACTCTTTGCAAGGAAGCTTAAAAGAGGCATGGGCAACTTTGAAGGCGAGCTACCTCTAACTTGTTTCCATTGTGGAAATGTTGGACACATTGGTGTCAAATGTCTAAAGAAGCTTGATGAAGAGAGTGATGAGTATGAGTTCACACCAAAACAGAAGAAAAAGTTTCCATGTAGAAGGAACTTCAATTCTAGAAATTCTAGTGGCAAGAAGTTTCAAAGAAAAGTACTTGTAAGCAAAGAAGAAGAGGATGCCGAGGAAGATCCGTTGGAAGGTGTCGAAATTGAATTTATCTCAGATATTGAAGATGTTGTGATGGCATCTGTGGAAAAATCAAAAACTGATGTTGAAGAAGATGGTCAACAAGTGGGAGTTGTTGATCCCCAAGTGGAGTTGGAAGGAGCCCTTGAAGAGCTTGATTTACAAAGAAGAACAAAAAAATTGGAGGTTTGGTGAAGGAGTCTTCAAGCCATGTTGATGAACTTGAAGCTAAAGTTGATCCTTTTGAGAAAGTTGTGGAAGATTGTGAAAAGAATCATGTGAAATTTGAAGAAGCTGTGAATTACAGATTGAAGTTTAAATAACAAATTGAGATCATTGATGAATGTCTGAAAACAAATGGTCCAAAGAAGATTGAAAGAAGATTGAAAGAAAAAAAATAGCATGGGAAAAAATTGAAAGTCTTGGAGAAAAAATCGTCTCATTGAGAAAAGAGATTAAACCAGAAATCAAAACAGATGGTTCAAAGAAGAAGCTTCAATTTGGAAAGTTTTCTGAAGTACTGAAAGAAAGGGCTGAACGGGGTACAAGAACTTTTGAAGAAATATTAGTGCTCAAAGACCAAATAGCATGAGAAAACCGGGTATTGGTTTTGATGGTGAAACATCAAAGACAAAGTCTATAAACATGAAGAACACAGTGAATCAGTTGAAGGGAAAAAGTTCTCAACCAACAAGAACTTATCAATAATCAAGGGATTATTCAAAAGTTGGAGATATGTGGAGAGTAGATGATGAATTTTTTTTCCGTTGATGAAATGTGGTTTTCTTGGGACATACTCTTCATACCAGAGAAGAAAGCTATCTAAGAGGAGAAGAAATTAGAAGCCAATAAATGAGATTTGGGACATACTCTTCATTCCAGAGAAGAAATTCTTTCTATGGATATCGTTTTAATTGTTCAAATTTTGGACTTAGAGCAGTTGATTGTCAGTATAGAAGAGGAAGGTCTTCATTTGGAAGACAAAGGAAAATGGATACGAGGCAATCCAATCCAGCCCCTTGAAGAATCACTTTTGTAGATTGGTACAATTCCCACCTCAAAAAGAGGTGGAGACCTTCATTTATAGATAGAGGAAAATAAACGCATGTAGGAGAAAAATGATGTGGGACTTGGAAATACACTTAAATGGGTCTAACACACCCCCTCAAGCTAGAACATGTATAGCTTGAAAGAAGAGTCCCACAAAAAAAGAAAGATAGAAGACACCCAACAAAGAAGACCGCACACCTCCCTCAAGCTGGGTCGTTGATGCTGTGGATGCCCAGCTTAGTGCATAGAAAATCCAGTCGAGCTCATGGCAAGTTTTTGGTGAAGATGTCGACAAACTGATGAGCTATTGGAATGTAGCTAAAGCTGACATATTTTTGCTCAAGGTGATTACGAAAAAAGTGACAGTCAATCTCGATATGCTTCGTGCGTTCATGGAAAACTGGATTAAAAGCAATCTTCGTGGTCGCCTGATTATCACATCAAATATGAGTAGAAGTCTGTGGCGGGAAACCAATTTCACGAAGAAGGTGACAAAACTAAATAATTTCAGTAGTGACTGTGACCATCACACGGTATTCAGATTTAGCACTGGGTCTGGAGATGATTGCTTCACCAGGAGATTAAGTCACCAGCCAGAAAAACTGCAAACTCAGAAGTAGACTTTTGGGTAGATAAACAATTAGCGTAGTCGACATCACAGAAGACCTCAATGTTCAAATAACCGTGATGTGAATACCGAAGACTACGAGCATAGCCTTTCTTAATGTATTTGACAATGCGAAGGAGCGCGTCCCATTGAGATTTCGTCGGATGTTCCATGAATTGGCCGACCTTGCTGACAACGCTGAAAATATCCGGATGAGTCATGGTAAAATAATTGAGTTTGCTCACAAGTCGACGATACTTATCTGAATGAGAATATGAGTCAGTGGCATCATGGAGAGACCGTTCCCTTGGTTCAAGAGGAGTGTCAACGACAGTTGCCTGAGACAATCCAGCATCTTGCAAGATATCCAACGCATATTTTCGTTGTGAAAGAAAGATACTGGTTGGAGAACGAGATACTTCAATGCTAAGAAAATATGTCGAAGGACCCAGGTCTTTGCTATGAAACTGGTGTTGAAGAGAAGTTTTGAGATGGACAATGCCATGCGAGTCGCTACCAGTAATAACGATATCATCAACATACACAACCAGCAAGATGCAGCCAGAGGACGTTTTTCGATAGAAAACAATGTGATCCTTCATATTCTGAGATAGACCAAATGTAGTGATAACGGTGCAAAATATGCCAAACCACGCACGAGGAGACTGCTTGAGCCTGTAAAGAGACCGACGAAGCCGACAAATATGAGAATCGGCCCTTGAGGCAAGGAAGCCAAGAGGTTGTTGCAGATACGCTTCTACTTCAAGAAAACCATGTAGAATCGCATTCTTGACACCAAGCTGATGAAGAAACCAATTATGAGCAGCTGCAAGAGATATGAATAATCGAATAGAGGCCATTTTAGCAATAGAAGAGAATGTATCGAAATAATCAACACCATATGTCTGAGCAAAACCTTTTGCCACGAGACAAACTTTAAGGCGATGAAGAGTACCATCTGCATTTAGACGGATTGTATAAATCCATTTGCTGCCAACAACTTATTTACCTGCCGGAAGGAGGACCAAATCCTAAGTGTGATTGTCATCCAAGACCTGTAATTCATCCTGCATTGCTTGAAGCCAACTAGGGTGATATTTAGCCTCGACAATTGTATGAGGAACAAATATCGTCTCCAAAGCGGAGAAGCCTTTGTAGGTTGTTGTGTATATAGGATTATTCTGGCAAGAGCAAATACCTTTCCGTAACGCAATAGGCAAATCATCTGTGCCTGGAGCAAGAGCGTTTGACGAAGTCGGGGAGTTGGTGTCCTCGGTCTGGGTGGGGGGCACGTTGGATGATCGGCGAGAGTAAACAGAGCCAAAACGGCGATCATCAAAGTGAGATAATGGAGGCAGGGGTGGGTGGGTGGATGGTGAGAGGAAGACAACCATCGATTGTGGTATCGTGGTGGGAAGAGGGTGGAGAGAAATGAGAGTTCTCAATAAAGGAGACATCATCAGAGATGATATAACGTCGTAAGTCTGGAGAGAAACAGTGGTACCCGCGCTCAGTGCGAGAGTAACCCAGGAATATGCAACAGATGACTTTTGGGGAAAATTTAGATAAATTGGGAGAAGTGTCATGAACGTAACAAAGACACCCAAACACACGAAGCGGAAGATGGTGATGAGAGAGAGAGAGGAACATAGCCCGAAATGGATTCTCCCGCTGATGGATAAAAGAAGGAATACGATTTATAAGATAGGTAGTAGTAAGAATAGCACCCCCCAAGAACAAAGAGGCACCTTTATGTGAAATAAGAGGCCATGAGTGACTCGCATGGGAGAAAACATACCTCAAACTCTTATGATCGGTGGAAACCACAAAGTGCTCACCAATGAGGTAATGTCTCCACAACTTCAGAGAAAACACCACGGCTGCCAACTCAAGATCATGGGTGACATAGTTGCATTCATGGGGACGCAACTGCCGAGACCCATAAGAAACAACTGACCTCTGCTGCATGAGAATAAGCCTAGCCCCAGATGTAAAGCATCACAGAAAACATCAAACTGGACTCCCTCCGCTGGAAGACAAAGGACTGGAGCACTTACCAACTTCTCCTTTAGATACTCGAAAGATGCCTGACACTGATCAGTCCATATGAACGCTTGATCCTTCCTGGTCAAAGCTGTCAGAGGAGTCGCAACTCGGGAGAAATTGGCTACAAACCTCCTATAATAGCCGGCGAGACCAAGGAAACTTTGCACCTCTGACACGGTCTTGGGGGCTGCCCAAGACACCACTGCTTCTATCTTCGACGGATCCATAGCTACTCCTTGTTGGGACACAACATGCCCCAAGAAACGAACTTCTCGAGCCCAAAACTCACACTTGGACAACTTCCCAAACAACTGATGTTGGCGAAGAACTCCCAAAACGGCTCGTAGATGCTCTGCATGCTTTTCTTCAGATGTGGAGTACACAAGGATGTCGTCGATGAAAACCACAACAAACTTGTCCAGGAATTCACGGAACACAACATTCATCAACCCCATGAAAACAGCTGGAGCATTCGTCACGCCGAATGGCATTACAACAAACTCATAATGCCCATGACGACAACGGAAAACAGTATTCGGGATATCCTCATCCTTTACACGCATCTGATGATATCCTGATCGCAAGTCGATCTTTGAGAATCAACTTGCACCCTTCAGTTGATCGAATAGGTCATCAATCCGTGGAAGATGATAGCGGTTCTTTATTGTCACTTTGTTCAATCGACGATAATCGACACACAACCGCAAACTACCGTCAGCCTTTTTCACAAACAAAACTGGCGCTCCCCACGATGACACACTTGGCCGAACAAAACCGCACTGCAACAGACCATCAAGCTGAATACGTAGCTCTCGTAACTCAGAAGGGGCCATCCTATACGGAGACATAGAGATAGGAGACGCTCCTGGCTGTAGCTCGATCCCAAACTCGATCTCTCGTCGAGGGGGTAAGGATACAACCTCTTCTGGAAAGACGTCAGGGTACTCCTCTACGACCCTAGGAAACGCCAACTGTTGAACCTTTGATGAACTCAGCATCATCCCAGCCATCATGGATGATAAGGATGGAACTCGTCTATGACTCATCCGAGGATCTCTCTCACCAACAAACACCACTTTCTCTCCATCTGCATCAAAGAAAACGACCTTCTTCCTGTAGCAATCCACAATAGCCTGCACCGAATACAACCAATCCATGCCGAGTATGACATCATATGGTTGTATTCGTAAACATAGGAAATCTCCCCAAGAGCGGTGTTGCCCCAACACTAGCTCACAGTTTCTACATACTTCAAACAAGTCAGCTCGACCTCCAACTGGCGTAGTCAACGCCAAGGGCATTGGAAGCCTCTCTACCTCAAGTCCCAAAGCATGGACAAGGGTAGGTGATATGAAGGAGTGTGTTGCTCCTGAATCAAACAAGGCATACACCAAGGTAGAAAACAAGCAAAGGGTACCTCGAACGACATCTGGCTCGCCTGGGGCTGACAACACTAGAGCATGAAGCTGACCACGACCTCCTCCACGGCCTCTCTGACCCTGATGACGACCACCACCACGGCCGCGCTCTGCTCTCTGAGGACGGGGAGCGTCATGGGGCTGTCCTCTGCCTACTCCATCTACCCTCGGGTGATCTAAAGCTGGTGCAACCTGCTGCTGCTGCCTCGGCTGGAACTGCCTCAACGGAGGAACCTGGAGCGGAGCGCCTGGTGCACGATGACTGCTCTAAAAAGTCGGGCACTCCCGTTGCTGATGACCACGACCACCACAAGAAAAACAAGTGCCTGATCCCTTGGCATAGGCCTGAGAGTTGCTGTCTCCGGAGAAACGAGATGGGAAGGGCTGGGACCTACCCCCAGGTGAACGGAAACTCTTCTTCCCTGAAAACCGGGATCCCCGGACCCCAGATTTGCTTCATGAGGAATCATGACGGTTCCCCTCTCGTGACGATCCGGTCCTAGCCAAAGTCCTCTCAACAACCTCTGCCCTCGCTAGCACCTCAAGATATGTCTTTAGCATAAATGGGGTGACCTGGCGCTGGATCTCTGGACGCAAAGCCTCCTCGAAATGCCTCGCCCTGACCTCCTCATCTGGTAACAGGTCTGAAGCATATCGTAGAAGGTTCCTGAAACGGATTCCAAACTCTCGAACACTGGAGCTCCCCTGTCGAAGGGTAAGAAGCTCCTGGCGACTGGATGCCTTCGCAGTCGAAGAAAGAAACTCGACTCTAAACCTGTCTCGAAACTCCTCCCATGAGATCGCTGACTCCTCACGATCCCCGAGGAACAAGAACCACCACTGCCTCGCTGCTCCACGCAGCATCGTCACAACCAAGGACACCCAGTGTTCCTTCCGAGCACGAATCGAACTGAAGCCTATCTCGACCTCCTCCAACCAGTCTTCTGTGACTGCATCTGAAACGGAGCCCTCGTACTTCTGTAGACTCTGGCGCTGAAACTCTCGGAGTGTCTTCCTCCAAGTGTCATCGTCGTCAACCTCTACCCGGCGGCGATCTGCTGGAACAGCCTGCTGGGCATCTTCTGCACAAACCTGACGAGGACGTCGACCTGGAGCCATACCTGTAAAATAACAACTGTTAGAGCTCCTAAGCCTGGAATATGGAAGACTCAACATTAATTAATTAATTGTTTTGTTTTATTAATTTTAGGTTACCTATCCCAAGGTCTACCCATTCAAACACAGGCGCAAAGAATAATGATGCATGGTCCTTTCCTAGGTCTCTACCCTGCAACCAGTATCACTTTGTTTAGTAGCCATCGTAAACTTAAAGGTCCGTGCAACAGATCATAGGGGGCCCTAAACGCCTATGTCTCTGCCGGTCTCCAGTGTTTACCCCACTTGCTAAACATGAATGACACCGTTGCCCTACCATCCCATGCATCCTCACCTGTGCCTAACTCCAAACTCCATCCTATCCCTCAACCAAAGCTCTGATACCACTCTGTCACGACCCCCTCCCCACAAAGTGTACCCCTCCTGGGCCGGCAATGTGAGAAGAGAGATAATGACCCTCGAGTCCCGCCTCCAGTAGGCCCCGGGTTGGCGACTAGCACCGAGGGTATAATAAACATACAAATGAGAGGCATTACCCTCTAAGAGAACACATGCAGAAGAGAGAGATAGAATAGACTCCAATCAACTCCAACTCAGAACTGAAATATAAAAGAAATCCAAGTACATATATGAAATGTCATGCAAAAGTACTACAACTGAAAGAGGAAACTAAAAGTACCCAAAAGAAAGTAAAACGGCAGCGACCACAAGCCCGAACAGTTCCTCCTCCAACCATAAGCTAGTAGTAACCAACTTGATCCCCAACCTGCTCCAAGTGACCTGAAAAAAAAAATAGTTTATATATACATAGGGTGAGTATAACAGTATACTCAGTAGGATCCTCCCCAAGCCTCTCGTGCAAAAGTAAAGAAAGCATGCTAAAGCCCAGTGAACAACAAGTGAAACTAACTCGTCACCTAAAGAGGTATACTAAGTTTCCAACCTCACCATGGCTACTCTCACCAAGTAACGAATACAAGAATATAGCATATAGTAAAGAATATCAAGGGTACCCCGCTACTACTTCCCCACTGGTTTGCCGCTTTGCCCCAACGACATACGTCCTGTGCTTCTCTCTCCAAAGGCTTGCCCGCAGACACCTGGGCGAAGCACCACACCATCCTCACAACCAAAAGCAACCGGGTAAGTTTCGGGAGCCACCACAGCCCGCATAACGTGTATCATACATCGGGTATTATACCTCAAGCCATTATAGCCCATACACCGAATAGGGATCTTCAAGCCATCACAGCCTATACACGTTACACCTATAGTAGTCCATAGGACACTATATCCAGAATATATATGTGAAATAACCACAAGCCATTACAGCCCTCTACACACATATATGGGTAAAACTAACCAGTGTGCCTACCAGCACAAAGATCTACCAAGAGAAGAGAGCGGGGTCAAAAAGGGGGTAGTCAGCCATTCAACCTCCCATCAGAATGTTGGGGAAAACACTCCCCCAGGGCTCAGAATCCCCGGGGTGTCAGTTGCCCTTACCGACAGGGTGGAGTAGCGTATAGAAACACAAAAAGTACAGAATATAACTCACATCCACACTATGGGCATTACCTAGTCTTAGATACAACTGCAGCTAACGTCTCTCAGACTCCAGGCTGCTACTTCTAGGACTAGGTATCCTATAAGCACACAAACGTTTGGAGAGCTTTATTAGATTACTCCATTCTCATTTTATCAGTTCCACTGTATATTAATTAATTCTTTAAACATTAATTAAGCATGAACAATTCCACATTAAACTGAATTGGCATCACATTCAAAATCAACTGCTCCTTTTAAGATTCACATCACCTTTAAATTCTAGTATCTCCATCCCCGTGGATTTTCACCGTTTAATCAAACATTCATTACAGAATTACTTTTCCATATTCCCAGGCATTCTAGAAAAGCATCCTATGCTTCTAAACACAAAGGAGGCTGAACACGGTGAGTAGATATACTACCCGTCGAGTCTTTGCCGCCTATAGAAAGAGCATAGACCCATTCTCCCTCGAGATGCTAAACACGGAAAGCACGTGGCATACCCCACGCGTCTTCGCCTCCTTCGGAATAAGGGTAGCAAGACCAGCTGCCTTGAGCAGTGAGGAAAAGCAAAGAAGATTAACATTCAAAGAAAACCACAAACATCCATCAATCACATCCATCCCATACCATCATCCTTGGTGTCCTCCCCGACACCCACATGCATAAACCGATGCGGACTTCGGGGTCAACTTTACTGTAGCGCTTTTGACAAAGCCAGCCGCCGTTCACTGTAGCGACGCGGACCACTTTTTCGAATAGTGATCGTCTTCTCCATTTGTTTTATAGCCCATTTCGGGCTAGGGTTTTGTTGTTGGAAATCCTCTGTAATTTCTGTGCTCCCGAATCATAGTGAAAATCTGCCTCTCCCGTGGACGTAGGGATTTTTCCCGAACCACGTAAATCGTCGTGTTCTTTGTTGCTTTTCTTTCTTTCGTTTTTCTCGTTTTCTGTCGTTCTGTCTCCCGGTGATTCCGCAACATTTAGGCGCCATCCGCTGCCACAACCACAAGGCCTCCCTGCCTTCATATATCACAACAACCATCCAGGCTCACATCACAGCACAAGCAGCAGGAAAACAACAGTCGCAACCATGGGCTCTTGACCCTTTAACAAACAAGAGGGTAACTCAGAACCCTTTTAGAAATTCCCACATAATCTGTTCTTTAATCCATATTGAATTAGCAGATTTGTTATGCGTAGGTTCCAATTACGGGATACCTAATCAGTAAGCTATCACAATTAAATAACCATGCTTACTTCCCTAATTTGATTATCCTCAAATTAGAACAACTACAACAACGACAATAACAAGATTAATTTACATGCCTCTTTATCTTTAGCCAATCAATTAACAATTAATTCCGGCTTTACGTTCATTATCAATTTCTATCATGAACAAACAACAAATCAAAGAAATCATAGATATCACTCTATCTAGAAAAAACATGAGGCAAACCGTTATCACGGTATAAAGCAACAACATGCGATCAACCAATTCTTTTAATCCGGTTCAAGTATTTAATTAGGTCAATTTCATTGTGATCCAAAGGACTAAATCATGCTAATTCTACGATTGCACATATACAATTAGAGAAGCCATGAATCCCCTACCTCGAAGAGTTCTTGACGTCCTTTATCCACACAACGGGTCACAATCCTCCTCTCACGACAACTGCATCCACCGGAGGTGCCATGGTACGACAGTACCAACCAACCCCAAGAAAAACCCATTAGAATCTTGGAAATTACATGGTATAATATGGAAGGGAGAAACAAGAGAAGATGATCCCCAAAGGAACGACGATAAAACATACCTTATTGGGAAGATTGACCGACACAGTTCGGTTGCATCCAAAACAGAGCAGAACCAATCCTAGGAGTAAAGATTAATTGTGCAACTCCTACGGGAATGATTGAAAGGTTCTAGCGTCTCTTAGCTGATAACAAAGGGAAAGAACAAGGGAGAATGATATCTCTTCCCTTTTTGAAGATTTAATGGGGCGACGGTTTAAGATTCGGTTAATTCTCCATTAAAAACGGATCGCATTAACCCACGCGGTTTGACCAAGTAAATACATCCCGGCCTTAGGAATAATTAATATAGGATTTATGTCATTTGAATCGGCCTTATGAGTCCTTAAAACAAGGCTTTAAATGTATTTTACGTCAAAGGAAACGTCAAAGGGGCGAAACTGTAGGAAGCTGGAAACACTGTTCAAGTCCACCGTTAGGAGGTCACCGTTAGAAGGTTACCGTTCTGGAAACACTGTTCAAGTCTAAGGTTAGAAGTCCACCGATAGAAGGTTACTCTTCTGGAAACACTGTTCAAGTCTACCGTTAGAAGTCCATCGATAGAAGGTTACTGTTCTGGAAACACTGTTCAAGTCTACCGTTAGAAGTCCACCGATAGAAGGTTACCGTTTTGGAAACACTGTTCAAGTCTACCGTTAGAAGTCCACCGATAGAAGGTTACCGTTTTGGAAACACTGTTCAAGTCCACCGATAGAAGGTTACCGTTCTGGAAACACTGTTCAAGTCTACCGTTAGAAGTCCACCGATAGAACCTCACCGATAGAACCTCACCGATAGAAACACTGTTCAAGTCTACTGATAGAAGTCCACCGATAGAACCTCACCGATAGAAACACTGTTCTCTGAACCTCACCGATAGAAACACTGTTCACCTACTGATACTGTTCATAAAACTGGAAACACTGTTTACAGAACTGGAAATTTGGCAAAGTGTTGGGGATAAGTCACCTTGACCTCCCGGAACACCTCCAATACCACATTTTCACAAAGTAATGGACCGGAGAGGTCCGGACCATTACACTCCGCCTCTCATTGATTGAGTTAAGAAGTACGGTTCTACATGGTATCAAAAGAGGTCTAACCCAACCCTTCCCTACCCGCGTTTTTCCTCTTCGCCCCCATTATTTTTTTTTCTCAAACCCCCCGCTGCGCCCCTCCACCGCTTGTTCGACGCCCCCTCCCCCCTCGACGTCGCCTTGCGCTTCGCCCCACCCAGTGCGACGACTCTCCGTGCGCCTCCGCTCCATCCCTTGGCTCGTCGCTGCTCCTCGCTGCGTCCTGCCGCCGTCTCCTCAGCGCCGCAACCCTAGCCGTGTTCCTCCCTGAGCACAACCCCGTTGTCTCTCCCAGGCGCGCACGACCACCCATGCTGCTCTCCTGGTGATTCCGCCTCCGTCCTCGCACCTCCTAATGTCGACATCATTCTTGGATCTTGGTTTCAGATCCGGCCGACCTAAGGTGTTATTTGTCGGTTCTTGGCCTGCGCATCCAGCCATAATGCATCTCCAGGCGGCTCCTCCAGGCGCACCTCAACCTCGGACTCCTGCTGGATGCATATAGCGCTCCATGTCCCAGCCTCCCAGCGCTCCTGCTCACCTATGACGTCTCTCTCTGGCATCACGATGTCATCAGACCGCGCTCACAGTTTCCTCCTACCATTGGTGTGACGCTGCCTTTCCCACTGAGGCCAGATTTCCCATCTCCGTGTATTCTTGCTGGATTCCTCACCCAACCTCTGTTGTTGTCTCATTGCACTATTTCGATTGTAACTGCTGGACATCTGATTTGTGTTCGGCTGCGTGTTGTTCCTGTACGCCTTGATGTTACTGACCCGACTATTCCTGGCGAGTGGTTTCTTGTAGCCTCTTCCCCATCTCCCTCCAGACATGACAACATTCTCACCACCATACAATATCCATCATAACCTGGAACTCTCTATGGTTGAGATTGCGTTTATACACTCTCATCGGGCTGTTTTGCCACCTACCTCCTCTTCAACCTCTATTCTTTAGACTGACGGCCCTACCGCTTGTGTATCTTATCGACCGACAATTTTGATGCTTGATTCAGGTGCCTCTGATCATCTCACAGGTGATGCAGGCATGCTTACTACCTATCATCCGTATTGGTGTCACTGCAATTACTGTTGCTGACGGATCTATAATCCCTATTGTGGGATTTGACACATGCTCCTTGACTCCTATTCACCTGATTTCAGTGGCTCATGTTTCTCGCAGTCTTTTTAAACTTTCTTTCGAACAATAAACTCACAAAGGACTTAAATTTTGTTGTTATTTTTACATCTTCTGGTGTTGTTTTTAAGAGCGGTCGACGAATCGGGACCTTGGTAGAGGTCATCTTAGTGATGGGGTGTACATGTTCGATACCCCACCATCCTTTGCTTCCTCATCCACCTCTGCTCGTGCTTCGACCTACATTTTCGCCGTGGTCATCCATCGGCTTTGGTCTTACATAAATTTTGCCCTCATTTCAGTCCAAACCTTTCCTTCCATCGCGAATCATGTAAGCTTGCTAAATATCATCGGGCGACTTATGTTCCTCATCTGGTGATGCGTAAGGCTAACCCTTTCGATTTAGTTCATTTCGATATATGAGGTCCCTGCAGCGTCCCCGGTCAGTTAGGGTACCGTTATTATGTATCCTTTATTGATGGCTTCTCTCAGATGACATGACTATATCTCCTTAATGATCGTTCATAGGTGTGTGATGTTTTCAAAACTTTTTACCATGAAATTCACTCAGTTCTTCAAACATATTAAATGTCTCCGCTCAGACAATGACTGAGAATATTTATCTTCTTCCCTCAGCAGTTTCTCAAAGATCACAGTGTCCTCCATTATACATCCTGCCCCGATACCCCTCAGTAGAATGGTGTGGCCGGGCGTAAATATTGTCATATTTTGAAAACTGCTCGGGCCTTATTATTTCAAATGTAGGTGGCTCTTTCTTTTTTGGGGAATGCTATTCTTACTGCTACCTATCTTATAAATTGTCTTCTTCTATCCTTCAGGGGGATACTCCATTTCAGGCTTTGTTCCCCTCTTCCCCTCCCCACCCTCTTCCACTTCGCGTGTTTGAGTGTCTTTGTTATATTCGTGGCACTCGTCTCCATTTATCTAAATTTTCCCTATAAGCCCTCTGTTGTATCTTCATGGGTTATTCTCGCACTCAACGCGAGTACTGCTGTTTCTTTCCAGACTTACAACGTTATATCATCTCTGTCGATGTCTTCTTTATTGAGAACTCTTCTTTCTCTCCATTCTCTTCCCACCCAGATACAACTATCGATGACTGTCTTCCTCTCACCTTCCACCCACCCCTGCCCCCATTATCCTACTCTGATGATCGCCGCTTTGGGTCTGTTTACTCTCGTCGACCATCGAACGTGTCCCCCGCCTAGACCGAGGACACCAACTCCCCGATTCCGTCTGACGCTCTTGCTCTGGGCACAGATGACTTACCTATTGCATTATGGAAAGGTACTTACTCTTGTCATAATAATCCTATACACACAACTTCCTACAAATGCTTCTTCGCTTTGAAGACTGTAGGTTGAGAAACCCCCTTACCTCCAAAAAGAGGTGGAGGTCTTCTTTTATAGAATGAGAAGGTGGAATATACAACGGAGTATTCCGATGTGGGACTCGGGAATACCCATAAGAATAAAAAAGGGTTTAACACTCCCCCTCAAGCTGGACACGCCCAGCTTGGATACCGAGTCCCACAAAAAATAAAGATGACATCATACAAGACCTAGACACACTCCCCCTCAAGCTGGGCGTCAAATGATGTGGATCCCCAGCTTGGAACTGAGCGAGGAAAGGCGAGCACCGGGGAGGCCTTTGGTGAAGATGTCAGCAAGCTGATCCGCCGTTGGAATGTGACTAAAGCTGACATGATTGTGCTCCAGGTGGTGTCGAAGAAAGTGGCAGTCCACCTCAATATGCTTCGTTCGTTCATGGAAGACGGGATTCGAAGCAATTTTGGTGGCTGCATGGTTATCACACCATATGTGAGCAGATTTCTGTTGAGGAAAGCCAAGCTCCTGGAGGAGTTGCCGAAGCCAAAGGATCTCTGTAGTGACAGTGGCCATGGCCTGGTACTCAGACTCGGCACTGGAGCGGGAGACGACCATCTGTTTCTTGCTGCGACAAGAGATGAGGTTGCCGGCCAAGAATATAGCAAACCCAGAGGTAGAGCGCCGAGTAGCAAGACAACCAGCATAATCAGCATCGCAAAAGGCCTCAATATGCTGATGAAGATGCTGGGAGTAGCGGAGACCACGGGCAGGATCTCACTTGATGTACTTGGCGATGCGGATAACAACATCCCAATGAGAGGTGGCCGGATGCTCCATAAATTGACTCACTTTAGCAACCGCACAGGAAATGTCGGGTCGAGTCATGGTGAGATAATTGAGTTTGCCCACCAACCGACGGTACCGCTCGGGATGTGGATACAGTGCCGAGGAGGCATAAAGAGACCGTTCCCCAGGCTCCAGAGGAGTGTCGACAGCAGTGACCTGAGTCAATCCAGCATCCTGCAAGATATCCAGCGCATACTTTCGTTGGCAGAGGGAGATGGTGTCCGAAGAATAGGAAACCTTGATGCCTAGGAAGTAGGTGAGAGGACCGAGATCCTTATTGTGGAAGTGCTGGTGAAGATGGTCCTTGAGATGGGTGATACCCACAGAGTCGCTGCCGGTGATGATGATATCATCCACATACACGACCAATAAAATGCAGCCATGGGAGGTCGCCCTGTAGAACACAGTGCGGTCCTTCATGCTCCAAGAAAGCCCAAAGTCGGTGACGACCGTGCTGAAGCGGCCGAACCAAGCACGGGGAGACTGCTTGAGACCGTAAAGAGAGCGGCAGAGCCGACAGACTTGAGATTCAGCGCCGGAGGCAGAAAACTCGGGGGGCTGCTGCAGATAAACCTCTTCCTCAAGGAAGCCATGGAGGAAGGCATTCTTGACATCCAGTTGATGAAGAGGCCACTGATGATGGGCGGCGAGAGAGATGAATAATCGGACGGAGGCCATCTTGGCAACTGGTGAGAAGGTATCAAAGTAGTCAATACTGTAAGTCTGGGCGAAGCCTTTGGCCACAAGACGGGCTTTGAGGCGATGGAGAGTGCCATCGGGATTTAGCCTGATTGTGTAAATCCATTTGCTTCCTACCGCCTGTTTGCCTGCTGGAAGGGGGACAAGATCCCAAGTATGGTTTTCTTCCAGAGCCTGCAATTCATCCCGCATTGCAGCTAGCCACCCGGGGTGAGATTTGACATCACCAACCGTGTGAGGAATAGAAACTGTCTCCAGAGCGGACAGACCCCTTGTAAGAAGATACAAAGAGAGTACTCTGGCAGGTGCGTGTACCTTTCCGTAGGGCAATGGGCAAGTCCTCGGGTGGCGGGGCAGGAGCAGCTGACGAAGCGGGAGCATCGGTGTTATTGGCCGGGACGGGGGATAAAGGCGATGGACGGCGGGAGTAGACCTGACCAAAATGTGTGTCAACAGGGGTGGACATTGGTGGAGGGTGGATGATTAGAGGAAGACAATCATCGATGACGGGGTCAAGAGGAGGAGAGGGAAGGGAGAAAGGAGAGTTCTCAACAAAGGTAACATCGGCCGAGATGACATACCGCCGAAGGTCGGGGGAGAAGCAGCGATATCCGCGCTGAGTGCGGGAGTAATCAAGAAAAATGCAGCGGAGAGATTTGGGAGCGAGTTTGGAGAGCCCTGAACGTGTGTCTCGAACGTAACAGAGGCATCCAAACACGCGAAGAGGAAGGGAGTGAAGAGGGAGAAATGAGAACAGAGCCCGAAAAGGAGTCTCCCCCTGAAGGATAGAGGAAGGAAGACGGTTTATCAGGTAGGTGGCGGTAAGAATGGCATCGCCCCAAAAATGCAGTGGTACCTGTCGGTGGAAGAGGAGGGCACGAGCAGTCTCCAGAATATGTTTGTATTTCCGCTCGACCACTCCATTCTGTTGGGGTGTATCAGGACAGGAGGTCTGATGAAGAATGCCTTTTGTCTGGAGAAACTGCCGAAAGGGAGTGGAGAGATACTCACGCCCATTATCCGAGCGGAGACATTTTACGGAGATGGAGAATTGGTTCTGAACTTCATTGTACAAGTTTTGGAAGGTGGAAAACACTTTGGAGCGTTCACGAAGGAGGTAAAGTCAAGTCATTTGCGAATAATCATCGATGAAAGATATATAGTATTTATATCCCATATTACTCGAAATGGTACAAGGACCCCAAACATCTGAATGAACCAGATCAAAAGGGTGTGAGGCCCGTGTATCCACGCGAGGAATGTATGTAGTGCGATGATGTTTCGCAAAAGTACATGACTCACAATGAAAAGAAAGATGTCGACTGAAGTCAGGAAAAAGCTGATGAATGGTGGATGCAGGCAGGTGTCCCAAGCGGGAATGAAGATCCAATGCTCGAGAAGAGGCAGACATGCAAGCGAGGGGTGCCGGGCCATCGAACATGTAAACCCCGTCCCGAAGCCGGCCTCTACCAAGTTTCCGGTTCGTAGTCTGCTCCTGAAACATAACACCAGAAGAGGTAAATATGGTATCACAGTTATAATCTTTTGTCAGCTTACTGATGGAAAGAAGATTAGATGGACTGTGGGGCACGTGGGCCACAGAGGGTAGGTGTATCAATGGAGTCAGTGAGCATGCGCCGAAGCCCGCAATGGGGACAGTGGAGCCATCAACGTCGGTGATGGCTGATGAACCGGCATAAAGGCAGTAAGAGGTCAACATACCGGCATCTCCGGTTAGGTGGTCGGAGGCACTAGAGTCCAGCATTCGGGCAAGGGAGCGACGACCGACAAAGGCAGCGGAGCGAACAGAATGGACCACAAAAGCCGATGATGGACTGGGTCCGACAGGGTCCCGTGGATCATGAGTCAACCGGATGTCGGCCATAGACAGGTCCAGTGATGGGGGAAGGGTGGAGACTGTCGAGGACGCCTCCTGGACCGCGGTTTGTCCCTGCCGCGGGCACTGGGATGGACGTCCATGCAGGACCCAACATCGGTCGATCGTGTGACCAACCTTGCCACAATGTTGACAGAGGGGACGTGGACGACCCTCGACACGGCCACGTCCACGAGGACTGGAGGAGCGACCACTGCTTTGACCGAGGAGAGCTGAGTGGTCGATAATGGGGGCGGGAGGAGGAAGAGCCCGCTGCGCCTTGCTCAGCCGATGATAAACCTGAGGTATCTCCAGCGTCGACGGGCTAGCGAGCAGCTCGGTTGCCGTGGTGGCAAACTCCGGAGCGAGGCCGCTGAGAAGGGTGAAGATGCAGAGTTGGTCCCGCTGGGTCTGAGCCTTTGTCGGAGTTTGGGGAATGAGCCACAACTCCTGCAACTCATCACGAAGTCCTTTCCATTCCATGAAGTAGGCGGTGAAGGACTGGTCCTGCTGTCGAACATGGGATAGACGCTGAAGTATTTCGGAAACCCGAGTCAGGTTGTTGGTCTCGGAATACATGATATTCAAGGAGTCCCAGAGTTCCTTGACTGTATTTGCCGTGTGGGTGACATCTTTGACCGATCGTTCCATGGAATTGACCAGCAGAGCGAAGATCTTGCTGTCAGCAAGCTTCCACGAACGATATTTCGGGTCAGTTGAAGCCGGGGGAGGATCCTCAAGGTGATGATCAAGGTCCATCCCGGTCAGGGACATCACCACAGTCTTCCGCCAGATGGAAAAATTTGTGGAGTCCAACCGATCATCCACAAGGCGGGTGGAAGCAGTAATCATCGGAGGCAGAGGGGAGGAGTCGGCCATGGAGGCGTCGTGCAGCGGTCTAAGACGCAGTAGGGGGCAACGCCGGAATTAGGGAAGTGTCGGGCGTGTCGGGAGGCTGAGCACGCTGGGCGTAGGAGGAGCCGGGAGGAGCCCGGTGTGCCTGGACAGAGCCGGTCCGTCTGGAGGGAGTAGCCGGGGCCGGTTCGCGTGGACCGGTTTGCGGCTGGGCGGTAGTTGTGCATAGAGGAGGCCGCTGGGAGTGCGGTGCGTGCTGCGCGCAGAGGAGGGCGGGGCCGGCGCTCGATGAAGTGATGCAGGCAGGAGGGAGGGCCGTCGGGGATGCCGCGGGAGGTGTTGCGCGCACAGGAGGACCGCCAGAGAGGAGGTTCGTGCGTAGCGGGAGATGCGCAGCGGACCGGTTCTGTCGCCGGGAGATGCGGGAGCCGATGCGAGCAGTTGCGGGAGCCGAAGCGACTTCTAGAAAGGGCGGAAGTCGTTGAGGAGGCGGGCGACGGGAAGCGACGGGAGGTGTGGGGGGCCGCTAGCGCCGGGAAGAGCCGGGAGGGTGCGCGGGAGCCGGACGGAGCCGCGCCGGAGGGTTGCGCTCGGGTGGAAGCGCGACGAGGCGACGGGAGGGTCACCGTCGGGAGGTGCCGCGGCTGGGAGGGCTCGTGCGCAGGAGAAGCGATCGCCGTGAGGGAGGGCGCACCGGGGAGCCGGACCGGGCAGGAGGCGCCGGGGAAAGAGGGTGCAAAAAAAAAATGCACCGGGGAGGTGGACCGGACTTAGCCGGGAAAACCGCAAAGAAGAGCGGGGGGAAAAAATTGGAAGGAGGAGAGTTTGGGATTAGGTTCCCTCTGATACCATGTAGGTTGAGAAACCCCCTTACCTCCAAAGAGAGGTGGAGACCTTCTTTTATAGAATGAGAAAGTGGAATATACAACGGAGTATTCCGATGTGGGACTCGGGAATACCCATACGAATAAAAAAGGGTTTAACAAAGACGATATCTGTTGCTCGTACGGTTGCTGAGGCTAAATTTCACCCTGGTTGGCTTCAAGCAACGCGGGATGAATTACAGGCCTTCGACGACAATCATACCTGGGATCTGGTCCACCTTTCTACATGGTTTTCTTGAAGAAGAAATTTATCTGCAACAATCTCTTGGCTTCCTTGCCCTAGGAACCAATTCTCATATTTGTCGACTTTGTCCGTCTCTTTATGGGTTCAAACAGTCTCCTTGTGCGTGGTTTGACATATTTTGCACCGACCCAGTTTGATGGGGAGTGTGTTTGGCCTTTGATTTCTTTTCTCTTTGTTTTTTGTTTGCGGGACTCTTTTTTTTGAACTATACCTGTTCTAGCTTGAGGGGGAGTGTTGGACCTAGTTATGTGTTTTAGAGTCCCACATTGGTTTGCTCTGTATATTCCTTGTTCTTTATAAATAATGGGTTCCGCCTCTCATTGAGGTGGAGTTTGGTTCTAAAAAAATAAAAAAATTAGAGGGAAAAATTAATAATAATTTTGGTGAGATGTCTGAGCCGGGTGAGTGGGTGACACGCAGGGGCGTGGGCGGCGCATGATGCAGGAGCGCCTGGGCGTGGAGGCACGATGTGCGGGGGGGCATTGTGGTTGGGGATGGCTTGTGAGACCCTTTATTTATAGTGTTAAAGGAGATACAGAAGATTTGAGATGGTTGGGAGATGCAAAATTCAAACTAGAGGGATATGGTGATCGGATAGACCCAGCCTAACATAGTGAACCTATCTGCACTCACATACAAGATACATAATTACTAACGCAGGAAAAAAAAAGGCAATTAGGGTCAGCTTCTCAACTGATACCAAACTAGTGTTTGCTGCCAAAAATAGCTCTGGGATTCAAAGTATGTTGTGTGACTACATTTGGCTTTATTAGGTGCACAGACTCGACAGAGATAGCAGTGGCATCTTGGTCTTGGCAAGGACACAGCAGTGCGCGACACTGCTGCATTCTCTGTTCCGTGAAAAGACCTTCAGAACATCCAAAGAGGATTTGAGATATGATGGGAAAATCTTGCAAAAAAGGTATCTGGCCCTTGTAATCGGGTCTCCGCCGCTTTCGAAAGGTTTGATTTCTGTACCACTGCGGAAGGTTGTGGTGGACGACGGGAAATCTGAACGGATCACTTTGGTCGGCAATTCACAGATCTTGTCATTTCAGCCTGCTAAAACGGAGTACCGCGTGATTTCTTCTTGCCATGGTCAGTAATGTTCTATGTATCACACTATCTGTGCAGCTGTGAGACCGGTCTTTATGGTGGTGGGTTTTGCAGGCTACACATGGCTGGAGCTGTCTCCTCTCACTGGCAGAAAGCACCAGGTGTGTACCATGATGCCATTTGCACTGTCTGTATTGCTTTCTTCTGTCTATTGTTTTGATGGCAGCTTCGAGTACACTGTGCGGAGGCACTGGGGACGCCGATAGTGGGAGACTACAAGTACGGGCGGATCGCGCATAGGAAACTCAAGGATTTGCCTTGGTATGATAATAACCCGGATGCCTGCACGCCTCGCTCGGACTCCGGTGGTCACTGCCGCAGGGATGGGGCGGCGCACCTGCATCTTCACTGTAAGGAAATGACTTTGCCTGACGTGTCGCGCTTTCTTGGGAGCACGCAGTTGGCTGCCGATGTTGATTTTTCGGCGGGGAGGAGCATTTCTCTTGTTGCCCCTCTGCCCGTCCATATGCGAAGGATGTGGGAATTTTTGCATTCGTGAGGTTAGATATAAGGCAATCTTGTTTAATTTGACGAGTTTAAGATGTCAAGAAATCCAATTGACACTCAACAACTCTAGTACATGTAGATCTTAAACCCAAAATACATGCAGACTCATGAAAAGTGTCAAATTTTGATGCTGTTGAGCTTCACTCCTATTCCACTACTGTGTTGTTGAAAACACCTTGTATATTGATATTGTTTGTTGTGTTTGCTGGAAATTGAAGTTGAATATGACATGGGAAGATTGTTGCAAAAATTGAGATGTGTTAAATGTCTATTCTAGATGCCTAAAAGTGATTTAGATGTGCTTTGAAAGAATTTGGAATGCTTGAATTTTTAATGAAAAAAAGTAAAAAATGGCCAAGTATAACCTCAATTGAACATGCAATTGAGCTCAATCGACCGTGTAGTTGAGTTTGAACAATCGTTAAGTTAGGTTAATTTACCTTCAAATTATACTAGATCTGTGAATAAAAATTGATTGACTGTAGAATTTTAAAAATTCTAGTAATAAAATAAATAAATATTTCATTACTATATAAATGATGTGTAGTAGGATAAAGGATACCGCTGAATTTTCTGGAAAAGACTACAACGATGAATAATGCAAGCACAAAGTAAAACTCTCATAACTAGAGATTGCGAGTGATATTTGAAGGTTTGTTATGGAATGAATTTATAGGAAGGAGGGTATATAGTCACTATTTGATCATTAGGTATTATGACTGTTGGTAATATAATTGTTATAAAGTGACTGTTAGAGTTATTATATATTAATGAGGATAATGATATAAGTTAATTTGTGTAAAAAAGGGAAACCATGATTGCAAATAGCTACATTTATCCGAACTTGAGAAGCATGCCGTATCACTAGGGTCTAACTTAGACTAGGCTCAAGTCTGACTTGAATAATTGAGGTTCAAATTGAATTGTCTATGAGAGAAGTTCAAACTAGTGAAAATCACTATGAGACCAATGTTTGTTGAACCACCACATGAAAAGACCACAATTACACAACTTACCCTTTGAGCTTATGTCAATGTAATAAGGAGCTATGTATGTATGACTTAGTTGATATTTAGGTGTCAATTCTTTTAATAATTGAATGACATTTACCTTGATACTTTGGTACAATTTATTGTTTTAGGTAAAAGATAATTTTTTTCATAATTAAAAGATGGATTTGATAAAAAAGATTACATATTTAGAATTAGAATGTCAAAATTAGGCAAGAAATGAAATTTGCTAATTTTTGATAAAAAAGTAAAATAAGGTAAAACATGGTGAGATACGGTAAATATGACATCATAAATGATTAAACTTGACCAAGATCCACCCAAATTAGTGCTCTTGGTCTAATTTTACCGCTCAATATATTGGTGGAGCAGCAAGGGGTGTCACAGAGTCTTATGGGGTGCAATAGAGCATTTAAAATAATGATAAAATAAAATATTCAATTCTTTATTCCAAAATTTATACCCACCACACTTGTAAATACTCGCCCTTCTTCTTGTTTCTCCTCACACCAATCTCGAGTTCCCTCTTGACAGCTATTTCAAGAAGTCACTCCCATGACTCTTAAATTTTGAATTTTTTTGGAGGCTCAAAGGGTTGGTTCTAAGTTAGGAAGTTTAAGTGGGGTAAAAGTTCCCATTCCTCTTTCTTTTCATATTGTAATTCTTCTGTAAAAATTTCTTTTAGATTTCCATTTCATATGCTATTATGCTTCTATATTCTTTATCATATAATTCTATCATTGTATGATTTATGGGATATTATCCATTCCCACTCATTATACACTTTTCATTATTTAAGTCCCTATGCATCTATGGTGTTTTTGATTAATTTCTTAAAATCGAATAACACTTATTCAAGCAACGAAAGACAAAAAACCATAAACCAAGATCATCCATGCTTTTAAATTGAAACTATGCATAATATAAAATGAAGAGCGTACCGTGCATTGAAGATGCCCAATCCTCCTGTTTTAAACCACATGCTTGATGAAGATCACTTAGAAGCAGTCAAAGGACTTCATCCTCCTAGGGTGTCCACAGGTTGACGAATCACCCAATGCTTGGGTGAGATTCTCCTTTCGACCATGGTATGCTAGTACCTCTCTATGACAAATGAATAAGGAGAAGAGAGCTTCGACTAAGGAGAATCGATAAGATTCACACACACCATTCTCATGGTTTCAACCTATTTATATAGGCCTCGGGGACGCTCCCTGTGCCTTCATGACATTTACTTGAATGTTATAAAACATTCAAATAATGCTTTCAATTAAATGCTTTATAACATTCAACTGTATGCATGCATTTAACATTTAAATGCATTCATCAAATTCTCCCGTACATTTAATGATAGCCTTACATGGAAGAGATCCGTGTTGCGAAAACGTCGCGAGTTGCAGCAAAAGAACGAGTTTGCGGATGAAGAAAAGTTGGAAACAAAAGAAGAAGAAGAACATGGAACACAAAGATTTGCGTGGTCCGGGAAATGATCCCTACGTCCATGGAGAGACATAAATATCACTATAGTCAGGAGCACAATGATAGGGAATTTCAGGGTTCTCAAGCACACACAAAACCCTAGCCCGAAATGGGTTAATAAGGAGGATGAAACACTATTCCACCAACTGCACAGAAAGTCTTATGTGCTACAGTAAAAGGTGGCTGGAAGTCTGCATCCTTACAGTGCCACGACCACCCAAATCCAAGGTGCTACAGTGGCCAACGACTGGAAGTCTGCAAAGCTACAGTAATGTTGTCTCCAAAGTCTGACCTAGTACAGTAGTCGCACCAAAGTCCACACTGCTACAGTCCCTATTGGTGTCAGTCGATCAGCTTTGCTACAGTTGGTCATGGTTGCTATAGTGCCCCCAAATTTTGGGTCGGGACCTTCGGCCCCCAAACCCCCGAAGCAGGGGCACATTGTCCCCTGCAACCCCCAACGATCTCACCATAGAGTTGCGGCCTGGTGCGTAGTATAAGCTAGAAGCATTCGACCCAATTATCATCTTGAATGAATCAAGCTACACCAATCCAACAATCCGAACGTTAACGCTTAATGTTCGACAACCACTGTTAATCGTAGAATACAATTAACATATATCTTTAACACTTACGATATAAACACATCATACAATATGACACCGCTTAAGGTAGTGGTACAATATCATCATATCACGCCTTATGATATGTCATATCAAGGCATATAATATAGCTTGGTTTCATGGATATCGTACTATATGATATCCCTATATCATACAATACGATATAGCCAAAATACATCATATGTATATAATACTTTAGGGTGTATCTCCATCAATCTCCCACTTTTACTAAAACCTCATAAACTTTGTGTCATTCCACCTTAATTGTATCATATATAATAACATGTGAAATCATATCCAAAAACTCTTTTTGGATATCTCTAAAACACTTTTGGAAATCTATAATCAATTTCACGGTGTATCACATCATATGAAATACTTTGTGAATATCCATTTAAAACTCCTTTTGTATAAACTCTAAAACATTTTTAGAGATACTTTATAAGTTCTGTAAAACTTAATCCCCATTCAGTCAACCACAAAGTGTGACCCCGTGAGTCTTTATAACATTAATGAAAAATATGAATTCTCTAATCCATAAATATAAGCAAAGAGCTACCTCTAGCAAAGTATTAGTGCTACTAAAGTTGCAAAGGGATCTGTCATGATCTCCATCAAACACATGTATCTTTATAACTGTGTCCACTAGCCGTATCATATACAAGTATGCATAATCATATAATCCCCTTTTTCAAGAGATTGAGTAACCATGAGACCTGAAGTATGTCAATCTTGTATAACTGCTCATGTTTTTGATTCTCCAAGTATATACTGACCAGATGGATGAACACATCACATGTCATTCACCATGATGGATGAGAAAATCACATACCCCTCACCCAATAGATAATCACACCACATGTCACTTATTTGGCATGACCATACACTCCTGTCTTTCTCAATCAAGGGCCCTAATATCACTACTGGAAATATAATATTTCCCAACGGTTCACAACCGTTGGGAAAGCCCCTCTAACCGTTGGTGTATGATATACCAACGGTTCTGATAACCGTGGGGAAGTAAGCTGTTGGGAAAAGGTTTTCCCAACGGTTTACTGGAAACCGTTGGTATAGGCTGACAAAAGCCACCCTATCCAAACGGTTCTTCCAAACGGTTTGGAAGAATTGTTGGGAAATATCAGTTTTGGGATAGTTTTCCCAACGGTTCTCCCCAAACCGTTGGTATATCCCCATGGATGAACTCTTTCCCAACGGTTTAGAACCGTTGGGAAAAGAGATATTTACCAACGGTTCAATGAACCGTTGGTAAAGACTTCTTTAGGATTATATGCCAACGGTTTTAAACCGTTGGCATATCCTATGCTGCAAATTGCAGCAGCCTGCAATTTGCACAGCCCCTGTCCATCAGGTCCCTCTCCATCAGGCCTCATTTTGACCTCATTTTCAATCCAATTATTGTACCTGCAATAAAATAAAACATACATATACAATTACGAACAAATTCATACACATTTAACATATAATGGATCCTGAAACTATACACATCCATAATTAAATTAGAATTCATAACGTAATTATAAACGTACATAATTCATATAGAATTCAATTTAAAATTTAGATGACAATTATATGTGGAATCCGAAATTCAATTCATAATTTGATCGGTTTTTTCTATACCATATATTTTTACCTCAAATGATGTCCATTTTAAACAAAATACATACACCTGAAGTGATACCGGCCACACCGCACCTCAGATTGAGGCGCGGTTGACTCGTACACGTCACATTTGACCCATGGATCGTTGTGCTAAAGTATCGTCACAATCCGAATGCGTTTGGTCGGTTTTCCGTATGCCAGTTGATGTTTTTCACTTAAAATGACGTCCTTTTGAAACAAAAGACGGACACTATGAGTGGTTCCGACCACACCGCGTCTCCAATTGAGGCGGGGTTGATTCGTACACGTCACATATGACCCATGGATCGTTCTCCTAATGTTTAAATGGAAACCGAATGCGTTTGATCGTTTTTCCGTATGTACTTAAAATGTTGTCCATTTTAAACAAAAGAGTGACACTTAGACTAATCCTGACCACACCGCGACTCAGATTCATCCCGGGTTGGCTCGTACATGTCACATATGACCCATGGATCGTTGTGATAAATTATCAAAAGATTCCGAATGCGTTTGGTCGGTTTTGCGTATGCCAGTTGTTCTTTTCATTTATAATCATGTCCATTTTAAACAAAAGAGACAGAGTTAGAGCGGTGTCGGCCACACCGCGTCTCGGATTAAGACGGGGTTGACTTGTACACGTCACATATGACTCATGGATCGTTGTGCTAAAGTATCGATAGAATCCGAATGCGTTTGGTCGTTCTTCCGTATGTCAGTTGATGCCTTTCACTTAAAATGACGTCCTTTTGAAACAAAAGACAGACACTTTGAGTGGTGTCAGCCGCACTGCATGTCGGATTGAGGCGGGGATGATTCGTACACGTCACATATGACCCATGGATCGTTCTCCTAAAGTTTCAACGGAAACCGAATCCGTTTGGTCATTTTTCCATATGTACTTAAAATGGTGTCCATTTTAAACAAAAGAGAGCCACTTAGACTTATCCTGGCCACACCGCGACTCGGATTCATCCCGGGTTGGCTCGTACACGTCACATATGACCCATGGATTGTTGGGATAAATTATCAACAGATTCGTAATGCGTTTGGTCGGTTTTCCGTATGTCAGTTGATGATTTTCACTTAAAATGACGTCCTTTTGAAACAAAAGACGAACACTTTGAGTGGTGCCGGTCACACCACGTCTCCAGATTGAGCTGAAACCACCGTGAAACATTCTAATTATTATTCGTGACGTGTACGCGCAGACGGCACGTCAATCGGACGTGCGGTTTGCGCGGTACGACTCAATATTCGTGTTTTATGTGATGCGCGCGTTTCGTAAACGCGCGTGAGGGGGGTCCAAACGGGCCGAACGAAGTCAGAATGGCTTGAAATCAGACGAAAAATACGGGAGAGTGATTTATGAAGTGGTCGAGCAGACGACACGTCAATCGGACGTGCCGTGTGCCCACGGTGACCGACAACGCAGTTCTGGTGTCATAAACGGCCAAAACGGGCGCCCAAAAGTAAAATTCATAGAGGACGACCTCAGATTGAGCTGAAACCACCGTGCAACATTCTAATTATTATTCGTGACGTGTACGCGCAGACGGAACGTCAATCGGACGTGCGGTTTGCACGGTACGACTCAATATTCGTATTTTAAGTGATGCGCGCGCTTCGTAAACGCGCGTGAGGGGGGTCCAAACGGGCCGAACAAAGTCGGAATGGCCTGAAATCAGACGACAAATACGGGTGAGTGATTTCTGAAGTGTTCAAGCAGACGGCACGTCAATCGGACGTGCCATGTGCCCGCGGTGACCGACAATGCAGTTCTGGTGTCATAAACGGCCAAAACGTGCGTCAAACGGTCAAATTCATAGAGGACGACCTCGGATTGAGCTGAAACCACCGTGAAACATTCTAATTATTATTCGTGACGTGTACGCGCAGACAACACGTCAATCGGACGTGCGGTTTGCGCGGTACGGCTCAATATTCATGTTTTAAGTGATGCGCGCGCTTCGTAAACGCGCGTGAGGGTGGTCCAAACGAGCCGAACGATTTCGGAATGGCCTGAAATCAGATGAAAAATACGGGTGAGTGATTTATGAAGTGTTCGAGCAGACGAAACGTCAATCGGACGTGCCGTGTGCCCGCGGTGACCGACAACGCAGTTCTGGTGTCATAAACGGCCAAAACGGGCGTCAAACGGTCAAATTCATAGCGGACGACCTCGGATTGACCTGAAACCACCGTACAACATTCTAATTATTATTCGTGATGTGTACGCGTAGACGGCACGTCAATCGGACGTGCGGTTTGCACGGTACGACTCAATATTCGTGTTTTAAGTGATGCGCGCGCTTCGTAAACGCGCGTGAGGGGGGTCCAAACGGGTCGAACGAAGTCGGAATGGCCTGAAATCAGACGAAAAATATGGGAGAGTGATTTCTGAAGTGGTCGAGCAGAAGACACGTCAATCGGACGTGCCGTGTGCCCGCGGTGACCGACAACGCAGTTCTGGTGTCATAAACGGCCAAAACGGGCGTCCAACGGTCAAATTCATAGCGGACGACATCAGATTGAGCTGAAACCACCGTGAAACATTCTAATTATTATTCGTGATGTTTACGCACAGACGGAACGTCAATCGGACGTGCGGTTTGCGCGGTACGGCTCAATATTCGTATTTTAAGTGATTCACGCGCTTCGTAAACGCGCGTGAGGGGGGTCCAAACGGGGCCGAACGAAGTCGGAATGGCCTGAAATCAGACGACAAATACGGGTGAGTTATTTCTGAAGTGTTTGAGCAGATGGCACGTCAATTGGACGTGCCCTGTGCCCGCGGTGACCGACAACACAGTTCTGGTGTCATAAACGGCCAAAACGGGCGTCAAACGGTCAAATTCATAGCGGACGACTTCAGATTGAGCTGAAACCACCGTGAAACATTCTAATTATTATTCGTGACGTGTACGCGTAGACGGCACGTCAATCAGACGTGCGGTTTGCGCGGTACGACTCAATATTCGTGTTTTAAATGATGCGCGCGCTTCGTAAACGCGCGTGAGGGTGGTCCAAATGGGCCGAACGATTTCGGAATGGCCTGAAATCAGACGACAAATACGGGTGAGTGATTTCTGAAGTGTTCGAGCAGACGACACGTCAATCGGACGTGCCATGTGCCCGCGGTGACCGACAACGCAGTTCTGGTGTCATAAACGGCCAAAACGGGCGTCAAACGGTCAAATTCATAGCGAACGACCTCAGATTGAGCTGAAACCACCGTGAAACATTCTAATTATTATTCGTGACGTGTACGCGCAGATGGCACGTCAATCGGACGTGCGGTTTGCGCGGTACGACTCAATATTCATGTTTTAAGTGATGCGCGCGCTTCGTAAACGCGCGTGAGGGTGGTCCAAACGGGCCGAACGATTTCGGAATGGCCTTAAATCAGACGACAAATACAGGTGAGTGATTTATGAAGTGTTCGAGCAGACGGCACGTCAATCGGACGTGCCGTGTGCCCGCGGTGACCGACAACGCAGTTCTGGTGTCATAAACGGCCAAAACAGGCGTCAAACGGTCAAATTCATAGCGGACGACCTCGGATTGACCTGAAACCACCGTGAAACATTTAAATTATTATTCGTGACGTGTACGCCCAGACGGCACGTCAATCGGACGTGCGGTTTGCGCGGTACGGCTCAATATTCGTGTTTTAAGTGATGCGCGCGCTTCGTAAACGCACGTGAGGGGGGTCCAAACGGGACGAACGAAGTCGGAATGGCCTGAAATTAGACGAAAAATATGGGAGAGTGATTTATGAAGTGGTCGAGCAGACGGCATGTCAATCGGACGTGTCTTGTGCCCGCGGTGACCGACAACGCAGTTCTGGTGTCATAAACGGCCAAAACGGGCGTCCAACGGTCAAATTCATAGCGGACGACCTCAGATTGAGCTGAAACCACCGTGCAACATTCTAATTATTATTCGTGACGTTTACGCGCAGATGGCACGTCAATCGGACATGCGGTTTGCACGGTACGGCTCAATATTCGTATTTTAAGTGATGCACGCGCCTCGTAAACGCGCGTGAGGGGGGTCCAAACGGGCCGAACGAAGTCGGAATGACCTGAAATCAGACGAAAAATACGGGTGAGTGATTTCTGAAGTGGTCGAGCAGACGACACGTCAATTGGACGTGCCATGTGCCCGCGGTGACCGACAACGCAGTTCTGGTGTCATAAACGGCCAAAACGGGCGTCAAACGGTCAAATTCATAGCGGACGACCTCAGATTGAGCTGAAACCACCTTGAAACATTCTAATTATTATTCGTGACGTGTACGTGCAGACGGCACGTCAATCGGACGTGCGGTTTGCGCGGTACAACTCAATATTCGTGTTTTAAGTGATGCGCGCGCTTCGTAAACGCGCGTGAGGGTGGTCCAAACGGGACGAACGATTTCCGAATGGCCTGAAATCCGACGACAAATACAGGTGAGTGATTTATGAAGTGGTCGAGCAGACGGCACGTCAATTGGACGTGCCCTGTGCCCGCGGTGACCGACAACGCAGTTCTGGTGTCATAAACGGCCAAAACGGGCGTCAAACGGTCAAATTCATAGCGGACGACCTCGGATTGACCTGAAACCACCGCGAAACATTCTAATTATTATTCGTGATGTGTATGCGCAGACGGCACGTCAATCGGACGTGCGGTTTGCGCGGTACGGCTCAATATTCGTGTTTTAAGTGATGCGCGCGCTTCGTAAACGCACGTGAGGGGGGTCCAAACGGGCCGAACGAAGTCGGAATGGCCTGAAATCAGACGACAAATACGGGAGAGTGATTTCTGAAGTGGTCGAGCAGACGGCACATCAATCGGACGTGCCGTGTGCCCGCGGTGACCGACAACGCAGTTCTGGTGTCATAAACGGCCAAAACGGGCGTCCAACGGTCAAATTCATAGCGGACGATCTCAGATTGAGCTGAAACCACCGTGCAACATTCTAATTATTATTCGTGACGTGTACGCGCAGACGGCACGTCAATCGGACGTGCGGTTTGCGCGGTACGGCTCAATATTCGTATTTTAAGTGATGCACGCGCTTCGTAAATGCGCGTGAGGGGGGTCCAAACGGGCCGAACGAAGTCGGAATGACCTGAAATCAGACAAAAAATGTGGGTGAGTGATTTCTGAAGTGGTCGTGCAGACGACACGTCAATCGGACGTGCCGTGTGCCCGCGGTGACCGACAACGCAGTTCTGGTGTCATAAACGGCCAAAACGGGCGTCCAACGGTCAAATTCATAGCGGACGACCTCCGATTGACCTGAAACCACCGTGCAACATTCTAATTATTATTCGTGATGTGTAAGCGCAGACGGCACGTCAATCGGACGTGCGGTTTGCGCGGTATGGCTCAATATTCGTGTTTTAAGTGATGCGCGCGCTTCGTAAACGCGCGTGATGGGGGTCCAAATGGGCCGAACGAAGTCGGAATGACCTGAAATCAGACGACAAATATGGGTGAGTGATTTATGAAGTGGTCGAGCAGACGACACATCAATTGGACGTGCCCTGTGCCCGCGGTGACCGACAACGCAGTTCTGGTGTCATAAACGACCAAAATACTGTCCATTTTAAACAAAATAAAGACACTTTGAGTGGTGTCGGCCACACCGCGCCTCGGATTGAGGTGGCGTTGACTCGTACACGTCACATATGACCCATGGATCGTTCTCCTAAAGTTTCAATAGAAACCGAATGCGTTTGGTTGGTTTTCCGTATGTCATTTTTTGTTTTCACTAAAAATGAAGTCCATTTTAAACAAAATAGAGACACTTTGAGTGGTGTCGGCCACACCGCGCCTCGGATTGAGGTGGCGTTGACTCGTACACGTCACATATGACCCATGGATCGTTCTCCTAAAGTTTCAACAGAAACCGAATGCGTTTGGTCGGTTTTCCGTATGTACTTAAAATACTGTCCATTTTAAACAAAAGAAAGTCACTTAGAGTGGTCCCGACCACACCGCATCTCAGATTTAGGCGGGGTTGATTTGTACACGTCTCAAATGACCCATGGATCATTGTCTTAAAGTATCAACACAATCCGAATGCGTTTGGCCGGTTTTCCTTATGCCAGTTGATGTTTTTCACTTAAAATGATGTCCTTTTGAAACAAAAGACATACACTTTGAGTTGTTCCGACCACACCGCGCCTCGGATTGAGGCGGGATTGATTCGTACATGTCACATATGACCCATGGATCGTTGTCCTAAAACATCAACACATTTCGAATGCGTTTGGTCAGTTTTTCGTATGTCACTTTTTGTTTTCACTTAAAATCTTATAGAAATTCATATAGAATATTTTTATATCATATTTAGTATGGATTAGATTTTAGTTGATCGTGCTATGAAACATTTCAGAGCTAATGAAATTAAGGAAGGTGGAGGGGCTGTCCGGGGGGCTGTCCGGGGGGGCTGTCCGGTGGGTGTCCGGGGGGCTGTCCGGGGACCAAGGAGGAGGGTGGGGGGGCTGTGCGGGGTCTGTCCGGGGGGTGTTTGGGGGTTGTTCAGGGGGTTGTCCGGGGTTGTTCAGGGGGCTGTCCGGGGGTTGTTCAGGGGGTTGTTCAGGGGTTGTTCAGGGGTTGTTCAGGGGTTGTTTAGGGGGTTGTCCGGGGTTGTTCAGGGGGCTGTCCGGGGGGTGTTTGGGGGGTTGTCCGGGGTCCAAGGGGGAGGGTGGGGGGGTTGTCCGGGGGGCTGTCCGGGGGGCTATCCGTGGTCCAGGGTGGAGGGTTGGGGGCTATACGGGGGGCTGTCCAGGGGGCTGTCCGCGGGGCTGTCCGGGTGGTGTTTGGGGGGTGTTCGGGGTCCAAGGGGGAGGGGGGGGGGGGTTGTCCAGGGTCCAAGAATGAGGGGGGTTGTCCAGGGAGTTCTCAAACACACAACCACTAAAAGACAACAACATCCATAAAAACAGACAATATATAAAAATAACTCAACTCCAATACTATACTACGAGTCTAGATAAAACCAACAACTAGAATAGATTAAACATCAAATCTCAGTAATATAAGTCAAAAATGTAACGGATCAATATGTCCCACATCAGATTTTGACTTCCAGCGGGATGTGCCACATTTTATACATTCATTTCGTTCAGCGGTTTCTTCCCAGAATAAAATGAAATCTTTCGGGCAAGCATGAATTTTGTTTCTAGAAAATCCAAGTTCTTCAACTAACTTCCATGCCATATAGTGGTTTGAGGGAATATCTGCATCATCTGGAAGTAAATCCTTCAAGAGGGTAAGAATGTAATCGATTGCTGTATTAGAAATCCCATACATAGTTTTTCCATGAAACAATCGGATTAAAAATTCCATCTTTTTCATTTTATCGCATTGTCGATATACTGGAGTCGTGGCAGCATCATTCAATTTTTTCACCCTATCAATATCATCATTTTCACTAGATGCATCAGTTGTCCTCATATCGACGTCTTCTTGAGTCGAAATCCTTTCTTTTTCATGATGACGAATAAACGGAAACCGATCATCTAACAAATTCTCCATTCCAGTCCTTTCATTTCGATCATCACCAATTTGAGATTTCATTTTCTCCCCATTGTGATACCACACAAAGTAGTTTGCTTGAAAACCATTTTTGGTTATGTGGTAGCTGACTTCTTCACGACTCAACCAAGGTCTACCAACACAATTGGAACATGGGCAGTGTATGCGACCACTATCTGAAGCATTGTGAAATGCAAAATCTATAAAGCTCTCCAAATTGTTTTGAAAATCGCTTGAGATACGATCGGTTTCATACATCCAACTTCTGTCCATTCTGTAAAAAGAATTCATATAAGTCATTTTGTCATAAACAATTCAATAGGATTGAACTTTAATTGAAAATACATTTAAGTAAACGATAAAGGAAGAAAATAATCATGGTATCAACTACACATGTGAAAAAAACATACTAATGTGTTATTGAAAAAATGTAAAACCAACAAGAACTTAATGTGTTATCACATCAGAGCATGCCTCATCCCATAACCATATTAGTAGGGTACCCTCGTGGACAGCCCCGCCCACCCCTGTGGACAACCCACCCACCCCCGTGGATACCCCCTACCCCCTAGACAGCCCAACCACCCCCGTGGACAGCCCACCCACCCCCCTCAACACCCCTTCTCCCTATGGACAGCCCCCCACCCCCTTGGATAGCCCGCCCACCCCCCTGGACACCCCTACCCCCTGTGGCCAGCCCACCCACCCCCCCTGGACAGCCCGCCCACCCCTCCTTGACAGCCCGACCACCCCCGTGGACAGCCCGTCCACCCTTGTGGACAGCTCGCCCACCCCCGTACCCCCCTGGACACCCCGTACCCCCCCGGGATAGCCCCGCCCACCCTCCCAAACAGCCCACACCCCCTCCCCTGCAACCCCACCACCACCACCTAGACATACCAACCCCCCTGGACACCCCACACACCCCTCCCCCACCAGGACACCCCACCCAGACCCCCAGGACAACCCACACCCCTTGGACAGCCCCGCCCACCCCCGTGGACAGCCTTTCCCACCCCCGTGGACAGCCCCGCCCACCCCCGTGGACAACCCACCCACCCCCGTGGACGCCCCCTACCCCCTAGACAGCCCAACCACCCCGTGGACAGCCCACCCACCCCCCTCGACACCCCTTCTCCCTATGGACAGCCCCCCACCCCCTTGGATAGCCCGCCCACCCCCCTGGACACCCCTACCCCCTGTGGCCAGCCCACCCACCCCCCCTGGACAGCCCGCCCACCCCTCCTTGACAGCCCGACCACCCCCGTGGATAGCCCGTCCACCCTTGTGGACAGCCCGCCCACCCCCGTACCCCCCTGGACACCCCGTACCCCCCCTGGATAGCCCCGCCCACCCTCCCAAACAGCCCACACCCCCTTCCCTGCAACCCCACCACCACCACCTAGCCATACCACCCCACCTGGACACCCCACACACCCCTCCCCCACCAGGACACCCCACCCAGGCCCCCAGGACAGCCCACACCCCCTGGACAGCCCCGCCCACCCCCGTGGACACCCCCTACCCCCTAGACAGCCCAACCACCCCCGTGGACAGCCCACCCACCCCCCTCGACACCCCTTCTCCCTATGGACAGCCCCCACCCCCTTGGATAGCCCGCCCACCCCCCTGGACACCCCTACCCCCCGTGGCCAGCCCACCCCCCCTGGACAGCCCGCCCACCCCTCCTTGACAGCCCGACCACCCCCGTGGACAGCCCGTCCACCCTTGTGGACAACCCGCCCACCCCCGTACCCCCCTGGACACCCTGTACCCCCCTGGATAGCCCCGCCCACCCTCCCAAACAGCCCACACCCCCTCCCTTGCAACCCCACCACCACCACCTAGACATACCACCCCCCCTGGACACCCCACACACCCCTCCCCCACCAGGACACCCCACCCAGACCCCTAGGACAGCCCACACCCCCTAGACAGCCCCGCCCACCCCCGTGGACAGCCTTTCCCACCCCCGTGGAGACCCCCGCCCACCCCCGTGGACAACCCACCCACCCCCGTGGACACCCCCTACCCCCACAATCCATTATCCAAAACATATCAAATTGGTTTGAACACAATCCATAATTCCCACAATCCATTATCCAAAACATGTAAACGTTCACGATAGCCTCCCCCAACTCCGATTTACATGTTTTGAACACTCTCCTTCCAAACATAGAATACAAAAACATTAAAGAAGTCTTCAGAAACACAAACAATATCCTATTTAGATATTAATTTCAATAATCAATTAAACCACCAACACCTGGAAAAAATCTATTCATTAAAACAACTACAACAATATGGTTGAGATCAAATTTTACCTATTCGTATGGGGGTGTACCTGTTGGGATGGGGGGTGCCGCTGTTCTGATTCGCGAGAGCAATGGAGGGATGGGGTTTGCTAGAGCAGCGGAGCCAATAGATTAGGGCTCTGTCCGAATGGGGAGAGGAGATCCCGATCTGGAATTTGGGGGAAACCTTTGCCAACGGTTTATAAAAACCGTTGGAAAAGGCACACATTTCCCAACGGTTCACTGGAACCGTTGGGAAAGGGTCACACATTTTCCAACGGTTCCACAGAACCGTTGGGAAATGTGTGAGTTTAGCACCCTTTCCCAACGGTTCCAGTGAACCGTTGGGAAAGGGTCCACCGAAATTCCCTTTGCCAACGGTTTTGTTAAACCGTTGGCAAAGGCTCACTATACCAACAGTTTAAGTAAACCGTTGGTATACTACCATTGGGAAAAGCCCAAATTCCAGTAGTGTATTATACTCATCATACAAGATGATGAATCTCATCTTAGTTAAACCTCAACCAATGACATGATCAACAATATACCCAAGAACCCCCTTATTATCTCAGCCTCAAGGCTAATCAAAGAAAGGTATCAAAGTATAAAGGTTTTCATGCTAGGTATTTTATTTTACCTTAGGTACAAAGATTCAATATGAAACATGCACCCATAGTATTCCAAAAAATTATTGCATGCACTAGTGCAGAAAACATTTTTTACGTCGGTTATTTTTCATTATTTACGTCGGTTTTTAGGCGACGTTAATACGGACGACGTTATAAATAACGTTTTTTACGTCGGTTATTTAAAAACCGACGTAACATCCCTAACATCACGGTGTTTATCACGTCGGTTCATTAATAACCGACGTGATAAATATGCGCGGGGGGGGGGGGGGGGGTTTATCACGTCAGTTATTTCTAAACCGACGTGATAAAACGCCTGGGATATCGTTTATCACGTCGGTTATGACATAACCGACGTGATTAACCCTTCCCCGGGCCTATTATCACGTCGGTTTCTTAAATAACCGACGTGATAAAAAGGCCTGGGAAACGTTTTAGCACGTCGGTTATCCAATAACCGACGTGGTAAATCGATTCCCAGGCCTTTTAGCACGTCGGTTATATTAAGAACCGACGTGATAAAAGGCCCGGGAACGGTTTATCACGTCAGTTCTCGAAAAAACCGACGTGATAAACCCCTACCGATTTATTTACCACGTCGGTTATAAAATAACCAACGTGAAAGCGATATTTTTTTTTTAAAATAATTGCACTGCTCTCACCAAAAAGCAACCAGAAACCAAACAACAAAAATAACCATGCCAGCCCTCCCCCAAGCCCCAACTGAACCCCACCCTCATCTATACCCACCTAACAACCTGGCCAGCCCTCCCCCACCACATTGGAGCCCCACCACAACCCTTGGACACCCCCACCCCTTGGACAGCCCCCCCACCCTCATTTACACCCCCATGACCCCTAGTACAGCCTCAAACACCCATTGGACACCCCTCCCATATCCCTTGGACACCCCCCGCCCCTTGGACACCCCCCACCCCTTGGACAGCCCCCCCACCCTCATTTACACCCCCAAGACCCCTAGTACAGCCTCAAACACCCATTGGACACCCCCCACACCTTGACAGCTCTCCCAGACCCCTTGGACACCCCCCCCGACCCCTGGACACCCCCCCGAGCCCTTGGACAGCCCCAAACACCCCTTGGACACCCCTCCCATATCCCTTGGACACCCCCACCCCTTGGACAGCCCCCCACCCTCATTTACACCCAACCGGCCCCTTGGACAGAACTCCCAGACACCTTGGACACCACTCCCATATCCCTTGGACACCCCCCACCCCTTGGACACCCCCACCCCTTCGACAGCCCCCCACCCTCATTTACACCCCCCGAACACTAGGACAGCCCCAAACACCCCTTGGACACCCCTACCATATCCCTTGGACACCCCCCACCCCTTGGACACCCCCACCCCTTGGACAGCCCCCCCACCCCCTAGACACCCCCCGACCCCTTGGAAACCCTCCCGACCCCTTGGAAACCCCCCATCCCCTTGGACAGCCCCAAACACCCCTTGGACACCCCTCCTATATCCCTTGGACACCCCCCCACCACTTGGACACCCCCCACCCCTTGGACAGCCCCCCCCCACCCTCATTTACACCCAACCGACCCCTTGGACAGCCCCAAACACACCTTGGACACCCCTCCCATATCCCTTGGACACCCCCACCCCTTGGACACCCCCCACCCTCATTTACACCCCCCCGACCCCTAGGACAGCCCCAAACACACCTTGGACACCCCTCCCATATCCCTTGGACACCCCCCAAACACCCACCCACCCCCTTGGAACCTCTCCCCCCATACCAAAATCCAGACCAGAAAAACCATCAACAGTAGACCAAAACAAGAAGTAGAGAAAAATTAAACATTCACTTATATAACATTCAAAACTTACACTGTCAACTTCAAAAAAAAACTAAATCCAACCTAAACGACTACGAAATACACAATTACATTGACAATATTCAAAATTACATTTTACATTACAAACAACTAAAAGTCAATCAAACCTGTAAAATAATTTGACCACTCCACTTGTAAGTGTTTGATATCTTCAGCAGTAAAGGGTTGAGGGTCATCAAAAAGCTACAAAGGAAAAGGATAGTAGTCAACGTGTATAATGAATAAATCAAATTGAAATATTATGAGAAAGAGGAAATCTTACCAGGTCAAAACTCAGAACTGTCCCAGTTGTTATTATTTCATACATAAATCTTAACATGTAATATCTGCATTCGATGATGCCTTGTTGCTCATGACATTTCTATTTGAATGAGTGTAAATTCAATATATTATTTTTATGTAATAAATCAAAATGTACAAATTATAAATGGATATTTACCTTCACATGTACATATTTGATCTTGAAATTCCTTTTCTTTGCGCTTTTTCGAAAGTGGACCCATGCCCTGTTAGAAAATAATACGAATGGGGTAAATTTAAAATTCATTATAATATATAAAACTATTGTGAAATTGAAACTTAAGTTTCCAATATATTCTTAAAACTTTCTCGCACATCATCATGGAGAGAGCATATCCAATAAAGTGCTTTCTCCCTAGGGCAAAAAACCCCTAACATCCAATGATCCCTGATAAAAGGAAATTTAACGTTAGTGGTTTTTTTATGTTAAAAGATAATTAACTCTTTGAGAGGGATGTGTTTCATACCTCTCACAAAAAGGCATCATCCAACACTGTGTGATTACATTCTTTTCATATCTATCAGCAATATAAATCATTCTTTGTTCCTCATCCAATGCACATGATTCAGGGGAAATCAATTGTGGGTCCACGAATCCATATACATCTGTCAGCTCATTCCTCTCACAAATTTTATACAGATACCTAATACAAAGCAGACATAAGTATACATTTTTAATAAATATAACGCAAGGAAAAGGTGTTAAGACTTACATGATAAAAATTTGCACCACGTTGATGCCCAACTTATCTCCAGTGACAAACTCCATGATATCAGTTTTCATAATCCCCACACTTAGTTCACGTCCACAGACATGAGCTTCCATTGTAAAGTCATAATGATCCGCCAACAAATTTGAATATCTTGACAATTTGTCAAGACTGCTAGTATCTGCATCTGATGTCATAGCTATCTGTCTTTGTTGTCGTCTATACAGTATTTCTTTACCTTTGAAGTATTCCTGTAAAAATAAATTGAAAAATATATTAGTTTTCAAATGATAAAATATTAATAAAAATATAAAATAAAAGATATAACATCCATACCTCTATGGTAATGAGTCGAAGAAGTCTGGATGACCAAAGTAAAAAATGGCCGATACTATGTCCAACTGTCGTCACCTCATCTGTAGGTAATGGTATCTGAGCTGATCTATCTATAATATCCTGTACAGTGACCCTCTGATTCTCTACCTCTAACTGTTGATGATGAACTGTATCTCCTATACAATATACCATCCCATATACAACTATATGATGTTGAGGATCATCAACATACACCTCACAATAAGTAGGTAGCTGCGGCGGAGGAGGAGGATAAAAAATGGGGTCCGCAGGCTGAGGTGGGGGAGTGGGAGCTACTGGGAGAGGTGGAGTGGGAGCTGCACCCTGAAATTGTCTTTGCAAGTCTGCAAACATAAACTGCACCGATGCTCTAATCTTGTCCTCCATTGTCGCATTAATATTATGGACTTCAGCCTCCAAGGATTCTATTTTTTTTATAAACTCCCTCAATGTTAGAAGTTGAGGAACGTGGCAACACTTTTCTTACCGATACACCTGCCGGATATCCTCTTACACGGCTAGGATGTTCGGGCTTTCCCAATGCCACAGATAAAATATCTTCCCTCCCAGATGGTGTAAATGTCCCCTGTGAACTCTGCTCCTCAAGAGAGTCCTGTAATAATTAATTGAACATTTCTATAATGATTGGAAATATATGACGAAAATAGTAAACTTAAATAAATAAAATAGATATCTTACAATCCTCTCAACTACGAGTCTCGATTCTTCCGAAAGATATTGTCCTTTTTTTCCCTTCCGAGCTCTTTTCCATTTCTCATGTCTAGATGGAGGGGATGGAGGGGCCACCTCTCCAGAGCTTGAAGACTCAGCTCTTAGCTGTTGAAATTTTTCTGCCATCATTTGTTCTTCCAATAATGCATACCCTCCCCGAGATAAACTATGAGGGTATACATTTTTAGATTGGATATCTTGATGAGCTTTCCTTGTTTGCTGTAAATTAAGAATAAGTAATCATTAACAAAACAATAATAAGATCATTTATATAAGAAAGCTTATAAAAGTTTACATTGCCCTTACCAAAAATGATTCTTTTCTTCTACTTTCAAAAAATTGTCTCCATGTGTCTTCATCTATAAAAGGATATATACGACATGGATTCTCACGACTCCTATGACCATAAATGAAATCAGATGAGAGGGTTGATTTGAAATCCCTCCATCTCCTAGCAGCCAACGATAAGCATTTCTTCCTGACTCCTCCAGTGTCAGGAATATCAAATGTCATCTGATAAAAAAGAGGTTAAAAATATTATATATACTAGAAACATTTAAAGAACAGTCAAACAATAGCAAAAGATCTTACCAAAATGGTCTCCCACAGCTGAGAAATTATCGCCTTATCCACACTTCTCCAATCATCATAGAGAATGCTTACTTTTCTCTTAGCCTGAGTTGCTACAAAACCCTTAAAATCTTTAGCATTTGGACCTCTAGGAAGATCATCATCATCAAACTCCACGACTATCCTCTCCTCCTTCGTACGGGCAAGTGATAATTTTGGTAAACGTGTGCACCCACGCTTACCAACCTTTGAACTCTTTTTCGTAATAGGAGCATGTGAATGTTCCTCCCCAGATGTATGACCAATATGCTCATCTCCAGAATCATGTGGCTGATCAACTGATTGATCTGTCATTTTCCTTCAAATCAAAAAAACAAACATTAGTTCACAAATATACAAATTCAAATATTGTAATACTACTTAATCAGAAAATAGAAAAGTGTACTAAATTACATAATAGTAAACATTGGTAATATGGTAAGCATGTTAAACAATGATAAACATGGTAAACACAGTCTGTTGTACCCCTCTCTCTTGGATTTTAATGATCAAAATCACTCTTATTATGTTCTAACTTGTTTTCAAGTGTTTTTGTTGATAGGCAAAAGGTTGCCAAGGAGTTGGCCCAAGAGAGCCTTCCTCTCTGTCTGGACCACCGGCCGGCCGCTGGCTCATCACCGGCCGGCCGGTGGACCAGACAGAGCTTTGCTGTCTGGACCACCGGCCAACCGGTGATCCACCACCGGCCAGCCGGTGCGCCCAGGACTTCTCCTCTTTACGGTTTTTATTGTTTTATCATTTTGGTTTGATACATGTTTTAATAAGTAAAAAATTTACAATATCTAACATTATATGAAGAGGCCGCTTGGACACCCCCCTGGACATCCCCCAACCCTCTGGAAAACCCCCCCACCCACCCGGACAACCCCAAATACCCTCTGGAGAGGCCGCCACCCACTTGGACAGCCCCCCACACCCATCCAACCCCTTGGACACCCCCTGGACACCCCACCGACCCCTCTGGACAGGCCGCCACCCCCTTGGACAGCCCCCCACACCCACCCATCCCCTTGGACACCACCCTGGACACCCCCCGACCCCTCTGGACAGCCCCCGACCCCTCTAGAAAGCACCCCCACCCCTCCTGGACACACCCCCCACCCCCGACCTGCTTGGACACCTCCCTGGACACCCCCCAACCCTCTGGACAGCCCCCCCACCCCTCCTAAACACCACCCCCCATCCCCTACCCCCTTGGACACCCCCCTGGACACCCCCCAACACCCACCCACACCCTTGGACAGCCCCCCACACCCACCCACCCCCTTGTAAACCCCCCTGGACACCCCCCGACCCCTCTGGACAGCCCCCCACCCCTCCTGGACACCACCCCCCACACCCTACCCCCTTGGACACCCCCCTGGACACCCCCAACCCTCTTGATAGCCCTCCCACCCCCCTGGAATCACTGAAAATTTACCATAACAAGAAGTTGGGCCATTCAAAGAATGTTTTTAGGTGTGGAGGAAGAACTGAGTTTCAATAGATAGAGAAGGAACTCGACATTAGGTTGTCTATTCCAGGTGTGGATTTGAAGGAGTTAATGTTTGTTCAGTGACCCAAGAGATTGAATCATAAATTCAGATGTTGTGCCATTTTCTCATGATGAGGATGAATAATTGGTGGGGTTTGACTTTTAAATGGAGAGCTTAGCAGACCATCATATTTTCTATAGATCAGTAAAGGATGTTAGCATCGAACATAAGGCTTAAGGGATGCTTTCAGATCCAAATATGTATGTTGATGGATGCAATGGATCTAGTAGAGGTTCTAGAAAGAATGGTGGTTTTATTTGTTTAGGATAAGTAGTGAAGAAAAAACTAGTTAATTTTTTACTTGCTGAAAAGAGGGTATCTAAAATTTTTAACATGCCGAGGGGAAATCTGGCGAGTCCTCCTCATGAAACTTTGTTTGCAGGGGGTGAAAATGGTGATGTGATCCCAAATCCATGCACCTATGTCATGGTTGTGTGTGAATAAAGTAGTAACAACTTTAAAAGGGCAACCCATCCAAATGGACACGCCCCAACCCTCTCGGGGATTTATAGAAAACGATGAAAAATTAGTGAAATCATAAAATTAGTCAATATTGCAAGTCGAACTAATAGATCTAGGGATGATAAATAAGATTATGTAAAACTTAATCCCCATTCAGTCAACCACAAAGTGTGACCCCGTGAGTCTTTATAACATTAATGAAATATATGAATTCTCTAATCCATAAATATAAGCAAAGAGCTACCTCTAGCAAAGTATTAGTGCTACTAAAGTTGCAAAGGGATCTGTCATGATCTCCATCAAACACATGTATCTTTATAACTGTGTCCACTAGCCGTATCATATACAAGTATGCATAATCATATAATCCCCTTTTTTAAGAGATTGAGTAACCATGAGACGTGAAGTATGTCAATCTTGTATAACTGCTCATGCTTTTGATTCTCCAAGTATATACTGACCATATGGATGAACACATCACATGTCATTCACCATGATGGATGAGAAAATCACATACCCCTCACCCAATAGATAATCACACCACATGTCACTTATTTGGCATGACCATACACTCCTGTCTTTCTCAATCAAGGGCCCTGATATTATACTCATCATACAAGATGATGAATCTCATCTTAGTTAAACCTCAACCAATGACATGATCTGTAACACCCCAAGATTTTATAGTGTGTTATTTCTTCAAAATAATTCAATAACTTTCACTACACGCAACACCAAGTTCAATCGCACCATGACTTACCAAACAAGCTGTTCAAAAGAGGTTATAAATAGTGTTAACTAAATTTTAAACTTTATATAATCCTTATAATTTTAGAATCCATATTATGAGTTTCTTAGACATAATGTAAGAACAAATTCATTTTCAGTATTGCACTTTTACCAAATTTTAAAAGTGAACCCTTTTTAGATACTATATTTTAAACTTTTTGACTAAATGGGGACATCAAAAATTTAAAATGAAACATCCCAAGCTTCCACGGTACGCTAGCGTGTGTTGTACGCAACACCGAGTTCTAACACACCGTAACCAATCAAACTAGCCGTTATGAATAGTAATACCTACTTTTTGAAATTATATATATTTTATATTTTAAAATGGACTTCATTTTTGGATTCGGAATATCGAATTTATCCTAAGGTGAAATTTTGGTACTTTTCGGATAACTTTCATATTTTGATGAATAGTGAAAATTACTAAATTTTAATTAAAAACAACTTTTTTAATCAAAATAATTAATAGTGATAAATTGTGAATTTGAGTGGTTTTAAAGTATATTTAGAATATATTTTTACCACTTAATATAATGTTGGTCATTGGACATAATTTTACAATTAAACCGAACATAAACAAGTGTCAATCTTTTGATAGTTATTATCTCTTAAAAACACGCTTTTTGTTTTGACAGCGGGAATTAATTTTAAATTAATTTCTGCCACTTCTCTGTTTTGAATTTAGAAAAATGGATTCCATATTTGGAATCAGGATGTTCAAATTGTGTAAATAGGTAACTTTTATTTTTAGACATTTTGAATAATTACTGCGGTAAATATTTTATTTACCATGGTTAAGGGTAAATCCGGTAAATAAGGGTTAAAAAAATATATTATAATAATACTAAATTACTCTAAAACGTGTCTTAACCCTATTGGTTGATACATTTTCGACCATAGGCATCTTTGGATCGATTTTGGGACCCCATGGTGCCACTTGTAGGTGATAAGGACACTTTATTTTAATTAAGTTAAAATGAATACAAAAATGACACAAGCATATATCTTTTAGAAAAACAATATTTACATAAGGTTATATATGTTGTATTTTAGATTATAAATATTCATTAGAAAGATAAAAAGATTTCCTACATAATGATATTTTATTTATAATTTTTAGACATTAAATAATTTATTTTATTTATGACACAATGATGATGTAGTAATTACTAAAATAGTGAAAAATTAAAATAAATGATATTATAAATACCCAAATAATTATAATATGAAACTTTTAATGAATTAAACTAATTTTATAGGATAATATGATATATTAGGATTTATTTAATTGACTTTGTTCGAAGTAATCAATCTGTTATGAGTTTCACAAAAATCAACTATTGAATAGTGTCAAAATTGACATAAAAGAGTTCTTAAAACAAATATTATATTATTAATTGATATTAAATTCCTAAAAATCTAAGGTTCGGCCAAGAGACTTATATCATGATAGGTTCATCATTAATGGACCACTTGGGGGTCTCTTGGATGTATATAGTAAGTTTATTAACCATATTATATAAAAATACAAAGAGACATTGTAAAAGTGAAACTAATTAACTTAGAGTTAATACTTAAAGATAAGGTTAATATAAGTACCCAAACCTGTCTAAATTCTATTGGATGAGTTGTTTTAGACCCCTCCCCAACTTAACATTTAAATAATAAACTTTGGAGCCATTAGGAACCGAATATGAATTTATTATAAATTAATATTTCTAGCTTTTCCAAAGGTGCCCCTCACCCCTCTTATAAAAGGGCACTCCTCCTTCTCATTTCTTCACACCTTAAAAGCCTTGTGGTTCGGCCAAACTCTGCCCAAATACTCTCCCAACTTCCCTCACTACAACCTAGAGGCCTTATTTTGATCTAAAAGCCAACCTAATGAGCCCTTTTGATCAAATCAAAAGGAAGAAACCGAAGAAGAGGTAATGATTTCACCACCCTTTTCCAAGTTCATTTCTTCTTCCACTTATTCTTCCTTTGTTTTTACCATTCGAAAATAATAACTCTAGTATCATATATATACTGTGATGTTATTATAAATATGGTACAACCACATTCAGTATTCTATCCACCCTTTGAATAACATGTCACCATACGTGCGTACGTACGACTTACCGTCTCCACGTCGTGGTGTAATTGTTATTCAATATATTATTATTTGGATTGGTATAATAATGATGTGTAACTCATGTAAATAATAAATATAACATGTTAATGATTCTGTATATATGATATACCATCCATTTATATATTATTTTAATATCAAAAGAATGATATTGTCGCTCGTGCGTACGTACGGACTACCGTCTCCACGAACGCGATGAGATTCATTCTCCATCGTAACCATTAAAGTATAATTATCATTTAATAATTTAAAAATGATGTTTAAGGACTTGATATCATTCTGGATATGAATAGTATACAACCTATCCTTTAAAAACATTTCTTACGTAACAAAACATATGAAAGAAAACAAGTAAGTTAACACCCGAAACAACGATAATACTAAGATATTATTATCAAATCAATATTAAAAGATCATATATGATATCATATTAATGTATATGATTCTTGTATAATTTAATAACAATTATTTCACCATTATACATGAGTTTAACCTACCCCAACCAAGAAAAAGTATAAGGTAAGGGATTTTCTTATCTCACATTCAATTCCGTGAGATTTCCATTGTTCACCACTAAATTATTGAAAGTGGTGTATTGTGTACTGCCATTTGATATATATTATCATGACTATCTTTATATTCATGTTATTCTGTAAATCATTTGGTGGTTATTAACTTTTGTCCATACGACTCAGTTGATTAACGTGGTAAGGGGTTTTCATCTCACTCCTTATTCCCGTGAGATTCATGCCATATTGTCACCATCACCTTTTGTGTGGTGTATGTACTGCCCATAATTATATTCCTTGTGTAATACACTCTAATTTATGTGTATTTACATATTAATTGTATGATACCTCTTTCATGGGTTGTATGGTTCATAAGTTACCAAATTGGTAAGGGTTATTTCACAATCTCTTCATTATCCGAGGTTGTTTATACGTAATAATCTACTGGGATCTCTTTATCATCCACATCCATGTTTCTTAAAAGTGAATTTCAAAACATTTTTACTATTTACTAGAATATGGGTTAAAGTCATTTATACCCTTGTTTTACTTTTTATAAGAGGTTTATAAAGGAATCTTTCTGTCGTTTTCCAAACAAGGTTCTTTTTAACCTTTTCGATAAAATTAAGGTAAGAAAGTTTTTTTTAACTTATACGGCGGGTGTGGCTATTTTCCGCCATTATAAAACCGTCGAAGCTTCCCTTACAAGATAATAAGAATATTTTTAAAAAAATTGTTTTATTTCATAAATATAATACTCTTAAATGATTTCAAAATAGAAAGAGATATTTTTCTAAAATAGTCTTTATTTCATCTATGTTAACATCCTTTGATGGATTTTAAGCTTATTTGAAGTTGATTTATTATGATACAAAACTTCTATATTGTATTGAAGGATTTATGATATTTTTGACTGTGGATAAGTTATTCTTATGTCACTCATGGTTTTTGTTTAGAGTATTGACATTTTATAAGTTATTTGTAATCCGAATGTTTATGTTATATTTCAACCTTTCATTCAGATGAATGTGTTAGACAAGTATGTTCCGGGTTGGGGACCGGTAAAAGTAAGCCCTCCGGTTTGGTCTCCGGTTATTAGAGGAACTCCGGTTTGGTCTCCGGTTATTAGAGGAACTCCGGGTTGGTGTCCGGTTATTAGAGGCACTCCGGGTTGGTGTCCGGTTATTAGAGGCACTCCGGGTTGGGTTCTGGTTACAGTTAGCCCCAAGGTCTTGGGACGAGGCCTTAACAAAGAAATTAAAGTTCAGCATTATGCATTCCAACATTATGAAAGTGGTTATTGATATTTCATGTGATTATTCGATTAGTAGAATATCCATGTGAACAAGTAAATGGCATTATTTCATTTTACTTTTTCCATACTATGTTGAACTTCAAGTTTAAAAGGCTTTTGTTTTAGTTATACATAGCCTTAAATGTTTATTCTTATTTATGAAAGTTTCCGGCATATTGTTATCCTTACTGGGTATTTGAGCTCACCCCTTTTCTATGTTTTATTTTTCCCAGGATGTGAAGAAGTAAGTTATGAATGACCTGCAGGGATTTTTATGAGGGGATAATAGTGTGGACTGTGGAGACATTATGTTGTTGTAGTATTTTTTCATTTTATGATGTAATGTAAAACTTATGAATATATCTAGTGTTTCCAAGGCTACTAAACCAATCGGTCTTTCGAGATTTGATCTTTCTTGTGATCATGCCAATGTTATGTAATAATGCACCGACTCTGGGTAACTAGGGTCGGGGCGTTACAGTTGGTATCAGAGGAAGTTTATTACAAACCTTGGAAACTAGATTTAGATAAACTCTGATTAGAGCACGTAGACCTAAGATGAACTTTGAGGATTAGTATAGAAGAACTTCCTAGAATTTTGGTATTGTAGAGATTTTGTGAGTTTTCCGAGCAATACATCCCTGTCTGGATACGAGCGGTAGAGGTGGCTCTGGCACAGATGTATCTAGGGGTAAAACCCGAAAACACCGCTTTGAGCTAGACTCGAACGGGAACTGGTGCACGACAACGGGCCTTGCTGCACTCTTGGTTACGACACTCCCGGGGGATATGCTTAGGATAACTCTCATTTTCTTTACAAATCATTATGAAGGGTTTATGAGTATACACATCCTCAAATGAGACATTTTTATGATTATGGATTATATCCATAAATATTTCAATTTATGTTAAGTGTTTTATAAGTATGAGATTATGTATTTTGATTCATAAACTGATCTAGTGTATTCCATTGTTTAGAAATGGCGCCCAGTAGAAGGAATGAGAACTCCAGAAATGCACATGATCCAAAGAGAAGGAAGGATCATATCTTTCATGGTCTTAAGCTAGAATTTATAAGAGAAATAGTCTCCCATGTATTATCATCATATGAAGAAATAATATCATGTGTTGATAAGATAAGTAAAGAGTTTACTGAGTCCTATGGATTTGAAGGGAAGCAAGAGAAGAAAAGGATAGAAGAGAGAAAGATGGATAAAGGGAAGAGGGAAAAGAAGAATTTTCCCATATGTGGTAACTGTGGAAAGAAACACCCTGGAACTTGCCTGAAAGGAATGAGAGTTTGTTATAAGTGTGGAGGAAAAGGGCACAAAGTACGTGACTGCAAGGGTAAGAAAATGGTTTCAAATGTACAATGCTTCATTTGCAAGGAGTTTGGACACTACGCGAACCTATGTCCTAGTCATCAGACTATGCCGCAAATGATGCTATTGGATAATAATCAAGTTATGATACTACCACAGATGAAGAGGAATGATTAGAGTTCTTATGTTGATTATGTCAATTGAGTGTTGTATCAACAATGTACTTGTTATAATAATTATGGAGTATATAAGGATTGTACTACAGTACTATTTCATTAAGGACTTGAGATTGTGTGGAACAAAGAAAAGTGACTCAATAGCAGGATAAATTTTTGGAAAATATATGGTTGAGAGAAAGATAAACCATAATATGGTTCTGATACCGAGATAGTGATTTTAGAATAATACATGATTGATTTGGATAAATTATATTGGATATTCTTGACTACCTTGAAGCTGATTAATGATTTGTATATTCCATCATTATTGGGGTTTAAAACATTTTTGGATTGATGAAGTATATCCAGCATTCTATATGGAATAAGGGAGCATGAATGTAACCAATAAGTATTATGGTAATTTAGGATGTTTCAGTGTTTTAAAAGAATACATGATGAAGGTATTCATATGCTATTACGGGGTAAAAAGGATCTACATTAAGTTTACCTTCCTTATAAATATTGGACTGTGAGTTTGGACAGAAGTATTTTGGATAAATTCTAGTTTGAGATTAATTTTGATTACCATAAAAGGACAACCCAGAGGTCGGGCGGCAACCCGTCGCGACCGGCAAGGCCGCAAGACTTGAACCCGCAACCGAAGGGCGACAAGGGTGTATCACCTACCACTATCCCACGAGATGTCCTGGATTAAATAAAGTAGTTTTTTAAAATATCTGGTAGATGAATTATAAATTCGTTTATTTTGGAACCCTCTATGAATAGTATAAATAGATTTTTTTTTACGAGTGAATGATGAGTTTTTGGTAGAAATTTATTAATGGATAAAACTCTAATTATAAAGTAAGTATATCTCCTTATGATCTTAGCCAATCTCATAAATAAATTCCTCATCATTAAGAAAAGGAACTTAGAACAAAAATGTTGTCCTAGATGGTACCTTAAATCATCACTAATTTATGGCTTTGGGATTGTTGGCCTTTTCATAGCCATGTTCTCTACCACTCTCCATCAGATAATTGATGGTTAGATTTCTCTTCCATATCCATATTTTCCTACATGGAACCATAGTATGTGTTATTTTCGGTAATCTTCATACTTTCCACTCTTTATTTTAAATAGAGGCCTCGTTAATTCATTTTTCGATGTGGGATTTCAACTAAGATATTTTGAAACGTCAAAAATGTGTTATCCTAATACCCTATGTTTTTTTGAACCGATGGTATTTCAAATCATCATAGATTGATGAATTTAAGAACCTCAATTATACACTTGTTTTTGATTGATGACCTCAATCACTACCTATAAATATTTACGTTTTTCCTCCGATTATATGTCTCTAATTGCCACCAATGTTCTCCTAATCGAGATCATAATTTGGTGGTGACCCTTTGATTTCTCTTTTCCTCATATTAAGACTAAATTTTAGTAACTCAATTTCCGATGTGGGTTTTCCCACAAAGATATTTTCTATTTTCAACCTTTTATTTTCGAAGAACAATTTCAAATTGCGAGGACGCAATTTATTGAAGGAGTGGAGAATGTAACACCCCAAGATTTTATAGTGTGTTATTTCTTCAAAATAATTCAATAACTTTCACTACACGCAACACCAAGTTCAATCGCACCATGACTTACCAAACAAGCTGTTCAAAAGAGGTTATGAATAGTGTTAACTAAATTTTAAAATTTATATAATCCTTATAATTTTAGAATCCATATTATGAGTTTCTTAGACATAATGTAAGAACAAATTCATTTTCAGTATTGCACTTTTACCAAATTTTAATAGTGAACCCTTTTTAGATACTATATTTTAAACTTTTTGACTAAATGGGGACATCAAAAATTTAAAATGAAACATCCCAAGCTTCCACGGTACGCTAGCGTGTGTTGTACACAACACCGAGTTCTAACACACCGTAACCAATCAAACTAGCCGTTATGAATAGTAATACCTACTTTTTGAAATTATATATATTTTATATTTTAAAATGGACTTCATTTTTGGATTTGGAATATCGAATTTAGCCTAAGGTGAAATTTTGGTACTTTTCGGATAACTTTCATATTTTGATGAATAGTGAAAATTACTAAATTTTAATTAAAAACAACTTTTTTAATCAAAATAATTAATAGTGATAAATTGTGAATTTGAGTGGTTTTAAAGTATATTTAGAATATATTTTTACCACTTAATATAATGTTGGTCATTGGACATAATTTTACAATTAAACCGAACATAAACAAGTGTCAATCTTTTGATAGTTATTATCTCTTAAAAACACGCTTTTTGTTTTGACAACGGGAATTAATTTTAAATTAATTTCTGCCACTTCTGTGTTTTGAATTTAGAAAAATGGATTCCATATTTGGAATCAGGATGTTCAAATTGTGTAAATAGGTAACTTTTATTTTTAGACATTTTGAATAATTACTGCGGTAAATATTTTATTTACCATGGTTAAGGGTAAATCCGGTAAATAAGGATTAAAAAAATATATTATAATAATACTAAATTACCCTAAAACGTGTCTTAACCCTATTGGTTGATACATGTTCGACGATAGGCATCTTTGGATCGATTTTGGGACCCCATGGTGCCACTTGTAGGTGATAAGGACACTTTATTTTAATTAAGTTAAAATGAATACAAAAATGACACAAGCATATATCTTTTAGCAAAACAATATTTACATAAGGTTATATATGTTGGATTTTAGATTATAAATATTCATTAGAAAGATAAAAATATTTCCTACATAATGATATTTTATTTATAATTTTTAGACATTAAATAATTTATTTTATTTATGACACAATGATGATGTAGTAATTACTAAAATAGTGAAAAATTAAAATAAATGATATTATAAATACCCAAATAATTATAATATGAAACTTTTAATGAATTAAACTAATTTTATAGGATAATATGATATATTAGGATTGATTTAATTGACTTTGTTCGAAGTAATCAATCTGTTATGAGTTTCACAAAAATCAACTATTGAATAGTGTCAAAATTGACATAAAAGAGTTCTTAAAAAAAATATTATATTATTAATTGATATTAAATTCCTAAAAATCTAAGGTTCGGCCAAGAGACTTATATCATGATAGTTTCATCATTAATGGACTACTTGGGGGTCTCTTGGATGTATATAGTAAGTTTATTAACCATATTATATAAAAATACAAAGAGACTTTGTAAAAGTGATACTAATTAACTTAGAGTTAATACTTAAAGATAAGGTTAATATAAGTACCCAAACCTGTCTAAATTCTATTGGATGCGTTGTTTTCGACCCCTACCCACCTTAACATTTAAATAATAAACTTTGGATCCATTAGAAACCGAATATGAATTTATTATAAATTAATATTTTTAGCTTTTCCAAAGGTGCCCCTCACCCCTCTTATAAAAGGGCACTCCTCCTTCTCATTTCTTCACACCTTAAAAGCCTTTTGGTTCGGCCAAACTCTGCCCAAATACTCTCCCAAATTCCCTCACTACAACCTAGAGGCCTTATTTTGATCAGAAAGCCAACCTAAGGAGCCCTTTTGATCAAATCAAAAGGAAGAAACCGAAGAAGAGGTAATGATTTCACCACCCTTTTCCAAGTTCATTTCTTCTTCCACTTCTTCTTCCTTTGTTTTTACCATTCTAAAATAATAACTCTAGTATCATATATATACTATTATGTTATTATAAATATGGTACAACCACATTCAGTATTCTATCCACCCTTTGAATAACATGTCACCATACGTGCGTACGTACGACTTACCCTCTCCACGTCGTGGTGTAATTGTTATTCAATATATTATTATTTGGATTGGTATAATAATGATGTGTAACTCATGTAAATAATAAATATAACATGTTAATGATTCTGTATATATGATATACCATCCATTTATATATTATTTTAATATCAAAAGAATGATATTGTCGCTCGTGCGTACGTACGGACTACCGTCTCCACGAACGCGATGAGATTCATTCTCCATCGTAACCATTAAAGTATAATTATCATTTAATAATTTAAAAATGATGTTTAAGGACTTGATATCATTCTGGATATGAATAGTATACAACCTATCCTTTAAAAACATTTCTTACGTAACAAAACATATGAAAGAAAACAAGTAAGTTAACACCCGAAACAAAGATAATACTAAGATATTATTATCAAATAAATATTAAAAGATCATATATGATATCATATTAATGTATATGATTCTTGTATAATTTAATAACAATTATTTCACCATTATACAGGAGTTTAACCTACCCCAACCAAGAAAAAGTACAAGGTAAGGGATTTTCTTATCTCACATTCAATTCCGTGAGATTTCCATTGTTCGCCACTAAATTATTGAAAGTGGTGTATTGTGTACTGCCATTTGATATATATTATCATGACTCTCTTTATATTCATGTTATTATGTAAATAATTTGGTGGTTATTAACTTTTGTCCATACGACTCAGTTGATTAACGTGGTAAGGGGTTTTCATCTCACTCCTTATTCCTGTGAGATTCATGCCATATTGTCACCATCACCTTTTGTGTGGTGTATGTACTGCCCATAATTATATTCTTTGTGTAATACACTCTAATTTATGTGTATTTACATATTCATTGTATGATACCTCTTTCATGGGTTGTATGGTTCATAAGTTACCAAATTGGTAAGGGTTATTTCGCAATCTCTTCATTATCCGAGGTTGTTTATACGTAATAATCTACTGGGATCTCTTTATCATCCACATCCATGTTTCTTAAAAGTGAATTTCAAAACATTTTTACTATTTACTAGAATATGGGTTAAAGTCATTTATACCCTTGTTTTACTTTTTATAAGAGGTTTATAAAGGAATCTTTCTGTTGTTTTCCAAACAAGGTTCTTTTTAACCTTTTCGATAAAATTAAGGTAAGAAAGTTTTTTTTAACTTATACGGCGGGTGTGGCTATTTTCCGCCGTTATAAAACCGTCGAAGCTTCCCTTACAAGATAATAAGAATATTTTTAAAAAAATTGTTTTATTTCATAAATATAATACTCTTAAATGATTTCAAAATAGAAAGAGATATTTTTCTAAAATAGTCTTTATTTCATCTATGTCAACATCCTTTGATGGATTTTAAGCTTATTTGAAGTTGATTTATTATGATACAAAACTTATATATTGTATTGAAGGATTTGTGATATTTTTGACTGTGGATAAGTTATTCTTATGTCACTAATGGTTTTTGTTTAGAGTATTGACATTTCATAAGTTATTTGTAATCCGAATGTTTATGTTATATTTCAATCTTTCATTCAGATGAATGTGTTAGACAAGTATGTTCCGGGTTGGGGACCGGTAAAAGTAAGCCCTCCTGTTTGGTCTCCGGTTATTAGAGGAACTCCGGTTATTAGAGGAACTCCGGGTTGGTGTCCGGTTATTAGAGGCACTCCGGGTTGGTGTCCGGTTATTATAGGCACTCCGGGTTGGGTTCCGGTTACAGTTAGCCCCAAGGTCTTGGGACGAGGCCTTGACAAAGAAATTAAAGTTCAGCATTATGTATTCCAACATTATGAAAGTTGTTATTGATATTGCATGTGATTATTCGATTAGTAGAATATCCATGTGAACAAGTAAATGACATTATGTCATTTTACTTTTGCCATACTATGTTGAACTTCAAGTTTAAAAGGCTTTTGTTTTAGTTATACATAGCCTTAAATGTTTATTCTTATTTATGAAAGTTTCCGGCATATTGTTATCCTTACTGGGCATTTGAGATCACCCCTTTTCTATGTTTTATTTTTCCCAGGATGTGAAGAAGTAAGTTATGATTGACCTGCAGGGATTTTTATGAGGGGATAATAGTGTGGACTGTGGAGACATTATGTTGTTGTAGTATTTTTTCATTTTATGATGTAATGTAAAACTTATGAATATATCTAGTGTTTCCAAGGCTACTAAACCAATCGGTCTTTCGAGATTTGATCTTTCTTGTGATCATTCCAATGTTATGTAATAATGCACCGACTCTGGGTAACTAGGGTCGGGGCGTTACATGATCAACAATATACCCAAGAACCCCCTTATTATCTCATCCTCAAGGCTAATCAAAGAAAGGTATCAAAGTATAAAGGTTTTCATGCTAGGTATTTTATTTTACCTTAGGTACAAAGATTCAATATGAAACATGCACCCGTAGTATTCTAAAAAATTATTGCATGACAGTCTATGTGGTATACTTGGCGGGTCATCGAGGATACTAAACTCTTTTTGTGTCTCATGAGCATATTCTCTCTATATGAAATCCTAACCATGCTACACCTAACATTTCATCTCAAACACTTATACTCCATGATGAACATTTTTTAGGGATAACTTGAAGTCATACTTTAAGAGGTTAATTATCATTTCACTTCATGAACATATGTATCCAACATGAAAGAATGATAAAGTGGAGACTATCTTTTTAGGTATTATGACTGTTGGTAATATAATTGTTATAAAGTGATTGTTAGAGTTATTATATATTAATGAGGATAATGATATAAGTTAATTTGTGTAAAAAAAGGGAAACCATGACTGCAAATAGCAAGAATATCTCATATGAAGTACATTTATCCGAACTTGAGAAGCATGCCGTATCACTAGGGACTAACTTAGACTAGGCTCAAGTCAAACTTGAATAATTGAGGTTCAAATTGAATTGTCTATGAGAGAAGTTCAAACTAGTGAAAATCACTATGAGACCAATGTTTGTTGAACCACCACATGAAAAGACCACAATTACACAACTTACCCTTTGAGCTTATGTCAATGTAATAAGGAGCTATGTATGTATGACTTAGTTGATATTTAGGTGTCAATTCTTTTAATAATTGAATGACATTTACCTTGATACTTTGGTACAATTTATTGTTTTAGGTAAAAGATAATTTTTTTCATAATTAAAAGATGGATTTGATAAAAAAGATTACATATTTAGAATTAGAATGTCAAAATTAGGCAAGAAATGAAATTTGCTAATTCTTGATAAAAAAGTAAAATAAGGTAAAACATGGTGAGATACGGTAAATATGAAATCATAAATGATTAAACTTGACCAAGATCCACCCAAATTAGTGCTCTTGGTCTAATTTTACCGCTCAATATATTGGTGGAGCAGCAAGGGGTGTCACCGTGTCTTATGGGGTGCAATAGAGCATTTAAAATAATGATAAAATAAAATATTCAATTCTTTATTCCAAAATTTATACCCACCACACTTTTAAATACTCGCCCTTCTTCTTGTTTCTCCTCACACCAATCTCGAGTTCCCTCTTGACAGCTATTTCAAGAAGTCACTCCCATGACTCTTAAATTTTGAATTTTTTTGGAGGCTCAAAGGGTTGGTTCTAAGTTAGGAAGTTTAAGTGGGGTAAAAGTTCCCATTCCTCTTTCTTTTCATATTGTAATTCTTCTATAAAAATTTCTTTTAGATTTCCATTTCATATGCTATTATGCTTCTTTATTCTTTATCATATAATTCTATCATTGTATGATTTATGGGATATTATCCATTCCCACTCATTATACTCTTTTCATTATTTAAGTCCCTATGCATCTATGGTGTTTTTGATTAGTTTCTTAAAATCGAATAACATTTATTCAAGCAACGAAAGACAAAAAACCATAAACCAAGATCATCCATGCTTTTAAATTGAAACTATGCATAATATAAAATGAAGAGCGTACCGTGCATTGAAGATGCCCAATCCTCCTGTTTTAAACCACATGCTTGATGAAGATCACTTAGAAGCAGTCAAAGGACTTCATCCTCCTATGGTGTCCACATGTTGACGAATCACCCAATGCTTGGGTGAGATTCTCCTTTCGACCATGGTATGCTAGTACCTCTCTATGACAAATGAATAAGGAGAAGAGAGCTTCGACTAAGGAGAATCGATAAGATTCACACACACCATTCTCATGGTTTCAACCTATTTATATAGGCCTCGGGGACGCTCCCTGTGCCTTCATGACATTTACTTGAATATTATAAAACATTCAAATAATGATTTCAATTAAATGCTTTATAACATTCAACTGTATGCATGCATTTAACATTTAAATGCATTCATCAAATTCTCCCATACATTTAATGATAGCCTTACATGGAAGAGATCCGTGTTGCGAAAACGTCGCGAGTTGCAGCAAAAGAACGAGTTTGCGGACGAAGAAAAGTTGGAAACAAAAGAAGAAGAGGAACATGGAACACAAAGATTTGCATGGTCCGGGAAATGATCCCTACGTCCATGGAGAGACATAAATATCACTATAGTCAGGAGCACAATGATAGGGAATTTCAGGGTTCTCAAGCACACACAAAACCCTAGCCCAAAATGGGTTAATAAGGAGGATGAAACACTATTCCACCAACTGCACAGAAAGTCTTATGTGCTACAGTAAAAGGTGGCTGGAAGTCTGCATCCTTACAGTGCCGCGACCACCCAAATCCAAGGTGCTACAGTGGCCGACGACTGGAAGTCTGCGAAGCTACAGTAATGTTGTCTCCAAAGTCTGACCTACTACAGTAGTCGCACCAAAGTCCACACTGCTACAGTTCCCTATTGGTGTCAATCGATCATCTTTGCTACAGTTGGTCATGGTTGCTATAGTGCCCCCAAATTTTGGGTTGGGACCTTCGGCCCCCAAACCCCCGAAGCAGGGGCACATTGTCCCCTGCAACCCCCAACGATCTCACCATAGAGTTGCGGCCTGGTGCGTAGTATAGGCTAGAAGCATTCGACCCAATTATCATCTTGAATGAATCAAGATACACCAATCCAACAATCCGAATGTTAACGCTTAATGTTCGACAACCACTGTTAATCGTAGAATACAACTAACATATATCTTTAACACTTACGATATAAACACATCATACAATATGACACCGCTTAAGGTAGTGGTACAATATCATCATATCACGCCTTATGATATGTCATATCAAGGCATATAATATAGCTTGGTTTCATGGATATCGTACCATATGATATCCCTATATCATACAATACGATATAGCCAAAATACATCATATGTATATAATACTTTAGGGTGTATCTCCATCAATGTCCCACTTTTACTAAAACCTCATAAACTTTGTGTCATTCCACCTTAATTGTATCATATATAAGAACATGTGAAATCATATCCAAAAACTCTTTTTGGATATCTCTAAAACACTTTTTGAAAGCTATAATCAATTTCACAGTGTATCACATCATATGAAATACTTTGTGAATATCCATTTAAAACTCCTTTTGTATAAACTATAAAACATTTTTAGAGATACTTTATAAGTTCTGTAAAACTTAATCCCCATTCAGTCAACCACAAAGTGTGACCCCGTGAGTCTTTATAACATTAATGAAAAATACGAATTCTCTAATCCATAAATATAAGCAAAGAGCTACCTCTAGCAAAGTATTAGTGCTACTAAAGTTGCAAAGGGATCTGTCATGATCTCCATCAAACACATGTATCTTTATAACTGTGTCCACTAGCCGTATCATATACAAGTATGCATAATCATATAATCCCCTTTTTCAAGAGATTGAATAACCATGAGACCTGAAGTATGTCAATCTTGTATAACTGCTCATGTTTTTGATTCTCAAAGTATATACTGACCAGATGGATGAACACATCACATGTCATTCACCATGATGGATGAGAAAATCACATACCCCTCACCCAATAGATAATCACACCACATGTCACTTATTTGGCATGACCATACACTCCTGTCTTTCTCAATCAAGGGCCCTGATATTATACTCATCATACAAGATGATGAATCTCATCTTAGTTAAACCTCAACCAATGACATGATCAACAATATACCCAAGAACCCCCTTATTATCTCAGCATCAAGGCTAATCAAAGAAAGGTACCAAAGTATAAAGGTTTTCATGCTAGGTATTTTATTTTACCTTAGGTACAAAGATTCAATATGAAAAATGCACCCATAGTATTCCAAAAAATTATTGCATGACAGTCTATGTGGTATACTTGGCGGGTCATCCAGGATACTAAACTCTTTTTGTGTCTCATGAGCATATTCTCTCTATATGAAATCCTAACCATGCTACACCTAACATTTCATCACAAACACTAATACTCCATGATGAACATTTGTTAGGGATAACTTGAAGTCATACTTTAAGAGGTTAATTATCATTTCACTTCATGAACATATGTATCCAACATGAACGAATGATAAAGTGGAGACTATCTTTTTAGGTATTATGACTGTTGGTAATATAATTGTTATAAAGTGATTGTTAGAGTTATTATATATTAATGAGGATAATGATATAAGTTAATTTGTGTAAAAAAGGGAAACCATGACTGCAAATAGCAAGAATATCTCATATGAAGTACATTTATCCGAACTTGAGAAGCATGCCGTATCACTAGGGACTAACTTAGACTAGGCTCAAGTCAAACTTGAATAATTGAGGTTCAAATTGAATTGTCTATGAGAGAAGTTCAAACTAGTGAAAATCACTACGAGACCAATGTTTGTTGAACCACCACATGAAAAGACCACAATTACACAACTTACCCTTTGAGCTTATGTCAATGTAATAAGGAGCTATGTATGTATGACTTAGTTGATATTTAGGTGTCAATTCTTTTAATAATTGAATGACATTTACCTTGATACTTTGGTACAATTTATTGTTTTAGGTAAAAGATAATTTTTTTCATAATTAAAAGATGGATTTGATAAAAAAGATTACATATTTAGAATTAGAATGTCAAAATTAGGCAAGAAATGAAATTTGCTAATTTTTGATAAAAAAGTAAAATAAGGTAAAACATGGTGAGATACGGTAAATATGACATCATAAATGATTAAACTTGACCAAGATCCACCCAAATTAGTGCTCTTGGTCTAATTTTACTGCTCAATATATTGGTGGAGCAGCAAGGGGTGTCATAGAGTCTTATGGGGTGCAATAGAGCATTTAAAATAATGATAAAATAAAATATTCAATTCTTTATTCCAAAATTTATACCCACCACACTTGTAAATACTCGCCCTTCTTCTTGTTTCTCCTCACACCAATCTCGAGTTCCCTCTTGAGAGGTATTTCAAGAAGTCACTCCCATGACTCTTAAATTTTGAATTTTTTTGGAGGCTCAAAGGGTTGGTTCTAAGTTAGGATGTTTAAGTGGGGTAAAAGTTCCCATTCCTCTTTCTTTTTATATTGTAATTCTTCTGTAAAAATATCTTTTAGACTTCCATTTCATATGCTATTATGCTTCTATATTATTTATCATATAATTCTATCATTGTATGATTTATGGGATATTATCCATTCCCACTCATTATACTCTTTTCATTATTTAAGTCCCTATGCATCTATGGTGTTTTTTATTAGTTTCTTAAAATCGAATAACACTTATTCAAGCAACGAAAGACAAAAAACCATAAACCAAGATCATCCATGATTTTAAATTGATACTATGCATAATATAAAATGAAGAGCATACCGTGCATTGAAGATGCCCAATCCTCCTGTTTTAAACCACATGCTTGATGAAGATCACTTAGAAGCAGTCAAAGGACTTCATCCTCCTAGGGTGTCCACAGGTTGACGAATCACCCAATGCTTGGGTAAGATTCTCCTTTCGACCATGGAATGCTAGTAACTCTCTATGACAAATGAATAAGGAGAAGAGAGCTTCGACTAAGGAGAATTGATAAGATTCACACACACCATTATCATGGTTTCAACCTATTTATATAGGCCTCGGGGACGCTCCCTGTGCCTTCATGACATTTCCTTGAATGTTATAAAACATTCAAATAATGCTTTCAATTAAATTCTTTATAACATTCAACTGTATGCATGCATTTAACATTTAAATGCATTCATCAAATTCTCCCGTACATTTAATGATAGCCTTACATGGAAGAGATCTGTGTTGCGAAAACGTCGCGAGTTGCAGCAAAAGAATGAGTTTGCGGATGAAGAAAAGTTGGAAACAAAAGAAGAAGAAGAACATGGAACACAAAGATTTGCGTGGTCTGGGAAATGATCCCTACGTCCATGGAGAGACATAAATATCACTATAGTCAGGAGCACAATGATAGGGAATTTAAGGGCTCTCAAGCACACACAAAACCCTAGCCCGAAATGGGTTAATAAGGAGGATGAAACACTATTCCACCAACTGCACAGAAAGTCTTATGTGCTACAGTAAAAGGTGGCTGGAAGTCTGCATCCTTACAGTGCCACAACCACCCAAATCCAAGGTGGTACAGTGGCCGATGACTGGAAGTCTGCGAAGCTACAGTAATGTAGTCTCCAAAATCTGACCTACTATAGTAGTCGCACCAAAGTCCACACTGCTACAGTTCCCTATTGGTGTCAGTCGATCAGTTTTGCTACAGTTGGTCAAGGTTGCTATAGTGCCCCCAAATTTTGGGTCGGGACCTTCGGACCCCAAACCCCCGAAGCAGGGGCACATTGTCCCCTGCAACACCCTACGAGCTCACCATAGAGTTGCGGCCTGGTGCGTAGTATAGGCTAGAAGCATTCGACCCAATTATCATCTTGAATGAATCAAGCTACACCAATCCAACAATCCGAACGTTAACGCTTAATGTTCGACAACCACTGTTAATCGTAAAATACAATTAACATATATCTTTAACACTTACGATATAAACACATCATACAATATGACACCGCTTAAGGTAGTGGTACAATATCATCATATCACGCCTTATGATATGTCATATCAAGGCATATAATATAGCTTCGTTTCATGGATATCGTACCATATGATATCCCTATATCATAGAATACGATATAGCCAAAATACATCATATGTATATAATACTTTAGGGTGTATCTCCATCAATCTCCCAGTTTTACTAAAACCTAATAAACTTTGTGTCATTCCACCTTAATTGTATCATATATAATAACTTGTGAAATCATATCCAAAAACTCTTTTTGGATATCTCTAAAACACTTTTGGAAAGCTATAATCAATTTCTCTGTGTATCACATCATATGAAATACTTTGTGAATATCTATTTAAAACTCCTTTTGTATAAACTCTAAAACATTTTTAGAGATACTTTATAAGTTCTGTAAAACTTAATCCCCATTCAGTCAACCACAAAGTGTGACCCCGTGAGTCTTTATTACATTAATGAAAAATATGAATTCTCTAATCCATAAATATAAGCAAAGAGCTACCTCTAGAAAAGTATTAGTGCTACTAAAGTTGCAAAAGGATCTGTCATGATCTCCATCAAACACATGTATCTTTATAACTGTGTCCACTAGCCGTATCATATACAAGTATGCATAATCATATAATCCCCTTTTTCAAGAGATTGAGTAACCATGAGACCTGAAGTATGTCAATCTTGTATAACTGCTCATGTTTTTGATTCTCCAAGTATATACTGACCAGATGGATGAACACATCACATGTCATTCACCATGATGGATGAGAAAATCACATACCCCTCACCCAATAGATAATCACACCACATGTCACTTATTTGGCATGACCATACACTCCTGTCTTTCTCAATAAAGGGCCCTGATATTATACTCATCATACAAGATGATGAATCTCATCTTAGTTAAACCTAAACCAATGACATGATCAACAATATACCCAAGAACCCCTTATTATCTCAGCCTCAAGGCTAATCAAAGAAAGGTATCAAAGTATAAAGGTTTTCATGCTAGGTATTTTATTTTACCTTAGGTACAAAGATTCAATATGAAACATGCACCCACAGTATTCCAAAAAATTATTGCATGACAGTCTATGTGGTATACTTGGCGGGTCATCCAAGATACTAAACTCTTTTTGTGTCTCATGAGCATATTCTCTCTATATGAAATCCTAACCATGCTACACCTAACATTTCATCACAAACACTAATACTCCATGATGAACATTTGTTAGGGATAACTTGAAGTCATACTTTAAGAGGTTAATTATCATTTCACTTCATGAACATATGTATCCAACATGAACGAATGATAAAGTGGAGACTATCTTTTTAGGTATTATGACTGTTGGTAATATAATTGTTATAAAGTGATTGTTAGAGTTATTATATATTAATGAGGATAATGATATAAGTTAATTTGTGTAAAAAAGGGAAACCATGAATGCAAATAGCAAGAATATCTCATATGAAGTACATTTATCTGAACTTGAGAAGCATGCCGTATCACTAGGGACTAACTTAGACTAGGCTCAAGTCAAACTTGAATAATTGAGGTTCAAATTGAATTGTCTATGAGAGAAGTTCAAACTAGTGAAAATCACTACGAGACCAGTGTTTTTTGAACCACCACATGAAAAGACCGCAATTACACAACTTACCCTTTGAGCTTATGTCAATGTAATAAGGAGCTATGTATGTATGACTTAGTTGATATTTAGGTGTCAATTCTTTTAATAATTGAATGACATTTACCTTGATAATTTGGTACAATTTATTGTTTTAGGTAAAAGATAATTTTTTTCATAATTAAAAGATGGATTTGATAAAAAAGATCACATATTTAGAATTAGAATGTCAAAATTAGGCAAGAAATAAAATTTGCTAATTTTTGATAAAAAAGTAAAATAAGGTAAAACATGGTGAGATACGGTAAATATGACATCATAAATGATTAAAATTGACCAAGATCCACCCAAATTAGTGCTCTTGGTCTAATTTTACTGCTCAATATATTGGTGGAGCAGCAAGGGGTGTCACAGAGTCTTATGGGGTGCAATAGAGCATTTAAAATAATGATAAAATAAAATATTCAATTCTTTATTCCAAAATTTATACCCACCACACTTGTAAATACTCGCCCTTCTTCTTGTTTCTCCTCACACCAATCTCGAGTTCCCTCTTGACAGCTATTTCAAGAAGTCACTCCCATGACTCTTAAATTTTGAATTTTTTTGGAGGCTCAAAGGGTTGGTTCAAATTTAGGAAGTTTAAGTGGGGTAAAAGTTCTCATTCCTCTTTCTTTTAATATTTTAATTCTTCTGTAAAAATTTCTTTTAGATTTCCATTTCATATGCTATTATGCTTCTATATTCTTTATCATATAATTCTATCATTGTATGATTTATGGGATATTATCCATTCCCACTCATTATACTCTTTTCATTATTTAAGTCCCTATGCATCTATGGTGTTTTTGATTAGTTTCTTAAAATCGAATAACACTTATTCAAGCAACGAAATACAAAAAACCATAAACCAAGATCATCCATGATTTTAAATTGAAACTATGCATAATATAAAATGAAGAGCGTACCGTGCATTAAAGATGCCCAATCCTCCTGTTTTAAACCACATGCTTGATGAAGATCACTTAGAAGCAGTCAAAGGACTTCATTCTCCTAGGGTGTCCACAAGTTGACGAATCACCCAATGCTTGGGTGATATTCTCCTTTCGACCATGGCATGCTAGTACCTCTCTATGACAAATGAATAAGGAGAAGAGAGCTTCGACTAAGGAGAATCGATAAGATTCACACACACCATTATAATGGTTTCAACCTATTTATATAGGCCTCGGGGACGCTCCCTGTGCCTTCATGACATTTACTTGAATGTTATAAAACATTCAAATAATGCTTTCAATTAAATGCTTTATAACATTCAACTGTATGCATGCATTTAACATTTAAATGCATTCATCAAATTCTCCCGTACATTTAATGATAGCCTTACATGGAAGAGATCCGTGTTGCGAAAACGTCGCGAGTTGCAGCAAAAGAACGAGTTTGCGGATGAAGAAAAGTTGGAAACAAAAGAAGAAGAAGAACATAGAACACAAAGATTTGCGTGGTCCAGGAAATGATCCCTACGTCCATGAAGATACATAAATATCACTATAGTCAGGAGCACAATGATAGGGAATTTCAGGGTTCTCAAGCACACACAAAACCCTAACCTGAAATGGGTTAATAAGGAGGATGAAACACTATTCCACCAACTGCACAGAAAGTGTTATGTGCTACAGTAAAAGGTGGCTGGAAGTCTGCATCCTTACAGTGCCACGACCACCCAAATCCAAGGTGCAACAGTGGCCGAGGACTGGAAGTCTGCGAAGCTACAGTAATGTTGTCTCCAAAGTCTGACCTACTACAGTAGTCGCACCAAAGTCCACACTGCTACAGTCCCTATTGGTGTCAGTCAATCATCTTTGCTACAGTTGGTCATGGTTTCTATAGTGCCCCCAAATTTTGGGTCGGGACCTTCGGCGCCCAAACCCCCGAAGTTGGGGCACATTGTCCCCTGCAACCCCCAACGAGCTCACCATAGACTTGCGGCCTGGTGCGTAGTATAGGCTAGAAGCATTCGACCCAATTATCATCTTGAATGAATCAAGCTACACCAATCCAACAATCCGAACATTAACGCTTAATGTTCGACAACCACTGTTAATCGTAGAATACAATTAACATATATCTTTAACACTTACGATATAAATACATCATACAATATGACACCGCTTAAGGTAGTGGTACAATATCATCATATCACGCCTTATGATATGTCATATCAAGGCATATAATATAGCTTCGTTTCATGGATATCGTACCATATGATATCCCTATATCATACAATACGATATAGCCAAAATACATCATATGTATATAATACTTTAGGGTGTATCTCCATCAATCTCCCAGTTTTACTAAAACCTCATAAACTTTGTGTCATTCCACCTTAATTGTATCATGTATAATAATGTAGAGACCCGAAGCCTAACGTACATGAACATTACATTAATTTTGCGGAATACTTAATACATAACAAAAATATACACACAAGGATCGTAATAGTTTAGTGTCTTTGGAAACTCGGAACGTAATCTTCTAATCCTGGTGAAAGATCTTCAAAATCTCCCACAAAGATCTTCCTTTTTTTTTTACCTAAAACCTTTCTTTATATCCTGGGGAAAAGAAAACATAAAAGGGTGAGCTCAAATGCTCAGTAAGGGTAAACAAAAGAAATATCAATCACATAATTTTCATAAGAACATAACATTTTTGGAAATCTTAACCTGCAAAAGAGAGCATAATTTCATAACATGGGATAAATCATAGTAGTGAAAATGAAACCCTTACTTAAAACATTACTCATTGTGGCATACACACATAATCATAGAGAATCATTTCTTGTTAGTCAAGACTCATTGCCAAGACTATCTTAGTGGACAAAGTCCCTTTCTGAATCGAGTAATCCTCGTTTCAGTCCTGTTTCACTGAACCGGTATAACCTACCATTCCAGCCATGTCTATCTCATGAGATATGAAATCTTTACCCAATTCATTGGAGGGAGATATAGGTCCCACCCATCTCTTAATGAATCCTTTCTTATGTGTGCCACAAAATCATAAATCATACATCATTGCATAACCCATGTAATAAAAATGGGATTCTTAAACAACATGACATCATAAAACAATTCATATAAGATAAAAGAATTCATAAAAAATATTCCATCACAACATGATCAAATCAATGTAATAATATGGATAAAAACAGAACCCTTTATTATCTTAGATGGAAAATAATTTTGATAAAACACTTGAACTCCATTCTTGAGGAAAATATCCTTTCTTCTTCAAAAACATTTTTCCTTTCTTAACATGTCATATGACTTTAAAATAAAAGAAGTTTATTAAAAATAAACTTGAAAACTTGTAAAGGAATCTTCTTGGAAATAATGTTTTAAAAATCCATTCTTGCCGTATAAGTTAAATAAAACATTCTTCGTACTTTTGTCGGAAAAGTCAAAAAGTACCTCGTACGAAAAATGACAAAAGATTCCTTTCATATCTTTTACAAAAAAAAAACTTACCGAAGGGTAAAATTGGATATAAAATTTTGTAGAAGGATGGAAATAATATTACATTTTGAGGGAACATGGATGTGGATGATAAAATATACCCCAGTAATTACCAAAGTAAAAACAATCTCGGATAAAAGTGAGATTGTGATATTTCTCTTACCTTAGGTCCGACTTGCTTTGTAAGTGTCCGAACCTCCTGTATAATGATTTAAATCATGTTATTGACTTATTACAGAATCATATTTATTGTTATGATATCATATATGGTTCACTTATGACATTATATTACCCGTTCTTTTGTAAATTCCATGTTAAAGAAGCGTTTTGGGTAAAATCGTTTCATTTATCGTAGGTGTTTTGACTTGTTGTTCTTGACATCATTATTACTTATATCATGATTTACTTACTTCCAGAATATAAAATATGATTTATATATCATATATATTCAGTATATATATATATATATAATAGGTAGATAAATAAAATGAAAAACACCGTTCATGGAGACGGTAGTCCGTACGTACGCATGAACGCTGTTTTCCTTTCCTTATTGTCTTGAAATGGAAGTAAGTAGATGACATACATATGTATATATATACATAAATCCAGTAGCTTTATAATGTCATATATTTCATTATTATTTCTTATATATACATTATAATCATTCTTAAATGGTTAACATGGAGAATGAATCTCATCGCGTCATGGAGACGATATTCCGTACGTACGCACGAGCGATGATATCATTTCTATAAATATTGAATTGAATTGGAGTGTATTATACAATATATCAGAATCAATATGATGTTGTAATAACTATGTATAGTTATTCTTTACACCATTATACCCATCCATGTAAGGTGGTGGTGGAAAATAGATTACACCACGGCGTGGAGACGGTATTCCGTACGTACGCACGCGCGGTGATTTCTTTTTCCGTAGGATGGATAGATGGTGAAATAGGGTTGTTTCATACTTATAATAACATATCAGTATATGAGTGATACTGATGTTATTACTTCATAATGAAACAACCTAAGAAGAAGAAGTGGAAGAAGAAATAAAGATGAAAGAATTGGTAACGGTAATTACCTCTTCTTTGAAGCGCCTCTTTGAGACCTCCTCTTAGGGCACTAAAATTGGTCTTTGAGGAAGACCAGAACCTCTAGGATGTTGCTAGGGAAGTGGAGAGGATAAATTGGCAGGGTTTGGCCGAGCTTGAGTGCTCAAATTGGTGTGAGGAGGAGGGGGAGGAGGTGTCCTTTTATAGGGGAGGAGAGGGGCACCTTAGGAATATCTCAAAATATTATTTTATATTAAAGTCAAAATCGGATTATAATGGTTCCAAAGGGTCTTATTTTGAAGCTAAAGTGGGGATGGGTCGAAATCCTATCAACCAATAGGATTTAGACATGTTTAGGGTATTATTTTAACCTTATCAATTAGATTTAACTCTAAGTTAAATAATTTAACTTTTACCGTGTCTTTTTGTTTTCTTTCACTATATGGTTAATAAACTTACTATAACATGCCAAACGAACCCCAAATTGTATATTATTAATACATATATCCTTATCTAAGTCATTTGGCCGAACCTTAGATTTTTAGGAATAAAATAACAATTAATAATATAATATTTGATTTAAAAACTATTTTGTGTCAATTTTGACACTATTTGATATATGATTTTTGTGAAAGTCATAACAGAATTATATGTTCGAACCAAGTTGATTAAATCAACACTAATATATCATAGTAACCTAAAAAATTAGTGGAATTCATAAAAAGTCTTAAATTACATTTATTTTGGTATTTATATTATCAATTATGTCAATATTTCATTAATAAGATAATTACTGCATCATTTTTGTGTCATAAATAAATTATATTATTTGATGTCTAAAAATTACAAATAAAATACCATCATGTAGAAAATCTTTTTAGCTTTCTAATGAATATTTATAGTCGAATTTATCTTATGTATAACCCCATATTAAAAATGATTTACTTATTAAACTTTGATTATAACTATTTTAACCCTTCTTTAAATAAATTAATAATAAATGTCCTAATCTAATCCAAGTGGGCCTAAATGGTCATATTTTATTCCTAAGTTTGTTTTTGGTCAAATTACACTTGTCCAATAGAATTAGGACATGTGTTAGGGTAATATTAATATCATATTTACCCTTAGTTACCTTATTTACTATTAACCGTGGTAAAAAAGTAAAAAGTTACTATTCACCAAAAAATTATTTTCATCTCATTGAACCACATTTTAGTCCTTGATATTAACCGTGTCTCTCGGATTTTCGAAATTCCATTCACAGAAGCGGTAAAATTAAGTTTTATGCAAAATTCAGTTTTTAACCTACCACTTAGTAGTTTCACTATTCATCAAAAATTGATGTTTTTCAGAACAATGCCAAAATTTCATCCCAAGCTATATTTCATATTCCGAATTCAAAAATGAAGTCTATTTTACCAAATTCATAACATAAAAGTTGCATTAATTAATTTTATAATTAAATCCCGCTGTTAAAACAAATAGCGTGTTTTTAAGAAACAATATCTATCAAAAGATTGACACTTGTTTATGTCTAGTTTAAATGTGAAACTACATCCAATGACCAACATTGTATTAAATTGTAAAAATATATTCTAAATATACTTTAAAACCACTCAAATTAATGATTTATCACTATTAATTATTTCGATTAAAAAAGTTGTTTTTAATTATAATTTAGTAATTTTCACTATTCATCAGAATATGAAAGTTATCCGAAAAGTACCAAAATTTCACCTTAGGCTAAATTCGATACTCCGAATCCAAAAATAAAGTTCATTTTGAAAAATAAGATTTACTGGATTTCAAAAAGTGGTTATTACTATTCATAACGGCTAGTTTTAATAATATTTTTATAGCATATCGTTGTTTAGTGAAACTCGGTATTGCGTACTGCACACGCTATCGAGGAAGGTCGCGATTGCGTGTAATGCAAGTCAAGTCAAGGATGTGTGTTGTGCAAGCTCCTTTTGGTGTAGCGTACAACACAAGACATTAATAAAATTAAAAAGAATATTTTTTTATAAAATCTTGGGCTGTTACATTCTACCCCCCTTAAAATGAATTTCGCCCTCGAAATTCGTCGGGGTTATAAATGGTTTACTATTTGAAAGTTTCTTTAATAGAAACCCACATCGTAAAAGGGAATACCAAAACTTGGCTTTAAAAACTAAAGTATGAAATGTAATGATTACCCAAATAAACTAATCACTGGGTTTCCACATAGGTGAAAATATGGATATGGAAGAGAAATCTAACCATCATGTTCTGATGGAGAGTGGTAGAGAACATGGCTATGGAAAATACAGTAATCACAAATCCATAAATTTGTGACGATCTAAGGTACCATCTAATTCATCAGGTATAAGATCACTAGGACAACATTTTTGGTTTTCAAGATCATTTCCCTAAAGTTGAAAATTTGAATTAGAATAAATACTTACTTTATTTTGATGCAATATCACTGTTGTTCGTGCCTTGAACAATTTCCACTTCATCTCTTAAATAAATGAAGTTGAATTTGTTATTCGTGAAGTGTTAGCAGATCATGTGATAGAATGACGGGTCATTCCATCTGTCTCAAACAAAAGGTAAGCAAAAGTTATTAAATATACATAAGTCATTCTATAGTGAGATTAATCATATATAGTTCCTAAAATGGACTTATACTTCATATATCATACTGCTTAATATAATAAAACTAGTTTCTACTAAACAGGGACTTCCTGTAGGCCAGTGGTAGGCGATAAAGGCCAGTCGCACTTTGGTTGTGGGTTCGATTCCTACAGCCTTGTCCGAAGCGATGGGCTGTCGCCCGTCCTGCAGGTTGTCCCTTTTTCTAAAACTACGTTACTATAACATCCCATCAATAATATCGAAAATCTTCTATCCTTAAACAATACTAACTTATGTCCAACATAATCCAGTCTAATCTTTAGGCTTATAATACTGCAATCCACTCTCATAATATAGTGACAACGATTACCAGAGATTTAATACTGTCGTTGATCCCCACATATCATAAGATATGTCTTGTTGGTCACATTCCAAACATTCAAAGTCCTTAATCGTGTATTCTCTTGAATACCTTAGTGAAAACATGAGTGCAGTTAAAAGTTAACACTTTCCACATACCAAAATCCTAAAAATTCTATATACTCAAACCATGATATCACTTAGTCCTTATATCAATCATGAGCTCATGAATACTATTAAACATTTCATTTTCTCGTCTTCATTATGCGCATATCATCTTATTTCCAAAAAATATCTCAATCACTTTGAATACCACATCAATAAATATTGCAATACTCAATGATACAACATTATTTTGGAATCCCATTACATAAACACTTAATCATTCCACCACATCGTTGTCATATTCAACATTGCCAATAGTGATCACATGTGATTTCCCTTTGTCCTTTGCCTTCAGTGGTTGCTCATGTTGATCATCACTAACCCTTGGATTAGGGCAATTATTAGCATAATGCCCCATTTCCTTGCACTTGAAGCATTGAAGTGTTGGCGGTGCGTTCTCTGCAGTGTTTGCTTTATTCACATCATTAGAAACCCTTTTTCCATTACTTAGACACTCAGCTGCTCGATGACCTTCTTTTCCACACTTAAAACATTTTCTAGTCCCTTTTAGACAATCTCCACCATGCTTCTTTCCACACTTTGTGCATAAGGAAACATTCATCTTCTTTTCACCATTATTCTGAGATTTCTCCTTGAACTCCATCTTTCGTTTCTTGTCAAAACCATGAGATGGATATGTAACACCAACTTCCATTTCTACCTTGATAGCACAACGCACAATTTCTTCATAGCTACTGAAGTCTCTTATAGCTAATGCCCTTCGAAGACTTGGTTTTAAGCCACAGAAAAATCGATCAACTTTACTTTCAGGTTGGATGATAATTCCAGAAGCATACCTTGCAAGTCTTGTAAAATTTGCTTCATAGGTACCAATAGATTCATCGTCCATTTGCTTTAGTTCAAGAAATTCTTTCTCCATCTTTGTTCGAAGAATACGAGGGAAGTACTTACTGAAAAACAAGTTCTTGAACTCGTCCCATTCCATGGACTGAATTTAATCTCTTGGCCTCATATTCTTGATAAGATTCCACCATTGATCAGCTTCACCTTCCAAACGATATACTGCTAAGATGACTTTATCATGTTCAGAACATTGAAGAACTGAAAATATCTTTTCAGTAGTACTGATCCATTGTTCAGCCACAAGTGGATCAGAAGACCCACTGAAAGAAGGTGGACGTTGCCTCATAAAGGACTCAATAGAATATTGTTCCCTTCTCTGCTCATTTGGAAGTCCAGAATGATTCATAGCTTGTGTAAGTATAGCAATAAGATTTTGCACTCCATCTCCCATAACATTTGTTTGTTCAGGAGGGAAATCATTGCATTGTCCATTGCATTGATCAACACGGTTCCTTCGGGTTCCATCCATCGTCTAAAACCCAAAAAGAATAGTGTGAGAGGAAAAAATCATGCTAGGGAAAACAACATAATAAAGGGGGAGTACCTTCAATATCCAATATCTTAGGTTTAATTCTATGATCGTTAGCGTAATTCTATTACTATAACCTATACGTATACTTATCCCTAGGGACATCCCTAGACATACCTTAGAAATATCTCTAGGGATCTCACTAACGTTTTCGCATCCTAGTTTCCAAAGGTTGACTAAACCTTTCCTCTGATACCAACTGTAGAGACCCGAAGCCTAACGTACATGAACATTACATTACTTTTGCGGAATACTTAATACATAACAAAAATATACACACAAGGATCGTAATAGTTTAGTGTCTTTGGAAACTCGGAACGTAATCTTCTAATCCTGGTGAAAGATCTTCAAAATCTCCCACAAAGATCTTCCTTTTTTTTATACCTAAAACCTTTCTTTATATCCTGGGGAAAAGAAAACATAAAAGGGTGAGCTCAAATGCTCAGTAAGGGTAAACAAAAGAAATATCAATCACATAATTTTCATAAGAACATAACATTTTTGGAAATCTTAACCTGCAAAAGAGAGCATAATTTCATAACATGGGATAAATCATAGTAGTGAAAATGAAACCCTTACTTAAAACATTACTCATTGTGGCATACACACATAATCATAGAGAATCATTTCTTGTTAGTCAAGACTCATTGCCAAGACTATCTTAGTGGACAAAGTCCCTTTCTGAATCGAGTAATCCTCGTTTCAGTCCTGTTTCACTGAACCGGTATAACCTACCATTCCAGCCATGTCTATCTCATGAGATATGAAATCTTTACCCAATGCATTGGAGGGAGATATAGGTCCCACCCATCTCTTAATTAATCCTTTCTTATGTGTGCCACAAAATCATAAATCATACATCATTGCAAAACCCATGTAATAAAAATGGGATTCTTAAACAACATGACATCATAAAACAATTCATATAAGATAAAAGAATTCATAAAAAATATTCCATCACAACATGATCAAATCAATGTAATAATATGGATAAAAACAGAACCCTTTATTATCTTAGATGGAAAATAATTTTGATAAAACACTTGAACTCCATTCTTGAGGAAAATATCCTTTCTTCTTCAAAAACATTTTTCCTTTCTTAACATGTCATATGACTTTAAAATAAAATAAGTTTATTAAAAATAAACTTGAAAACTTGTAAAGGAAGCTTCTTGGAAATAATGTTTTAAAAATCCATTCTTGCCGTATAAGTTAAATAAAACATTCTTCGTACTTTTGTCGGAAAAGTCAAAAAGTACCTCGTACGAAAAATGACAAAAGATTCCTTTCATATCTTTTACAAAAAAAAAACTTACCAAAGGGTAAAATTAAATATAAACTTTTGTAGAAGGATGGAAATAATATTACATTTTGAGGGAACATGGATGTGGATGATAAAATATACCCCAGTAATTACCAAAGTAAAAACAATCTCGGATAAAAGTGAGATTGTGATATTTCTCTTACCTTAGGTCTGACTTGCTTTGTAAGTGTCCGAACCTCCTGTATAATGATTTAAATCATGTTATTGACTTATTACAGAATCATATTTATTGTTATGATATCATATATGGTTCACTTATGACATTATATTACCCGTTCTTTTGTAAATTCCATGTTAAAGAAGCGTTTTGGGTAAAATCGTTTCATTTATCGTAGGTGTTTTGACTTGTTGTTCTTGACATCATTATTACTTATATCATGATTTACTTACTTCCAGAATATAAAATATGATTTATATATCATATATATTCAGTATATATATATATATATAATAGGTAGATAAATAAAATGAAAAACACCGTTCATGGAGACGGTAGTCCGTACGTACGCATGAACGCTGTTTTCCTTTCCTTATTGTATTGAAATGGAAGTAAGTAGATGACATACATATGTATATATATACATAAATCCAGTAGCTTTATAATGTCATATATTTCATTATTATTTCTTATATATACATTATAATCATTCTTAAATGGTTAACATGGAGAATGAATCTCATCGCGTCGTGGAGACGGTATTCCGTACGTACGCACGAGCGATGATATCATTTCTATAAATATTGAATTGAATTGGAGTGTATTATACAATATATCAGAATCAATATGATGTTTTAATAACTATGTATAGTTATTCTTTACACCATTATACCCATCCATGTAAGGTGGTGGTGGAAAATAGATTACACCACGGCGTGGAGACGGTATTCCGTACGTACGCACGCGTGGTGATTTCTTTTTCCGTAGGATGGATAGATGGTGAAATAGGGTTGTTTCATACTTATAATAACATATCAGTATATGAGTGATACTGATGTTATTACTTCATAATGAAACAACCTAAGAAGAAGAAGTGGAAGAAGAAATAAAGATGAAAGAATTGGTAACGGTAATTACCTCTTCTTTGAAGTGCCTCTTTGAGACCTCCTCTTAGGGCACTAAAATTGGTCTTTGAGGAAGACCAGAACCTCTAGGATGTTGCTAGGGAAGTGGAGAGGATAAATTGGCAGGGGTTGGCCGAGCTTGAGTGCTCAAATTGGTGTGAGGAGGAGGGGGAGGAGGTGTCCTTTTATAGGGGAGGAGAGGGGCACCTTAGGAATATCTCAAAATATTATTTTATATTAAAGTCAAAATCGGATTATAATGGTTCCAAAGGGTCTTATTTCGAATCTAAAGTGGGGATGGGTCGAAATACTATCAACCAATAGGATTTAGACATGTTTAGGGTATTATTTTAACCTTATCAATTAGATTTAACTCTAAGTTAAATAATTTAACTTTTACCGTGTCTTTTTGTTTTCTTTCACTATATGGTTAATAAACTTACTATAACATGCCAAACGAACCCCAAATTGTATATTATTAATACATATATCCTTATCTAAGTCATTTGGCCGAACCTTAGATTTTTAGGAATAAAATAACAATTAATAATATAATATTTGATTTAAAAACTATTTTGTGTCAATTTTGACACTATTTGATATATGATTTTTGTGAAAGTCATAAAAGAATTATATGTTCGAACCAAGTTGATTAAATCAACAATAATATATCATAGTAACCTAAAAAATTAGTGGAATTCATAAAAAGTCTTAAATTACATTTATTTTGGTATTTATATTATCAATTATGTCAATATTTCATTAATAAGATAATTACTACATCATTTTTGTGTCATAAATACATTATATTATTTGATGTCTAAAAATTACAAATAAAATACCATCATGTAGGAAATCTTTTTATCTTTCTAATGAATATTTATAGTCGAATTTATCTTATGTATAACCCCATATTAAAAATGATTTACTTATTAAACTTTGATTATAACTGTTTTAACCCTTCTTTAAATAAATTAATAATAAATGTCCTAATCTAATCCAAGTGGGCCTAAATGGTCATATTTTATTCCTAAGTTTGTTTTTGGTCGAATTACACTTGTCCAATAGAATTAGGACATGTGTTAGGGTAATATTAATATCATATTTACCCTTAGTTACCTTATTTACTATTAACCGTGGTAAAAAAGTAAAAAGTTACTATTCACCAAAAAATTATTTTCATCTCATTGAACCAAATTTTAGTCCTTGATATTAACCGTGTCTCTCGGATTTTCGAAATTCCATTCACAGAAGCGGTAAAATTAAGTTTTATGCAAAATTCAGTTTTTAACCTACCACTTAGTAGTTTCACTATTCATCAAAAATTGATGTTTTTCAGAACAATGCCAAAATTTCATCCCAAGCTATATTTCATATTCCGAATTCAAAAATGAAGTCTATTTTACCAAATTCATAACATAAAAGTTGCATTAATTAATTTTATAATTAAATCCCACTGTTAAAACAAATAGCGTGTTTTTAAGAAACAATATCTATCAAAAGATTGACACTTGTTTATGTCTAGTTTAAATGTGAAACTACATCCAATGACCAACATTGTATTAAATTGTAAAAATATATTCTAAATATACTTTAAAACCACTCAAAATTATGATTTATCACTATTAATTATTTCGATTAAAAAAGTTGTTTTTAATTATAATTTAGTAATTTTCACTATTCATCAGAATATGAAAGTTATCCGAAAAGTACCAAAATTTCACCTTAGGCTAAATTCGATACTCCGAATCCAAAAATAAAGTTCATTTTGAAAAATAAGATTTACTGGATTTCAAAAAGTGGTTATTACTATTCATAACGGCTAGTTTTAATAATATTTTTATAGCATATCGTTGTTTAGTGAAACTCGGTATTGCGTACTGCACACGCTATCGAGGAAGGTCGCGATTGCGTGTAATGCAAGTCAAGTCAAGGATGTGTGTTGTGCAAGCTCCTTTTGGTGTAGCGTACAACACAAGACATTAATAAAATTAAAAATAATATTTTTTTATAAAATCTTGGGCTGTTACAAATAACATGTGAAATCATATCCAAAAACACTTTTTGGATATCTCTAAAACACTTTTGGAAAGCTATAATCAATTTCACGGTGTATCACATCATATGAAATACTTTGTGAATATCCATTAAAAACTCCTTTTGTATAAACTCTAAAACATTTTTAGAGATACTTTATAAGTTCTGTAAAACTTAATCCCCATTCAGTCAACCACAAAGTGTGACCCCGTGAGTCTTTATAAAATTAATGAAATATATGAATTCTCTAATCCATAAATATAAGCAAAGAGCTACCTCTAGCAAAGTATTAGTGCTACTAAAGTTGCAAAGGGATCTGTCATGATCTCCATCAAACACATGTATCTTTATAACTCTGTCCACTAGCCGTATCATATAAAAGTATGCATAATCATATAATCCCCTTTTTCAAGAGATTGAGTAACCATGAGACGTGAAGTATGTCAATCTTGTATAACTGCTCATGTTTTTGATTCTCCAAGTATATACTGACTAGATGGATGAACACATCACATGTCATTCACCATGATGGATGAGAAAATCACATACCACTCACCCAATAGATAATCACACCACATGTCACTTATTTGGCATGACCATACACTCCTGTCTTTCTCAATCAAGGGCCCTGATATTATACTCATCATACAAGATGATGAATCTCATCTTAGTTAAACCTCAACCAATGACATGATCAACAATATACCCAAGAACCCCCTTATTATCTCATCCTCAAGGCTAATCAAAGAAAGGTATCAAAGTATAAAGGTTTTCATGCTAGGTATTTTATTTTACCTTAGGTACAAAGATTCAATATGAAACATGCACCCGTAGTATTCCAAAAAATTATTGCATGACAGTCTATGTGGTATACTTGGCGGGTCATCTATGATACTAAACTCTTTTTGTGTCTCATGAGAATATTCTCTCTATATGAAATCCTAACCATGCTACACCTAACATTTCATCTCAAACACTAATACTCCATAATGAACATTTGTTAGGGATAACTTGAAGTCATACTTTAAGAGGTTAATTATCATTTCACTTCATGAACATATGTATCCAACATGAAAGAATGATAAAGTGGAGACTATCTTTTTAGGTATTATGACTGTTGGTAATATAATTGTTATAAAGTGATTGTTAGAGTTATTATATATTAATGAGGATAATGATATAAGTTAATTTGTGTAAAAAAGGGAAACCATGACTGCAAATAGCAAGAATATCTCATATGAAGTACATTTATCTGAACTTGAGAAGCATGCCGTATCACTAGGGACTAACTTAGACTAGGCTCAAGTCAAACTTGAATAATTGAGGTTCAAATTGAATTGTCTATGAGAGAAGTTCAAACTAGTGAAAATCACTACGAGACCAATGTTTGTTGAACCACCACATGAAAAGACCACAATTACACAACTTACCCTTTGAGCTTATGTCAATGTAATAAGGAGATATGTATGTATGACTTAGTTGATATTTAGGTGTCAATTATTTTAATAATTGAATGACATTTACCTTGATACTTTGGTATAATTTATTGTTTTAGGTAAAAGATAATTTTTTTCATAATTAAAAGACGGATTTGATAAAAAAGATTACATACTTAGAATTAGAATGTCAAAATTAGGCAAGAAATGAAATTTTCTAATTTTTGATAAAAAAGTAAAATAAGGTAAAACATGGTGAGATACGGTAAATATGACATCATAAATGATTAAACTTGACCAAGATCCACCCAAATTAGTGCTCTTGGTATAATTTTATCGCTCAATATATTGGTGGAGAAGCAAGGGGTGTCACAGAGTCTTATGGGGTGCAATAGAGCATTTAAAATAATGATAAAATAAAATATTCAATTCTTTATTCCAAAATTTATACCCACCACACTTGTAAATACTCGCCCTTTTTCTTGTTTCTCCTCACACCAATATCAAGTTCCCTCTTGACAGCTATTTCAAGAAGTCACTCCCATGACTCTTAAATTTTGAATTTTTTTGGAGGCTCAAAGGGTTGGTTCTAAGTTAGGAAGTTTAAGTGGGGTAAAAGTTCCCATTCCTCTTTCTTTTCATAGTGTAATTCTTCTGTAAAAATTTATTTTAGATTTCCATTTCATATGCTATTATGATTCTATATTCTTTATCATATAATTCTATCATTGTATGATTTATGGGATATTATCCATTCCCACTCATTATACTCTTTTCATTATTTAAGTCCCTATGCATCTACGATGTTTTTGATTAGTTTCTTAAAATTGAATAACACTTATTCAAGCAACGAAAGACAAAAAACCATAAACCAAGATCATCTATGCTTTTAAATTGAAACTATGTATAATATAAAATGAAGAGCATACTGTGCATTGAAGATGCCCAATCCTCCTATTTTAAACCACATGCTTGATGAAGATCACTTAGAAGAAGTCAAAGGACTTCATCCTCCTAGGGTGTCCACAGGTTGATGAATCACCCAATGCTTGGGTGAGATTCTCCTTTCGACCATGGTATGCTAGTACCTCTCTATGACAAATGAATAAGGATAAGAGAGCTTCGACTAAGGAGAATCGATAAGATTCACACACACAATTCTCATGGTTTCAACCTATTTATATAGGCCTCGGGGACGCTCCCTGTGCCTTCATGACATTTAGTTGAATGTTATAAAACATTCAAATAATGCTTTCAATTAAATGCTTTATAACATTCAACTGTATGCATGCATTTAACATTTAAATGCATTCATCAAATTCTCCCGTACATTTAATGATAGCCTTACATGGAAGAGATCCGTGTTGCGAAAACGTCGCGAGTTGCAGCAAAAGAACGAGTTTGCGGATGAAGAAAAGTTGGAAACAAAAGAAGAAGAAGAACATGGAAAACAAAGATTTGCGTAGTCCGGGAAATGATCCCTACGTCCATGGAGAGACATAAATATCACTATAGTCAGGATCACAATGATAGGGAATTTCAGGGTTCTCAAGCACACACAAAACCCTAGCCCGAAATGGGTTAATAAGGAGGATGAAACACTATTCCACCAACTGCACAGAAAGTCTTATGTGCTACAGTAAAAGGTGGCTGGACGTCTGCATCCTTACAGTGCCGCGACCACCCAAATCCAAGGTGCTACAGTGGCCGACGACTGGAAGTCTGCGAAGCTACAGTAATGTTGTCTCCAAAGTCTGACCTACTACTGTAGTCGCACCAAAGTCCACACTGCTACAGTTCCCTATTGGTGTCAGTCGATCAGCTTTGCTACAGTTGGTCATGGTTGCTATAGTGCCCCCAAATTTTGGGTCGGGACCTTCGGCCCCCAAACCCCCGAAGTAGGGGCACATTGTCCCCTATAACCCCCAACGAGCTCACCATAGAGTTGCGGCCTGGTGCGTAGTATAGGCTAGAAGCTTTCGACCCAATTATCATCTTGAATGAATCAAGCTACACCAATCCAACAATCCGAACGTTAACACTCAATGTTCGACAACCACTGTTAATCGTAGAATACAATTAACATATATCTTTAACACTTACGATATAAACACATCATACAATATGACACCGCTTAAGGTAGTGGTACAATATCATCATATCACGCCTTATGATATGTCATATCAAGGCATATAATATATCTTGGTTTCATGGATATCGTACCATATGATATCCCTATATCATACAATACGATATAGCCAAAATACATCATATGTATATAATACTTTAGGGTGTATCTCCATCAATCTCCCACTTTTACTAAAACCTCATAAACTTTGTGTCATTCCACCTTAATTGTATCATATATAATAACATGTGAAATCATATCCAAAAACTCTTTTTGGATATCTCTAAAACACTTTTGGAAAGCTATAATCAATTTCACGGTGTATCACATCATATGAAATACTTTGTGAATATCTATTTAAAACTCCTTTTGTATAAACTCTAAAACATTTTTAGAGATACTTTATAAGTTCTGTAAAACTTATTCCCCATTCAGTCAACCACAAAGTGTGACCCCGTGAGTCTTTATAACATTAATGAAAAATATGAATTCTCTAATCCATAAATATAAGCAAAGAGCTACCTCTAGCAAAGTATTAGTGCTACTAAAGTTGCAAAGAGATCTGTCATGATCTGCATCAAACACATGTATCTTTATAACTGTGTCCACTAGCCGTATCATATACAAGTATGCATAATCATATAATCCCCTTTTTCAAGAGATTGAGTAACCATGAGACCTGAAGTATGTCAATCTTGTATAAGTGCTCATGTTTTTGATTCTCCAAGTATATACTGACCAGATGGATGAACACATCACATGTCATTCACCATGATGGATGAGAAAATCACATACCCCTCACCCAATAGATAATCACACCACATGTCACTTATTTGGCATGACCATACACTCCTGTCTTTCTCAATCAAGGGCCCTGATATTATACTCATCATACAAGATGATGAATCTCATCTTAGTTAAACCTCAACCAATGACATGATCAACAATATACCCAAGAACCCCCTTATTATCTCAGCCTCAAGGATAATCAAAGAAAGGTATCAAAGTATAAAGGTTTTCATGCTAGGTATTTTATTTTACCTTAGGTACAAAGATTCAATATGAAACATGCACCTGTAGTATTCCAAAAAATTATTACATGACAGTCTATGTGGTATACTTGGCGGGTCATCCAGGATACTAAACTCTTTTTGTGTCTCATGAGCATATTCTCTCTATATGAAATCCTAACCATGCTACACCTAACATTTCATCACAAACACTAATACTCCATGATGAACATTTGTTAGGGATAACTTGAATTCATACTTTAAGAGGTTAATTATCATTTCACTTCATGAACATATGTATCCAACATGAAAGAATGATAAAGTCGGACTACTTCCTAGCCATTCAATATCAGGGCTCAGTAGAGATCTTGAGATACTTTTAGATGTAGTATATAGTCCAACTCCATGGAGTTACCTTGACAATCATTTCAGACCATGATTCTCATTTTATGTCGCAGTTATAGAGAGAATCATAGGAGGCCTTTGGGAATCAGTTGTGATTGAGCACAGTGTTTCACCCCCAGACTGACAGCCTGACTAAGAAGACCATTTAGGTCTTGTAGGACATTATGTGGGCTTTCATGTTGGAATTTGGTCATAATTGGGAGGATAATTTACCCTTGGTTGAGTTTGTGTACAACAAAATCTACCATTACACCATTGGTTTGGAACCATTCGAGGCCATGTATAGACGACCCTACAGGTCACCACTTTGTTGGATTGATCCAAGAAATCCAGCACTCATGGGCCCAGATTTGGTGTGAGTTTCTAAAAAAGAAGGTACAGATCATCTAGGATCAGATGAGGACTGTACATAGCCATCAGAAGTCTTATACGAACTGAAGACAGAGGCCTTTGGAGTCTGAGATGACAAGATCTGTGAATTGCCGACCAAAGTGATCCGTTTAGATTTCCCGTCGTCCACCACAACCTTCCGCAGTGGTACAAAAATCGAACCTTTCGAAAGCGGCGGAGACCCGATTACAAGGGACATATACCTTTTTTGCAAGATTTTCCCATCATATCTCAAATTCTCTTTGGATGTTCTGAAGGTCTTGTCACGGAACAGAGAATGCAGTAGTGTCACGCACTGCTGTGTCCTTTCTAAGACCAAGATGCCACTGCTATCTCTGTCGAGTCTGTGCACCTAATAAAGCCAAATGTAGTCACACAACATACTTTGAATCCCAGAGCTATTTTTGGTAATATAATTGTTATAAAGTGATTGTTAGAGTTATTATATATTAACGAGGATAATGATATAAGTTAATTTGTGTAAAAAAGGGAAACCATGACTGCAAATAGCAAGAATATCTCATATGAAGTACATTTATCCGAACTTGAGAAGCATGTCGTATCACTAGGGACTAACTTAGACTAGGCTCAAGTCAAACTTGAATAATTGAGGTTCAAATTGAATTGTCTATGAGAGAAGTTCAAACTAGTGAAAATCACTACGAGACCAATGTTTATTGAACCACCACATGAAAAGACCACAATTACAAAACTTACCCTTTGAGCTTATGTCAATGTAATAAGGAGCTATGTATGTATGAATTAGTTGATATTTAGGTGTCAATTCTTTTAATAATTGAATGACATTTACCTTGACACTTTGGTAAAATTTATTGTTTTAGGTAAAATATAATTTGCTTCATAATTAAAAGTTGGATTTGATAAAAAAGATTACATATTTAGAATTAGAATGTCAAAATTAGGCAAGAAATGAAATTTGCTAATTTTTGATAAAAAAGTAAAATAAGGTAAAACATGGTGAGATACGGTAAATATGACATCATAAATGATTAAACTTGACCAAGATCAACCCAAATTAGTTCTCTTGGTCTAATTTTACCGCTCAATATATTGGTGGAGCAGCAAGGGGTGTCACAGAGTCTTATGGGGTGAAATAGAGCATTTAAAATAATGATAAAATAAAATATTCAATTCTTTATTCCAAAATTTATACCCACCACACTTGTAAATACTCTCCCTTCTTCTTGTTTCTCCTCACACCAATCTTGAGTTCCCACTTGACAGCTATTTCAAGAAGTCACTCCCATGACTCTTAAATTTTGAATTTTTTTGGAGGCTCAAAGGGTTGGTTCTAAGTTAGGAAGTTTAAGTGGGGTAAAAGTTCCCATTCCTCTTTCTTTTCATATTGTAATTCTTCTGTAAAAATTTCTTTTAGATTTCCATTTCATATGCTATTATGCTTCTATATTCTTTATTATATAATTCTATCATTGTATGATTTAATGGATATTATCCATTCCCACTCATTATACTCTTTTCATTATTTAAGTCCCTATGCATCTATGGTGTTTTTGATTAGTTTCTTAAAATCGAATAACACTTATTCAAGCAACGAAAGTCAAAAAACCATAAACCAAGATCATCCATGCTTTTAAATTGAAACTATGCATAATATAAAATGAAGAGCGTACCGTGCATTGAAGATGCCCAATCCTCCTGTTTTAAACCACATGCTTGATGAAGATCACTTAGAAGCAGTCAAAGGACTTCATCCTCCTTGGGTGTCCACAGGTTGACGAATCCCCCAATGCTTGGGTGAGATTCTCCTTTCAAACATGGTATGCTAGTACCTCTCTATGAAAAATGAATAAGGAGAAGAGAGCTTCGACTAAGGAGAATCGATAAGATTCACACACACCATTATCATGGTTTCAACCTATTTATATAGGCCTCGGGGACGCTCCCTGTGCCTTCATGACATTTACTTGAATGTTATAAAACATTCAAATAATGCTTTCAATTAAATACTTTATAACATTCAACTGTATGCATGAATTTAACATTTAAATGCATTCATCAAATTCTCCCGTACATTTAATGATAGCCTTACATGGAAGAGATCCGTGTTGCGAAAACATTGCGAGTTGCAGCAAAAGAAGGAGTTTGCGGATGAAGAAAAGTTGGAAACAAAAGAAGAAGAAGAACATGGAACACAAAGATTTGCGTGTTCTGGGAAATGATCCCTACGTCCATGGAGAGACATAAATATCACTATAGCCAGGAGCACAATGATAGGGAATTTCAGGGTTCTCAAGCACACACAAAACCCTAGCCTGAAATGGGTTAATAAGGAGGATGAAACACTATTCCACTAACTGCACAGAAAGTCTTATGTGCTACAGTAAAAGGTGGCTGGAAGTCTGCATCCTTACAGTGCCACGACCACCCAAATCCAAGGTGCTATAGTGGCCGATGACTGGAAGTCTGCGAAGCTACAGTAATGTTGTCTCCAATGTCTAACCTACTACAATAGTCGCACCAAAGTCCACACTGCTACAGTTCCCTATTGGTGTCAGTCGATCAGCTTTGCTACAGTTGGTCATGGTTTCTATAGTGCCCCCAAATTTTGGGTCGGGACCTTCGGCCCCCAAACCCTCGAAGCAGGGGTACATTGTCCCCTGCAACCCCCAATGTGCTCACCATAGAGTTGCGGCCTGGTGCGTAGTATAGGCTAGAAGCATTTGACCCAATTATAATGTTGAATGAATCAAGCTACACCAATCCAACAATCCGAACGTTAACGCTTAATGTTCGACAACCACTGTTAATCGTAGAATACAATTAACATATATCTTTAACACTTACGATATAAACACATCATACAATATGACACCGCTTAAGGTAGTGGTACAATATCATCATATCACGCCTTATGATATGTCATATCAAGGCATATAATATAGCTTCGTTTCATGGATATCGTACCATATGATATCCCTATATCATACAATACGATATAGCCAAAATACATCATATGTATATAATACTTTAGGGTGTATCTCCATCAAACTCCCACTTTTACTAAAACCTCATAAACTTTTTGTCATTCCACCTTAATTGTATCATATATAATAACATGTGAAATCATATCCAAAAACTCTTTTTGGATATCTCTAAAACACTTTTGGAAAGCTATAATCAATTTCACTGTGTATCACATCATATGAAATACTTTGTGAATATCCATTTAAAACTCCTTTTGTATAAACTCTAAAACATTTTTAGAGATACTTTATAAGTTCTGTAAAACTTAATCCCCATTCAGTCAACCACAAAGTGTGACCCCGTGAGTCTTTATAACATTAATGAAAAATATGAATTCTCTAATCCATAAATATAAGCAAAGAGCTACCTCTAGAAAAGTATTAGTGCTACTAAAGTTGCAAAGGGATCTGTCATGATCTCCATCAAACACATGTATCTTTATAACTATGTCCACTAGTCATATCATATACAAGTATGCATAATCATATAATCCCCTTTTTCAAGAGATTGAGTAACCATGAGACCTGAAGTATGTCAATCTTGTATAATTGCTCATGTTTTTGATTCTCCAAGTATATACTGACCAGATGGATGAACACATCACATGTCATTCACCATGATGGATGAGAAAATCACATACCCCTCACCCAATAGATAATCACACCACATGTCACTTATTTGGCATGACCATACACTCCTGTCTTTCTCAATCAAGGGCCCTGATATTATACTCATCATACAAGATGATGAATCTCATCTTAGTTAAACCTCAACCAATGACATGATCAACAATATACCCAAGAACACCCTTATTATCTCATCCTCAAGGCTAATCAAAGAAAGGTATCAAAGTATAAAGGTTTTCATGCTAGGTATTTTATTTTACCTTAGGTACAAAGATTCAATATGAAACATGCACCCATAGTATTCCAAAAAATTATTTCATGACAGTCTATGTGGTATACTTGGCGGGTCATCCAGGATACTAAACTCTTTTTGTGTCTCATGAGCATATTCTCTCTATATGAAATCCTAACCATGCTACACCTAACATTTCATAACAAACACTAATACTCCATGATGAACATTTGTTAGGGATAACTTGAAGTCATACTTTAAGAGGTTAATTATCATTTCACTTCATGAACATATGTATCCAACATGAAAGAATGATAAAGTCGGACTAATTCCTAGCCATTCAATATCAGGGCTCAGTAGAGATCTTGAGATACTTTTAGATGTAGTATATAGTCCAACTCCATGGAGTTACCTTGACAATCATTTCAGACCATGATTCTCATTTTATGTCGCAGTTATAGAGAGAATCATAGGAGGCCTTTGGGAATCAGTTGTGCTTGAGCACAATGTTTCACCCCCAGACTGACAGCCTGACTAAGAAGACCATTTAGGTCTTATAGGACATGATGTGGGCTTTCATGTTGGAATTTGGTCATAATTGGGAGGATAATTTACCCTTGGTGGAGTTTGTGTACAACAAAATCTACCATTCCACCATTGGTTTGGAACCATTCGAGGCCATGTATAAACGACCCTACAGGTCACCACTTTGTTGGATTGATCCAAGAAATCCAGCACTCATGGGCCCAGATTTGGTGTGAGTTACTACAAAAGAAGGTACAGATCATCTAGGATCAGATGAGGACTGTACAGAGCCATCAGAAGTCTTATACGAACTGAGGACAGAGGACTTTGGAGTCTGAGATGACAAGATCTGTGAATTGCCGACCAAAGTGATCCGTTCAGATTTCCCGTCGTCCACCACAACCTTCCGCAGTGGTACAGAAATCAAACCTTTCGAAAGTGGCGGAGACCCGATTACAAGGGACAGATACCTTTTTTGCAAGATTTTCCCATCATATCTCAAATCCTCTTTGGATGTTCTGAAGGTCTTGTCACGGAACAGAGAATGGAGTAGTGTCGCGCACTGCTGTGTCCTTTCTAAGACCAAGATTCCACTGCTATCTCTGTCGAGTCTGTGCACCTAATAAAGCCAAATGTAGTCACACAACATACTTTGAATCCCAGAGCTATTTTTGGTAATATAATTGTTATAAAGTGATTGTTAGAGTTATTATATATTAATGAGGATAATGATATAAGTTAATTTGTGTAAAAAAGGGAAACCATGACTGCAAATAGCAAGAATATCTCATATGAAGTACATTTATCCGAACTTGAGAAGCATGCCGTATCACTAGGGACTAACTTAGACTAGGCTCAAGTCAAACTTGAATAATTGAGGTTCCAATTGAATTGTCTATGAGAGAAGTTCAAACTAGTTAAAATCACTAGGAGACCAATGTTTGTTGAACCACCACATGAAAAGACCACAATTACACAACTTACCCTTTGAGCTTATGTCAATGTAATAAGGAGCTATGTATGTATGACTTAGTTGATATTTAGGTGTCAATTCTTTTAATAATTGAATGACATTTACCTTGATACTTTGGTACAATTTACTGTTTTAGGTAAAAGATAATTTTTTTCATAATTAAAAGATGGATTTGATAAAAAAGATTACATATTTAGAATTAGAATGTCAAAATTAGGCAAGAAATGAAATTTGCTAATTTTTGATAAAAAAGTAAAATAAGGTAAAACATGGTGAGATACGGTAAATATGACATCATAAATGATTAAACTTGACCAATATCCACCCAAATTAGTACTCTTGGTCTAATTTTACCGCTCAATATATTGGTGGAGCAGCAAGGGGTGTCACAGAGTCTTATAGGGTGCATTAAAGCATTTAAAATAATGATAAAATAAAATATTCAATTCTTTATTCCAAAATTTATACCCACCACACTTGTAAATACTCTCCCTTCTTCTTGTTTCTCCTCACACCAATCTTGAGTTCCCTCTTGACAGCTATTTCAAGAAGTCACTCCCATGACTCTTAAATTTTGAATTTTTTTGGAGGCTCAAAGGGTTGGTTCTAAGTTAGGAAGTTTAAGTGGGGTAAAAGTTCCCATTCCTCTTTCTTTTAATATTGTAATTCTTCTGTAAAAATTTCTTTTAGATTTCCATTTCATATGCTATTATGCTTCTATATTCTTTATCATATAATTCTATCATTGTATGATTTATGGGATATTATCCATTCCCACTCATTATACTCTTTTCATTATTTAAGTCCCTATGCATCTATGGTGTTTTTGATTAGTTTCTTAAAATCGAATAACACTTATTCAACCAACGAAAGACAAAAAACCATAAACCAAGATCATCCATGCTTTTAAATTAAAACTATGCATAATATAAAATAAAGAGCATACCGTGCATTGAAGATTCCCAATCCTCCTATTTTAAACCACATGCTTGATGAAGATCACTTAGAAGCAGTCAAAGGACTTCATCCTCCTTGGGTGTCCACAGGTTGACGAATCACCCAATGCTTGGGTGAGATTCTCCTTTCGAACATGGTATGCTAGTACCTCTCTATGAAAAATGAATAAGGAGAAGAGAGCTTCGACTAAGGAGAATCGATAAGATTCACACACACCATTCTCATGGTTTCAACCTATTTATATAGGCCTCGGGGACGCTCCCTGTGCCTTCATGACATTTACTTGAATGTTATAAAACATTCAAATAATGCTTTCAATTAAATACATTATAACATTCAACTGTATGCATGCATTTAACATTTAAATGTATTCATAAAATTCTCCCATACATTTAATGATAGCCTTACATGGAAGAGATCCGTGTTGCGAAAACATCGCGAGTTGCAGCAAAAGAAGGAGTTTGCGGATGAAGAAAAGTTGGAAACAAAAGAAGAAGAAGAACATGGAACACAAAGATTTGTGTGGTCCGGGAAATGATCCCTAAATCCATGGAGAGACATAAATATCACTATAGTCAGGAGCACAATGATAGGGAATTTCAGGGTTCTCAAGCACACACAAAACCCTAGCCCGAAATGGGTTAATAAGGAGAATGAAACACTATTCCACCAACTGCACAGAAAGTCTTATGTGCTATAGTAAAAGGTGGCTAGAAGTCTGCATCCTTACAGTGCCGCAACCACCCAAATCCAAGGTGCTACAGTGGCCAACGACTGGAAGTCTGCGAAGCTATAGTAATGTTGTCTCCAAAGTCTGACCTACTACAGTAGTCGCACCAAAGTCCACACTGCTACAGTTCCCTATTGGTGTCAGTTGATCAGCTTTGCTACAGTTGGTCATGGTTGCTATAGTGCCCCCAAATTTTGGGTCGGGACCTTCGGCCCCCAAACCCCCGAAGCAGGGGCACATTGTCCCCTGCAACCCCCAACGAGCTCACCATAGAGTTGCGGCCTGGTGCGTAGTATAGGCTAGAAGCATTCAACCCAATTGTCATCTTGAATGAATCAAGCTACACCAATCCAACAATCCGAACGTTAACGCTTAATGTTCGACAACCACTGTTAATCGTAGAATACAATTAACATATATCTTTAACACTTACGATATAAACACATCATACAATATGACACCGCTTAAGGTAGTGGTACAATATCATCATATCACGCCTTATGATATGTCATATCAAGGCATAAAATATAGCTTGGTTTCATGGATATCGTACCATATGATATCCCTATATCATACAATACGATATAGCCAAAATACATCATATGTATATAATACTTTAGGGTGTATCTCCATCAATCTCCCACTTTTACTAAAACCTCATAAACTTTGTGTCATTCCACCTTAATTGTATCATATATAATAACATGTGAAATCATATCCAAAAACTCTTTTTGGATATCTCTAAAACACTTTTGGAAAGCTATAATCAATTTCACGGTGTATCACATCATATGAAATACTTTGTGAATATCCATTAAAAACTCCTTTTGTATAAACTCTAAAACATTTTTAGAGATACTTTATAAGTTCTGTAAAACTTAATCCCCATTCAGTCAACCACAAAGTGTGACCCCGTGAGTCTTTATAACATTAATGAAATATATGAATTCTCTAATCCATAAATATAAGCAAAGAGCTACCTCTAGCAAAGTATTAGTGCTACTAAAGTTGCAAAGGGATCTGTCATGATCTCCATCAAACACATGTATCTTTATAACTGTGTCCACTAGCCGTATCATATAAAAGTATGCATAATCATATAATCCCCTTTTTCAAGAGATTGAGTAACCATGAGACGTGAAGTATGTCAATCTTGTATAACTGCTCATGTTTTTGATTCTCCAAGTATATACTGACCAAATGGATGAACACATCACATGTCATTCACCATGATGGATGAGAAAATCACATACCCCTCACCCAATAGATAATCACACCACATGTCACTTATTTGGCATGACCATACACTCCTGTCTTTCTCAATCAAGGGCCCTGATATTATACTCATCATATAAGATGATGAATCTCATCTTAGTTAAACCTAAACCAATGACATGATCAACAATATACCCAAGAACCCCCTTATTATATCATCCTCAAGGCTAATCAAAGAAAGGTATCAAAGTATAAAGGTTTTCATGCTAGTTATTTTATTTTACCTTAGGTACAAAGATTTAATATGAAACGTGCACCCGTTGTATTCCAAAAAATTATTGTATGACAGTCTATGTGGTATACTTGGCGGGTCATCGAGGATACTAAACTCTTTTTGTGTCTCATGAGCATATTCTCTCTATATGAAATCCTAACCATGCTACACCTAACATTTCATCTCAAACACTAATACTCCATGATGAACATTTGTTAGGGATAACTTGAAGTCATACTTTAAGAGGTTAATTATCATTTCACTTCATGAACATATGTATCCAACATGAAAGAATGATAAAGTGGAGACTATCTTTTTAGGTATTATGACTGTTGGTAATATAATTGTTATAAAGTGATTGTTAGAGTTTTTATATATTAATGAGGATAATGATATAAGTTAATTTGTGTAAAAAAGGGAAACCATGACTGCAAATAGCAAGAATATCTCATATGAAGTACATTTATCCGAACTTGAGAAGCATGCCGTATCACTAGGGACTAACTTAGACTAGTCTCAAGTAAAACTTGAATAATTGAGGTTCAAATTTAATTGTCTATGAGAGAAGTTCAAACTAGTGAAAATCACTACGAGACCAATGTTTGTTGAACCACCACATGAAAAGAACACAATTACACAACTTACCCTTTGAGATTATGTCAATGTAATAAGGAGCTATGTATGTATGACTTAGTTGATATTTAGGTGTCAATTCTTTTAATAATTGAATGACATTTACCTTGATACTTTGGTACAATTTATTGTTTTAGGTAAAAGACAATTTTTTTCATAATTAAAAGATGGATTCGATAAAAAAGATTACATATTTAGAATTAGAATGTCAAAATTAGGCAAGAAATGAAATTTGCTAATTTTTGATAAAAAATTAAAATAAGGTAAAACATGGTGAGATACGGTAAATATGACATCATAAATGATTAAACTTGACCAAGATCCACCCAAATTAGTGCTCTTGGTCTAATTTTACCGCTCAATATATTGGTGGAGCAGCAAGGGGTGTCACAGAGTCTTATGGGGTGCAAAAGAGCATTTAAAATAATGATAAAATAAAATATTCAATTCTTTATTCCAAAATTTATACCCACCACACTTGTAAATACTCACCCTTCTTCTTGTTTCTCCTCACACCAATCTCGAGTTCCCTCTTGACAGCTATTTCAAGATGTCACTCCCATGACTCTTAAATTTTGAATTTTTTTGGAGGCTCAAAGGGTTGGTTCTAAGTTAGGAAGTTTAAGTGGGGTAAAAGTTCCCATTCCTCTTTCTTTTCATATTGTAATTCTTCTGTAAAAATTTCTTTTAGATTTCCATTTCATATGCAATTATGCTTCTATATTATTTATCATATAATTCTATCATTGTATGATTTATGGGATATTATCCATTCCCACTCATTATACTCTTTTCATTATTTAAGTCCCTATGCATCTATGGTGTTTTTGATTAGTTTCTTAAAATCGAATAACACTTATTCAAGCAACGAAAGACAAAAAACCATAAACCAAGATCATCCATTCTTTTAAATTTAAACTACGCATAATATAAAATGAAGAGCGTACCGTGCATTGAAGATGCCCAATCCTCCTGTTTTAAACCACATGCTTGATGAAGATCACTTAGAAGAAGTCAAAGGACTTCATCCTCCTAGGGTTTCCAGAGGTTGACGAATCACCCAATGCTTGGGTGAGATTCTCCTTTCGACCATGGTATGCTAGTACCTCTCTATGACAAATGAATAAGGAGAAGAGAGCTTCGACTAAGGAGAATCGATAAGATTCACACACACCATTCTCATGGTTTCAACCTATTTATATAGGCCTTGGGGACGCTCCCTGTGCCTTCATGACATTTACTTGAATGTTATAAAACATTCAAATAATGCTTTCAATTAAATGATTTATAACATTCAACTGTATGCATGAATTTAACATTTAAATGCATTCATCAAATTCTCCCGTACATTTAATGATAGCCTTACATGGAAGAGATCCGTGTTGCGAAAACGTCGTGAGTTGCAGCAAAAGAACGAGTTTGCGAATGAAGAAAAGTTGGAAACAAAAGAAGAAGAAGAACATGGATCACAAAGATTTGCATGGTCCGGGAAATGATCCCTACGTCCATGGAGAGACATAAATATCACTATAGTCAGGAGCACAATGATAGGGAATTTTAGGGTTCTCAAGCACACACAAAACCCTAGCCTGAAATGGGTTAATAAGGAGGATGAAACACTATTCCACCAACTGCACAAAAAGTCTTATGTGCTACAGTAAAAGGTGGCTGGAAGTCTGCATCCTTATAGTGCTGTGACCACCCAAATCCAAGGTGCTACAGTGCCGACGACTGGAAGTCTGCAAAGCTACAGTAATGTTGTCTCCAAAGTCTGACCTACTACAGTAGTCGCACCAAAGTCCACACTGCTACAGTTCCCTATTGGAGTCAGTCGATCAGCTTTGCTACAGTTGGTCATGGTTTCTATAGTGCCCCCAAATTTTGGGTCGGGACCTTCGGCCCCTAAACCCCTGAAGCAGGGGCACATTGTCCCCTGCAACCCCCAACGAGCTCACCATAGAGTTGCGGCCTGGTGCGTAGTATAGGCTAGAATCATTCGACCCAATTATCATCTTGAATGAATCAAGCTACACCAATCCAACAATCCGAACTTTAACGCTTAATGTTCGACAACCACTGTTAATCGTAGAATACAATTAACATATATCTTTAACACTTACGATATAAACACATCATACAATATGACACCGCTTAAGGTAGTGGTACAATATCATCATATCATGCCTTATGATATGTCATATCAAGGCATATAATATAGCTTGGTTTCATGGATATCGTACCATATGATATCCCTATATCATACAATACGATATAGCCAAAATACATCATATGTATATAATACTTTAGGGTGTATCTCCATCAATATCCCACTTTTACTAAAACCTCATAAACTTTGTGTCATTCCACCTTAATTGTATCATATATAATAACATGTGAAATCATATCCAAAAACTCTTTTTGGATATCTCTAAAACACTTTTGGAAAGCTATAATCAATTTCACGGTGTATCACATCATATGAAATACTTTGTGAATATCCATTTAAAACTCCTTTTGTATAAACTCTAAAACATTTTTAGAGATACTTTATAAGTTCTGTAAAACTTAATCCCCATTCAGTCAACCACAAAGTGTGACCCCGTGAGTCTTTATAACATTAATGAAAAATATGAATTCTCTAATCCATATATATAAGCAAAGAGCTACCTCTAGCAAAGTATTAGTGCTACTAAAGTTGCAAAGGGATCTGTCATGATCTCCATCAAACACATGTATCTTTATAATTGTGTCCACTAGCCGTATCATATACAAGTATGAATAATCATATAATCCCCTTTTTCAAGAGATTGAGTAACCATGAGACCTGAAGTATGTCAATCTTGTATAACTGCTCATGTTTTTGATTCTCCAAGTATATACTGACCAGATGGATGAACACATCACATGTCATTCACCATGATGGATGAGAAAATCACATACCCCTCACCCAATAGATAATCACACCACATGTCACTTATTTGGCATGACCATACACTCTTGTCTTTCTCAATCAAGGGCCCTGATATTATACTCATCATACAAGATGATGAATCTCATCTTAGTTAAACCTCAACCAATGACATGATCAACAATATACCCAAGAACCCCCTTATTATCTCAGCCTCAAGGCTAATCAAAGAAAGGTATCAAAGTATAAAGGTTTTCATGCTAGGTATTTTATTTTACCTTAGGTACAAAGATTCAATATGAACCATGCACCCATAGTATTCCAAAAAATTATTGCATGACAGTCTATGTGGTATACTTGGTGGGTCATCCAGGATACTAAACTCTTTTTGTGTCTCATGAGCATATTCTCTCTATATGAAATCCTAACCATGATACACCTAACATTTCATCACAAACACTAATACTCCATGATGAACATTTGTTAGGGATAACTTGAAGTCATACTTTAAGAGGTTAATTATCATTTCACTTCATGAACATATGTATCCAACATGAAAGAATGATAAAGTGGAAACTATCTTTTTTATAACATGATGCATTTCATATTCTTAAACTCCTTTAAGAATATTAAAAAAACCATAAATAAGCACCCATCTAACCACATCCTGTATGACATACTACCAAAGAGGCCCTATGTTTGTTGCACTTTTAGGTTTTATTAAACTCATTAAATATCTATGTTATTTCTACCACCTCTCTATGTGACCATATAATAAAACCTCCCACTAAAATCTTTTAATGAGTAACATCTATGAAGAAAGATTCTTTGAATAATGGTGTGATTAGATATCATATTCCCAATGTTTAACTTTTTGAAGAAGTATTCAAACTTCTTTACTTTAGAACATCCAACATTATGATGTTAATAACTTCTATTGTCTACTTAGAACTCTTTCTAAGTTCATCACCATTATCCTTCTAGGAACTTTTCCACTTAAACATTTCTTTAAGATCATTTTGGTAACAAAATGAATCTCTTTACATTATTTATCTTTACCAACACATCCTAAAGTTTTTTTAGGATATAAAATGACATTCATTTTGAGTTTGACTAGTTTAATCTTTTATTTGTTATACTTTGAACTTCTTTAAGTCCAAATATACTCCCACTAACCTCTTAGAAACTATATTCTCTTTAAAATATCATGCTAAGATACACAAACTAATTTGTGTTTGGAAATAACATTTATTTCCTTTAGTGGGAATATTTAATAAATTAACTATTAACAACTATATCTTATATAGTATTCTATGTGTTTGGAGAAATTTTTTAAAAAGAATATTTTATTATTTAAAATATGCCACTATTAGGTGGTGGGATCACATCCTTAATATTTTAAAAAATATATTGGATAAAACACTTTTATTTTGGATAAAGCTCATTTTATTCTTATCTTCCTTTAAAATATGCTATAGAATCAAATGAATCATAAATAATGTGTATCAAAAAATCATATCATTTTATTCATAACAACTCTTTGTTTACAAACAACTTCTCTTATCATGTAAGAGAAATAAAATGAAAATACACATTATTTATTTAAATCCATCTGAGTTTGAAATATTCCTTTGCATTCTAAATATTCACAATCACAACTTTTTGTTACTATAGTTGAATGAAAACTAAAAACTCCACCAATTATTATCTTAATTTTGAACTCATGTATATTTAAAATATTTGTAAAATATACATTTGGTATTATATACCCTTCAAAATTGGAGAATTGATTTCTTTAACATTAACACCCGACGTGGACTCTCCACAACGATTCTCAAACCTCTTCAAGCCATTCCATCAAATGGAAATATTGTCCCTCCTTCCTAACACCACTTTTATATTTCAATGACCAAGACTAACAATTGGGTCATTTAATCTCCATCTGGTTTAAACTTTTACCCTTATGTATTGATAACACAACACCGAAGCCTAGACATCACATTTCATACTCATCTATCGTCAACTCTTCGAGGAGACAGGGTAAAAATTTATTAAACTCATTCATATTATTAGATCATTTCCAACAATAATTATAGAATTAATTCTATAGATAGATCAAGCCTTAAAGAAAATATACAATTTCTCTAAGTCATTAACATACTTAATCATAGTGATTATATGAGCAGGTATGAGATTCCTTTGGTCACCATGCATCTAAACAATGATTTTTGAAACATCAAGTGAATACTTTTATTATTTTTATAAGCATCTAGATCTGTTTGTTAAATAGTCTAACCAGACATCTGCTCAGGAAGAGGTTTATCTAACACATAGAATTTTCCTTCTTTGCTTAAGAAATATTCTTAAGTTTCTGTACCAACCTAGGAAGTTTCTTTAATTAAGGTTTTACTTTTCTAAAATTGATCTCAAAGTCATGTTTGATGATCACTACTAGAAAACTAACCTTTACCAATGGTTTGGAACCATTGGTATAGGCCTCCAAACCGTTGGTATAGCCTATACAAACGGTTTGGAGAACCGTAGCCAAGTAAGCCATTGGAATAGGTCTATACCAACAGTTTTGGAAACCGTTGGTATAGGTAATATGAAATCTATACCAATGGTAATGGAACCGTTGGTATATAAATTCCAATAATAAAACGTCCGCTGGGATTTGATCCCAGGACCCTTCGTTTATAATTGAACGACTCAACCACTAACCTAACATGACTTTTGTGATCATAATTACATAAATATATATATATTTATTCTCATAAATATTTTAAATTTTGATTTATATAATGTTCTCGGTACGAAGGTATGATAAAAAATGAAAGTACCTATACCAACGGTTTTAACAACCGTTGGTATAGGTCTTTGGTTGTGATTTTCATTCTGTGAAGGATGTTGAATTTTGTCCCACTTTTCCCAACGGTTTGGCCAAACCGTTGGGAAAAGTGGCATATTTGGGGACCTTTCCCAACGGTTTGGACAAACCGTTGGGATAGGTCCACCTTTCCCAACGGTTTGTCCAAACCGTTGGGAAAAGTGTCCAATTTGAGGGTCTTTCCCAACGGTTTGGCCAAACCGTTGGGAAAAGTGGCCAATTTGGGGGCCTTTCCCAACGGTTTGGCCAAACCGTTGGGAAAGGGGACCTATACCAACGGTTTTTGCAAACCGTTGGTATAGAAGCGTTGGGAAAGATCTAATTTCCAGTAGTGGATGTTGATTCCATTTTATCTACAAAAGAAGATTTTATCATATGAGAATCATGTTTTACATTCATTTAATAAGGACTTCTATTAAATGTTCTATAACTAAAATGCTGACCCATTTTAAATTAAATCATATCCATTAGTGGTCCAAAATTTATATTTCACTAAGATTTGAGTCCCCTTTAGCATCCCTCTTAAAACATAGCTATTTAGGTAGACAATCATGCAAATCATATCATATATGTCTCTTGGATAGTTGAGTGGAAAACTCTTTTCCCAAATCTATGACACCCCTCGTGTCACAATGTTTATTTTGTATTATTTTATTTTTATTGAGTGGCTTTGAGTTATAGTCGGTTGAGAGATGAACATTCAAGTTTTGGAGGCCTTTTTGAGAGGAGAACGTTTAGACCGTTAGTAGTAACTATGTAGTGCCTATGTGGATGGATCTGTCATTTTGACAGAGCTGCTTTTCACAGGTTTTGCATGGGTTTTTAAACAGTGTGGAGCTCCCCAAAAGGTGTGTGGGGCTTGGGATGTATCTGAGGTGAGGCACACAGTTCATCCAAGTTGTGTGACACCCAAGAGTAATAGTTGGGTGCCTGGCCTAGGCAATGTCTAGCACACAGTTGACACACGGTTTGGAAAACCATCTGGCCAAACTGTGCGATTTGTATAGGTGTTTAAATTTTTTGGTTTTCCTAAAACACCCCTCTTCAATTTTAAGGGGTTTTAACCCCCCATTTATCCTCTTATACATCAGACGACCCTTGGGAACCTTGGAGGAGCTCCACCTTCCTCCTCCTCTTAACCCTTACTCTTCCTTTGTCGATTTCTAAAAGATTTTGAGGTATTTCTTCCTCATTTTCTCTTTTCTTCCCTTCTCCCTCTCATTTACTTCAGTTTTGGATTTTCCCATGAACCCTAGATCTCTCATGGCTGATTTTAGGGTTTCAGGTGGATATAATATTGGGGGTTTTGGTGTCTAGGGTTCATCGACACTGTTTCTATTCCCATGGGTGTGGTCACTGTTGAAGGTGACATGTTCCGAAGTGTTTTGTCATGATTATCATCTCTTCAAGTTAGGTGTTTTTATGAAATTGTTTCATTTTGGAATTCAAAGCGTTTTTGTTATTTTCAAATTCACGTTTTATTAAAACATGATTATATGTGATAGCTTTGTGGTGATTTGAAACTATTTCATGGTGTTTGAGCTTGGCATAATTGATTTTCCATGTGAATTCTGTGTTTTCCTATTTGAAATGGAATGTTTAATGGTGATAAGCTTTTGTGAAATGACCACATGTCATTTTGAAATGGTTTTCATGTTGTTTATTGGGTTTTGACCTGATTTTAGTTTTCAAAGGGTGAAAACTATGTTTTAAAGGGAATTTGGTTTTGAAGTGAGCCGTTGACCTCTAAATGGGTTTTAAAGGGGTTCTTTAATGTATTTCAAATGGTGATTTGAAATGTGTGTGTAGTTTTCCCATTTTGAAAATTCCAAGATGGATTTTTTAAATGGTTTGATGGAAATGGATGGCCTTTGGGCTTGTTTTGGTTTTCAAAGAGGAAGACCCTTATTGAAGGGTAGCTTTGAAATGTTTTAAACAATGTGAGTGATTTCTATCTTTTTGAAGAAATGTTTTAAATGGAGTTTTATAAAATGAGAAACTTTTTGGAATTTTGAGCCATATTTTGGTGTTTAAGGTCCAATTGGCACTTTGGTTTTTTTAAATGGTGCATGTGGAAGACACCCCTTGATTACCCCTTGTTTGTTTTCCCCTTGTGTGGCTTTGTCATCTATATGAGATGCTTGTGCTCCCACTATGTGGGAATGTTCTTGTTATGCCTTGGGCGCATTTTTATATATGGTGTTATTCATCATTGGGTGTTAGGAGTGAGGGTAGCTATGGTTATGCCTTGTATGTTAGACTTGGATCATTTTTCCTTACCCCTTACTTCCTTGATTAGTCATGGGAAACTGGGTACTAAGTGGATGATCTAATTTTTTCCACAAGTTTCTCACCAATCATGCTAGGCATAAGGGCTGGGTGGGGGGTTTTTCATCACAATAAGGCTTGTGTGGGCTAATTGGATAACTTGTAGTTCGAACTCTAGCACATACCAGTAGTTGGTTAGCGAGTGGTATACTCTTATTTGGTTAACTGCTTCACACGTTATGAATCCCAGGGTAGATCCCATGATACATTCATTTTATTGATTGGTTAGTGATTAAGGATACTTTGATCTAGTGCTTGTTTGTAACATTTCCCCTTCTTTCATTATTGTGGAACCTTTCCTTGTTTATATTTGATATATGTCATGTGATGATTGGTGCCTTCTTTTCTATGCTTGATCCATGTGTGTGTTGGGTTGTTTATTTGGAAATGAGTTTTCAAAGATGTTGGAAAACCTATTTTGAACTTTAAGACTCTTGTGTGAATGCTTTAAAGTGGATTTCAAAATGGGTTCTTGAGATGGATTTGGCTAGTTAAAGGTTTTAAAATGACCATCTTCATTTAATTAAAAAAAGTGGGTTGTTTTAAGTAATGTTAATAGTGTGTGTGGTTTGTAAATGGATTAGGCTGGTGGATTTGTTCTCAAAATATGTGAGTTTGGTTTTGGAAAACAAAGAGAAATGTTTTGAAAGATGATTTTTTCATGTTTAGTTTTTCATATGTTATATGGGAAAAATTACTTTTTAACTTTATTTTCAAACTAGCATCGATGAATTTCCATATGAAACATATTGTATAAATTTGGTGAGTTGTGCTGATCTATTGGGATTTTTCCTCACTCCTATATATTTCAAGTTCCAGGTTGTTTGTTGGATCCTTATTGTTCATCATGACCGATGTGGGGAGAGTTGGTTGGTGTTGAGAAACCAGAGGTTTCACAGAGATGGCTTCATCTTGGCTCGAGTTGGTTTGTAGCTATTCCATTTTTAGTCAATGTTTTTTATATTTTTCATGGCTGTTTCTTTCTATTTATAGATGTTGTTATGTATATTCAAATGGGTTGGATCATTGTAGTTGGTTATGAAATGTTGGCATATTTATTTCTTTTGGATCTAGTATTTTTTTTGACGTCTTTATCTTTGATTTGGGTGAAATTGTTCCCAAAGGGTTTTCTGTGATACCCAAACACTAGTTTCTAGCCCATGGGGATCAGGAATGCCCTTTGGGCCTTGTGGGAAATTAGGTCAGGTGTCGGGTAGGATGGAAACCCAGGACGATTCATTACAAAATGATACCATAGCTTGAGTTTTATTTGGTCAGAAGCTTAATCTCTTTTGTGCAGCCCTTGATATTCGGGATGTCTTGGTAGAAAGGAGATTAAGGCTATCAGTGCTTGATAGGTAAGGGTGGGGAGAGTCTAGCTAGCTCTTGCTTATCTCGAACCTCAAGATCCCAGGGGAATTTGAATTTTGAATTGTTAATTCGAGTTTTTCAGTTGTTCTTGATGTGTTTTGACCCCCTTTGATTATGTAAGTTATATTGGGTGGCACTCCCCAGGTTCGTGGTGGAAAAGGAGGGGAACTTGAGCTGCACGACTTTCACTTGCGTCTTGGGAAATCATGCAGTACCCATGCGGTCAAGTTAGCCTCTTTATTAGGGTGTATTGCATGATTGGCACATGGATGCCCAACCGTGTGGCCAAAATGTGCACACCATTGTTTCTTCTCTGGTTAGCTTGTTCGAGTTCCTTTTGATTCTAGATTTCTCTAAAAGCGATTTTCACTTTTTAGAGGTGGATTGAGGAACATGTTGATTCCCTTTGTGGATGTAGTTTATGTGACCCTTGTTTAGATTCTTGTGTAGTGTTTTTTTTCTATGCATGGTTTTTAAAACCACATTTTGGAAAATGAAAGGATTTTGTGAAAAGTTCATTTTCAAACTTGGTTTATGGAATGTTTTACTAAATGAATGTTTTCTATTTTAGATGATGTTTTCCAAAAGGAAAATGGGTTTTTATGAGCATCCTTCGAGTGCTTGGATTTCAAAGTGTAATGGAATTTTGAGAAAGAATTTTTGTGGATTACCTTGTTTAATCATTTTATGTTCTACTGTGGTTGTTTGTTTTAAAGGATGGGTTGGATTGATTTTAATCATGTGCCTTGGAGGAGGGTAATTTTAAAATTCCCTGGTGAATGTTTTGTTCCTTTTTTGAAGTCTTGTTGTTTGGATTGATTCCTGGCTTGGTGGAATCATTTGGTTTTTGTTTGAGGCATGAATTGTCAATTTTCATGTCTTGTGTTGTTGTTGTTGTCCCCCATAATAGATCAAAAGGTTTATTTATTTTCAGTGCCTACCCAGAATCTGAGTGGAGTGGTGGATGTGGAATATTCTTTAAGCTTGAACTCCATTTCAGACTTATTGAATCAATATTTTCTTTCATTCAGTGGTAATCAGAGGTCAGTTGAAGTAGTGATGTGGTTTGAAGAGATTGAGGTGATCCTTGATTCTCTTGGAACACTTGAAGCTTCACGTGTAAGGGCTGTTGAGAGCTTAATTGTAGGTCTCAGTTGAGTTTGGTGGGAGTTAATGGTTCCTCCTCTATCATGTGAAGGTATGTCTTGGGCGCTATTCAGGATGAAGTACGTTCAATGGTTCTTCCTCGAGGATATGAAAATGGAGAAGGAGATTAATCTTGTGAGCCTTTATCAGGATGATCAATTAGTGAGGGAGGACATCAATCACTTTTTAAATATGGTCATCTTTTCTACAAATCTAGTGATTAGCGATCCTAAGAAGGGTTGGTCCTTTAAAGGTAGTATTTTCCCAGATATTGGTTTAGCTATGTCACAACCCGACCCACCGGGGTCCAGACCACGACTACCCCAAGCCCACCTCCAATAAACCCAGGTCTAATGACCAGCGTCGAGCAGGCATATCCCATAGATAGGAGGCATTGTCCCAAAGTACCTATACACATGCACACATCTCCAAGCCCATACAATGATGAAATATAAAACAACTAAAATCAATGCTTGAATACAAGATCCCACAAAAAAAGTACGACAGTAAAATATTGAAAGTGAAAAATGGGCCAAATACAAGCCCAACCAAAAGTTGTAGAGAGTCCAACCTACTCCAAGGTTGAGGAATACAATCAAATGAAAGCACCCAAAAAACACCTCAGTCTTTCAAGCTCAAGCTATGATCCAACCGCTCCCTATCTTCCTAGGACACCATCAAATAATATTCCATCTACATAAGATACGACACGTGTGGGTAGATCCAATGTAGGGGTGAGTATAAAAATACCCAATAGGACACCCTAAAAACACTAAATACAAATAATCAATAATATTCAACTCATAAAAATGATATAACAATCAATTAATAATAGAAAAACACCAAGATATACTCAGGATGGACACCGTTCCACCAGGTGGTCACAACCAACTGCCAACCATAATATTATTCTTAAAGCAATGATCATTCCAAGAGAATCCACTCCACAAGACATGCCATCACCAGAGACACTCATACAAGAGGTCAAGATCATTGTTCCCTGCACAAGAAATCTCACTGGTCTCAAAATACCCTGATACTCAGACAGAGGGTTACACCCAGGACCTATGGGGGACACCACAAACCCAATTTGGATTAACCCGCTATGTAGGGGATCATATACCAATGATACTGCAAACCCTACCGATATAGCCTGCTAGATGGAGGACTAACAACCTTCTCAAGGAGGTCACAACGATTCCACTAAACCCACCTAGGGTATAAAGATGATAGAGGATCACACTTCAATATCCTAGAGAAACACCATGAACTCTATTTGAGACTCATCCTCTAGAGGGGATCAAAATCTTGAGATGCAGACGTAATACCATACTGTATCCCTAAGGGAATGGACCAAGGCAACACACTCAACCAAGACTGGTCGAGACTGAAGAAACGAAGGGCTACAAACACCCTCAAAGGGGGTACACAACATGTACTAGGAATACAAAACGAGTCCAACCATCCCCTGGTCTTCCCATGTGTTGCTACCTCACATGACATATAAATATCAAAATAGAAGGCATGTAAGAATGATACATGATGTGTAGAGATCACTTGACACCTTTCCTATGCCATTTGGTAGTGCCCATGTACCATTGGCCATGCTCGTATACACCTGGTCGTGTTTGTGTCTAAGTACACAATGTGTCCAAGCTCGTGTACTCCAAGCCATGTCCGTGTACCCTATGAGGTACATGCCGAGCTTCTAAGGAAGGGTCACATGACATGTGATTGGGTCACATGGCATGGGATATTTAACTCCAGCAGAAACCCTAGCACCACGTCCAGGGAGTCCCACACAATGTGTAATGTCGGATTACACACTGTGTGATCTGGTATTTTCCAGATTTGTTGATATCTCTTCCACGCCATTTTTTGCAACACCAGAGAATCTGTTCTCACTTGAATCTATAGATATGGGGATGACCAATCCTCTAATCTCCATTGATTATAGATTCAGGATTAAAATCCTCACAGGAAACACCCACTCACGCCGTCCGTAGCCACATCATCGAAACTAGAACTAACGGGTACCAAAAACCCATTATGATCTTCTTCCGATCATCCTCCATCATCGTTTCACCTCAATCATACTCTCGATCATGAACTACACCTGCGGTATCGATCTGTTGCACCAAATAATAGTCGTGCAATGATCGAATACCGGGTATTCATCAAACCATGAGCCAAATAAATTTCCCACGATGAATGTATGAAGAATGGGGGAGAAATCCAAAAGCCATCAAATGTGATGTATGAACCTCATCCTTTGTTCATTCAGACTAGATCCGTTGTCATAGAAATAGACAAATGGAGAGGGATAAAATCAAAAAACAAGAATAAATCCATCAATTTAATCTACCATCAATGTGTGAATCAATTCTTGTTTGTGGAATTGATCCATGTTTGACCGAGATAAAAGAACATGATGAAATTTCACAAAAAAAAACATCCTACCTAGAGTTTAGATCAATTTCCAAAGAATAACGGTCTTGGGTTTTCATTGTTGGTGAGATCCATGAACTCTGATGGCATAATGATACTCGATCCTGATCTGATCTAGTGTCATCTTCCAAGAACACTCTCCAACGGTTCTCTAGGTATTCAAGGTTTAGAGGACAACCCTGAGACATCTCTATAACCATATATTTATAGAAGATATCGATCTCTATGCTAAAAAAATAAAACAAACAAACAAATTTATTTATTTTATTCAATTACACCCATGATGAATTTTTAAAAAACGCATCATGCTGAAAAATGTTATGTCACACCTAGGGTAAAACCCGCACTCTAAACTCAATGGTGCTATTATATTTCTAACCTAGGATCCCATTCAGGAGTTATTCAACTTTTCTTCTGGAAAACTGTATGCACGTGATGTTAATATATTTAATATATTTCAAACATTTATTTTGGGTTCACCAGGCCTCATAATCACACGTTGTCTTAGTGACTAGTCTCGAAAGTATTCCATATAATATCCAAAAATAATACATAGAAAATAAAAGTTATTAAATTCTTCCCACCTTAGTGATTTTCATCCCGAAATGAGAAAAACCTACTAAAAAAGATGTGGGTACTGGACTCACATCTGGGTCTTCCACTTCCAGGTGCTCTCTTGAAGATTCTCGTGCTGCCATTGGACATGCACCAGAGGAATCGGTCATCCACGAAGGGACATCTCTTACCAATACTCAGTATCTAATGGGAACTCAACAAAGGCAGCTCTATCCTTGATGTCCATCTCACCCCAGTCAATAACATGTGATGGGTCATGCACATACCTCCTCAGTTACGACACATGGAAGACGTTGTGTGCCCGGTCCAACTGTGGTGGTAGAGCTAAGCAATATGACACCTCACCAACTCTACACCATATTTGGAAAGGTCCAATGAATCTTGGAGATATCTTTCTTCCTCGACCAAATATCCATAATCCATGTCGAGATGAGACCCTTAGGAACACATACCCCCCCTCCTCAAACTCCAAAGGCCTCTGTCCTCAGTTCGTATAAGACTTCTGATGGCTCTGTACAGTCCTCATATGATCCTAGATGATTTGTACCTTCTTTTGTAGTAACTCACACCAAATCTGGGCCCATGAGTGCTGGATTTCTTGGATCAATCCAACAAAGTGGTGACCTGTAGGGTCGTCTATACATGGCCTCGAATGGTTCCAAACCAATGGTGGAATGGTAGATTTTGTTGTACACAAATTCAACCAAGGGTAAATTATCCTCCCAATTATGACCAAATTCCAACATGAAAGCCCACATCATGTCCTACAAGACCTAAATGGTATTCTTAGTCAGGATGTCAGTCTGGGGGTGAAACACTGTGCTCAAGCACAACTGATTCCCAAAGGCCTCCTATAATTCTCTCTATAACCGCGACATAAAATGAGAATCATGGTCTGAAATGATTGTCAAGGTAACTCCATGGAGTTGGACTATATACTACATCTAAAAGTATCTAAAGATCTCTAATGAGCCCTGATATTGAATGTCTAGGAAGTAGTCCGACTTGTAGAGTCGGTCTATGATCACCTAGATGGTATCGTGTCCCCTGGACGTTTGTGGTAAACCTATCACGAAGTCCATAGATATCCCATCCCACTTCCACATTGGATCCTAAAGGGGTTGATCTAAACCCGTTGGAACCCGGTGCTCAACCTTCACTTGTTGACAAGTGAGGCATTGAGAGACCAACTTTTCAACACCGCGCTTCATGCCTGGCCACCAAAACTAGCGTCAGAGGTCCTGGTACATCTTTTCCACACCTATATATACCACCAAAGGGGACTATGAAACTCTTTAATTACCTACTCCTATAACATAAAAGGTAATATAATCTATCCTTTGAAAATGATAGCATGCTCCCCACCTCTAGAATATCCATTAGGAGCACGTACAATGGATATATGAGTACGTAAGGTCTCACAGTCAGTATCTCCATGCTGAGAAACCATGACATGCTGTAAAAGTGATGGGGTAACAACCATCAACTGAAGATATGAATCACCGTCCTTATTTACTAAGGACAATTGTAATGAGGCTAACTACTTTGATGCCTTGACTAGTAATTGAGAACAAGATCTCATACTGAGAGCATCTTCCACTACATTCCCCTTCCCAAGAGTATAGAAAATATCAAAGTCATAGTCTTAGAGGAACTCTATCCATTGCCTCTATCTCAAGTTAATATCCTTCTGAGAGAAGATATACCTAAGACTCTTATGGTTAGAGTAGACGATAAACCACTCACCCATTAGGTAGTATCACTACATCTTCAATGTGAAGACTACCACTACTAACTCAATATTGTGGGTCACATAGTTCTGCTCATGTGGTCCCAATTGATGTGAACCATAGGTAATCACCACCTGTCTCTATATCATAACACAACCAAGACTGAACCCTGATGCATCATAGAACACCATGTAATCGATACCCTCCTCTATAAATCTCAAGACAAGAGTGCTCTTCAACCTATGTCTCAGCTCTTGAAAGCACTGTTGGCACCTTTTCTTCCACTAGGTTAAGGTTATCAAGGGTGATGATACTTTGGAGAAATTGGGTACAAACCTCTGATAGTACCCTGCCAACCTAAAGAAACTCCGCACCTCGATAACAATCTTGGGTGTCTCCCAAGTAAGCACTGCCTCAACCTTCATTGGGTCTACCGTTACTCCTATATTTGAGATGATGTGTCCTAGGAAGTGGACCTCTTGAATCCAAAACTGAAATTTTGATATCTTTCAATAAATCTGGTGCTCTCAGAGTGTGTCCAAGACTATCCTCAAGTGTCTCGCATTCTAATCCTCGAACATTGAGTACACTAAAATATCTTCAATGAATACCACCATGAACCGATCTAATAAAGGGTAAAAGATCAGGTTCATGAGTCTCATGAACACTACTAGGGTGTTCATCACACTAAAGGGAATAACCAAGTACTCATAGTGACCGTATTGAAATCTGAATGTCTCCTTTGGTATATCCTCATCCCATACTTGTAGCTGGTGATAAACTGATCTAAGTTCAACCTTTGAGAACCATCAAAACCATCTCAACTGATCAAATATGTTTTTGATCCTCAGAAGTGGATATTTATTCTTCACGATCACATGGTTCAAGAACTGGATGTCCACACATAACCTCTATCTCCCATCTGCCTTCTTAGAGAACAACAACGGGCCTGACCGGGGGTAAATACTGGGTCTCATAAAACCCTTCTTCAAGTCCTCCAACTACACCCTCAGATCATGAAGCTTTGTGGGAGACATCTAATATGCTGGCACAAATATCGGGGCTATATTGGGGTGAAATTAAATGCATAATTCTAGTTCTCAATAGGGTGGTAAGCCTGAAACGTCCTCAGGAAATACATCCTCGTACTCTGCCACCACCATAGGTAACTAGTAGCCCATAACATCCAATGATCCAAGAGTCATGCTATCCAACTGGTGAGTAATCGGCTGCACCCTCCTATGTCCGACCTCATCCTTCTCCACCAAGGTTTCCTTTTCACCCAAAAAGGAAAACCTCATCCCATCACTACAGACACACCACATCCCCTACCTAAAACAGTCGATCTGGGTATGAAATATGGATAACCAGTCTATAACTAAGATGATGTCATAAGACCTCATCGTTTCTATAAAGATATTTTATACAAAGATATCGCCTCTAAGCATCAGATCGCACTATTGACAGAAGTGTGAAATTGCCGAGTCACCACCTGTCGGAGCCTCAAATTGCAAGGGTCGAGCCAAAGGCTCAACCAGAATCTATAATTCTCAAACCAGAGAAGTGGAAAGAAAGGAATGATTCACACTCATGTATATCAATACTGCAGATAAGGTAGAAAATAAACTGATCATACCTCATATGATCCCTGGAGCATTGGGGTCATAGGCCTTTATAGCCCGCAGTTGGCCTTATCCCTAACCACTAACTCCCTGATCCTAGTGTGGACCACCTGAGGGTGGTGGTGGTAATAGGTAAAACCTTTGACCACCTCCCACTGCTCTACCGACCCCTATGACACATCCACGACCCTAAGGACCACCCTATTCATGCCTCTGTCTCTGCCTTTGTGGTTCCTCAATTGTCTCTCGATCAGTTGTATGACGTGTCAGACAATTCTGAGCCAGATGTCCCTGACCATTGTAGGAGAAACACCGCCTATCTCTTGGATGATTCGAGCCATCCTAAGATCCCTACATCGCTGAACCTATGTTTTGTGATCGCTTCCTAAAGAATCTGACACACTTGGATCCTTACAACTACCATTGGGTACTTGTTGCTAAGGTCTCAGCTCCTAGGTTCCCACTAACAACACCCACTGTCAGTGCATGTTCTTCTAATAATATCTCCACCACTAAAGCTCTCTCAAGCACCCTATCTTAGGTGGGAATGTAGAGGGATAACAATGAAGCCCTGATATCTCTGCGTAATCCCTAATTAAAGGTCCATGCTCTAAAAAAATAATCTCGAACCATATACATATAGTATCACGAGAGATCAATAAACCTATCCGAATACTCTTCCACATTCAAATTTCCCTACCGCAAATGTAAAAGATCTTGTATATGCATTGATCACAACATGGCCGGCTAAAACTCCTCCCTTAAGAGATGCTCAAAGTATGACCAGGAGAGATCCATATCATCATATGTATGAGTCACTAAACTCTACCATCACCCAATAGACACCTAAAGAAGACTCGCCATGAGGACCACCATTTATTCTGCATGAATCCTTATAATGAAGAAAACTCAAGTGCCTGCCTCTATCCAATCCTCAGCCACCTAGGGGTCTGGTTTGACGTGAAACCCAAGAGGTCATTTCCTTTGGAATTCATGCAATGTACCCAGCATGTGTGCATCCTCAACTGGAACTTCCAACGCTAGCTACTTCTTAACGGGTGGTGGTATAGATGGTAAACCACCAATAGGTGCTATCTTAGGTACAAGTCCATGTACTAAATCCTTGTAACTCGATGGATCATCCTCATGATCATACATTGAATCCTAGCTGACTGTCTTCACGAAGGCATCCTGGAAATAAATAAGATGTACCACATTTAAAGAGGATATCTGAGGATATGACTCAAAAAGGACATGGAAACCACAACCCATTCCTATATGATTAATGTGCCAATGTTTTCCCTATAACCAATGTTTACATGTACCAATTTGAAAGACAGGTGATCAGAGTCCTGGTGTATGGATACATCGACTTCCACACTAGCACTAGAGTCCCTAGCCTGAAAGACGAACTCAAAACACTTAATACTGTTACCCCAAACCAATCTCACAGACTCCGATCCTAAGGTACCACTCTGTCACTACCTGAACCACCAAGGTCCAAACTGAGACTACCCCAATCCCACCTCCAATAGGCTAGGGGATGACATCCAGTGCTGAGTAGGCATATCCCATATATGGGAGACATTAGCCTAAAGTACTTATATGATTACACACATCTCCAAGACCATACAATTCTAAAATGTATAATAAATGAAACCAATTCATGCATACATCTATGATCGCACAAGTAGAGTACGCTATTAAAGTACTGAAAGTGAAAAAGGGGTCAAATATAAGCCCATCCAAAAGCTATAGAGAGTCCATCCTACTCCAAGGGAGAGGGCTACAATAAAATTCAAGAACCCAGAAAACACCTCGATATATCAAGCTCAAGCTACACTCCACCTTCTCCCTGTCCTCCTAGGACACTGTCAAATGGACCGTCGTTTTCATAAGACACAAAACACATCGACAAATCCCATGCAAGTGTGAGTATAACAATACCTATTAGGACACCCCTAAAACACTAAATACGAAGCATAAAGAATAGTTATATCATAATAATGACATAAAAATCAACACATAATAGAAAAACACCCAGATATACCCAGAAAGGAAATCGCTCCACCAGGTGGTCACAACCAACTGCCAACCACATGATTCATCTTGAAGCAATGCTCGTTCTAGGAGAATCCACTCCAAAAGGAATTCCATCATTGAAGGCACTCATGCAAGAGCTTAAGATCATTGGTCCATGCCCAAGAAATCTCACTGGTCTTAGAAAACCCCAATACTCAAGTAGGGGTTCATGCATAAGATCACTGGGGGACACTACAAACTCAATCTGGATCAACCCACTATATAGGGGATCATATTATAATGATATCACAAAAACTAATAATATGAAATTCTATATGGAGGACCAAATCCCTTCTCAAGGAGGCCATGTTGATTCAACTAACCTCACATAGGGAATAAATATGATAGAGGATCACACTCCAGTATCATGGAGGGACACCAAAAACTATATCTGAGACTCATGCTCTATAGGGGATCACAATCTTGAGATGTGGGTGTAATACCACACTGTACCCATGAGGTAATGGACCAATAGAATAAATTCAACCAATATTGGCCCGTACTGAAGAAACCTAGGGCTACAAACACCCTCAAAGGGGGTACACAACATGTCCATCCTTCCCCTATTTTTCCTGTGTGGTAATTCCTCAAATGAAATGTAAATATCAAAATATATAATGTGTATTAATGATACACGACATGTAGAGATCATCCGAAACCTTGCCCATGCTGTCTGGTTGTGCCCGTGTACCGCTGGCCGTGCCCATGTACACCTGCCGTGTTTGTGTTTGAGCACACAGCGTGTATGAGTACACAGAATTTCTGAGCTGGTGTACTCCTGGACATTTCCATGTACACTCTAAGGTAAACACTGAGCCTTTAGGGATGGGTCACATAACATGTGATATTTAACTCCAGTGGGAACCCTAAAATCACAGTTAGGGGGCCCCACATGATGTGTAATTATGGATTACACACCATGTAATCTGGGATTTTACAGATCTGTTGGGATCTCTTCCACATCATTCTACACATATCCATAGCCACCGTTCTTACCAGAATCTATAGATCCAGGTTTGGACATGCCTCTAGTCATCAAAGATCATAGATTTGGGCTTTGAATCTACTCGGGAAATGCCCACTCATGCCATCCATATTTGCACTGTTGAAACTGAGAAAAATGGGTGCCACACATCCATTTCGATCTACCTCTTATTTTCCTCATTCATCCTCGCACCTCGATCATACCTTTGATAATGAACCACACTTGCAGTATCAATCAATTTAACTGAAGAACAATCACAAAATGATCGAATTCCAGGTATTCATCGAACCACAAGCACAAGAAATTTCCCATGATGAATGTAAAAAGAATAGGGGATAAATAAAAAAGACATAAAATATAAGGAATGAACCTCAAACTTTTTTCATTCAGTCTCAATCTATTGTTGTAAAAATAGAAAAACAAAGAGTGATAAAATCAATGAACAAGAATAAATCAATAAATTTAATTTACCGTTGATGTGAGAATCAATTTTCATTCATAGAATTGATCTGCATTCGATTGGGATGAAATAATAAAATGGAATTTCACAAAAAAGACATCTTATATAGAGTTTGGATCAATTTTTGACAAACGGTCATGCATTACTGTCATTGGAAAGATCCACAAACTATGATGGCACAATGATCCTCAATCCTGATATGATCTGGTGTCATCTTCCAAGAATGATCTCCAATGGTTCTTTAGGTCTCCAGGGTTTATCGACCAACCCCAAGATATCACTATAATATTTTATTTATAGAAGAGCTCGGTTGCTGTGTTAAACAAATAAAATAAACAAATAAATTTATTTTATTAAATTACACCTGTGATAATTTTTTCACAAACACCGCACATTGATAAAGGTTATGTCACGCCTAGGGTAAAACCCATTCTCTAAACTCAACAGTGTCTTCATATTTCTAATATGGGCCCCATTTTGGAAGTTATTATTCTTTTTATCAGGAAAATTTCACACGAATGATGTTAATATATTTAATATATTTTAAACATTTATTCTGGTCTCACTGGGCCTTAGAGTTACATATCGTCTCAACACCTATTCTCAAAAATATTTCATATCATATCCAAAAATAATACATGGAAAATTCTAGTCATCAAAAAATATGCTTAAGATTGGTTTGACATCTTTTTTGGAGGTTGTCAATGAGGCCATTCAAGTGGAAGCTGACCAGTCTAGGAAGCTTGTGGTGGGTGATGCCTTAGTTCCGGTTTTTGGACATTAGGTTAACATGGTGAGTGAGGAGAAGGATCAGGATGAGCCAGATCTTGGGGAAAAGGGTATTTCTCATGGGAAGAATATATCCCTTGTGTACTTCTAGTGTGGGGATTTAGGGTATGCTAAGCCCTCTTATCTGAATTCTCCTCTAGTTTGCCTCCATTGTGGCCATTTGGTCCATCTTTAGAAGTTTTGTAAGATCATTTTTTGGAATACGTCTCGAGGGTAATCCATCATGGCTGGGTTGTGTTGTTTTTAGGGACTATTCCTTGGTCGGTTGTAATATTGGTTTTGGGATATTCGACTGTCTTGTTAGAATATTGTGGATGATTCCATTTTGGAATGTTTTGGTGGATGGTTTTAATGCTATTTTATGGCATAACTTGTTTTTCTTGTGGAATGATTCCCCCCCTTATGGGTGAATTTTGAGTTTGTCCTAGTCTTCCTCGATCATTTTGGTTGGTCGTGAGTGCTGTTTGTTAAGCCTTGTTATTTGGTGAACCTCTTTTGAGAGTTTTGGTTGCACCCATTCTTTTTTTGATACTTTGAGGTTTTTTTTGTATGGAGATGAGAGAGGTTATGGGTGAACGATTGGGTAACTAGGGTGTGTATTTTACTAGTTGAGTTGGGTATACTAACTAGTGATTGGCTATGGCCATTTAGGATGTACTGTGTGAGGGTGATCCAGTCATTAACCTCAGGTTATCCGCATGTGTCATGACCCAATCTACGAGCTTGTGTTGTTCTCTTGAGGATACATGTGGTTGTTTTTCCTTCCTTTGGGTTTGGAAGCGCTTGTGGTTGAGAGTGAGCTTATCTTGTGGTTTTTCATTGTTCAAGGATGCATCTCTCAATAGTTTTTCTCTTATGACACCATGTTATAGGAACTATAAATAGAGGGTAGACCATGTAAGATGAAATCTAAATGGTGGTGATACCATGTTGGGTATCTTATGCATCTTAGGACTTATGACATGGGGTTTTATTTCATTTGTGCTTGGAGACATTTGTAATCATTATGGTTGGTTTGGATTGATCCTTTGGAGGATTTTGGTTATTATCTTGAGGTTGTTTTATTATTATAAGTTCTATTGGGTTATGTATTCTTTGGATCCCTTGTTCCCTCTTGCATTTCTTTTCGACCATGTACTTTCTGGGGGTAGAAAGTGGCATGGAGGAGAGTTTGTGACACCCCCATGTCATGATGTTGTTTATTTTGTATTATTTTATCTATTCTTGAGTGGTATTGAGTTCATGTTGGTTTTGGGTTAAAAATTCATGTTTTGGAGTCCTTTTTAAGAGGAGTACAATTAGCCCATTAGTAGTAGTTGTGTGATTCACATGCGGGTGGCTCTGTCATTTTGATAGAGCTATTTTTCACGGTTTTTGTATAATTTTTCAAACCATGCAGAGCTCCTTAGAAGTTATGTGGGGCTTGGGATGCATCTGAGGCGAGGCACATGATTTTTCCAAGCAGTGCAATACCCAGAAGTAACCGTGTGAAGGGGGTGCCTATCCTAGGTAGTGTCCAACGCATGATTAGTGCATGGTTTGGAAAAATGTGCATCCAAATCATGTGATATATCCAGGTGTTTAATTTTCTGAGTTTTCCCAAAATACCCCTATTTGATTTTAAGGGGTTTTCACCCCAATTTCTTCCCCTATACATTTTCCAGCCCTTGGGAGCCTTAGAGGAGCTCCACCTTCTTCCTCATCTTGATCCTTTCCCTTCCTTTGGTGATTTCTAAGAGATTTGAGGTATTTCTTCTTCAATTTCTCTCTTCTTCCCTTCTCCCTCTCTTATACTTTGGTTTTGGATTTCCCCATGAACCCTAGATCTCTCATGGATGATTTTAGGGTTATGATTGGATCTAATTTTTGGGTTTTTAGTGTCTAGGGTTTGTAGACATAGTTTCTATTCCCACAGGTGTGGTCACTGTTGAAGGTGACATGTTTTGAAGCATTTTGAATTTATTCTCATCTCTTTGAGGTAGGTGTTTCTATGCAATAATTTAATTTTGTAATTAAAAGTGTCCTTATGCTTTTAAAATTCATATTTTATAAAAGTATGATTATATGTGATAAATTTGTGGTGATTTGAAACCATTTCATGGTGTTTGAGCATGGAATAAATGATTTTCTATGCGAATTACATGTTTTCCTATTTTAAATGGAATCTTTAAAGGTTATAAGATTTTGTGAAATGGTCGTATGTATTTTTTAAATGGTTTTCATGTTGTGCATTAGTTTTTGGACCTATTTTAGTTTTCAAAGGGTGAAAACTATGTTCTAAATAGAATTTGGTTTTGAAGTGAGGTGTTGACCTCTGAATGGTTTCTAAATGGGTTCATTAATGTATTTAAAATTCTGATTTGAAATGTGTGTGTGGTTTTATCCTTGTGAAACTTACTAGATGGGTTTTTTTAAATGGTTTGATGGAAATTGATGGCCTTTGGCCTTGTTTTGGTTTTCAAAGAGGAAGACCCTTGTTGAAGGGTAGCTTTGAAATGTTTGAAACAATGTGAGTGATTTACATCATTTTGGAGAAATTTTTTAAATGGTGTTTTATGAAATGATAAAGGGTTTGGCACTCCATGCCATGTTTTGGTGTTCAAGGAATGATTAGAACTTTGGTTTTTTTAAAATGGTGTATATGGAAGGCACCCCTTGATTGCCCCTTTTTTTTACCTCTTGTGTGGCTTTGTTATCTCTATGAGATTCTTGTGCTCCCCTTGTGTGGGAATGTTCTTGTTGTTACTTGAGTGGATTTTTATATATGGAGACATTAATCATTGGGTGTTAGGGGTGAGGGTAGCTATGGTTATGCCCTGTGTGTTAGACTTGGCTTGTTTTTCCTTATGCCTCACTTCCTTGATTAGTCATGGGAAACTGGGTATTAAGTGGAAGATCTAATTTTTTCATTTTTTGGTTCACACACCACTGGTTTCTCACTAGTCATGCTAGGAACAAGGTTTAGGTGGGGGTTTGTCATCATAATGAGGCTCGTGTGGGATAATTGGATAACTTGTGGTTTTAACTTCAGTGCATTCCAGTAGCTAGTTCACAAGTGGTATAATTTTATATGGTTAGATGCATTGCACAATAAAAATCCTAGGGTAGAGCTCATGAGACATTTGTTTAATTGATTGGTTAGTGATTAAGGGGAGTTTGATAAAGTTCTTGTTTGAAACATTTCTACTTCTTTCATTATTATGGAACCTTTCCTTGTTTATATTTGATATATGTCATGTGATTCTTGGTTCCTACTTTTTTATGCTTGAATGATGTGTGTGTTGGGTTGTTTATTTAGAAACGATTTTTCAAAGACATTGGAAAGCCTATTTTGAACTTAAAGACTCTTGTGTGGGTGATTTAAAGATGATTTCAAAATGAGTGATTGAGATAGATTTGGCCAGTTAAAGGTTTTAAAATGACTATTTTTTAATTAAAACAAATATGATGTTTTAAGGAATGTTAACAGTGTGAATGGTTTAGAAATAACTTAGGTTAGGGGATTTTTTCTCAAAACACATGAGATCAGTTTTTGAAAACAAAGATAAATGTTTTGAAATATGATTGTGACATGTTTGATTTTTCATATGTTATGTGGGAGAAACCTAATTTTTAGATTTATTTTCAAAGTAGCATTGATGGATTGAATTATGAAACATATTGTATAGATTAGGTGGGTTGTGGTGACCTATTGGGATTTTAGCTCACACCTATATATTTCAGGTTCCAAGTTCTCAATTGGATCTTTCTTGTTCATCATGGCCGACATGGGGAGATTTGGGTGGTGGTGAGCAACCATAGGTTGCATGAAGATGGATTTGGCTTGTATTGAGTTGGTTTTTTGTTGTTTTATTTTTATTTAGTGTTGTTTTTGTTCTTCCTGATTGTTTCTTTCTATTTATGGATGTTGTTATGTATATGCAAATGGGTTGGATCACTGTAGTTGGTTATGAACTTTTGGAATGTTTATTTATTTTGGATCGTGTATTTATTTATTATTATGTATTTATCTATGATTTGGGTGAAGTCATTTGAAAAGGGATTCCTATGATTCCCATGCACTAGTTTCCATCCCATGGGGATCAGGAACACCCTCCAGGCCATGTCACAAATTAGGTTGGGTGCCAGGTAGGATGGTATCCTGGGCTAGTTCGTTATAAAATACATGATGTGGATTTTCCCAACTCTATTCCAATGGTATATTATCGATAAGGTTTCCTAGCTAAGTGTAACCCAAATCTCACAATGGGATTTGGTTACTTAACTCTTAGGATTATCCATTTCCATCATACCTAACACAAGATAACCCATAGAAACCTAACTTTAGCATGAACCTACTCAGTTGGATGATCGATGTATTAACATGAGTTCACTTTTAAAGGAATCTAATGCTTAGTATTTTTAAATTGGTATTTAATATCTCACAATATTATCTCATTCATTCCCTTTACATGTATACATGATTCTAATTATTTAGTTTTATATCTATATTTCTTCTACTAAATCAATATATTCAAACCATATTGATGTGTAACTCTTTACAAAACTCATAGTTTTTTTACTAACCTAAATCAAAAGACAACTATATTTACACATATACAAATGAATCATATGCATAAGGTACATGAAACCCTTTCATTTAAAGGATTAGAACATATGAAATAAAAAATTCTTACAAGAGCAATCATGGAATGAAAGGTTTCTAACCCCACTTTTCTTAGAAAAGGCATAAACCCCTAGGACAATGAGAAACCCAAACCAAAGTTCCACTATCTATTGTTCCATTTTCATGAACTTCCCCAATTGGAACCCCTCCTGAGTGTACAATGAGGGTGGGTTATGATTGAGTGGTATCAGAGCTTTAGTTAAGAGATATGATGAAGTTTGAAGTTAGAAACTGGTAAAGAATGCATGAGTTTGGTAGGGAAATAGTACCAATCAAACTTAGTATGAGACATGGAAAGGGATATTGACTAGGATATATACATTTAAGGCTCTATGTAATCCAACACAAGTACTTTGCGCTTACTAAAAGTCATAAGTGAGGATATCTTGATTGCGGGATCAAAACCTAGGAGAGGTACATGGATCCCAATTATTTACACTTATATTTGAATTAGGGTGAAATATAGGAAAATTAAATGAATCTAAATTAAATTATCTTAAATTATTTCTATGTTCCCAAGGTTAAGAGTTTTCGATCATGTGTTATAGAGATGGATGGTGGGTGTCACCCGTGTGTGGTTCAGGTTGGGGAGGTGCAATAAGATGCTCCAATTAACCATAGGAGGGTTGAACTAGAAGAGGAGGATACTTTTTGGAGGAATACACTGCATGAGTTTCTGTGTCATAGCTTTGAAAATTATAAGGGGTCTGTCTATGATCAAGAGATAGAGTGGTGGTTAGAGGACCTCTAGATTTCATTTGGTTTGTTTATAAAAGGTTTATCGGATACCATTGGTCAATAATTTATTGAGGGGTGATACTATCTAGTGGTGTATATTATTATTGGGAAAGCTTGAGAAGTCTATAGTCTCATAGGGTTATTTTTGGAAGCAATTTTAGGATGAATTCCCATATTTGATGCTAAGGGAAACTAAGTGGAAATAGTTTCTCTCTCTTCTATAGGGGAACCCGAGCATGCAGAAGCTCAGAGTCCGGTTTAAGAATATTATTTTTTTCACTCCTAATATTCTTCTAGACAAGGAGGCTAGAGAAGAGGTCACACTATTTACATTATTGATGTATCTTGAGGTGTTAGTAAAGGTAGGGGTGGTGGAGAAGATTCATGTGTGATTTGGATCATCTCAAGAGGGAATCCATTAGAAATTATCAGGGAGTATATCAGAAAATTAATATTCTTGATTTTTTGGGATGTCATCGCACCCAATGATCTAGCATAAGGTCACCCTATTTACATTACTAACATATCTTGAGGTGTTGTTAAAGGTGGAGGTGGTAGAGAATATACATGCACGATTTGGATCATCTCAAGAGGGAAGACATTATAACTTCTTAGGGAGTATGAAAATAGATAAAGGTTCTCATTTTTATAGGATGTCAAGGTTTCCAATATCTTAGAGTCGATCTTAGATTTCTTATTCTCACTTATTTGGAGCTGGCAGTTCATGGGATTCTACCTGGAGTTCTGTTCTAGTATTCTTTGTTTACAGTGGGTGTGGTCATTGAAAATTCCAGTGCCTAATATTCATTAGTGGAGAGCATGGGAAAGATGTCTAGTTCCTTGTATCACCTCAATAATAATTTTTCCTGATGCCTTATCAGCAAAAATATGGTTAATAGTCTTTTTATAAGTAGAGATGTGAAGGGGATAATAGAGGAAAACCTTACAACATTCCTCATCCTCATTTATATAGGGTTGAGCATGGCCATGGTAGTGGTCAAAATTAGGGCCTGTGAGGTAGAGGATTAAGTATTTCTTAGTTGTATGACATGGAGTTTCCAGCATCGAGTGGTCCAAATATTGTGTGAGGTACTGTAAGACCTGGAAATTATAAATTAAGAACATTTTATTTAATATCGTGTGTGACACGAAATACCAAATATAGAAATGAATATAACATCCAGAGAATTTATGATATATTTAATCTTTTAAATAAATATATTCTATATCTTGTAATGAACACAACATTGAGTTATCTTGTGTTACACACAATAATGACTTTGTTTGATAGTTTACGTTACACGCAAGATAGAGTTTTACCGAACAATAATATATTATTAAAATATTGTTATTTAATATAATAAGATATAACCTAGCCATTAAATTGGAGGCTATGAATATTATTAACTAAATTATAAAAATATATGTTTGAATTAATTTCCTATGAATTAGTTATAAATTAATATAGAACCCAATTGAATATAAAGGAAATGTTTTTATAAAAAACTATTTTTATGTGTAGAAGGTGTTTTATCTTAATAAAATAAAATTAATTATTATTAATGGATTATTTTAATGAAATTTATATATTATATATTCAATAAAATATTTTTACATTCATCTGATATATTTTATAGACATAATATAAGAACAAACCCAATATTATGCATAAAAATCTATATTTTTATAAAGGCAATTTTATCACCTTTTAACGACGCACCTATTTTAAATCTAAATTTTGAAAACTTTATAAATTTTATATATCAAAATAAATTTTATTTTTTAAATATTAATTTCAAAATTATCTTAGGGTGATTTTTTGGTATTTTTCTATGAAGTTTCATTTTTTGATGAATAGTGAAAAATACCGAATTTTAATTGAAAACCGCTTCTTCGTCTAATTTATTTATAAGGATAAATTATATTTTAAATTTTTTTTAAAGTAAAATTATATCAATTATACATAAATTAATCCAATTTAGGCCATTTTAACCAATTTAAATTTGAAATTGGGTATAAAAACTCAACAAACTTTTGAACATTTTTACTCTAAAAACCCACATTTTTAGCCCGTATATAGGAATAATTTTAAATTAATTTCTAACACTTATGTGACTGGAATTTTGAAAAATTTATTCAATATTTGAAATCAGAATAATTTATAATTTATAATAAATTAAACTTAGCTTTTGACCAAAAATTTTAGTGAAATTAATTAAAATTAATTACAGTGATTAAGAGAAAAATTAGCTTAACAAGGAAGTAAACCTTAAACTTAAAGGAAAAAATGAGTTAGAAACATATAAAAAACCTATTTTATGACCTTATTTCGACCCTATACTCTCCTGTATCAATTTTTTTATTATTGGAACCACTTAATGTAACACCCCGAGCTTTCACGATACGCCTCTCTTTCAATAATGCAATAGCTTGCATTATACGCAACTTCGAGTTCTAACACACCGAAACTAATAAAAGTAGCCGTTATGAATAGTAATAACCACTTTTTAAATTTATAGAAATTTTATCTTTCAAAATGGACTTCATTTTTGTATTCGTAATATCGAAATTATCCAAAGTTGAATTTTTTGTAATTTTCTGAGAACTTCCAATTTTTTATGAATAGTGAAAATTACTTAAAACAACTTTTTTAATCAAAATAATTTATAGTGATAAATTATAATATTTAGTGGTTTTAAAGTATAATTAGAATATATTTTTACCATTTTATCCAATGGTGGTCATTATAATTAATTTAACATTGAAATTGGATATAAACAATTGCCAATCTTTTGATATAAATTGTTTCTTAAAACACGCTATTTGTTGTGACAGCGGGAATTAATTATAAAATTAATTAATGCAACTTATATGTTTGGAATTTTTTAAAATAGACATCATTTTTTAATTCGGAATATCAATTATAGCTTAGGGTGAAATTTTGGCATTGTTCTGAAAAACTTCAATTTTTGATGAATAGTGAAACCACTAAGTGGTAGTTAAATAACTGATTTTTCGTTTAAATGAAATATTACCACTTCTGTAATTTGATTTTCAAAAATCCGACAGACATAGTTGTCATTAAGAAGTAAAATGTGGTTCAATGAGATTAAAATAATTTTTTGGTGAATAGTAACTTTTAAGTTCTTAATCGTGATTAGAGGTAATTAGTGTAGTTTAAGGTACAAATAATGTTTTAATAATATGAGATGAGCATGGAACTTGTCATACTCCTATTTGATGATTCATGGCCGACCAATACAACCCATGGGTCAACTTGGGGACCCCATGGAGCCACTTTAGTTGGAAAATGACATTAATATATATTTATTTAATGTTAAAATTAAATTGACACAAACATGAGTTGTTTTACTAAAACAGTTTTTAAGTGGGGTTACACAAGTCCAAATTTTGATTATAAATATTCATTAGAAAGATAAAAAGATTTCCTACATCATAGTATTTTTTTTATAATTTTTAGACATTAAATAAATTAAATTATTTATGACATCATTATGATGCGGCGATGACCTCATTATTTAACGATTTAAATAAAATGAGAAGATAATGCAAAATCCAAGGCTTACACTTGTCCAAATCCTATTTGATGAAGAGATTTCGAACCCTTATCACCTTATCCACGAATTATATAAGGGTGGGACCTTTAGAATCCGAAAATCATTGTGTAATAATGTAACATTTCAATCTTTCCAAAAGAGCCCCTCCTCTCCACTTATAAAAGGCCCCCACCTCTCCCACCTTATTCACACCTTCAAGCCATTTGGCTCGGCCAACCTCTGCCCAAATACTCTACCAACTTCCCCCTCTTACTCCTAGAAGCCTCACTTTGGGCAGAACTCTTCCCAAGGAAGCCTTTGGCTCAAATCAAAAAGAGTTACCCGATTTTGAGGTAATGTCTTCTCTAATGTTGTTTTGTTTTATTTTTCTTCTCCAACCCCCTAAACTCTTTTTATTCATTTCTTTTGTAAAAACACAAGTATCCTCAATATACTAGGATGTTGTTATAAGAAGTATTCTAGATACACTTACACACACCTACATCTAATGGTTAAAGAACATACAGTTTCTGTGGATGGTGAATTTCTGCCTCACGAAACGATGATTGTTCAACACTCATATAACACCTTCAAAGGTGGCCATTAAGATGTAACTACTTTTATATATGATATATAATATGTTTATGTTTTACTTATGCTTCTGTATTTCTCATTTATGGCATACTTTATGATTTCCATTATGGGTAAAACGCGATAATTTCATTTTAGGAAGTGCGGACTACCGCCCCCTCAAAGTGATTTGAATCGTTAATGCCATATGTGGGATGTATAAAGGATGGAGTAAATGGTATTATACACTATATTATAATGGAATTATATTATACATTTATATCATTATGATTTAGTTCCATTAAATATGAAATTGAAATGAAAGTAGCGTTCATGCGTACGTACGGCTTACCGTCTCCATGAACGGTGCATTTCATTTCTTACCTCTAAATGTTACATAATATTATAAATGAATGTATATACTGTATATATAATATATATATATGACATCTAAATCATGAATATAATTCTGGATATAATGGATATTCTACCACATGAACAACTTGTAATTATAAGAAGTTTATTGTTGACTCAAGTACCAAAGATCGACAAAACGGCCGTTATTAACTTAAATAATTACATAATGTTCATAACATTGTAATAAGTGATATAAAAAGGATAATGAAATTGAAAATGGTTCTTAATAAGGTAGATATTAACTCTAGTTTATTATTCAGGAGGTTAAAGAACGGTTGAGTCAAGTCGGACACAAGGTAAGGGAACTTCTTAACCCAATTTCTATTCTTTGGGTTAATCTCCTACTTTCAAATTATGTCATGATATTTTTATGTCCTATCTTGTATTTGTACATTATTTATGTGTACTTATAGTGAATACACATTATAGATGTACTTTATTTAAAAAAATGATCTTTTTAAGGACTTCGTCTCTATCCCCTTTCGTTGAGGAATATTTGGTTTTATACACAACTTTCTGTTATACGGTGTATAAACCCCTTTGACTTTTATGTTTATTCAAAAGGAATCTTTTTTATACGAAGCGTTTACTAAACGAAAAAAGGGAATGTTTTTGTCGTACGTATGCGGCGACAACGACTTCTCCGCCGCCGTGACCACTATTTGAGTTTTGGCTTCCTCTACAAGCCATACCCTTTTTTTTAATGAAAAATAAATACCATGTTATACTTTTCTTTTATTTTGGTATTGAAAATGTTTTTGAAAGCGTTTTTTATATCAATGTGTTGTATTGATATCTTGTGATTGAAATGTGGAAATGTTATGTTTCCTTTATGCATGTTTTATGTGATACGATTATGTTATGGTTTATGAGATGTTTAAACCTGTTCATATGAGGAATGTATTGGACTTAATAAGTGATGGGTGGAGCCCACTATAGCTCCTCGATGCATTGGTAGGTCTCATGAGACAACTAGACGTGGAATTGGCCGAGGCCCTTTCCCAATTTGATTTGTGATTTTGGCCGAGGCCTTAATCATATTAGACGTCTTGGCCGAGGCCTTGACAAAATGTTTCAGGATGTCTGGCATTATACATTCCATCATTATGAAAGTGGTTATTGATATTTCATGTGATTATTCGACCAGTAGAATATCCATGTGAAGAAGTGAATGGCATTATCTCATTTTACTTTTGCCATATTATGTTGATGTTCAAGTTTAAAAGGCTTTTGTTTTAGTTATACATTGCCTTAAATTTTTATGTTTATTTATGAAAGCTTCCGCAATATTGTTATCCTTACTGAGCATCTGAGCTCACCCCTTTCAATGTTTTAATATTTTCCAGGATGTGAAGAAGTATTTTATGAATGACCTGCAGGGATTGTGAGAAGAGGATATGAGTGTGGACTATGGAGACTTTTTTATTTTTGTTTTTCACTTTATGATGTAATGTAACGTTTACGAATGTATCTAGTGTTTCCAAGGCTACTAAACTAATCGGTCTTTCGAGACTTGATCTTTTGTGATCATTCCAATGTTACGAAGTAATGCACCGACTCTGGGTAGCTGGGGTCGGGGGTTACAGTTGGTATCAGAGGCAGTTTATTAATAACCTTGGAAGCTAGATTTAGATAAACTCTGATTAGAGCGCATATCCCAAAGATAGACTTTGAGGATTAGTATAGAAGAACTTCCTAGAATTTTGTTATTATAGAGATTTTGTGAGTTTTCCGAGAAATACATCCCTGTATGGATACGAGCAAGTAGAGGCGGCTCTGGCACAGATGTACCTAGGGGTAAAACCCGAAAACACCGCTTTGAGCTGGACTCGAACGGGAACTGGTGCACGACAACGGGCGTTGCTGCACTCTTGGTTACGACACTCCCAGGGGATATGCTTAGGATAATTCTCATTTTATTTACAAACCACTATGAAGGGTTATGAGTATATACTTCCTCAGAGAAAACATTTCTTTTTATGATTATGGATTATATCCATAAATAGTTCAATTTATGTAAAGTGTTTAACAAGTATGGAATTATGTATTTTGATTCATAAACTAATCTAGTTTATGCCATTGTTTAGAAATGGCACCTAGTGGAAGGAATGGAAACCGTATCAATGCACGAACTCCATGTAGGGATTGCCCTCCTGCTCAAGATAATTATTGTGGATCTGGAGATACAACTGGTGCTAATCAACTTATTACCATACTGGGACAACTCACTCAGGTTATGAATAATAACCTTACTCGTATGGAGCTCCCTGATCCGCAACGTGGAGGATCAATGCTAGACCGTTTCATGAGGCAACAACCACCAACCTTCAATGGGAGTACAAATCCTATAGTAGCTGAGCAATGGATAAATTCCTTAGAGAAAATATTCCATGCCTTGGGGAGTAGTGAAAGGGAGAAGGTTGTCATGGCAGTTTACCGCCTCACTGGAGATGCCGATCAGTGGTGGTCGCTGATTCAAAACACAAAGGAAGATGATGACGTATCGAATATGGAATGGAGGGAGTTCAAAGAGCTTTTCATAGAAAAATACTTTCCTCGTGACCATCGAGCAGATATGGAAAGGCAATTTTTGAGTTTGAGGCAGAAGGAGGATGAGAATGTCGCAAAGTATGAGGCTAACTTTACAAGGTTAGCGAGGCATGCTACCGATTATATACGTAACCCAAGGAGTAAGATTGATCGTTTCTTTGATGGGTTAAAACCATTTCTCCGTCGAGCTTTAGTATCACAATCCTTCTCATCATACGAAGATATTGTCTCGTGTGCTATCAAGACAGAAAAGGAATTCTCTAAGTCTTATGACAACAAAGTAAAGCAAGAGAAGAAGAGAACGGTGGAACAAGAGACAGATAAAGGGAAAAAGGAAAAGAAGGATTTTCCATTATGTGATAATTGTGGGAAGAATCACCCTGGTTCTTGCCTAAAAGGAATGAGAGTTTGTTATAAATGTGGAGAGAAGGGTCACCAGGCTCGTGATTGCAAGGGAAAGAAAGAGGATATCAAAGTTGAATGCTACAATTGTAGATAAATGGGTCATTATGCAAATGAATGTCCTAAGCATCAGGGAAACTTACCTCAGAAAAGGCCAAGGGATCAAGGACAATCTTATGCTGTTACTACAGTTGAAGCAGAATAACTAATGTATTTGTGCTTTTGGACTCATGGATTATATTCTGGTTATTAGAATAATGTGATATATATATAAGGATTGTACTGCAGTACTTGTTGATTTCAGTAAGGTTTTAATATGATGAAGGTAATTATATTTTTAGTATGTGACAATAAGAGAAACTTTACTTTGTTTGGGGAATCTGATAAATTGATTTTGGAATTAAGAGACCTTTTAGAGAAAGTTTGGACAGAGGTATTTTGGATAACTATAAAGGTTGGAGTGGATTAAGTTGATCTTTGGATAGTATTGTTTAAGGTTAAAAAAAATTTATGAAGATTATTTTTGGAATATTATGATACTATAGTTTTAGGAAAAGGACAACCTGCAGGGTGGGGCATAACCCGTCGCGTCGGACAAAGCTGCAGGAATCGAACCCACAATCATAGTGCGACAAGCCTTTATTTCCTACCACTAGCCTACAGGAAGTCCCTGGTTATTACAAAATAGTTTTACTAATCTAAATGGTATGTGTTAACATTTGGAACCTTATACAATTAGGATAAATAGAATATTTTTGAGTTCCGTTACCATTTGGAGTAAAAGTTGGGTTTGTGGTAAAAATTTATTAAAGAATGAAAGTATACATAACAAGTATGTATATTCCCTTATGTTCTTAGTAAATCTCCTAAATAAATTCCTCAACATTATAAAAGGTAACTTAAAACAAAAATTTTGTCGGTTAACTTTTCCAACTGGGGATTCAGTGACCGTTTAACCAATCACAAGTTTGTGATTTTCTTGTGGTTAAACTTTCTCCTAATCCTGTTTTCTATAACTCTCCATCAGACCTTGATGGTTTGTTTCTCCTCCATATCCATATTTTCATAGAATCCAAGAATGGGCTATATCGGGTGACCTTTGTACTTATCTTGCTTTCTTTTAATGTTATATATTTATTAACCTTATTTCCGATGTGGGTTTTCCACAAAGGTATTTTCAATTTTCAACCTTTTATTTTCAAAGAAAAAAATTTCAAATTGCGAGGACGCAATTTATTGAAGGAGGGGAGAATGTAACACCCCGAGCTTTCACGATACGCCTCTCTTTCAATAATGCAATAGCTTGCATTATACGCAACTTCGAGTTCTAACACACCGCAACTAATAAAAGTAGCCGTTATGAATAGTAATAACCACTTTTTAAATTTATAGAAATTTTATCTTTCAAAATGGAATTCATTTTTGTATTCGTAATATTGAAATTATCCAAAGTTGAATTTTTTGTAATTTTCTGAGAACTTCCAATTTTTTATGAATAGTGAAAATTACTTAAAACAACTTTTTTAATAAAAATAATTTATAGTGATAAATTATAATATTTAGTGGTTTTAAAGTATAATTAGAATATATTTTTACCATTTTATCCAATGGTGGTCATTATAATTAATTTAACATTGAAATTGGATATAAACAATTGCCAATCTTTTGATATAAATTGTTTCTTAAAACACGCTATTTGTTGTGACAGCGGGAATTAATTATAAAATTAATTAATGCAACTTATATGTTTGGAATTTTGTAAAATAGACATCATTTTTGAATTCGGAATATCAATTATAGCTTAGGGTGAAATTTTGGCATTGTTCTGAAAAACTTCAATTTTTGATGAATAGTGAAACCACTAAGTGGTAGTTAAATAACTGATTTTTCGTTTAAATGAAATATTACCACTTCTGTGATTTGATTTTCAAAAATCCGACAGACATAGTTGTCATTAAGAAGTAAAATGTGGTTCAATGAGATTAAAATAATTTTTTGGTGAATAGTAACTTTTAAGTTCTTAATCGTGATTAGAGGTAATTAGTGTAGTTTAAGGTACAAATAATGTTTTAATAATATGAGATGAGCATGACACTTGTCCTACTCCTATTTGATGATTCATGGCCGACCAATACAACCCATGGGTCAACTTGGGGACCCCATGGAGCCACTTTAGTTGGAAAATGACATTAATATATATTTATTTAATGTTAAAATTAAATTGACACAAACATGAGTTGTTTTACTAAAACAGTTTTTAAGTGGGGTTACACAAGTCAAAATTTTGATTATAAATATTCATTAGAAATCTAAAAATATTTCCTACATCATAGTATTTTTTTTTATAATTTTTAGACATTAAATAAATTAAATTATTTATGACATCATTATGATGCGGCGATGACCTCATTATTTAACGATTTAAATAAAATGAGAAGATAATGCAAAATCCAAGGCTTACACTTGTCCAAAGCCTATTGGATGAAGAGATTTCGAACCCTTATCACCTTATCCACGAATTATATAAGTGTGGGACCTTTAGAATCCGAAAATCATTGTGTAATAATGTAACATTTCAATCTTTCCAAAAGAGCCCATCCTCTCCACTTATAAAAGGCCCCCACCTCTCCCACCTTATTCACACCTTCAAGCCATTTGGCTCGGCCAACCTCTGCCCAAATACTCTCCCAACTTCCCCCTATTACTCCTAGAAGCCTCACTTTGGGCAGAACTTTTCCCAAGGAAGCCTTTGGCTCAAATCAAAAAGAGTTACCCGATTTTGAGGTAATGTCTTCTCTAATGTTGTTTTGTTTTATTTTTCTTCTCCAACCCCCTAAACTCTTTTTATTCATTTCTTTTGTAAAAATACCAGTATCCTAAATATACTAGGATGTTGTTATAAGAAGGATTCTAGCTACACTTACACACACCTACATCTAATGGTTAAAGAACATACGGTTTCTGTGGATGGCGAATTTCTGCCTCACGAAACGATGATTGTTCAACACTCATATAACACCTTCAAAGGTGGCCATTAAGATGTCACTACTTTTATATATGATATATAATATGTTTATGTTTTACTTATGCTTCTGTATTTCTCATTTATGGCATACTTTATGATTTCCATTATGGGTAAAACGCGATAATTTCATTTTAGGAAGTGCGGACTACCGCCCCCTCAAAGTGATTTGAATCGTTAATGCCATATGTGGGATGTATAAAGGATGGAGTAAATGGTATTATACAATATATTATACTGTAATTATATTATACATTTATATCATTAAGATTTAGTTCCATTAAATATGAAATTGAAATGAAAGTAGCGTTCATGCATACGTACGGCTTACCGTCTCCATGAACGGTGCATTTCATTTCTTACCTCTAAATGTTACGTAATATTATAAATGAATGTATATACTGGATATATAAGATATATATGACATCTAAATCATGAATATAATTCTGGATATAATGGATATTCTACCACATGAACAACTTGTAATTATAAGAAGTTTATTGTTGACTCAAGTACCAAAGATCGACAAAACGACCGTTATTAACTTAAATAATTACATAATGTTCATAACATTGTAATAAGTGATATAAAAAGGATAATGAAATTGAAAATGGTTCTTAATAAGGTAGATATTAACTCTAGTTTATTATTCAGGAGGTTAAAGAATGGTTGAGTCAAGTCAGACACAAGGTAAGAGAACTTCTTAACCCAATTTCTATTCTTTGGGTTAATCTCCTACTTTCAAATTATGTCATGATATTTTTATTTCCTATCTTGTATTTGTACATTATTTATGTGTACTTATAGTGAATACACATTATAGATGTACTTTATTTAAAAAAATGATCTTTTTAAGGACTTCGTCTCAATCCCCTTTCGTTGAGGCATATTTGGTTTTATACACAACTTTCTGTTATACGGTGTATAAACCCCTTTGACTTTTATGTTTATTCAAAATGAATATTTTTTATACGAAGCGTTTACTAAACGAAAAAAGGGAATGTTTTTGTCATACGTATGCGGCGACAACGACTTCTCCGCCGCCGTGACCACTATTTGAGTTTCGGCTTCCTCTACGAGCCATACCCTTTTTTTTAATGAAAAATAAATACCATGTTATACTTTTCTTTTATTTTGGTATTGAAAATGTTTTTGAAAGCGTTTTTTATATCAATGTGTTGTATTGATATCTTGTGATTGAAATGTGGAAATGTTATGTTTCCTTTATGCATGTTTCATGTGATACGATTATGTTATGGTTTATGAGATGTTTAAACCTGTTCATATGAGGAATGTATTGGACTTAATAAGTGACGGGTGGAGCCCACTATAGCTCCTCGATGCATCGGTAGGTCTCATGAGACAACTAGACGTGGAATTGTCCGAGGCCCTTTCCCAATTTGATTTGTGATTTTGGCCGAGGCCTTAATCATTTTAGACGTCTTGGCCGAGGCCTTGACAAAATGTTTCAGGATGTCTGGCATTATACATTCCATCATTATGAAAGTGGTTATTGACATTTCATGTGATTATTCGACCAGTAGAATATCCATGTGAAGAAGTGAATGGCATTATCTCATTTTACTTTTGCCATATTATGTTGATGTTCAAGTTTAAAAGGCTTTTGTTTTAGTTATACATTGCCTTAAATTTTTATGTTTATTTATGAAAGCTTCCGCAATATTGTTATCCTTACTGAGCATCTGAGCTCACCCCTTTCAATGTTTTAATATTTTCCAGGATGTGAAGAAGTATTTTATGAATGACCTGCAGGGATTGTGATAAGAGGATATGAGTGTGGACTATGGAGACTTTGTTATTGTTGTTTTTCACTTTATGATGTAATGTAACGTTTACGAATGTATCTAGTGTTTCCAAGGCTACTAAACTAATCGGTCTTTCGAGACTTGATCTTTTGTGATCATGCCAATGTTACGAAGTAATGCACCGACTCTAGGTAGCTGGGGTCGGGGGTTACACTTAACATGGAAAAAACATGGGTGAAATTCCCTTTTAAAAAATTTACAAGAATGCCACTCCTTCTCCACTATAAAAGTCACTCACCCATCCCAATTATTCACACATATAAATACTATTATCTTGACCAAACCCTACCAAAATATCTCCCCAACATCCCTCCTCTCATCCTAGAAGACTCATTTTGGGAATAAATCCAAGCAAGGAAGTCTTTTGGTATAAACTAAAAGGATTTACCTGAATAAGAGGCAACATTCTTCAACCATCACTTTTGTTTCATTTCTTTATCCACCCTTAAATTATTATTATATCATTAGTATATAATAAAATAATTATAATTTATATACTGTAATGTTTTTATTCTAATATTTCAACCTAAACTTTCACACACATCCATCAGATTGGATACACAATCATCGTTCATGTGTATGGCGAACTACCGCCTCGCGAACCGATGTCATTAGTCATTCCATTTATAGACTTTAAAGGTTGTAAATAATGATGTATTTATAGTCTATATATCATATATATGAAAATTATAATGTATTTATGCTTATTTAATTCTTATATAACTCATACCTTCATGATTTCTATTTTGTAGGAATACGATAACATCGTTTGTGGACGTGTGGACTACCGCCTCCTCAAAGCGATGTGATTTGTTCACGCTATACATGGAATGTATAAAGGATGATTTTAATTAACACATGTGATATATATTATATAATTATTATACTAGAATTATAATATACATATATACTATTTACTTTTTATTCTTTTAATATGACAATAAAATGAAAACAACATTCATGCGTACATAGGGTCTACCGTCTCTATGAACGGTGCATTTCATTTCCTATCTCTAAATATTATGGATTATTATGAAAAAATATATAATGAATATATATGATAATTAAATAATGTTTTATATTCTTTATATGATGAAATCATTATCAACGTAAGAAGAACAAAAATAAAAAGTCAAAACATACTCGAAAAACTTGGAAATTAACACCCAAGATAGTGAAAATAATGAAATATTTTTAACAAACGGGTAATAAGATATTATAAGAAGATAATATATGATATTATAAATATAATTATGGTTTTTTTATAAGTTAGTAACATGTTTAAAACCTTTATGCATGATTTTAAAGGATGTTCACCCAAAAGGGAATGCAAGGTAAGAGATTACATCTCAATTTACATTCCATTGATACTTATTTGTTATTATGCACCAATTAAATTTCACGTAGTTTATATAATTACCATTTGTAATTTAATATCATGATTAAATCATACTTTATGGTATTTTGAGTTTCACTATGAACTATCTCATTCAAGGGGTTTTAACTTGAAATTTACTAAGTGGTAAAAGTTATCATTACAATATCACTTTATTTTGTGATTGTTAACTTTATCTTAATACAACCACTTAATTATTATCATTTTTATTATACATTTAATTTTAAATATCCATATTATCATTCAATGGATATCAGTATTTTCTAAACCGTATACCATTTTTACATATGGTGTTCACTTTGACAATTATTTGAAATATTGATAAATCCATATCTTTTACTCAATAAAAATATTTAATGATAAGGAATATTTTTAATTAATTAAATAGAATATTTTATATATAAGGAATGATTTGAACATGCACTATACGGGTTGGGGACCAGTAAATGCAAGCCCCTTGATGCATTGGTAGTCTCATGAGACGAATCAATTGGCCACATCAGAGTAGTTTAAAAAGTCTTGAGAATAAATCTTGATGGTAAAAGTATCATGTTCCTGGGAAACATGACATTTAATAATTAATAATTTCCTTTATTGAGAATTTATTTATTGTTAATATCGATGATATTTTTTCTTTGACACATCTATGGATGCATTTCATTCTCAGTTTATTGATTAAATGGAATTTGTTTTAGTTATCTACTATGCCATATTAATTATGCCTTATTGAGATATTTATATGGAATTATGATTATTGATTAATTATTGATTCTACTATAGTTACCCTTACTAAGAATTTGAGATCACCTTTATTTTTTTTCCTTTTCCTAGGATATGAGTAAAAAATATTTGAATGATATTTTAAGGATGGAATTAATTTCATTTTATTATGTATCATATTTTATTTTTTATTTCCCAATGTAATATGGATATCATGTATGTAATCTGGTTTTCCAAAACTACTAAACTGATCAGTCCTTTTAGATTTAATTCCTTGTAATCATTCCAATGTAATAAAGTAATGAATTGGATCCGGGCTACTGGGTCTGGGGTGCTACAGTTGGTATTAAAGGAAGTTTATTAGAAACCCTGAAAACAAGATTTAGGAAAACATAGATTAGGGAACATAACCCTAAGATATAATTTGAGGATAAGTATAGAATAATGTCCATGAATTTTGGTAAGGTAGAGATTATGTGGGTATTTATAGAAATACATCCCTATATGAATACTATAAGTGGACGTGGTTCTGGTACAAATGTACATAGGGGTAACAACTCTGAAAAGGTGTGTTGGGCCTAACTCAAGTGTAACCTGGTACATGATAACAAGACTTACTGCATACTTTGTTTGACACTCCTAGGGGATATGCTTAGGATAATTCACATTTCATTAAAAAACATCATAAAGTATTTAAAAGTAAAGATATCCCCAAAAAAACCATGTTTAATATTGTGATATTAGATACACATAAAATTTTCAATTTATGTTATGTATTTCACTAGTTTTGGGATTATACATTTTGTTACATAATGTTATGATATAATCCAGTATATATCATTTTTTAGAAATGGTGATTGGATGGAAGAAAGGTATAAGTACTCAAGGCCAATGTATATGTTGACCTACTAAGAAATATGATATAACATGTATTGGAACTGAGAAAGTTATGGATATATTAGGGTAGCTTAATCAGGTTATGAAAAATAACCTTGTCCAAATGGAGAAACCTATTTCATAATGAGATTATCTGATGTTAAATCACTTTATGTGCCAAAGGTCCCCATCATTTTGTGGGACTACTGACCCAATGGAGACTAAGAAATGGATTATGTCTTTGGAGAATATATTCATGGCATTGGGATGTGGTGAAAAGGAAAAGGTTACACTTATAGTGTATTGTCTCAATGGAGATTCTGATCAATGGTGTCTATTGATCCAAATTACTAGAAGGGAATATGAAATAAAACTCATTAAATGTAATGTTTTTAAGGAGAAATTATTTGAAAAATATTTCCCTCATGAGTAACAAAATGAGATGAAGATAAAGTTCCTTAGTTTAAAGAAAAAGGAAGAGGAAAGTGTTATGGATTATGAAGATACCTTTAAAAGGTTAACAAGGCATGCTAAAAATTTCATACGCAACACGAAGTGCAATATTGATCACTTCTTTGAAGGGCTTAAGCCAGGTCTCTGAAGGGAACTGTTATATCAAACCTTTTCTTCATATGATGAAATAGTTTTATGTGCTATCAATACAGAGAAAGAATTCTCCAATACTTATATATTAAAAGGAAATCAAAAGAATAAGATAATGGAAGAGAAAATAATAGATAAAGGGAAGAAGGGAAAGAAGGATTTTCCAACATGTGATAACTATGGAAAGAATGACCCTATAAAATGCCTAAAAGGATTGGTATTTTGTTATAAGTGTGGAGAAAATGGTCACTATGAAAAAGAATGAAAATGAAAGAAGGAAAAAACTTCTATTAAGTGTTATAATTTCAAGGATATGGGGAACTACACAAATGGATTCCCTAAGAATCAAGGGATTATACCTCAAAAGAAACTAAGGGATCAAGGTCAAGCATATGTTATTAACACAATCTAAGTGGAATGATTAATGTGATTCTATATTTGGATCTAAGAAATATGTTGTAAAATTATTTATCGATGATGTTATCATCATATGAATTATGAAATATATAAGGATAGTACTACAACACTTTTTCATTAAATATTTGAGATTGTATGTTGAATGGTACCAATAAAATTGATTTTGTAACAAGTTAATTTTTTTTGGAAAATACATGTTTGAGGGAACAATAAGCCTCAATATGTTCCTAATGTTGAGATAATTATTCTTGGATAAAGAGATGAGTGATATGAATAAATTAAATTAGATACTAATAACTACCATGGAAATGATTATAAAGTGTTGGGTCATAATCTTTTGGAAAGTTCAACCATTTATGAAATGGTTTAAGTTGAACTTTGGATGTAGTTTTAGAGATTGATGTATTAATTAACCATATAATGGAACCTTTACTAATAAAATATGTAGAAATAGTTCAAGTAATGAAAAAATGATAATATTATTCTTATATAAATATATCAAGTAATTTTATTTACTTATATTCTTATAGAATGAAATAATTCCTCAACTCTAGGAAAAATGGTCTTGAAAAAAAAACGTTGTCCTATTATCATCATTTTTGATGATATCAATGGCCTTTATTCACAACTTTGTTTTGTGGTTTTGTGGTAAAAAACTTTCTCATGAACATTTTCTCTATCACTATCTATCATAACTTGATAGTTAGATTTTTCTTCCATGTCCATGTTTTCACTAATGTTCTCCTATTCGAAAGCCTAGTTTTGTGTCAACCTTAACATTTTCCTTTCCTTCTTATTAAGAAGATGCATTATTAACCCAATTTAAAATGTGAGTTTTTAAATAATAGTTTATTTTCAAATATAAATTCCTTGATTACTGAGATCAAGTTTAAATTGTGAGAATTCAATTTAATTAAGGTGGGGAGAATGTAAAACCCCAAAATTCTAAAATAATAACATTTTATTTAATAGCATGTGTGACACGCAACACCAAGCACAAAAAGGAATATAACATCTTAATAATTTATGATATATTTAATATTGTAAATAATTATATTCTCTAGATTTTAATGCACTCAACACTAATTCATTTTTAATTACACACAAGAACGAATTTGTTCGATAGTTTTCATTACACACATGACCGAGTTTTATCAAAAAACAATATATTATTAAAATATTTTCATTTAATATAATAAGATATAACCTAGCCATTAAATTGGAGGTTATGTATATGATTAAATATCTTATAAAAGTATATGTTTGAATTCATTGGTTAAAAATTAGTTATAAATGAATATATAACCCAATTGAATATAAATGAAATGTTTTTATAAAAAACTATTTTTATGTGTAGAAGGAGTTTTATCTTAATAAAATTAAATTAATTACTATTAGTGAATTATTGTAAAAAAAATTATATATTATATATTCAATTAAATATTTATGATATTTATCTAATATATTTGATAGACATAGGATAATAACAAACCCAATATTACGCATAAAAAACTATATTTTTATAAAGGCGGTTTTCCCGCCTTTTAATGACATGCCAATTTTAAATATAAAAGTTGAAAATTTTATAAATTTTATATTTAAAAATAAAATTATTTTTTTAAATAATAATCTCAAAAATATATTAGGGTGAATTTTTGATATTTTTCTGTGAAATTTCATTTTTTATGAATAGTTAAACATACTGAATTTTAATTGAAAATCACTTCTTTGTATAATTTATTTATAATGATAAATTATATTTTAAATAGGTTTTAAAGTAAAATTATATTAATTATACATAAATAAATAAAATTTAGTTCATTGGAATCAACTTCATTTTGAAATTGGCTATAAAAACATAACAAACTTTTGAACAGTTTTACTTTAAAAACCTATATTGTCGTCCCATCTGTGGGATTAATTTTAAATTAATTTATACCACTTATGTGATTAGAATTTGTAAAAATGAGTTCCACATTTAGAATCAGAATAATTTATAATATTCTTTAATGATTTCAACTTAGTTTTTGACTAAAAAGATTAGTGAAAGTAATTAAAATTGATTACAACAATTAAGAGAAAAATTAGCTTAACAAGGGACCAAATCTTAAATTTAAGGGAAAAAATGACCTAGAAACATATAAAAAACCTATTTTATGGATATATTTTGACCCTATAATCCATTTTATTTAAATTTTTTCATTATTGGATTCACTTGATGTGGAAAAAACATGGGTGAAATTCCCATTTCAAAAATTTACAAGAATGCCACTCATCCACTATAAAAAGGCACCCACCCCTCCCTCTTATTCACACCTCTAAAGCCAATTGGATCATCAAAAACCTACCCAAATAGCTCCAAAAAATCACTCCCATAATCCTAGAATCCTAAATTTGGGAATAAATCCAACCAAGGAAGTCTTTTGGTATAAACCAAAAGGAGTTACCCGAATAAGAGTTAACATTCTCCAACCATCACTTTTGTTTCATATCTTTATCCACCCCATCGATTATTCTTATATAATTACTATATAATAACATTAGTATCCTAAATATACTTTAATATTTTTATGTTAAGATTTATACCTACAATTTCACACACATCCATCAAATGGGATACACAATGATCGTTCGTGTGTATGAAGGACTACCACCTCGCGAACCAATGTCATTTTTTCTTTCATTTACCACATTTCAAGGTTAGAAATAATGAGGGATTTATAGTTTATAAATGATATATATGATAATTATAATTTCTTTATCCTTATATAATTCTTATATAACTCATAACTTCATACTTTTCATTTTATGGGAATACGATAACATCATTTGAGGATGTGTGGACTACAGCCTCCTCAAAGCGATGTGATTCATTCATTCTATAAATGGAATGTATAAAGGATGATTTTAATTAAAACATTTAATACATATAATTCAATTATTATACTGTAATTATAATATACATATACACCATTTACTTTTTATTCTTTTAATACGGCAAGAAAATGAAAACAACGTTCATGTGTATGTACGACCTACCATCCCCATGATCAGTGCATTTAATTTCCTATCTACAAATGTTATGGATTATTATGAAAACATATATAATAAATATATTTTATAATTAAATAATTATTTAAATTCTTTATATGATGAAATTATTATTTACATAAGAAGAAAAAAATAACAAGTCAAAACATACTCGAAAAACTAGGTAATTAACACCGAAATAGTGAAAATAATAAAAGATTGTTAACAAATGGGTAATAAGATATTATAAGAAGCTAATATATTTTATTATAAATATTATTATGGTACTCGTATAAGTTAGTAACATGTTTAAAATCCTTATATAGGAGGTTAAAGTACGTTCACCCAAAAGGAAACACAAGTTAAGAGATTTCATCTTAATTTACATTTCATTGAAACTTATTTGTTATTATGCACCAATTAACTTTAATGGGGTGTATATAATGCCAATTTGTCATTTAATATCATTATTCACTCATAATTCATGGTATTTTAAGTTTAAATTTGAGTTATCTCATTCAAGGGGTTTTGATTTGAAAATTACCAAGTGGTAAAAGTTATTATTGCAATATCACTTTATTTTGTGAGTATTAACTTTTTATTAAAACAATCACTTCCTTATGATTTTTTTATTGTAAATTAAATTTTAAATATAAATATTCTAATGAAATGGATATAATTATTTCCTAAACCATATACCATTTTTATATACATTTTTTACTTTGACAATTATTTGAAATATTGGTAAATCAGTATCTTTTTCTCAATATGGATATTTAATGATAAGGAATTTTGTTCATTAAATAAATAAATTATTAGATATATTAGGAATGATTTATAAATGAACTATATGAGTTTGTGAATAGTTAATGAAATCCACTTGATGCATCAGTAGTCTCATGATATGAATCAGTTGGCTAGATCAGAGTAGTTTGAACTATCTTGAGAATAAATATTGATGGTAAAGGTGTCATGTGTCTAGGAAACATGATGTACAATAATTAAGAATTTACTTTATTGATAATTTATTTATCATTATTATCCAAGAGATTTTTTCTTTGAAATATCTATGAATACATTTCATTCTCAATTTATTGATTAAATGACACGTGTTTCAGTTATTTACCATACTATATTGATTACGCCTTATCGAGATATTTATATGGATTGTGTGATCAGTAATTTACCTCTCCTTGATGATTATGAACATTGATTCATTATTTCTTCCATTGTACTTAGCCTTACTAATCATTTGATCTCACCCTTATTTTTCTTTCTTTTCCCAGGATACAAAGAAGAAATATTTGAATGAGATTTCAAGGATTTAGTTCATTTAATTTTATTATGTATCATGTTTTATTTTCTATTTCCCAATGTAATATGGGTATCATGTATATAATATGGTTTTCCAAAACTTTTAAACTTATCAGTACTTTTAGATTTGATTCCTTGTAATCATTTAGATGTAATAAAGTAAGGCACCAGCTCCGTGTTACAGGGGTTAGGGTGCTACGAGAACTATCTTCTTATTCTCTACCTAGGATTATGATCTATTTGATTTGGGAGTTTTTCACTCCTTTGTTGTAACTAACTTAGTTCGATCTCTAGGACTCAAGTTAGAGAGGCTTCCAGTGCCCTTGGTTTTTTCTATTCTAGTATAAGTTAAATCTGAATTTCTTGATGTATGTCAGAGCTATGAGCTAATAATAGGAAAACATCAGTAATTTGGGGATCTCTTCTCACTATAGATACAACCATACAATTTCATTATCGACATGAATTGATTATATTCTATTCATTACATTTTTTATTTCTTCTAGAGGAAGGTTGTTTTATTTTATGTTATGGGAGATTTCATTGTGTTTTTTGGAAAGAAGGAGCATCAGATGGATCAAATTCATATAGATCCCTTGTCTTCTCAGCTGATAGAGTTGAGGTTGGAGTTAATGGGGGTTTAAGAAGAAGTATTATTGAGAGTAGTGTATAAATTCACTGATGTTTTTTTTCTGAAGAGGTTTTAACACTACTACCTCAACATGATATCAAATTTAGGATAAATTTATATCCCCATGCCTCTTCAATTTTGATGAATCCTTATCATATGAAACCTTTTGAATTGAGAGAGTTAAGGATTCAGATATTTTTTTTTGTAGAATGGTTTCATCCATTTTAATGTGACTCCTTAGGGTGCTCAAGTTTTGTTTACTAAGAAGGTGGATGATAGCCTGAGATTGTGCATAGACTATTAGTGGTTGAACCAATTTAAATTAAAGAAATGACATCCTCTTATGAAGATAAATGATTTTTTTTGATTATTTTAAGGGAGATAGTTGGTTCTCAATGACTGATTTATGGTTTTCATATCATGAGATGAGGGTGTAAGATAAAGATGTCTCAAGGAATAAATTCAGTTATTGTTATGGTTACTTTAAATTCATGGTTTTGTTGTTTGGTTTCATGAATGTCCCAATATTTTTCATGGTCTTAATGAAATATATGTTTTGAGAGTTCATATATCAACTTGTGGTCATGTTCATCGATGATATCCTCATGTATTCAAGGTTTTAGGAGTATCACACCAATTATTTGAGGGATATTTTGGAGGTTCTTTGATGACATTAGATCCATGGGAAGTTAACTAACTACAAGTTTCATATGCATGGGGTGGATTTTATCAAGCATGTTGCATCTCATCCGAGAGTATATGTGGATCCTTTGAAGATCAAGGAAATATTTTATTATGTGGATCTCAAGAATGTTTTATAGGTTCATATATTACTTGTATTTGTAGGTTATTATAAGAGGTTCATGTCTGATTTCTCTTGGATTGTAAATGATTTTACATCCTTGACCAGGAAGGACCATACCATCATGTGGACTGATAAGTTCCAGGCGAGTTTTGATTACCCAAAAGAGAAACTGATCAGTGCTCTTATCCTTTAATTTCTAGAGGAGGGAGGCATGTTTGAGTTTTTTTATTCTTCTCACCTCGACCTAGGGTGTGTTTTGATGTAGTAGAGGGAAATGATATCATATGGGTCTTAGTGGTTTCATGCACACAAGCACAACTATACCACCCATGATTTTGAGTTGGTAGCAGTGGTATTTTCTTTGATGTTGCAGATACATTACCTCATTGGAGAGTGATTTGAGGCCTTCACTGATCATAAAAGTTTTAGGTATATATTCTCTTAGTGAGATTTAAATTTTCATCAGTGGTAATGGATGAAGTTCTCATAGTACTATTAATGAGATCTCCTATACACTAGGTAAAGGTAACATGGTTACTGATGTTTGAGTAAAAATTATCATGGTGGTATTGTTCATGAGTTTGGAGGTTCATAAAGGGTGATGGTGTAGCTTTCATCTTTTTTATCTTGATGTGGATGAATTTATTGTTAGTGGATGTTTATATTAGATTATTGTGGAGTTGTATTTATTGTAATGTGTCAAGGAGTCCTAGTTCTAAGATCTTGAGGTGGAAGTCTGGTGTGATCGTGTGATCTATGATGATGCCCTTGAGGGATGGTAATAGAATGATCAATATCAAGTGGCACGTGATATGGTTCTTCATGAGTTTCATAGACCATATTTGATAGTATATCTTGGTATATCCAATATGTATTATTCTTTGAGGATTCAGTTATGGTGGCTTGGGATGAAGAGGACAACGACTAAGTTTGTGTCTTGATGTCTAGTCTGTCATCAAATGAAAGTTGATCATTTTTTTCTTGGAGGTTTTATGCCCCCATTGGATGTCACCAAGTAGAAGTGGGATGAAGTATTAATGGATTTTGTTACCATTTTTTCCTGAACCCAAGGTGGGCATGATTTTATGCGGATGGTTGTTAACACATTAATGAAGTATTATCATTTATTAGTGATAAATTACTCGATATTGATGTATTATTTGGAGAATCTGTATGTGGAGGAGGCTATGTAGATTCATGGGGTTCTTAGGAAAATCATCTCTGACCAAGATCCTTGTTTTATCTCATGAGTTTGGAAGTTCATTTATCATGATTTTGGCTCTTAGTTACGCCTTATCATTGTTTTCCATCCTTAGATGAATGGGAAAACTGAGTAGACTATTTAGATATTAGAGGCCATGTGGAAACAATTCACTATATATTTTGGAGGTCCATGGGTGAATCACCTACCCTTGGTTGAGTTTACCTATAATAATAACTATCACTCTTCCATTGGAATCTATCCATTTGAGGTGTTGTATATATTGTGAGTGGGTGACCTATAAACAAATATTTTATGTAATTTTATTACCATTACATGTATAGAGTTTGATATAGACATATATTTATTATTGTCATAATAGTGTTGATAATTCTGTATCCACTATTTACATGGTGATGTCTTTAGATTATATGTTGTATAAAAAAATTATATTATTTCCTAACTATAATGAGAACCTCGAGATACTATGATAGTAATCTTAAATATTTTTCATATGGTCTAGATACATCATACAGATGGGACACAGATGATGTATGACTATAAGGTGTTGGGGGATTATAATAATTGAGTCTTCTTCTCATGAAATTTTCACTTGGTGATCTTGAGTAGATGAGATAATGAGGACTGGCCCTCAAATAGGAACACCACATGTTTTAGGTTTCATTGGTTGTTCCTATCTATGAACATGTGTATTGGTCTCCTGAATTGAGATTATTATCAATGTGTACCATTTGATCACATAATTTGATGTAAGGAAAAAACCATGACATTTAAGTCATGGTGAGGTAGCTTATGTTGGGTTCATCACTGGTTGTATGAAATTGGTTGAATGATCAAGATAAATTTTTTCACTTCTGAGTTAAGGAAGAGATATTTCATGGGATCAAGTTGACCAGGATGGTGGTAGCTTCATTAAATCCATGTCCATGGTACAATCAGGTAATTATATCTAGTAAGGTAACAAAATATATAAATAAACAAAAGAATGATGACACAAGTGTTCATCCTTCTTTATGAGATATTTCAAGACAAAGAGATTATATTACACAAAACATGTTCATAGGAGGTAGTCGTAGACATAAAATTACTTATCTTCTTAGGGCTATGATGGGTTTATAGACTCAGGTCTTATTACATGGGTAAAACTCACTGCTATCAAGATAAGGACCAAGAGGATCAAACATAAAGTGTATCCACAAGTTCCACCTATTTGGATTAATAAGAGTTTAAGATAAAGTGGGCCCCATGTGCATGGATCAGTGAGCATCTGAGTATGATTGATCAAAAGTAAAAATAATTAAACTATATTATTCAAGTTTAGATTAATGAATATTGAATGTATTTCTCAAGGTATTCACAATTTGTTTGATCATAAAAGTGAATATGAGAAAATATAATTTTTCGAACAAACATAACATGTTCAAGGTTCATTAAATTATTTAGAGATCTTAGGGAATAAGTTAATGGTTCTTATTTCATCAAATAACATGTTAAAGTGTTACAAGTAAGTGATAAAATATTTGTGACATTTATGAAATGTTTATGAAGTCATAAGTGTGCAAAAAGGTCTAAAGTGGTGGTTATTACTTTACAGGGAACAAATGAAATTTTGGAAAGTATAAACTAGGTATAAAATCTCATTTTAGCCTCTTGAATTGGGGTCTCCATAATTTGGATGAATTTAGAGAGATAATATATCATATCCTCTCCTCACAAGCTCGTAGAGAGAGAATACAAATTTAAAACAAGTTCAGAACGATCCTGCTTTCTCGATCGAGTCTATGTTCTTAATCAAATAATATTTATTTTATTTTATATAACAAAGAGTACATGAACCAGGTAAAAAAAATAGGAATAAGAAAAAAAGGAAACATGGGGGTTTGAAGTAATGGAGAACAAGGTCGTCCACTCTGACAATATTTTCTCCTTCAAAGGGTAAGGACCTAAGCTCTGTAAATCAAGTAATCTGCACATTATGGGTTTCCTTGGAGGCAAGAAAATCTGCAACTTTATTTCCCTCATGCCATGTATGAAGGATATACATGTGGTTTTTTCACGAGACCCTTGTACCTATGAATGTTGTACATAATAGACCAAAGTGTAGGTCCAAGACAATGAAAATCATTATAAATAGTGAATGAGTCAGTTTCAACTACCTTAGGATAAATATTATTCTTTCTGCATAATAATAGACCAGTGAGAATCGCTCAAGATTCCACTTGGAGGTAGTATACTCTGCTGAAATAAGATGAGAATTATTTGATCACTAACCCCCTCATATCTCGAACCACTCCCTACCCCGCATGATACAAATGTTACATGAACCATCAATGTTCATATTAGGGTCTGAGTGGTGAGGGATCCAATGAACCCAATGATCTTACATAGTACTAGGAACACTAGTAGGAGTTGGAGTGCTAGACCAAAGATATTTTAAGAATGAAAATTCATTAAAATCCTTGTAAAGGTGGACTAGATCAACCTAGGTATTCCTAGTTTTGAAGAGGAGCCAGTACGTGTACCTAGGATCCTCTTATTATGACCTCCATTCCACATTTTATAGAGTCACTGACAACCATTGAATAGTATAAGAACTCTCTCTTTCTTCTCTGAACCAATATTACTATCTCCATGGAACCAAATTTTGAGAAAATATGCACTTGAAACATACTGGGTATATAGAACTGCAAAACCATTTAATGAGTACCACATCGTACTCACCCATTCTCCTTAAAAGGAAAGATGATCTAATGTTTCTTTATGTGGATCCTTGTAATAGAGACACCTTGAGTAAAGGATAATACCCAAACATTTTATGTTATCCTTAGTTGGAAGCACATGATTTCCGACCTTCCAGACCAAAAAGTTGAAATTTTCCAGAATATCCTTACACAAAAATGCTTTACCCCAAACATAAAAATCATTGGACACCATATGAAATCTATGATAATCATTGATTGTGAAATATCCTGAAGAGGAACCAAGGAAAATGCAATTTTCTGGCTCTAAATTCAATATAATACTGTCAAAGGTAGTTTGTTGGCCCTTATACAAGATATCATAGATGAAGCTTGGGTGCTCACTTGCTTTCCTAAAGGTGATATCCAAAGTGGGGAATCTAGGGAAGCTAAGATTTTTTCCCACCCAATTGTGATGCCAGAAGTTGATATCCCCTCTCACCACAATCCAGTGAGTATTCCATTGAAACATCAAAAGGTGAGGCTGGATCATGATCTAGGTAGTGGAATACCTAGCTCTCTACACACCTGTGTTCACCCTGTACTTTTCTTGTATATGACTTCCCCATAGAATCCTCCCCTACAACACCCTAAAAAACTTTTAAGGTTAATTCCACCTTTTAGGTAGTGGAATACCTAGCCATGCATAGTCCCTACAACACTTATATGGTTAATACCACCCTCTACTAATGGTTTAGCTATCCTATCCCATGACGCCCAATGATTCTTTCCATATGACTAGGCATCCCAAAGTAAGGAGGCCATAATGTTCTCAATCCTAGTGATGACCCCCTTTTAATCCTTAAGAGTAGAAAAAACATACATCTATATAGAAGAGATAAATCTATTCATAGGGGTAGTTCTATCTCCTAATGATAAAAAATAGTTTTTCCAATTCAATATACATCCTGAGATCCTAATATTATCGAAGTTTTTGGTACAAAGTCTCCTCGAGATGATTAGGGTGCCTAAATAGTCCATATGAAAGGTCTTTTTATGCATGTCAAACATACTTTCCAAGGCTCTAACTCACCTGTCCGAGCATTTTCTTGATGTTTAGAAGCTATAGTTTTCATGATTCACTAATTGGCCACTCTATTTACAATATTCCTCCAAAATTCCATTGATCCCATAAATAGAACTATTGCTTCCATTGAAAAAAATTATGGTATCTTCAGTAAACATAAGGGGCGATATTCCATAAGAATGATACCTAGAGAGATATGGGATAATTATGCCGCCTTAATAATTTTGTTTATATAATGAATAAGAGTGTAACAACCCCAACCCTAGTATACTAGATTCGGTGATCATTTTATTACAATGACATAGATACAAGAGATCAAATCACCAAGGATCAATCAGTTTAGTAGTATTGATGAAACTAGATATATACATGGTTCCCTTATTATATTGCTAATTAAACAAGTATATAACAAAAGAAAATAAAATACTTCTTGTCACATATTCAAAGATTTATTCTCCACAACTTGGGGAAGGAAAACAAATAAAAGGGTGAGATCAAACACACATTAATGGTTATATGGAATAATAATAAATAAAGTAAATTCAATAAAGCATAGACATTATGGAGAGGTAAATAATCTGAAAAACACATGCCATCAATAATCTGAGAATGATAATGCATCCATAGATATTTTCATAGGGAAAAACTCATGGAAAGTAATAATTGAATACTGAATGAAGAAAAATGATGATTATTTGGATGTCATGTATCTATTATATGAACCATTATACTGTCAAGATGGTTTAAGTCTGTGGGTAAAAAACTATTTGATTCTATTTGGAAACAAACACGAAGGGTTTGTTGCCAAATGATTTGTCTCATGAGGCCTGTTGATGCATTAAGGGGCTATAATGGACCCCACCCATCACTGTGAGTCTAAATCATTATTCATACATAGATTCAATTCATGAACAATATAACTTATCAAAATATTTTTACTGAGTGTAGGATAGATATTCATTAATATTTCCCCAAATAAAAAAAAATTCAAATAAAATACCATATGTTAAAATAGTAAATGGATAAGGAAATAATAATATCAATTATACAATAAATATATATATTTAATGAAATCTTAAATTAATGATGATCACAAATGAAAGAAGAGTATACATACACCACACACAAGGAATAAGTGGAAAAAGGAATAAACAAAGGGAATATCATAATGGAGTCCATGAAAGAATGGATTTGAATTATACTTGGACAATAATAATGGAAAATAGTCATATATCATGACAAATAATGTCCAACTAAAGTGAAAAAAGTAAAAGGAGTGTTTAAGAAACTTTAGAAATAAGCTTTTTTAGTACGGTTTAAGTAGAATATTAAAGTGTCTTTAAAACGGAAAACAAAATTATTATTTATATAAAACCAGAAATTAAAAAATATAGTTTTTCATGATAAAATGAGTTGTTTTAGAAAAATATTGGTATCTTAAAACAAATTATTGATGGTACTATAAAATGGGTAATAAATTGGGAAGTTCTCTTTAATTGGGCTTGCTTATTGGGAAGAATCGAAAAGGGATCCTTATAAAACTTTTATTTACCAAAAAAGAAAGAATAATTGAGCTAGTTAAATATATTTGGAACATAAAAATAGAACTTATTAGGAGTAAATAATAATAATTAATCATTAAATTGGGTTAAAGAGATAAAAATCATAACCCGAATGAAAAATGAAAGTTCGGGTAGAATCCCTTACGTTATGTCTGAATGTGTTTTGTACTTGATCTTAATGTCCTAGATAATCAGATTAAATCATTTAATTAATTAATTAAGAATCTTTTATATATGTATTTGATTTATTATAATTTTATTAAGTTCATTTATGACCTCTTTTATGAGTTATAAGATACAATTTTATTGTACAGAAATGTTCATTTCCTTTGTTTTCATGATCAGTTTACTTGCATATATGTATAGAAAATCATGTAAAATGAGAATAGTTATCTAGAATTGAAATTATATGTTATTAATGAACTTACATAATATTAAATGGTTATATATTTAATTAATTTATATGGCATTAGGATGAATCATTATATAAAATGTTAGTGATAATCGTTTAGATTATTTCGGCATTTTTTCGATCATTACGAACTCATTTTGTTTTATTAATTAATATTATGTATATATACTAGTTCCAGAACATTAAATAAGATTTAATACATATATTATAATATGGTTTAACCATATCAATGATTTTATGACCATATTTTAAGGAGGTAATGGAAAATGAAAATGCATCATCCATGATGACGGTAAATCGACACATCATGGAAGATATTTTCATTTTTAGAAAAAAAGGGGAGGGGAAGAGAAATGATGATAGATTATTCCATTAACATAATAAAATTAAATTATATATATAATATTTTGGAGTTATCATTCCACTTATATAATGGGAGGTTATGAGAGAATAAGAAAAGAAAAGAAATTGAAAATAGATCAAAAGAAAAGGAAAGAGGTTTTTGCCTCTTGAATTCTTCTCCTTGAGAACCTCCATAGATAAATTGGTTTTCATATTGTTGAGGATAGAACCTACTAGATATGGGGAAGATGCTTGGGAATAATATCGATTAGAAATTGGACAAGACTCAAGGCTTAAGATGTGCGAGGAGAAGAGGTGGTGAGGGGTGATATTTACAGTGGAGGAGAGGGGTGTTTTCTCATTATTTTATTCATTAGTTTATTATTTTGCCTCATGACTATAAATAATTTGTGAATAATCAATAAATATATTAAAATAATGAATAAGAGTTCTATATTATTGGATTACATCATACATACATCATCTATGATTCAATAATTCATGTATTTACCTTATACCGTAAATTAATGTATTTCACTATTCACAAAAAATTCAAGTATTTTAGAAAAATACAAAAAAATCACCCTAATAATTTTTAGAAATTTTGAATTGAAAAATGAACCCCTTTTTATAAAAATAATTTTATAAATCTGAGAAATTTAATTTTTAATTAAAACCATCATTTACTTGGAAAATACCAATTTTAAAATTATAACTGATTTTATAACACTTTGAAAAGTTAATTAAGGTCACATAAAATTATCTTATAATCATAAGAAAAAAATTATGAATATATTTTATAGAAATAAATTTATTTTAAATCATTTTATTATTTATAAAATGGTAATTAAACATTTATGTTTTATAAAAATACCAACACTTATTTTATCATTTTCAAAATATTTATTTACTTATACTATGATATAATTATATCATATTTCCATTTATAAGATAAATAAATTTTATTTATAATTTTATAGGTGAGGTTACTATTCTATTGGATGAATTATTATTACTAGGGTTCACATTACTATTCCAAAGGTCAAGTTACTATTTAATTGGTATATGTTCCTTAATTTCTAGAAAAATATTCTTATTTCATTTATTATTCATTTACAAAGTTTGTTTTGTATTCTATGATTTATACTATATGAAACAATTTTGTGTGAAATGTAAGCTATCGAATGAATTAAATTTATTTAATAAGATACATACCATAAAATATTATGGTGTTATATTCTTCCTTCCTTCTGAAATTTCATCCTCAGATTTTTTCTTGAATATTTCCCTATAAATAGATGTGGGTGGTTCTTCTTCATAACATCCTCAAGTTACCACATTTCTTCTTCTATTTTATGGTTTCTCCAAAGAACCTTTACCATTCGAGTTGTGTGATTTATCAATACTTGCTATCTTATGTCAATAATCTCAATAGGATCTTCGCAGTAAGACAAATCAGGTTCTAGTTATATTTATTCATAGGAGAGTACATGTGTTGGGTCTAGCATGTACTTGTTTAACAATGATATGTGGAACACATCATAAACTTTGGAGAGACTTGGTTCCATTTCTAATCAGTAATCTATTTCTCCAATTATTTCCATAATTTCAAATGGTTTGATGTACCTGGGGCTCAATTTCCCTTTCTTACCAAACCTTAAGACACCATTCCATGGAGATACTTTCAAAAAAACACGATCTACCACTTGAAATTAAAAATCCTTTCTCTGGTTATCAGCATAAATCTTTTTTCTACTTTGAGCTTCTTCAATATGATCCTGATTAGTCTTTACCTTTTTTATTGTCTCTTCAATAAGTTCTAGGCCTATAAGTTTTTTCTCACCAACTTCCTCCCAATACGTTGGATTTCAACATCTCTTGCCATATAATTCTTCATATGGAACCATTTGTATACTATAATGGAAACTATTATTATAGAAAAATTCCACCAAAGGTAAATACTAATCCTATATACCCTGAAAGTAAAGTGAGAACGATATCAACATGTATTACAATATTTTAATTGTTCTTTTAGGTTGTCCATTTATTTCGAGGGTGATAAGAAGTACTCAAATAAAGCTCAGTATCCAAAGCCTTCTGAAGACTCTTCTATAATTTTGATGTGAAATGAGGATCTTGATCAGACACAATTGATATAGGTTCATCATGAACTCTTAAAACTTCATTAATATAGAGTATTTCTAGGTTCTCAATAGGTAAATATTCTCTTATAGTAAGAAAATGCGTCGATTTTGTAAGACGATAAAAAATAATCCATATTGTATCATTACTTCTAGGTTTCCTTGGTAGTAATGTGAAAAATTCCATCATAATTTCATCCCACTTGCACATAAGAATAGGTATAGGTTGCAATAATACTCTAGGATTTTATCTCTCAACCTTCACTTATTGACAAATGAGACACCTTGAGACATAGTCAGCAATTTCCCGCTTCATATTATCCCACCAAAATTTTTCTTTCAAATAACTACACATCTTGGTACGACTAGGGTGTATAGAGAAGTTTGAGCTATGAGCATAATCTAATAGTTACCTTTTTAGATCAGGTATTAATGGATCACATAACCTCTTTCCATATTTTAGAATTCCATCTTTATACACAAAGTCTTCCAATCTTCTATCCTTAAAAAATTTAATTTTCTTTTGAATATTCTCATCATCAAATTGAGTGATTTTTATCTTCTCTAGTAAATATGGTTTAACAATCATTTGAAAAAGGAGTGATGTTTCCCTTTCCTTAACAATTCCCATATCTATTTTTACTAATTCCATGAATATAGGACCTTTCTCAATCCTCATTTGGGTAAGAAGTCCATGATCTTTTCTTCTTAATGCATCTTCTACCTTATTTGATTTTCTTGGATGGTAGTGTATTGAGAAATCATAATATTTGATTAACTCAAGCCATCACCTTTGCCTCATGTTGAGTTCTTTCTGTGTAAATATGTATTTAAAAATCTTGTGATCTGTATATATCTCACATCTTTCAGCATAGAGATAGTGTCTCTATATATTCAAAGAAAATATTACAGTTTCTAACTCAAGATCATGAGTTGTATATTTTTTTAATGAGTCTTCAACTACCTTGATGCATATGAAATAAATTTATAAATTTTCATAAGGAAACAACCTAGTCCATTCTTCGATGCATCACTGTATATCATAAAACCATCATTTCCTAATGGAAGTGTCAGAATTGGAGAATTTAAAAATCTTCTATTCAATTATTTAAACCATTCTATATGTTCTTTTTTCCCTGAAAACTTAACCCATTTACATATGAGCTTGGTTAATAGGATAACCAATCAGGCAAAATTATGAAAGAATCACCAATAATAACCTGCTAAATCAATAAAAGTATGTACCTTAGTTATGTTTGTTGGCTTAGGAAATTATTGGATTGACTTTATATTTGTAGGATCAACTAAGATTCCATCCATAGAGACACTATGAACAAGAAAAGAAACTATTTGAATCCAAGATTCACACTTTATAAACTTTCCATATAACTCTTTTCTTCTAGGAGTCTTTAGAACAATCCATATGTGGTTCATGTAATCCTCATAGATTTTGGAGAACACCAGGATATCATAAATAAATACCACAAAAAAATTATCAAGATATTCCTTGAATACCCTATTCATTAGATCCATGAAAATAGAGGGTGCGTTAGTCATTCTACAAGGCATTATTGTAAACTCATAATGTTTATAATTGGTTTGAAATACTGTCTTTAGAATATATTCCTTCTTTACACAAAATTGATGATATCCAGAACAAATTTCAATATTTGAAAAATATTGAGCTATATGAAGTTGATCAAATAAATCATCAATTTGAGGCATATGATACTTGTTATTTATTGTAATAGCATTGATTTCTCTATAATCAATGAAAAACCTCAAGGATCCATATTTATTATGAACAGAAAGAACAAGGGATCCCCATGTAGAAACACTATGGTGAATAAATCCTTTATTAATCAACTCATTTAGTTATTTATTCAGTTCCACTAATTCCATAGTTTCCATTCTATAAGGAGTCTTTGATATCAGTCTTGCATCATGGATTAAATCAATGGTAAACTCAACTTCATACTTTTTGGGGTGTTTAGGTTAATCCTCAGGAAATAAATCAATGTATTCCTGTAAAATTGGTATATTATCAATTTAAAGATGACTTTACTCATCCCTAGATATTGTTTTCTCTTCCTTACCAAGAATTTCATTCAGTAGAGCTACTGGGGTGGATCTAGATAAGAATCAGACGATGAAGTTTCTGCTCTAAATATTATGGATTCTATATCTCCCTCACAAATTGTAATTTCCTTCTTCTTGTAATAAATTCTTATATCATATTTTGAAATCTATTATATATAGATGATTATATCAAAGTCAATCATAGGTATGATGATAAGTTCAACAACTAAAGAACATTTATGTGTCATAAAGGGGACTGATTAACACATTTTTTTATAATGATACTTCCCTTAGGAGTTTTGAATAATAAATCCCTTGTTAGATAAAAAGGGAAATGTTTAATTTTCTTGGAAAAATAGGTAGATATAAAAGTGTGTGATGATCCAGAATAAAATGAAGAATTGGATAGATTTAAAGATAGGATTAATGTACCTTCCACCACGTAATTGGGTACTTCTACTTTAGATATGGTGATCGCATAGGCTTGGACATCTCCCTTGGCCTATTCTGTGGTGTATTCCCTTAACTCTTGGGAAAATGACTTAAATAATTCCTCATTTCATTACATTTAAAGCATTGAAAATAATTTATTTGTTTCTTCCCCTTGCAGTATTTATCTCTATGACCCTTTTCTCCGCACTTATAGAAAAATCCCATGCCTTTTAAGAATTTCCCAAGATGATTCTTTACATAATTTTCACATAATGGAAATCACTTCATCCCCTTCTTCTTATTTGATGCTTTACATTTTCCATGTTTATCATAAGTTTTATTCTTCTCTTTATTTCCCTTAAACATATAAGATCTAGAAAATTTCTTCTCTGTTTTTATGATACTTAATACTATTTCATCATATGATGAAAATGTTTGAGAAGCCAGTTCCCTTCAGAGACTTAGTTTAAGACCTTTAAAGAAATGATCAATCTTGTCTTCTGAATCACATATGTAATCTATAACATATATGACTAGTCTTGTGAAGGTATCCTCATACTTTATAACACTCTCTTCTTTCCTTTGCTTTAAGCTAAGTAATTTTCTCTTCATTTTAGTTTGTTGCACATGAGGGAATTATTTGTAAAATAATGTTTCCTTAAAAGTTCTCTATTCCATGTCTTCTATTTCATCTTCCTCCTTAGTATTCTCGATCAAATGCCACCATTGATCAGCATCTCCCTTGAGGAAATATACTGCTAGCACTACCTTTTCATTTTAATTACATCCCAATGCTAAAAATATCATTTCAAGGGACTTGATCCACTACTCATCTACCACTATATTATTACTCCCACTAAAATATGGGGTATTTTTCTACATGAAATGATCCAACATAGTTGTAGTATGGTTATTCATCATAAACTGAGTAAGCTATCCTAATATGATCATGATTTTCTCAGCTCCGACACTAACTATGTTGACTTACTCAGAAGGGAAATTCCTATATTGTTCATAGGTATTGATTCTTTTCCTTTTATTAGGTGAAATTTATAAATAATAGAATACACTAAATCAGGTTACAAATATTAATGCATAATTTTTAAATAGGAAAAACACTTAACATAAATTGAAAATTTATGTATAGCTAATCTCATAACTATAAACATGGTTTCTTTGGGGACATATTTACTTTTAAATACTTCATAATGATTTTTAAAGGGAATTTGAATTATCTTAAGAATATCCCCTAGGAGTGTCAAACTAGGTTCATAGTAAGGCTCATTGTTTTGTACCAGGTTACGATGAGTCAGGCCCAACACACCTTGTTAGATTTTTTACCCCTAGGTATATCTGCACCAGAACCACATCCACTTGCACTATCCAGACATGGTTGTATTACTAATAAGACCCAAATAATCTATTCCTTACCAAAATTCTAGGATGTTATTCCATGCTTATCCTCAAAGTATATATTAGGGTAGTGTTCCCTAAATTATGTTTTATAAATCTAGTTCTCAAGGTTTCTACTAAACTTCCTCTAATGTCAAATTTAACAACCCCAACCTCAGTAGCCCAAAATCTATGGTCTTTTTATTACAATGGAATAGATACAAGAGATCACATCATCCAGGATCAATCTATTTAGTAGTATCGAAGAAACTAGATACATACATGGTTCCCTTATTACATTAGTAATTAAGCATATTACATAAAAAAAATTTCTTCTTGTCACTTATTAAAATATTTATTCTTCATAACCTGGGGAAGGAAAAAAATAAAAGGGTGATCTAAAACTCTCAGTAAGGGTTATATGAAACAATAATAAGTTAAGTAAAGTCAATAATTCATAAACATAATGGCAAGTTAAATACTATGAAAAATAGATGTCATCAATACACTGATAATGATAATGCATCCATAGATTTTTTATAGTGAAAACCTCATGAAAAGTAATAACTGAATATCGAATGAAGAAAAATGATTATTATTTAGACATCATATATCTGACACATGAACTATTATACCATCAATACGATTTAAGTCTGTGGGTAAAAGACCATATGATTCTATTTAGAAACAAACATGAAGGGTTTGTTGCTAATTGTTTTGTCTCATGAGACCTGTCGATGCATCGAGGGTCTATAATGGTCCTCACCCATCACTTCAATTCCAAATCATTCTTCATACATATATTCAATTCATGAACAATATGACTTATCAAAATATTCATATTGGGTGGAGGATATAGATTCATTGGTATTTCCCCAAATAAAACATCATTCAAAGAAAACACTATATATAAAAATGGTACATGGATAAGGAAATAATAATATACATGATAAAATAAATATGGATATTTAATGAAATGTTCAATTAATGATGATCACAAATGAAAGGGGATTATACATACACCACACAAAAGGAATAAATGGGGAAAGACATAACCAAAGGGAATATCATAATGGAGTCCATGAAAGAATGGATTTGAATCATACTTGGAAATTAATAATAGAAAATAGGGATAAATCATGATAAATAGTGTCCAAATAAAGTGAAAAAATGTAAAAGGAGTGTATAAGAAACTTTAGAAATAATCCTTTTTAGTGTGGTTTAAGGAAAACATTAAAGAGTCTTTAAAATGGAAAAAATGAACTATTGTTTGTATAAAACCAGAATTTAAAAAAGATAGTCTTTTTATGATAAAACGAGTGGTTTTATAAAAATATTGTTAACTTAAAATATATTATGGATGATACTATAAAATGGGTAGAAAATTTGGAAGTTCCCTTTAATCAGGCTTGCTTATCGAGAATAATTGAAAAGGGATCCTTAGAAAACTTATATTTCCCATAAATGAAGGAATAATTAAGATAGGTAAATATATTTGGAACATAAACACAAAATTTAGGAATATTACATAAGAAGAATTAATAATTACATTGGGGTAAATAGAGATAAATCCTAACCCAAATGAAAAATGGAAGTTTTGGGAGAATCCCTTACCTTATGTCCAAATGTGTTATGCACTTGATCTTAATGTACTGGATAATCATATTAAATCAATCAATCAATCAATTAATTAATAATTTTTTATACATTTATTTTATTTATTATAATTTTATTAATTTAATTTATGTCCTTTTTGACGAGTTATAAGATACAATTTTATCATTCAGAAGTATTTGTTTCCTTAGTTTTCATGATCAGTTTACTTGTATATATGTATAGAAAATCATGTAAAATGAGAATAGTTGTCCAGAATTGAAATTATATGTTATTATTTAACTTACATAATATTAAATGGCTATATATTTTATTCAGTTATATGGTATGAGGATGAATCATTAGATAAAATTTTAGTGATAATCATTTAGATTATTTCAGCATTTTTTCGATCATCACAAAATAATTTTGTTTTATTAATTAATATTATGTATATATAATGGTTATATAACTTTAAATAAGCTATAATAAATATATTATAATCATATTTGACCATATAAATGGTTTTATGACCATACTTGAATGTGGTAATGGGAAATGAAAATGCATCATCCACAATGACAGTAAATCAAAACATCATAGACAATATTTTCATTTTTAGAAAAAAGGGGAGGGGAAGAGAAATGATGATGGATTATTCCATTAACATAATAAAATTCCATTAAATATAATATATTATAGTTATCATTCCACTTGTATAAGGGTGGTTGGGTAGAGAATAATAAAATAAAATAAATTAAAAAGAAATTAAAAGAAAAGGAAAGAGGTTTTTACCTCTTGAATTCTTTTCCTTGAGAACCTCCTTAGGAAAATTGGTTTTGGTATTTTTTTGAGTCTAGAACCTCTTGGATGTGGGTAATAGTCTTGGGAATATTATTACCTATAAATTGGAAAATATTCAAGGCTTAAGAGGTGGGAGGAGAAGAGGTGGTGAGGGGTAATATTTATAGTACTAGGAGAGGGGTGTTTTCTCAATATTTTATTCATTAGTTTATTATTTTACCTCAAGAATATGAATTATTTGAGAATTATCACTAAATATATTAAAATAATGAATTATAGTTCTATATTATGGGCTTACATAAACCATATATCATCTATGACTCAATACTTCATGTATTTATCTTATACCGTAAATTACTGTATTTCACAATTCACAAAAAATTCAAGTATTTTAGAAAAATACCAAAAATTCACCCTAATCGTTTTTAGATGTTTAGAATTAAAAATTGAACTCCATTTTATGAAAATAATTTTATAAATATGAGAAATGTAATTTTTAATTAAAACCATCATTTACTTGGAAAATACCAATTTTGAAATTATAAATGATTTTATAACACTTTGAAAAATTAATTAAGGTCTCATAAAATTATTTTATAATCATAAGAAAATAAAATATTAATTTATGAATATATTTTATGAAAATAAATTTTCTTTTAAATCATTATATTAATTATAAAATTATAATTAAACATTTATATTTTATAAAAATATCAACACTTAATTTATCAATTTCAAAATATTTATTTACTTATACTATGATATAATTATATAATATTTACATTTATAAGATGCCTAATTTTTTTTATAATTTCATAAGTGAGGTTACTATTCTATTGGCCTAATTACTATTCCTAAGGGTCGCATTACTATTCCAAAGGTCAAGTTACCATTTCATTGGTATATGTTTCTTAATTTCTAGAAAAATCCTCTTATTTCATTTATTATTCATTTACAAAGTTTTTTTTTGTGTTTTATTATTTATACTATATGAAATAATTTTGTGGGAAATGTAAGATATTGGATGAATTAAATTTATTTAAGAAGATACATACCATAAAATCTTGGGGTGTTATAGAGAGAGTCCTGAGTGAGAATGAATATAGTAGGAGACAATGGGTCCCCTTGCCTTAAACCCCAATCAACCTTGAAAAAACCATACTATTTTCCCATTAAGGAGATGGATATCCAAGAAGAGTCAAAGAACTGAAACAAGAGATCCATCATTGATAGGGAAAATCCCATCTGGAAAAGTACCTTAAGGATGAAGTTCCATTCAAGCCCATCATAGGATTTTTTCATATCTATATTAATTGTAATATTTGATCCAAAGGTCTTTTGGTTAATATCAGTAATCTCCTCTTGATCCATCCTGATATCCCCTTGAATAATCCATCCCTTAATAAAGCCGTATTGTTCTTCAATAATCCACCTAGGAATATATATGGCTAATCTTTTTTTGATGATGCTTTCCAACACCTTATAAGAAAATTTACACATACAAATTGGTCTATATTGATGTAAGGACTGTAGGTCCTTAAACTTTGGAAGCATCACCATATTCGTAGCATAAGAAACTTGAGGGAGGCTACCTCAAATGAAAAAATAATTCACTGGTTGCACTATATCAACCTTCACCACATCCCATGAGGCCCTATAAAAAGTCATAGAGAATCCATTTGGGTCAGGTGCGCTTTCAGGATTTAGATACTAGACCACCTCATGAATCTCCCTCTCATCAGGGATCACCTTCAGAGACTCATTATCTTGTTCAGAAACCACATAAGGAATTTCATTGAAGAGCTCATCATGACCCCTTGGGTATCAACATTTAATGCAAGGGTTGGGACCAGTAAGAAGAGATATGAAGTGAAAATCTTCCAATGCTCCCACAACATCATGATAATTGGTGTAGGATATTTCCTCCATATGAATATTAGGTCTACCGATATTCTATTTTTATTTAATACATGCATGGAAGAAACTGGAGTTATGATCACCTTCTTGAAGCCATTTTATTTTTTCTTGTTCAAGATCCAAGTGTTCCCGTTGTTGAAGAATATTGGATAATATGTTCTTCCTATTCATAATATCACAAAAATGACATCATCCCATGAATTATTCAAACACAATTCAAGAAATTAATTCTCCATTTTGATCTTCTCTAGGTCCTAATATTGGGGTGTGGGGGGTCTATTCCCTTTTCCAAGTTTGAAGATCATTTCTAAGGTGTCTAAGTTTGTTGTGGAGGGACTTCTAAGAGCTCCCTTGGGAATTTATACTCCATGACTCCCTCACCATGTGATGGAAAGCTAGGTCCTCCATCAAAATACGAGAGAAAATGAAAGGATAACCTCTAATATTCCTATACTCCAAAACAATGTTAGGGGGGAATGATTAGATAATCACCTCACAAGATGGGAGACCTTAATATCTTGGTAGAAAGTGATGGTGTGAAAATTTGCAAGACATCGATCCAGAAGAACCTAGATCCAGTTTCCGCACTAGCACCTAGGAATCATATATCTATGTTTCAGGAGCTATGGTTCATGTTTGGATGATCTATAGGATTCCTAGTTTGGCACTTTTGAGCCATGACACACCGATGATGAGTGAATCAACTTGATAATTTCAACGGAACAAGGTACCATTTACAATTTCATTTGATTTTATTTTTCATGATTAAATTTTATTTCTCATGATCCTTTAAGATATCTAGGAAAGTGGTTTTTTGGATTTAGTGTTTTTAACATGAATCTGAACCCAAAATCATAAATTGTGAGTATTTCACACTTCCTCTATGCCCCAAATTCCTCCAATTTGTATCATAGAGAACATATAATTATTTAAGTTAAAAACATTTAAATTTTAATTAAATTTTATAAAATAGGGTTTGATATAGTCCCAATGTAATTGATTATGCATCGATACGAGTTCATATCACTGAGATATAGCTGATCGAATATCATTGAGTATTGTGTATGAATAGTGATGTAAATTTTAATTTTCTTCTTCTTTAATTTAATGGCTACTGATGTGATGAATTTTTTAGTCGGAGGGCGGTGTAAGCACATTGCGTATTCATTGAAGATTCCAAAAGCTAAGTGGGTAGTCTGTTGGTAGTGTAATCTTACTATGTAAGCTTAAATAATTTTCCAAAAATAAAAAAATTGTGAAAGTTATTGAGAAAGGATAATATTTTCTAATTAATATATATATATATATATATATATATATATATATATAATGAAAAAAGGTTCCCATGCCCATTTTTTTGGGCATTGAAAAATAGTCCCACCCCTTTTATAGGGAGGGTTATGTATTTGTCCTTATATATATATATATATTATATTATATATTATATAAAATATATAACTAGGCTTGGCCTAGACTAAATTAGTCTGGATCCGGTCTACCTGAGATGTCAACTCTATCACTAGCCTTAAATTAATATCAAGGGATCTTCTTTAGGTTCAAATTGACCTAAAAAATTATGAAAAAGAAATTATATTTAATTGTTTGGGATTTAATAGTATTATTTTGGATGTTGTGGGACGTGTAAATAATTAATTAAAACTATTTTAATACAAATCAAATCATTAAAAATACTTTAGAGTTAAATTTTATAAAATATGATTTTTTATATGCAATATAATTGCATATTGAATTATCATGATTGAGACCGAATCGTGCATGATTGGTTTATTATTTATTTAATTTAATTATTTCATTTATGTTTTAAAATTTTATAATTATTTTATTTTGACGATTTGTGCATTTTCCATTTTTCTTTAATTTGTAAAAGGGTTTATATGTCCACATTTATGTAATAAAATGAAAAATTTTACCCTACGTTCCCCTAAACTGTGTGTGAGTATAATTTGTAAAGACTGAAGGAGTCTGTAGTGATGTAGTTCAAGTTGAGAGTTGGTGTAAACCAAACAAGTTAAGTGGATGAGATTCGCGTGTGTTGTAATTAAATTCAGGTGTTGACATAAGGAGTTCCAATAGGGCCTTAATTAATCCATTATTCACTCGATGGATTAACCAATAGTTAATGTCTCATGATCACATTATTATTTATTTATTTTATCATTTTTATGATTTATTATTTTTTGAATGTGTATTTATTACGCACGATCACATAGTATAATAATAAACAAGCATGAAAAGATAAAATGAACATGTGTAGTGAATGTTTTCTATTTAAAAACATGGTAAAGTTATGAGTGAGATCACATAGAACAATCATGTTAAATAAAAAAGGATTTCATTTATCGAGATTAACCTACCAAACCCCTTAAAGAAAATATTGAGCCATTAAATTCCTTCCTTTGCTCGAATTTGGACACAATCAATTGTTCAAGGTTCCATTCAACCCTAGTTGATGGTTCCTCTTACTACTAGGGAGTTATCATGAGAGTGGTGGGTCGACTTAACTAAAGTTGACAATAAAAGAGTAGCCTTGTCTAGCTTGGTGTAACTTTATAGGAAAAACATTGAGCATTACAGAGTAATTCTTTAAAGATCCTTACCACTAGAATACTCAAGTGTCTAAGTGTTATGAATCTAGTAGTTAGGGGATATTAGGATTTTATAAAATAGTGAGAGATATTTAAAGTTAACAAATTGAAAAAATTCTATTGGTAATCAAGATAATGTATTAATCTATAACATCCTGTTACTATTTTTAGGTATTCATAAATCCCTATTTTAACCATGCTTTGGTTGGTTTTTTTTTGGGTTTGGTTTGGATGAAAATTTGGAAATTTTGAAAGTTTTCGAGCTATTTACGATTGGAACATGGTTTTTCCAAATCATGCACCCCGCTAGAGAAAATCTTGAAAACTGAAGTAGTGAGGTTTTTCACGGCTAGAACATAGGTTGAAAAGATGTGCGCCCACATAGGATAAACCATGAAACCCATTTAAAAGGGTTTCATGTCTTGGGTGCACAATTTTGTCTAACTGTATAACCCTACCCAACTAACCATTCATATGATATTTTTTAATCTGAAAATTAATTTTAAAATTATCAAAACCCCTTTTTAGATGTCCGACAGGCCTGTATGACCCCATAACATTTTATTCTTCCAGAGGAGCTACCAAGAGGTGATTTTCACCCCTATATAACCTTCAATAAGATAATTGAATATTGGATAATGATGTTCAATCTCTACTCAATAAGTTTCCTCTTCCCATTCCACAACTAGAAAATCAGCATATTGCCATGGTTTGAAACCATGGAAATAGGGTCCAAAACTGTGGTTGTATCCTATGACCATAGTTTTCCAAGATGTGGCCACTATAGCCATTGAAATAGGGTCTAACCTATTGAAATGGTTTAAACCATGGAAATATTTGGCTGTATTCAAGGTTTACATTGTGGTAATAGGTGCCTATATGTACATTTTAAACTGTGGAAATGGGTGAATATAGCCATGGTTTAAACCATGGAAATATGTGTCTATAAAAACAGTTTAAACCATGTAAATAGGTGGATATATCCACAGTTTAAACCATGGAAATAGGTGGCTTTGGACATGATTTAGAATAGTGGCCTTAGGTGGCTATTTCCACAGTTTGAAACTGTGGCAATATCCTTAAGAAAATGCTTCTGTCGAGGTTTGATCCTCTGATATGTTCTATATTTTTTCCAAGACTTTACAAAAACACTGATCAATACTATATATATATACATATAAATATATAAATAATTATATATAATTATAATTAATAATCATTTAAAAAAAACTTATTGCCACTATTTAAACTATGGTAATAGGTGGCTATGGACATGTTTTAAATAATAGAAATAGGAAACTATGGACAAGGTTTAAACCATGGAAATAGGAGGCTATGGATAGGATTTAAACCATGACAATATAAATCTATGGAAATTCTTTAAACTGTGGAAATAGGTGTATATGGCCATATTTTAAACCATGGTATTAGCCCTTTCCCACTAATATCCTACATTTTTTGGGTTTTCCTAAGAAAACTATCACTATGGTTTCATATAACTATGGTTATATGTTATTCTATAGCCATATTTTTTAGAAACCATGGCTATAAACTACCTATATCCATGCTTTTTCAAATCGTGTCAAAAGAAATTGTGGTCGTAGCTTAATTTTCTAGTTGTGTTCTCTTTCCATTGCCATATCTCCTTTCCTCCCTAGGGTTTTATAGTTCTATATGTATTGTTGGAGGATATAATACCCTCTGTTTTAGATCTTGAATATAGGATATATTCTCAGATCTTCATTTCCAATGTTTCTCATTGGAGTTTCCCACTTAGGGCTTGGTGTTTCAAGATCTAGTGATCTCGAGGTAGCTGGTTTCATTATGATGGACGCTTTTTATTAACCCTAAATTGGTAGATTTAAATTCAATTTTTTGATTTAAATGAAATTGATTGAGATAAATGAAATTTATTTCAATTCTTTGATTAAAAACCCAATTCCATTGAATTGGGGTTTTGAAATTGAATTTGGTATGAAATTGGTGAAAACCCATAATTCTATTGAATTGGGATGTGTTTGTGAAATTGATGGAATTTTGTGAAATTTAAATTGTGAAATTGGATGGAATTTGGTCAAATTAAATTATTGAATTTAATTTGTGTAATTTTAATTGCGAAATTGATTTGATGAACTTTATTTCATATTGGTATTTGATAAAAAATGGCTTGAAATGATTTTAATAAAAACCCATTGATTTTATCTTGAAAATTACATGATTTTATTAAAAACCCATTTTGGTTTTTAAATGGAAAATTTTCATAATTGAAATGGAGAATGGGATGAATTTTATTTTAATGAGTCTTAAAATAAATTGCTCATCATTGATTTTTATTATAGCACATGCAAGCCTAGGTAGTTAGTGAGTTATTGGGACAAACACACTAGGTTGAAATTTCCCTATCAAAAGATCGATGCTTTGCAACACTAACAAATACATTATTAGAACATCTTATTCTTTAGTAGGATGTAGATGAGTCCTCTCTAGCCAGTGTCAAGGGACATGTGTACACATTATGGTTATTATCATATATGTGTGTGAGGATCCCATAACTTGGAACTACCGTACCTTTTGGCATATGACCATGTTGGTCATTTGTTATTTTTTTGAAAGATATGAAATTGTTGTTGTAAACTATTTTACATGCATTTTAAATTTATATAAACTATTTTATATGAAATTTTTATTGAACCATTTGTTTAAGAATTTTCCATCCTTGAAATTTAAATAATTATTTTTTAAAAATATGATTTTGAAATTCCATGCCTATTTATTTTAAATTGAAATATTTATTTTGTTAATTAAATATTTTAATCTTATTATGGAATACTTGGCGAGACCCTACTGGGATTTTAGCTCATACCCTATCTTTTCCTTCAGGTGTTTGTATATTATCTTCTTCCAGGTTTGAGCAAGGGTAAAGCACCACTTAGAGGTGGTAGTATCTATTGATCCTTGGGATTAGAGTGTTGTTTCTATTAGGACATGGGATTTTATCATATTTTATAGCACTTTACTATAGTAATTTGGGTTGTTTATGTATGTTTGAATTATGGTACACTTCTCCATGAGGATTTTTTCTTGTATGCATACCAAATTTTTTATCTTACTTCCGCAATGCTTGTGGAAAATTCATTCCCACTTTCATATTGCATGATTCCTGGTGATTATCACCAACCTGTGGGGATCAGGAATTCCCTTCAGGCTAGGTTAGAGATGGATTGGTTATCAGGTTACTAGGGTACTCGGGCTGGTTCGTGAGAAAGTGGTATCAAAGATCTAGGTTTATCTTATTTTCTTGATGTCACTATGTATATGTGTAATCTTATCGAGACTTAGGATGTAGTTGTTATTGAGTGTCTGGACAACTCTCACTACAAAGAGCCTTAATTCACCAAGGGTGTTTTTGGGAAATATGTATTGAGGATTAGTTCTATTATTTTTCTTATTTTGATTTGGATATATTGAAATACAAATCTTGTTTGTCTATATAATGGGATTAATTTACCTTGTTGCTCTATTTGAGTGTTAATATGATGTCTTCTATGTTATCTACTGATTTGGTGTAGCATCATGCCTCTAAGAAGATGTGTGAATCAGATCCCGGAGGAAGCTGATGCTAAACCTCGATGATCAAATATTCTTGTGGACCTGATTCTGATTGAGGTGATTATGTGTACTATCCAAGCTCTGGGAAAAGAATGACAACCAGTCCCTACTCAGGATCCAGCTATGGAACCTCAGAGGAATGTTCCTTGGGATCGTTCTTAGGATATCCTTCACCAAAATCCACCAACATTCAAAGTCTCAAATTATCCTTAAGAGGCTGAGAAATTATTAAGCATAATGGATAGTTTTTTTAGTTATTAGAGAGATCCGATGAAATCAAGGTGAAGTGTGATACCTTTTTGATGGAATGACTAAGTAGAAGATGGTGGGACATTATGGTGATGATGAAGAAACATGAGGTATTAGAGTAGAAAGAATTCAAGGCTCTTTTCATCGACCGGTTATATCCAGATTTGATGGTGTTGGCCAATAATTTTGAGTTTTTCAAACTTGAATAGGATAAAAAGATAGTGAAAAGTATGAAAATAGTTTTTCTAAGATAGAATAGATTTCACCTGAGATAGTATCAAATGAGAAGACAAAGACTTAACAGTTTGATTTAGGACTTCAATCAGATATCCATTCTTATGTTTTCTTACTAAAGCTACCTTCTTATGCTGATGTGTTGGATAGAGTGTTAATGGTCAAAATAGACCAAGCTGACAATTTAGGTTTGATGAGAGTTTGTTTTCCTCCCATTGGAATCACGAGTTCCTTTAAAGGAAATAGGAAGAATTATGATTCTTGTGGTGGTTCTCGACAACAGGGTCATTCTATACCTCTTGTAGTGCTTGATAGAGGCCCTTTGATTTGATGCTAGTGTGGAAAGATTATGCATTCCAAGTGGGTCTTCATTGAGGCACCCAAGGTATGTGGTTCATGTGGATACTCAAGTCACCTTCAAAACTTTTCCTACAAGAGAAGTTCAAGTTGGTATAAATTACCACTCGGTCGATGTAAGATAAATTGCCACATGAGCCTATCACTATTGCACACCTTACCCTTAGGTTATACACATGTGTTATAAGAGGTTATGTATCAACAACTTAGTTGATTAAAGTTTAATTACTTTGTATAAATAAAATTGTTATTTCATCAATTCCATTTTAAAAATAGTATTTGATAAATTGATTTTTCGGAAAAAAACTATACTTTTCAAAAACATATAAATTATTATAGTAAACTAAGGTATTAAGAATAATGTTTATTTTAATGAAATTTTATGATTAAAACACTCTTACTTAATAATAAATGATAAAAATAATTTTATTTTTTTCAAGTGTTATAAATTTTACTATGAATTTTCAATCTACTGTTATTTTTAATAATTAATGTTTTTTATATTTAAAAGTTAAAACTATCATATTAATAAAATTATTATGATAAAATAAATATAATTTTTGAAATAATCACATTGAAATTAGTTTAGGGTGAATTTATGATAATTTTCTAAAATACTTTATTTTTTTTAATAGTAAAAATACAGATTGAGTTTTTCGATATGTTAATGACATCATAATTATGTAATAGTTATTTAATAACTAATTAACCAAAATCCATGAAATAAAATATTTTATTTTATTAATATGAAGTATTTTAATAAAATTTAGTCAATTTAAAAATATATAATTTACTTTCCAAATTCTAGAATGGAAAATTTAACTTTAAAAATGTTATTTTTTAAAAATACCATGGGCAAGCCCATGGTTGCTCATTTACCACTACAATGGTATCCAAGGCCTTTATTTATAAATTAATAAAAAAATCCTCCACTTTTACTATAAATACCCACCCATTAATCCATTTCCTTTCACTCACAATTCATCAAACACAAATATTTGATAGTTTTACCTTTTAATGAGTCCTCCCAAGGTGTCCTCAATCACACATGGTCCTAGTCATTAAGTTTTAGGAGTTATTTTTCAAGGTAAGGGAAATATCAACTTTTATTTTCATTTCAAGTTCCCTTTTTATGTGGTACATCTTTAAAATTTACAAACTATGTTATTCTATCCAATTTATTTTATCCCTTTATTGTATTAAGAGTATTTTATGAATTGGAGACCCTTGTCCCCTCTTTTTTTCATTTTCTAAAACCTTATTTCATACTCGTTATGCTGTCAATTTCACTTTTCAATATTTTTCTTTTCTCCTCATGAAATTCCATTTTATTTTCTATACATGAATACCCAAACCTATTTATTTTCTAGGGGTATTCACCAATATGTAAAAATGATTTGTTTTATTATGGAATTAACACACATAAAACCCTCATTCCATTTCCATGGGTTATAAATTACATACAGAACTTTTCTTTAAGAACTTTTTAAAATGACATGATTTTTTATGAAACTCATTTCTTATATTCTCCATGGGTTATTTAGGAAATTTTTTATTATGGTATTTGTGGATAAAATTAATTAATACATATGGAAGGTGTGCTCTGATAAAACTCTAATTCATTGGGTAAAGAATTTAATCTCTAGAGATGGAATTTTTTATGATACATTGGTGAATAACCATGGTCATTTTATGACACCTCGGTGAAAAACCTTGGATATATGATTATGAATGCTTTTTTTAAATTTTGTATCCGAATTTAGAAGTTATGATTCATTTTATTTTATTTATGGTATACTTCATGTTCTCTTATTCATGCCTTTATGATATTCCTTAAGTTCTTGTTGATATTTCTCATGGTCACATGTAAACTGTTTCCCTTTATTTCCCTTACTGGGCCTTATGGTCACCCTTTCCATTAATTTATGTCCCCAAGTCATGAGATGTAGTAAATGTACTTAGGATGGACCTTTGATGAATCCTTTTAAGTGGATTAGAATATTTTTGAAGTTTTTGTGTATTATACACCTTATTTCCAAGAAAATAAACTTTAAATGATCCTCTATTTATATAATGTAATGAAAAGTTATGTAATAAAATGGAGGGATGGAATATTTAGTATCAAATGATGGTTTAGTTATTTTTGGAAATTAGGATTTGAAAACTTTAGGAATAACCTCAGGGAGAAGTTAAAATATAGGAAAATATCCTAGTATTTTGGTGAAGTATCAAGTAAGTGTTTTATAAGAAAATAAATCCTTTTATAGATACGAACAAGTGGATGTGTCTCTGGCACAAATATATCTAGGGGTAAAACCTGAAAACATTGCTTTGAGCTAGACTCGAACGGGAAATGGAGCACAAAAATGGGTCTTGCTGCACTCCTCATTTGGTACTCCCAGGGGATATGTTTGGTTAATCATAAGATTTTTATGAACCATTATGAAGGATTTATAGAAAATGTAATTGTTATTAAAGAATAACATATTTAAGAATGATGTTTTAAGACATAAAATTCCTCAAGAGTTATAAGATTATTAAAAGAAACACATGTCTCACTAAGATTTTATTCTTTTAGAAAATGTCAGGAAATAGGAGGAACCACATAAATGGTGAGTGCAACGGACCATGCTCCAACGACCCTTTGATGGAATCAAAAATTAAAAAATTCATGATAATGGTGAATCAACTGACTGAGTTATGAGAAATAACTTGAATCAAGATGAGTGACCATATTCACCTCAAAGGGAACAATTTCTATTAAGTCCTTTATGTGTCAATGACCACCTTCTTTCAGTGGATCTACCGACCCATTGATTTTTCAACAATGAATAAGCTTTATAGAAAATATCTTTTTTATACTTTGTTGTTTGGAGAAAGAGAAAGTCACCTTGGCTGTGTATATCTTATAGGGAGAAGCTGATTAGTGTTGGACACTAGTTAAAAATATTATTCCAAGAAGGGAGATTGAAGCTATGGATTGGTAAGAGTTTAGGGGAACCTTTTTTAAAAACAATTCCCCCCATTCGATGAGAATGAAAATGGAGAAGAAATTATTAGAACTATAGAATAAGGAGAATGAATCTATGGGAAGATATGAGATGAAATTTAAAATGCTTTCTTGTCACACCTCTAGCTTTTTCATGGATCCTAATAGAAAGGTTGATAAATTATTTAGAGGACTCAGACCCCATATGTGGAATAATATTGCCAATCGAGACTATGAAACTCTGAGGAGATAGTACGAAGTGATATGAAGGTTTAAATGGAGTCCAAATAGATGCATTGGTCCCATAGATTGAATGAAAAGAATAGATCAATAGAGAAAATATTAGGGATAAATTTTGATCATGGAAGAGGAGGAAAAAAATGAAAATTACCACATGAAAAAAATGTGGAAAAAATAATTTGGGGAACTGCTTTCTTAGGAGCGGGAAATGTTACAAGTGTGGAAGAGATGACCATATTTCTCAGAACTATTATAGTAAGGTGAAGCCTCAAATTCTCAACACTAATGACAAAGGGAAGATGGTGCAGGTCTAGTATGAAGTCCAATGCCTCAAGTTTGGTCAACTTTGACACTTTTCCAATCACTGTTCTAATATGAAGATAATGAAGGGGAATCACCATCAACCTCAACATAGGAGAAGGGAGAAAGTTCTAATTTTTTCTATCATGATGGATAAATTTGAATCTCTAAATGATGTGATGGTAGGTACTCTCATTGTTCTCTCAAATCTAGTAAGTAATTTGTTTGATTCTGGTTCTATGCATTCTTTTATTTACTCTAAGTTTGTAAAGAATATAGAATCAATCCATAAACTTCTATAAGTAGAGCTATTAGTCAAGACTCTTGGAGGTATTATCCAAGTATCAACAGTGTATAGAAACTCTAGTATTTACTTTGGTGAGAATTATATCATCACAAATCTAGTAGTCATTCCCATTATAGAATTTTATATTATACTAGGGATGGATTGTCTCTCAAGTTATAATTCTAAGATAAACTATAGAAAAAAGGAAATATCAGTAGTCTTGAATGGAAAACCTATAGTTGTTTTCAAATGAGGGATATCTCAATCAGATATTTGTATAGAAGAACCTCCAATAGATTTCTTTATGGAAATTATTGGCGAAGATAAATAAGGAAATTAAAGTATACAAATAGAAAATGTACCCATCGTTTAGGAATATATTGATGTATTTCCTATGTAGTTACTTGGAACTCCTCCAGAAATAGAGATAGAGTTATCTATTGAACTTATTCCTAGATACAAGATAATATAAAAGACCCCATGTAGAATGGAAAATGTGGAGATAGAGGAATTAAAGAAATAACTCCAAGATCTTTTATAGAAGGGGTTAATCCAACCATGTGTGTCTCCTTGGGGAGCACTTGTTCTCTTTGTGAAGAAGAAGGATGGATCAATGCAGATATGAATTGATTATAGATAACTTAACAGGATCATAGTGAATAACAAGTACCCCTTCCAAGGTTTGATTATTTTTTTGACAAGCTTAATGGGGATCAATTCTTCTCCAAGATTGATCTTCGATCTAGTTATCATAAATTGAGGGTGAATAAATAAGGTATTTCGAAGATTGGTTTCTGATCAAGATATGGTAATTATGAGTTTTTTTGTTATTCCCTTCATCTTGACCTATTCTCCTGATATATTTATTAATTTGATGAATAGAGTATTTAAGCACTACCTTGATAACTTTGTGGTAGTTTTTATTAATGGTATTATAATATATTCTAAAAGTCGCAAGGAGTATGAGGATCATATAAGGGTTATATTTCAAACTCTAGGTAAGGAGAGGATATTTTGAAAGTTTAGTAAATGTGAATTTTGGTTAAAAAATGTTTCTTTCTTGGGGAACATTGTAACCAATGAAGAGATCTCAGTTGACCCTATGAAGACAAAGGTTGTGGAGGAGTGAACTTATCCTATAATAGTAACTAAGATTTGTAGTCTCCTTGGTTTAACAGGATATTATAGGAGGTTTGTGAAAAAAAATTCATGAATTTATAATCCACTAACCAAGTTAACTAAAAAAGGTCTAAGTTTATATGGAAAAAGGAGTGTGAAGAAATTTTATAGGAGATAAATAAGATATTAGTTACTGCACTCATGTTAACTCTACCTGCTATCGGATAAGGATTCATTATTTTTAGTGATTAATCTCTGAAAGGGAGTGGATAAATCCTCATGAAAAATGATAAGGTTATTTATTATGCATATTGATAGTTGAATCCTCATGATCAGAATTATCCTACACATTACTTGGAGCTGGATATGGTTGTTTTTTCTCTAAATATATGGAGACACTATCTTTATGGGGAGAAATGTGATATATACATAGACTACCAAAGTTTGAAGTATATTTTCATGAAAAAGGAATTGAACATGAGATGGAGGAGATTTATGGAACTTATTAAAGAATATGATTGTTCAATTCATTATCACCCTGGAAGAGAAAACAATTTCACTGATGCATTAAGTAGGGAAAGACCTTGTTATGCTGGAAATGATGAGGATTCAAGGAGATCCTTTGATCAAGGACCTGGTAAGGTTGGACACGGGAATCATACGGGAAGGGACATCATCAACCCTATCCCAAATTATTTATCAACCATAATCACTAGATAAGATCAATAAATATCAAATAGAAAATCCTTTGTTACAGAAGAAGATAGAGGATGTGAATAATGATAAGTTTTCTGAGTCCAATATTGGTTAATAAGGTGTATTGAAAATTTTTTATGAGGATATTTGTTCCATCTATTCCAAAAATAAAGAAGGATATGATGGATGAAGCTCATAGATCTATATTCTATATACATTTTAGAAGCACTAAAATTTATAGGGACCTTCATGATCATTATTGGTGGGATAACATGAAAAGTAAGATTGGTTACTACACTACAAGGTTCTTGGTGTGTCAACAAGAGAAGGCAAAGAGACAACTTCCTAAAGGGGTATTACAAACACTACCTATACCAACATGGAAGTGGGAAAATATTACTGTGGACTTTGTCACTGGTATCCCAAAAACATCCAAAGGAAACAATATGATTTGGGTTATAGTGGATCATGTCACCAAGACCATTCATTTCACTACTTTTCATAAATATTTCTCTCTTTAGAAACTTGACAAGATATACGTGAAGTGGTAAGGTTGCATGGGGTACCACTCTCTATCATATATAATCCTAATCCAAGGTTCACATAAAAATTTTAGATAATTTTTCAACATGCTATGAATATTGAATTAAATTTTAGTATGACCTATCACCCACAAACTAATGGGAATATCTAAAAGGACAATCAGACATTCACAGACATGATGAGAACATTATTAATGAAATTTAAAGTTGTATGGGATCAACATCTCCCATTTGTTGAGTTCCTATACAATAATATCTTCCATTCTAGTATTCAAATGGAACCCTATGAATCTCTATATGGGAAGCGATGTAGAACTCATACTTTTTGGGATGAATTTGGTGAAATAAAGTTTCTTGGGCCTGATCTTGTGCAAGAGATGATAGAAAAGGTTCATTCCATCCAAAAACACATAATGGATGCTTAGAGTAAAAATAAGAGTTATAATGACAACTATCAAAGGGACTTGGAGTTTGGTGTTAGTGACAAAGTGTTCCTTCAAATATCACCATGGAAGAGATTTATGTAGTTTGGAAAGAAAGGGAAGATTAGCCCTAGGCACATTGTCCTCTATGAAATGCTTGATTTTATAGGAGCAATGGCCTATCAGATTACACTTTCACAAAATCTAGCTCAATTTCATGATGTATTCCATGTATCTTTCTTAAAGAAGTATATACCTGACCCTTCACATGTACTGAATCCAGAGGTGGTGAAAATGGAATATGAACTCTCTTATGAGGAGAAGCCAGTGGAGATCTTGGATCACAGAGACAAGGTTCTACGTAACAAGACTACTCACCTCATAAAAGTATTATGGAGGAACTATAAATATGAAGAAGAAATATGAGAACCAGAGGAGACAATGAGGACTAAGTACCCATACGTTTTCTCAATTGAGAGAATGAGTTGAAATTTTGGGGATGAATTTTTTTAATGGGGGAAGAATATAACAATCCAAATTTTTTGAATAATAATTATTTCTTGAAAATGTGATTTATATTATATTATTCACAAAAAACCAAGTATTTTTTTAATGAAGTTAATATAAGGGAAATGTGACCGTATGGATTTGACCGTTATATGAATGTTGATCAATTATGACCATTGTTCAATATGACTATTGGGAACTATACCCTTGATAATAATTTTAACATTATAATTAGAGTTTATAAGTAATTTTTTTTACAAAGGACAATTGATACAGAAAGAAGAGTTGATGGCCTCAACCAGTAAAGCCATGGAATTTGAATCCCATTTTTTAGATATTGGGAGGGGGTTTCATTACTAGGTTTTTCCCTTGACCAAGCCCAAGCTGAGCTTCAACAAGTGAATCTTGAACGAAATCACCCATTGGAGAAGTTCAAGTTGGTGGAAATTTCCACTCGGTTGACACTAGACAAACAACCACATGAGTCTATTAACATCGCACACCTTACCCTTAGGTTATATACAGGTGTTATAAGAGGTTATATTTCAAGGCCTTAGTTTATTAAAGTGTAATTCCTTTGTATAAATAAAAGTGTTATTCCATCAATTAGCTTTTAAGAATAGTGTTTGATAAATTGAATTTTTGGACAAAAATTGTACTTTTCAGAAAGATATAAATTATTATAATAATATAAATTATTATAATAATATAAATTATTATTATTAATTTTTATTTTAATGAAATGGTATGATTAAAACACTCTTATTTAAGAATAAATGATAAATTTGTTTTTCAAGTGTTAGAAATTTTACTATGCATTTTCAATCGCTATTATTTTTAATAAATAAGGATTTTTATATTTAAAAGTTAAAATTATAATATTTTGAGAATTATTATGATAAAATAAATATAATTTTTGAAATAATCATGTGTAAATTTGGTTGGGGTTAATTTATGATATTTTTCTAAAATACTTTTCTTTTTCATGAATAGTAAAAATATAGTTTGAGTTTTTCAATATGTTGATGGCATCATAATTTTTTCATAGTGATTTAATAACAAATTAACCACAATACATGACTTAAAATATGTTATTTTATTAATTAAAAGTATTTTAATATATTTTAATCAATTGAAAAATATATAATTTACTTTCCAAATTCTAAAATGGAAACTTTAACTTTAAAAATGTTATTTTGTGAAAATATTAATTTTACTTTCCAGAATAAGTAATATAAAATGATGGTTGAATATTTTGGATTAAAATAACACAAAATGTTTCTCAAGTGTCCAAAACCATGGTAAAATTACATGTTTAAGCCCATGGTTTTTCATTTACCACTACCTAGGTGTCCAAGGCCTTTATTTAGAAATTAATAAAAAAATCCTCCAATTTTACTATAAATACCCATAAATTTATCCATTTCATTTCACTCCCAATTCATCCTACACAAATATATTATAGTTTTACCTCAAAAGTAGTCCTCATAAGGTGTCATCAAGCCCCCAAGGTCCCAATATTTATTTTTAGGAGTTACTCTTAAAGGTAATTGAAATCTCAACTTCTCTTTTCTTTTCAAGTTCCCTTTTTATGTGGTATATATTTTAAATTTCCAAAATATGTTCTTCTATCCAATTTATTTTATAAATTTACTATATTTATATTATTTTATGAATTTTAAACCATTTCTTTTTTTTTACCATTTTCTAAAACCATGTTTCATACCCATTATGCTGCCGATTTTACTTCTCAAAATTTCTCTCTTCTTATCAAGAAATTCCATTTTATTTTCTATATGTGAATACCCAAAACTCTTTGTTTTCTAAGTTTACTCACCAATATGTAAAATTGATTTATTTTATTCTGTAATTTATATATATATAACCCTAATTCTATTTTTGTGGGTTATAAATGACATAAAGATCTTATCTTTAATCACTTTTTAAAATGCCATGATTTTTATATGAAACCAATTTCTTCTATTCTCCATGGATTATTTGTGAAATGTTGTATTATGATATATGTGGATCACATTAATTAATACATATAGATGGTTCACCCTGATAGTTCTCCAATGCATTGGTTAAATAATTTAATCTCTATGGATGACTTGTTTTATGATACCTTGATGAATAACCTTGGTAATTTTATGACACCTCGATGACAAACCATGGTGATATACTTATGAATGTTTCTTTTAAATAATAAATCCACATTTTCAAGTTATGATTCATGTTATTTTATTTATTATATGCCTCATGTTCTCTTTTTCATGACTTTATGATATTCTTTTGGTTCTTATTGATATTTCTCATGGTCAAATGTAAACTGTTTCTCTTGATTTCCCATACTAGGACTTATGCTCACACTTTTCATTGATGTATGTCCCCAGGTTATGAGATAAAATAAATGTAATTAGAATTAAAATTTTATGAATTATTTCAAGTGAATATAACAATGCTTTAATTTTTCATATATTATGTACCTTATTTCTAAGAAAATAAACTTTAAATGATCCTCTGATTGTACAATGTAATGAAAAGTTATATAATAAAAAGGCTAGATTCCATAATTTTTCTCATTTTTTTGTATTTGAAAGATATTAAATTATTGTTGTAAACTATTTTACACTACTTTTAAATTTATATAAACTATTTTATATAAAATTTTTATTAATCCATTTGTTTAAGTATTTTCCATCCTTGAAATGTAAAGATTAATCTATTTGAAATATGCTTTTGAAATGCCTTGCCTATATATTTAAAAATAAAATATTTATTTGGTTAACTAAATATTTTAATTTTATTATGGAATCCTTTGAAATACCCTAATAATATTTTATCTCACTTTCTACCTGTGCCTTCGGGTGTTTGTAGATTGTCTTCTTCAATTTTCAAGAAAGGGTAAGGTGCCACTTAGAGGTGGTAGTAGTTGTTAATACTTGGGATTTGAGTGTTGTTTCCATTGAGACTTGGGTTTTTATCCTATTTTTTTTGGTACTTTTATGTAATACTTTGGGTTATTTATGTTTGTTTGACTTCAGGTACACTTCTCCCTGTGGATTTTTTCTTGTATGAATACTGAATTATTTATCTTACTTCTGCAATGCTTGCAGAAAATTCATTCCCACTTTAATATTTTATGATGGTAGGTGATTGTCACCAACCCATGGGGATTGGGAATTCCCTTTGGTCCATGTCATAGGTGGCTTGGTTGTCAAGTTACTAGGGTACCTAGTGTGGTTCATGACATAATCTGCTAAGTTTACTTGTTGTAGATCAAATGAAAACCATCACCAATTCAATTTCAATGCGATCAATATTGGATAAAGAGAATATCCTGGTTGGCTATAACTTCTAGGAGTGGTACATGAACTTGTGCATAATACTGCACCAATAGAGGAAGCTTTATGTGTTGGAATCCCCACTTCAAGTTGATCCTCATCAGTAAGTGAGTAAGGTAGATAAAGATAAACATAATAAGCATATGAATGATACACTAGATGGTAAGTACTTCATTTTTTAATATATGTCCAATTAGTTATAGAAAATTCACGAGTACAAATATGATTTTCAAATTCTATCTTATCTCCAAGATTCATACCAAGAGAGAGCTCATCAAGGAGTATATGAGATATCAAGTGCTCTATATAGATGTAGGCTAGCGAAAGGGAATCAAGAAGGACCTCATGTACTCAATATTAATGGGTAAATTGAGAGACTCAAAACCCTTTGATTCAAACTAAACTAATAACTAGAAACTAATATGATTATTTCCTCTTTACCGCATAGCTTCTAGAATTTCATTGTTAATTATAATATTAATGGAATTAATAAATCAATACCATATTTATTGGATTTTTTTCACTTAGCTACAAGGATATGAATAATTAAAACTCTTTAATAGTTATGGTTAAAAAAAAATAAGAAAGGTAAGGAAAAAGTTTCAAAGTCTAAGACATAGTCAAAGAAACTGATGCATTTCCCTTTCAATAATCCAAATATACAAAGGGAGAGAAAGAGTAGGAGGAAGTATGATTTTCTTGTGATAAAAAACACTATTGGAAGAAGAATTGTGTAGCTGGGAATAAAATGAAAGTTGATTCTTCTACTTCAGGAATATTTTCCATTGAATTAAATTTATGCATTTATAAAAGTTGGGTATTGGATACTTCATTGGCTCACACATTTTTATTCAAATACAGGAACTAAGTATATTTAATATAATTGAAAAAGGTGAAGTATATCTTCAAGAAATAAATGGTGAGTGACTAGTAACATTAGCAATGGTGGATTATCATCTTACTTTTTCTAGTAGAATGGTTCTTGTACTAAATAGTTGTTATTATGTACCATATGTTACTAGAAACACAATCTTAGTGTAAAGTTTAGAAACTATGGAATTCTATTTCAATTTTTTAAATAAATATTTTATTATATATAAGGATAACATATGTTATGGTATGACACATCTTAATAATGGGTTGTATATAATTGAACTAAAAAATACAGTATTGGAAATCAATGGAAAATCCAAAGAGAATGAATCATATCATACCCACCCATGGAACTTCAGGCTTAGTCATTTAAATGAGAATCTTTTATTAAAACTACATCAAGTAGTGTATTTAGATTCTATTGAATTAAAACTGTTGGATGTATGTCATAATTGTTTAAAAGGTAAAATGATCAAAGTACCTTTTATAGGGAAAGGAGAAAGATCTAAAGAACCATTGGAATTGGTTCATATGATGTATGTGGTCTATTTCTAGTAGAGTAATGGGGTGATTTTTCTTACTTCATTACTTTTACTAATGAATATAGTAAATATGGATAAATCTACTTAATGAGGTATAATTTAGATTCCTTTAACATGTTTAAGGAATATCAAAATGAAGTAGAGAATCAACTTGGTAAGAATATTAAGAAACTCCACTCAGATCATGGTGGAGAATATATTAACTGAGTTTTCATCAATCATTTTAAAGAGTGTGAGACAGTTTCCCAACTCACCCATCCTTATAAACCTAAGTGGAATGGTGTTATTGTAAGGAGGAATCATACCCTTCTTAGCATGGTCAGATCCATTATGAGTCATGAAACTCTACCATTATTCTTTTAGGGATATGAACTATAGGCTATGAAATATACACTAAATCGAGTACCAACTAAATCTGTATTTGATATTCCATATGAGTTTTGGTATGGAAAGAATCCCAGTCTATCACACTTACATGTATGTGGATAAAAGGATTTTTTCAAGTCTATACCTAGTGAAAAATTAGTATCTCAAATCATGAAGTGCATCTTTATATGTTTTTATAAAGATAATAAAGGATATTATCTATATAACCCTTAATATATAAAGGTTATTGTAGAAATACATGCTATATTTCTATAATGAAAACACATTTCCAATTTGAATAGTGGGATTAAGATTTACTTTGATGAAGTTGGTGTTCCAGATACACAATAGTTGGTATGGGAACAATCTTCATAAGATATAGTGGGAGAGAAATTTGTTCTCAAGACAAAAGTACTGCATAGGTATATTATAGAGTTTAAAGAACTAATGAGATATGGTTTTCTTATCACCAAGTCAAGTGACACATTACTCTTATAGAATAATGAACATTTAACCTACAAGGAAGCAGTATATAGAAAGGATGATGCTAAATGGAAATATTCCTTGCATTCTTAAATGGATTCCATGTACCAAAATCATGTTTGTATTTTCGTAGACCCTCTAGTTGATGTAAAACCTATTGGGTGTGAATGGTTATTTAAAAAAATATGGACATGGATGGTAAATTAAATTCCTGTAAGGAATGACTAGTAGTGAAGGATTTCAAGAAACATTAAAGAATCGAATATGAGAAAATATTCTCACTAGTTGCAATGCTAAAATCCATCAAAATATTACTTTCAATAGTATACTTCCATGATTATGAAATTTGGAAAATAAATGTCCAAACTGCTTTTCTAAATGGGATTTTTTTTAAAGAAATCTATATGACACAAACCAAATGATTCATTATGTCAAAGAGTTCCAATTAAGTTTTCAAGCTACAAAGATCCATTAATGCATTGAAGAAGAAGTCACGATTATGGAATATCCATTTTGATGAGGCCATATGATAATTTGGTTTCATTAAGAATTAAATCGATCCATGTGTCTACAATAAGGTTAGTGGTAGTTCCATCATTTTCTTAGTATTATATGTTGATGACATATTGTTAATGGGAAAGGAAGTGATATTATTATAGTCTATAAATAATTGGTTAAATGAATTCTTCTCCATGAAAGAATTAGGTAAAGAAAACTATATTCTAGGGATCAAGATCTATTGAGATAGATCTCAGAGGCTATTTGGGATAATTCAAAGTACATATATTGACAAGGTTCTCAAAATGCAAAATATAGAAAAACCCAAGAGAGGTTTATTTCCAGTGTCACATGGCATTGATCTCTCCAAGAAGATGTTTCCAAATACATAGGAATATATTTAAATAATTATTATAATTACTTACGCTTTAGTAGTGGAATCTATTATGTATTCCATGATATATACTAGGTTTTATGTTTCCCTTTATTTAAGCATGCTGTAAAGATGTCAAGCTAATCTAAAAGAGTTGCATTAGGAAGCTGTAAAAACTATCCTAAAGTAATTGATATGTAAAAAGGATATATTCCTGGTGTATGTATGATATTAAGAGATAACTGTGAGGGGATACACTAATTATATCTTCCAAATAGTTCAAGATAATCTGAAATCACATTTAAGATATTTTTTTTCTTTAATGGTGGTGTAGTGAGAAAGAGGAGCTTGAAGCAGTCTATGGTTTCTGATTCAACAATAGAATCTGAGTATATAGAGGATTATGATATAGATAAGGAAGCATTTTGGATACAAAAATTTGTTTCTAAGTTTGGAATTATACCTATAAGTTCAAAACCTATTACAGTATACTATGATAATATTATAATAGTGGTGCTTACTAAGAATCATAGGTTACACTAGAGGATAAAGCATATACTTTAGAAGTTTCATCTCTTGAGTAATTTTACTAAGATAGTTGAAGTCATAGTTAGAAAAGTATCTATAGAGGACAACATGATAAACCCCATGACTAATTACATATCTTTGAAGAATCATGAAACTCATGTGAGATCTAGGGAGTTGAGAATTATTAGCAGTTGGATCTAGTGACAGTGGGAGTATTGTGAGTGAGTGAACTAGACCCAACTTCTTTATGTGATTTGATTACCATTACATGTATAGATTTTGATATATACATGTGTTTATTCTTACCACAATAGTGTTGATAATTCAACATCCACTGTTTACATGGTAATGTCATTCTATTACATGTTATATCAAAATGTTATAATAGGTCCAAGCTGTAATGAGAAACTCAAGATACTATGATAGTAATCTTAAATATCTATCCTATGATCTAGATACATCATAATGATGAAACATGGATGATGTCTGAATATTAGGTGCTGGGAGATAAAAAATATCGAGACCTCTTCTCATGAAGTTCATACTTAGTGATCTTGAGTAGATGAGATCATGAGGACTAATCCTCCAATAGTAACACCACATGTTTCGAGTGCCATTGGTCATTATTCTCTATGAACATGTGTATTGGTCTCCTTAATTGAGATTGTTATCAATTCATACCATTTGATCATGTACTTTTATGCAAGGAAAAAACCATGACATTGAAGTCGTGGAAATGTAGCTTGTGTTGGGTGTGTCATTAGTGGTATGGAATTAGTTGAATGATCAAGATAGAATTTTCACTTACAATTTGAGGAAGATATATATTATAAGACCATGTTGACCATAATGGCAGTACCTTTATTAAATCCATGGATATGGTACAAGAAGGTAATTCTATCTAGTAAGGTTATGAAATATATAAAGCAACAAAAGGATGATGACACAAGTGTGCATCCTTCTTTATGAGATACCATGATACAAAGAGACTATATCACACAGAACATGTTCATAGGAGGTATTCATAAATATGAAATTAATTATCTCCTTAGGGTCTATGATGGGTTGCTATACTCCACTATTATTTTATGGATTGAACTCACTACTATTGAGACAAAGACCTATAGGGTCACACACTAAGTGTATCTGTAAGTTCCACCTATCTGGATGAATATGAGTTTAAGATAATGTGGGCCCCATGAGAAAGATCTAGTGAATGTTTGAGTATGATTGATTTAAAGTAAAAATAATTCAATTATATTATTCAAGTTCATAATAATGATGATTGAATTTATTTTTCAAGGTATTCACAAGTTGTTTGATCAAAACAGTGAATATGAGAAAATATAATTTTTCTAACAAACACAACATGTTCAAGGTTCATTAAATTATTTAGGGATATTACGAGATGATTCAATGGTTTTTTATTTTATCATGTAACATGTTAAATTATTTCAAGTGATTGATAAAATATTTGTGACATTTATGAAAAGTTTATTAAGTCACAAGTGTGCATAAAAAACTAAAATAAAGATTATTACTTTCTAGGGACTAAAGTGAAATTTTGGAAAGTATAACCTAGGTATAAAAGATCATTTTATCCTATTAAATTGGTATATACATAATTTTTAGAAGTTTAGAGAGAGAATCTCCCCTCCCCTCCCCTATTAAGCTCTTAGAGAGAGAATCTAAAGAAATAACAAGGTCGGATCGATCCCACTTTCTCAATAAAGTCTACATTCTTCATGTGATCTAACGGATGTTGTAAATCTATTTAATTTCTCATTCTAGAACATATGAATCATAGATAAATGATCCAGGAGCTATGTTTAATGTATGTAAGATCAATAGGATGCTTAACTTGGAAAATTTGATCTATGACACACCAAAAGTGAGAAAATCAAATCGACGATTTCAAATGAACAAGGTACTATTTAATATTTCATTTGATTTTATTTTTCATGCTTAAATTGAATTTCATGAGATATTTTAATAAATATGGGGTAGTATTTTTTTGGATTCAGTGTTTATAACATGAACTCGAATAAAACAATTGTGTATATTTCACACTTTTGTTGTGCCCGGGTTCCTTCAATTTGGGAAATCGTGTAGGTATCCATTATGTTGAACCAAGGTTGGGGAGTCAGTGATTTTTATTACATATTTGGTATAGATCATGAACAAGAAGGTTTATAATATTCATGAACAAATGAAGGATTCTCATTATCATCATAATTTGTATGATAATTTCAGGAGAAGACTTTTGGAGTTCAGGGTTGGTGATCATGTGTTCTTGAATGTATATCCTCATCATGGGAAGCAGAGGTTCAACTGTAGGAGTAATATTTATACCTAATTTATTAGGACTTTTGATGTGTAAGAGAATGTTGTTGAGGTTTCATGTCATTTGGTGCTTCCATTGTAGATAGAATAGATCCATAACGACTTACGCGTGTTGTAACTTTATCAGTACCTTTATGATGAATCCGACATCATTGATTTGGGTTAGTTTTATATAGATGAGTATGATAAATTCATTTAGTGACTCATTTATATTCAAGATCAATAGGATAAGGGGTTACATGGGTGTGTCATTCCATTAGTTTGTGTTATATGGAGGCATAATGGATTATAGAATTATATGTGGGAGTATGAGTAGTAAATGCATCCACAATTTATTGAGTTGTATTAAATTATTGTTTCATATTGAGATGCTTGATTATATTCCATTGTGATTAAAGTTATTCTCTCTTGTGAACTATGATGTTCCTCTGTTGATGGTGAGATCTCTGTGTGAGAGATATCTCATAGAGTGTTTGGTATTTTAGTCATTTCATACTCTTCCCAGTTTTGAATTTTATTCTTAATGATTATGATCATTTGAGAGGTATCTAATATAAATGTCTGAACTTTCATGGAGTTTTAATTTGTGTCTTTTGGGTGTTGGGGTGTTGAGAGAGAATTTAGAGACAATTCATGGAAGAAGGGTGGAGTTTGTAGTTGAAATTTCAGCTAAAATCATTGGTTTCACCATGATGGAAGAGCATTGCATCGGGATAAGTATATATAGAGAAGTTAGATGAGAAGGTTATTGAGGATACATTGTGATCACCTTGCATTTTTTTGTGTGAGGGTTTATATTGCGTTGTCGGGGTTTAGTTATGATTATTTGGTGTATCAACAGTTTTTAGAGGTGTGTTATTTATGTATTGGTACCTTTTTTATGATGTGAAGGTCCTTAAGGAGTTTTTTGTTTAATATTTTCATGGTCCATTATGGTACGGGGGTGGTTGTTGCACTATGAGGGTCTTTTTTATAAGAGTTTTTTTGTTCTTACATTTTTGGATGCATTACACCATGGAGGTATTCATTGAACCGTGAATTTTGTATGGGATTTATTGGTTTCAAGATGGAAGGATGAGGATTATGATATGATTTTTTTGGGTTTCAAGCATTGTGATATGAGGGAAATCATTGTTTTATGACCTTACTTAGTTCCATTGAATCTAGGCAGTTTGAATCCTTGATTTTTAGGGAGGGCCACAACATGAAATTTAGATCAGGCCACCATTTCATCATAAAAAATCTTGTTATTATGTAATTATTTATTTTCCACTTTTAATTATAAATTCAAGTTCCTTCTTAGATTGTATCATTTTCCTTTATATTCTTTATAAACCTAGGTCACTTATGGATCATCTTGAGTTCCCTTTGGTTTTCTTTTGGAGGCTCTTTTATCATTGGATTGTCATAATTTAGAACCTTTTATTTGAGGTATGTTTCTCTCCCTTATATCCTCTATTTCTCTATTCTTTTCTTCTATTCTTGTTTATGAGAGGCCATGACAGTGGGGTTACCTTGGTTTAACAGTTCCTTAATTTATTATGTGATGTAGGATTTATGTGTTTCAGTGTTGTAGTGGAATCCTTCAAATTTTGAATTTAGTGAGGTTTGATCATCACTTCCTTCTTCATTCTTGTATTGCATTGTTTGAAGCACTGTTTCAGGTAGGGTATTCATAACTTATCTACTATTATTCACATGTGAATGTGTAATTAACATGATTTTTCTTTTATTGGGTGGATGGTTTGGATTAAACTAACAAGATAACGAACCAGATTTAAATAATTGGAAGGGAAAGATTATTTCACAAGTACTTTATGAGATTTCAATGTTATTATCATTGCATGATTACTTTTTGGATTGATATAAGCAGTTGTGAATCCTTAATTATTATTTTATCTTATTATAATACCTATCACCTTTATAATTGGTTTATCATTTAAAGTTGGTAACAAAATAGATATGGCATAAATATGGAATTAATGATGTCTTGGTTGATGCATAATAGGATTAATGAATATAGAGGAATGATAAATGAGATTTTTTATAGAAAATCACTACTATAATTATTATTGTTTGTTGCTATTATCATTAATTTTTTATAACGGTTGGTTGTGTTTGATTTTGTTGTGTGGTATTGGTTATGGGTCATTATGGTTGAATTGGGTAAATGATGTGTTATAAATATTGTGGTGAAAGTTGGAGGTGATATCTGGTTGGTTTGGAATGGTTGATACAAGAACTGATTTATGTTGTGGCTGTGGTAGTGACATTATAGTGGTTATTGGCAGGGATGAGTGGAGATTGATGTAATTTTGGGTATGGTTATTATGGATCATGTTTTAGTGACTTGGAAATATGAATGGATGGTTAATTTAAATAGAATAATTAATAATTAACTAAAATTGGAATGGGATGTTGGGTTAACAATGTGCTAGAATAAATAAATGGAGTAATGGGTAAATGATATGTGGTAAAGTATGCTTTCAACATTAAAATAGAAGTGTTTATATTAAACGATAATGAATGGAATTGAATGTGATACAACTAATGTAACATTGTTTTAAATAAAAATATTGATTTTTTAAATGATGCGATCAAATGGGAATTTGATGTTGTTATGTGGATTTTTTATGATAATAGTGTGGTTGGTTGTGTTGTAATTAGTTATTGTAGTAGTTGTTGGTGTAAGGTGGTAGGATTTTGAGGTTAGGGTAAGTTGTGGTAATAAATGAAAACTTGTTTTTGAGTCGAGCCTTAGGTTGGGTTTGTGTATGATTATTATATTCCTTGTATTTTGTTTTTATTTCTTACATGCCACCAACCGAGTCAAGTAACCTTACCAGTGCTTATATGGTTTTGGGTTCCAAGTGTTTTCTCCCAGCATCCAAGTTGTAGAGGGACTGAATAGCTAACTAATCCCTCTCCCCACTCTCACTTTTAGATGTATAAAGGTTATGATATCCTAAGGCTATGATGCATAAACAATTATGGATAGAGGTTTTTGTGCTTATTTAATGAGGTTATAGTGTGGATTCATGGTGGGGGATGTGTATAGATAGAGAAAGAAATGAGGTTAACATCCTTCATGTTTGTGTTACCCTATAGTAAAGAGGATGTGATGTGCAGTTATGATGTCATGGTGTGGCATGTTACTATGGTATGCAATATGTGGTTGTGGATATGTGGTTTCAATATGATGTGGCTATAAAGTTGTTGTTATGAAAAGCTCATGTGGTTATATGGAGGGGATGAGAGCACCATGAAATATGTCGTTGAGGTGTGAGAGAAGCTAAATTATTAAGGAAGTGGTTCCAAGGTACCCTATTGATATATTATTTGATTATTATATTTCTATACTTTTATTCATTATTAGGTGAGTGAGATTTGGTGGGGTTGGGTGATAGATGACCTGACATAGGAGACAATTTGATTCAAATATTTTTTCATTGAGAAATTAGCATGATTCTTTTATATTTTCATGAGGTGTTTTGGGGAGGATCCAGTAAGTGTGTGTGTGTGTGTGTTTGTCTTCCATAGAAGTTTCATTTTTATATTTTATTTTGTAGACCAATGTTTCTATATGATTTTTCATTCATGGCAGGATTGTGATATATTTTATATTTATCTGATGGATTTTATTGGTGGTTTATTTCTTTTATTCCCAAGATTTATGATGGTAATGTATCCCATTATGCGTGTTTTATACCCTCATTTCTATTTGCTAACTCATGACCCATTGGAGGTGATATTTTGGGGCCACTCATCTTTATTTCAGGCCTAAGAGGGGTTCTAGTGGGGGAGATTCATGACATCATTACTCAAGATAAACTTCAATTCCATTATAATTATAACACTTAATATGTATAAACTATATTTAACCATTAAATTCTAGTTCATAACTCATGAACAAGCCAAATTAAAGGCAGAATAAACCTAAATCAATTATCACACCTAGCATGTACATCCTTAAATGAATGTATGATAATTTAAAAAATAATTTTAAACACATTTAAACTGAAACATACATTAATTAATATTATAAAAAATTTATATCTATGAATAAAACATTAATAATACTAAATTAATGAAAATTTCATAAATTTAGACATGAAATAAACATTTATGAACAATTCATAAATAAGTAATTATAAACACAATTAAATTTAGCCATTGATTATATAAATTACATAATAAAATAAATATAAACACTTTATATTATTTTATAACATGAAGTCCTTTATATTATCATTAAATATGGAATTTATTAACCTCCTCCAAATTTAATATTTTTATTTAAAAAAAGATCACTTTTTGGGGTTAAGTGAGAACCCTTATGTGGAATTTATTAAATATATGATATTTAATTGAAATATCAACATTTTATATTTTATATAAACAATTAATATATTATGTAAACATTTTACATAATCAAAATTTCATATATTTAATATTAATTTAATTTTTATTATATAAATTATCAAAACTCCATTTTGATGCGATTTAAAGAATTTCTCAAGATTAAAGATATTTAATATTAATAATTAATATTAAAAATATTTGTTAAAAATTTCATAAACATTTAATAATTAATTATGAACACTATATAACTAATTAATTCGTAAAAAAATTAATAAATTAAATAAATATTCTATAATACCATTTTTGGAAAAAATTAATAATTTTATTTATTCTGTAAACAAGTGATGAATAAAGACCCATGACAAACCAAAGGAAGCCAAGAACACTTCTAAAGCCACCACAAAACCATGTGATACAAGAAATCCTCTTGAATTTGATTCTACACAAGCTAACCCTAGAGACATCACTACATTCAATATGGTGCATTATGGTAATTTCCACAGACACCCCGCCAATTGGTTTGAGGGGAACAAAATAACTTATCGGTAAAAAATATTGGACCAACAAAAATTGTAAATAACCCTATTTGGCCAAGACCAAACACATAAAAAAAATGAAAAAAACACGATACCCCTAAGAAAAAACATGAAAACACCTCAGAACCCACACAAAATGGTAGTTTCCTCATCCATGAAACCCCCTCAAGATTCATAAATTGATTCACATTGAATGAGGCACAATAAAAACCTCACAAAGAAACATGTTGTCGGAAACACCAAGGCATCGAAAAAGATGGTGCACCAACTCACTAATCCAGAACAATAAACATCGCTGATAACTAATGAAACAATGTCCCAAAACATAGGAAAATAAACCCCACTATTATCATCCTTATCAGCCTACATTGCACTATAAATCTTCAAATAAAAAAAACTGTAATGACTGTAATACAATGCTGCAACAGACATCCCACACAATTAAACTCCTCGAGAACCTGAAATTCCTAATGTGATCATTGAGAGGGGGAGGGGGTAAATCAGTGATATTTTTTTCTTACCATTTCTTCTTTCTTATGAAATAACCTTGAACTCCTATTAGAGAGTTACAACTTTACTAAAAACAAGCAACCAAACACAACGATAGGAACACAAGAATTTACAAGGTTCACTACTCAACAAGAGTAACCAATCCTTGGGATAGTTCAGAAATAATCCAATATCACACAATCCACTAGAAAACAATCCTTTTATGTGGTTACAACAAGAAAGTAATATACTTACACTTGTGTTTTACTATAAACTATACAATAGTGCATGCGATTCTTAGCTCAAAATATGTAATAATTATTTTTTAAAAAATTTTAGAAACCTTCCCCAACATTCTCAGAATGTAGTCATTGTGCTTCTTGTACAAACTTGACATTTTATATTCTTGAAAAAATTCTTCACTTTATTACTTAGAAGCAGGTAAGAAACTCTTTAATTAGTTGGTTTTACATTTGAAAAGTTCATCTAGAAATTCTATTTAGAAGTATGTCTAGAAGTATGTTGGGAAATTTTGTCTGGTTCCCTCTAAAAAAATTTCAACTTCCTTACACCTAGTTCATCCGATTTCACCTGATATAAAATTTTACCTAGTGAAACCTAATCACAACTTCTCTATTCATTATAAACATATTCTTCACTTTAACCAAGAGGTTCCTTGGTTGGAAAAATCCTGCTCAAAACTCTAGCTAACAAAAGTTTGTCTGATTTCTCTATATGAAACCAATCCTATATCACTCCACATTTTTCAGACATGGGGATAGTACACCCATACCTTGTTCTTACATCCATTTATATAGTAACATTTGATAAAGCATAGGTAAGAAAACACATTTAGTTTCCCGCTCAATGAAAACTTGAAATTCAAATATCCCACTCAAACCAAATTCCCAAAATCTTCTCAAAGATTCTAGATTATTCTTAAAGCTTCATGGAATCTCCAGAAAACAATTATTTAAATTTCATTAACTTCAGTGTTAATAAAAATTAACAAAATTCTTTCTCATTGAAAGTATCACAAATTCCTTTGTAATTTTCATGAATGTTTAATGTGAAGTTATCAGGGTGTTTAGCGGATGTCGGTGGGCTGAGAATTTAAAATTTTCACCAGCGATCAATGTAACAACTTCATCTTCAGTGAAGTACTATGCCGATTTAAGCCCAAGGACCACACTTGAAGAAGTTTAACCATAAAAATTAAACCAAAAATACTTGGTTTGATCTAAATCTATGTATTCATCATTTTCTCGTCACCAATGATCGCTTATTGAAGAATCCAAAGTTGAATCTCTCTAGATCATCTACACATGATTAAAAAAATCCACGGGATCACCGATCATCAATTTCTAGGTGAAAACACAGAGATCCAATGACACCTTTGATGCCCTAATGATCATTGTATTGACCTTCTTGCGATCTGTAAGAGATAACTTGATCTGATCACCTGGATTGAAAGATTCTCTCTCTAGAAAGAAGGAGAGTAGTGATAACCCCTCAAGTGATCTCCATTAATAGTCTACATTCAATAGATTCTATCCTAATATTTATATTGAGTTAGGTAATTATCCCAAAAAGTCTCCCCAGACCTTGAATATTTATTGCTCACTATATAAACATAAATGATATATTATGACTATTGTACTGATTCATAAATATCATTTATATTTTTATCACTTTTATTATAATAAATATATTACATGATACAAGTGATTCATTAACTCAACTCTTCATTATAGAAAATATTAAATAAACCTTGACTATTAAATAATATTCATTAAAATAATAATTTACATGTATTTAAATTAATACTTCTAAATAATTTAATAAATAAATTCACTTATTATTATTTTAAACATGAATAATATGAATTTATTTATTCATTGGTAATCGTACATCTTTAGAAAAATCTTGGATCCCAGTGGTGGGGCTAACCATATCCTATATACCCATTCACTAGAATAGGATAGATTCTTGATTATACTATGTGTGTGACCCTCTAGGAACTTGTATTGATAGTAGGAATACTATTCATAGACCAAGAGTAGAATCTAGCAACCCATTATAATGATCCAGACTTTTTAAATGATATTTTTTTTGAATAAATGTTGTTAAATATTATATAATATTATACATGTAAAAAATAAAGAGGAACCAACAAAATTTTATCTCATTATTAAAGATCATTGCATTAGTCATCTATGAACCCGATTAAAATTCCAAACATTACAACTGAACAAAAAATATAAAATAGAATAGCTAAAAATGTGAAATTAGGGATCACCCCAATATGCTAGAATCATTTCCCCTATTGAAAATTCTATAGAAATGAAACAAAATATTAGAAAACCAATAAAAATATTAATAAATGAAAATATAACCTTATGGAGAATTTTGTGGTGAATTATTAGTGAAATAATGAAGTGGTATTTAGAGGGTATAAAGGGAAATGTGACCATTGGTATTAGATAGTTATATGACCGTTGGTCAAATATGATTGTTGGTCAATATGACCATTGGAAAATATGACCATTGGAAATTATAACCTTGGTTACTAATTTTATCATTATAACTAGTGTTTATAATTAGTAATGACATAGTATAATTGATAAAGAGAGGAGGATCGATGTCCTCAACCAGAAGAGTCATGTCATTTGAATCCCATTTATCAGAATTTGAGAGGGAGGTATCATCACTGGGGTTCTCCATTGACCAAGCCCAATCTAAGCTTCAATAAGAGAGTCTTTAATGAAATATCATATCGGATAAGTTTAGTTTATTAGAGAATACCACTTGGTCGATGTTAGCTGAGCCACCCCATGAAACTACCACCATCGTACACCTTACCCTTATGGTGTATATGTGTGTAATAAGGGGTTACATGTCCTGACCTTAGTTACATAAATTATAACTTCCTTCATATAAATAAAATTTTTATTCCATCAATTTAGCTTAGGATTTTTTTCTTAATAAAATATATGTTTAATTGAGATGAATTTGATAATTTGATTTTTGGACACAAATAAAACACAATTGTATTTTTTTTATAAAATATATATTATTTTATAATAAACTCAGGTATTCTGAATAATATTTGTTTAAATATGATATTATTTTAAAACACACTCATCAAAATATAAATTTTAAAATAATTTTATAATATCTTAGGATATTTTTTTACAAGTGTCAGAAATTTGATTATGCCTTAAAAATTTCTATTTTTAAATAAATAAGTATTTTTATATTTAAAAGTTAAAATTATCATGTTTAGAGAAATTTTACGATAAAATAAACATTATATTTTAAATAATCACATAAAAATTATGTTATGGATAATTTATTAGAATTTTATAAAAGACATTAATTTTTCTATGAATAGTAAAATAAATGTTTTGGGTTTTCGGTATATTTTATGACTTCATATTTATGTCATAAGGATGAAATAATTAATTAATCATTTCTAAAACCTAAAACATTTTATTTTATTAATATTTATTATTTTAATACATTTTAATCAATTCCTAAAACTATAAGTGACTTTCAAAAGTCTAAAAAGGAAAATATGATTTTTAAAAACATTACTTTGTGGAATCTTTAATTTTCCATACCAAAAGAAGTATTAAAAATAGTGTTTGGTTATGGTGGATTAAAATATCATAAAATTTGACCCAAATGTCCAAAACCAAGAGCAAAAACCATGGGTAATCCAATGGTTTTTCATTTTCCACAACCTAAATTTCCAAGACCAATATTTGGAAATTATTAAACAATTCCTCCACTTTTTCTCTAAATACCCATCTATTTAATAATTATTCTTTATTCCCAATCCATAATATATGAATTTATGGTTATTTTACCTCCCAATGAGTCCCCCAAGGTTTCCTTAAACCCCTAAGGTTCCATCCTCAAGTTTTAGGAACAACTCTTCAAGGTAAGGGAATTATCCTTCCTTTCTCTTTAATTCAAGAACCTATTTTTCTATATGTATTATAAATATTTTTTACTATATTTTATTAACATTAAATACTAGAAAAATAACCTTTACCAATGGTTTGGAACCGTTGGTATAGCCTATACCAACGGTTTGGAGAACCGTAGCCAAGTAAGCCGTTGGGATAGGTCTATACCAACGGTTTTTGGAAACCGTTGGTATAGGTAATATGAAATCTATACCAACGGTAATGGAACCTTTGGTATATAAATTCCAAAAATAAAACATCTGCTGGGATTTGATCCCAGGACCCCTCGTTTATCATTGAACGACTCAACCACTAACCTAACATGACTTTTGTGATCATAATTACATAAATATATATATGTATTCTCATAAATATTTTAAATTTTGATTTATATAATGTTCTCGGTACGAAGGTCCGATAAAAAATCAAAGTACCTATACCAACGGTTGTTAAAACCGTTGCTATAGACCTATACCAACGGTTTTAACAACCGTTGGTATAGGTCTTTGGTTGTGATTTTCATTCTGTGGATGAAGTTGAATTTTGGCCCACCTTTCCCAACGGTTTGGCAAAAGCGTTGGGAAAAGTGGCATATTTGGGGACCTTTCCCAAGGGTTTGGCCAAACCGTTGGGATAGGTCTACCTTTCCCAACGGTTTGGCCAAACCGTTGGGAAAAGTGGTATATTTGGGGGGCCTTTCCCAATGGTTTGGCCAAACCATTGGGATAGGTCTACCTTTCCCAACGGTTTGGCCAAACCGTTGGGAAAAGTGGCCAATTTGGGGGCCTTTCCCAATGGTTTGGCCAAAACGTTGGGAAAGGGGACCTATACCAAAGGTTTTTGCAAATCGTTGGTATAGAAGCATTGGGAAAGATCTAATTTCCAGTAGTGATTTTTATCATTCCCTTACTTACAAATTATGTTTTATAAATGGTATACCCTTTTACTATCCAATTTTACCCATTTCTAAAACCATGTTTTATATCCTTCATGCTACTGAATTTACTTCTCAAATTTCTCTCTTTTACATGAGAGATTATCTTTCCATTTTTATTTAAATACCCAAATTTTTTTTCTTTTCAATGTGTATTCAAAAAGATTTAAACATGAATTTTTTATTCGGTTATTTACATATATTAAACGAATATTTCCTATCATAGGTTAGAAATGATGTAATGATCATGTCTTTAAGAACTTTTGTATGCCGAGATTTCAATAAGAAACCCATTCATTATTCTCCAAAGGTTATTAATGAAATGATTTATTATGATATATGTGGATCACATGAAATTATACATATAAATAGTGTACCCTGATATCACTTCAATGCATTGGGTAAAGAATTTAATCTCTAGAGATGACATGTTTTATGTTACCTTGGTGAATAACCTTGGTAAATTTTCAATTATGAAACCTTGGTGATAAACCTTGGTGATATGATTAAGAATGTCTCATTTAAATATTGTAAACACATTTCCATGTTATTATTCATGCTCTTATTATTATGTTATTTCTATTTTTCATGCCTTATTATTATGCCTCATGTTCTTATTGATATGTCTCATGATGACATGATTTTTTTCTCACTTGATTATTCCCTTATTGGGCTTCATGATCACCCCCTTAATTTTATGCATGTCCCCAATATATGATATGTTTTAAAAGTAATTTAGGGTAAACCCATAAATATTCATTTCAAGTGGATTTATAAGAATGTTTTATTTTTTCATGTATTATGTACCTTATTTCCAAACTAAACTTTTAACGATCCTATTTTTATAACATGTAATGAAAAGTTATGTAATAAAAAGGTGATATGTCGTAGTTGGTATCAAAGGATGGTTTAGTTATTTATAAAAACTATGACTTGAAAATATAGGAATAATCATAGGGACAAGTCCAAATATAGGAAAACATCTTGGTATTTTCATAAGTATTAAGTAAGTGGTTTCCAAATAAATAAATCCCTATCTGAATACTACAAGTAGATGTGGATATGGAATAGATATACCTAGAGGTAACACTTGAAAATACCACATTGAGCTAGACTCAATCAGGAACTAGTGAATGACAATGAGCCTTGTTTTACACATGGTTTGACACTCCCAGAGGATATTTTTGGTTAATCATAAGCTTTTTATTAACCATTATAAAGGATATATAGAAAATGTATTTGTTATTAGAGTAGATTAATAATATATTTAAGCATGATGTTTTAAGACATAAAATCCCTTTAGAATTATAACATTCCTAAAAGTAACACATTACTCACTAAGGCTTTCTTCTTTCAAAAAAAAATGGTGGGAAATAGGAGGAACCATGTAAATGATGAGTGCAATAGATGATGAAATGATGATGTTATAATGGAATATGGAATGGAAAAATTCATGAGGATGATGAATCAACTAACTCAAGTTATGAATAATAACTCGAATCAAATCAAGAGACCAGATTCACCTCGAAGGGAACAAATTTCCATTGAGTCCTTTATGCGTCAATAACTACCTTATTTTAGTGGATCTAATGACTCGTTGATTATTAAACAATGTATAAGATCTATAGAAAATATATTTTCTATATTCTATTGTTAAAAATAATATAAAGTTACCCTGGAAATATACCACTTAGAAGAAGAAGTTGATCAGTGGTAGACACTAATTAAAAACATTAATCCAAGAAGGGAAATTGATGATATGGACTGGGAAGAGTTTAGGGGAATATTTTTCAATAAATATTTCCCCTATTTGATGTGAATAAAAATGTAGAAGGAATTACTAGAGCTAAATTATAAGGAAAATGAATTAGTGGGAAGCTATGTGATGAAATTTACATGAATTTCTCGATAGACCTCTAGATTTTTTATGGATCCTAAGGGAAAGGTTGATATATTCTTTAGTGGAATGAGACCCCATCAATAGAGTAATCTATAAAATCAAGAAAATAAAAGATATAAGGAGATATTTCAGAGTGCTATGAAGGTTAAATTAGAGTTTGGAGAGACATAATGGTTACATAGATTGATTGAAAAGAAGAGATCAAGGGATACAAATTCAGGGAGGAACTTTGATCAAGGAAGAGGAGGAAATAAAGTGAAACTTACCACATGAAACAAATGTGGGAAGAAGAATTCAGGGAACCAATTTCCTGGGAGTGAAAAGTGATAAAAATGTGTAAGATATGGGAATATATCTTGCAACTATCATGTTGAGGTGAAGCCTCAACTTCTCAACACTAACAATAAAGGGAATATGGTGCAGTTCCAGCTGAAAGTTAAATGTTTCATGTGTGGAAAGCTTGTTAACTTTTACAATAAGTGTATAAATCATAAGATAATGGAGGGGAACCACCATCAACCTAATCATAGTCCAAGGGAGTAAGGTCGGGAATTTTTTATCATGACGGCTGAAGTAGAGGCTCCAAATGATGTGCTGGAAGGTACTCTCATTGTGCTCTCAAAGATATCAATTACTTTGTTTGATTACGGTTCTACACATTAATTTATTTCATATAATTTTTTAAAGAATATAGAATCAACCCCTAAACTTATAGAAATATATTTATCAATCAATACTCCTAGAGGAATTATCCTAGAATCAACAATGTATAGAAACTCTAGTATTAACTTTGTAAAATACAATCTAATCACAAATATAGTAGTCGATCCCATAGTGGAATTCGACACTATACTATAGATAGACTATCTCTCAATGTATAATGATAAGATCTATTATAGAATCAAGGAAATTTTAGTAGTCTTGAATGTAAAACCTACAGTAATTTTCAAAGGATATATATCCTGAATAGAGTTTTTTCTAGAAGCACCTTCCATATCCTTATTTATGGAGATGATCGGTGAAGAGGGAGAAGGAAATAGAAGTATAAAGATATATAATGTCCCCATAATTTAGGAATACATTTACGTATTTCCTGAAGATTTACCTGGAACTCCCCCATAAATAGATGTATATTTCTCCATTAATCTCATACCTGAATCCAAGATGATATCAAAGACCCCATATATAATGGATAATATGTAGTTAGAGGAATTAAAGAAACAACTTCAAGATCTTTTAGAGAGTATATTTATCAAACCAAGTGTGTCTCCTTGGAGAGAACCTATTATATTTGTGAAGAATAAGGATGGATCAATATAGTTATGCATTGATTATAGAGAACTTAACAGGATCACAATTAAGAACAAGAACCCTATCCCAATGATTGATGATTTATTTTACCAGCTTCATGGGGATCAATTATTCTTTAAGATTGACCTCATATCTAGGTATCATCAATTGAGGGTGAAGAAAGAAGATATTCCAAATAATTTCATATTATCAATATATGGGAATTATGAGTTTGTTGTTATGCCCTTCGACTTGACTAATGCTCCTGCTATATTTATGGATTTGATTAATAAAGTATTTAATGACTACCTTGATAAAGTCATGGTAGTTTTTATTGATGATATTCTTATATATTCTAAAATTCATGAGGAGTATGAGGATCATCTAAGGGTTATATTGAAAACTCTAAGGAAAGAGAATATTTTTGAAAAAATTAGAAAATGTGAATTCTAGTTACACAAATTTACATTCTTGGGGCACATTGTAACTAATGAAGAAATATAATTTGACCCTGTGAAGACAAAGGTTATAGAGGAGTGGCCTCATCCCATAACAATAACTGAGATTCATATTTGCCTTGGATTATAGGGATATTATAGGAGGTTTATGAAAAAAAACATGAATTTCTATTCCACTAAGAAAGTTAACTCAAAAAGGGGACAAATTCGTCTGGATAAAGGAGTGTAAAGAAAGTTTCCAAGAACTAAAAAAGAGATTGGTTACTTCACATATGTTAAATCTACCCTTTATTGGATAGGGATTCATTATTTATAGCGATGCATCTCAGAAAGGGATTGGGTGTATCCTCATGAAAAATGAAAAGGTGATTGCTTTTAAATATCGATAGTTAAATCCTCAGGAGAAGAATTATCATACGCATGACTTGATTTTAGCTGCAGTTATTTTTTCTCTGAAAATATGGTGGAACTATATTTATGGGGAGAAATGTGATATATACATAGACCAACAAAGACTGAAGTATAGTTTCACACTAAATGAATTGAACATGAGAAAAAGGATATTGTTGTAAATTCTTAAAGACTATGACTATTCAATTCATTATCACCCCATACGAGAAAACAAAGTCACTGATGCATTAAGTAGGAAAGACCCTATTGTGCTAGAAATAATGAGGATTTAAGGAGATCCTTTGATTAAGGACCTATTAAAGTTGTACATGGGAATTATAAGGGAAGGTACATCATTAAACCTATCCCAAGTTATTTGTCAACCATAATTACTAGATAATATCAAGAAATCTAAAAGATAATATCCTTTGTTACAAAATAATATAGAGGCTGTGAATAATGAAAAGTTTCATGAGTTCAATATTGATCAAGAAGGTGTATTGAAATTTCATGCAAGGCTATGTGTGCCATCTATCCTAGAGATAAAGAAGGGTTTGGTGGATGAATATCATAAGTATACATTCTATATACATTTTAGAAGAAATAAAATGTATAGGGACATTCATGATCATTATTGGTGGGATAATATGAAAAGGGAGATTGTTTAATACACTAAAAGGTGCTTACTGTGTCAAAAAATGAAGGAGGAGTGACAAATTCCTAAAGGGGTATTGAAACCACTACCCATACCAACATGGAAGTGAGACAATATCACTATAAAATTCATCCCTAGTCTCCCAAAGACATCCAAAGGAACTAATGTGATATAGTTTATAGTGGATCAACTCACCAAAACTTCCAATTTCATTTCTATTTTGTAATATTTATTTATTGAACAATTTTACAAGATATAGATAAAAGAAGTGGTGAGGTTGGATGGGGTGACACTTTCTATCATTTCTGATCATGATCCAAGGTTCACATCTAAATTATGGAGAAGTCTTCAACATGATCTAAATACTAAATTGAATTTCAATTCAACCTATCACTCCCAAACTGATGGATGATTTGAAGGAACTATTCAAACACTCTAGGACATACTGAGAACATTATCAATGGAATTTGAAGGTGGATAGGATCAGTACCTCCCAATAGTTGAGTTATTATACAACAAAAACTTTCACTCGAGTATTCAGAGGGCACCATATGAAGCTCTATATGGGAAGTGATGTAGAAATCCAACTTTTTGGGATAAATTTTGTGAGAGAAATATACTTGGTCAAAATCTTATGCAAGAGATGAAAAAAGGGTCATTACATCCAAAAATATATAAATTTTTCTCAGAGTCGGTAGAAGAGCTATGATGATAACTATCAAAGGGACTTGGAGTTTGATGTTGGAGACAAATTTTTCCTTCAAATATCACTATGGAAGAGAATCATGCAGTTTGTAAAGAAAGGGAAGCTTAAACCTAAGTATATTGGCCCCTATGAAATCCTTGATCACATAGGAGTAGTGTCCTATCGGTTATAAATTCCCCCAAATCTGTCTTAAATTCATGATATGTTCCATGCATCTCTCTTGAGGAAGTATATACCTAACCATGACATGTACTAAATCTGGAGGTGGTACAACCGGAACATTAACTCTCTTGTGAGGAGAATCTAGTGGATATCTTAGACCATAGAGACAAGGATGTACATAAAAAAATACCTATATTGACAAAGTGTTATGAAGGAACCATAAATATGAAGAAGTGACGTGAAAACCAGAGAAGTCAATGAGACAGAAGTACCCTCACCTTTTCTCAACTTATATAATGAGATGAAATTTTGGGTATGAAACTTCAAAATGGGGAAAGAATATAATGATCTAGACTTTTTAAATGATTTTTTTCCCGAATAAATGTTGTTACATATTATATAACATTATACACATACAGAATAAATAGGAACCAACAAAATTTTATCTAATTAATAATTACATTAGTTAGCTATGAAACCAGTTAAAATTACAAACATTATAACTAGACAAAAAAATAAAATAGAATAGCTCAAATGGAAAAATAATTATCACCCCAATCTACTAGAATCATCACCCCCATTGAAAATTCTATAGAAATGAAACAAAGTATTAGTAAACCAGTCAAAATCTTAGTAGATAAAAATATAAACTTAGGTAAAATTTTGTGGTAAATTTTGAGTGAAATAATGTAGTGGTATTTATAGGGTATAAAGGTAAATGTGACATTGTTATTTTACCATTATATGACCATTGGTTAATATGACCATTGTTAAATAAGATCATTAGTCAATATGATTGTTGGTCAATATGAACATTTGAAACTATACCCTTGGTTGATAATTTTACCATTATAATTAGTGTTTATAAGTAGTAATGAAAAAGGATAATTGATACCTAAAGGAGGATTTATGACCTCAACTAGTAGAGTCATACTGTTTGAAGACCATTTATTAGAATAAAACATAATTGTATTTTTCTAGAAAATATATACACTTTAATAATAAACTCAGGCATTTTAAATAATATTTCTTTTAATAAAATAGTATTTTAAAAAATCACTTATCAAAACATATATTATAAAATAATTTTATAACAGCCTATGAATTTTTTATAAATGTTAGAAATTTGAATACAACTTAAAAATTGTTATTTTTAAATAAATAAGGATATTTGTATTTAAAAGTTAAAATTCACATATTTAGATATTTTTTTGATAAAATAAACATCATATTTTAAATCATAACATCAAAATTATGTTAGGGTGAATTTATAATAATTTTCTAAAATACTTTAATTTTTCTATGAATAGTAAAAATGCCGTTTTGGGTTTTCAGTATATTTTAGGACTTAATATTTATTTAATAATGGTTTAATTATTAATTAAATACAATAAATGACCTAAATAATGTTATTTTATTAATATTTAGTATTTTCATATATTTTAATCAATTTCTAAAACTATAAGTGACTTTCCAAAGTCTAAAAAGGATTTAAAAAAACATTACTTTGTAGAATATTAAAGTATTAAAAAATGATTTTCAGTTATGGTGGATTAAAATATCATAAAATGTGACCCAAAGTTCCAAAACCATGAGAAAAAATCATGTTTAATCCAATTTTGTTTCATTTTCCACAACCTATATTCCCAAGACCTATATTTAAAAATTATTAAACAATACCCCCACTTTTTTCTATAAATACCCACCTGTTTCACCATTACCCTTCACTCCCAATCCATCCTACATGAATTTATGGTGATTTTTCCTCCCAATTATCCAGCTCAAGGTTTTCTCAATCCCCTAAGGTTCCATTCTAAAGTTTTAGGAACAAATCTTCAAGGTAAGGGAATTATCCTTGCTTTCTCTTTAATTCAAGAATCTCTTTTTGTATATGTCTTATAAATGTTATGGTTACTTTATTTTATTACTATTTTTTATCACAATCTTACTACAAAATTATGTTTTATCAATTGGAAACCCTTTTCCCCTATCATTTCACCCATTTCTAAAATCATGTTTTATACCTGTCATGCTACCAAATTTTCTTCTCAAATTTCTCTCTTTTACATAAGAAATTACATTTTCCTTTTTATTTGAAAACCCAAACCTCTTTTCTTTTTAATGGGTATTTAAAAATATTTAAACATGATTTTTTTATTTGGGGATTTACATATATGAAACTCACATTTCCTTTCTTAGGTTAAAAATGATATAATAATCATGTCATTAGGCACTTTTTATATTGAGATTTTGATAAGAAACTTGTTCATTATTATTATCCATGAGTTATTAATGAAATTATTTATAATGATATATGTGGCTCGCATGAAATTAATAAATATGAAGGGTGTGTATTGATAGAACTCCAATTCATTGGGTAAATAATTTAATCCCTAGAGATGACATGTTTTACGATACCTTGGTGAATAACCTTTGTAATTTTTTAATTATGACACCATGATGATAAACCTTGGTGATATGATTAAGAATGCATCATTTAAATTTTTTAGATATATTTCCATGTTATTTTTCATTCTATTATTATTATGTTATTTATCTTGTTCATTCCTTATTGTTATGCCTTGTGTTCTTATTGATATGTCTCATGATCACATGCTTTTTTATCCATTGCTTATTCCCTTACTAGGATTAATTCTCACCCATTTCCTTTGATGTATGTCCCCAAGATATGAGATGTAGTAAAAGTAACTTAGGTTGACCCATTAAGATGCATTTCAAGTAGATTTAGAATAATTCTTTATGTTTTCATGTATTATATACCTTATTTCCAAGAAACTAAAATTTTAAAGATCCTATGTTTGTACCATGTAATTAAAAGTTATGTAATAAAAAGGAAAACTTCCATACCCATAATGGATATTAAAGAGATAAGGAGTAGTTATAGAAACAAAAACCAACCTACGAACACATACTATGTACTATAATATCTTTGTATTTAGATATCACATAAAGAAAGATGAACACTTATGTCATTATACTTTCTTCCTTTATTATTTGTTGATCTATGTGGACTAACTTATCTTTGACTACCATGTACATGTATTTATAAAGGTACTACCATCCTGATCAACCAGGCCCAAGATATTAATTACTTATCTTAGAAGTGACAAATTCTATCTTGACCATTCAACCAATACCATACCACCAATGACACACCCAACACAAGCCACCTCACCACGAAATCATTATCATGGTTTTTTCCTTGCAACAAATTATGCGATCAAACATAATATATTAGTAATGATCTTAAGTCAAGAGAACAATAAACATTTCTATATATAGGAACAACCAATGACACTTGAAACATGTGTTGTTCCTATTGGAGGTTTTGTCCTCATGATCTCAACTACTAGAGACCACAATGTGTGAACTTCATGAGAAGAAGTCTTAGTGCTTATAATCCCCATCACCTGATAGTCAAATATCTACCGTGTACAGTCAATATGATGTATTTAGAATATAGAACATATATTTAAGATTAATTTTATAGTATCTTGAGGTTATCATCATATCCTGAGATCTTCTATAACCTTTTGATACAACATTTAATATATAGAAATTATAATTAAATAGTGGATGCAAAAATGCGTACACTATAATGGTAAGTGTACATCATGAATATTTAGTTGTATACATGAAATTGTAACTGAAAATCACTATATATTTGGGTCCAAGGCACCCACTATTTCAACACTCCCACTTTCACTAGATAAAACTTGCCAACCATACTTTTTATCTCTCTCATGATTAAGATCATGTTTCTACTGAGTCACAATTTTATTTGCTGGGTTTTCCATGTCTCTAGTGCGGGGCTATTATGATCTACAAGATCTCATATCCTTGAGTAAAACTTCTCAAGAGATTTTATCCCTAAGTATACCATTTTTCCACCATAAAAACCCAACATCTTGGCTAGTAAGAGTATCATAATTTAAATTATGATAGTACTTTACTTACCATGTGAGATTCTAAGAACTAAAACAAATAATTGCATTTAAAACACCACTTCTTAGCTACCTTATGAGCTGTAATGAACTCAGTATTTGTAGATATTTCTACTACTTGATTTAATGAGCTTGTCTTTCACATTTACTTAGCCTAAATACAATATTATATCATATTTACTTTATAGGAAAACTAGTTTGTGTCCCATTTAAAACTATTATATTTTTCTATTCACATATCAAATACATATTTTTGTACTTTATCAAGTAAAATTGGATAGTTCTAACTGTTTCCCTTATAGTTCTCTTGGATATAACTGATATTTTCCTATCATAATTTTTTTTGGAAATATCATTTCTTATATCTATCATGGAATACATGATTGATCCATCACAAAAGAGCATGGGATTCAACTCACCATGTTAATCTCCTCTTATTCCCATGCATATATACTTAGAGAGACTTATGCCATATGAAACTGGAAGCAATTATATCTTGAATTGTTCCAACTTTTATTTCTCAATACAATGTCAGTATATGTACAATTGAATAGGTCTAAGAAATAGTCAGTTCTACCTCAGTATATCCTGTTCACTGTAACTTAGGTTTCTACTTTAAGTCAATCTCTAGAGAGTTACTTTCATCCTGGTCTTAACTAAATATAAGATCAATAACTATTTTACATATGTTATCAAACCTATTTGACTTGAAAATAATAGTTCTCCCACTAAAATCTTGTAAACACAGAGCTTCGATTCATTCCAAATGAAAATTCTAAGATCTTATTACTTACTTGGATCTTGAACTGGATTTGAGTAACTTGCACCTTTATTGGAATTCTTTAATGTCACCATCCCTTTCTGGTTGTGGTATATTGACACCTTCCATGATTGGTGGTCTTGATATCCAATGCTCAATAAAATGATCATAGAAAATATCTATGATAATTATAATTCTAATGGATTATGTGATAACTACTTGGTATAACTAATCAAGCCTTTATTGGTTCCATAATTGTACCATCCATATATCACCTCACTTGAATACCCACTATAGTATTCAAAATAACAAGACCCCTGTACTTTGATACAAGGAATCCATTATTAAATTTTAATTGATCTTTTCAATTTTAGCTAAATTTAATATACTTACTACTTGTAGGAATTATTATTCTAAATGGATAATGTATCACTGACCGTGGTGAATATAAAACCATCACCATGGTTTTATCCTTCATACACAATATGTGTATCTGGAACATTCTCTTACACACGCTCTTGTGGAACTTGTTCCTATGCTAACTACCAGTTCATCTCTAGCATTGACTAAACCCAAGTCAATCTAGATCCCACTATCTCAAGTAGATATGTGCACCCTTTTATATAAATGTAGTCTATCGCTTGGATACATCTTTTTTATCATAGATATTTATACAACATCCTAATAAATTTTTGTATGATTACTATAAATGCACATTGTGTTTTACTTGTTGAAAGTTTGTTTATAGCCTAACAAAATTTTTGTATTTAAACACATGTTCTTATGATAATGGATTTCAATCACAATACAACTGATATTATATCCATTTATCATTATATTTGGAATATGGTTTTGGGATAACACCATTATTTGTGAAACACATCTTGAAATATAAGGGAAGTTTCTACAATGATTATTAAGCTCAATATTGATACTCCTTTTACAAATATCATGTCTTTGATGTTCATAAAGAACTGTGCATTTAGGAATTAATCTAAGCTACATTTTTTTATCATTGTTGACATGAAATAATCATTATCAATCCTCCTTATTAACATCATATCCCTAATAAATATAAGGCAATGTGCACTTAGAAATTATTCCATGCTACATTATATTGATCAATGAATGCTTGGTTAAGATATTCTTTAGCAGACTAGCCCAAATAATCTCATATCTTCAAAGCATGCATATACCATAATTCACTTTTATATTATTTAAAAACTTAAAGGAATCTTATGAAGTATACTTACAACTATCTTACCCTTGTAATATTTCTCACTCTCTAGTCGAATTAATTCCAAAATATTTGTGACGTACCTTTATTTCTAAAGGTTTATTTTTCCAAACTAAACACATAAATGTGTCAATAATACCAAAGGTCTTTAACTCCAAAGAGTATAAAACCATACTAGGTATATCCTTGATATCCAATTTTAGTTTTTCTTGATAAAGTATTATCATGCCACAATAAGGTATATAAGACTTAAATTTTTATATTCATCAGGTATTTCCAATGATTTAAGTGTTACTGAACTGTTAGTTGAGTATTTAAACACCACAAAAAATATTTATTCCTAAAATGGAATAATGTATCCATATTTTCATTGAATACATGAGATAAATAGTTTGGTAATACTCAATAAAATTTCTTCTAGTATTATTAAACTTGGAAATTAGAAGTTGTGTGATTCTCACTACTGACTTAGGAACCACCCCTTATCATCCACTTGAAGAATACACCTTACTTATAATAACATTTTTATACTTTCTTGGTTATTGTATTTTAATACACATGTGTGATATTAATACTATATTTAATACCCAAAAGGTATTATAGAAACATTACATATAGTTGATGAATATACCTGAAGAAGAAGAAACTACTTTCTTCTTCGATTTAGTTCATTTCATTTAAACTTCCATAGATTTATTTCATGATATGTGAAGAAAATAACATCCTATTTAATACCAATTTATTTGAATTACATCGCAAAGGTGCCTTTGTATTTTCTCTTTCCATTGGCCTTTTTCACCTTGTCTTTCAACTTATTCACTATAATAATTAAAGATTATTCTTTCTTTTAAGTTCTTACTTACCTGGTGAACCTTACCTAGAATGTAATGAATCATTTTTATCCAAACTATTTTTTTTAATCTTAAATGAAATTGGATTATATGGGTGAAAATTAAATATTAATGACTCATGATCCATCTTTATATTACACATAGCCAATGTAATTAGCAAAAAATCATCTTTCTTCACTTTCTCTATGTAAACTTCTTAAAGATGAGACAACATGTGAAATCATCTATTTCCTAGTGTAGTATCCAAAAATTACATGACACGTTGATGATAACATTATGACATAACCATTATGTGTCATACATGAGTCACTTGTAAAAAATTTTACACCCTCACTTCTTGATGTGTCTTAACTGGAATTAGAGACTCTAACACCTTGAATTTTCTATATCATAGTATTGTGCACACACAACTGTACTACTCTTTAGAAACTCATAATGGATATGAAAATAACTTTGTTCAATATTTATCATAGTGTAATTTTGGTATTACTTTCCATTTTCTACAAAAATAAATCTTGTAGATTAGTACTTGTATCTTGATTATAGATTTAGATATTATTGATTAATTAAATAAATAATTAAATTTCTCCCACTATTTTATCAAATTCTAAGAACCCTATGTAATAGAATCAAAATAATCCATCTCTTGAGTATTATATTGGAAATTATCCTTGAACCTTATCTCATAGTCTATAATCTATGGCTATGGCACTACTCAGAGAGTTCAAGGTGGGTGTTTGACTGACCAACCACATTAACTTGTGACTCCTTGATCTATTGAGTGATGTCCCAGCTTCAAAAATTATAAAAATGATTTTCTTAGTTCTTTCATTTTAAGTTGTAGCAAGATAGCTATGACTACTCCTTTGCTGTCAACTTTAGTTAAGACAACCCACCATTCTCTTAAGAACTCCCCAGTAGTAGAAGGCACCCTCAAATGTGACTGAATAAGCACCCCAAACACCTGGTTTTGTTCAAATTCAAACAATAAAAGGTGATTAAGACTTAATATTTGTCACACTTGGACTTCACATTTCGGTAATGATTTTAATTTTAATTTTATCTTATAATTTTATCTGGTTTTAACATGTTTTCTTGAGGTGCGGGCTAGACTTGATTTGAATTTGTGTGTTTTTGCTGTTTAGTGAGCGTTTCTAGCTTGACAATGTCTGGTACATAGGCGGGGAATGGATGAAGTCATGTTTCTTCGCTAGACCACCATTCGGTCTACCCGGTGTGCAGTTAATTGATTAATTAACCAAATAAACAAGTTAATAAAGTGAAAAATTAAAATGAGAAAAAGGATAAAATAATTTAAGAGTTGTTTTAATAATAATGATGAAGATAATAATAAAAATAATAATTTTGAGATTATTATTATTATTATTATTATTATTATTATTTTAGTTAATATTTTAATTAGGTAAATAATATTAAATTATTGTAATGGTTATAAAATAATTAGCATGTTATTATTAACATTATTACAATTATTATTAATTTTGTTAAAATTTCAATTAGGTTATAATTATTATTAAGTTATTGTTATAAAATTTTTAACATCATATTTGTTTACCACTAATATTAATAATAATATTATTATTATTATTTTAAGTTAGTTTAGAGTTTTTTAGGTTTTATTTTATTTCTATTTTAGTTTCTTTTTCTTTTCTTTTTCTTTTATTTTCTTTTTCTTTTTCCCCACTTCCCTCTTCCTCCCTATCTCTTCCATCATGCATAAGCCCCATTCCCCCTAGTTCATGCCACACCTCCCCTCTCTGAACCCTAGTCGTCTCCCTACTACCCTCCGGCGATGCCACTGATCGACCACCCTCCCTTATTCCGGAGACTCCCCTCTGCACCCTTCAGGTCCTCCTCGCACCAAACTCTCATCGCCCCATAGCCTCACACCGAACTGTGCTGCCCCTACTGCCTTGAACCACCTGAACCCGTTTTTTCCTTTCTTCAGATCATATTTTTGGGTGTGACGCAACCCCGACAGCCCTCCCTCTTGCTTTATTAGCTTTCCACACCTTCACCATGGGTACGATTCCCTCTGATTGGTTAATCTCTTCTATTGGTAGTTTTTCAGTTAGGGTTTTAGGTTGTGGTTGGTCCATTTTTGATGGAATTGTTTCGATATCCTCTTTTTAGGATCAATTTGTGTCGTTGGCGGTGCGATTGTCATGCGGTGGGAGTTTCGTGCCAAATTTGTGAAGTTGTTCCGACACCGAGGTAGGTGGTTCTACGTATAATTATTTTTTTACAAATTAATTTTCAAGTTTGATCAATTTAGCATGTTTATTTATTAGTTTGTGTGCTGTAGATTTGGTTTGTTTTGAGGTTTAATACCCATTTTATTGGTCAGTAGAATGTTTATACTATATGTGTGTAATTTATTGTGAAAATATTTTTTGAGCTGATTATTAGTGTTTTAAGAGTTGTGTAGTTAATTTGTTAGAATGTACAAAAGGTATGGTTTGTGTTTTGGTGTAGTGTCTATACACATTTTTTCAAAAAAAAAGAAGAAGGTTAGAGGGATTCTTTCGTGTTTAAAGTCATGTGGAATTTTTTTCAAAATGGTTTAATAAATTCTTTTAGTGGTTTGTTTAATCATGGAAGTGTTTTCTTTGACTGTGAAATTGTTTAAATTGATGCGCAGGTGATGCAGATTGGGTTTTGAAAGGCTATTGGTGTGCATATATGTTTTTTTCAAAATTTAATTTGTGTGTGAAAGTGTGGTATTGGTTATAGGTGGTACCTTATTTGTTTTGTTTATTTGAACATAACATGTGACATGAACTTTGAACCTCTTGAGCACAAATGAGAAGCCTGGGTACTAGGTGGGTGGGCTAGGACTAGTACGCTAGTGACACAGAAGTGGAATTGTCCATATTTCACTTAGCTGGATTGATGACTACAACATTAACTAAACTTTTGGTTGATTATTGGAGACCACTAGGTTATGGGCATGTTCCCTACTAGTGGCTCGTGCACGAGAATGAATGTTGTTGTGGTTCCCACACCGTTTTTCACTGAGACATGATGTTCTAGCATCCCACTTCTCACTGGTATCAATAGGTCCTTCCCCATATTATGTGCTCCTTGTTTACTTTATGCTCACCTTTAGCACACAGGGTGACATTGAGGTTATCATAAAAGTAAGTGTGTGTGTGTGTGTGTTTTAACTTAAGTTGTTTCCTTTAAAATTGTTAACCTTCAAACTCTTTTCATTAAAATTGTTTAAGAATTTATTTATTTTCTTATGATAAACTTACAATTGTATTTGTAATTTAATATTTATACATGGAATCTTTTCTCAATGACATCCTATTGTGCATTATCTCACACCCTACTGTAGATTTGTTTAGATCTGATGCAGGTAAAGGTAAGGCTTTTGGGAGCGGTGGTTCTGGTTGTTAGATGACTTCTTGGTGCGGTGTTGCAGAGATGGCCTGAGAGTGGTTTCCTCTCACCAGGTGGTGGTTTTTGAGTTGGTTTTTGGTCACCCTACCTAGTGGTAGTTTCTGTTTGAGTTTTTATTTTACATATGTAACTCAATTTTTGGTTTGGTTAAAAGCTTGTTTGGTTGTGACTTCTAGTTTGGGATTTGGTTTATTTTTCTGGTTGTTTTATATTTATTCATTCAGGTAAATCATTCACAACTTTTTTTTGATACCCGGGCACTTGTGTCGGCCCATGGGGATCAGGAACGCCCTTCAGGCCTTATTGTGATCCGGGTTGGGTGTCAGTTGGATGGTGACCCGATTTGGAACATGACAATATTTCTTTGAGGTTTTTATTATTACATGATGGAATGAAATCATTTTATATCTCATAAGCACATACTATGTGATCACACTCACAACTAACCATGAAATAAATAGAAAATATTCATCACATCACATGTTTATTTTATCTATGCACATTTGATTATTATTTTATGTGATTGCGTATAAAACTAAACATATATAAAATAATAAACCATGCATAAATACAATAATGATGTGATCGTGATCCAATAATAATGGTTGATCCATTAAGTGGATAATGAATCAACCTAGAGCCTATGGGTAACTCCTTGAGTCACGTCTCTTGAAACTCGATTTGAAATGATCACTCATCCAATGAGTTAAACTCATATATGATGTATTTCCATAACTTGACGTGAAGTATGTCAATGATCATCCTCATCATTATGAAACGATACTAATATGTAGGCGAGGGGGTCTCGAGAATGCAGAATACAAATAAAAACTTTTTATCAGGGTGTGCATTCCCTTATACATATAATGACATAAAATCAAAACACAAATCGTCATTTATTAAACTAATTATTACAAACATGATTAGTCGACTTGGAAGTGCTATGGGGTGAACGTTGGCAAGGATGAACAGGCTTGGAAAGAGGCACTGTAACTAAGGGATTCGACCTCGTCGGGTTCGGTCATACCTGAGGACCATGTGATGGTGGCATCCATCGATGGAAGAGGTGGAAGTGGCTTCTTAGGCAGCACAACAAGGTCGGTGGTGAGGCCGGTGCAGGCAGATCTGGCTGGAGGAGCCCACAGGTGGGGGTGAGGTCAGGATGGGTGGCTACTAGTGGAGTCTGTGAGGGGGGATTGAGGTGGAGTGAAACTGAAGGTGGTGGATGTGTGGATGGAGTAGGGAAACCCAGGTGGTGGTAGTCGCGGGTCAAGCCAGGCCTGGGAAGGCTTGTGTGGTTCGGGGTGGCACTGGGTTGGTCCTGTGGCAGTGGAGGACTCAAATGAGATGGTGGGGAAGTTGCAATCTGGAGAGGGAGGAGGAGGAAGTGGCCCTCAGGGTGCCTATCTAGGCACACGAGGAGGTTGAGCCGCACCACAATAGGGGGAGGCTGACAGATTCCCTCGATCAAAGGCTAGGTTTTTTTTAGGTTTTTCTTTTCTACCGACACAAAATACCAGCTACCCTAAAAAATTGCTCTTTTTTATTTTATTAAACATAAATCACAAATTTTCAAAAGCCTATTCATAGGATTAGAATTATTATTTTTAATTATTTTTTATTCAATAAATGTGTATAAAATGGGTGCGTATGGAAAACACTTTTACAACCACTTGATATATGGCTAGAAGAATAAATTTGATGGAAACAGGTTCAATAGATTAATATGGATAAAATATAACACATATTTAAACATGTTAATAAAATTTATACTCACAAAATTATGATTTCAATATTTATTCAAAACTTTGAATGAATGCAAACTGGTCATCCAGTGTTGGATTGAAACACCATTTGTGGTATTGTGACCAAAACTATGACCTCTTTGAAAATTTAATACAAATTTAATTTTTCCTTGGATGAAAATCCTCATGCATCTTTTTGATACTAATTGAAGTTACTAGGGCATGCAACGAATGTCGGTGGGTGGGGAATTTTAAATCTTCACTGATGATCGACGTAACAACATCATAACTGGTGAACCACTACCCTGGTTTAAGCTCGAGGTTTTGGATCATAGATTTTATGATGGATACAATAGGGGGGGGGGGTGAATTTTAATTTAAAAAATTAAACTAAAAAAACAAAATACCTCTTTAAGTAAAATATTGGACTCAAGTATCGTTCTATTATCAAATTATTAGAATGGAACTCAGAAGCTGTCTGATTAAATCAATATTGTTTATCGGTATCAAAGTTATGTCGATATAATTGTTTGTTTAGAAAGATATGTATTAATAATAACTTTCTAATACATGCATAGAGGAAATTAATACTTTTTAAAAAGAATATTTAGGCTTATAATAGTAATAATTACTTACAATATTTAATAAAAGAATCTACTTTTTAACCTTAAGAGTTAAGGTAATAAGAAAACCTCAACTAAAAGTATCCACAATTTTATATCTACTACAAGGTATGCCTTTCCTTACCAGGAAATCCCTCGATACAAAAATTAATAGCTCTGTCTTCCTATACCCAGAAGCCCTCAATATGAAGATTAGAATCTATCTTCCTAGACCCAAATCCCTTGATATTATGGATCTGATTCACTATCTTCCTATCACTAGAATCCATTGATCAGTACCACGATCAAACAATGAATAAAAAATAAAATTGTTCTAAATAAATTTCAACATTAACAAGGATTCCCTATAACTTCAACTCTCTAAAAAAATACAATGACTAGAAATAATAGGCTCACATAGAGAAGCCTTTAGATGATTTGAGTTGCGAATGTATCTACTTACAACTCTTCAAATGACCATTTATTTATAGGTGAACCTCCAACAGTCATATTTTAGAGTTAGTTACAACAACCTCAAACAACTGGCTCTTGACACCTCATAGTGACCTGTATTAACTGAATGTTAAACATCATTTTGTTAAGAACCATTATAATTAGAAATCTATTTCATCTAATAGAAACAAGTCTGTATACTCTGATTATAAACTTTGGATAGTCCAATGGAATTTTCTACTATTTTTAAAATTGATAAACTGAATGAGGGTTAGCATATGGATTAGTATCGGTGTTAGTCAAATGGTCATGAATTTTGTTAGTCTGGTAGAAAAGGCATAATTCACACCATTGGTCATTACAAAGGTTAGTACGATGTACCAAGTGCTCCTTTAGTGCGATGAATCATATTGATTAATATAAAGTTTATATTCATTTTACTTTATAATTATTTATTCATTTGGTATAAAAGAATGTTTTCTACAAAAACATATTAAAATACTTAGGATATATAAAAGTTAGCAAACATAGTTTTAATAAGGTGTTTGTGATTTTCAAAACATAATGAATTTAGAAGTAAGAGGTAATAATTTTGACTCAATAATCTCCTCTTTTTTGGAAAACACAAATCAAGTCACTTAAAATAAAAAAATAATAACTTTGAAAAAAATTACAGCCCTTTTTTATTTTAAGAACGTTGAATATATACTTCATAACTCCCCCTAATTTTATAATTACTTTATGATATGATGGAAAGTATTAAAATAGATTCTCCCCTTAGTATAATATCTTCCCTTAAACAATTCTCTAAAAACATCTCCAATACTTTCTCACCTTATACTTCTCCCTTTATAGATTTCTCTACCCCCCTTAAAAAATATTTCTTATAAAAGAAAAAACATACATCTAAAAGTAATTGGAAGATGTTCAAATGCAAAGTATTTGGATGAAAAAGTCATTCTAATTAAATATTCATTAAATTTATTCAAAAATATACATCAAGATTTTAAAATGAAAAAAGTTTAATCTTTATTCATCAACTTCTTCACAATAGCCTTCATCTTTTTTAACTCATTATGATCTTTATGAACCTCAGTAACTGAATATTGGAGCTTCACAATCTGGTCTTCCGTTACCAATTTCTTCCAAACTTCTAATTTAATTCTTTTAAATTTTTTAATAATCTTTTTATTTTCTTCCTTTATAAGAAACAACACATATTCACAATTTATAAGATGACTATTCTCCAAATCCATGTTGTGAACTTTTTCTTTAAGAACTTTTACTTCCTCGATCTGTTAATTAGTTAAATCCCTAAACTCTTCCACAAACTTTACATGGTCTGATACATCTATTGATAAATTTACAAAAGAATAATCCATTTACAAATATAGTTTATTTAACTCTATTATTTTTTCATCATGATCCTTGAGATCATTGTCTACTTGGTTTGACCATTTAACCATTTAATTGTAGTATCTCTTTTGAGTCTTAGAATTTTCTTGGAATTTTTTCAAATCTACCTCAATCTGAATAATCAATTCAGTTAAAACATTTAGAGAATTTGATTTCTCATTAAGATTACTATGAATTAATTTACACCTTGCCTAAATATTTGTATGATAAGGAATTGAGTCACTTATCCTTATCAAAATTTTGAAGATATAACCGAAACCCTTCTGAGAAATTATAGATTTTGAATATGATGATCTTGAAGATACTTTAGGATATTTCTATCTTGAAGATCTAACATCAGGATTTTATTTTTATTTTGATTTCTTAGAAACATTTTATTCTTCATAAAAATAGATAATTTCCACATCCTTATCTATATCAACTTTTTATAAAAAAAATTATGCACTTTTTGGTCTTATTCTTCTTCCTTTGATGAAGATTTTCCTTTCAATTTTGTTAAATATTTTCCTTCTTCTAATGATTATTTTTCTTCTTGTTAACCTTCTAAGTCATTATCTTTATCTCACTCCAAAGGTACCAGAGTTGAGGATGATGATGACCCTAATGTTTCCTTTTCTTCATCTGTCTCTATTTTCTGTGCATCATCATCATAATCATCTTGTTCTTACTCCTACTCCTCTTATTTTTATTCTAATAGTTCTTCTTTTTATTATTCTTCCTAGTCTTCTTTTTCTTCCACTTCTACTTCCTATAGGGTTAGTTTTTTAACTCCTTGAAATTTTGAGAACTCCTTTTCCAACATTTTTAGGTATTGATTGTTTTTCTTTCACAATTTTCTCCTGAACTACTGTTGGAACCAATTGTGATACTTCTTCAACAACTTATTTCTCCTTTTACTTATTAGCCTTTGAAGGGACTGCTGATGGTAAAAATGATGTTTCAAAAAATTCTATATCAGAATCTGGAATGATCTGATCAGTATGAGGAACACTTCTAGTAAGAATAGATGGATGTGCAACTGAAATTGGTGAAACTGATAAAAGTGTATTATCTGAAGATATTTCTACATCTTTAAATATTATTTCAACTATATTTTCCTCCACTAATATTTTTTTTGTTTCTTCCTTTTATCATATTCCTTTAATTGATCATCTATCTGGATTATTAAAGCATTAGCCTCAGCTACATCAATCCCAAATTCTGGATCCTTAGGTTTCTTTGAATACTTATGAGACATGAGGTTTTTGAACTCATCATTTGTCATATTCTTCTCTTTATTTAGTTTTTTTTATGGGAATAATTTATCTTCCTTTTATTCTTAACATACTCTATTTTCTTGGAAGGTTGAACTTTTGTCACAGCTCCTTAAAATTTATAAAAAAACTTATTGTACTTTGAATCAAAATACTATTTCCATCCTTAAAATCATTTCTTCTCCAATCAATGAAATATTTTACCTCACTGGATAAGTTTTATTCTCAAAATTTAATAGTTTCATACATTTTACAAGAAACTTATTTATGAAAGAAAGAAACATTATGATCTTTGAATTTATCAAAGCATTCTTGATTTCTTCCACTTCAACAAAAAAACTTTACTAGGTTTACTTGCCTAATTTTTATCAAATAATCCAAAAAAATACATATGAGATATTTAGGGTGTCCCTATCACCCTTTATTTGTATAATGTACCCCTACATCCATAATATGAAAACTCTAGTGTCCGATGATAAGTGAGGAACTTTCCTAACTTTCTTATAAGAAGGAAATTTTTATTAACAATTTAGCTACAAAAGTTTTAAAATAACTAAAGGCTTCAACTTTTCTTATAATAAAATAGACCCATATTTATCTAGTGTAATAATCAACTAAGAAATATACGTAATATTTTCCACCAATACATTCAGTTTGTATAGGAATAAATAAGTCTATGTGCACTAACTATAAATCATCAGAAGTTGATACATCACTACTAGATTTAAAACTTGACTTATGTTACTTACCATATTAAAAAGGACCACCTTTGTTTCGGTAGGTCCTTAAAAATTCCTTTATTAGTCAAATTAGATAAGGTTATTAGGTTACAATGTACTAAACTTATATACCATAACCAAAATTGGCCTTACATTTCACTAAGGCAAGGTAAATCTTGGATACTAAGGTCTTCTATGTTTAGAGTGTAAAAATTATCATGCATATTAGAAGAAAGAATAAACTCATCATTTAAACTATGAATAGTACATTTTCCAAGGGTTCCAACATTTAACCCTACTATTTTAAAAACAAAAGAAACTCTTTTTCTACTAACATGTTAGTGTAAAAAAAGTTTATAAATTAACAGTTTATATAAAAAATTAAACAACTTGAAGTTGATAAGGAAAGTAAAAACTCAGCAAGTATAAGCAGTAGAACTAACTCTGATACTAATTTTTAGATTAGAGAGATTATGATAACTATAATAGGTGGATGAATTGTAGTTTAAAAAATTAAACTAAGAAAACATAGTACCTCTTTAAGTCAAAATATCATACTCAAGTATCTTTTGATTATCAAAGTATTTGATTTAGACTCAGAAACTATCTAATTAAATAAGTACTGTTTATCGGCATCATAGTTACACACATAATATAACTTGTTTAGAAAGATAAGTATTAAGACTACATTTATAATACATGCACAATAGAAATTATTACCTGTTAATGATAATAAAAAATCTTATAATAGTAAGAATAACTTACAATATTTAATAAAAGAATTTACTATTTAACCTTAAGAGTTAAGGTATTTAGAAAACCCAAACTAAAAGTATCCAGAATTTTATACCTACTGTAAGGTCTATCTTTCCTTACCAATAAATCCCTCAATATGAAGATCAATATCTCTATCTTCCTATCCATGGAATCCCTTGATATGAAAATTGGACTCTATCTTCCTAGCCTAGAAATATCTTGATCTGATGGATCATATTCCCCATATTCATATCCTCAAAAGACCTCAATCGGTACCATGATCAAGAAAAAAATACAAAAGAAAAGTGTTCTAAAGTAATTACAACCCTGAAAAGGATTCCTTAGAACTTCAACTCTCTAAAGAAATATAATGACTATGAGAGAGAAGTTCAAATAGAGAAATATTTAGACGATTTGATTTGCAAATTTTTCTACTTCCAAATCTTCAAATGACCATCTATTTATAGGAAAACCTCCAACAGTCATATTTTAGAGTTAGTTGTAATGGACTTAGATAGATGGATCTTGAAATATCATAGTAATCTGAATTAACTAAATGTTTGAAATCATTTTTTTAGCACCATTAAAATTATAAAAGTATTCTACTTGATAGAAACAAGACTATACACTCTGATTATAGATTTTGGATAGTCTGATGGACTTTCCTACTATCTTTCAAACTGATAAACCAAATGAGGGTTAGTATGATAGATCGGTACCAGTGCCAGTCCGATGTTCATGATTTTTGTTAGTCAGATAGACAAGACATAATTCTCACCACTAGTTTGAACAAAGTTTAGTCCGATGTAATAGAAATTCCTTTAGTTTGATGAATCAGATTGAGTAATATAAAGTTTATATTTGTTTTACTTAATAATTATTTATTCATTCAGTATAAAAGATTTTTTTCTAAAAAAACATACTAAAAAACTTGGGATATATAAAAGTTAATAAACATAGTTTTAATAATGTGTTTGTGATTTCCAAAACAAAAGGAATGGAAAAGTAAGAATTAATATATCTGACTCAACATGAGGACCATGTGTAAAGAAGTTTAAGCATAAACATTAAACCAAAAACACCTGGTTTGATCTGAAGTTGTGCATTCATCATCCACTCATCACTGGTGATCATTGCTCAAAGAATCTGAAGTCAAATTACTCTATATTGTTTGTACATTCTTAAAAAATCCATAGGATCGATGATCGTATAATTATATGTTCAAGCGCAGAGATTCAATGATGCCTTCGATGCCCTGAAGATCACCGCATCAACATCCTTGCTATGTTTTAGGGATAACTCAATCTGATCACGTATATTGAGATATTATCTATCTAGAAAGAATTAGAGGATAGAGAATATCTCAAAATATTTCAATGTATAGTCAAGATGTGAGAGCTTCTCTCCTCTTATTTATAGTGAGTTAGGTAATTACCTGGAAAAGGCTCCCCAACCCTTGAATATTTATCACTCACTATATAAACATAAACAATATATTATGACTACTATATTAAACCATAAATATCATTTATATGTTTATAACTTGTAATATAATAAATATACTACATGATAAAATCAAGTCATTAACTTGACTCATCATTCCCAAAAATATTAAATAAACCTTGAATATTAAATAATATTCATTCAAATAATATTTTCCATGTATTTATGTTAATAATTTTAAATACATTTAATTAACAAATTTATTTATTATTATTATAAACTTTAATAATATGAATTTATTTATTCATTGGTGATCGTACATCCTCATAAAAATCTCAGAACCTAGTGGTGGGGCCCATCTTTTCCTATATACCTATTCACCAGAATAGGGAAGATTCTTGAATATGCTATTGTGTGTGGACCTCTAGGCCCTTATCTCGATAGAAGTGAATACTATTCATAGACCAAGAGTGTAATCTATAAACTCATCATGGTCCCTAAAGAGATAATGAGTAGTCATAACAATGAAAACTAACCTCCGAACACGCACTATGTACTATAATCTCTCTGTCTTTAGATGTATCATAAAGCAAGACACACACCTGTGTCATCGTCATTTCTTTCTTTATTATTTCTTGGTCAATATAGTTGGATTTAACTTTGAATTCCATGGAAAAGAATTTATAAAGGTACTACCATCCTAATCAACCAGGCCTGAGATATTACTTTCTCAACTAAAAAGTGACAAATTCTATTTTGACCATTCAACCAATTCCATACCACCAATGATGCACCCAACACAAGCTTCCTCACCATGATTTCATTATCATGGGTTTTTCTTTCATTAAAGTACACAATAAAATGGAATATATTGGTAATTATCTCAAGTTAGGAGACCAATACGTATGTCCATAGATAAAAACAACCAATGACACCTAAAATATGTGGTGTTCATATTGGTGAGTCTGTCCTCATGATCTCAACTTCTATAGATCACCAAGTATAAACTTCATGTGAAGAAGTATTAATGATTATGACCCCTTATCACCTTATTGTCAAACATCTATTGTATCTAGTTAGTATGTTGTATCTAGACCATGGGACATATGTTTAATATTAATTTCATAGTATCTCGAGGTTCTCATTATAGTATGAGATCTACTATAACCTTTTGATACAATAATTAATCTATATACATTATCATTAAATAGTGGACATAAAAATGTATACACTATAATCGTAAGTGTACATCATGAATATTTAACTATATACATGAAATGGTAATAAAAAATTACTGTATAGTTGGGTCTAGGGAACCCACTATTACAATATAATGATCATCTCAACATCATCACATTAATTTAATTTACAAAAAATTTCATAGAGAAATTCACTTCACAATTTTTTTTTTGTGAAAAATGTTTGTACAAAATCTCAAATATTTTCTCCATCAAGTTAGTGTCCATCTGATGGTCCAACAAAAATTCATATGAAGATTTTGGAAGTCTTCTCCCAAATACTTTCTTTTGACTGATGACTTCATATGTCCAATGGAAAAAACTTCAATAGATCCAATTTTGAACACCGAAAACATGTATTCTTAGTTTTTTACATATTCATTTGATGTAAATTTTTACACAATGTTTGTAGGATGAACATTGGACTATTTTTATTCTTCTAATTATAATTTATCTAATCTATTTTCTTAATATTAATTTGTACTTTAGTAACTTTTCTCTATACAATATATATCACAAGATTCATACTTCTATAATTTCTAAACTTCTTAAACTTTAAAAACCACATCAAATACGTAATCTTAATAAAATTTATAAACTAATTTCTTCATCCAAGACACTGTTTGATTTTGTTTGTTTATTGAATTCTATAGAAATTTGAAATGAGAACTTTTTACACCCCAAAAAATTTCTCTACCTTTATTACATAATAGAAAGGAATCATCAGATTTTTTTTGTACAAACATTGTTTTTCCAAACCTTTTGAAGAAAAAATTATAGTGAAAAAACTTATAATGATGGAATTTATTACAAAAACCTCATTTGATCTTTTTGTATGTTTGAACACTTTTGTATTCCTTAACTCCTCTTTATTAAAATTTTTACATCTGAACACTTTTGTAAATATAATCAAATTGGTTAACAAAAATTTGTTTGATCCCCATTATTGTAAACTTTAACAAATTGAGGTGATTTTTTCAAATACAAAAAATAAAATTCCTCCAAAAAACTTTTTTCATATAGTAATATCATAACCACCTTCAGCCAACTTGGTACCAATAATCACCCCTTTGTATTTTGATTCCAACCAAGGATCATAAATCCATAAAAATTTATAACTCAATCTATGGATCACTTATCGAACAATTCTAAGCCTATGTGAGTGAACTTGATATAGAAAATAAGAACCATTAAATAGTAAAACCATACTGTCCATAAGTAGTGACTTAAGAAATATCTTCTTCCACACACCCTCAACACCCTTTTCCTTAAATACTGAACTTTGAAAACTTTTTCATTTTTTATTTCAATAAAAATGTTTCCTACATCCACTTCAACAAAATATTTAAATAATTTACACATGTCGAGTTCAAATATTACCCATTAAAAAATCCCTTTAAATATGTCCCTTCCTTAAAAAGTTAATCACATAGTAATTGATAGATTTATGTAACTTTTTATCCACCTAGAAAACACTATCCAAAGGAAATATTGATAGGGGATGGATTTACATACCATATCCATTAATAGATAGAGGTTGTATACCAATGTTTAACCTTAGTTTATAAAAGTTTTCCTTTGAAAATAGTTTGGTGAATATATCAGCAACTTGTTTTATTGTAGGAACATACTCCAACTTCAGTTCATTCTTATCTTCATACTCTTTGATGAATTGATATTTGATATCAATATGCTTTAAATGAGAATGTTTCAATGTATTTTTAGTGATATTTATATCACTTTGATTATAAAAACCCACGAGAAAGGGTAACTTCACTTCAACTAACAAATATTTCAATTGAGACTTTATCCACATATGTTGTGTTACAGCTTGAGTGAAATCCACATACCTAGCTTCAGCTATATTGAGAGTTAAAAAAATTGTTTATTTACATTCCAACTAACAAAACATTCCCCAAAAAGAAAACTCCACCAGATGTGGACTGTCTATCATCAACACTTCCTGGTAAATCATCATCTGTATAACCAAACAAGTTAATATTTCCTAAGCTGTCATATTTTATACCAAAATCAGTTATGACTTTGATATATCTGATATTTTCCCCCTTCTAAGATATGATATTCTTTTGTATCACTTTTAAATCTTAAAATCTAGACTTGAATCTATTAGATATATAAAACTTCCAACCAAATTCCAAAATTCCTTAGGATCAACTTCCTTACCTTATCCATATTTCTACAAATTGGTTCCCATTGAAATTGGTGTGGAAATTATTTTTGAATCTTTTATGCCAAATTTCTTTAGAAGTTCCTTAGCATAATTGTTTTGAGACAAAAATTCTTCTGTGTAATTTGAAACCCATGAAAATATTTCATTTATCTAAGAATTGACATTTCAAAGAACTTTTTCATTTTCTTATAAATTGTTCCATGAGTTTATTCATCATTCCTAGTAAATATAACACCATCAACATAAATAATCATAATGAGGGGAAATTCATTATTTTATTTGATGTAGATATTACTATAAACTCTTCCTTTGTTAAAGTTAAACTTCCTTATGTATCCAATTTAGAATACCAAGCTATCTGATCTTAATTCAACCCATATAAATACTTCTTCAACTTACACACATAAATTTTATCTTTACCAATCACAAAGCCAAAAAGTTGTTCAATATAGACTTTTTCATCAAGTTATCCATTAAAAAGAGGTGACTTTACATCCATATGAAAAATTTATAACCTCATTGTCAAATAATAGAAATAAATATTCTAATAGTTTCTAATCCTTACACTAGAGAAAAGGTCGCATCAAAATCAATTACTTAAATTTGTGAGTAACCTTTACAAACCAGTCATGCTTTGTTTCTTATCACTTCACCATATTCATTTAACTTATTTTGGAACACCCAATTTTTACCAATAAAATTAATATTATTTTTCTTGGTTACAAATTCCCAAGTATCATTATTATCATTATGACCCAGATCATCATTCATGGAATCAATTCTCTCTCGATTCTCAAAGACTTTATTAACATGTTTTGGATAAAAATTTTAATATAAGGAAGTATGTGAAACTAACCTTGATGTTCTTTTGGTTTGAACCTATTGTTGTTGATCACTATTGATGTTATGAAATTCCACTTGATTTCTGAACCAAGGATGAGATGTATGAATTTATTCCTCATCACTAGAAATAGATGATCTAGAGTCTTAATTTCAAATAACTTTTTCACATTTCTCTACTACAATCTCCTAATATTTTCAATCTTCCACATCTGCATATTTTTATAAAACTTTATTATCATATTTTTCAATAAATTTTACATATGTAGAATCAATTATTTTTTCATATTATTTATTAAAATGTATGTATCCTCTTCTATAAGGATTGTATCTAAGAAATATTCCATCAAAATCTCTTTGATCAAAATTCCCAAGATTTCCACCTTTGAATTTTATAATGCAGGGATTAACAAACACCCTTAGGTTATTCAAACTCATGGTTGAATTATAGAACATTCCATAGAGATTAATTCTTTATTTTGGACTGTAGAAACATTGATTCTTAATATAAATTATTTTACTAGCATCTTACCTCCAAAATTAATGAGAAGTATCATGCAAAATCAACATTCATTTCCCCATTTCCACCAGACTTCTGTTCTATCTTTCAAAAACTTCATTTTTATGTGGTGTGTATGGTGAACTAAAATCATGAATAATTTCATGTTTTTTTAATATAATCTATAAACCCTTTATTTTTATATTCACCACCATTATCAGTTCATAACTTCTTCACAGAATATCCACATTTTTCTATTTACTTCTCCTTAAATTCTTAAACATTGCGAGGGACTCTAATTTATGTTTCAAAAAAATAATGATTGTATTGAGAATAAAGTAATTAATAAAATAAATAAAGTACTTATATCCATGTTTTGATTGTTTAGTCATAACACCAAAAATATCAAAATGTATCAGCTCCAGGGGTTGAGTTGAACGAATCTTAACTTTCTTATGTACTGGTTTTGTAATCTTCCCTTTCTAACAAATGGAAAGACACCAATATATTATTCTTGTATTTTTAGGAATATCATGAATACTATCTCTATTTATTAACTTGATCATATTCTTTTGAAACATGTTCCCCATCCTTTTATTCCAAAGCTGATTTTCTTCCATCATGCTAAGATAACATGAACATTATGAACTAGCAATATGAAATAAATTTCCCTTGGGTTGTTGGCCTTTCGTAAAAAATTTACCATCATCTATTATCTTCACAAAAAAACCATATTTAATAAAAAAAACCTTATTAACTTCATCACAAAGTTATGAAACACTTAAAAAATTGGGTTTTACCCCATCAATAAACAAATATCTTTTATATTTTAACTTTTCTTTTCTAATGATGGCAGATCTGAAACCTTTGATTCATAGTGACTCATCATTTCCAAAATTCACTGTACCTTATTTAAAATATTCCACATTCTACAAAATCTTCAAATATTATATTATATATGATTAACACCTGCTATCCAAAACCCAGGGTTGTTATCCTTTTATATCATTGAGATTAGTTTCAACAACAAGATCATTTTCCTTACCTTTTTATTTCTTCACATTCAGTTTTTGAGATTTGTTATAAAAGTTTTTTTGTTTAAGAACCATTAATAGACATCATTTTTTATGATGTCTATGATTTTAACATATTTTAAAAATAGATTCTAGGGGTTGAAATATAATTTTTTTTTCACAAAAACTTTCTTAGGATACCTTCTTTAAGTGGGTTGACTCCTCTACAAACTTTGTCTTCAGTTTTTCTTGGGATTATTGTATTGTTTTTGTTTGAACCAAAAAATATTTTCTCTATCTATAAACCCACAGCAATACTAGTAGTATCAATAGAAATAATATTTTCTTTTGAAACTTCTATACAATCTGTAGTTGTAAACACGATTTCCATAAACTTTCTTACTTTCCATTTTAGAACATTGTTGTATCTCAAAGTTATTGTTTTTAACTGAGAATTTATTCTTTATGTTAAATTTTTTTCCATCCTCAATAGAATCACTAGTAGTAGTAATTTTGGGTTCAAACATTGACATGTTAGAAACTTCAATTTTTTAACTTTTTTTATTTTGGCAACATACATGATTTTATCATCTTTATTACTCTTCTGAACAACTTCATATTTGTCATAAAACTTTGAGGATAACTTTTGTTCATCCTCATTATTTGTTCACATCACAAAAATTTTACCAACTTCTATAACTAAGTTTTTGAAATTTTAAATTCCTTACCCATATTTAGTAAGTTTTTGCTGAGTAAGTTCTAACTCTTTCCCCTTTACCTTAATTTTTTTTTCAATCTCAAAAATTGAGGTTTTCATTATCATTAACCAACTTATTAATATTTTCAATATCTCTCGAAAACTTGTATTTTTCTTGAAGAAAATATTATTGATTGTTTTCTGTAGGATTTTACTTTTTTGGTAGCTTTGAAGAAAATTTTCCAATCAATATTTTATTTAATTTTCATAAATTTATCTATTTTCATCTAATACATGATGATAGTTCTACATAAATCATACATAGATAGAGTTTCAAGATCTCTATCATTCAAATATGAAACTTTTGTATCAAAATTTTTGGGAAGAATTTATAAGATCTTTTAAAAAACGGTTGAATATTCCTACTTCTCACCAATACATCTTATGGTGTTTACAATGTCATTCACACTTGTAAATAATTCACTAACAGATTCATAATCACCCATTTTGAGATCTCCATACTTCATCCTATAGATTTGTAACTAAACTTTATTAACTTTTTTATTTCCTTTACAGATGTTCTTCAATTTTTCCCAAATTCCTTTAGTAGTTCCAACTTCTTTAACTACGAGAAACTAACTTAAAAAAAGTGAGGAAAGTATGGAATTTTTGGATCTCCCATCATTTTCAAATTTTTTCTTATCAATATCCATTAGTGTAACATTCTCAGAATGAGGATAGAAACCAACTTTTGTAGCTTCACGAACTTTTTAACCAAGAGACATAAGATATAGAAATATTCTATATTTATAGATATGATTGCTGATTCTATAAAAAACTAGAACCTTATTACAATTAATATAATTCTAAACATCCTTAGTAACTTATCTATTCAACAAACTTTAACAAAGATTCAATAAAGGGAACATTTTCTCTGATAGCAATTTAAAGGCCCAAAATGATCACCAAGAGGGGTAGGGGTGAATTAGTGATCTTTTTATTTTTACAATTTGATATTTATTATGAAAATACCTTCACATCTTGTTAAAGAGTTAAAAATTTATTGGAAAAATAATCCAAACACAACCATAGAAACATAATAATTTATAAGGTTCACTACTCAAAAGAGTATTTAATCATTGGAATGGTTTGGAAATAATTTAATACCACACAATACATTAGAAAACAATCATTTTATGTAGTTAAAACAAGTAGGGAATATCCTTAAACTTTCATTAAACTATAAAAAATACAACAATTCATGTGCTTCTTAGCACAAAATATGTAACAATGATTTTTGTAACTAATTTTAGAAACCTTCACCAATAGGTTCATAATGTTGTCACTATGATACTTATATAGACTTCAATTTTTCCATCTTAAAAAACTTATTCACTTTATTACCCAGAAAAAATTAATAATCTCTTCAGTCAGTTGACTACCCATTTGGAATGTTCATCTAGAAAGTCTATTCAGCACCCCATCTGCAAGTCCATCAGAAATTTTTTTCCAGTGCCCTATGAAAACTCTATAACTTCATTACACCCAGTTCATTCGATTTCACTGGATATTAAATTTCATCTGGTGAACCATAATCACAACTTATCTATTCATGAAAAAATTCTTCTTCACTTCAACCGTGATATTCCTTGGTTGGAAACATCCCGCTTAAAAATATGGTCAACAAAAGTTCATCTGATATCTCTATACGAAAACAATATTTCAGTACTTCATTTTTTTTGAATGAGTGAAGAATACATTCATACTTTGTACCTAAATACCTTTATATAGTCACATTTGAGGGAGCGTAGGTGGGAAACCCAATTTAGTTTCCCTCTAAAATGAATTTCCCAAAAATATTCTAAAAGATTTTATACTATTCTTAAATCTTTATTAAACCTTCAACAAACACTTTATTCTTTAATTTTTTTTAACTTAAGTGTTAAGGAACTTTAACAAATTTCTTTCTCATTACAAGCATCACAAACTTACTTTATTATTTTTATCAGAATTAAAAAATTATTATAGAATAATAAAATTAATATATTTATGAAACTTTTCATAAAGAACTTCACTTCACCAAAATTCATCCAAAAAATGTTTTTTTTGGAATCTAAAAGAATTTCTCCATCGGATGAGATCTTGTTCGATGGTCCAACAAAACTTCATAGGAACATTTTGGAAGTCTTCCTTTAGAAAGTTTATTTCAACCAATGAATTCATACGTTTGATGGACTTCATATGTTGGGAATTTTTGTGATGAAAAAAGTTAAATAGATCCACTTTTGAACATCAATAATATTTCTTCTTAGTTTTTAAATATCCATTTGATGGACATTTGTACACAATATTTTTTCGATGGACATTTTACCAAAAACTTTGTCTGATTGGACTTCATCTGATCTCATTCCTCAACATCAAATTTTTCTTCAAACACTTTTCTATATGCACTAGACATCATAGGATTTTTACTTCCATAGCTTCAAATATTCTTAAACTTAAAAGATCTTGTCAACTTCATAAACTTCATAAAATTTTAAACCACTTTCCTATGCTAAGAAACTTTTTTATTTTTCTTGTCTGGTGAATTCTATAGAAATTTGAAATGTGAAATTTGTACACTAGAAAAAATTTCTCCCCATTTTCTACTAAATGATTAAATCATGAGATATTTCATAACTCATGATTTTGTAAAAATTCATAACAAAAAATAATCATCAGATCTTGTTTGTCCAAACATTTTTTGCTCTAACCTTTTAAAGATAAACTTCTAACACAAAAAATTAGACCGAAATACTTTGTTAAAAAAACATCATTAGGTATTTTTGTATGTATGATAACTTTTTTACATCTTAACTACTATTTATCAAAATTAATATGTCCAAAAACTTTTGTATATCTGATAAAATTGGTTAACAATACTTTTTTTGATCCCCATTGTTGGAAACTTTAACAAAGTGAGGTGATTTTTGCAAAGAAAATAAAAAAAATTCTTCCAATAAACTTCTTTCACCCAAAAATATCATAAAAACCATAAAAAAAATATCCTAATAGAACCATAACCATCTTAGTTTCTCAAGTTAGATTCAAAAAAGAACCCCAACAACCAATCTATCTCTAAGATTGTAGCTTATTTGAGGATGGAACTAGGAAATCCACATAACACCAATCTTGAAACAACCATATGAACCACAAGATGAATAAAACCACTCAAAAAATCATAAACAAATTTAAAAGAATAAATCACAAAATTTGAAGTATTTTAGGAATAAAACCCATATATGGTTCATATCAATTGAATCTAGAAGAGATCAACTAAAAAACCAAGAAAAGGAGAACCAAAAAATTAGATGTGAAAGGTTTTATAAAAAATCATCTATAGAAAATGGTCTCAAATCATATTAGAAAAGGGAATAAATCATCAGAATAACCAACCATCCCCACCATATAAAACCACCAACAAAGCTTTATCAATCAGATGCCCATGGGCCTTTCATACTCTGCCATCTCTAAACCATCACAAAGTTAGAGGATATCATGATTGAAACTCTAACAACCCAGGTAATGTTAAGATAAATAATTTTCATGACTTATTAATTGGAATTAATTATATTTTATAGAGTTATATCTGTTATAATAATATTATTTTTTAGTCAAAAGGAAAAAAAATTATTTTTAACTAAATTGGGTTTTCATGTATTGTATGGTTTTATTTAAAAGATTTATTTAAAAATTATATAATTTTAATTTGAATAAATGAATTTAAATTTTTAATTCATCATGTCAAAATTATATTTGGATGTATTTTTTATTATTTTCTAAAAAGTTTTATTTTTCAATGAATAGTGAAAAATACTATTTTTTTTAAAACTACATTTTCTTTTCAAGTATTTACAAAGTCACATTATATTTTGGATTAGTTTGAAAATATAATTAGTTCCTTATGATTAAAAATAATTCAATAAATGTTATTATAATCATAATTATACTTTAATTTAGTATAAAAACATTTTTATACTTAAAAATACATTTTTCTAAAAAATCATTTTTCATCACGTTTTGTAGGTTTAATTTTAAATTAAATTCAGCCAATTATGTTAATTAAATTTGATAAAATGGATTAAATATTTGGAATCATATTAATTAATATTAGTTAATAAGGTCAAATTATTTTTTGGTCATAATGAATAGTAAAAACAGTAAAAATTTGTTACCACGATTAAGGTTATAACTAGTTTACCGGGGGTTAAGTGATCGTACCACGATTCACTGTTTTATTCTACCCTTACACCGCTGTTTTAAACTAGTTGTGTAATGAATATTACAAATATAATAATAAATTTCACTTTAGTTTTGAATCATTTAATTAATGTTAATCAACATTATAATGTGCAATGTTACTTGTTTTTATTATTTCAATGTAAGTGGAGGTGATTTGGAGGGAGCTTGATGAAGTGGAAGAAAAATGGGTCAAAATTGCATGGATCCATGCATATCTGTCCACTGTTTTGCATATTACACGAAATCCGTGCATCCAAATGGGCTGATATTTTTTTCTTGTCCAAAATTTAATAGGATACATTTCATATTAAGGAACCCAATCCTGATTCGGCTTCTATGGGGCTCATCTGAACTGATCTGCCCAAGCCACCGAATTTGGACCAAGTCAAATGAGGTGTTATGTATTTTATCAATATCTTGAGCTGTATATGTTAAATTGGTGCTAAAATTTCTGTGGAGATAGTCAAGAGGTAGGGCTACAACTTTTCAATTTTCTCCAAAGAGAGATAAGGCTGTATGAATACCGAAACGCGTGGTACAAGTGGATTGATGAAATCTATGTGCCTAAAACCACCTTCCAATTTTCCTATAAAAAGGAACCAAGGGAACCTCATTTGAAAGTTCGTCCAAGAGGCAAGGTGCTGCAATTTTGGAGTCCCCAATGAGTCTTCTCAACATCCCTATAAGTTCTAGAGGCTATGGGAGGTGCTACTTCAACATCTTCTTCTTCTTCCCCTCCCATGGGTTTCTAAACCCCTTGTGATCACCCAGGGAGGAGTGTGATGTAATACCGAGCTTCAAAGTTATATTGTTTTGAATGATATTTCTAATTCCAAGTTTTTGTGTTGTTTTTCATCATCCAATATTCTTATTTTATTGAGTTATGTACTGGTATGTCATGCTCAACTCATATGATCATGTTTGGGGGTACCCATTCATGTGATGTTTCACACACCGTTCACCATTTTCTTTCCCCCCTTCCAATTGCGGTGTTTGTGTGGTTCATATTGGTCAATTGAACTCACATAATAACTATCAAGGTCATGAACATTTATGTCATGGCATAACAATGAAATAACATACAAACCTGGAAAGCACATTGAATTCTTCATGTGTTTCCTTGGTGAGTTTCAGTTATGATGTCGAACACAAATCACCCAATCATCGGCGGTGTCCGGTGAATCGTTATGTATTTTTGATTGAACCCTAGTAGGTATCCTAGTATAAACTCAGTAACATTATGGTTCTAGGTATTACAAACCAGGTATTAAAAGATCATAACCCCATCCCTTGAAGTGATGAATGATGAGCATCACGAGACTTCCTCGGGTTGATCACGTTTAATCAATCTTGTTCATTTCTACTTTGTTTTATCGCTTTCATTTCCTATTTTCATCATTAATAATAAAACCCCAAAGTTTTACAAAACCTAATTCACCTTCTACTTCCATAATCAAAACCCTCTTTTTAAATTAATGGTCTAAGCCTCCGTCGAGAGACGACCTAGGGTTGCCGCTATACTGCAGAAATTCTAGTCAAAATTAAACAACTAATTTGACGCGCTCGACAATGAGATCAAATTTTGGCACCATTACTGGGGATCCAATATCATTTTTTTCTTTATTTCCTTTTATTTAGTTATTTTACTTCTTAATTATTACTCCTTTAAATACCCCTCCCCCATTTGATTGTTTTTGTTTTGGGTTTTGTCTTTATTTTTGGTTGTTTTTGGTGTGTTATTTATCTCTCTATATATCTCTCTCTCTTCTTATCCATCTCCATATAATTATATAGTATAACATTATATTCTTCTTTCACCATTATTAAGTTTTTTTATCCATCTCAAGTAAAAAAAAAACACAACAAAAAAAATCAACCAATCAAACTGGACATCATTGTTGCATGACAAGATCTGGTAAAGAAACACTACTTGAATTTGATCCTAAAATTGAAAATTCACTTCGCACACAAATCAAGGCATATAGAGAAGGTCAATCAAGTAACATTGAGGAACCCCTTGTAAAACCTCAAGTGTTCCAAAACCAATCAAAAATTGAACCAAATCAAACCCCAGAGATCATGGCTGCAAATAACCGAACATTAAAAGAACTGACCACCCCGGATGTGGAGTACCAACCTGCGTACATCCAATATTCTGAGGAAGCATCCAATTTTGAGCTAAGATCAGGCCTCATCCATCTCCTTCTAAAATTCCATGGTCTTCCTGGAGAGGACCCTCACAAACATCTAAAGGAGTTTCACATAGTGTGCTCCACCATGAAACCCCAAAATGTGTCTGAGGACCTCATTAAGTTTAGGGCCTTCCCTTTATCCCTTGATGGTGTATCCAAAGATTGGATATACTATTTTCCCACCATGATTGGGGGATGGAATGACCTTAAAAGACTCTTTCTAGAAAAGTTCTTCCCTACCTCCCAAACTGCGTCAATTAGGAAAGAAATTTGTGGCATTAGGCAGTTACAAGGAGAGACCCTTCATGAATACTGGGAGAGATTCAAAAGACTTTGTTCAAGTTTCCCCCACCACCAGATTAGTGAACAACTTTAAATTCAATACTTCTATGAGGGAATTATCCCCATGAATCATTGAATGCTTGATGTTGCAGCTGGTGGTGCCCTAGTTGACAAAAATCCTTCTACCGCTCATGACTTAATAGCCAACATGGATCAAAATGCACAACAATTTAGTACACGAGCCATTGCACCATACCTAGGATTTCATGAGGTAAGTCATTCATCCCTAGAAAAAAAGGTAGATAATAAACTTTATGAGATGCATACCATTATAAGGCAATTAGCTCAAGCGCATGGTAACTCACACTCTCCTCCCGTTCCATTAAATTGTGGTATTTGTTCTGATAATACTCATTTTTTTGATCAGTGCCCACAACTTCAGGATTCATCTGAGTCTTGTGCTGCAGTGTTCCCTAGGCGTCCATTCCAATAAGCACTACCATTCAAGAAAGAACCATTCAGGCCAAATCCAAACCCCGGGTGGCAAGCACAACCCCAGTACCGACAAGGAGGAAACTCAAGCTACCCCAAGCAGAATTGGTATCAAAAAGGCCAAGGTATGCAACCTTCGTATCCATCAATATCTTAAAACAATCCCCCTCCTCCCAAATCTAAACCAAGTCTCAAGGATATGGTGAAGCAAATGAAAACCCAAAACCTCCAGTTCCAACAGACCACACAATCAGAAATTAAAGATTTGCGAACTCAAGTGGGGAAATTGGCATACACCATCGGTGTGATTAAGATGCAAGGTTATGGACAACTACCATCCCAACCCATTGCCAATCTGAAGGAAAAAGGTAATGTATGTGAAGTTACACTTTGTAGTGGTAAAGAAGTTTCTCCTTCTACTGATTCTGCACAGTAGGTATGTCCCCCTCATGAAAACTCTATTTCCCAACCCTCAAAAACATCATGTAAAGAAAAACAAGACAAAAATGGTAATTGAATTGTCATTGATGATTAAAATGAACAATCCATTCCTCTTCCTTTCCCTCAAATAATCTCTAAATCTAGGAAAATGTTTGATAATGAGATTGATAAAGAAATAATGGATACATTTAAAAAGGTTCAAGTTAACATTCCTTTATTGGATGCAGTTAAACAAATCCCTCGATATGCCAAATTTCTTAAAGAGCTTTGCACCCATAAAAGGAGGCTGAAGGGGAATGAGAGAGTCAACCTGGGAAGGAATGTCTCGGCCTTGATTCAACTAGCAATGCCAACCAAATTCAAGGATCCCGACACATTCACCACACCTTGTACCATAGGGGAGACCTTCTTTTCTGATGCTATGCTAGATTTAGGTGCTTCTATTAATGTAATGCCTCACTCCATGTATACTTCTTTGCAGGTTAGAGAGCTTCAACCAAAAGGCATTGTCGTGCAACTTGCCAACCGAAGCACAACACACCCATCAGGAGTGGTCGAGGATGTCCTTGTAAAAGTTAAGAATCTTATCTTCCCTGTAGAGTTTTACATTCTTGAGATGGAAGATACCCGAACCCAAGGACATGCCCCTCTCATACTTGGGAGGCCATTCCTCAAAACAGAAAAGACGATCATCAATGTTCACAATGGTACGTTGTCCATGGAGTTTGGTGGAGAAAAGGTAAGTTTTAACATCCTTGAGGCTATGAAACACCCCGTTGAAGAGCACTCCACTCTTCCTATCTATTTGATGGAAGTGCTCTCAAATGATGCACACACACACAATTATCTCCTCAACCCAAACTATGATTCATTTTTGTTTTCTTCACACTTGGATGATTTGAGTTTTGATTCATGTTTTGAGTGTTGTGTGGGTTCTGAAAAGTGTAAATTTTGTGATTTAATTGATGAGTGTGTTCATTCTGAGGTACCCATGACTGTCGATGATTCTCCAAATCTCATTTCTATAGATTCTCTATCTTTAGAGAATAAATATGAGTATATAGACAGTTTAATGGACCTCACTCCCCCTAAATCCACTCCCTCAATCCAAAACCCCCCGGTGTTAGAATTAAAACCACTTCCATCAAATTTAAAATATGAATTCTTGAGGGTATTGACCAATTGACCATTATTATTACCAATAACCTCTCTCCAAAATAGGAATCGAAACTGCTCAAACTTTTGAGAGAGTGTAAAAAGGAAATAGGATGGAAATTCGATGATATTCCCAGGATTAGCCCATCTATTTGTACGCACCATATACTTTTGGATGATGAGGCTAAACCCGTAAGACAATCTCAATGCCAGTTGAATCCCACTCTCCTTGAAGTGGTAAAATTGGAAGTCATTAAATTACTTGTTGTGGGGAACATTTATCCTATATCTGATAGTAAATGGGTTAGCCCAGTTCAAATTGTGCCTAAAAAACAGGAATAATAGTTGTGTCAAATAAAAGGAATGAATTGGTTCCAATGCATGTGCAAAACAGTTGGCGAGTCTGTATTGACTACCGTCGACTGAATCAATCCACACGGAAGGACCACTTTACTTTACCTTTCATTGACCAAATGTTAGAATGATTGGCTGGTAAGTCCCATTATTGTTTCCCTGATGGCTATTCGGGTTATTTCCAAATCCATATAGCCCCTGAGGATCAAGAAAAGAAAACATTTACCTGTCCATTTGGCACATTTGCATACAGAAGGATGCCATTCGGTCTATGTAATGCTCTTGGTACTTTTCAGCGATGTATGTTGAGTATTTTTTCTGAGTACCTTGAGAGTTGTATGGAAGTCTTTATGGATGATTTCACAGTTTATGGTTATTCTTTTGATAATTGTTTGGAACACCTAGGTTCTGTCCTCCGCCGCTGTATTGAAAAATATCTTGTTTTAAATTATGAGAAATGCCATTTTATGGTTGAGCGGGGGATAGTTCTTGGGCATGTCATTTCAAATAAGGGAATTCAAGTTGATAAATCTAAAATTGAATTAATTTCAACCCTTCCATATCCAAAATGTGTTCGTGAGGTGCGATCTTTCTTGGGTCATGCTGGTTTTTACCGCCGATTCATTAAAGACTTTAGTAAGATTGCACTTCCATTGTCTTGGTTATTACAAAAGGATTCTGAGTTTGTGTTTGATAAAAATTAAGAGGATGCATTCAATTCACTAAAAAAGAGTCTCACATCACCTCCTATAATCCAACCACCAAGGTGGGATCTCCCCTTTGAGCTTATGTGTGATGCCTCTAACTTTGCAGTTGGGGTAGTTTTATCACAAAGGGTTGAAAAGGCTCCTCATGTCATTGAATATGCCTTGCGTACCCTTGACCATGCCCAGGTAAACTACACAACCACAGAAAAAGAACTTCTTTCTATTGTTTTTTCCTTGGAAAAATTCCGTTCATATCTTCTTGGGTCAAAAGTGATTGTGTTCTCTGATCATGTTGCCCTTCGTTTCCTCCTAAAGAAACCTGAAGCCAAACCCCGCCTCATTCGATGGATGCTCCTCCTACAGAAGTTTGACCTTGAGATTAGAGATAAGAGAGGGGTGGAGAATGTGGTATCTGACCACATTAGTAGGATTTCCCCACAATTGGACCATCATGTTGACTCACCCATACCCATTGGAAAATTCTTCCCTCATGAGAACCTTTGTGATGTTGTGGAACTTACCCCCTGGTATGCGGATATTGTGAATTTTCTAGCAACATCTCGGGTCCCCACTGATTTTAGCACTTCACAATCCCAGAGACTTCAAAATGATTCTCGATGGTACATTTGGGATGACCCATATTTGTGGAGAATTTATAGTGACCAAGTTGTTCGTCGGTGTGTCCCTGACCATGAGTTCACCTCTGTTTTGACCTTCTGCCACACCTTGGCATGTGGGGGCCACTTTGGCTCTCAACGTACAGCTCGAATGGTCCTTGACTCAGGATTATATTGTCCAACATTGTATAGATATGCCCATAGGTTTTGTAAATCATGTACTCGATGTCAATTCACAAGGAATATCTCTAAGAGGAATGAAATGCCCCAACATCCTATGTTATTCTATGAAATCTTCGATGCATAGGGCATTGACTTCATGGGGCCTTTTCCGAATTCATTTGGCTTTGTGTACATATTACTAGCTATTGACTATGTTTCTAAATGGGTGGAAGCAAAGGCTACTAGGACCGATGACTCTCGAGTTGTTGTTGATTTTGTGAGGTCCCATATTTTCAGTAGGTTTGGTCTACCAAGATTCATCATTAGTGATCAGGGTTCACATTTTTGCAATCGTAACATGAAAAAGTTGCTTCGTAAGTATGGGTTTGATCATAAAGTCTCCACTGCATATCACCCCCAAACTAATGGACAAGCATAAATATCAAATCGGGAAGTTAAACGAATCTTGGAAAAAACGGTACAACCCAATAGGAAAGATTGGAGTTTGCGCTTGGATGATGCCCTTTGGGTGTACCGTACAGCTTTTAAAACCCCAATAGGAATGTCACCATACAGAATTGTGTTTGGAAAGACTTGTCAACTCCCATTGGAGGTAGAACACCGTGCATATTGGGCTGTTAAACAATGTAATATGAACCTTTCAGATGCAGGTGAGCAAAGAAAGCTGCAGATTCAAGAGTTGGAAGAAATTCGACATGATGCATATGAAAACTCCCGAATCTATAAATAGAAGACAAAGTCTATTCATGATAGCATGATTCACCAGCGGAAGTTCCATATTGGTGAGAAGGTCCTCATGTACAATTCCAGTCTTAAGCTCCACCCAGGTAAGCTTCGTTCTCGATGGCTCAGTCCTTATACTGTTACTAATGTTTACCCTTTTGGTTCAATACAAGTTTTGCATGAGCAGATTGGAAGAAGTCTTAACATCAATGAGCAGCGACTTAAACACTTCTATGAGGATTTTCTGAAGAATCGGTGGAGGAAATCCACCTTCTCGATGCATCATACCAATAAAACACACCAGGTTTTATCCTTCCTTCTCACATTCTCAATTATTTCAGTGAGGACACTGCATACTCTAGGTGTGGGGGGGTGGATACATTCCTGGGTTAGCTAATAATTTTCATTTTTTTCTCCTTTTATTTTCTCTTTTTGGACTTATTTATGGTATTTCCATTTTTCCCCATCAAAAATTTCGAAGTTCCATGATTTGGCGAACATAAAGTGGGGAAAGTAAAAATACCATAACAAAGGCTAAAAAGAATATGTGTATGAATTTACCATCAAAGAGTGATTTTTTTAGTGAATTGGTTTTATGTCAATGATATAAATGGTCGTATCTATGTGAAACCTTTGAGATGATTGATGCCCTTTGTGTGAGTAGTTTTTTTTTGGAAAACCGTGTCACTAATATTTCCACAAATTTGCACTGGGCCAAAAAGTGTGATTATCTCTTACTTAATATAAGGTAAATATATTTTGGGTTAATATTTTTTATCTTTAAATGATATTTCCATACGCTCGTTCCTTATCCGATCTATTTCATTACTGTACCAGATTGACCTATGCGTGTGTACCTAATGTCCGACTGTTGTACGCCCTAAAAAAAATTGTTGTGTCTTGGGCAGTTCAAAAACCACTCATCCTCAACCTTTGATCTAGTTATAACTATTGCAATTAGTGTCGTGAGGAGATCAAACAAGGGTTTAGAGATGAGTGTGATATTTGTTCCAATTGCAACATCAAAAAAAAATATAATAAATGAGGGGAGTGATGAAATGTGCAACATATGGGGACATCTAGGTCAGGAGCTTATGTTTTGACTTATGGGAATTCTTAAATGAGTGGGTCATGAAATATTATTGCAAAGGATGTAGGACAGGTTCGGTGACAAAATCATTTAAGCTGAAAAATGTTAAAATAACATATATTTATTGGATAGCAAGAGGAAAGAATGGCATGGAATGGTTTTCACACACACACATGGAGAGTTAGTGTCATGATTTAATTCTTAATTCCTTTCTCAATTGGGTATCGTGAATCTTTTTGAATTTCGCTATGATATGATTTATGAGACATCTTTTTCTATTTTCACTAGGAAGAACTCCTTGGTGTGGTTCGTGCATTGATCACTTTACTTTAAATAAAATTTCCTCAAATGATAAATCTTCAGGATGTTGGAAATATATATATATATATATATATATATATATATATGAATCATTGTATTTGGATATGTGACTTTGCCCAGGAGTGCAAATGTTCAGGTGTGGGGGTGTGATCGTACCACGATTCACTGTTTTATTCCACCCTTACACCGCTGTTTTAAACTAGTTTTGTAATGAATATTCCAAATATAATAATAAATTTCACTTTATGTTTTAATCATTTAATTAATTTTAATAAACATTATAATGGGAAATGTTACTTGTTTTTATTATTTCAATGTAGGTGGAGGTGATTTGGAGGGCCCTTGATGAAGTGGAAGAAAAATGGGCCAAAATTGCATGGATCCATGGACATCTGTCCACTGTTTTGCATAGTAAACTAAATACGTGTATCCATATGGGCTGATATTTTGTGGTACTATCAAAAATTTAATAGGATACATTTCATATTAAGGAACCCAATCCTGATTCGGCTTCTATGGGCCCCATCCGAACTGATCTCTCCAAGACACCGAATTTGGACCAAGTCAAATGAGGTGTTATGTATTTTATCAATATATTGAGATTTATTTGTCCAAATGGTGCCAAACTTTCTGTGGAGACATTAAAGAGGTAGGGATACAACTTTTATATTTTCTCAAAAGCTAGATAAGGCTGTATGAAGACCAAAACTCATGTTACAAGTGGATTGATGAAATCTGTGTGCCTAAAACCACCTTCCAATTTTCCTATAAAAGGGCATCAAGGGAACCTCATTTTCAAGTTCGGCCAAGAGGTAAGGTGCTGCCATTTTGGAGTCCCCAAGGAGTCTTCTCAACATCCCTATAAGTTCTGGAGGCTATGGGAGGTGATACTTCAACATCTTCTTCTTCTTCCCCTCCCATGGGTTTCTAAACCCCTTGTGATCACCCGGGGTGGAATGTGATGTAATCCCAAGCTTCAAAGTTGTATTGTTTTGAATGATATTTATAATTACAGGTTGTTGTGTTGTTTTTCATCATCCTATATTCTTATTTTATTGATTTATGTACTGGTATGTCATGCTCAACTCATATGATCATGTTTGGGGGTACCCATTCATGTGATGTTTCACACACCATTCACCATTTTCTTTTCCCCCTTCCAATTGCGGTGTTTGTGTGGTTCATATTGGTCAATTGAACTCACGTAATCACTATAAAGGTCATGAACATTTATTTCATGGTATCAAAATGAAATAACATACAAACCTGGACATCACATCAAATTCTTCATGTGTTTCTTTGGTGAGTTTCAGTTATGATATCGAACACAAATCACCCAATCATCGACGGTGTCCGGTGAATCGTTATGTGTTTTCGACTGAAACCTAGGAGGTATCCTAGTATAAACTCATTAAAATTATGGTTCTAGGTGTTACAAACCAGGGATTAAAATATCATAACCCCATCCCTTGAAGCGATGAACGATGAGCATCACGAGACTTCCCCGGGTTGATCGCGTTTAATCAATCCTGTTCATTTCTACTTTGTTTTATCGCTTTCATTTCCTATTTTCACCATTAATCATAAAACCAACAAGTTTTAAAAAACATAATTCAACTTCTACTTCCATAATAAAAACCCTCTTTTTAAATTAATGGTCTAAGGCTCTGTCGAGAGACGACCTAGGGTTGCTGCTATACTGCAGAAATTCTAGTCAAAATTAAACAACTAATTTGACGCGCTCGACAACGCGATCATTAAGCTAAAGTGATAAGGGTTAAATTGACTTAAAAACTTTTATAAATACTATTTTATGGAAATATTTAAACCAAATATCATATTATATTTATAAATGGTCTATTTTAGAACTATTTTTCTTGAGTAATACATTAATATATTTTAATCTTTTCAAAGATTCCAAGTGTGTCCACTCCCCCACCTATAAAAGGAAACCCCCTCTCCTCTCCTATAAACAATTAAAAATCATTTTATTTTAAAAAAAATAACTAACTAAATATCTTTCTTACATACCTAACCATGTCCTACAGGGCCTTTTTTGGTCATAAAACTAACCAAGTAAGGCTTTAGGTATAAACCTAAAGAGGTTATCCTAAGAAGAGGTATAGTTATTAACCAAGTGTTTTTATTTTATTTCTTATTATAACTCCTTAAATTATTCATCAATCATGCTGAAATAATAATATCAATATCTTCCATATATTAAGATTTTATTTTTTTAATTTCATAACTTATATCCATATCCTTTTCCATCAAATGGGAAATGAAACCATTGTTCATGTGTACGACGGACTAATGCCTTGTAAACTGATGTAATTCATTTTCCATCAACGCCTTTCACGGTTGGTGATAATGATGGATTTAATGTATATATATGATATTAATGAAATATTTATCATTATTTAAAGAGAATATATCATCTATTTTCATACCATTCCATCCATTGAAAAATGATGACGTTGTTCATGCATATGTGTGGATTACCACCTCTATAAAGCGATGTGATTCATTTTTCATGACCACATCACATGGATTCTATATATAAGTTTATTTAAAAATATAATGTGATATTTATGATATAATAATAATTATTTAAAGATAAAATGATACTTAACTTCTCACCCTCATGCTCTTTCAAAAAAGAAAATGTTACTCATGTGTACGTACAACCTACCGTCTCCATGATTGTAATGTAATTCATTTTTCATAACCATATTTCATGGTTGATTTTAAAAGTATAATTAATGTATAAAAATATTAATTATGGCATGATTATTATTCAGGAGATAATGAAATAATTACCACTTTGACCATATTCAACTTACCAAATTCATTTATGGACATATAAGCCAAATATCATCAAAACATCTGACATGAACTTAATCGATTAAGTAATTGTATATAACATGGTAATAAATAAAATAAAATGAATAATACAATTAAAAATATTATTAAGTAATTAATTAATTAATATAATTTTATTATTTATAAAGATAAAGAATGTACGTGATGATTTAGACTCGAGGTAAGGGACACTTTACCTTAAAAACCCCATTTTAAATATTTTAAAGAATTATTTTCTAAATAATTTCTTCCATGTCCATATGATTAAAATTATTTTATGAATTTATTTATATGGAAATAAATAAATTATAAAAGAAATTTTATGTCACTTTTTACTTTCTTTTAAATGTTATCAAAAGGAATATTTTTACGCATTTTATATGGAATGTTTTGACAAAAAGGAAAAAAGAAATATTCCATTTTAATATATAAAACATAAAAAAATTTCCCATCATTATAACCAATATTTAATATTTGGATTCCTTTATAATAATTCATATTTTCTTTATATAAAAACCCTTCTTCCCTTTGTTCTAGGTATTTTCAAAAAGGGTTTTAAATGGAATGGAAATTTCAATATCCGTAAATGTTTTTTATTATGGGTGCAAAGAATATTTTTATGAGTATGATGATGGAGATGAAATATTTCACATGTTACAATTATGTTATAGTTATTGGAAATTTTTTATGATTATGGGTGAACTAGATATTTCTTATGATGATGGGTGATCCTGGTATAGCTCACTATGATGGGTAAGCCCAATATAGCTCTCCAATGCATTGGGTAAATGGATAGAGTTGTTAAAAGTTTTCTCTTAAGAGGTTATTATAATTTATCAGGTAGGTTATTCCATTTGTAAGAGTGACTGTAAGAGTGATATAAAATTGATGTCCCAAGTTACCTACATGATTTATTTATTCTTTATATGTGGTTTTACAAAAAATATTTTGATTTTACAAGGTAAGATAATGAGATCATGTTTAAAGGAAATTATATTCTACTTATTAAGGGTGAAATGTATAACTTTGTGAAAAAGTGTTCATGATTTTTTCATGATTTAAAAGAATTATTTATGAGTTTTTCTCCTTTTATATTTATTATGAAATGTTTTATGAAAATATTTGGGAAGTGAAGTTGATTTATTGGGTAAGAAAATATTTATTTTGAGTTTAAAATTAATTTTTGAAAATAATTTTTTATAAGTATTCATGGACTAATGAATTTATTTCATTCTTTTTATATATCCCTTATTGATCTTTTTGGATCATCCCACATTTTTAAATGTTTTAATAGGGTTTTATGGATGAGTTCAGATAAGTATGAGGTCAAGATGAATATTTTAAAGATATGTCATAAAAAGAACGCTTTTTATATCTTAAAAGTTTTATATTGTGGGAAAAATAGACATTGAGTAGAATTTTCCACTTTTTAATGTAATATTTATTTATGTAAGGGTGATGACCTAATTTTTCACGACCCGACCCATACCAGGGCTCAAGCTGCAACTACCCCAAGCCCGCCTCCATAGGCCAGGGGCTGGTGACTAGCGTCGAAGGCACAACAAACTCGGGGAGGCCTTTGCCTAAGAACCTGTACACACACACACACACAGCTAACTCAATGCAAGAGTGCAGAGAAAAAGAAGAAAGCAAGGTTCCACACTACTATAAAAAGGGAACCAAACAAAAATGCATCGACCACTAATAGTACAAGTACAAGAAAAGTAAAGCTGAAAGGGAAGGGGAAAAAATACACACCCAACTAGAAAAGTGTCACAACCCGGCAACAGGTGAAAATGTAAAATAGCTGGAAGAGTCCCACTCCTGAATCCCAAGCTATGACCACCGCACGCAGTCCAAGCACCCCGTATCCCGAAGCTCCTCTGATGTCACGATCAACCTGTCCATCGTCTGCAAGGGCACGCCAAATGCGGCCAAATCCCAAGCAGGGGTGAGTATAAGAATACTTAGTAGGATGCCCCGAAAGCTCGAGGGAGAAAAAATAGATGTACTGAAGAGAAGATCAGTAAGAGAACAAGGTACAACAAGAGTGAACAAAAAGAGTACAGCTCCACCCAATAATAGCTATGATCGCTCAAAGAAACCCAAATGATAGAGTAAGGGGATCTTCATCTCACAGCTCACACCAGGTATATGCCCATACAAATACCCATGGTAACTAGATATACTCGTATCTCCGACCTATAGTCTAGAGACAAGTTACACACCCACATACCTCATCTAGGGATTCAGTTCGAAGATTCCACGAAGTACTCATTTTGGGAGAACACACTCCATGAGTCTGATAGCTTTGATGACGTCTGTCTGAGAAGCATTGTTCATCGGGAAACGTCACGAGAAGTAGTTACACTCATTACCGGAGAAACACTCCTGAGTGGGAAGATCAAGATAGATAGAATCACTCATTATGGGAGACACACTCTTGAGTGAGAAAGATCATGATACACAGATGCAGATCACTGCCAGGGCCATAGCGGATACCGCGACTCATCCGGATTCACCAGCTAGGTGATTCACCAAATAGGTAGAGGATCAATGCCCGGTAGAGTTGGTCACACTGATGCATGACTCTACCAAGGGTCAGGAATGGATAAAGGATCTCACTCTGGGCCTCTCGGAGGGATGCCGACTCTATCACATAAAGTCCTACTGAAGGGATCATACTCCTGTAGAAGGAAACAATGTCTGACCTTCAGGGGAACGAGAAGAAGGGGCACTAACCCCAAAAAAATATTTCCAAGATACATTGGGCAAGAAGATCAAGCCATGTACTAAAAAGTACACGACGTGTAGAAAGGTTACACGTCATGTCCTCTGACCCCGGGTACTACCCGTGTACAACGGCCCATGTCGCAAGGTTGTTCGTGTAAAACACAACTATACAACATGTAGAAAGGATCACTCTTCATGTCAAAGTATCTGGGGTCCGCTCCATGTATGCTAGCCATGTGCCCATATACGAACTCAACCCATGCATGTAAACCCATGAAAATCGGTACACGGGGTGACCCGCGTTACTGGCCTCTCCTGGCCGTGTGGTGGAGTACCGACTCCAAAGATAGGAAAAACATCTTAGAGGAAAATGAACCCGCACTCATGAGGTGGGGGTCCCATCTCTACTCGAGCAGAGGAGTAAGGAATACTCGCGCCTTGAGTCATCAAGGGAATAATCATCCTAGCTCTCACTAAAAGAAACACCCTGGTTCTGCTCCTTAGGTTATCGGTCATACCTCAACCGCCACGAAGTTCCACAAGGGAGAAACCTAAAGGACCATCATGTCATAGGGGTTCCAACATGACAGACGGTGCGTCAATCGGACGCCCAGTCTGTAAGTTATAGGTATTTTAGTGTCGAGGGCTCGGTTGGATTCATGTTCGATCCAAACCGGTCATACTTCAAACGACACCAGATAACCAAATGGGTCACACCATTATAATTCACATGAAAAAACACACGAGATGGACTACTCATTTGTCCAAAACAGATAGCCGGTGAAAAAGTTGCATTTCACCATAACACGCGTGAACCGGGCCTCGTGGGGCCCACTCCTCGACCTTGACTTAAATATCCATAATTGGTCTTGAAACGTCCGTCTTAATTTTAGGGCCGCAACGTCGTAGACGGTTGGTCATTCCGACACCGTATGAGGGAGATATGTTGGATACAAGATCCCGTAATATTATTATTATTATTATTATTATTATTATTATTGGGTGTTTCGTGGACCCGAGCCACAAACCATAATTTAGTATCCAACATTAGACTCGAATCGACCATCTTAAAGATAGGGTCACGTCGCCGCTGACGGCGAGTCAATCAGACGTCGCACGCATGAGTTATAGCAGGTCGAAGATTTAATAAAAATATTAAATCTATTATTTTCTGAGCACTTCGGGTACTTAATTCAAAAACCCAAAAAAGACATCCAATATTGGACTCAGAATGTTCGTCTCGAAATCTGGGTCACACTGCCGCAGACAGTTCATGAAATCGAGGTCGCACGAATAAGTTGCGATCTAAAAAGTGTTTTATCAACAAAAATAATAATATGATTATTATATCATTTTTTTAAATTGGTTTACAAAAAATACCCAAGGTCACGCACATCTCTCCAATTCTTTTGGGCGCCTCACTCCCTTCTTCATGCCACGCATGGCCAATCACGCCCCTTGACATTTATTTATTTCTTTTAATTTTTATTTTCCAAATCTCCTTCTCTCTCTAATCTAAATTCCCCTCACGATTTTTGTTCTCCCAAATGGCGCCCCCAATCACCAGGCCTTCTACTACATGACCATAACATCCTCCACCACCTCTTGCTAGTGCGGACATGCCTCCACCTTATCGCACCGCCTATTTCTCAAACGCAGTCCGCCGCCTGTACCTCCACCGACCTTCACTATCCTCATCGTTCACCACCGCACCTGGAACCACATCCCTTTACCCTACCGCAAACGCGCCAGACCACTGTCATGACCTGGTCGGAATCGCACCGTCACAACACCCCCTTGTGCGGGGCATTTCATCTTCATTCTAAACCCAAAAATTTGTGATGACTGCAGATTTGTGATCCCCGGGTCGAGAGCTCCGCGTTTGTATGCCGCGCTCAACAGGACATTGAGTTTTTAATGCGTTTAATTATTTTGCGATGAAGAACACGCAATGAACGCGCGAAGAATGAAATTGAAAAGGGCATGGTTTGTGTGTGGATCGATGGTCGTGTTTGGTTTGACCATTGTTTTTGAGAATTAATAACTTGTGTAATTGACAAAAATATATTCATCATACTTCGATATTTTCAAGAAAAACAATAAGAGATTGATTCAACCCATGGTTTTTCGATCCGTGAATTAATTCATTTAATTCACGTTCGTCATGAAAATTCAATTGGGGTAAGGATTCCACAAAGATAAATCGTACCTTAGGTTTGGATCGATCGTTGATGAAGATCGCATCCATCAAAATCCATTCGCCGTTGACGAGGATCGCACTTGCACAAACATGAGAAGAAGATGTTGCGTTCGTCGCTCTTCGATTCGCTTGGATCCGAGGCTTCGTTGTTTTTCGTTCATCGTTCATCAACGAGGAGAGAAGGAGAGAAGAGGAAGGGAGGGTTTATTATCGTTGTCCAAAATGAATTATGAGGTCAACCTCCTCTAAACAAAGAATTTATAACCTCTCGCTAGGTTAAAAGAAATAAATTAAATAACTAAATAAAAAATTATTTAATTATTTAATTATTCTCTCGTGATGACGCATATGCCAAACACCTGATGTGGACAAAGGTTATAAATTTATTAGGGTAAAAACTATGTTCTGAGCTCATCGGTTGCCTCCGATTTTTCATCCGAGTCCCTGTTCGAGAGATATTCAGGTTTGAGATATTAAATGAATAAATGAATAATTTAATTTATCCATTCAATACATAGCCAACGAGCGAGGGGTCCGAATATCCCGCGCTGACATATTTTATGTTGCGCCTAGGGGAAACACTATGTTCCGGACCCAACCGTGGTCTCGGATTTCCAATCCGATCAACCATTTAAGAGATATCTCATTTTCTTTAGTTAACCGCGCATGCGTAATATAAAAACTTAACATTTTTATAAAATTAATTCCGGGCACACCGGGCCTCGGAATTGCACATCGTCTTAGCGACCAGCTTTGGAAATATTCTTAGAAATATTTCAAAGTCTTATTAAACCAAAAAACAGGTCTCTACATAATTATAATATTAACATGTTGCACCATCTAAACTATGTATGTTTAGAATGTTTTTCCATAGAGGAAATAGGGAAGCTGAAATCAGAAGGCACCAAGAAGACAATATCCTTCCAAATCAGCAACCTATAATGGTTGGAATTGGAACTAAGTGGTTTATTACTTTTATGGATTAGTTGAGATGGGATATAAATATTGGTACCATCCATGCTAGAGAAACACTAGATCTAATACATAATAACATGTCAATAATGGATAATTTTATGAGATAATGCCGAACAATATTCAATAGATCTTCAAACTCAGTGGTATTTGAGGGATGTATTAAAGATATAGAAAATATATTTGAATTCATGGGTTATCTGGGTCATCAGAAGTTAACTCTTTCTATTTGACATTTTTAAGGTGAATTCGATCAATCATGGTTAATTGTTAAGAATAATACAGAAAAAAATATATTGATTCTATAGAATGTGATACATTTAAGAATATTTTTCTTGAGAAATATTTTTTATGGTTTTTTTACTTAGAATGGAAAATAAATTCTTGTAACTGAGGAAAAAAGGAATAATATTTTTTAGCCTCATTTGAAGAAAACTTTACCCAATTGGAAAGGTACACACCAAATTGTATATGGTATCTTGATAGTAAAATTAATCAGTTTTACTCAGAATTAAAGCCAAGACACTGAAGAGATTTAGCCGCTTGTGAATTTAAAAGTAATGATAAACTTTTTTGATGTGATGAGAAGGTGGAAATGGAGTTTCCTAATGATTAAGTGTCCTATGAAAACAAGAATAAAAATAGGCCCAAGCGGTAGATAAATTAGAAGTATCCATCAAAGAAATCTAAAGGTAATAAAATCAAGTTTTTAGTTTGTGATAGGTGTGGTAAAAAGAACCATGGGGAATGTATTATGAAATATTTTAAGTGATTCTGATGTGGTAAGTTTGAGAATATAATCATGAATAAAAAGAAAAATATCTTTGTAGTGGTAAGACTAATTTTGATAAACAGGCAGTAAGGTGTTCTAAATGTACTGTGATGGGTAATTATGCAGATGCATGTTCGAAGAAGAACATTAATGATGGGAAGTAGAAAGACTATAAGTATAAGGGTTTGGTGAAATCCTATGTAACTAATTTTTCAGATGTTAGGACATCAAATGAACTGGTAACATGTACATTACTTATTTATTCAGATTATGCTAATGTTTTGTTTGATTTGGGGACTACACATTATTTCATTTCTGATAAATTTGTTGGTAAAATAAAAATTTCACCTCAAGAAATGAAGTTAGTAATTTTGGTAAAAACACATGGTGTAGTATTAAGGTAATAATAATTTATAAAGAAATTCCTATTATCATTTGTGGAAGGGTTTTCCATGTAAACCATGATGTGTTTCCCATTATAGAATTTGATGTTATTTTGGGTATAGATTGACTTTCAGTTTATCATGATAAGATAGATTATAGAGCTAAATTTATTTTTTGAAATGAGTTTCAATTTGTATATAAAAATAAATTAATACCTTTGATAACATATCAAAAATATGAGAAACTATTAAGATATTGAAATGAAAGTTAACTTTCTCATATTGTTGAAAATAAGAAAATTTTTCAGATTAATAATGTACTAGTAGTAAAAGAATATCTGAATGGTTTTCCTGATGAGTTTCCAAGTATTACACATGATTGGGAAGTTGATTTTACTATTGACTTAGTTCTTGATTCTAATCCAATTTCAAAACTACCTTATCAAATAGATCAAGTAGAACTTTACACTACTGGAAAATGGACATATCCCCACTGTTTTGGGGAAAACTGTGGGGATAGGTCTGGGATAAAATTCCTATAACCACGGTTATGAAAAACCGTGGGTATATGTCACTTTTGAGTGTGCGGGAAATTTGTTTTTCCGTGGGAAGCAAATTTTTTTGGCGGGAACCCTATATCCACAGTTCTTCCCTCTATACCCACGGTTTTTATAAATACATTTAACTAAATATATATATATATACATATAGGTGATGTTAGGGTAGTGGTTAGACACGGTGTTTGCAGTGAAGAGGTCGCGAGATCGAAACTCGGCGCCTGCATTATTTTAGGACTTATACCCACGGTTTTGAAACTGTGGATAAAAGCCATTGACACCGTGACAATTGGCTATGTTTCGGTGACATGGTGGCAGAACACCTATACCCACAGTTTTGGAAAACCATGGGTATAGGCTGGGGACCTATCCCGACGCCGTTCCAGCCCACGGTTCCCAAAACCGTGGGTATAGGCTATACCCATGGTTTTGGGGGCTATACCCACGGTTTTGAACCGTGGGTATATGCCTTTTTTCCAGTAGTGTTAGGAATTGAAAAGGTAGTTTCAAGATTTTCTTGATAAATTTTTCATTCATCATAGAACTTCACCATGAGGTTTTCTTATTTTATTTTTTAAAAAAGAAATATGATTCCATGAGGCTTTTCATTTATTATAGATCATTGAATAACATCATTTTTAAGAATCAGTATCCATTTCCTTATATCTATGACTTGTTTGATTAGCTCCAGGGAGCTAAGTATTTTTCGAAATTTAATCTCAAGTCTGGGTACCATAAATTAATGGTGAAGGAAGATTAAATCCCTAATACAACATTTCATACTAGGTATGAGAATTATGAGTTTTTAGTTATTCACTTTGGATTAAAAATTACTCCATCTATATTGACGAATCTAATGAATAGAGTTTTCCATGAATATTTGGATAAATTTGTGGTTGTGTTTATTGATGATATTTTGGTTTATTCAAAAAGTTATGAGGATCATTAAAAACATATAATTACTATTCTTAAAAACCTAAAAGAAAATAAGTTATATGTAAAGTTTAGTGAATGTGATTTTTGGTTACAATAGATCTCATTACTTAAACATATTTTAAACAAAAATGAAATAACTATTGATACTGCTAAAAATAAAATGGTTGGTGAATGAACAAGACCTATAAATGTTACTAAGATTCATAGTTATATTTGATTATCAGGTTATTTCCAGTAGTTTGTTGAAAACTTTTCAAGATTTTCTATCCCACAACTAAGTTAACATGAAAATGAGTTAGGTTCGTATAGAAAAAGGAATTTGATGAATGTTTCTAGAAATTGAAAATAAGATTAGTGAATTCTCTAGTTTCGGTCCTTCCATATAGAAATGGTGATTTTTTAATGTAAAATAATGATTTATTAAAGGTAATAGGTTATGTTTTAATGTATAATGGTTGGGTAATTGCTTATGATTCACATCAATTAAAGCCACATGAATAGGATTATCCAAAAAATTAACTTAAACTGGTAGCTGTAGTGTTTAGTATAAAATTTTGGTGGAATTAGTTATATGGAGAAAAGTGTAAAATATATATTGATCATAAAAGTTTGATGTATATATTCACTCAGAAAGATTTGAACATGAGATAAAGGAGATGGAAAAAACTAATAAAAGATTATGACTGCATGGTTCTTTACCATCCAGGAACAAAAAATAGAGTAGCTAATTATTTACGTTATAAAGATAATATGGCATTAACTAAGATATATTTGGAACATCATCCTTTGTTTAATTATTTGATGAATGTTGGATTAAAAGTTGTGAATAAAAGATTTTCCCCTATTGTGTTTCAGGTGTCAGTGCAATCATCTTTTTCAAATAGAATTAAGCAAGCTCAGAAGGAGGATCATGTTTTATAGGAAAATGTAAAATTTATCAAAAGGGATAATGTTGTTGAATAATGTGTTATCATATTTAGAAATAGGTTTTTTATTCCAAGTGATTTATAGTTAAAGAAAGAATTTTTGAGTGAAGCTCATAGATCTATATTTTCCTTTCATCTTGTCTATAATAAAAATGTATAATAACATTTGGAAATTTTTTTGGGGGAAGGAGTTGAAGATCCTATGTGATTTTTTTTATTTTAAAAAAGTTTTGTTTTTATTGACAACCAACTTTTTGTAAAATAATGTTTTTTTGAATCAGGTGAAATAAGTGTTGCTGTAAGTTTATAATTTGTTTGTTGGGAGGTTTTTGAAAATCCAGATAAAGAAAGTGGTGTTTCAAAGTTGGAAATCAATTAATCTATTGGAAAATACATCATAAATAGTTTATATAATTCTATATTAGACTATGATTTTATTGGAAATTTTGAAGTTGTTGAGATGGAAATTCAGAAGTTGCTAGAAATCATATTCAAAAAGTTTTTTATGTTGATGAGACTTGAATTTTTTTAAATTTGTAGAAATTTAAAAATCAATTTAAATGATGATTTACTATTCTGTTAAGTTACTAAAAGTCATGGACAAGTCATGATATGAGTTAAAGTTTTTAAAAGAAAAAGGAAATGAAATTTTTAAGAGTTTCTAAAGATGAAGTTTTCTAGACACAAATCATCATACCAAGAATCACTGATCGTAGAAGTTTTTAGAAGACTGTAAATATGAATTTATTAAAGTTTGAATTCTTTTAAAGAAGAAAGGAAGATGTTGAAGTTTTCCAAACATAGGTTTCTGGGTGTAGAGATTCAGATGCATCTCCTAATGAAGAATACTAGATAGAAAAAATTCAAATAGAGTGTTGTTTAATATTGATGTTTCCAGAATCAAAGTTCCAGAAACATTTATACAGATTGAGAAACTATAAGAGAGATAAAATTTCAAAGTTTCTAAATTTTTATAAATTTTAACCTTAATAATTAGAAAAAAATTTCAGACATAAGATTTAGATGAAGTTTTAATAAGAATTTCTAAAGTTTTGGTTGTTAAATTTTTTTCTGTTTTGAAAAATGTGGAAGAAATACAAAGAAATCAGATTTGAATTCCTAAGAAAAAATAAATGGGGAGATCAAGTTTATAATTAGACATAGTTATATGAACAAACAAGATCTGATGCAATTTTTCTAAGTGTCTCGATGAAGATGAGTTAATAGAGTCTCATAATAGAGAAAATTTAGATGTGTTAAAGTTACTACCACATAGTTGTAATAGGAAACTAAAGTCTTTATAAATTTTAATAATGTATTCAACCATTTTCAGTTTACTTGGTGCATCAGAGTGAGAAATCACATATTTTTTTAGTGTTTCATGTTGTTTTTTTCAATGGTACAAGATCAAAAGACTTGATGTATTTAAATTAGGTTAAGATAATTGAATCAATAAACAGATTTTTGGATTAAGATTTTCTAGAATGACAATTTCTGAACACAACATTTACAATGAGCACTACTCCAAAAACAGGATTTATCAGTGCTCAAAACGGGCTTTAACAGCACTAAAAAAGCACTATAAACCTCAGTGTTGATAGGGGGGGGGGTTACCTTTATCAGTGCTAAAAAACCACTCATAAAGGGTTCTTTTATCAGCGCTAAAAACATGCTGATAAAGGGATCCTTTATCAGCGCTAAAAAGATCTGATAAAGGGCTCTTTTATTAGTACTTTTTTAGTGGTGATAAAGTGATCCTTTATCAGTGCTTGTTTAGAACTAATAAAGGCTCCCTTTATCAGTGCTTTTTTAGTTCTAATAAATTCCCTACATGCTATAACATGAAATTCTACAGCAGCACACCCAAACAAAACCTACAAAAAAAACAAACATATCGAACAAGCAGTTCACACAGATAAATTATGCAGTGGTAGTCAATTTGGTATAAAAGGATGGGAAAAAATCCATACCTAACGTGATGTACTAATTATTCATTATGATTATCAAAAGGTACCATTAAATACTATCTACTACAAATGATATCTTACATTGAATCATATAAAATATATAGAGAGAGTTCAATGTCAGAACCTTAAGAAAAATTTGATTAAGGCATGCATGCGAGTTATTCTTTATGTTTTTTGTGGTTAAGATTCATGTCAAGCTTGGATATGGGATTTTTTTATAGATTTTGAGTTTCTTTTGGGATATGTTGCCTTAGGACTTAGAGAGTTTCCCCTGTAGATTCCTCATGGTATATGGATTTGGGTGATTCATGGGACACTTAAGGAAATGTGTTCTTGTGGTTTATGCCTTTATCTTATGGTGTGTTTTATTTTTTGCACGCCATTTAAAGAATTTATAAATGGTGGGGAGATATATGCTTATTCTTTGTATGTTATAGACTCTTGATTAGTATTCATGTAGTGCTTTTATTGGGGGACACAATTTAGAAGAACCCATGTTGGTACACTTTCATGGGAAAGTTTCTTATTCATTTTTAACTTTTATTGTTTTACATACATAGGAAAAGGATGGGTTGTATGACTCAAAGTAAAAAACCATGCAACTTACCTTTTTGAGGGAGTTGTTAGGAACAAGAGTTGTTAACGGTTAGTAGAAACCATGTGGTATGGATATATAGTTTAACTAAGTCATTTTGAACAACTGGAACATGGTTAGTTAACTGTTTTTCCAAACTATGCAGAAGATGATTTCTTATCCAATGGCTCCCAAAAAGTTAGTGAATAGTTTGGAAAACTGCCCAACTAGACCATGAAATTTGCCGATGATATGGCATAATTTAAGGGATTTCAACCTATTTCCTCCTTTCCCCTTCCTAAAACATAGTTTAATATCCCTTTATATTGAAAATTTATCCAATTTAAATCCTCTATTATTTTTTATTTCCCTTTCGTTCTTCTCCATCTCCCTTTCCTCTTTGTTTTCATCCCTCACCATAAACTCTAGGGCTAAAGGTTTATATTTAGGGTTTGTGATGAATTATTAATGGGACTTTATTGTATAAGTACTACTTAGGACTCTATGAGTCTTGTTTAAATGTCTTATGTCATAGGTAATGACTTTTGGATTGTTTTTCATATGCCAGTGGTTGTTTTCACTTAAAAATTATATCCATTTTAAACAAAAGAGAGACACTTTGAGTGATTCCAGTCACACCGTGCCTTGGATTGAGGCGGGTTTGACTCTTACACATCAAAAATTACCCATATATCATTCTCCTAAAGTATCAACACAATCCGAATGCATTTGGTCATTTTTCTGAACATTAGTGGTTGTTTTCACTTAAAAATTATGTCCATTTTAAACAAAAGAGAGACAATTTGAGTGATACCGGTCACACCATGACTCAGATTGAGGCAGGGTTGACTTATAAACATAAAAAATGACCCATAGATCATTCTTCTAAAGTATCAACACAATTCAAATGCATTTAGTCATTTTTCTGTATGTTAGTTGTTGTTTTCACTTAAAATTCTATCCATTTTAAACAAAAGAGAGACACTTTGAGTGATACTAGCCACACCATGACTCATATTGAGGTGGGTTTGACTCTTACACATCAAAAATGACCCATGTATCCTTATACTAAAGTATAAACACAATCCAAATGCATTTGGTCAGTTTTCTGTACATAAGTTGTTGTTTTCACTTAAAAATTATGTCCATTTTAAACAAAAGAGAGACACTTTGAGTGATACCGACCACACCGTACATCAGATTAAGATGGGGCTGACTCTTACATTTCAAACATGACCCATGGATCATTTTACTAATGTATCAATATAATCCTAATGTGTTTGGTCAGTTTTTCGTACGTCATTTGTAGTTTTCACATAAAAATTATGTCCATTTTAAACAAAAGAAAGACACTTTGAGTGATAACGGTCACACCGTGCCTCATATTGAGGTAGGGTTGACTCATACACATCACAAATGACCCATGTATAATTATACTGAATTATAAACACAATATGAATGTATTTGGTCATTTTTTCCATATGTCAGTTGTTGTTTTCACTTAAAATTCTGTCCATTTTAAACAAAAGAGAGATACTTTGAGTGATACCGGCCACACCGTGCCTAAAATTGAGGCGTGTTTGACTCGTAAAAGTCACACATGACCCATGGATCATTGTTATAAAGTATCAACACAATCTTAATGCGTTTGGTAAGTTTTCCGTACGTTAGTGGTTGTTTTCACTTAAAAAATATGTCCATTTTAAACAAAAGAGAGACACTTTGAGTGATACCAGTCACACCGTGAATCAGATTGAGGAAGGTTTTACTAATAAACATGAAAAATTACCCATGGATCATTCTCCTAAATTATTAACACAATTCGAATGCGCGTGGTCATTTTTCCGTATGTCAGTTATTGTTTTCACTTAAAAATTTGTCCATTTTAAACAAAAGAGAGACACTTTGAGTGATACCGGCCACACCATGACTAATATTGAGGTAGGTTTTAATATTACACATCACATGTAACACATTACCCATGTATAATTTTTCTAAAGTATCAACACAATCCGAATACGTTTGGTTAGTTTTCTGTATGTCAGTTTTTGTTTTCACTTAAAATTCTATCCATTTTAAACAAAAGAGAGACCGTTTGAGTGATATCGGACAAACCATGCATCTTATTGAGTAAAATTTGACTCATACACATCAAAAATGACCCATGGATCATTATAACAAAGTATCAACAAAATCTGAATGCATTTGTTCAGTTTTCTGTACGTTAGTTGTTGTTTTCACTTAAAAATTATGTCCATTTTAAACAAAAGAGAGACACTCTGAGTGATACCATCTACACCATGATTAGGATTGAGAAAAGGTTGACTTTTAAATGTCACACATGACCCATGGACATTTGGCCTAAAGTATCAACACAATCCTAATGTTTTTGGTCGGTTTTCCATATATTAATGGTTGTTTTCACTTAAAAATTATGTCCATTTTAAACAAAAGAGAGACACTTTGAGTGATACTGATCACACCATGCCTCAGATTGAGACATGGTTGACTCTTAAACGTTAAAAATGACCCATGTATCCTTCTCCTAAAGTATCAACACAATCCGAATTAATTTGGTCATTTTTTCATATGTCAGTTGTTGTTTTCACTTAAAATTATGTCCATTTTAAACAAAAGAGAGACACTTTAAGTGAAACCGGCCACACCATGCCTAATATTGAGGTGGGGTTGACTCATACACATCAAAAATGACCCAAGGATCATTTTACTAAAGTATCAACACAATATGAATGTGTTTGGTCAGTTTTCCGTATGTCAGTTGTTGTTTTCACTTAAAATTCTGTCCATTTTAAACAAAAAAGAGACACTTTGAGTGATAACATCCACACCGTGCCTCTTATTGAGATAGGTTTTACTCTTACATGTAAAAAATGACCCATGGATCATTCTCATAAAGTATCAACACAATCCGAATGCGTTTGGTTGGTTTTCCATACGTCAGTTGTTGTTTTTACTTAAAAATTATGTCCATTTTAAACAAAAGAGAGACACTTTGAGTGATAATGGCCAAACCATGCCTCATATTGAGGATAGGTTGAATTTTAAATGTCACACATGACCCATGGATCATTTTCCTAAAGTATTAACACAATACGAATGTGTTTGGTCAATTTTCTGTATGTCAGTTGTTGTTTTCACTTAAAATTTTGTCCATTTTAAACAAAAGAGAGACACTTTGAGTGATACCGGACACACCGTACCTCATATTGAGAAGGGGTTAACTCATACACGTCAAAAATGACCCATGGATTGTTCTCCTAAAGTATCAAAAAAATCTGAATGTGTTTGGTCATTTTTCTGTATGTCAGTTTTTGTTTTCACTTAAAATTCTGCCCATTTTAAACAAAAGAGAGACACTTTGAGTGATACTGGCCACACTATGCCTCAGATTGAGGCGGGGTTGACTCGAACACATCAAAAATGACCCATTTATTGTTTTAATAAAGTATAAACACAATCCTAATGCATTTGGTTAGTTTTACGTATGTCAGTTGTTGTTTTCACTTAAAAATTATGTCCATTTTAAACAAAATAGAGACACTTTGAGTGATACCGGTCACACCATTCCTCAGATTGATGTGGGGTTGAATCTTACAAAAAATGAACCATGTATTGTTCCCCTAAAGTATCAACACAATCCGAATGTGTTTGGTCATTTTTCTGTATGTCAGTTGTTGTTTTCACATAAAATTCTGTCCATTTTAAACAAAAGAGAGGCACTTTGAGTGATACTGGCCACACCATGCCTCATATTGTGGTGAGGTTGACTCATACATGTCAAAAAAGACCCATGTATCATTGTAATAAAGTATCAACATAATTTGAATGTGTTTGGTCAGTTCTCCGTACGTCAGTGGTTGTTCTCACTTAAAAAATCTGTCCATTTTAAACAAAAGAGAGACACTTTGAGTGATACCATTCAAACCATGGCTTGGATTGAGGCAGGGTTGACTCTTATATATATCACAAATTACCCATGGATCGTTATTATAAAGTATGAGCACAATCCGAATGCGTTTGATTGGTTTTACGTACGTTAGTTATTGTTTTCACTTAAAAATTATGTCCATTTTAAACAAAAGAGAGACACTCTGAGTGATACCAGCCACAATGTACCTTGGATTGAGGATGGGTTGACTCATAAAAATCAAAAATGAACAATGGATCATTTTAATAAAGTATAAATACTATCCTAATGCATTTGGTCAGTTTTCCGTATGTCAGTTGTTGTTTTCACTTAAAATTCGGTCCATTTTAAACAAAAGAGAGACACTTTGAGTGATACCAGCCACACCATGCCTCAGATTGAGGCGGGGTTGACTCATACACATCACAAATGACCCATGGATTGTTTTTATAAAGTATCAACATAATATGAATGCATTTGGTTGGTTTCCATACGTCGGTTGTTGTTTTCACTTAAAAATTATGTCCATTTTAAACAAGAGAGACACTTTGAGTGATACCGACCACATCATGCCTTTAATTGAGGTAGGGTTGACTCATACACATAAAAAATGACCCATTGATCATTATCCTAAATTGAAAACAGGAATGTGGGGGGGGGGGAGACCCTATGGAGGAAGGAGGTTCCAACAATGTTCATTTTCTTATTATGGATAATCAGAAAACATAAAATTTCTATCTATAAAAATGTTCAATGCAAGGGAATCCATTTGGAATATCGATGCTCATACTATAATCAATTTATGGTGGATATGTTTACTCATCTTTTCTGTGAATGTGAGTGGGCATGCGTGATATGATAGTATTTTGGATATTTTACTGGTTTTTCTTATCCAGAGACCAAAGAAAAGTGGTTTATCATTCTTGCATGTTGTCGGTGCATTTCATATGTTAAAATGAAAAAATGACTCACTGGAGAAAGGATATTTTATTTAATAACAATTACAATTTTTCTATGAACATTTACATACAATAACGTTTCATCTTTTGATCTCTGTGAACCCCTCTCAAAAATTTTCACCAATTATACACACCCCCAAGTCAGATCTTCATGCTATTTATGTACAATCTTCCATCAGATATGCGGCCCACTCATTTTTGAACAAATCTATATAATCTTGTGATTATGAAGATTTTTGACAGTCAGAGTAGTACAATAAAATATATAAATAAAGAATTAATAAATAATTTAAATAAAATAGTAGTTGTTTTTGAAAATACCTCTTTAGGGATGCTAGTTTGTTGATGAAAAATGATCTCTCTCATAAATTTACAAACATAATCACCATGATCTTTATCGTTTATTTGTTTTGGACACTGCAAAAACTTTTATCATTAGGAGAATAAGTAACTTGTTTCGATATTTATTTGGATAGTGAAATTTTATTATATATACCCTGATACTTGTCCAGATGTAGTACTTGTTCGTCTCCTTATGATTAGCCCTTGTACTCATTCCTTTTTTAGATGATATTGATACACCAACCTATAATAAAAAAATCCCCAATAAAAGATAATATAAATTATATAACTTGATGTTTAGACCTAAAATGTAGGATTTAGTGTCTTACAGATTCAAAAACTCCATCATGTGTGGTCGGTTTGTTGGATATCCTTGAATTGAATCCAAAAAATAAATCATTGGAGTATCCAAGTTCACCAGAATTAGAAGCCAATGTTGCCTAAAAACATAAAAAGGAATAAGTAATGAAATAAGTGAAAATATAATTGATATGATTTAATCGTAGAGTTTTACCACTACATGGTTAGCATTAGGAAGAGTCTGTCATCTGTAATCTTGCTTTCAAATGTTTTCAACAATCCTTTCACTATTTCATCCCTTATTGATGGCTCTAATTTCGTTAGTTGTGTAGATGTGGTATGAGGACTAACGAGTCCGAATTTTGGCTCATGGGGGAATCACTTTAATTGTTTTTCATACATACATCTACCAATAATAAAAAATTCATTTAGTCATAATTATCAATTATATCATCTTTTAGAAAATCAATTCAGGAAAATGTACCTCATATATACATTTACAACTGTGATGCCTAGCCAACCATATTCAAGGATGTCATTTACATTTTCAGTATCAATGTAATATGCAATTTCTTCTCCATATATATTCTCTTTAAAAACAACTATATGACTACTACCACTTTTTAGCTTCGTATCCACATGAGTCTTCAATGCTAGTAAATGTGGATAGAGAACGTGCAATGTAATTGTGCTTTCAGTAGATCTTTTTGATTGGTTGGTCGATCCTTTAGATGTTTTTGAGCCCACATTTCTTTTTACCCCTTCCATTTCTCCATCTATAATAACATTCATTGGTTCAGACCTTTTTTTATTAATTGTTAAAGGTTTATCTTAAAAAATGGAAATAAATACCTCTTTTTACAAATGTACTCTTACAAGTTGTGATGGACATGAAATAAATATCCCAATATCCTTTTCGACCATATGAATATCATCTTCATCAAGTAGAATAGGTAGCTCTGCATTTGGCTCATGAGCTACAGTAATCGTTACTTTCAGACGATCTGTTGTAAGTGGTCTATTATGCAGCTTATCCTATGGGATGTTGATCACTGTATCCCTCGCTACAAGGTGATAGGTGGGTGTTGACAAATATAAATAATAGTCATTATTATCTTGTAGAAGATCAGTATAGGAAAAGTATCAGGGTTTGTCTGATTCACATTTCATGGGAACAATTATTAGAATATTGATTACCACGACTAAGACAACTCTTTGAGGAAAATGACTCTTATAAAAGATGGTGGTGGTGGGGTGAGATCTTCACGTGATGGCTATTCTTAAGTTGTGTCTTCTCCTTGCTTATTACCCATAAAAGTTGATAGAAACTCTCTCTGCCATTGAAATCATTATCCAAGAGTTTCTAGTCTTTCACTCATTTGTTTCATTTCTTCATTTTTATCATCTATTTGTTTTTTTTCTCAAAATATACTCGGGGTGTTACCCCAAACCTTGAACCTCTGACATGACCGTATTATTCTGGCCACTTCAATGCCATCGATAATAGGTCTGCATTCGCTATAGGAGTAGCTGATTCCTATGACTACCGGATATAGAAAAAATAAGTAATTATTATTATGTAACAGAAATTTAAAACAAATTTTTTTATCATGTCACAGTTACACATATTTCCCACACTTTTTGTGTGTTTTTATCTACTAGCTTCTCTTCTTTATTCACACGTGCCTCCTTCCATAGCACATGACATGGGATGGAAGTGTCTTTGGCTTCAGACTCATAAATATATATATAAATATAGAAAGATAATTATGATGTTGTTTCTTGGAACATAACAATATTACTGTAAATTTAAACTATGTACCATTTTCTTTTCTAGTGAAGCATACCCCATCCTTGATTTACGATAGGGGTATGTTGGTTTTGATGCATGTTCCTTATTTTCAGTATTGAGTTGCTGTTTTATAAATGAAATATTGACAATCAAAGTGATGAATACACATATCCTCAAACAATGTATTATCAGCCACAATGTACCTGAAACTTCTCATCCCCACAACGGCCAATAAATGCATCCCATGCTTCTTGGGATATCAATTGAGCGTATACAAGGGTTCGGTGTGGGTTTATTTTACCTTTGTAATCTTTCAGGTGACATTTTGTTAAAATAGTGTGAAAACCTCATTGAATCTTTCCTGCAAGCCTTAGTACATAATTATTGTGTGAATCATATACTATAAATGTAATTTTCAAGGGGTTGAGAAGATTAAGACACCATTTCATTATTTTATTTTCTAGTAAATTAAAGAAATAATATTATAATGTTACCATAATTTCTTCCTAGATCACAACCTTTAGCTCGAACACAACATGGTGCCATGAATCTATGTCAATCAGCACACGTTTCTAATTGAAAATTACAATGTAACTACTAAACATAGCCTTGTTGGGATTCATATGTTTGCCTCGTGCATTCTATCCGACATCAAATTTGATGCCTTTTCTTTTCACCTTAAGAACATTGGTTAACACCATCAAACTACGACACAACTATGTTTTCTGTGACTTCGGTCCTTTATCCTCGACCATTTCATCGATATCAATATAATTAATATGTTTATCTAGAATGGTAGCAATGTCATGTGCTGATGGTTGTTATACCTCAACACTAGGAGCAACAATAGGTTCAGAAACTTGTTGTTTATCTACATTGTGAGCAGTAGCAGTAGCATCAACTTGAGAGACTTGTTCAACCTCGAGGTTAAGAGAACAAAAATGTGCAGAAGTCATTATCTATAAAATTGGTTGAATAGTTAATTTAGATTACATAAATTCAGTAATGATAAGATAATAACTTGAGATAAAAAGCTCTATATTACAAAAAAAATATAACCGGTTTATTAAACTCTAATTCTTTTTTTCAAAGGCTAAAGGTATTTGAAACCTCTATCGATTATCTAAATCCCTTCATTGTGGTCTCCTCTAACATAAAAAACATCATCTACATTGGGACCTCTATGAAATTATTGCGATGTACCACTGAAAGTATTATCATCAATTGAATTTTTATCAGACCCTTTAGTAGTTTTGGATGATAATAGAATAATCGACCACTTTTGGTTTGCGGGATCTGGAACATAAAATCCTTGTACCACCTGGGATGCCATTATAAATTGTTCATCTTTGTACCCTTCTTTACTAAAATCAACTTTCACAAATCCCAATTCATCTATTTTAACAACACTATTGTTATCAACCCATTTGCATTGAAAAATCATGAATTGGAATATCGTATAATCTAACTCCCATATTTGTTTGATAATTCCAAAGTATGACATATTTGCATAAATTAGATTTCTGTCCTTACTACCAGAAACATGCATTACTTCATCCATAAGTATAACTACACTATTTTTCATGGTACTATATTCATCATGTTCATTTGTACAGAACATATAACCATTAATTAAATAACCATTTTAAGATAATACATACACACTTGGTTCAACAGCTAGCCATCGAAGTCGTTCTGAAATTGAATTCGGATTTTCATCTAACTCCTTAAAAATATGGTCCTGAAACCATTCTATAAACTAGTGATTATGTGTATTTGATATCCATTTTTCATCCCTTGATGGATTCAACTGACTAATAATTTCTTTGTGGGTTTCAATATATGGAGCAACCTCCCAACTGTTATGAAAAACATAAAGGTGGGCCTACTTCCGATCTGTAATATTGATTGTCACAACATCTCTTCAAGAAATTCCCTCACCCTCAATGCATCCAGTGGGAGACCAATGATTTCCACATTAGATAGGTATTCAGTATAGAATTCAATGGCTTGCTCAACAATATATCACTCCACAGTACAACCCTCTGGACGAATTTGATTTTTGACACACCCTTCCAAAATCTTCATATACCGTTGTAGACGCTGAAAAAGTCCGTAACTCGTAGAGGAAGTTTCGAAATGACGAACCGAAGTCATAGTCGGACCCAGAGGCCCGGTCCGGTGGGCCTAGATGTGTTTTTCGAAATTAAGGAGGACTTGCATGAAAACATGTTGTGCGCGCGAAGGACACCCGGGATTCGTGAAAAAAAAAACCGGTGTGGCGCACAATTTTGCACTCCCGATTCCGCGCGGTGAGGACTTTCGCACCGACATGTCCTGGCGCAAAATATTTCACACGCCATCCAGATTCCGCAATGGCGGATACCTATAAATAGAAGGCGACCCCAACTGTTTTAGGGTTGAGGAATTCGGACCAGCTCTCGTGCGCACAATTCGGACTCCCGTGCGCGCAATATGACTTCCAGGTAATAACCCTTTTCGCGCAAACTTGCCCCCGGGTTCGCCTTTGCGCACAATCCCACCAGCTTAAGTGAATTTTCCAACACCTTAGGGTTCCTCCTTTGCATGCAATTCCTTCCCCTTGCGCGCGATCCCTTCCCATTGCATGTAATCCCTTCCAAATTGTGTGCAATCCCTTCGTTAGGTTTTACCATACCTTAGGGATCGGCCATCGCCTCCCACGCGCAATCTAAGCCCATTTCGCATAATCTCCCCTAGCCGCACACAATCCCTCTACCCAAATTGTGTTCCAACCTGGTATTTTGCGCGCAAACCTTCTCTTTGCGTGCAAACCCCAGGGCCCCTCACCTTTACACCCCCCGGGGTGCCTCCCTGCCTGGGCGCTTGATGTCCTCTGTACCGGGCATGTGCTCCATGCGTTGTTTTCCCATACGACCTTCTAGGATCATATGAAGTAACCTCAATGTCCCTTGGGTGGTGTTTCCTGTTGCATTGCTTTGCCTTATGCTCCTTCGCATAGGCATGCTAACGGATATTTCTTCTTCGCATAGCCACGCTAACGTGGACCCCTCGATGTTTCGCCCTACGGCCCCCCTTCACCACGGCCTTGCCGATGCCTTCCCTCCCACAAGGGGTAGAGGGTGTTGGGCATGTAAGGCCTAGGGGTGAAAAGTGAACCCACCTTGTCTGATTTGCAGGACGTTAAACTGCCAAGCACCTCGTCCTCAACACATGACATTTAACTGTGATCCGACCCCGTGCCACGCACGCAGGGTCTCCCCAGCATGGACATTCTTTACGCCGCTCATATCCACGGGAATGGAATATTCCTCACATGGAATGATATCCTCCCTTTTGGAGTGGCGTTTGTCCATGGGGGAAGGGCTGCCTCAGAGCGTAAGCCCCTAGCCTCTCCTGAAGAAGGTTGCACCCATGAACCTCCGTACTTCCCCACTGCCAAGGCCGGTGGAGGGTGTGATAGGGAATGAGGCATCTCCCTTGTTCGGTCCCAAATCCCTCTCCCTCTGTGCTTTGTCGCACCCCGAGCCTCCATCCTGGAGTAATCCCCAACACTAAGGGATGCTAACCACGCGTAAGCCCCTATTTCTTCTTTGGAACGCTCAACGCGTAAGCCCCTCTCCGCTTCTCACGGACGCATCCTTCACGACATGATCATCTTGTCCCTACTGTCTCTTGTTTCTCACATCGAGAATGACTCACATGGGCTTAGAGCGAGCATCAACCATGACATCCTTTGGGCCGACTCAGATCATAAGCCCCATCCCAGCAAACTAAGGGGACTTTGATCCGTGCTAAAGCATCGTACGTAGGTAGCCTCTACGAGGTTCAAGCCCAACACCCGGTCATTCTGACCTCTTCACGTCGGTTTGCCAACACTTTGGGCCAACTCAAAGCGTAAGCCCCAAATGCCCGTCCCGCATGACGTTAAACTGTATGCCCGTCCCGCATGATGTTAAACTGTATCCCGTCCCGCATGACATTAAACTGTATGCCCTGAACTACGTGGACTTTGATCCGTGCTAAAGCATGGTACGTAGGCAGACTCCATGAGGTTCAAGCCCATCACTTGGTTGTTCCAACCCCTTGGTTTCGGTTCACCATCCATCCATTATGGGCCGCCTCAGAGCGTAAGCCCCATATCCATCCATTATGGACCACCTCAGTGCGTAAGCCCCATATTCCCCCATCCCGCATGAATTTAAACTGTATACCATCCCGCATGATGTTAAACTGTATGCCACCATCCCGTATGATGTTAAACTGTATACCTGAACTATGGGGACTTTGATCCATGTCAAGGCATGGTACGTAAGAAGCCTCCATGAGGTTCAAGCCCCTCTTCAATCCATCACCCATCCTGATCCTTACCCGGGCCGCCACGTACCGGTGGGATCATGCCACCTCATTCCACTCCATAGTATTTGGGAAGCCGCCCACATGCTGGCCCCAACATCGGAGTTCCCTTCAGGGGGTTCTTTTATCTGATCCACTCTCAGTGTTCCGATCAGTCCGATACATCTCCGAAAGACGTTAAACTCACGGCATACCCCGTGTTAAACATGGGAATCTAAGGAAAACCTCAGATGGCACACAATTCCCCGCGTTCGATGTGGGATTCCTAAGGCTTCTGTGCCCTTGAGAAGCCCTATAATAAGGGACAGAAGACTGACATGCAAATCCCCCAGCGTCAAGACACGCCAACGACACCCCAGCATGACCATTCTCCTCACCGAAGGTTGCTGCCCCGACCAGACCCCTTAGAGCGTCTCGACGGAAGCAACATAATTAACTGGTGTCCATGCAGATATGGCGCCAGGAACATGATTCATGAACTCATCTTAAATCTATGAGAGAGACCTAGACTAGGTGACGAGCTCCGAGGAGGAATCAACGAAAAGAAGAAACGACATCCCATAATCTCGGTTTCGATCAAGGAGCAGACATCCCTGAACAAGGAACAGATATCGCCCGCCTTTGGAAAGCAGGAATGCGGGGTAACAATCCGTGCGTCCTCCCCTGCATGATGGATGTGCAGACGTACCCCAGTGGAAAGCGTCAGAAATAGAAAATGGTGAACCATACATGAATATCTTCTCCTCAATACAGAGACTGGTAGCATTTGGGGTGTCAGAAGATCAGCATGTCACTAGGTTCGGGAACCCAGCACGAGGACGTGAAACCCACCGGGGGTTGGGGAAGTCAGGACATTGAGAACTCCGTTCTGCGACGTCGTCAGTGTGGATCCCTCTTACCGACCATAGAAGACGGAATGACGTTGGGCTATTGGTTGTCGATTTCTTTTCCTATTAGCGCTAATGGGTTCATCTCCTTACTTCCAGGAATCAGATCGCTGCATCCGGAGCTTGATCGCCACCTGCCCACTGGCACATGGGCAGGGGAAATACCGACACGTCCACCCCACACGGTCCCACCTCTTCCACTGCTACTCTGACTCTAACCGCTGCAAATGTCGGGCGCTCACGCCCCCTCTCTCCACCAGAGATCATCCAACAAAGGGTGATCAACGACCTAGTTCATAGGTACGAGGAGAAAGGGGTCATCCCCAACAGGGACATGGCCCGTTTGGATCTAGAGGCAGCTACGCCTCACCACCATTGCCACCCCCGGGGGCCGCACCGAGAGGCACCTCTCCCCACTCCGACGTTCAATAGTTTCGGGAGTTTATCCCCGGAGCGCCTTAACACCTCCTTTCCCTATGCCGATGAGGTGGGGAATGTCTAGTTTCGCCCGATCGGAGACCTGATTCAAGGGTTCATGACAAGGTCCCCCGCCAGGCCGCGTCGACGACGCCGCCCGAATCCTCAAGCCAAGGAGCAGGCGACCTATGTGCCCGCACTACTAGATCCAACCCATCTGACCCGATGCTAGCGTCGGGCGCGAGTGAAAGAGAATGCCCACCATGGGGCACCAACATCAGCAACCACTATGGCCCGAGCCACTGATGACCCCTGTTATCAGATCCTCGCACACGTTGAGCAGGGGAAGTTACATGACCTACCCGAATTGAGGCCCCGAACGCCCCACATGCAGGTTGGGTTGACTCTCCTGGTCACTGGCATAAGAAATGGCCATCGCGGACCAATTCGCGGTAGCACCACCCAGCGTGAAGGCCCGCTCTGTGCTGCCGTTCTGGAAAGTAAAAGGCTTCCCCGTGATAGCTACGCTCTGGGTATGGCTTTTTCCAGTGCTCACTGCACTAGGTACGGGGTCACTTCCCCTACCGTTGGCCGTGAATATGGAGCCGTTGCATATCTAGTCACTCGCCACATGGAGGTCCTCCCCATGTCCCTTTCGACATCTGTCCCGGTGATCCTTGCACCCCGGCCTTCAGTCCTCTCTGCCCCAGCACTATCGCAGCTAGAGGAATCCATGATGGAAATCAGCCTTGCCCCGAGGAGCCACCGAGGGGCAGGAAGGCGAGACGTCATCGCCGAAAGAGGAATGTCAGGGAAGTCCGGACGGAAATCAAACCAGTCCATTTCTCGGACTCCGAGGCGGAGTATCACTCGGCGACAGAGCCCTCCCCCCCGGTCCTATGAGTCAAAGGACGGTATGGGACACGATGCGTCAGCATCGTACTCCCTGAATGTGAGATCCGCATGATCCTCGCCTCCCTTCGAAGGTATATCTCGGAGGGTGAGGACTTGGCGTATGCCTAGGACTCAAATTTATAGTTACTATTAGCCTCTTCGGAAGCAACTTCCACCTCGGTCAGAGAGGGTGGAGAACTTTTCTGGGGACCGACAGAAGAGTCGCGATATGAAACACCCTCAGAAAGAACCAACACTATGACACGAGGCCTGTTCTCCAGCCCATCCTATCATGATGTGATAGCCAGGACACTGCAGCCCTTGGAAGGCGATTTAGGATTCAGCGGTCAATCGGCTTACTCCCCGTGTTCTCTACCAACCAGCCCACCGGACCAGCGGCCTGCCTCGGTACTGCTGCCAGTTCCTAGGCCATCCTTGGTTGATGAGAAGGGGCAGCAAGGGCCGGATCCCGAACCAGAGTCATGGAGCTTCTGGACCGTCCTCGCAGCAGGCCACTTCCCCAAGAAGTTTTGGCCGGTCGCAGGACCAGATTTTGATATACCAGAATCGCTCACCCCAGGAGAGTTTGAATGTTTCTGCCAGACTCTTCGGGTGACTCACTCCCGTCTCCACCACCAGCAAGTTCCCTACCCCGGGATCCAAGCACACCTTGAGGATATCAGTGAGCAATGTCGTCGGGTCGACCGGGCCACGCTCCCCGCGGTTCGGCACCCTGAGTTGCTTGGCCACCACAAGGCCCTCCAACAACAATGCATTCAGAGTTTTCTGGTACTCCACAAAGTTATTAGGGAAGCTACCCCCCACGTGCATGTCCGTGGATGGGGAAAGTACGCTGCCCTTCTTTTCAGTGCAATTCTCCGACAGCCCGAATCACTGAGTGGTTTCGATGGCATGCCCCCGAGGGCAGCAGTGGTCAACATGGCCGACCTATCGGGAGAGGGAAAAAGTGTGGAACTCCTCGAAGGGGACTCACCCCCTGAGGACAGGCCGCTAATGGATCCATCTGGGAGGATTACTCATCAACAAAGAAACCTCATAGGTCTCCCCACATCCACTGAGGCATTAACACTGAGCAAGAACATCGGCAAGGGTAAAGAGCACGTCGAGGCTGTTAAGCTCGCCAACCCATCTGCATCATTGAAAAAGGTGAAGGAGGACCCCGAGAAGACCATGCTGCACCAACATCTTGCTAAGAAGAAGAGGCTGGTCGATGAGCTCTTGGACAAATTCATTGCAGTGCGGCGGCCTGACTACGGTGATCTTAGGCCGGGACAGTAGGGGCAGAAGCAACTACCCCTTGACGAGATTCTCCCAGGAAACTGCAATCATGCTGTGTTCGCCGAAAGAGGAGAGGCCGGTGCTAATGGAAAAAGGGCATGATACGTTTCACCAAACCCTCCTGAGTGGCATGACCACCCAAGGGACCCCGCTCGGTTTTCTCCCGCTGCCCCAAGAGTCGCTCCGCCAGCCGCCCCGTGAGCTGCTGAGCTTGACTACCGGATTGAAGGGCCCGACAATGCGCTTGTGGTTAGGGATCCCTTTCAAGATAGGAACCCACATCCAGATGATCTAATGGAGGCACTCATCGCCCACTTAGAGGCTCTAGAAACTTGACAGGTGACAATCCCACCGGACGGTAAGCCATACCCATCATGAGTGGATGATATGCCAGCCCCGCTGGGATTTGGGAACCCCAATTTCACCCCCTTTAACGGGACCAGAGACCCGCCACAGCATCTGGCCCACTTCAACTCGAGGTGTGGGCCTATTTTAGGAACTCCAGCGCAGCAGGAGGGTGCCAAGCTCCGTTGGTTTATTCAGAAACTAGAAGGTCCAGCATTCGTCTGGTACAGCCAGCTCCTTGTCGGATCTGTGACTAGCTGGGAGGACCTTCACAGGAAATTCCTCTACCAGTTCAATTCCACAACCCATAAGATGAACATCGCAGACCTCTTCAGGTGCAAATAGAGGCCCGACGAGCAAGTCGCGGAATTTGTCACCCGGTTGAAGGGACTCACATACTCCCTTGACATGCCACTAACTTAGGAGAAATTACTAACAATGTGTGTAGAAATCATCAAGGCAGAGCTGGTTCCTTCTCTGATCACTCAGAATTACCCCAGAGGGTTCCAGGACTTCTTAGAAAAGGCTCAACACCTCGAAGAAGCCCTACAACAGGCCAGCCAGGCACACCCGTTGCCTCCTGTAATCCCTACAAGAAGAGCTTCCAGAGCCGAGCCCACTGCTGTGGCTCAGATAGAGGCCCCCAAGCAGCTAGAGTTACTACCAGTGAGGCCAGCTCCACAACCCCATAGGGGTCCACCCCCACGGGCGCAGCCTCCGGCCCAGCAGCAACCGATTCAAAATCGGCAGGATCCTCCGTGTAATGCACCTCCACCACCTAGGCAAGATAATCAGGTTCCGCCTCCTTGATATGCTCATCCGGCCCCTCATCAGGGACAACCTCCATGATCCCCCTTTCTGGATAGAAGGAATCGATCATACTTGTTCGACGAGGCTCAGGTCCCTGGTTATTTCAGTAGTGCCGTGGAGTAGAGAATAGTGCGACTGCCCGAGTGCTGAAAGCCAGAAAAGGCACATCTCGCTGATCACCCCAACTACTGCCCTTATCACCAAAACCTGGGGCATACCATCCAGTGATGCTACGTGTTCAAGGACTGGATCCAAGACCAGATTGACAACAATATAGTCAGGTTGGTCCTAGCCCCAGCTCAAGTGGCAGGTGTCTTTGTGAGATCAGATGGCAGTAGTGGCGATGAGGATGAGTGGAAGCAGGTTCCCGACCACGGGTCCCGGAAGTATAACGACTGGATGGCCCGCAAGATGGTCGCCCATGCCCATGGCGTCATCCGTGAATACCTGAATCAGCTAGATTCCTCAGAATCTGTGAGCACTACTTCGGTGTCATCATCCCATCCTGCCTCTTCTCAGAAGAGCAAGCGGCAGCGCACGAAGAAAGAACGTTCCCTACCAATGCCGTCATCATCCCGCACTCTTAGCGATTTTATGCCCTCAGAAATGGGGATTTCTCCGAGACTCCGTCTGGTAGTGGATGACTCCTCGAGTGACAGTCCGGGGTATGCTTCGGTTAACACCAAAGAGTTGGTAAATCCCTTTTTGACTCCTGACGATGAGGAATGCCAGGTGGACCTTCCCAATGTCCCCAGCTGTCGACAAAGTCGACGGAACCACAACTACATAAATCGCTGGGGCACGACAGTCGGCACCTCAAGCCAGGCCGTGCACGCCGCTGAAACTAGGTAGTAGGCCCAGTACAGAGCTCAGCACACGTGGCCCCTTCATCCGGTGTCGAAAGGTCCGCCTCCACCACCATTTGTGTTGATGGATCAGGCAGAACCACCTCGGCCATGCCTTGACCGGCTCTATCCTACTACCAGCCGACCCCAGCCTTCCGGTCCTAATCTCCAGGCCTCGACTAGTGAACAGCGAGACATGCCTAGTACTAGTCAGTCACCGACCCAACCAGTGGATCCCATCATGCCTCCAATCGCAGAGCGGCCTCCTGTAAGCAGAAGCTCATGTTTGGCCCGAAAGTATGATGTCCTGAAGCACCTGGCCGACATTCCAGCAAGGCTTTATATCCTTGAGGCTCTTCGCCTGTCATCTGAAATGCATGAGGCGCTCACCGAGGCCCTAAGGAGCCCCCTCCAGTTTGAGATGGAGGTAGCGGCTACAGAAACCTTCCACGCTGAGGCGATTGAGAATGCCGAATGTCAGACGGTTATCTCATTCTCTGGTGAAGACGAAGACCCTCCCATATAGGGGCACATTCTCCCACTGTACATCACCGGCCAGTTCAATGGCGTGGAAGTCTGCTGCTGTCTTGTTGACATGGGTTCTGGGATTAACCTAATCCCAACTTGGACACTGCAGAAGCTAGGGTTGTCTGAGGATGATTTAACTCCCTCTGACCTCAGGATCCAGGGGTACGACAGGACCGAGCAAACTGCAGTCGGAAAGATTCGCTTGAAGACCCAGTTTGGCGACCTAATTTCCAGCACCGAATTCATGGTTGTCTCTCAGGACACCGCCTACAATGCGTTTATGGGTAGGCCATGGCTCCACCTTCACGCAACAATCCCCTCACTGTATCACCAGTGCCTCAAATACTCCCTTAATGGTCGAGTAGGCATTCTCCAAGGAGATGTGTCTCCTTTTTCCTCTTGCGAATACCGTTATCTAGACAATGACTACTACAAGAGAAAGGATAAGCAGGTTCTGGTAGGTGAGGTTGAGCCCTCCACTTTCAAAAGTGATCCCTGGGTGGGTTTGGATGACTCTTATGTCTTCCCAATCCATCGGTTGGAGGCCAAAACCCCCGACATGGGGCAGTTATTTGTGGTTTTTGGTATAAGAGGAAGGCATATTCCCAGGTCCAAGCGGCAGCGGGAAATCACCCCGTACTCCTACACCAACCAGGCTCAAGTGATCCCCGAGCCTCCTATCCTTGTACAGTATCGGGACGTCAGGCTCATGGCAACGACGGTACGTCATGCATGTCTCTTCTGCCAGGCTGGAATTAACCAGCTCAAGCTGACGCGCCACTACTGCTTTTATGTCATAAAGCGTGGCCCCTTGGGCCGAAGACCAGATGGGATTGGATCAACCGCCTTTGTCTCCATGGTCTCCGTAGTGCATGAGTCTCCCGATATGATGACCACTGCCACCCAAGCCATCACCAGTTTCCCATCAGGATCTGGTAGCCCCAAATTATCTCCCCCTGTGGATTATCCCTCCACAAGTGGAGAGGAGGACATGAAAGATGCACCCCCTACCTTTGAAGAGGGTGTCTCTACCATGGTCGATGAATTGGTACAGGTGAACATTGGTAGTGAGGCAGATCCGAGACCTACATTGATCAGTGCAGCCATGCCCCTCAAGGAGTGGAAACAGTATGTAGACTTTCTTAGACAACACCGTGATGTGTTCGCCTGGAGCTACGACGAGATGCCATGGCTAGATCCCCAGGTAGCCGTCCACCGCCTTGGCCTTCCGGCAAACCATCGTGGGTTCAAGCAGCCTCCCAGAAAGATGCACCCTCTCATGGTGCCATGGTTGAGGCTGAAGTTGACAAGATTATTAAAGCCGACTTCATCAAGGAAGTTCAGTACCCCCGGTGGCTAGCCAACATTGTGCCAGTCAGGAAGAAGAACAGACAGATCATGGTCTGCATTGACTTCTGTGATCTCAATCGCCACTGTCTGAAGGATGATTTTCCCCTACCAGTGACAGAGTTGTTGATTGATGCCACGAACGGGTTCCAAGCCCTCTCCTTCATGGATGGGTATTCCGGGTACAACCAGATCCGGATGGCCCCCAAGGATGAAGAGTTCACTGCCTTCAGGGCCCCCCAAGGTACTTTTTGTTACCAGGTTATTCCCTTCGACCTGAAAAATGCAGGTGCCACCTATCAACGGGCCATGCATCGCATATTCAAGCTGATTCTCGGGACACCGGTGGAATGCTACGTTGACGATCTGGTAGTTAAATATTTCTAGCGTGAGGACCATCTCAAGGACCTTGAGGAAGTGTTCAGCTTCCTCCATTCTCGCCACCTTAAGATGAACCCAATGAAGTGTGCCTTCGGGGTCACCTCCTGGAAGTTTCTTGGCTTCGTTGTCAGATACCGAGGCATCGAGATCGACCCAGAGAAGATCAAGGCCATCAGCCAGATGCCTCCCCTGAGTAATATTTGGGAGCTTAGAGGACTCCAAGGCCACTTAGCCTATATACGCCGGTTCATTGCGAATCTGTAAGGAGAGTGTGATCCCTTTTCCCGGATCATGAAGAAATGTGCCACCTACGAGTGGGATGAAGAGTGTCAAATCGCCTTCGAGGAAATCAAGCAGTATCTTCTCCAACCTCCGGTCTTGATGCCACCCATTTCCAGAAAGCCACTAGTCCTTTATGTGACTGCCCTGGAACAATCCCTCAACGCACTTCTCACCCATAAGAACAACGAGGGAACAGAGAACAACCTCTACTACCTCAGCCACATGCTCATCTATAAAAAAATTAGATACTCTCCCATCGAGAAGAGCTTCCTGGTGCTCGTATTTGCCGTACAAAAATTACGACACTACTTACAACACCATGAGGTACAACTGGTCTCTCGAGTAGACCCATTGAAATACATCCTGAACCTACCTATGTTGACTGGACGACTAGCGCGTTGGGAAGTGATCCTCCAGTAGTTCGACATTAGGTTCGTGCCTCATAAAGCTATCAAAGGACAGGCATTGGCAGACTTCTTAGCTGCTCATCCAACCTCCGTGGATCAACCACTAGATCTAGGATTTCTTGATGAGGTAATACTCTCAGTTGATCATGCCACCCCATGCTGGTAGATTCACTTTGATGGTGCCTCACGGAGCCCCACCGGTAGAAGGCTCAATGATCCTAGGCTCAACAGAGTGGGCCTGGGTGTCATCTTCATCACCTCGGAGCAAGCCATTCTACCATATTCATTCCTATTGTCAGAAGGCTACACCAAAAATGAGGCAGAGTATCATGCCCTCATCACTGGTCTTGAGATGACCCTCGAGATCGACGTGCCCCATCTGCATGTGAAAGGGGACTCCGAGCTGGTCATCAGGAAGGTCAATGGTGACTATGTTGTTAGAAAGCCAGAACTCATGCCATTACTGGAGTGCACCCTCCGTCTAATGGCTCAGTTCCCTTCTTGTCCAGAGTTCGTTCATATTCCCCAATCGCAGAATAATCAAGCAGACGCTTTGGCCAGCCTGGCTGCATCACTGGCGGATCCTGAACAAGGCGACCTGATTATCCATGTGGCACACCAGAGAGTCATTTCTCCTGTTATCTCAGAGGATGATCGTGGCCCATGGGTGAACCATCTTACAGCTGGTGCCCCTACATCGAGGGCCCCAGGGACTTCAGATGCGGTAATCGAGATAGTTCCTGATTGGAGGACACAATTGGTTGAATACCTCCAGTGCGAAAATCTTTCATCAGACCGGGCCGAGCGCGAGTGAATTCGATGCCGCGCACTGTAGTTTACCCTTCAGAGCGGTCCCAACATTGAGCAGATCCTTTACAGACACATATTTGATGGTGTTCTCCTCCGTTGCCTTCAAGGAGTCGAGATCCCACAGGTCATGCAAGAGGTTCATGCTGGTTCCTGGGGTGCCCATCAGGCCAGTTCAAAGTTGTCCCACCAAATTCAGAGGCTGGGGTACTTTTGGCCCTCCATGATCCATGACTGCATAAAGTTTTCCAAGAGGTTTCATGCATGCCAAGTTCATGCTAACTTTGTGCATCGGCCACCAGAGCCCCTCCACACTACCAAGTATTCTTGGCCCTTTGCAGTCTGGGGGTTGGATGTCATAGGACCTTACCCACCAGCGATGGCTCGCCAATGCCAGTTGATTCTGACCGCTACGGATTTCTTTTCCAAGTGGGCAGAGGAAATTTCGCTCAAGGATGTCAAAGCCCGTTCTATCGCTAATTTCATGAGTTCCAACATCATCTATAGATTTGGGGTACCTCACGCTATCCTCACGGATAACAGAACCAACTTCCGAGCAGCCGAGATGAAGAAATTGTACACTAAGTACAACATTCTCTCTAACCATACCTCCCACTATCACGCACAAGCAAATGGAAAGATTGAGGCGTTTAACAAAACCCTCTCTAACATTCTGCAAAAAATGGTTGGTTAGAACAAGAAAAGTTGGCTGGACAAGCTCCCCAATTCCCTCTGGGATTATCGGACGATGAATTGTAACTCCACCCAGGTGACCCCGTACTCCCTAGTGTACAGAGCTAAGGCCATCCTGCCCATCGAGATTCAGTTTCCCTCATTGTGCACAGAGGTCTACGACCAAAAAGCACCAGATAGAGTTGCTGAAATCTGTCTAGCAGAATTGGAAGTGCTGGATGAGAATAGGCTTCGCACTCTACACAACCTGGAAAGGCATCAGAGCAGGATGGCTCAAGCTTTCAATAATAGGGTTCACCTCCGTTCTTTCCTGCAAGGCGATCTGGTACTGGCCCCCAGGGTGACAATTATTCCTGGTAGGAAACCACCCAAGTTGGAGCCCAAATGGGAGGGGCCTTTCATCATCCACAAGGTCTATCCTAATGGTGCGTATTCCCTAGTGACCATTGATGGCAAGTGTGTAACTCCTCCCACCAACTCCAAGTTCCTCAAGCAATACTTTGCTTGAGGTCCGTGGGTCCTTCATGACCCTAAACTGCATTTTGTCATACATTTGGGCCCCTGGGGTCCCCCATGACCTTAAACTGGATAACGGTCCAGTATGACCTTAAACTACATTTAGCCCTGCATCTGGCCCCCTTTGGTTTGAGTTCTAAGACCTTAAACTAGGATCCTTGCGGTCTAGCATGACCTTAAACTGCATGTTCGTCCTCACTACATGACGTTAAACTGCAAGCTGGTTAGGCATCCCTGACCGAGGCCTAGCCTCAGGCCCCTTGGCCTTCTTGGGACCCTTAGCCCATGCCTTCACCCAGAGCATGCGGTGTGGTGTAGGATTATGTCCTCATTCATGACGAGCTATCCGCTGTGCCGTGCACACTCCCTAGAAGAAATTCCCCTTATCGTCCTACATGACGTTAAAATGTGCTTCTAAAACTACGTGCGACTTGATTCCTATCCTTATGGGATACGTAGGACCGCCTGAACACCTAGGTTTCAGGTCCATCCCCATTTTTTATGAGATCCCACGATCTCCCGGTCACCTCGTCCTCTTGGCCTATCCCTCCTCACGAGGGGGTATATAGGTGTGGTACGGGGTTTTTGGCTCCATGCCCCCTTCTCCCCGGAAATCTGCCATTTTTTGGCTACTCTCAAACTGAGAACGTAGACCCTTTCTAGTGGTCCGATAATGTGCTCAGAGTACTCTGGTCTAGGACTTGGAGTATCAGATTCAACTAAGGAAAGTTTTTGTCCCCTTTCCAAGCTTCATGCTCCCTTTCATCCGGGCCCCTGTTATCTCTCACACCCGGAGGGACCCCAAAGAACGACTTGGATACAACGCCTAATGGCTCTCCTATCATCACGGGCCAATGCCCCCTAGGGTTTTAGATAAAAAATTGATACAAATCCCGCATTGTGAACATGGTCAGCGGTCGATGCTCATTTGTTTGTCCCTAAATCTAACACGACAGGATGCTGTGTTGCGAACATGGTCAACAGTAATCATCTGTCATCACGCCGGCTCCTTCGGGCCCTGAATGTTGGTTGCATGTTTCACATTATGTTCCACCTTATCATGTCAAGGTGGAATCTCGACACTCCTTGCACTAGCCCTCAGTGCACCCCCATGCATCAGATGGAAAAAGCTGCGTAACGGCGTCTCTCGGGGCTCTCGCAACCCGAGCACCAAGGTTTATGTTCTTGGGTTTTCTCTAAGGATCATGCGTAGCTTGAACCTCATCCCCATGGGAAACGAGGAGTCACCCAAACATTACATTTCGGGCCCAGCTCAGCTGGAAGCTTGTGTCTCTTGCCCCCCCTGATTGTTGGACCCTCGTAGGCTCCTTGTCCCGAGGCTCCTCTCCCGGAGTCACGCGTGGTGACGGTATGAGGATGTGCCCTCATCCACATTGGGTATGCCTTATCGCATCATGCATGTTCCCCAGGTCCAAGCCATATGACCTTAAACTGTGCGGTTTGGTCCCACCACATGACCATAAACTGCGATGATATCGTCCTGGCTGCACGACGAAAAACGACACTGCATTGTGGTGACCTCCCCATAGGGGACATCACGTAGGGTATTGGTCGACTGCCATACCATTTTTTAACACATTATACGACTTGATTATTACAGCGATGCCAAGAATTTCTAACTTAGGATGGTCTCTCCACAAAAGAAAACCCATTCACCTTCAAGGACAAACAAGATATATCAAATGCCGCTTCTTTTGGTGCGAGGGCTAGACCTGCACGCCTCCTTCGTCCTTTGCACAGGCGCCATGTCATGCCATGCCACCCCTCAAGAACTACGTATGGATTTATTCTCATCCTTATGAGATACGTAGGAGCACCTGGGTACTTCCCCGTAGGCCCAACCTAACTTTCGTGTTCGGTCCCTCGGCCTAAACACGTCCCCAATGAGCACATGGTAAGCAGGACCCTGTCCTCATTCACGATGGGTTTCTTTAGTCACTTTACTATGCGTCTCCTGCCCTTCTTACTGATCCCTGGTCTGAGCTCTAATACCTTAAAACTAATATCTCCTAAAAACTACGTCTGGCTTGATTCCCATCCTAATGGGATATGTAGGAACGCCCAAACCTCCTGTCATTGGGTCCAGCTCGAGTTCAGCTAGTTCGTCTCTTCGGCCCCGCCTTCAGGACCCCAACCACGGGACTGCATGATGTAGTGCGGGGTTATGTCCTCTTTCACGTCGGGTTTTACAACCACTTTACTGTGTGTCTCCCACTGCCCTTACTCTTTGGTATGAGCTGTAAGACCTTAAACTAAGATCCTTTTCAGGAACTATGTCTGGCTTGATTCTCATCCTTATGAGATACGTAGGAATTCCTAGACATTTCGTCTAGGGTCCAGCCCTAGGGATTACCAAATCCCATCCCTCCTTACTATCAAACCCTCAAATTGGCTTCTTGGGGAGTGGTGTAATTGCGACATTTACCCCGAATAAGTTTTGGATGCCCCATAGTGATGTTGGGAAGCAACAATTCCCTAGCCAGAGAGGTCCTGTTTGAAAATTGAGATGATCTGTGACCAGGTTAATACGTCCGCCTAATGCACCTCCGCCACGGTGGAGCAATTTTGGGAGTTTTGGACTCTGTTCGAACAAACCACAACTCCACTTCCACGCTTTTCGTGCCCCTTAATTCAGATCCTCATCCTCTTTCATGTTTGATGGGACCCCTAACAGTATGGATGATAGAATTTGGTCTGCCTACTGCAACAATATGGATGATAGACCTTTGTTCCGCCTATTGTAGCAATATGGATGACAGACCTACGGTCCGCCTGCTGTCCTGGGCCAATGTCCCGGAAGACTGGTCATGTTTGAGGGGACCCCCTAATAGTATGGATGATAGACTTTGGTCCGCCTATTGTAGCAATATAGATGATATACCTTAGTCCGCCTGCTGTCCCGGGCCAACGTTCCGGAAGACTGATCGACGATATTTGAGTTAGGCCCCGTGTTGCGAACATGGTCAGCGGTCTGCCCTCATTTATTATCCCCATTTCAGGCCAATGCGATATGGATGCTGCATTTCCGCCACGGTTAACAGTTATCCTCCAATTGTAGCGCCCCTATAGTGTTCTGGATTTTGGTAACATGATTCAACTTTTTCATCTCCCCATGTTATAATGGATTTCAATGCCCCCAACATTGCCCCGCTTGTGTGTCAGAACACATTGAGAAGATGGTATATAAATCGGTCTGAGGTCCCCTCCTCAGAAATCCAGGTCCGATTTCGGATTCCTGAAGCTTGGTTAATGCCCCACAGTTGGATGAAATGATAACACGAGCATCCTTTATTTCTCACATTGGGTGCGACCCACAGGAGCTTAGGGGTGAGTTGTTATTCATTTCCGAATTATGGTGAGTATATTAAACCAAAGTTACAGATAAATAGATTGGTCCATACATTGGGTCAAAATATTGAGCAGTGAGAGAACAAAAGTTCATGAGATGGCCAAAATGGAGCCCTTAGGGATCAGCGTGCTGGATTGATCTTTCCAACGCTACTACCCTTTGGATGGTAGCCTCCATGAATGCTTATCGCTCCTTCAAGACTCTCTCTTCATCAGCAGCCGCAGAGCGTAGCTCGCCAACCCTAGCTTGTGCCTGCGCCTGCTCGGTTTGAAGTACGGTCATCTGGTGACTCGCCTCTACCAATTGCTATTGGGCGTTAGCCAGCTGGGCCGTCAGTTGCTCCACGAGCTCAGATCATGTTGCAATGAAGACCTCCTTCTCTGCTACCTGCCTTTGAGGCGCCGGACCTCCTGCTCCGCCCTCAGAAATGCTTGGGTGCTCACCGATCTATCCTGACACTGGGAAACCTTGGTATGCCGGCTACTATCACATATCTTCTCGGCCATGTAATAATGAACCATCAAGTGAAGACTTTGAGTGTCAACCCCTCCGACGCACAGGAAGCGCAGCCAGGTCTAGAGTGATCCCATCCGCCTCAGCCAATCCGACTGGGGTTGACTAAGAAAGAGCTGGATACACTTCCACCCTTTGCGCCGTGTCATCCGGCTCTCCTCGGCCGCTTCTGAGTCTGAGTCATCTATCTCCTCGGGATCAGCGGGCCGATACTCGGGGAAGGCAGCCAGCAGGTCGGCAACAGGATCTGCCTCAGGGATGTCTTCATGAGGAATAGGATCCTTGATGTCCAGGCGACCTTCCTCTCTCTCCCCGAAAGCAACGATGCTTCTGTCAGTTTCCGGATCCTCTCCAATAACAGCGCCGCTGATGTCCGCCGCCCCCTGATCACCAATTTTTGGGGCCGAATCAGTGCAGGAAGTATGTTCTAGATGAGGTGGTGCATCTGCCACTGGTCCACCGACGGATGGCCTAGGCTTAGCAGCCCGACGAGCCTCCAATTTCGAGATCACTGTGTAAGGAACACCCTGATTAGTTGGGATCTTTGATAGCAAGTGCCAGTAGTGAAGCATGGGACTTACAGGAACCCAGAACGTCAGCCTCCAGTGTTCTGGCCGCTACAGGATCTATCGTAACAGGAGACCCCTCAGCGCTTGTTAGTTCAATGATGGGCATCAGAGCCCCATCCTGTCCCACCGGCACCTCTCCTCCCTCCTCTATTGAGGACACCTGATCAGCACCTAGGTTCTCCTGAGTGAAATGGGGAAATGGGTTAGAAATTACATAAGAGGATGGACGAAGAAGGAAGATGAATAAAGATAGAGACAAACCTCGAATATCTCAGTTATGTCTAGATCCGAGCCGACAATCTCGCCGCTCTCCTGGAGACTCTCTTGGTAGGTCGCCCCCTGCGACCCCTCTCCTTCACCTTCTCCTTCATCTTCTCCTTCTCCTTCATCTTCTACTGTTTCCTCCTCTCCCTCCGACTCATCATCACTGTCGCCTTCTCCCATTGGAATCACTTCTGGATCGTGTTCTTGGCCGAGCATCACTTTCACCAAGAAAGGTGGATTCGCACGCCGACCCCTTTGGCGTGCGTATGTGTCCATGGATGTCAGATAAGCATGCATCTGATGGAAGTTTAACAAGTCAGTAACTCGAATGAGCCCAACCTATGGCAGCTGGATCCCATCCTGCATTATCTTATGCCAGATGGCTTCAACGCTCATTGATTGCCGCAGAGTCATCCAGGCTGACAACAGTGTCGGGAAAATTGCATCTTGGGAATGTTCGAGAAGGTATCTAATCTGCTTCCCGGGCAGCTCCCTGGACGCCTCGTGTAACCCCCCTCCGGGCAACGAGGTCACGGCGGCACTATGTGATGTCCCCGCTGCTGAGGTCTCGGCCTGCACAGGCCTCACTACCTAGCGCGCCCCTGGTTCTCCCCTTCTAACAGCACCTTGCCTCCCCCATCTCCTAGTTTCCACGCGGGTAGTCTCGAGTTTCTAGACTCGCTTGCATAAAATCCCCTCAGGGTACACAATGGTCCAGTTCTTGGCGTACTCAGTTGCTAGGCCAGCGTCGACCCCAGTGGGAGGAAGGGTTATGACATCGTCGGAGCCAAAAGTGGTGAACATCAACCACATCTGGCGTAGGACACAGAGATTCTTCTCCTCCTAGACAGCCGTAAATACCTTCTTCGGCATTCGTTGGAGGCACCTGAATTGCCTGGTGAATCGGGACGACACATAAGGCTCACAGATCACCTTCCCGTCGATCCGAGCCACGAGCACTCCACCCGGATGCTCTGGAAATACTCCTACTGCTCTAGTGAGCCTTGTCCATTGTCCACCATCTGGCTGACCAGGGTGGGGAATGGGATGAAGTTGAAATTGGTGTGGTTACCGATTCAGATCCTTACGCCGTCCTCATTGAGCGTCATCAGTGCCACCCTCGACGATGTTCAGCAGAGATGGTCGCAGGCCGTTGCCTAGAAAACGAATGAAATTTAGGAAAGTATACCCGCTGAGATGAGCATCCACCCAGACGTGAAAGATCTGGAAGGGGCCACAGACCTTTCTAGGCAACCTCCCTCATGAGATGCGTCCCAGAATGGTATACAGCTTTTCCAGTATGGGGACCCCTAAATTGAACCTTTTGTTGGCAGCCATGGTGCCCACCATCACTAGTGTTGCTTGACGGATGCCCATCCTTGCGTCCCACATCGGCAGGAGCCACCCGCTCAGGAAGGTGGCGAGGAACCCGATGTACCAGACGTTCAGGTCTTGGGCCTCAATGATGCGGTAGCCCCACGATTGGTATTGCCCCGCCTCTAGGGTCCTCCAGTATGACCCATTACTGCTCCTTTGGGCCGCGGTTGGGCACCGTTTTCCCCGTCCCAGCATCTTGACCGCCGGGTCCTTCTTCAGGAACTGGCTGAACCAGTCCTTATAGGCGATGTCCTTCTAGAAGTCCGTGACCCCCAGCCTCTCTTTGGCCAGCTCCAACATGTTCCACGTCAGCATGGGAGTCCGCGACCTATCTTTCGAGGTGTTATTTGGAGGAACAAACTCGTCGTATTGGTAGCCCTCCAGTGGGATACCTCCGATGCAGTGAACGTCCCAGAGGATGATGCCATCTTCCCCATGGGGAAGGTGGAATGTGTTGGTATCAGGGGACCACCAGGTGAAGAGCTCCGGCCCGAGCTCAGGTTGATGGTAGAAGTGGAACTGCGACGTCCATACCGCCTCGAACAGGCCAATATGCCGCAGCTCGGCCCTAAACTGGTCACAAGTATGGTGAACCCAAAACACCCAGGCCCAATTACTGGTAAAGTTGCCCCCGGACCATAGGTCCCAATCTTTCAGCCAGCCCTTAGTGTCATCCGTGATGCTCTGACGGAACGTGATTGTGTAGAGGGCCGGAAAATTCTCCGTGGTGGGCTCATTCCCGATAATGGTCCTAGTCCTCGGGTTCAGGACATATACATCCATGTTCCTGGTATCCTTGGCAGGATGGCTGTTGTTGGTGATGTTTTAGCGGGGAATCTCGTCCTCCCGGGTCACCCATGACCGCGGTGTGTCCACCTCGAAGCCTAGCAGGGGAACCTCCTCTAGGATGCCGAAGTTCTAGAGCGGGAGGTTGTCAGACAGAGGATACTCCTTCTGGGAAGGGGTCAGAAGGTTTAACAAGGTTAGGTTGTTGGAAATGACCACCTTGGCGCCATAAACCTCCTCATTCGCCGCCATCTCATCTCTACGAGTGGTGTCTTCCCCCTCATCAAATTGGTTTACAGCCATTCCGAATTTTCTTGAGAGTTGCACGAAATCAAGAAGAGGTGTGCGGAATCGGAAATGGTTGTGCACAAACTAGACTTGTGGTGAGAAATTCAGGAGTTAGGAACGCAGTCCAAACCGTTGGCTCACAATACCCCGAGTTTGCGTGGAAAGGTTCCTGAAATTCAGAAAGAATTATGCGCTGCTAGAGTGTTTTTTACATGCAGCCGCAGAATCAATTTCGCGCATGAGAGCGGTGAGACTATCGCGCGAGAAAGATTGAGTATGGAACTTGGGACCCAGTTTCCCTTTTTATAGGCGAGGCTAGGGTTCCGTGCCGTGCAGAAAGCGAATTCCGCACTGATCCGCAAGTTTGCGCACCCCATAGGTTTTTTGCGCGCAAAGTGCCCGGAAGACCCACCAGTTCAGCATTTCGGAATTTCCCTCGGAATCCGATCGTTGCGACCTCCCGCCGATCCAATTTCGAGGGGGGCATTTATAGATGCTAAAAAGTCCGTAACTCCTAGAGGAATTTTTGAAATGACGAAGCGAAGTCATATTCAAACCCAGAGGCTCGGTCCGGTGGGCCTAGAAGTGTTGGGTGAAATTAAGGAGGACTTGCACGTAAACATGTTATGCGCGCGAAGGACACCCAGGATTCGCAAAAAAGAACAGGTGTGGCACACAATTTTGCATACCCGATTCCGCGCGGTGAGGCCTTTCACGCCGACATGTCCTGGCGTAGAAGATTTCGCGCACCGTCCGAATTCTGTGACGACGGATGCCTATAAATAGAAGGCGACCAAAACTGTTTCGAGGTTGAGGAATTCAGACCAGCTCTCGTGCACACAATTAAGACTCTCGTGCGCGTAATATGACTTCCAGGTAATAACACTTTTTGTGCAACATTGCCCCCGGGTTCGCCTTTGCGCGCAATCCCACCGGCTTAAGTGAATTTTCCAACTCCTCAGGGTTCCTCCTTTGCACGCAATTCCTTACCCTTGCACGCAATCCCTTCCCATTGCACGTAATACCTTACAAATTTTGTGTAATCCCTTCGTTAGGTTTTGCCATACCTTAGAGATCAACCATCGCCTCCCGCGTGCAATCCAAGCCCGTTGCGCGCAATCTCTCCTAGCTGCACGCAATCCCTCTGCCCCAATTGCACGCCAACCTAGTGTTTTCCGCGCAAAACTTCTCTTTGCGTGCAAACCCCAAGGCCCCTCACCTTTACGCCCCCTGGGGTACCTCCCTGCTTGGGCGCCTGATGTCCTCTGTACCGGTATGCACGCCATGCGTTGTTTTCCTGTATAGCCTTCTAGGCTCATACGAAGTAACCTCAAGGTCCTTTGGGTAGTGTTTCCCGTTGCGTTGCTTTGACTTATTCTCCTTCGCATAGGCATGCTAACGGCTATTGATTCTTCGCATAGCCACACTAAAATGGACCCCTCGATGGTTTTCCCTGTGGCCCCCCTTCACCACGGCCTTGCCGATGCCTTCAATCCCACAAGGGGTAGAGAGTGTTAGGCATGTAAGCCCTAGGGGTGTGGAGAAAACCCACCTCGTCCGAGCTGTAGGACGTTAAACTACCAAAAACCTCGTTGCAACACATGACGTTAAACTGTGATCTGACCCCATGACTCACACGCAGGGTCCCCTCGACTTGGACATTCTTTACACCGATCGTCTCCACGGTAATGGAATATTCCTCACATGGAATGATATCCTCACTTTTGGAGTGGCGTTTGTCCACAGGGGAAGGGATGCCTCAGAGCGTAATCCCCTAGCCTCTCCTATGGAAGGTTGCACCCATGCACCTCCATACTTCCCCATTGCCAAGGCCTGTAGAGGGTGTGATAGGGAACGAGACATCTCCCTTGTTCGGTCCCAAATCCCTCTCCCTCTGTGCTTTGTCACACCCCGGGCCTCCATCCTGGAGTAAGCCCTGGCACTAAGGGATTCTAACCACGCGTAAGCCCCTGTTTCCTCTTTGGGCCGCTCAACACGTAAGCCCCTCTATGCTTCTCATGGACGCATCCTTCACGACGTGATCGTCTGGTCCCTACTGCCTCTTGTTTCTCACACTGAGCATGACTCACGTGGGCTTAGAGCGAGCATCGACCATGACATCCTTTGGGCCGCCTCAGAGCGTAAGCCCCATCCCAGCGAACTATGGGGACTTTGATCCGTGCTAAAGCATGGTACATAGGTAGCCTCCACGAGGTTAAATCCCACCACCTGGTTGTTCCAACCTCTTCATGTCGGTTCTCCAACACTTTGGGCCACCTCAGAGCATAATCCCCAAATGCCCATCCCGCATGACGTTAAACTGTATGCCCATCCCGCATGACGTTAAACTGTATCCCATTCTTCACGACGTTAAACTGTATGCCCCGAACTACGTGGAATTTGATCCGTGCTAAATCATGGTACGTAGGTATCCTCCATGAGGTTCAATCCCATCACTCAGTTGTTCCGACCACTTGGTTTTGGTTCAAAATCCATCCATTATGGGCTGCCTCAGAGCGTAAGCCCCATATCCATCCATTATAGGCCGCCTCAGAGCGTAAGCCCCACATACCCCCGTCCCACATGATGTTAAACTGTATACCATCCCGCATGATGTTAAACTGTATACCACCATCCTGCATGACGTTAAAATTTATACCCGAACTACGGGGACTTCGATCCATGTCAAGGCATGGTACGTAGGAAGCCTCCATGAGGTTCAAGCCCCTCTTCACTCCATCACCCATCCCGATCCTTACCCAGGCCGCCACGTCCCGGTGGGATCATGCCACCTCATTCCACTCCATAGTATTCAAGAAGCCACCCACGTGCTGGCCCCAACATCAGAGTTCCCTTCAGGGGGTTCTTTTATCTGATCCACTCTCAGTGTTCTAATCAGTTCGATCTATCTCCTCAAGATATTAAACTCGCGGCATACCCCGTGTTAAACATTGGAAGCTGAGGAAAACCTCAGATGGCACACAATTCCCCACGTTCGATGTGGGATGCCTCGGACTTCTGCGCCCTCAAGAAGCCCTATAATAAGGGATAGAAGACTGACATGCCAATCCCCCAACGTTAAGACGCGCCAACGACACCCCAGCGTGACCATTCTTCTCACCGAAGGTTGCTGCCCTGACCAGACCCCTTGGAGCGTCTCGATGAAAGCAGTATAATTAACTACTGTCCATGTAGATATGTCGCCATGAACGAGATTCATGAACCCATATTAAATCTATGAGGGAGACCCGGACTAGGTGACGAGCTCCGAGGAGGAATCCACGGAAGAAAGAACTGACATCCCATCATCCCGGTTTCAATCAAGGAGGAGACGTCCCTGAACAAGGAATGGATGGTGCCCGCCTTTGGAAAGCAGGAATTCGGGGCAAAAAGCCATGCGTCCTCCCCTACGTGATGGATGCACGCGCGCGCCCTGGCGGAAAGTGTCGAAAACAACCATTCAATGGGGTACATCCATCTATAGTGCACAGGACCCCAAAGTTGAATCTCTCTCACCAAGTGAACCATCAAATGAACCATCATATCAAAGAATGATGGAAGGAAGAACATTTATAATTCACATAATATGATGACAATTTATTTTTCCATAGTTTGAAATTTTACCGGGTCTAAAACTTTGCTGCATATAGATTTGAAAAAGAAATAATGTTTGGTTAACATATGGTGAACATTATTGGAAAAAATGAAACATAAATCTATAGGAATTAAATCTTGCATCAAAACATGGAAGTCATGTGATTTAAAACCTTTTAACTTCAAATAATTCATTGAAAAAATGTTCTTAATATTTGATGAATACCCCTCTGGAACCTTTACATCATTGAAGAAGATGCAAAACTGATATCTCTCCTCCCTGGAAAGAGTGTAAGCAGTTGGAGGAAGAAACATTCGATTTTCACCCTTCACGAGAGGCAACTATTCTCGTATCCCCATGTCAACCATGTCCAACCTTTCCTTAATATCATTTTTTTCCAGGGTCATTTAACAATGTTCCGATAACGTTGTTACATATATTTTTTTCCACATGCATCACATCAAGAAAATGTCTGACGTATAGACAATTCCAGTATAGTAATTCAAAAAAAATGATCTCTTTTTTCCAATAGATTTTTGTAAGGTTTTTCGAAAATGGTTTACCAAAAACCGTGTTCACATATTTTACTTTCTCAAATAGCTGATCACCTATTAGTGTAAATGGTGTTTTTCATTATTCTGAACTTCCATTGAATGATTTCGTCCAAGATCAGTACTTATGCTGACAAGGTAGAAATCTATGATGTCCTAGAAACACATATTTCGATGAATGTTTCAACCTAATTGATTTCGTATCTCCTTTGCACATGGGACACCCTTGAGTTCCTTTAATTATATATCCTAACAAATCTCCATAAGAAAGGAAATAATTTATCATCCCATACAACATCGCTCTCAATATGAAGTATTCACTTTTATAAGCATCATACAACATAACACCTAAATCCCATAATAACTTCAAATCCTTGATAAAAGGATCCAAATAAACATCAATATCATTACCTGGTTGTTTTGGCCCTGATATAAGCATATATAACATGATGAATTTACATTTCATGCATAACCAGGGTGGCAAGTTATAATTTACCAACATAATAGGCCATGAACCGTGAGTGCTGGTTTGAAACCCAAAAGGATTCACTCCATCTGTAGATAACACAAGATGAAGGTTTCTCGGATCATTTCCAAATTTAGGATACTCATGATCAATTATCATCCATTGAAGAGAGTCGGTCGGGTGATGTAATTTCCCATATTTATTTCTTTTATCTGCATGCCACAACAATTGTATTGCAGTTTATTCACTTCCATATAGACGCCTAAACCTTGGAATGATTGGAAAGTACCATAAAACTTTCATAGGACTAAATTCATATTTCTTGTATCAAGAAGCACCACACTTTGGGAATTATTTAAGTGATTTTTTCTCCTTGTGAAAAAATATACAGTCTTTCTGGAAAGCATGTATTATTTCAGAAATCATACCCATCGAACATAGTATTTTTTTAGCTTCATATGTTCAGCTTGGGAGCTCATTATCTCTCAGGAGCATGTCATTCAAGAGAGCAAGTAGTTTTGTAAAACTGACATCACTCCATCTGTTGCCTGATTTCAATTAATACAACTTCAGTATAGCTGACAATGCTATATATTTAGTGCAACCAGCATACAATGACGTCTTTTCACAACTCTTTAACTTCTCAAACAATTTTGGGAAATCACGGAGTTCATATTCAACTGTCCTTGTAATTTCCTCAATACGATCTTCATCATCATTGACATCTGTAATCACATCCTCCATACGGTCTTCCTCATTATCCATATTTATAATTATATCTGATGATCCATAAAATGTAGTTTTATCCCATCCAGTAGCTACATTTTATTTTTCTCCATATTTATTCCAACATTTATAACTCCGATATATTTCGTGACATCTCAAATGTTCTTCCAACTCCTACGGAGTAATTCGTCTATAAAAACAAAAACATAAACACAGACAAAGGATTTGAGAAGGATCATTTGCGTGATCCTTTGCAAACTTGATGAATGCTTTCACTCCATTCTCATACTCTATTGTCAAAGTATTAGAATCCATCCAATCTTTATTCATATCCATCCTATTTGAATCTCAAATATTATTATTTATGATTCAAATACACAAAAAAAGACTTCAAAATATAGTAAAATATAACCACTTCCTTATAAAAATAGAGATTAATAGAGCCTAAACATTTCCAATAAATATTTGGAAATCAATAGAACCAGGATAGACCTTCCATCAGAATCAACACAATTTCCATCCCCCTTACCAATAGATCTAGCACCCACCACCCTTTCAGAAAAACATGAAACATACTTTTAACCAACCCTACCATCCACCTCATTCATAATAAAATAATCACATTAAACAACCCAAAACTAGTGACCAAACTCAAATAAAATGAAAACAAGGATACTATTTTGATAAGAAAACTAATATAGTAGATACATTTCCAAACACAAAGGGGTTCGCGGGAGAGAAAAATAACCTAGGTTTATCCAAAATTATTATGGAATATCATAGGTTTTGTTACCCAAATTAACATAAGAAATATAAAATTGAGGTTAGTGAACAGAAATTCTATCAAACATCCTCTCACTAACTGTTAATACCTTCCATAATACTGAAAAAGTTTGTGAAATTAATTTTATAAATAAATTATTTCCCAAAATCATGAACTTTAAATTAGAAAAATTCCCATATATTTAGGTAAAATATAAATATACTTCCTTTTTTTTCTTATAAATCATTAAATTTGGACAAACACACTAACCAACTCAATAAAATTCATATTTTCACAGGAATTTGAAGGTAAAGAGAGTTAAATAATTCCATTGAAAATAATTCAAATGAATATTTTAGTGTCAATTGAAAGAGGGTATTGGTTAATAAATGGATGAGGTCAATAACTCAGGACATAATAATTCCTAGACTCTCAAACTAAACCCACCAAATCCTGAAATTTTATCAACTAAAACATGACCATCTGACTAAATAAAACTACACCTTACTGAAACCAAGAAACACCATGAATCATGGGGAACTCATACTAATGATGCCCCACTATATCACCGTTGAAATAGATCAAATATGAATTTATTGTACACCTTGAGATACTCAACCATAGGGCATAATCCCCACCCTATATCTAGAAAACCTCATCACTCCCTTATTCCTCATTCCATTAGGACCACATCTCAAGGAACCATCTTTATCCTTCTAAGAAACTTGAAGAAAACCAATCTTGATAACTTTATCACAATACATCATCTACAACCAAAACCCCAAACATAAACTCACAACCTTCGTTAGAATCTCTAACCTCAAAGACAACTCAAAATTACAGGATTTCATTTATTCATCAACTAAGTGTTCTAAAAACTAGACCATCAATGCACAGATGTGAATTCCAAGGGAAAGAACACTGTATCCAACTTAATTGAATTCCATGATATTCTTTATACACTCATACTTATATATCTAAGGAATAAAACTCTTCCTAAAACCACTTTTTGACTGAACATGATTTTATTTCCATTATTCTCAAGCCACCCTTAAAAGTAATCCCACTACTAAGGAAACCCATAAATGAGCTAGAATATTTTCCAATTTAAAACCCTCATCAACTGCTTCTAGCCAATTCTTAACCTTAGGACCCACAACCTAGACAATAAACATCAACACCTCCTACTATTGAAATTTGACAACACTCTATCCCATGTCTCTTTCTACTTCCTGTGCACTTTACCATGGTAATGTTTCAACATGTATAAGAATCAAAATTAAGAAATTTAATCCAAAAATTAAATAACTTACCAAAACCAAGGGATACACTTCCACAATAAAAGAATCATATATACCCCAACTCTTATAAACTAAAAAACCAATTCATAATCCATTAAAAAATATTATATTCCTATGAAATCATCACCATCAGACCCTCCAATAACACAACCACCTCATCACCCCATGCCAAAATTCTTAAATCCATTGAAAAATCTAACAAAATATTTTATTTTTCACACAACTCACATTTACAATAGAGTTTTTAGAATAATATTAATCTTGAAAATAACTTAACAAAACCCCATAAGTAAAAAAATTCACTTGGTAAAAATTTAATCACTTCATAATTTTTTGAAAGAATGTGACCTAAAAATGTATCCCAAACACACAACACAACCCAAACCAAACCAAACAAAACCACCATAATTAATATGAGAATAAGAACAAAAGGAAACATATGAGGATGATCAGAGAAATCATCAAATATCAAAGATGGGAAGCCGATAATCTAACCTCATCGAAAGAAATCCCAAACACTTGAAGTAGGGTTCGCAGGGAGTAGGGTCTAGCGGGAAGGAGGATAAATAGAGTTCACGGGGAGGAGGATCCGCAGAAGGGGTTTAAGGGGGAGGATAAGGAGTAGGGTTTGTGGTAGATTAGGGTTAGCAGTAGAGGAGGTCTAGCGGCGAAGGAGTAGGGATATCAGCGGAGTAGGGCTAGCGGCGGTGGAGTAGGGATATCAGCAATAGAGGTCCAAAAAAGAGAAGATCGGGGGGGGGGGGGGAGTTATCATGGTGGTATAATCCCACGAGAGCTTAAGGGAATGATAAATAGAGGGTACTATGAAAACCATTTTATAAAATGGGACTATGGTTTTATCGGCGCTAGAAAAGCGCTGATAAAGGATCCTTTTATCAGTGATGATAAAGAATCCCTTTATCAGCACTACAAAAGTGCTGATAAAGTGACCCTTTATCTGTGCTAAAATTTTAACACTCATAAAAGGGTTCCTTTATCAGTACTTTTTTCTTAGTGATGATAAAAGGTGGAACTTCCCTTGCCCATTTTTGTAGTAGTGGAGTGAGTTAATGGTTGAGTGTTTTAAGTGGGTCAAGAGGACTAGAAAAATGAAACGTTTTCTAGATCACCATTTTTGGAATGAATTTTTGTTCTTTCAAATGGTTTTCTATCTTGTTTAAAGAAAATAATTTCAAGTAGAATCAAGAAGTTTTGAGAAACACCATAAGATATAATAAGGTTTTAAGTGGTTAAAATGAAGCTCAAATGAATGTGAAATTTGGATATTGGTAATTTGGGTGAGCGGGGAACTATTTTAGTTTCCTTTCATTACTATTATAAGAGAACCTATAAATATAAGTACATAGTACAATGATAATTGACACTATTAACCCATGCATAAAAGATGATACTCTACAGAATTGGTGTTATAAGTGATTTTTCTAACTAAATTTATTATGTGTTGAAGAAGAGTTTTTAGAAAGAGGATTATGATTAGAAGATCAGATTGAGTCAAGTTTAGATTACCGGATAGAGAAAATCATGCTGAGAGTATCAGTCTAAGTTTAGAGTAGTTTTTTTTGAGAATCATAGGTTGTTTATACAAGAAAATATAAAAGTTTGAAATAATATAGGTTGAGAGAAAAGCTATCAGTATAAGTCTATCAGACACAAGACATCACATGCGGGAAGATCATACACAAATTACTAGATAGACCTTTGTAGAGCACAAAGTTAAAAGTTCTTAATTTTTATTGTGGTTCATTTTTTATAAGAAAAAATATTATAAACTGGTGAGATTAAGTATAATAATTCATATTGGGATATAGAAGGTGTCTAATGAGAATTGACATAAGTTGTATTCACTTCTATATAATAGTGAATTTCCATAGACCCATAGGAGTGTCTATGACAAGGATGTAGGTTCTTACATTGTGTCCTAACCTTGTAAATTATGTGTTACTATTTCACTTTTATATTTATATATGCACTTGAGTTTATGAAATTTTGATAAGGAATAAACTCTAACAATTTGCAAGGTTTAAGTTTCCTAAAGTTGAAATTTATAAAAAGGAAACAACTGATTCACCCCTAGTTATTCTATGATCCTTTGGAACTTCAATTGGTATTAGAGAAAGGTTCCCTTGTTAAATACTTATCATATAAAATATCAATTCTATCAACAATAGAGGGATTTATATATTTTATGGAAAATATTATCATGGATGAAAAAAATAAGATGATTCCCTATATTCTATCTCTTAGCCTATAAGCTATTGATATTGCTACAATTGGGTTCCCACCCATTGAGAAAGATTCCTTTATAACTTTTACTGAAAATATAAATATTGAATTTGATGGAAAAGTTAGAAATGACATTCTTATATCTCTATAATTTTTTTATATGAATGTGATGGGTCTCAAAACTACAAAGAGTATATAGGATAAGCTCAAAATAATTTTTGAAGGGAATACCAAAGTGAATAAAAAAAGATTCAAATATAGTGTATCAAGTTTTAAGACATAATAATGAGAGATGAAGAAACTATTTATGATTACTTCACTATATTAAATGAATTTGTTTGCAACATCAGAGGTTTTGAAGATGTCCTTGAAGATTATGAAATTGTGAAGAAACTCATGAATTTTTTTTAATAGGTTTGATTTTAAAATTTATACTTTAGAAGATAAATATGATTTATCTCTTGGTGAATTGCATAACTTTCTTATTTCTTATGAAATTATAAAAGATCCAATGTTCAAAAGAAGATGAAATATTAAATAGATTTTGAATCTATGAGGAAGGTTAAAATTTAAGATGTTGATCCTTGTGATTTTGAAGATAATTATGTTAATGAATTGAATCAAAAAATCATGTCACTTGTCTCTAATAATTATCAAAGAGGAAGATGAAATTATTGAGGAAAACTGCCACTCAAAACGTTTTGAGTGTGATGGAATTGGGAACTTGGCTATGAATTTCCCAAGAAGAAATTTGGATAATATCAAGATGATTATGATGAAATACCTTGATGGGAGAAGTAGAATTTTTTTATAAAGAATAAAATTCATTCAAAAAATATAAGAATTTCATTGAAAAAAATAAGTATGTTGAGTAAGAAAGATGAATTGGACTCAACTGACAACAATTCTTCAAAAGATAAAAGTTTATAACATTCATTGAAAAAGTTGAGAAAACAAAAGTTAGATAGTGAAGAAGAAAAAGGAGGTGAATAATCTTACGTGGAGTTTCATATCATATCAGAACTTGTTTAATGTATTGATAAAAATATAACTCTCAATAAAGAACTTAGAATGATGAATAAATATAGTGTACAAGTTTTTGAAGGTGGAATATATATTATTAAGTAGGAAGAAGAATACATCCAGTAGATCTTAAGTTACAAACTAAAAATTGAATAATAGGTAAAGATGATTAAATATATCAGTAAGAAGTTGGTAGCTAAGGAAGATGAATTTAACAAGTCTCAATCAAAAACTATTGAGGCTAAAATTACATTAAGAAATTTAAATGAAAATTCTAGTAAGGATTAAGAAGTAAAATCTAATTCATATAAAGTTGTAGAAAAACATCACTCCAAGAATCAGGTGAAATTTACATCAACCAAACTAAAAATTTCATTTGATTTTTCTATAAATTTAGGTGTGAAGAATATTTTTAGTAAATATTGGGTTTATAAGGGATGTTAAAGATCTATCACATTAACAAAATTTTAAAATTTCACCCAGAAGAAGGTTTCCACATACCTATAGGTAACTGAAGTTGAAATACATTTTGAACCTCAATAATATTATTATAGGGAAAGACCATTCTTCTACGGAAAACCAAGATTTGAGAGGTTCTATCAGTGTTATAGAATTTATGGGAATAAATATTACAACTATTGGCATAACATGTCTCTGCTAAGAAATATGTTTAATCAGATTGGAAGAAATAGAGGAAGTAGAATGAGTAACTTTCATAAAAGGCATAAAGTTAGAAAAGTGAAATATTAAGATGTTAGAAAACTTCCAAAAGAAAATAAATTTGAATTTCTGGAAGAAGTTTATAGATTATGTGAATAGGTTTTCGATCATGCCAAAGAATTTTTGACAACTCTTCCAGGTAAAAGTTCTTATGCCAAAAAGGAAAAGGAAGATGGAAAGAAAAAGGTTATAAGAAAATATTTTAATTTTGAGAAATTAATTAAAGAACATAAAAAGAAAAAAACATGGATACTTGATAGTTTTTTTCATTACATATGAAATATGATTTGAAAATATTAAAATATTTTGAAAATATTGATGAAGGAGTTGTTACCTTCAATAATGATAGTTCCTTAACAATAAAAGGAATATGAACAGTTGATATTGAAACCAAAAAATTGAAATTTAAGGAAGTTTTATTTATTGATGGGTAAAACATAACTTACTTTGTGTAAGTAAACTCTGTGATGACGGAAAAGAAGTGTTTTTTAGAAAATATTCATGTATCATCCGAAGTATGTAATATAGAAAAGTTGTTACAGGATAAGAAAGAACTAGTTGAAATATATTTCAAATTGGATAACCTTACAAATATTGTTACCTGAGTGCTGAAGATGAAAACATATTGTGGATCCATAGACTTGGGAATCTTGGTCCAAAAAATTTGAACAAACTTTCTAAAGTTGATACTATTCAAAATTTTCAATAATTGAAAATAAGTTAAGAAGATGTTTGTATAACTTTCTAGAAAGGTAAAATAACTAATAAAAGTCATAAAAAGGTTGAGATTCAGTCTACCAGACCTCTTGAACTTATTTATTCCAATTTATGTGGGATAATGAGACATAAATCAACAAATTGATATTTTTTAATTTATCAGTTTTATTGATTTTTTCACCTAGATGACCAATATTATGTTTATGAAGAACAAGTTAGAGGCACTAGAAATGTTTTGGGTTTTTAGAAGAGAAGTTGAGGGAGATATATGTGATTACATAATGAAGTTGAGAACTAATAATAGAAAGGAATTAATATGAAATGAAATCAAATCAAATTTTAAGAAACATTTTATTAGAAATCAATACAGTTCTCTATAAACACCTCAACAAAATAGAGTTATAGAAAGGAAAAAACAGAAGTTGAGTGGAAATGGAAAGAATCATGTTAGCAGAATACAAACTTTCAAAGTTCCACTGGAGAGAAGCTGTTAATACTACTGTACATGTACCAAACAGATGTTTTCTAGGGCTGGAATCCAACATGACTTCCTACGAAATGTGGTATCAAAAAAACATCACTTAAATACATCAAAGTTTTTAGAAGTCCATGTTTATGAAAAATAAAAAATCCAGATCTTGGAAAATTTGATGAAAAATATGAAGAAGGAATATTCATGGGATATTCACCCAACAGAAGAAGTTATAAATGCTGAAACAAGAGCTTAAAAAAGTTGATGGATTCATATGATGTGAAAGTTATTTAGAATCCAAATTCCTTACCAATTTTTTTAGAATATTGATGAATAAAAATAAAAGATCTCCAACAGTAATGAAAGTGATTCAAAATAGATATATCAAAATTTAGTGGAATTTCATAATGAGAAAAGGGATGTTAGAAGAGAAACATTGAAATTTAATACCCTACAGTAACATATTGAATTTGAAAATATTATTGGGAATCATAAAGATTCAGTTTATACAATAAAAAGGTTGATATTAGGAAATCAAATAACACTCATTTCACAAATTACACTATAATAAATTTCAAAATTAGTTTAAGATAAATAATGGTTTGATGCAATGAATGAAGAGATAGATCAGATTGATAAAAATAATACTTATGAAATTTTTACACATATTGAAAATAAAAATATTTTTGGAACAAAATGGGTGTATAGACATAAGTTGAATGAACATGGAGAAGTTTCAAGAAACAAAGGAAGACTTATTTGCAAAGGCTATGCATAAGTGGAAGGTGTGGATTTTGAATAAAACTTTTCCCTAGTTGTAAGATTAGAAACTATTATAACATTTCTATCAGTGGATGAACATCATAATTATAAATTTTATATGGCAGTAGTTGTGAAATGAACTTTCATGTTTATATTGATCTCGATTGGGTTAGAGATTGCAATGAAAAAAAAATCAACTTCAGGAGGAAAATTTTTCTTGGGATAATGTTGTGTGAGTTGGCATAGTAAGAAATAGTGTTTAGTAACTTTGATCATATCAAAATCAGAATATTTTACAACTACATAGTCTTGTACTCAAATTTTGTTGATGAAAGTGTGGTTGGAAGATTTGAAAGTTGAGGTTTGGAAACCATTGAAGATACTTTGTTATAATTAGAGTGCAATTGATCTTTCTAAAAATATTGTCCAACACTAAAGATCAAAATACATTGATATTATATTTCAATTTATAAAAGTGAAAGTTTCTGGTAGAAATGTTTTTTTGGAGTATGTTTCAACCAAATATCATATTTTTGATGTTTTAACAAAAGGTATTCCAAGGGAGTGATTTAAATAATTTAGGCTACAACTTCATGTTCAGCCTCCACCAAATACTTCCTAAACATCTTAAAGATGTCTTTATTTTCCTTTGGATTGTGTTGAAAAAAGGGTATAATTTATAAAACTTTATCCTATAAGGGATAGGGAAATACCTTTATTTATTATATGAATCTAAAGGTATGGTTATCATAAAATGGGGTATTAAAAAAAATAAAAATGATTTGAAAATGAAAAGTGAGTGGGATTTTATCTTAAAATGGATAAAAACTTTTTTATCACCAAGGGCTATAATTCCTTCAAAAACATTACTTTATATAGTAGTGTGGTGTTAATATTCTCTCTTTTGATAAAGGATATGTTTTGGTAAAATTTAAAAAAAATTAATTGTTTTCAAAAATGTGTTGTGAAAATGTCTGAATATTGAAAACTGATGAGTTAAAAAAGTAGTTAATGAGAGTTTTCAACAAATTCAAAGGGGGAGATTGAAGATCCTCTATGAAGTTTTTTTAGCAAAGTTTTGTTTATTTATTGACAAATAACTTTTTATAAAAGTATTTTTTTGTATATTAGGTGAGAGAAGTGTTACTGGAAGTTTATAACTTGTTTGTTAAAAGGTTGTTGAAAATCTAGATAAAGAAATTTGTGTTAAAAATTTGGAAATCAGATGCTCCATCATATGAACCATGATACATAGTTCATCAAACACTCCATCAAACTATGCTTTTATCGGAAAATCATAATTTTTTGAGATGTAAAGTTAGAAGTTGATGGAAATTAGATTCAAAAAGGTTTCTATGTTGTTGAGACTTAAAAAATAGTAAAGTCAATAAAATTTTCAAATAAAGTCAGATGATGATTTTTTGTTCTTTAAAGTTCCTAAAAATGATGAAGAATTCATGATATGAGATGAATTTTGTAGAAGAAAATAGAAATATGATTTTTAGGAGTTCCCAAAAGATGAAGTGTTTAAGAAGAAGATCATTAGACTGAGAAGTACCAATCACAGAATTTTTTAGAAGACTAGAATTATGAATTTACAAAATTTATAAAAATCTTAAAGAATAAAGGTAGATATTAAAGTTTTCCAGACACAGGTTTTTAGACATAGATATTAAGATGTAGCTCCTAATTCAGAATACTGTACAAAACAAATTCAAATAGAGTGTTGTTCAATGTTGAAGTTTCTAGACTTAGAGTTCCAGACAAATTTCTCCAGACTGAGAAACTGCAAGAGAGATAGAAATTTCAAGTTGCTGAAGCTTGAAAAAGTTAAACCTTACTAATCAGACACACTTTCCAAACAAAAGTTTCAGATAAAGCATTTGTAAGAATCTATGAAATTTTTATTCCAAAGGTTATTTATTTTTGAAAAATGCATAAGAAATGAAAATAAATCAGATTTTAATTCCTAAGAAAAAAGGGGATATCAAGTTTGTAATAAGATGCGGTTCTCTGAAAAAACAAGATCTATTTTTTTTTCAAATTTGTTGGACGAATATGAGTGGACAAAGTATTCAGACAGAGAAAAGTTAGATGTGTTAAAGTTGCTACCGAATAGTTGTAATTGGAAACTGATTTCTTTAAAATTTAAAATAATTAATTCAAAAAATTTCAGTTGAATTTGGTGCATTGGAGAGAGTAATCACATATTTTTTTCAGTGGTTCAAGTTTTTTTTTCAAAGGGCCAAGAGAAAAAGATGTGAGGTATTTAAATTGGGTCAATAGAACTGGAATGGTAAACAGAGTTCCAGAATGAGATGTTATAGACTTTGAATTTATGGAAAATAATTTAAAATGTGTGATTTAATGGTTGAGTGCATTTTAAGTGGGTCAATAGGATCATAAGAATGAAGATTTTTCCTGATCACCATTTTCAGACTAAATTATTATTCTTTCAAATTGTTTTATATCTTTTTTAAAGATAGGAAATTCAATTAGAATCAAGAAGTTTTGAGAAGACACCAAAAGAGATGAGAAGGTTTGAAGCGGTCAAAATGAATGTGAAATTTAGAGATTTGGAATTTGGGTGAGTGAGAAAATATTTTAATTTCCCACCTTTCTATTCTAAGAGCACTTATAAATAGAAGTACATTATACAATAGTACTTGAAACTATTAAACTGTGCATAAAAGATAATACTCTGTAGAATTGTTTTCAAAATTAATTTTTCTAATCGAAGTTGTTACATGTTGAAGAGGTGTTTCGGGATAGAGGATTCTGATATGAAGACTTGACTGAGTCAAGTTTAGATTAACAGGTAGAGAAATTCATATTGAGAGTATTGGTATATGTTTTTGAGTATTTGTTTGAGAAGAAAATGTTGTTAATATAGGAATATTAGAAAGTTCAAAATAACACAGTTTGAGAAAATAACTATCAGTATGAGGCTATCAGATGCAGGACATCTTACATAGGTAGATCAAATAGAGGCCGATCGAACACATATTTCTAGATATACCTTTGTGGAGTAGAAAGTTTAAAGTTATTCATTTTTTTCTCTCTTAATTTTAATGTGATAATTTTTTTTGTAAAGTGATGGGAGTTAGTATAAACATTCATATTGGGAGATATAAGGTGTATAATGGGAGTTGACACAAGTTTTATTCACTTCTACATAAGAGTGAATTTCTATAGACCCATGAGAGTTACTATCATATGGATGCATATTCTCATACTAAGTTTGAACTTTGTAAATCATGTGTTCTTTTTTTACTTTTCTATTTCTACATGAACTTGAGTTTACTAAAAGTTTATAAGGAAGAGACTCTAACAATTTACATGGGTTAAGTTTCCTAAAGTTGAAATTTGTAAAAAGGAAACAACTGATTCAACCTCCCTCCCATTCTCAGTCATTCTATGGTCCTTTATAACTTTAGGAATGAAGAAATATATTTCTTATTTTTCTATGAAATTTTTAACCTCTCAAGAGGTTAAAACACAATAAAATTTACCAAAGGGAATGATTCAGCCTTTTCCAATGACAGAATGGAAATGAGAGAATATATCCTTGGACTTTGTGGTGGGATTACCAAATACATCTCAAGGGAATAATTTGATTTGGGTAATTGATGATCGATTAACTAAATAAGATCATTCTCTTCCCATTCTAGATTATATGAATTTGGATCATCTTTATCAACTTTATGTTAAATATATTACTAGATTAAATGAATTCCCCCATTCCATTGTATATGATCATGATCCTAGATTAACTTATAATTTCAAGAAAGGTCTACATAAGTTATTGGGTATTTAATTAAATTTCATTACAACCTTTCATCCTCAATCCGGTGAATAGTCAAAGAGAACGATTAAGACTTTAGAGGGTATAAAATGTATCACCCCAAACACTTCATGGTACGTTTCTCTTAAATAAATTTTAGTTATAGCCTATATTTTAAGAATCACTGAGCCTCTATGGAACATAAAATGGTTACTTATAGAAGATATCCAAAACCTAGCCATAAAACTTAAATTTGTCAGCACTGTGTTTTGAATTTTAAAAATATAACATACACGGTTGTGATCAAGATGATAATTAGAGTCTGATAGAATTAGCTTAATTTTTGGTGAATAGTAACCTACCCTTATGAATAGTAACCTACACTTATGAATAGTAACTTACCATTATGAATAGTATTATGACTCTTATGAATGGTATCTGTTCCCTTGAATGTATAAATGAATTTAGGCACCTTAAAAATGAAGATGAATATTTTAAGTGTTTAAATTTTTCGATTAAATAATTATTTTAATTAAATATTTAATTAATCATATTTAAAAAATTATTTTTGAAAAATGGAATTTTTTTTTGGATTCTAAACATCGAAAAATGGTTAGGGTGAATTTTTGGGATTTTTCTGAAATACTTAAATTTTTGATTAATAGTAAAATTCGATAATTCATAATAAATGCTAAATAATGAATTAATGGAGTCATTGATGATGATCTGCTGATGTAATCCCAATTGGTTTAAAGTCACAAGCATATATTACTGTTCTTGGTCATGGAATACTCCCTATTGGTTTTCTTTAGAGGAAATATTAAATTAATGATTATAATATTAAGAAAACTCCTCTCCCCTCCAAAATATAAAGCACCCCTCACCCCTCTTCCTCTTACACCACTCAAGCCTTTTTCCTTGCCAATATTCTGCCCAAGTCTCTCCCCAAGATCCTACCCCATGTCCAAAATCTCCTAGCCTCTTAAAAATACCAAAACCTCTCCCCTTAAGAGGTTCTCAAAGGAGGAAGTATCAAGAGGTAAATTCCTCTTTCCAATTCCTTCAATTCTTTTAAGTTCTTTTCTTTTTGTTTCTTTCCTCACCATCATAGTATGATAAATCCAGTAAAATACATGTACTTGAATTTTTTCATGCTAATGGTATATTTCATTAACATCTCTACTTTCCCCACCATTTATTTGAAAGAAATGAAAGCACCGTTTGAGATGTGCTAATTTAGCACATTCAAGGACAACAATTTATCAATTTCTATTATAATATTTAATTCTGGTCACGAAACCATTTGTGTTATTGTTGAAACAGATTATTACATATGTAATATATCTTATTTTTAGTTCTGCAATACTTTTGTACAAATGGTATTATGTTATAAAGCAAAAAATGTTCATTGTAATCAAACCCACCGTTTAGCCAAAACGGTTGTCACTAAGGTTATATATATAATAATTCGACTTCAATCTAAGTAACCAAATTAAATTTAAAACCATGTAATATTATGGATGTTCACTAATAGAGTATAACTTGATTTCTAGATAACCACATCCATATTATATATTTATCCAAACTTGAATATAAGTGAACTGATCATTTAAAACCAAGTAAACAAACGAGCCTGAACAATGAAATTGAACCTTATAACTAATAAAAAAGGACTTGGATGAAATAAAAAGGGTTATAAAAAATCATTCACATATAGAAGAGTTTATGGAATTATGAATTAATAAGCATAATTTGTTTATTCAGGTCTTAAATAACAAGTCAAGAACACCTTCAAGCATAAGGTAAGGGATCCTCTCTCTCACTTTTGTTCAAGAATCTCCCCTATGTTGTGACATTTTATTTTTAATTACTAATGATGGGGTATGTTTTCTCACCTACCCATACTTCCCTTGTGATATATAAATAATTTAATACCCCTTTACCTCTCATTAATCCCTCACAATAACACTTGTTACCATGCCAAAATGTTTGTAAGTGGTTTCTCATCTCACTTTCATTTCTGTGAGATTTTCATTGTTCACCACTTATCTCTTGTATGTGGTATATGTGTACTTCCATTTGATATATAATAACCTGATTCTATTTATATTCATTTTATTCAATGATTCATTTGAGGTTTATTAAGTTCTGTTCATATGATGCGACCATTTATATTGTGGTAAGAGTCTTTGTCTCAACTACTATTTTGTTGTGACTAACTTTGTATTGTGCACCTAATAATCCTTATGTGGTGTAACTAATACCCATTTGAGACAACCTTTCATTTGAAAATTATATTTATATTAAATATCCATAGTCTCATATCATGGATTTGTTTGTTGTCTAAACCGTATACCATTTTACATACGATGTTTATTTGGAAAGTTATTTTAATATTGATGAATCCATATACTCTACCCTATACAGATATTGAAAAGGCATATTGCTATTGTATTGAATCAATGTATAAATAATGATTAGAAATGCAGTGGTGGGTGGGTCCCACTATATCCCTTCGATGCATCGGTAGGTCTCATGAGACAAATCAATTGGCGACAAACCCTTTGAGTTTGTTTTCAAAAATCAGACGGGTTTCTACCTATAAAACTAAACCTTTTTACGGTATTATGGTTTAATGTGACAGATACATGACATCCAATTAATAAGAATTATCTTTATTCATTATCAGTTATTACTATCAATGAGGGTTTCACTATGACAAAATCCATGGATGCGGTTTCATTCTCAATTTATTAATGGTGTGAGTTTTTCATCTATTCACCATGACATATTGATTATGTCAGATTGATTATGATTCAATTATTATTGTATTCATGCTTCCGCTATTTGTAACCCTTAATGAGTGTTTGAGCTCACCCCTTTCATTTTTTACTTTCAACTGGTGACAAAGAGGAGATCATTTATTGAGTTCTTGTGGATGCAGTTTTTAGTTTTCGTTATGTATTGAATTTTGTAAACTTTTCTAATGTAATTTGTGTAACATCTATGTATCTAGTTTTTTCAAGACTACTAAACTGATCATTCCTTCTAAACATTCCAATATCACAAGTAATGCACCTGCTCCAACCTAGAGGGTTCGAGGGGTTACAGTTGGTATCAGAGGAAGTTTAGTAGAAAACTTGGAAACTAGAGTAGGAAATGTTTAGTAGGGAACAAAGACCTAAGGTAGTATTTGAGGATAAATTTTCAAGAACATCCTGGAATTTTGGTATGAAATAGATTATGTGGATATTTTAATAAATACATCCCTGTTTGGATATGAGTAGGTAGAGGCGGCTCTGGCATAGATGTACCTAGGGGTAAAACCCGAAAACACCACTTTGAGCTAGACTCGAATGAGAACTAGTTTACGACAACGAGACTTGCTGAACTCTTGGTTACAACACTCTAGGGGGATATGATTAGGATAATTCAAATTTTATTTACAATCCATTATGAATGAGTTTAATGTAAATTTTTCCTCATAGAAATCATGTTTATAAGATTAGATATGCATAGAATTTCAATCTATTTTGGGTGCTTTTCGTTTTGAGATTTATAAACTAATCTAGTGTATCCCATTATTTAGAAATGGCATCTAATGAAAGAAGGGGAATCAATACTCATGGGAAAGGTAGGTATCTCCCTATTGAGCAAGTCAACACAGTCAATGTTGGAGTAGATCAGATCATGACCATATTGGGACAACTTACTCAAGTTGCAATGAATAACCATTCCACACTTGTGTTGGATTGTTTAATGTGGAAGAAGTCCCCATATTTCAGCCGGACCACTAATCTAGTGGTTATGGAGTAATGGATAAATTCCCTTGAAAATATATTCATGGCATTAAGATGCAATAAAAATGAAAATGTAGTACTGTCAGTATATTGTCTCAAGGGCGACGCTGATCAATGGTGGTCCTTGATTCAGAATACCACGAAGGAAGAAGAAATAGAAGATATGGAATGGAGGAATTTTAAGGAAATATTCTTTGAAAAATATTTCCCTCATGAGAAACGAACTGAAATGGCTTAAAACAAAGAGAAGAAGACAGTGTTGCAGAGTATGAGGCTACTTTCACAAGGCTGGCCAGGTATGCTGTAGATTATGTACGTGACTCAGCATACAAGATTGATCATTTCTTTGAAGGTCTTAAGCCAAGTCTTCGAAGGGAACTAGATTCAAAATCATTTTCATCATATGATTAAATTGTACTAAGTTCCATCAAAACATAGAGGGAATTTTCTAGATCAAATCTTTTCAAAGGAAACCAAGATAAAAAGTGGTACTTTGATAACAAAGGAAAAAGAGAAGCACCAAATAAGATCAAGGGAACAAATATATTACCACTATGTGAGAACTGTGGGAAGAATCATCTTGGGAAATGTTTGAAAGGCATGGGAGTCTACTATAACTGTAGATAAAAGGGTTATCAATATGATGAATGTAAGGGGAAGAAAAAATTCAATGATATTAAATGCTACAATTGCAGAGAGATAGGACACTATGAAATTGATTTCCCTAAGCACCAAGGAAACATACCTCAGAAAAAGCCAAGAGAACAAGGGAGAGCCTATGCGATTACAACCGTGGTGGTTTAAGTTCCTAATGACATGTTGTCATGTAATTTAATTGTTTCCTCAAACTTAGTCAACACTTTATTTGATTCTGGATCATCACATTCATTTATATCTACCCAGTTTTCCAATAAAATTAGATATGTCCAATTTGATTTAATAAAGGAGTTGTCAGTCAAAAATCCCAGGGGATGTATCATTGCAACAAAGGCATATCGACTAGTCCCCCTCCAGACACCAAAATTTTCTTTAGTTGATAACCTTATCATCATACCAATGAAGGAATTTTATATAATTAATGGTATGAATTGGCTGTCAAATTGTGATGAGAAGATTTATTGTAAGAAGAAGGAAGTTGTAATTTTTGAAAATGGTGTAAATCCCTTGTCTTTAGGGTAGAAACTTCGCCACCTTATTCTTAACTAGAACCACCCCCAGTAGCTCTAAGGAATTCAATACTTGGAGAGGAAGATAAATCAATATCTATGGGTGAGGAAAGAAATCTTCAAATTGAATATGTGTACATAGTGCAAGAATACATTGATGTATTTCCAAAGAATTTTCCTGTACATCCTCCAGAGTGGGAAGTTGAGTTCTCTATTGATTTAATTCCTGATGCAAGACCCATATCAAAGACTCCCCACAGAATGACTACTGTGGAATTAATATATCTAAATAAACAATAAGAGTATTTGAGTGAAAAAAGGATTTATTCGACCTAGTGTTTCTCCATGGGGATCCCCTGTCCTCTTTGTCAAGAAGAAAGATGGATCCATGAGGCTTTGCATTGATTACAGGGAAATCAATGATATTATAATAAAGAATAAGTATCCTCTACCCTAGATTGATGATTTATTTGATCAACTTCATGGAGCTCAATAATTTTTAAAGATTTACCTTCGATACAGATATCATCAGTTGCATGTAAGGAAGGAAGATATTCCTAAGATAGCATTTCAGACTAGGTATGAGCATTATGAGTTTACAGTAATGCCTTTTGGACAGAAAAATGCACCCTCTATTTTCATGGATTTAATGAATAGATTTTTCAAGGAATATCTTGATAACTTTGTTGTGGTATTCATCGATGATATCCTCATATACTCAAAAAGCTATGAAGATGATGATAATCACTTGCGTGTCATTCTGCAAACTCTTAGAAGTAATAAATTATATGGGAAGTTTAACAAATGTGAATTATGGCTTCAATAAGTTTCTTTTGTAGGACATATTGTCTCTAAGGATGGAATCCTATTTGATCCTACGAAGACAAAGGCAATCCAAGATTGGACCACACCAACAAAAATTATCGAGGTACACAGTTTTATTAGCTTAGCAGGTTACTATCGGTGTTTCGTTCAAAATTTTTCCTGACTGGATAACCCGCTAACCAAGCTCACACATAAAGGAGTTAAGTTTGTGTGGAAAAAAGAATGTACAAAATGCTTTGAAGAATTGAAAAGAAGATTGTTCAATGCTCTAATTTTGAATCTTGCATCTGGAAGTGGTGGATTTGTAACATACAACGATGCATCAAAGAATGGACTAGGTTGTGTCCTTATGAAAAACAATAAAGTTATTCCTTATGCATCAAGACTATTGAAGACTCATGAGAAAAATTATCCAACTCATGATCTTGAATTAACAGCTGAAATATTTTCTCTAAAAATATGGAGGCATTATCTCTATAGAAAGAGATGTGAGATTTATACAGACCACAAGAGTTTGAAATACATTTTCACACAAAAAGAAATCAACATGAGGCATAAGAAATTGCTTGAGTTACTCAAAGATTATGATTGTTCAATACACTACAACCCGGGAAAAGCGAATAAGGTGGCAGATGCATTAAGCAGGAAAGATCATAGACTTCTGACTCAAATGAGGATTAAGAAAGATCCTATATTTTTGGATATACTAAAGATGGATATGGGAATTGTTAAGGAAAGGGAAACATCTTTGATATTTAAAATGATTGCTAAAACATCTTTATTAGAGAAGATAAAAAGATCTCAATCTGATGATGAGAACCTGCACAAGAAAATTAATGATGTCAAGGATGGGAGACTGGCTGAATTCGGGTATGAAGGAGTTCCAAAATTTGGGAAGAGGTTGTGCATTCCATCAGTACCTGAGCTAAAAAGGGAAATATTATATGATTCTCATAGCTAAAATTTCTCTATACATCTAGGTATCACCAAAATGTATAGAGGTCTGAAAGAATATTTTTGGTGGGATAATATGAAGTGGAAAATTTCTGACTACGTGTCAAGATGTCTAGTTTGTCAACAAGTGAAGGCAGAGAGACAAAATACCAAAGGATTGATACAACCTATACCTATTCCTATATGGAAGTGGGATAAAATTACGATGGATTTTGTCACCGGACTACCAAGGACACCTAGAAGGAATGATGCAATATGGGTGATTGTTGATCATCTCACAAAATCAACACATTTCCTTCCTATAGAAGAGGATTTTCCACTTAAGCTATTGGAAATACTTTATATTAATGAAGTTTTAAGACTTCATGGTGCACCTCTATTGATTTTGTCTGATCGAGATCCTCAGTTTAAATCAAAACTCTAGAAAAGTCTCCATAAGGCTTTGAATACTGAGCTTCATATGAGTACTGCTTTTCACCCCCAAACTGATGGACAGTCTGAAAGGACTATTCAAACTCTAGAAGACATGCTAAGGTCATTCTCTCTTGACTTACAAGGTATGTGGGATCAATACTTGCCTTTGGTGGAATTTTCCTACAACAATAGTTTCCATTCTAGTATTCAAATGGCTCCATATAAAGCATTGTATGGAAAGATATGTCGAACTCCAACTTGTTGGGATAAAGTTTGTGAGAGGAAACTTATAGGCCCAGAACATATTGAAGAGACCACGACAAAGGTGAATACAATACAAGCCCATATTAAATCATCCCAAAGTAAGAAGAAGAGTTATGCTGAGAACCGGAGAAATGACTTGGAATTTCAAGTGGGAGATCATGTATTTCTGAAAGTATCTCCATGGAAGGGTGTCTTAAGGTTCAGTAAGAAAGGGAAACTGAGCCCCATGTATATCGGACCATTTGAAATTATGGAAAGAATCAGAGTAGTAGCTTACCATTTATCAATGCCGCCAAATCTCTCTAAAGTCCATGATGTGTTCCATGTGTCATTGTTGAAGAAATACATGCCAGACCCAATGCATGTACTCACCGATGAAGAAATTAAACTGGAACCTGATTTGTCATACCATGAAAATCCTATTGGGATTCTTGACACAAGGGAAAAAGTATTGAGAAATCAGACAACTCGTCTTGTAAAGGTTATTTGGAGGAACCAAAATATGGAGGAAGAAACATGGGAACCAGAGGATTTCATGAAAAAGAACCACCCGCATCTCTTTGGTGAGTTTTATACATAAAATTTCGAGGAAGAAATTTCCAAAGGAGGGAATAATGTAGCACCCTAAACACTTCATGGTATGTTTCTCTTAAATACATTTTATTTATAGCCTACATTTCAAGAATCACTGAGCCTCTATGGAACAAAACATGGTTTCTTATAGGAGATAGCCATAACCTAGCCATAAAACTTAAATTTGTCAGCTCTATGATTTGAATTTTAAAAATCTAACATACACGGTTGTGATCAAGATAATAATTAGATTCTGATAGAATTAACTTAATTTTTGGTGAATAGTAACCCACCCTTATGAATAGTAACATACCCTTATGAATAGTAACTTACCCTTATGAATATTAATATGACTCTTATGAATGGTATATGTTCCCTTGAATGTATAAATGAATTTAGGCACCTTTAAAATGAAGATGAATATTTTAAGTGTTTATATTTTTCGATTAAATAATTATTTTAATTAAATATTTAATTAATCATATTTATAAAATTATTTTTGAAAAATGGAATTCATTTTTGGATTCTACACATTGAAAAATGGTTGGGGTGAATTTTTGGGATTTTTCTGAAATACTTAAATTTTTGATGAATAGTAAAATCTGATAATTCACAATAAATGCTAAATAATGGATTAATTGAGTCATTGATGATGATATGATGATATAATCCCAATTGGATCAAAGTAACATGCATATATTACTGTTCTTGGTCATGGAATACTCACTATTGGTTGTCTTTAGAGGAAATAATAAATTAATGATTATAATATTAAGAAAACTCCTCTCCCCTCCACTATATAAAGCACCCCTCACCCCCTCTTCCTCTCACACCACTCAAGCCCTGTTCCTTGAAAATATTCTACCCTAGTCTCTCCCTAAGATCCTCCCCACGTCCAAAAGCTCCTAGCCTCTTCAAAATACCAAAACCTCTCCCCTTAAGAGGTTCTCAAAGGAGGAAGTCTCAAGAGGTAAATTCCTCTTTCCAATTCCTTCAATTCTTTTAAGTTCTTTTCTTTTTGTTTCTTTCCTCACCATAATAGTATGATAAATCCATTAACATAAATGTAATTGAATGCTTTCATTCTAATGGTATATTTCATTACCTTCTCTCCTTTCCCCACCATTTATTTGAATGAAATGATGGCACCGTTTGAGATGTGCTAATTTAGCACATTCAAGGACAACAATTTATCAATTTCTATTATAATATTTAATTCCAGCCATGAAATAATTTGTGTTATGGTTGAACCAGATTATTATATATGTAATATATCCTATTTTTAGTTCTGTAATCTTTTTGTACAAATGTTATTAAGTTATAAATCAAAACATGTTCATTGTAATCAAACCCACTGTTTAGAAAAAACAGTTGTCACTAAGGTTATATATATAATAATTAGACTTCACTCAAAGTAACCAAACTAAATATAAAACCATGTAATATTGTTCATGTTCAATAATAGAGTATAACTTCATTTCTGGATAACCACATCCATCTTATATATTTATCTGAACTTGAATATAAGTGAACCGATCATTTAAAACCAAGTAAACAAACGAGCCCGAACAATGAAATTGAACCTTATAACTAATCAAAAAGGCCTTGAATGAACTAAAAAGGGTTATAATAAATCATTTAAATATAGAAGAGGTTCTGGAATTATGAATTAATAAGCCTAATTTGTTTATTCAGGTCTTAAATAACAAGTCAAGAAAACCTTCAAGCATAAGGTAAGGGATCCTCTCTCTCACTTTTGTTCAAGAATATCCCCTATGTTGTGACCATTTATTTTTAATTCCTAATGATGGGGTATGTTTTTTCACCTCCCCCATACTACCCATGTGACATATAAATAATGGAATACCCCTTTACCTCTCATTAATATCTCGTAATAACACTCGTTACCATGCCAAAATGTTTGTAAGTGGTTTCTCATCTCACTTTCATTTTTGTGAGATTTTCATTGTTTGCCACTTATATATTGTATGTGGTATATGTGTACTACCATTTGATATATAATAACATTGTGATATTAATATTCATGTTATTAAATGATTCATTTGAGGTTTATTAAGTTCTGGTCATATGATGCGACCGTTTACATTGTGGTAAGAGTCTTTGTCTCAAGTACTATTTTGTTGTGACTAACTTTGTATTGTGCACCTAATAATCCTTATGTGGTGTACCTACTGACCATTTTAGATCACCTTTAATTTGAAAATTATATTTATATTAAATATCTATAATCTCATATCATGGATATGTTTGTTGACTAAACCATATACCATTTTACATACGGTGTTTATTTGGAAAGTTATTTTAATATTGATGAATCCGTATACTATACCCTATATGGATATTGAAAAGGGATATTGCTATTGTATTAAATCAATGTATAAAGAATGATTTGGACATGCAGGGGAAGGTGGGGCCCACTATACCCCCTCAATGTATCGATAGGTCTCATGAGACAAATCAGTTGGTGACAAACCCTTTGAGTTTGTTTCAAAAAATCAAACAGGTTTCTACCCATAGAACTAAACCGTTTTACGGTATTATGGTTTCATGTTACAGATACATGACATCCAATTAATAATCATTCTATTTATTCATTATTAGTTATTGCTATCCATGAGGTTTTCACTACGACAAAATCTATGGATGCAATTTCATTCTCAGTTTATTAATGGTGTGAGTTTTTCATCTATTCACTATGCCATATTGATTATGTCAGATTGATTATGATTCAATTATTATTATATTCATGCTTCCACTCTTTGTAACCCTTACTAAGCATTTGAGCTCACCCCTTTCATTATTTACTTTCAACAGGTGACAAAGAGGAGATCATTTATTGAGTTCTTATGGATGTAGTTTTTAGTTTTCATTATGTATTGTATTTTTTAAACTTTTACAATGTAGTTTGAGTAACATCCATGTATCTAGTTTCTTCAAGACTACTAAAATGATCATTCCTTCTGGATTTTCATTCCTTCTAACCATGCCAATATCATAACTAATGCATCAGATCCAGCCTAGAGGTGTCAGGGTGTTACATAAAAACCCAGGTAATTTTAATATAAATAATTTTCATATATTTTTAATATTCATTAATTATATTTTATATAGTTAAATTAATTATGAGAATATTAGGTAATCTTTAAGTCAAAAGGAAAAAAATCATTATTTCTAACCAAACTGGGTTTTCATGAATTATATAGATTTATTTATAAATTATATAATTTTAATATGATTTAATTAGCTTCATTTTTGAATTCTTCATGTAAAGCTTATATTTGGATGAATTTTTTCAAAGTTTCTAAAATGTTCAATTTTTCAATGAATTGTGAAAATGCTGATTTTTATTGAAAACTGTCTTTTATTTTCAAGTATTTAAAAATTCACATTCTATTTTATATTTTTTTAAAATTTTATTAGTTAATTTTTATTAATAATAATACAATAAATTTTATTGGAATGAAAATTATACTTTAATTTTTTATAAAAACATTTTTATACTTAAAAGAAATTTTTCTAAAAAATTTATTTTTATCATGTTTTTCGAGTTTAATTTTAAATTAAATTATAACATTTTGGTGAATTTAATTTCATAAAATTTATTAAATATTTGGAATAATCATAATTAATATTAGTTAATAAGGATAATTTAATTTTTTGGTTATAATGAATAGTAAACACAGAAAAAAATGTGTTACAATAGTTATGGTTAAAATCGGTTTACCAAGGGGTTAAACTAAAGAGATAAGGGTTAAAGTGACATAAAAACATGTATAAATACTATATTATGGACATATTTCTACCCTATATCATCTCATATTCGTAAATGATCCATTTTGGAGACATTTTCTTTATTAATACATTAATATATTTTAATTTGTGCAAAAATCCAAGTGCGTCCTCTCACTCACTTATAAAAGAACACCCCTCTCCTCTCCTCTCCACACTTAAAGAGAATTTTTTTTCAGTTAATACTTTCCCAAATACCTTCCTTACATCTTTAACCATGTCCTAGAGTTCTTTTTTTATCATAAAATTAACCAAGGAAGACTTTAGGTATAAACCTAAAGTGGTTGCCCAAAGAATAGGTATAGTTCTTAACCGAGAATTTTTTTATTTCATCTTCTACCACCTTCAAATATTATTAAAACATTCCAAAATAATAACATAAATATATTCCATATATTTATATTTTATTATGTTAATTTATTTACTTATATCCATCTACTCTTCCTTTAAATGGGAAAAAAACCATCGTTCGTGTGTATGCCAAATTACCACCTCACGAACCGATCTAATTAGTTTTCCATAACCGCCTCTCATGAATGGTTATAATGATGAATTTAATGTATATATGTGATGATAATGAAATATTTATAATTTTTTAAAGATAATATTTCATTTATTTTCTTATAATTTCATCCACTGAAAAATGATAATGTCATTCATGCATATGTGTGAATTACCACCTTCAAGAAGTGATATGATTCATTTTTCAAGACTACATCACATGGATGATATATATAAGATTATATAAAGATATAATATAATATTTAGGATATGATCATCATTATTTAAATATAAAATTATACTTACCTTCTTTCCCTCATGCCCTTTGAAAAATGAAAACGTTACTCATGTGGACGTGCGACCTATCATCTCCATGATTGTAACGTAATTCAATTTTAATAACCATATTTCATGGTTGATTTAAAAATTATAATCTATATAAAAAATATAATTATTTCATGATTATTATTATATATATTATCGAATAATCAACTCTTTGACCATATTCAACTTACCCAAGTCATTTTTTGACATATGTGTCAAATACCATCAAAACATCGAATGAGAACTTAAGTAATTATATATAACATGGTAATAAATAAAATAAAAGGAACAATAACCTTGAAATAGGTTCTTTATTAAGTAAATAATTAACATAATTTTATTATTTAATAAGATAAATAACATACACGATGAGTCAAACTCCTAGTAAGGGACACTTTACCTTAGAACCCTCATTTTAAAAGTTTAAAAAATTATTTTTTAAATATTTTCTTACATGTATTTATTATTAAAATTATTTTATGGATGTATTTATATGGAATTAAATTAATTATAAAGTACATTTTATATCACTTTTTGCTTTCTTTAAATTTTTTTCAAATGGAATATTTTTATATATTATATACAAAATGTTTTAAAAAAAGTCAAAATAAATGTTCTATTTTAAAATATGTGCGGCCAATGATTTTTACCATCATATTAACCATTATTTGATATTTGGATTACTTTATAACATTTAATTTTTTATTTAAACAAAAACCTCCTTTCCATTTTTTTCCTTATTTAAAAAAAATTAAATGGAATGAATATTTTGATATTTAGAAATGTTTTTCTTATGCGTGCAAAGAATATTTTTATGTGTATGTTGATGGAAATAAAATATTTAATGTGTTATAGTTATGTTATGATTATTATTAATTGATTATGATGATTAGTGAGACCAATATATCCATTCAATGCACTGGTTATAGGGAAAAAGTTAACTGGTAAAAGGTTTCTTCTCAAAGATTATTAGAATTTACCGAGTAGGTTATCCAATTTTTAGGAGTGATATGGAAATGATGTCTTAAGTTACCTACATTATTTATAAATTTTTTCTATGGGTTTTTAGGTAAATATTATGATTTCACATGGTAATCACATGAGATTATGTTTAAAGGTAAATATATGCTACTACTTAAGGGTGAAATATATAATTTTTTGAAAAGGTTTTCATGAGTTTGTCATGAATGAAAAGAAACCTTTATGAGTTTTATTTTTCCTTTTAGATTTCTTATGAAATTTTTTATGAAAATATTTGGGTAGATAATTTTATTTTTTGGGTGATAAAATGTTTAGTTTGAAAAAGGAAATTTTTTTATGAGTATTCATAGACTAATGTGTTTATTTATTTCTTTTTATATGTCTCTTGCAAGGATTTTCGTGCTTATCCCACATTATCAAATATTTTTCATAGGGTTTTAAGGATTTGTAGAGAAAAAGATGATGTAAAGATGAAAATATTGAATACATGTCATGAAAAGAAGACTTATTATATCTTAAAATTTTTGTATCATGTAAAAAATGGATACTGAGTGGAAGTATCCACTTTTTTATGTAATATTTTTTTATGTAAGGTTGATGAACTATTTCTCTAAAACTGTAAACCTAAAAGATATTAGGGGGTGTAAGAAAATTAATTCTCATATAAAGATACAATTTATGGATTGTTTAAGGTTGGATCCTTAAAAAAACATCTTAAATGCAGTACCCAAATCACCTCAATAAGAAATCACTTCCAGGAATCAACCAAAATTGTGGTGAAATAGGTGCCCTATCCATTAAAATGAAGGAAACCCACTTTTAGGAATAATTTCACTTCCCAAACACTATGATGAACCTTGTAGAATATTCCATTCCATAACCAAGTCCACCAAACGAGGGGAATAAAAGAAACTACCATGAGATGAACCAATGTTATCGAAGAGTGAAGACCGCCAATGAGGAAATCAGCCCAAAATATAATAACAAAAACATGAAAAACATCAAGATAATGAAAAAAACCAGGAGAAAACATGAAGAATCAATAAAATTATAGTGAGAGGTAGATTTTCCTTGGTACACACCAGTTGTCAAGTTGTCCTCTCTAGCTACATCTCATCTATTCCCAAAATTAATTTTTTCTATAATCTATAAAAAATAAAAATTATATAAATCAATTAAAAATTTTAAATTGTAAAAAATAAAAATATTCCTCCATGCCATATTTTATGATTGAATTATCAATCGTAATATATAATATAGTTCAAAAATTATATCACGGTTTGAGATAGAAACCCAGTGGTTAATGAAATCATTTATCAGTGTTATCAATCATATTTTATGATATGTCCATATCATATTTTGTGTTTCATAATATTTCATATGTCATCTTTTACTATAGTAAATTTGTGATTTAATAGTATCTTTGGTTCATTAGTTATTTTATTTTTGATAAGACATATATTGACTTGACGATATGAGGTTCTGTTTTGAAAAACACAAATAGAGTTAATTGACATTATCATATTATATGATTCACCCACATTATATGATATGATTTGTTGAACCCAAAAGATTTATTCTGGATTGTAATTTATGATATCACATATCATAGGACATGGTCTAATCGTAGCTTATGATATCACATATCATAAAACATTTCATAGTTCAAAATATATATTGTATTTAATGATATTGAATATGTTATCCCTTATAAAAGGGTAATATATATCATATTTTTTGATACAAATACGATATCCATTTTTCTTAATTTTAAACATGATTTCATGAATAATTTTATCCATGACATGAATCTAATACTACTAATGGGTTTCTTAGGATTGAATAACACTTATTCAAGAAACTAAAGATATAAAAACCCTTAAACTAATTTTATTCATGATTTGAAATTAAAACCATGAATACTATAAAATAAAGATCATTTAGTGAATCAAAGATGTCCAATCCTCCTATATTCATCCACACTATTGATGAATATCACTTAAAATTAACTAAATGACTCCTTCTTCTTAGGGTATCTATGGGTTGAAGAATCAACTAATGCTTGGGTGAGATTCCCTTTTTGGCCATAGCATGCTAATACCTCTCTATGGTAAATGAATAAGGAGAAGATATATTTGGATAAGTAAAATTAATAGGAATAACACACACCATTATCATAGATTCAAACACTTTATATAGGTTTTGAGGATACTCTATGATCCTTTATTTAATTTACTCGAATGTTAGAAAATGTTCAAGTGTTTCCTTAAATTAAAAATTCTTTGTTACCTTAGACTATATGCATGTATTTAACATTTAAATACATCTACCGGTTCTACCATATATTTAATGATATCCTTATATGGAAGATATTTTAATGTTAACACTTAAGATTAGACTACCTTTTTTAATCATATTATACAATTAACACATATCAAAACACTTACAATATAAACATATCATTCAATATAATATAGCTTAAGGAAGTTATGCGATATCACCATATCATGCCTTATGATATTCCATACCATGGTATGTGATGTACCTCAATGTCATGGATATCATATCAAATGATATACCTATATCTTATAATATAAAATAGCTAAAATAAATCATATGTACATAAGGATTTTGGTCATATATCTCTCAGTTGTGGGTATAAAATATCTATAAGAGGTTCAATCCACTATTTTATCTATCTTTCCTTATTATTTTTAAATTATCAATCATTCATAATGATAACTATAATGAACCAACCCAGGTAAACCTACCATTTCACTTGAGATGGCCTATCATATGGATCAAATCTTGTTCTTGATCATGATAGGTCAATGATAAGCATTGAGGGTATCAAATATACACCTCGAGAATGAGCTCACCATCTAAACCCAAATAAATAAACAAAAAACACTTACCAAGAATCCAATATGAAGTATATATATATATATTAAAAACCCATGTTAAGGAAATAAATATTTTTTAGATATAAAACAAACCAAACAAAGAAAAACAGTACCTGTAATATAATAAAAACCTCACAAAAACATTGCCAAAAAACAGTTGAGATGATATAAAATATATCAGAATATAAAGAGACCAAAATATAAAAGAATACCAATATGATCAATATAATATGCTACTAAAAGATCCATAAGTCTTAAAATTCCAAAAAAACTATCTCAACGTGACCCATAGTCGACACCACATCCAATGCCTATGACCTACTAGACTATCAAATCATAATGTTCAATGAGGAGACTACAACCTGTATGCCTGCATAATACATGAAGAGTACATACCCACTAGAGTTTATATATAGGGTGTGAGCTATTTTCTAGTAGGATACCACCCAGAATTCATACCATTCCTTTTATAAGATAAACCTAAAATGTTAGTTTGAAATAAAATGTAAAAAATATCTTGTTTTATTACAAATTAAGGTAATAAATAACAATATACCAAGAACTAAATTCTATTCATAACCGCCTTACTTTGATAAAAATCTAAACACATTTTCATTCTTCCTTTAGAAAATAATATTTGGAAACAAAAATAATTGTAAAGGGAAAGAAAACACTAGAAGTGTGTTTAAAAAGAAAGATCCTTATTTTAGTAAAAATGTGATTGTAAAGAATTTTTACCCCTTAATTTTCTTTTAGAAAGCAACCAAAATTTTATTAAAATATAACTGTAGTAAAAAAGGGTAAAATAATAGAATTATAATGAAATGTAAAAAATAATTATGAAAGAAACAATTATAAATAGGGAAACTAAGTGAATAACATCACAAATTAACCATAATTTTTAATGATATAATAAACACCATCATGTCAAAGAATCATGTAAAAAATATGTGAAGAAAAACATAGAATTAACAATATCATATAATATGTATCATTGTATAAAACCTCTATTAAGACAAAATAATACATTCTTGAGTGGAATAAACTACTAGATTATGTTGTGTTCCTAGAAAAATAACCTCTTGAATTACTTCCCACCAACCTATGCAGGCGTTACACCCTTTTTTCACACAAACCTTTTCTCCAAATTATATTCCTTGACTTCCAATTATGTAGACCCCCCCCTCAAATTTGATCCCCTAGTCATTCAATTCATCATATTGATTGAAATATCAAAAAATGACACACAACCATGTGCTTATGCACAACTATAAAATTAAATCATCTAGAACAAAATTATGATCCATATAGAAAACTAGTAGGAATAAAATCCCCAACATCTTGGAATTCAAGGTAGAAACCTAAACCATTAGACACCCCCTGATAGATTGAAATTATAACTAGGAGACACTATCCAAAGAAAAATGATTATTACCATAACACCCATATTCTATTTCCCACAAAACTACACAAGTTTTCTCATGATTTTTTCTAAATTAAGGTGAGAGAGAAATCACAGTATCATAATATAACATCAATATAATTCAAAAAATAAACCCACATCTCACCTATGATCACCCTTTAAATAAATAACCTCTTCCAACATTGATGTCCAATAATAATCATCCCACATTACATAATATCTATAGCCAAATACAACACAATCAAAGGGGAAACCACTTCAATGCTGTTTCTTACATAATGAATTTAAAAAAAATCAAAATGGGCCTTGAATTTTATAACAGAATTATAAATCACAAATACTAATCTAAAAGATCAAATAAGTTTCAACTTATTAAATAAAACTCACTTAAAAATGACATGAAATTCAATAAAAATCTAAAAAATATAAAAACATAATCACAATAAATATACCAAAACACTAATATAATTTCATGTGAAAAACACACCCTTATGTCAATGAAGATTATACAAATTCATGAAATTCCCAATGTTAGAAACCAAAGTTTGACCAAAGATCATTTATGAATCACTTATTTTGAAAGGTTCCCTCTTTGAAATTTTACCAAACATTTTGTGTGCATAAAAATATGATTGGAGTGAAAATGAACTCAAACTATGAAATCATCCCTTTATATACCATGAAAAATAAATCAAAAATGAAAAATCATTCATAGACAATATATTTTACATTTTTAGTTTAAAAAATAATTTTGGAATACCAAGCACTTTAGGAACTCTCATATAAATGTAAAGGTATATAAAAACCTACCTCAATCAAGTTAAATAAATGAGCCTTCAAAAAATAAAGGAGGATTAGATCAAGAGAGGATGTTAACCATCCCTATACACCAATAATCACACATTTAGACAATCCTTATAAATAGGTTAGACCCCCATGGACACCTAGGTAAAGTGATAGGGATGAACAAGAGAGAAGAAGGAATATAGAAGATAAAGGAAAAAGAATAGAATAGGAAGGAGGAGTACACATTGAAAAATATCTTAAATATTGACGGAGAAGACCATGGATCCAAGAGGAAAGGTGAGGATCTCAACTATGGATCCCTCTAGATGTGTCCTGAACAAATGAGAAGGGGGAAAGAGGTATCCCCTAATAAAAGGAGTGAAAAAATTAGAATTTATAAAAATATTCATGGTTTTGTTACATGATTTATTAAACCATGCACCAATTGTGTATAAATCACTAGAATTAGCTTGCACGACCTGTATGATTAGGTTCCATAGTTCCCCTAACCATTCACCAAATTTGCTTCTACTACCGAACTTCAACTACATCACATGTATGGTTAGGATGCACGGTTCCCCTAACCATAAAAAAACTATTATTAAATCATTAGAATTGATAATTACACACTTAAAGTTTAGGATTCATGGTTTAATGAATCGTGTCTCGATCATATAATATTTTGGTTAATTTTTTATAATTAAATGATAGAGATGTGAGCACATTTGATATGTTGAATTCAGAGCAAGGTTTGATTTTATTTTTGGGATCTTATTATCAAATATAAAGTTTGATAATTCTATTTGAGATTCAAGATAGAGTTTTTGGGGGGGGGGGGTTTATAGGCCCAAGGTAGTGGAACTTACAGTCCTAAGACTGAAGATGACACTGGGTACTCGATGAGCTAAATAGTTAGGAGGGTCAACCAGAGGTTCCACTAGGTACCTGATGGAATTACAATGGGTAACCAAGAAAAAAAGGAGGGTTCTCTCATTCCAGGAATTCTGTGGCTAAATTAATTATTTTTATGGCTATTAGTAGTCTTCTTGACCTAGGATTCTCTGGAATAAGTTCACCTGGTGTAATAACAAGAAAGTCCCTCACAGGATTTGGAGCCATCTTGACAGGTGTCTTTCCAATCTTCATGGTATTTTGAGCTATCTCAATGCTAAAGTTTCCCATATAGATCATTATCTTTCATACCACTCTCCCCTCGTTCTCATGATGGTAAAGGCTTATAAAAAACCTAAAATCCCTATCTCTTCTAAGTATTGGGTTTCTAGATAAGACTTCCTATGGTGGAAAAATCATGGGTTCAACACATGCATGGGAAGCCCTAGGAAGTCATGCATATAAAGCTCAAGAACCTCAAGAGAGAGCTTAGGGAATGGTCCGCCACTCATGATATCAATACCATGAGTATCAAAGACCTGAATAATGATATCATTTTCTTTGAAAACAAGTTAAAGGAATGCTGGAGTGATGGAAATTTTATTTATTTAATAGAGAAACATAACTCTTAGTAAATATTGCTACTAGATGTAGAGAAAAATTCCCAATAAAGATCCCAAATACACTGGCTCAAAGAAGGTGATAATAATTCTACATTTTTTCATGCATTTATTAAAGAAAATATATTATCAATTAACTTGAACCTATACATAAAACAAGGTACATAAAACAGTGATATTAATGTATGCGGTCCAAAGGCTGCTGAACATTTTCAGAAAAGGCTCTTAGAGATGGGTTCGTTGGATCAGGGAGGCTACCCAAGAGAGGATAGTAATGAGAATTTCTTTAATAATTTACCCATCTCCATCAATGAGAAAATGAAAAATTACATGGAGGACCTCCCAATACCATTGTAAATTTTTTATTTCATTAATAACTCTAACTTGGATAGCACACCAGGCCCATATGGTTTCCCTGATAGTTTTTATGTGGCTACATGGGACATATTAAAAGATGACTTAATCAGAGTTATCTAATATTTTTTCTCAAGAGTCCATATATCGAGATACACTAATAATACCTCTATGGTCCTCATACCTAAATTGGAGCATCCTTCTTTTTTTTAATGATTTTTAACCCATTATCTTATGCAATTTCTACTTAATTTTTTTTAAATTATGAATGGAGTAATCTCTTCCATGCCCCCCAAAATAGTGTCAAAAGAGAAACATAGTTTTATGAAGAATAAGAGAATACAAGGTGCAATATATCTTTCACAATAAATGATCCATGAAATTAATAAAAGGGTTTTTTGGATCCAATATCATGGTTAAGGTTAACATTGAGAAGGAACATGACATTGTCTAGTAGAACTTCATTATTAAAGTCATGCGACACCATGGATTTTCATTAAAAGTCTATGGTATTTACATTCATATATTTTCTTCCACAAGGTACTTAGTTTCTTTAGAAATAGGGTAATTTGGTTTCTTTAAGTCTACTAGAGGTCTTCGCCAAGGAGACCCAATTTCTCTCTCCTTATTTATTCTATCTCAAGACTCTCTTAGCTAGAACATGGTCAAAGAAGTTTCCTCAGGCTTTATTCTTCACTAAAAAGGCAGGTATGGTTCTCTTGAAATATCTCACTTATTATTTTCTAAAAATATTATGTATTTTTTAAACAGAAGTTGCATATCTTTAAGAGGATTTAAAAATACTCTAACAGAATATGAAAAATGGAGCAGACAAAAGGCCAGACCTGTTAAGAGTAATGTGTACTTTTTTGGGTCCTTCCCTCCTAGTAATATTCCTAGTATTACTGGTTTGTTGGAAATTTTCCAAGGTACCTTTCCCATGAATTATCTCAGAGACCCTAATAGGATCTGGGGCCTTCCGGGAGAGTGGAAGGTATATTATAAAAGGGGGAAGTCTTCATAATCGGAGGAGGTGGGCTAATAGGCTATGTGGAGCTGGGTTAAACCAAATAACAACAATTGAAGGGTGGTTCTGTTGTAGAACCTCCAGAGGAGAGATAGTGGTAGGAAACCAGTTTGTTATGCAGTCTGTTATGCCACATACGATGGGGAGGAACGTGGGGGAGGTTATAAGGGGAATTGTGGGTATGGGCAAGAGGAGGGGATATTTTCTATTAGTTGGGGAACTGGGCTATCCAGTGGGTAGGGAAACTCCCTAGGGGAGTCCTGTATTTTATTATTTTCTCTTCTTTCCTCTTCTTGTACTCCCCTCTTCCACCATTAATAAACATCTCTAGATCCCAGTCCCTAAAATTTGGTCCAACCTGCCTTCTTTCCACCATAGAAAACTGGAATCAATATCTTCTTTGGAGCAACGGATTGATACAGTCACCTGCTACCTATCCACCCTCAATTACACGGTCAGCGATCTTCAACAAGGGATGCAGGAGTTGCAACAAACTCATCACCGTTGGGAGCTTGAACTCGCCTAGCAAAACAAATTCCGTAAGCTAATGCACCACCACTTTGAAAAATAGCCCCAACAATCTGACACTAGGCCTCTCGAAACTTCCTCAAATTCCGATACCACTGAAAATATTCTTCCTCAAGTTTCCCCATCTGGTGACGACACTCCTTCCAAGATTCCTCTTGTACCCCACCACATTGAGTTTTCCACTTTTGTTGGCTCCAATCCTCAATTCTAGCTCACAAGGGTGGAATTATACTTCCTTATTCAGCACACTCCTGAACCATTATGGCTCCAACTCGCACAAGTTATTATAGAGGGTGCTTCCATCCATTGGTTCACTATTCTCATAGAGGTTTTTCCTGATTTAACCTGGATAGTTTTTCCAATTGAACTCCTCGAACAATTCAGCGGTCTAGATATCCAAAAACCCTATGAAGAATTGGCTATGATCCATCAATAGGGATCTGTCTAGGAGTAAATCGAACACTATGAGTATCTCACAGACTTACTACCATGTCTCCCCGAACCTCAATACTTGGGATATTTCTTAAATGGATTATAAGTTGACATTCGTGCTTGGGTAATTCATAACCCGGACACCTGCCTTGAGACCATGTGGTTAGCACAAAATGTTGAATTAAATCTTGGATACAACTCGGTAGGATCTTCTCAAGCAGGAAATCCACACCTCCCCATCAACGCTTGTAAACCCACAAATAGGACACCACCCACTAGTCCTACTTATCCTTCCACATCTGCAGTTCACCCTTTCTCTAGACCACCTCGGGCTGCACCCAGCCTATCCCTGAAGGTATATCTCCATATAAATTCCGTTGGTCGTGGCATTCATCATTTAACTTCTCAAGAATGGGAGGACAGGTGCAAAAGGGGCCTCTGTTTTCGATGTGCACTTCCATATTCTCCAACTCACTTCTGCTCTGACCCTAAATTCTACATACTTATACTCAAGGAAGGTGAAACTGCTCCTAAGAACTCCCTACCTGATTCTCCTTCACCTACAGATTCTTCCCCGGTTGAGGAGGCTGAGTGTCAATTGCTTAAGTACCCTTTCCTGCACCTTGGATACCTCGGTAAATAGTTTTCCCCAAGTACCACCACCTCCATGAAAATTGAGTGCTCTTTAAAGGGATTTCCCATATTATTTCTAGTGGACAGTGGCACGTCCCATTATTTTGTCTCCCCACAGTTAATCTGTTTATTGGCCCTAGAAGTGCAGGCCTCTCCAACAATCCACAATAAGATGGGTGATGGGAATCAAGTGTGGTCACTAGGGGTGTGTCCTCAAGCCCCTTTACTTATTGGTAAATAATCATGTCACTTGGAAATGTATTTTTTTGATATTGGTGGTTTATATATCATTTTGGGCATTGCCTAGATCCAGACCTTGGGAGAAGTCCAAATCAATTAGCATACCATGGTAATGCAATTTTCAGTTGCCAACCAGTACTACTGCTTGCATGGCACACCTCCCGACACTCAATATACTATCTCTTTACTCGGCCATGTGTGGCATTATCGGGAACCTAGACCTCTTAATTTGTTTCTTGGGGGAAAAACTAATTGGTAGCCTTCTCTTTTTCCTTATCCACTAGAACATGCATTCACCTGGATTTTTGTCCAATTTGAACCCGTTTTCAATGTTCCAATTGGGATGCCACCCAAATGACCTTGGGATCATGCCATTAGACTTCTCCTAGGACACAACCTAGTAGTAGTCTACCCCTACCATTACCCTTATGTTCAAAATAAAATAAAATAAATTGAGCATCAAGTACAATCCCTCTTGCAATCTGGTCTGATTTGTCCGAGTTTTAGTGCCTACTCTAGTCCAGTGTTACTTATTAAAAAAAGGACAGCTCCTGGCGTATGTGTGTGGACTATAGAACTATTAACAAAGCCACAATTCCAACTAAATTTTCCATTCCACTAGTGTAAGAACTACTTGATGAGCTCCACGGGGTAACTTGTTTTTCCAAACTAGACCTCAAGTCTGACTATCATCAAATTCATATGTAGGAGGCCGATATCGACAAAACTACTTTTCAGACTCATTATGGGAATTATGAGTACTTAGTAATTCCTTTTGGACTTACTAATGCTCCAAATACTTTTTAGGCAATGATGAGTGCTTTATGCCAACCTCTCCTTCATAAATTTGTGCTAATATTTTTTGATGATATTTTGATTTATAGTCACAGTTGGGACCTCTATCAACAATATCTCGCTCTTTTCATCCAAATCTTACTGAACAATATTTTTTTCCTCAACCCAAAGAAATTTCAATTTTTTCAGCAGCAAATCAACTATTTGTGACATATTATTTTGGGAAAGGGGGTGGCTATGGATCTGGCCAAAATACGTGCTATCATTGAGTGGCCTCAACTGAATTCCGTTAGAGGAGTTCATGGTTTTCTAGGTTTAACCGACTATTACCATCACTTTATTCAACATAATGGAAGTATTTTCCAACCTATGACAGCCCTCACTAAGAAATATGGTTTTCACTGGACACCAATGACTCACCAAGCCTTCACTCACCTCTAGAAGCTCATCACTCAAGATCCCTTTCTTATTCTACCAAATTTTACCTTTCCTTTTGAGTTGGATTGTGACGCTTCAGGTCGCGGAAGGGTTTTATCCTTATGCAGCATCACTAACCAATTGCCTATTTTAGAAAGGCATTATCCCCTCAAAGTCAGACTAAATACACCTAAGATAAGGACTCATGGATCTTGTCCTTGCCATTTAGAACTGGTGCCCCTATCTCTTGGGCCACCCTTTCATGGTTTACTCCGATCAGTATAACCTCAAGTTCCTCTTAAAACAGAGTATTGCAACTGTAGATTAGCAATGCTAGCTTGGTAAACTCCTGGGCTACCACTTCAAAAAAAATTTAAACTAGGCTGCACAAACTCAGTTGCATATGCCTTATCCCATTACCACGAATCCTCTATCTTGGCTTTTACTTTGTCATTTCCCCACTGGGTGGATAGTTAGTAGATCCTCCAAGATATTTCCAAAGATTACCACCTCCAGTAAATAATTCATGCCTTAAAAATGGAAAATAATTCCTTTCCCAGTTACCACCTATAGCACAATATTTTATTCTACAACAATCGCCTTGTTCTCTCGGCTGCCTCCCCATGGATACCAACCATACTGGTCGAACATCATGCTATGCTATAAGGGGGCCACACCAGCATCTATCGCACTTACAAGCGGCTCACTGCTACACTTTATTGGCCAGGGATGAAAGATTCCTTCCAAACTTAGTTCAAACAATGCATGGTATGCCAATGCAACAAATTCTCCATACTCTCCTCAACAGGACTGCCCCAACCATTTAATATTATGACTGCCATCTGGGAGGATTTTTCCATGGACTTTATCACCAAGCTCCCCATCTCTCACGGTTTTAATGTCATCTTTGTGGTGGTGGATTGTCTCTCTAAGTATGTGAATTTTCTTCTATTTAGACACCCGTTTACATCCCCAAAGGTAGAATTTTTTTTTTTAAAATAAGTTGTTCGTCTCTATGGCCTTCACAAGTCAATAATATGTGATCGCGACACAGTATTTCTTAGTCAGTTATGGGTAGAATTATTTCACCTCCATGGAACTCAATTTCATTTTAGCTCTTCCTACCATCTTTAAATGGACGACCAAAATGAGGTTCTCAACTGCTTCTTGGAAACATACCTTCGTTGTTTCATAGGGGAATAGTCAAAACAATGGTCTTATTTAATTCCTTGTGTAGAATTATCCTACAATACCACTTAGAATTTAGAAATTAAAACAACACCCTTTAAAGTTATTTATGGCATCAAGCCCACCACTCTTCTCCATTATCATCCTTTAGAAGTTCGCATCGCAGCCATGGCCTCTACCCTCTAAGGCTACGATGAAGCCTTACTTCAGCTCATACAACACTTTGATCATGCCCAGGAGGTGATGCACCTTCAGGATGATTGCTACTGCAGTCCTGCCTATTTTTCGGTTGGGGACTATGTCTATGTCAAACTACGGCCTCACAGACAACTCTCTATGGCCCTCCACATCTCTCAAAAGTTCTCTCCCTGATTTTATATCCCTCTCAAGATCCTCCTCTTCCTCATCCTGGCCTCTTACCAAATCAAACTACCCAGAAAAATTTGCATTCATTTTATCTTCCATGTCTCCCAACTCAAAGAAGCCATGGGTCCACACACTAATTCTTCCTCCCTTCCTTCCAAGCTTACCAATGAGGAAACTCCAACACCAGAACCTGAAGCCATCCTCTCCCACTGTTACCACCTTTATAATGATATCTTTCAACCTTAATATGTGATTCAGTGGCAGGGACAATCGGCTACTGAGGAAACATGGGAAGATGAATTCGTAATCCGTAATCAGTTTGCTACCTTTAGTCTTGCGGACAAGACTGATCCCCAAGCGGTGGACAGTAATAGGATCTGGGACATTCCAGGAGAGTGTAAGGTATATTCTAGAAGGGGTAAGTCTACCCAATCAGAGGAGGTGGCCCAATAGGCTATGCGGGGTTGGGTTAAGCCAAATAATAGTAGTGGAAGGGTGGTTCTGTTGCAGAACTTCTAGAGGAGAGATAGCGGTAGGCAACCAGTTTGTTATTCAGTCTGTTATGCCATGTAGGATGGGGAGGAACATGGGGGGCAGTTATAAGTGGAATCATGGGTATGGGAAAGAGGAGGGGATATTTTCTGTTATTTGGGGGAACTGGGTTGTTCCATGGTTAGGGAAACTCCCTGGGGGAGTCCTGTATTTGCTGTTTTTCTCTTCTTTCCTCTGCCTGTACTCCCCTATTCTACCATTAATAAACATCTCTAGATCACAGTACCTAATAGAACCCCTCTCCACAGGTAGGGTTATGATTATTCACTTTGATAGTCCTGTTCAAAGAATCGTTGGTAGGATCACCAAATGGAAGAGAAATATTTTATCCCTTGGCAAGCATATCACCCTCATAAACTCTGTTCTAAATTCCATTCCTATGCATATGACGTCCTCCGTTTATGTTCTAAAATGGGTACTTCACTATATTGAGAGTGAGATTAGTGTATTCCTTTAGGACTATTAGATGGAAGGTAAACACAACTAGGTTATCCTAAAGAGGATGCCCAAACCTATTAGTAAAAGAGAAATCAACCTTAGGAGTCTTGAGGAATCCATGCATTCCATATAGGAAAATTTTTTTTAGGATGTCATTGCAGGAAATTACCTTTGGGATTAACTTATGATAAGTATGGTTTGTATCTTAATACTATCAATAATTTTAAAATATTCTTTACTCCCCTATAGAGAATCTTGAAAGAGCCTCTCTGCCTACTCCTCTAGCACTTTCACTGGGTGAGAGGATGTGGCGAGGTATCCTTTTGGAATGAAAATTGGGTTAGGAGAAACATTTTTTAACCTCATTTTTCTATACCTTAAATCATCCATGGATTTCCCTAGGCTTATCAGAAGTGTTCTCTCCACTGAGCAAAAAGTTATTTGTGATGGTATTTTCTTTGTTAATGAAGATGATAAGTGCATTTTAAGTGGATCCAGCTTGTGTATTTTTAATGATAAGGATTTCAGCAAGCTTACTCACACTCCAAAAGTATTCAACCATCTGGGATTTTGTTTCTGGGACATGGCAATTCTGGCCAATCTAGATTTTTTTGATTTGGCATGCTTGGAATAATTCTATACCGTCAGACAGTGAGATTCAATGTAAAGGGATACAAGTGGCGTCCAAATACCACTATTGTTTGAAGAACCATGTGGAAATAGTTGATCATCTTTTCTTCTCTAGTGAATGGGTGGTTTATACTTGGAGTTTCCTGGGGGATGTATGGGCATTGAGAATTATTCTAATGTGATTAATAGTTTCCTAATGTCATGGATTGGTGATACTAAAATGAGTGATGACCTAAAGAAAAGATGGATTGTGGATGTAGTGACTAGATTTTGGTCTATTTGGGATAGCCTAGAATGAGAGAAAATTCAATGACACAGCATGTAGTATCCAAAATTTATAAAAAAAAGTTATTTATAAAATCCCAGATATCTCTACTTAGGTTACTAGATCCAAATATTGGACCACTTATATCATCTTTAATAACCCCTTAGATAATATCACCTCTCATGCTAGTCACTAGGTTTCACAGAGTCCTCTTATTTATGGATTTAAGATGAACATGAATGGTTCTTGTTCTAATGTCTTCATGTGAGGTGAGGGGAATATTCATGACCAATTTTTCTTGGTGGTTGTGGCATTAAGTGATTTCTATAGTGAAGGAAATTCCCTTCTTGTAGAGGCTAAATCTCTTCTTAATGGCCTCTTTATTTTCTAGGAAAGAGATATCTCCCTCAAAGTGGTGGAATTGGATTGTTCTTTGATTTTTAACTGTATGAACGATCTTCAGGCTTCCCACTAGTTAGTTTCTTAAATCATCCAGAAAAGTAAAAGTCTTTCTTACAATGTAAAATGTTAACACACTTGGTGTGAAGGTAACAAAGAGGTGGATAGCTTAGGAGACTTTAGATATTTTATCACCCCTCTCTATTTTCTCTTCTCTTGTCTCTTCCCCATGTTTGTAAAGCCATTGTTGTCCAGGACTCTCTTGGCCTACATCATTATAGGCCTCCTTAATCCCTCTCTCATTTTCATTCCTTATCTTTTAATAATAATAAAAAATCAGTTCAGTCTTTTAGATATCCATTAATTTTGGTGATTTTGTGATTTTGGGTTCCTTAGTTATAGAATTCTATTTCGATGGTTTTTAGGTGCTTCCCCCATGATTTCTGAGAAATGGTAAATATTAACTTAATTTATGGTAGGTCATCTCAACCCTCTGAGTGATTCCCGTGCTATGCCTAAGATAAAACCACCTTGTGTTTTCAAAAATAATTAACAAAGCTAAATCATATTTTTATAAATTTGAATGGTCATTTTTCCTAATGATATTTTTCTATAACAAGTTAAGTATGCCTAATGGTTTTTCATATAGAATTATGCATAATGAGTGATTTATTATTGATTCTTTAAAAGAACTTGGTATAAAAAATTGTATAAGGATGATCCATTTGTGCTCAAGATATTTTTTCTTTTTTGAAAATTCTTAGCTTGAATGGGTGTTGTTGAGAGTACCTATGAATTGATAGTAAAAGTTATCACTATACCCCATTCAGTTGATAATTTTGTGTGAGCATGCAAATTCTTCCTGGGATGTACCCTAAGGGAGTTGTTTTATTTTAGATAAAGCACATATTCTTGGGTTTCATTTATGTGTTACATGATAGTAACACCTTTTCCCACTTAACCCAAATGAGTTATAAGTCAAAGAACCGCAATTAACCTCCTGTTATGTGATTTCTTTTGTGTAAAGATAACAACTACATTAGTTAAGTGGAAAAAGTAAGGGGAAACCATAACTTATTTATTTTCAAATTCTACTTAAAGTCTCATGAAATTATCTTACTATTTTCTATAGAAAACTAGAATTCCACCCTGATTTGGGTAAGGTCAATACTAAATAGTTTAAATTTTATTATTTAAAACCATTTCTTTAAGAAACTTCATCCATCTTTTAAATGAATTCTTGGGGTTTTAACTTCCCTTCTTCAAATGTTTTGACTAGATACTTTTTCTTATGTAAACATGTTTTTCAAAGAAGGTTTCCTTTCTTTTTTTGGTGAAATGAGTAGATAGAACCTTTCCCTTATTTAAAAAAACATGATTTTGATAACCCTACTAGTGAATGGTTTAAAAAAGGTTAGAAGTAAACCTTATTTCTCTCTAAATATTTTTTATTAAATAAATAAATCACAAGTATTCAATTAAATTATTTTAAAATCATTGATCTCATAAGTGTTGAACAAATTTTTTTAATGAAATAGTAAGCATGGAGTGAATTATATCCCACTTTATAAGGAGTAATCACCTTGGTTACAAAATGTTTAGGAATTCACCTTTATGAAGGTGGATTAGACAAATCTAGTGTTGGGTAGATGATAAGTGATGCCCATTCTTGTAAAGTGTAAATAACATTGGGGTTTAAAAAATTTAAATGCTTAAAGTGATGAAAATTATGGAATATCATCCTTGGTTTATTTATTATTCATTTTTTATAAACACTTTTTAATTTTGTACACGGTTCATGTAGTTCCTCATTTTTCTTATTTAGACTATGCTAAACTATTTCTTATGTCATACCCATTGCCTTGTTGGATTTATGATTTTGTGCTTGTTGTTAAACAAATCCTTTTTTAATATTTTCGGACTAAGAGTAACATGTTTATTGCTTTATATAAGTCATGTATTTTATCTCATTCCAATCAGGGCTATTTTTGGTTAAGATCATGTTTACTTTTGATATACAACATGTATACAGTATGTTGCAGAGCATGTTTATCACTACATTATAAAGAACGTTTATTTCTATGTTATGTAAACCTTATACTATACTATTACTGTTTGGTATTGATATAATTACAATAATTAGAGGTTTCCTTTTTATTTTTTTATATAGATAGCCTTGATTTTTCTATATATAACATTTAGAGTATGTGGACCATATTTTTCAAGTGTTGGGGTTAGGTGCACAACAAAAGCGTACAAAATAAGGAATTTAAAAATTTTCACACCATGATCAATGTCATAATGTCATCATCAATTATGTTCCACCTGATTGAAAACCTAAGGATCTCATATGATTTAATTAATCATGAAAAATAAAAAATTGATGTCACACCTCATTTGATTTTGATCGAATGCATGTTGCTCATTGCTTACAGTCATTGCTTAAAGGAACTAAAGTTGGAACCCTATAGATCATCCAAACACACTTAAAAACAAATTTTGGATCATATATTATTAATTTATGGGTGCTAACATAGATAAATGATGAATCCTTTAATGCCCACTCAATCACTGCAACACTGCCCCTTCGATTAAGGAGGAAGAACTTGGACTGAGGTGCTCAGAATGACCACTTATCTCTCTAGGAAGTGGGAGGGAGGAAAGAGGGGCTCTCAAAATCATAGGACAAATAGTAACCCAAATAGTGATGTCTTCTCAGCTTATATAGTCAGGGTTAACTCTCTAAAATTGTACTTAATCCCCTTGAATATATTTAACTTCCTAAATAAGCACTAAAACATCACCAATGACACTTAAAAATTGATGTAAATGTGATGATTATTTTATCACTTACGTATAGAATTAAAAATAGGTTATGTTATAAAATTTTAGTCATTAAGTTGAATATTCTCTCCCAATATTATTTTAACGAACCTTGAATAAATTATTATTCATTCGTAAAATATTTTTCCTCATATTATCTTAATTATTGTGAATACACTAAGGAAATAAATTCACTTTCTATTATTATAAACTTGAATAATAGTGAATTTATTTATTTATTGTGATTAATCAAACTCATATATATCTTGATCCCCATTTTGTGGCCCACCATGTCATAAAACTCAATTCATTATAATTGGTAAAGCTTCTAGATATGCTTTGTGTGTGACCATTTAAGACCTTGTCTTGGTATATTCGAGTCATAATCATAGATCAAGAGTAGTATGTAGTAACAAATCATGGCCCCTGAGGAGATAGGGTTTTTTTATAGAAATGAAAACCTCCTATGATCATACACTGTGTAATATAATCTCTTTGTCTCATGATAACTAATAAATAAGGATTCGCACTCTGTATTATCATCCTTTATTGTTTTATTATTTCATGTACTTATTGGATTGATGTGCCTTCTTATATTATAGATCTGTATTTAGTAAATGTGCCACTATCATGATCAATTGGGACCAAGATATCTCTTTTTTATGGAAGAAAAAAATAATATCTTGATTATTAAGTCAAATTCTAATGATGAACCCAATGCAATATACCTCTCCATGATATAAATATCATGGTTTTTGTATTTCCTCAAAGTATGTAATAAAATGGTACACATTGATAATGATCTTAATCCAAGAGACCAATACACGTGTACACAGAAAGGAACATCCAATGACACCTATAACATGTGGTGTTCCTAGTAGCAGGTTAGTCCTCATGATCTCCTATACTCAAGATCACCAAGTGAAAACTTAATGAGAATTAGTCCTAATACTTATGACCCCCCAACACTTGATAGTAAGACATCATATGTGTCCCATCAGTATAATTCATCTATACCATAAAAAATGTTTTTAAGATTACTGTCACAGTATCTCAAGGTTCTCATTATAGTTGAAAACTGCTATAACTACTTTGATATGAAAAAAATATAATGAAATTATTATGTAAATAGTGGAAGTGGAAGTATGAACCCTATTATAGTAAGAATACATCTTGCATAACTCACTATATACATGATATGGTGATCAAAAGTACTTCTCAAGTTGGCTCTAGGGTATAAAATTTGATAATAATCCCACTTGACCTAAATCCAACTTTCTAACCATCAACCCGTTAGCTCCCACATGATATAAGAATTATTATATTTAGATATATATTTATTCATTGGGCCTTCCATGTTTTCCTATATGGTTACTCTTCTATCGGGGACTTCTACTCCATGAGTGAGACTTCAATCACTGAGTATATTCCTTTTTTCCTCTATCTAAACTTGACATGTTAGCTAGTACCATTATCATAAGATTATCACAATTTATAATATGAAAATACTTTACTTTCAAGGTTTTATTCCAATAACTAGAATAAATCATTATTTATTTTATAATACTTCTCTAGTTGCATTAGAATCAACAACATACTTGGTATCTTTATATATGGATACCATTAGATTCTATGATATAATCTTCTTCATTACCTTATCCTTACTACGATATTAGATCAAATTGATCCATAAGATGAATATTATATATCCCCTTATAACTATTTTTCCTTCCCCACCAAGTACCAAATACATATCCCTTATATTTTCTCAAGTACTATTGGATAGCTCTGTTTGCTTCCCATACAGTTCTCTTGGATTCATATGACATTTTCCTTCCATAATGCTTGTGTTGGTAATAAAATATCTAGTACATAACATGGAATATGTGATATATACATCACTGAAGTACATAGAGTTACATTCACCAATATAATCTCCTTCTATGTCTTATACATGTCCTCTTGGAGAGATCTATGTTATGCGGCATTAGCTAAAAATCTCTCTTGAATTGTATAAACTTGTATTTTTCAATACCTTTTCAATATATATACTTTGACTTGGTCTAAGAAACCTTATGATCCACCATAGTAAATCATTATCCCTAGTACTTGGGTTTCTATATTAAGTAAATATTTAGAGATTTACTTTTAATTTAGTCTTAACTAACTATATGACTAATAATTGTTTTCCATATATTATCAACATATTTTACCTGGAAAGCTATAGAGTTCCCACTAAACTATTGTAGATATATGAAATATTTTCACTCTGAATGGATATTCTATATGACCATGATGATTTAATTAATCCATAAATGTATCTCTACAAATTTTATTCCTTATAGAAATTATATGGTGTCACTAACCCTTTTTGGTTTCTTCATATAAACACCTTCTAAGAAATGTGATCTTGACATCAATGCCTAATATCAAGATCATATAAGTTGCTATGGAAAGTAGAATTCTAATGGATTTAAGCATGATAATTTGGTATAATCAATCAATAATTATTGGTATCATTCTTGTACTACCCATGTATAATTTCTCTTGAATACCTAGCAATGGTTTTACATCAATTGAAGAAACTAAAAAAATTTAGACTTGATTTTAGTATATGAAATCCTTTTTTTAATTCATATGAGCTTGTAAATTATATATTATTTCCATTTAATACTTCCTTGTAGAAAAAATATTCATTATTCTTACTGAATAATATATAACCTTTGAATTGGTGATCATAAAACCATCTCTATGGTTCTAAAATTCCTACACAGTATGTATCTTTGGAACATTCATTTTCCATGAGCTCTTGTGAAACTTGTTCCTATGCCAGATATTTATGCATCTCAAGCCTTAACTTTATCCAAGTCAATATTTCTCCCACTATCTCAAATAGATATGTGAACCCTTTTATAGAAATATAGTTTTTTTACTTGGTTATAACTTTCTATCGAAAGGATTTATATAATATCCTATACAAACTTTAGGATAATTAAAGAGATGCATTTTGTTATTTTCTTTGATGCAAGTTGTTTATTAGATTTGGATTAACAAAACCTTTTCATCTAAACACATTTTTTTATGAAAAAATGGATTTATTTAATATTATAACTCAAATTATATCCATTTTTATTATATTTGGTATATGTTTATGGGTTAACACTTCAATTTTAAAATCATGTATTGAAACATAATAGAAGAATTTTCATGAATTATAAGTCGAATCATTGATCCTCCTTCTACTTACATCATAGATTTGATGTTTATAATAAAATGAGAGTTTAGGAATAAATTCACTTGACATTTTAATGATCAATTAATACTTGTAAGTCTCATCATTGATCCTACTTTTACTAACATCCTAGATCTGATGTATAGGAAAGTGCAAGTTTAAGAATAAATCCACTCTACATTTTCATGATTAATGAATGCTTGGTTAAGATATTATTCATCTAAATGTCTTGAAACATATCATGTCTCCTAACAAAGAATATTACTTTATCTATTCTTACATTCCTTAAATGAACAAATTAATCTCATGATTTACATGAATTTACCTATAAATTCTACTTGAAATAGTTTGTAAGTATCTTGTTAAACTATTTTTAGAAGATTTGTTTCTATATTACCTTTATCTATTAAGGTTTCTTTGTCTAAAACATGATTATTAAGTGCATTGATTATACTTAAGATTTTTAGATACAGATATTCTGAACACCATACTAGGCATATCCTTGAAAAATAATTTTAGTTTTACTTGAAAAAGAATTATTTATCCACAACTTGGACTTATTAAGTCTTATATTTTATATTAATAATTAATTTTCAATAATTCAACAATAATATAACTATAATTTTAGTATGAAATACCAACAACAACATTTATTATTTAAAATAAATAATACTTGTGTCCAATGGACACATGAGATAAATTTTTTGGTAATACCTAATAAAATTTCTGCTAGAATCATTCAAGTTAGAAAAACAAAAGTCATGTTCCTATCACTACAACATATGAATCACCCTTCCATAGATACTTAGAGAATTAACCTCACTTATTGTAATGTTTCCTAACAAACTTGGTTACTGTATTTGGATAAAAATGTGTGTCACTGGTAAGTTGTTTTACCGAAGGTATGTTATTGGTATCCTAAATTGTTTTACCCTAATGAGAATTGTACTAGTAAGGGGTTGATCCACATAGAAACAGAATTTGTTTTTGTCTTGATTATCTAGATTTGTATTTTTGTATTAGTGAAGTGTACTAAATTTAGAGTCGATTTTTAATGTTTGGATAAAAAGGTAATTGGATTTAAACTTATATATCAAATTACTTAACGGATAAAGGAAAATACGAAAAATTGGTTTTAATGAAAATATGGAGGGAAATGAGTTAGGGATGTGGATTATTAAGAGGTTTTTTATTGAATAAAATTGTTTATGAGGTTGTGTTGTTCATAATAACCCAACACTCTAGGTTTCAATTTGTAACAAGGTTTACTTAGTCTGATAAACTTATGTCTAGAGATGAGGAAATTGACTCAGTGGTATGGTAGTCAGTGTTTCACAGTTATTTATTAGGATTAGCCCATTTCGAGTTGATGAATACTTCCAATTATCATGAAAGTATTTATTGTTATTCTTCTTTTGAGTCCCTAAAAATTCTGCCATTGGTCTGGCTCAGAATTTTCAGTGATAAAATGAAGTGATTAAATAAGAATAAGAAGAGGTTAATAGAACAAACACATTCATAATCAAATAATCTAAATTACAACTCTTTCATCACCCACAACCCCAACACACTGGGTATTTAGTGAAACATATAATAAAATATAAAAAATGAGCCCTCGATACCTGATGTGATCATCATAGAAGCTTTGAGGAGAGATTGGCTCTTCGATAGAATGGTAGAATGGCGAAGTAGTTGAATGATGGTAGTATGACAGCAGAGCAACATAACTTCTTTCCTTAAGACCTTCACACCCTCCTCTTTTTTTTGAACCAGAGGCCAAGGAATCTATTTATAGAAAATAAAAGTACACGGCATATGCCAAAATTATATGCCATGTAGTCCCATCAATGCTATTTTGTCATATTTTTTATTTCCAGTGGGTGACCTAACATGCCGTCTTTGACTTGGAACACGACACCACCTGGTAGGTGGATATACATGGTGTGTAGCACCACTATACACTGTGTGTACTCTCTTTAATTAGACACCAACCTCTTCTAGAATGGGAGACACGACTTATAGATGATGTACATGGCCTGTAAATGTCAACCAACCACATAGGCATGTAGAATTATTCTCAACCACCAACCGCTTCTAGAAGACTATACACAACATGTAGCTTTTATACACAATGTATACATGCTTCTAGTAACTTTTCCATGTAATTTTCCTAACCAATCCATGTCTGAGTCTGAATGTACATGACATATATATATTTACATGCCATGTAGTTGTAAATTTTGCTCAGTTCCCCCCCGATTTGTGTGTTTTGGCAAGAAATCACCTAAAAATGAACAAGATCACCAAAATCAAAGTATTTTTCCACTAAGTAGTATTTATTTTCTAAAGACATGTTTTTATTTTCAATAAAGTATGTGGAAATGTATACACAAATCAAGTGCATCAAACTCCCCTATACTTAGTCATTTTCTTTCCCTCGAGAAAATCTCAACATCTAATTAAATGAGTCTATATTTTTAAAGGAAGGAATTCAGTTAATCATAAATGTAAATGATATAGTCACAGGAGAAAATTATAAAAAGTTAAAAAACAGTTTCAATTCATAAGATATTCTAATCATGCCTTATATACAATTAAATTAACTACTTTGATCCTCCTTTAAAAACACGTTTCAACCTTTTAAAAATGGGCAAGCCACTTGATGATCAACCTCACCAATAATATACTCAACACTCAAGTAATTTTAAATCAAAGTTATGCTTAATCAAATATATATACACTCTATCCATATATTTTCAAGAAATATAGTTCTATACTTCAGAAAATTGATTTACAAAAATCATGAGGGCTTTTCAATAAGGATCAGATGTCTCTGTATCTAAGGGATGGTAGTTAAAGATGTGAAAAATAACTCTGAGGCTTGAAAAATGAGACTAAATTCTTTAAATAACAGTGCATGATATTCAAAATTAATCTCAATGTAAAATCATCCTCAACAATCTCTATCAAATGATCTCATCACCACCATCTCCATTAGTTAGGTTGGGTTCCCAAACCAATAAGTGAGTATAAGGTTCCTTTTTCTATATCATTTTTTTAATAGAACAAATAGGACCTTTTATAAATTCAAAAAATAGGGGTTTGGAACCCCTTTTTCCCCAAATTAACAAGAGGATCTCCCCCATACTTAATTTCATGACAATTCAAAAAAATATACCATGTACTACCAATTCCTTCTTTTAAGCTCAAGTGAATAATCATGAAAAATTATAAAAGAATTAGAGTAGGAAGGGAAATAGGCTTATAATATGGATTATTATAAAGGTTATTCATGGTTTCTAAGGGCTTCATGAAGATCATATATAGGGTAGGTCTCAAGATAAAGGGGTTGAAACAATCTACTGCCTCAATCATTTTAATGTAATTAAAAAATTATTCATGTTTCGAAAAGAAAACTGCAAATTATGGTAGTTATGTATATCCTAAGAATCTATCAAGAAAGATGGTATTATAAAGAATAAAATAAGGGTTAAGCATACCTCTCAGGAGTCAGAAAAAAATAAAGATACAATCAGGCTGTGACTTGCATATAAATGATTACCCTAATCAATGTAATTATCCAAGGATTACAAGTTACAATTTAAACTATATCTGCATTCATTTTAAAATACTTAAGAACCAAAAATAAGCATGAAACTTTTAAAAATTTTCAAATTTTTGCTTTATTATGTAGAAATATTATTAACCAAAATTTCTTCACGTTTTCAAATATGTTTCCCAATAATGATGTCTCCTAGATGATGGTAAAGGCAAAGACTAAGGTGGTTGAGAGACAATCCCCCATACTTAATAGCGCACATGGTACACCAAGTGCCACATAAAGGAGGAGAAGATAATGTGGGGAAACAATAGTGGACCAGAATGAGGCAAAGTAAGGAAATAAGGAAATCGAGAAAAAAAAAGAAAATAATGGAATACTGAAAAAACAATACTCCCCTTGTTTCCAGGTGAATAAAAATAGGAAGTGGTGGAGAAGTATAACCCAAAGTGTGATAGAGTACATGAGATGGTCGTGGAGAGAGAACACTGCAAGTATACACAACATACATAGGAATAAGATATCACAAAAATATATATAATGGAAAATATGTGTCCAAAAACCAGTCAGGGGGTCATCTTAGAAGAGGTATCATCCAGTATAGAAAAGGTCAAAAGAGAAGGATCTGGAGCCATGAAAACTAGAGGCTCAGAATCTTAACTTAGAAGAGAAGCCGTAGGAGTCGGATTCATAGGATCTAGACTCAGAATAGAAGGCAGGACAGTGAGCCCTGGACTGGTAGAAGTAGTAGTAGCATCTGGCCCCATAGTGGAGATAAGAACTGAATCCGTAGCTAGTGCTGTAAACGGTGGTGGAGCTGTGAAAGAAGGTCCAGGATCTAAGGGAGGATCAGAGGGAAAAGGATATATCGACTAAGGTTGAGGAGGTAGGGGATAGTATAGGGAATAAAATAAGGAATTCCAAAATAAGGGGTTGGGGTGGCGAAGCGGGAAGGGGTGGGGAAGGAGGTGCATGGGCGTCAGTGGGGGCAGGAGGGGCGGCAGGGGGTAGTGGTGGTTCCTGGGAAAGAACGTAAGTGCACCCTTACTTCCGGACCAATCCTGTAGAGACCCAAATCTTGACATACATAGAAATTAATTTACTTTTGCAGAATACTTAATACATAACAAAAAAACACACGGACCGTAATAGTTTAGTGTCTTTGGAAACTCGGAACATAATCTTCTAATCGTGGTGAAATATCTTCAAAATCTCCCATAAAGATCTTCCCCTTTTGTTTTATTACCTAAAACCTTTCTCTATATCCTAGGGAAAAGAAAAGATATAAAGGGTGAGCTCAAATGCTCAGTAAGGGTAAGAATTGAGAAAATAAAACAAACCATATACATTTGAATATAAAAACATGAACATAATGTTTAAACAACAAAATCTTGAGCAATAACATAAAACATGGCTGTACGTAAGTCATAGATCATAATGGAACATCAATCATGATAAAGTATCTTGGAAATAAAACTTGTAATTGTGGAAAAGCATTAATCACATGATATTATTTCCATAGTAGTCAAGGCAATTCTGCCAAGACCATCTTAGTGGACAGAGTACCTTTCTGAATCGAGTTCACTCCTCGTTCCAGCCCTATATCAATGAATCGGATTAACTTACCGTTCCATCCATGTCTATATCATGAGATATAAATATTTACCCAATTAATTTGAGGGAGATATAGGTCCCACCCATCTCATAATGAAATCATTCTTACATGTTCCAAAACATAAACATAAATCATTAATCATAACCCAAAGAATAAAATGGGTTTCATAAACATCATTCCATCATAACATAATCCATATAAAACAAATGGATATCATTTCATCATAATAAAAGTGAAACCATGTAAATCATAGATACATTACACTTGAAAGATAAACATATTAAATAATTTCTCCTTAGATGGAAAATAGTTTTGATAAAACACATTAAAGGAATTCTTGAGGAAAATATCCTTTCTTCTTCAAAATCATTTTCTTATCACAAAATACCATGAAATTTTAAAAGAAATGTATTTTGTTGAAAATAATCATCCAATCTTGTAGAGGAAGATTCATGAAAATGAGGCGTTATGAAACCATAAAAATCCGTTCACACCATATAATTTAAAAATAACATTGTCCTCGTACTTTTGTTGGAAAAGTCAAAAAGTACCTTATATGATAACCAAAGGAAAGATTCTATCCATACTATGTGGTAAAAAGTAAATAAAGGGTAAAAATGGATTTAAACATTCATGGAAGAATATTAAACATTTTATGAAAACATTTTTATAAAACATGGTCATGGATGATAAACGTAACCCCAGTAAATACTTACGTATAAGCAATCTCAGATAAAAATGAGATTGAAAATTTATCCCTTACCTTATGTCCGATATGCTTCGTATGATTCTGAACCTCCAGTATAATGATTTAAATAATGTCATTGACTTATTAAAGAATCATATTCATTGTTATTATATCATATATGGTTCACTTATGACTTTATATTACCTGTTATTTTGTAAATTCCATGTTAAAGCACCGTTTTAGGTAAAATCGTTTCATTTATCATACGAGTTTCAAATTGTTGTTGTTGATATTATTACTTATATCATGATTTAAATAATTCCATAATGTAAAAAATTATTTATATATAATATATATTCATCATATAAATATATATGATAGATCGATAAATGGAATGAAATACACAGTTCATGGAGACGGTAGGTCGTACGTACGCATGGACGCTGTTTTCGTTTCCTTATTGAATTGAATGGAATTAAGTAGATGACATACAAACATATATATATATATATATACATAAATCCAGTATCATTATTATGTCATATATTTAATTATTATTCATTATATATACTTTATAATCATTCATGAATGGTTAACATGGAGAATGAATCTCATCACGTCGTGGAGACGGTAGTCCGTACGTACGCACGAGCAATGATATCATTCCCATGATCATGGAATTGTATTGAAGTGTATGTATAATATTTAAGAATCAATATCACTTTACAATAATCATATATAGTTATTTATTTACACCATTATACCCATCCATGTAAGGTGGTGGTCGAAAACAGATTACACCACGGCGTGGAGACGGTATTCCGTACGTACGCACGTGCGGTGATTTTGTTTTCCGTAGGATGGATAGAAGGTGAAATAAGGTTGTTTAATATTTATAATAACATATAATTATATAAGTAATACTTATGTTATTACATTATAATGATACAACTAAAGAAGAAGAAGTAGAAGAAGAAAGAAACTTGATAGAATCGGAAGAAGAGATTACCTCTTCTTCGACGCACCTCCTTTAAGCTTCCTCTTAAAAAAGTAGAGTTGGTATTTTGAGAAGACCAGAACCTCCATAATGTTTCTAGGGAAGTGGATAAGAAAAATGGGTAGGTTTTGGCCAAGCTTCAAGGCTAAAAAGGGTGTGAAGAGAAGAGGGAAGGGGTTCCCTTTTTATAAGGGAGGAGAGGGGCACCTTTGGAAAAACTTAAAATATTATTTTATAATAAAGTCATATTCGGTTTATAATAGCTTAAAATTGATTTATTTTGAAGATAATGTGGTTATGGGTCTAAATCCTCTCAACCAATAGGTTTTAGACAAGTTGAGGTTACTATTTTAACCTTATCATTTAGATTTAACTCTAAGTTAAATAATTTAACCTTTACCATGTCTTCTTGTTTTCTTACACTATACGGTTAATAAACTTACTATAACAATACAAAAAAACCCCAATGAGTTAATTATTAATATATATAACCTTATCTAAGTCATTTGGCCGAACCTTATATTTTTAGGAATATAATAAAAATTAATAATATAATATTTGTTTTAAAAACTATTTTATATCAATTTTGACACTACTTGGTAATTGATTTTTGTGAAAATCTTAACATCATGATTAGTTAGAAAAAAGTTAATTAAATCAATAATAACATGTCTTATTAACCTATTAAATTAGAGGAATTTATAAAAAGTCTCAAATTACAATTATTTTGATATTTATAACATCAATTATGTTAATATTTCATTAATAAGATAATTACTGCATCCTCATTGTGTCATAAATAAATTAAATTATTTAATGTATAAAAATTATAAATAAAATAAAATAATGTAGGAAATATTTTTATCTTTATAATGAATATTTAAAGTCGAATTTATCTTATGTATAGACCTATATTAAAAATTATTTATTTATTAAACTTTGATTTTAACTATTTAACCCTTCTTTAAATAAATTAATAATAAATGTCCTAATCTAATCCAAGTGGACCTAAATGGTCATATTTTATTCCTAAGGTTGTTTTTGGTCGAATTAAACTTATCTAATAGAATTATGATATGTGTTAGGGTAATAATAATATCATTTTTACCATTAATTACCCTATTTACTTTTAACCGTGGTAAATAAAAGTAAAAAGTTACTATTCACCAAAAATTATTTTCATCTCATTGAATCACATTTTAGTCCTTGATATTAACCGTGTCTCTCGGATTTTCGAAATTACACTCACAGAAGCGGTTAAATTAAGTTTTATGTGAATTTTCAAATTCTCCTAGGAGGTGGGTAAAAGACGGTGAAAAGTTCAATAAAATTTTTATATTTCTAAAATTATTATAAAATGACTCCAATGAATTTCATTGAACTTATATAGGTATTATGTATCAATTTTGACCTAAAATAAATTTAAATGAAATAAATAATTATTTAAATAAAAAGTTGGTTTTTAAATAGTAACCCAGTGTTTTCACTATTCATCAAAAATTGAAAGTTTTCAGAAAAATAAAAAAAATTCACCCTAGAATAATTTCGATATTCCGAATCAAAAAATGAAGTCCATTTTGAAATATAAAATTTATAAAATTCTAAAAAGTGGGTATTACTATTCATAATGGCTAGTTTATATAATATTTAAGAACATATCGTTGTTTAATGAAACTCGGTATTGTATACAACACACGTTATCGTGGAAGGTCGCGATTGCATGTAATGAAAGCCAAGTCAGGGTTGTGTGTAGTGTAAGATTCATTTGTTGTTGCGTATAATATAATCCAACCATATTTCATTTATACATTGAATATATATATACACTCAATGTTGCGTAAAATAACTTCTATCAAACGAACTTGAAATTGTGTGTAACACGATCCAAGAATAGTGTTGCGTATACTGCAAGCTAATACGGTGTTGCGTATAGCACAAACTAATTTTGGTGTAGCGTACAACACAAGACATCAATGAAATTAAAAATAATATTTTTCATAAAATATCGGGGTGTTACATTCTACCCCCCTTAAAATGAATTTCGCCCTCGAAATTCATCGGGGTTATAAATGGTTTAATACTTGAAAGTTTCTTTAATAGAAACCCACATCGTAAAAAGGAATACCAAAACTTATCTTTAAAAACTAAAGTATGAAACATAACGGTTACCAAAATTAACAAATCACTGGGTTTCCACATAGGAGAACATAGGTGAAAATATGGATATGGAAGAGAAATCTAACTGTCAAGTTCTGATGGAGAGTGGTAGAGAAAATGGCTATGAAAAATCCAATAATCGCAAAGCCATAAATTTTTGATGATCTAAGGTACCATCTGATTCATCGGATATAAGGGAACTATGAAAACATTTTTGGTTTTCAAGATCATTTCCCTAAAGTTGAAGAATTTAAATTAGAAGAAATACTTACTTTATTTCGGTATAATCTCTCCGTTTTTCATGCCTTGAACAATTTACACTTCATCTCTTAAAGAAATGAAGTTGAATTTTTCATTCGTGAGGTGTTAGCAAATCATGTGATAGAATGATGGGTCATTACATTTCTCTCAAACAAAAGGTTAGAAAAAGTTATCAAATATACATAAGTCCATCTATGGTGAGGTTAATCTAATATGATTCAAAAAATGGACTTATACTTCATCTATCATACCGCTTAATAAAACTATTTTTTATTAACCAGAGACTTCCAGTAGGCCAGTGGTAGGTGATAAAGGCATGTCACACTTCAGTTGTGAGTTTGATTCCCACAGCCTTGTCCAAAGCGACGGGTCTTCACTTGTCCTATGTGTTTTCCTTTTTCTAAAACTATACTATTATAACATTTTAGAAATAATATCGAAAAACAAGTTCTATCTTTAAATAATACTATCTTATGTCCAACATAATCCAATCCAATCTTTAGTCTTATTCAAAATACATCCGTCCAATCTCATAGTATAAAGAAAATGATTACCAGAGAGGTCATATAACAAGCATGTGAATACTATCATTTATCTCCCATATATCATAAGATATATATCTTGTTGGTCATATTCCAAACATGTTAATACCTTAATCATGTATTCTTTTGAAACATGAATTACCATAGAACCTTAGCGAAAAGATGAATGCTGAAAGTTAACTTATTCCACATACCAAAATCCCAAAATCTCTATATACTCAAACCATGATATCACTTTGTCCTTATATCAGTCATGAGCTCATGAATACTATAAATTTTCATTTTCTCTTTATCCCTTCATTATGCGCATATCACCTTCTTTCCAAAAATATCTTAATAACTATTCATGGTTACCAGTACCATTCAACATATACTTTCAAATACTTTAGGAAAATAAAAGTGTAACAATCCTTAGATGTTTCTTTATTCCATAGTACCATTAAATTAGCTATACAACATAACTCTTGATAAACATACAATCATTCCACTACCTTCTTAAACCATTGACCAAGCTTCAACACTTCTTTCATCTCATATATAATTTGTAGTCTCCTCATCATAATCCACATAAATACTACTCATATGACCAAGCTGATTCTCTTCATGAGATTTTCCCTTAGGGCATTGGTTTTCATAATGCCCATACATTCCACATTTAAAACATCTAATCATTGTTGATGTCATAGCAATACCATTATCCTTATCTGTGGTTTTAACTGAACATTTTCCTTTACACTTACTGGATTTGTGTCCTTCTTTTCCACACCCAAAGCACCTTCCAGTTCCTTTGAAACATTCTCCCTCATGCCTCTTCCCACATGATTTACATGAGGGAAATTGAACTTTATTTCCTCTATGATCATCATGAAACTCCGTCTTTCTCTTATTAGATGAGTCGGGAGCTTACCAAAGTTGAGATTATTGATCATATTATGAGATTTATGATTAGGCATAATAATGATATGTGGACTTCCATATCCAATTCCATTTGGTTGCTCTTGAAGAATATCATTCCATTGTCCATCATATCCTCCATTATTGTGAATCTTCCTATTTCCAGCCATTTTCTAAAACCCAAAAAGAATAGTGTGAGAGGCCAAAATCATAATCAAGGGGGAGTAACTTCAATATCGAACATCTTAGGTTTAATTCTAATATCATTACCATAATTCTAAGACTATAACCTATACTTATACTTAACCTTAGGGACATCCCTAGACATACCTTAGAAATATCTCTAGGGATCTCACTAAAGTTTTCGGATCCTAGTTTCTAAAGGTTGACTAAACCTTTCCTCTGATACCAACTGTAGAGACCCAAAACTCGACGTACATAGAAATTACTTTAATTTTGCGGAATACTTAATACATAACAAAAAAAATACACAAGGATGGTAATAGTTTAGTGTCTTTGGAAACTCGGACCATAATCTTCTAATCGTGGTGAAATATCTTCAACATCTCCCATAAAGATCTTCCCCTTTTGTTTTCCTTCCTAAAACCTTTCTTTATATCCTAGGGAAAAGAAAACATAAAAAGGGTGAGCTAAAATGCTCAGTAAGGGTAATAATGGAGAAAATAAAACAAACCATATACATTTGAACATAAAAACATGAACATAATGTTTAAACAACAAAATCTTGAGCAATGACATAAAACATGGCAGTACGTAAGGCATAGATCATAATAGAACATCAATCATGATAAAATATATTGGAAATTAAACTTAAAATTGTGGAAAAACATTAATCACATGATATGATTTCCATAGAAACCAAGACATTGCTGCCAAGACCATCTTAGTGGACAAAATCCCTTTCTGAATCGAGTTCACTCCTCGTTCCAGTCCTGTATCACTGAACCGGATTAACTTACCATTCTAGCCATGTCTATCTCATGAGATATAAATCTTTACACAATGAATTGGAGGGAGATATAGGTCTCATCCATCTCATAATGAAATCATTCTTACGTGTGCCACAACATAAACATAAATCATTCATCAAAACCCAAAGAATAAAATGGGTTTCATAAACATCATTCCATCATAACATAATCCATATAAAACAAATGGATATCATTTCATCATAAGAAAAGTGAAACCATGTAAATAATAGAGACATTACACTTGAAACATAAAAATATTAAATAATTTCTCCTTAGATGGAAAATAGTTTTGATAAAACACATGAAATGAATTCTTGAGGAAAATATCCTTTCTTCTTCAAAATCATTTTATTTTCACAAAATTCCATGAAATTTTAAAAGAAAAGGGTTTTTTTGAAAATAATCATGAAATATTGGAGAGTAATCTTCAGGAAAATTAGGCGTTATGAAACTGTAAAAATTCGTTCATGCTGTATAAGTTAAAAATAACATTCTCCTCGTACTTTTGTCAGAAAAGTCAAAACATACCTTATATGGTAACCAAAGGAAAGATTCCATCCATACTATGTGGTAAGAATTCAATAAAGGGTAAAAATGGATTTAAACATTCATGGAATAATATTAAACATTTTATAAAAACATTTTTATAAAACATGGTCATGTATGATAAACGTAACCCTAGTAAATACTTACGTATAAGCAATCTCGGATAAAAATGAGATTGAAAATTTATCCCCTACCTTATGTCTGATATGCTTCATATGTTTCCGAACCTCTTGTATAATGATTTAAATAATGTAATTGACTTATTACAGAATCATATTCATTTTTATGATATCATATATGGTTCACTTATGACTTTATATTACCATTTCTTTTGTAAATTCCATGTTGAAGTACCGTTTTGGGTAAACTCGTTTCATTTATCGTACGAGTTTCAACTTGTTGTTCTTGATATTTTTACTTATATATTGATTTAAATAATTCCAGAATGTAAAAAATTATTTATATATAATATATATTAAGCATATAAATATATATGATAGATCGATAAATGGAATGAAATACACTGTTCATGGAGACGGTAGGCCGTACATATGCATGAACGCTATTTTCGTTTCCTTATTGAATTGAATGAAATTAAGTAGATGACATACATACATATATATATATATATATAAAAATAAATCCAGTATCTTTATTATTTCATATATTTCATCATTATTCATTATAAATACTTTATAATCATTCATGAATGGTTAACATGGAGAATGAATCTAATCGCATCATGGAGACGGTAGTCCGTACGTACACACAAGCGATGATATCATTCCCATGATCGTGGAATTGTATTGAAGTGTATGTATAATATTTAAGAATCAATATAACTTTAAAATAATCACATATATTTATTTAGTTACACCATTATACCCATCCAAGTAAGGTGGTGGTCGAAAACAGATTACACCACGGCGTGGAGACGGTAGTCCGTACGTACGCACGCGCGGTGATTTCATTTTTCATTGGATGGATAGAAGGTGAAATAGTGTTGTTTCATAATTATAATAACATATCAGTATATTAGTAATACTTATGTTATTACATTATAATGATACAACTAGAGAATAAGAAGTATAAGAAGAAAGAAACTTGAGAGAATCAGAAGAAGAGATTACCTCTTCTTCGACGCACCTCCTTTAAGCTTCCTCTTAAGGAAGTAGAGTTGGTCTTTTGAGAAGACAAGAACCTCCAGAATGTTACTAGGTAAGTGGATAAGATAAATGGGTAGGGGTTGGCTGAGCTTCGAGGCTCAAAATGGTGTAAAGAGAAGAGGGAAGGGGTGCCCTTTTTATATGGGAGGAGAGGGGCACCTTTGGAAAAACTTAAAATATTATTTTATAATAAAGTCATATTCGGTTTATAATAGCTCCAAATTGATTTATTTAGAAGTTAATGTGGGTATGGTTCACAATAATCTCAACCAATATGTTTTATACAAGTTTAGGTTACTATTTTAACCTTATCATTTAGATTTAACTCTAAGTTAAATAATTTAACCTTTACTGTGTCTTCTTGTTTTCTTACACTATATGGTTAATAAACTTATTATAACAAGACAAAAGAACCCCATGTGTTTCATTATTAATATATATAACCTTATCTAAGTCATTTTGACGAACCTTAGATTTTTAGGAATATAATAACAATTAATAATATAATATTTGTTTTAAAAACTATTTTATGTCAATTTTGACACTATTTGGTAATCTATTTTTGTGAAAATCTTAACAGCCTTATTAGTTCGAAAAAAGTTAATTAAATCAATAATAAAATTTCATATTAACATAGAAAATTAGTTTAATTCATAAAAAGTCTCAAATTACATTAATTGGGTATTTATAACATCAATTATGTTAATATTTCATTAATAAGATAATTACTGCATCATTATTGTGTCATAAATAACTTAACTTATTTAATGTCTCAAAATTATTAATAAAATATAATTATGTAGGAAATAGTTTTATATTTATAATGAATATTTATAGTCGAATTTATCTTATGTATATCCCTATATTAAAAATGATTTAGTTATTAAACTTTGATTTTAACTATTTTAACCCTTCTTTAAATAAATTAATAATAAATGTCCTAATCTAATCCAAGTGGACCTAAATGGTCATATTTTATTCCTAAGGTTGTTTTTGGTCGAATTAAACTTATCCAATAGAATTAGGACATGTGTTAGGGTAATAATAATATCATTTTTACCCTTAATTACCCTATTTACTTTTAACCATGGTAAATGAATGTAAAAAGTTACTATTTACAAAAAATTATTTAATCTCATTGAATCAAATTTTAGTCCTTGATATTAACCGTGTCTCTCAGATTTTTGAAATTCCACTCACAGAAGTGGTAAAATTAAGTTTTATGTGAATTTTCAAATTCTCCTAGGAGGTGGGTAAAAGACGGTGAAAAGTTCAATAAAATTTTTATATTTCTAAAATTATTATAAAATGACTCCAATAAATTTCATTGAACTTATATAGGTATTATGTATCAATTTTTTCCTAAAATAAATTTAAAATAAATAAATAAATATTTAAATAAAAAGTCAGTTTTTAAATAGTAACCCAGTGTTTTCACTATTCATAAAAAATTGAAAGTTTTCAGAAAAATACCAAAAATTTACCCGAGGATAATTTTGATATTACGAATCCAAAAATGAATTCCATTTTGAAAGATAAAATTTATAAAATTCCAAAAAGTGGGTATTACTATTCATAATGGCTAGTTTATATAATATTTTAATAACATATCGTTGTTTAGTGAAACTCGGTGTTGCGTACAACACACGCTATCGTGGAAGGTTGCGATTGCGTGTAATGAAAGCCAAGTCAGGATTGTGTGTAGTGAAAGATTCATTTGTTGTTGCGTATAATAGAATCCAACCATATTTCATTTATACATTGAATATATATATATATATACTCAATGTTGCGTAAAATAACTTCTATCAAACGAACTTGAAATTGTGTGTAACACGAGCCAAGAATAGTGTTGCGTATACTGCAAGCTAATACGGTGTTGCGTATAGTACAATCTAATTTTGGTGTAGCGTAAACCACAAGATATTAATGAAATTAAAAACAATATTTTTCATAAATTCTCGTGGTGTTACATTCTACCCCCCTTAAAATGAATTTCTCCCTCGAAATTCGTCGGGGTTATAAATGGTTTACTACTCGAATGTTTCTTTAATAGAAACCCAAATCGTAAAAAGGAATACCGAAACTTTCTTTAAAAACTAAATTATGAAACGTAACGGTTACCCAAATTAACAAATCACTGGGTTTCCACATAGGAGAACATAGGTGAAAATATGGATATGGAAGAGAAATATAATTATCAAGTTCTGATGGAGAGTGGTAGAGAACATGGCTATGAAAAAGCCAACAATCACAAAGCCATAAATTTGTGATGATCTAAGGTACCATATGATTCATCGGATATAAGGGCACTAGGAAAACATTTTTGGTTTTCAAGATCATTTCCCTAAAGTTGAAGAATTTCAATTAGAAGAAATACTTACTTTATTTTGGTATAATCTCGCCATTTTTCAGGCCTTGAACAATTTCCACTTCATCTCTTAAAGAAATGAAGTTGAATTTTTCATTTGTGAGGTGTTAGAAAATCATGTGATAGAATGATGGGTCATTCTATTTGTCTCAAACAAAAGGTTATAAAAAGTTATCAAATATACATAAGTCCATCTATGGTGAGGTTAATCGTATATGGTTCCAAAAATGGACTTATACTTCATCTATCATACCGCTTAATAAAACTAGTTTCTACTAACCAGGGACTTCCTGTAGGCCAGTGGTAGGCGATAAAGGCCTGTCGCACTTCAGTTGTGGGTTCGATTCCCATAGCCTTGTCTGACGTGATGGGTTGTCGCTCGTCCTATGTTTTGTCCTTTTTCTAAAACTATACTATTATAACATTCTAGAAATAATATCAAAAAAAAGTTCTATCTTTAAATAATACTATCTTATGTACAACATAATCCAATCCAATATTTAGTCTTATCCAATATACATCTGTCCAATCTCATAGTATAAAGAATATGATTACCAGAGAGGTCATATACCAAGCATGTGAGTACTATCATTTATCTCCCATATATCATAAGATATATATCTTGTTGGTCATATTCCAAACATGTGAATACCATCATGTATTCTTTTGAAACATGAATTACCATAGAACCTTAGCGAAAACATGAATGCTGAAAGTTAACTTATTCCACATACCAAAATCCCAAAATTTCTATATACTAAAACCATGACATCACTTTGTCCTTATATCAGTCATGAGCTCATGAATACTATCAAATTATCATTTTATCTTTATCCCTTCATTATGTGCATATCACCTTGTTTCCAAAAAATATCTAAATAACCTTTCATGGTTATCAGTACCATTCAACATATACTTTAAAATACATTAGGAAAACAATAGTGTAACAATCCTTAGATGTTTTTTTTATTCCATAGTACCATTAAATTACCTATACAACATAACTCTTGATAAACATACAATCATTCCACTACTTATTAAACCATTGACCAAGCATCAACACTTCTTTCATCTCATATATCATTTGTAGTCTCCTCATCATAATCCACATAAATACTACCCATATGACCATTCTGATTCTCTTCATGAGATTTTCCCTTAGGGCATTGGTTTTGATAATGCCCATAAATTCCACATTTAAAACATCTAATCATTGTTGATGTCGTAGCAATACCATTATCCTTATCCATGGTGTTAACTGAACATTTTCCTTTGCACTTAATAGATTTCTATCCTTCTTTTCCACACCCAAATCATCTTCCAGTTACTTTGAAACATTCTCCCTCATGCCTCTTCCCACATGATTTACATGAGGTAAATTGAACTTTCTTTCCTCTATGATCATCATGATACTCCATCTTTCTCTTAATAGGTGAGTCGGGAAACTTACCAAAGTTGAGATTATTGATCATATTATGAGATTGCTGATTAGGCATAATAATGATATGTGGACTTCCAGATCCAAATTCATTTGGTTGTTCATGAATAATATCATTCCATTGTCCATCATATCCTCCATTATCATGAATCTTCCTGTTTCCAGCCATTTTCTAAAACCCAAAAAGGATAGTGCGAGAGGCCAAAATCATAATCAAGGGGGAGTAACTTCAATATCAAACATCTTAGGTTTAATTCTAATATCATTACTATAATTCTAATACTATAACCTATACTTATAATTAACCTTAGGGACATCCCTAGACATAGCTTAGAAATATCTCTAGGGATCTCACTAAAGTTCTCAGATCCTAGTTTCCAAAGGTTGACTAAACCTTTCCTCTGATACCAACTGTAGAGACCCAAAGCTTGACGTACATAGAAATTACTTTACGTTTCCTGAATACTTAATACATAACAAAAAAAATACACAAGGATGGTAATAGTTTAGTGTCTTTGGAAACTCAGAACATAATCTTCTAATCGTGGTGAAATATCTTCAACATCTCCCATAATGATCTTCCCCTTTTGTTTTCTTACCTAAAACCTTTCTTTATATCCTGGGGAAAAGAAAACATATAAAGGGTGATCTCAAATGCTATGTAAGGGTAAGAATGGAGAAAATAAAACAAACCATATACATTTGAACATAAAAACATGAACATAATGTTTAAACAACAAAATCTTGAGCAATGACATAAAACATGGCAGTACGTAAGGCATAGGTCATAATGGAACATCAATCATGATAAAATATATCGGAAATTAAATTTAAAATTGTGGAAAAACATTAAGGACATGATATGATCTCTATAGTAGCCAAAACATTTCTGCCAAGACAATCTTAGTGGACAAAGTCCCTTTCTGAATCGAGTTCACTCCCCGTTCCAGTCCTGTATCACTGAACCAGATTAACTTACCATTCCAACCATGTCTATATCATGAGATATAAATCTTTACCCAATTAATTTGAGGTAGATATAGGTCCCACCCATCTCATAATGAAATCATTCTTACGTGTGCCACAACATAAACATAAATCATTCATCAAAACCCAAAGAATAAAATGGGTTTCATAAACATAATTCCATCATAACATAATCCATATAAAACAAATGGATATAATTTCATCATAATAAAAGTTAAACCATGTAAATCATAGAGACATTACACTTGAAACATAAAAATATTAAATAATTTCTCCTTATATGGAAATAGTTTTGATAAAACACATGAAATGAATTCTTGAGGAAAATATCCTTTCTTCTTCAAAATCATTTTCTTTTCACAAAATGCCATGAGATTTTAAAAGAAAAGGGTTTTGTTAAAAACAATCATGCAATCTTGGAGAGGAAAGTTCATGAAAATGAGGCGTTATGAAACCGTAAAAATCCATTCATGCCGTATAAGTTAAAAATAACATTCTCCTCGTACTTTTGTCAGAAAAGTCAAAACGTACCTTATATGGTAACCAAAGGAAATATTCCATCCATACTATGTGGTAAGAAGTCAATAAAGGGTAAAAATGACTTTAAAAATTCATGGAATAATAGTAAACATTTTATAAAAACATTTTTAGAAAACATGGTCATGGATGATAAATGTAACCCCAGTAAATACTTACGTATAAGCAATCTCGGATAAAAATGAGATTGAAAATTTATCCCTTAACTTATGTATGATATGATTCATATGTTTCCAAACCTCCTGTATAATGATTTAAATAATGTAATTGACTTATTATAGAATAATATTCATTTTTATGATATCATATATGGTTCACTTATGACTTTATATTACCATTTCTTTTGTAAATTCCATGTTGAAGTACCGTTTTGGGTAAACTCATTTCATTTATCGTACGAGTTTCAACTTATTGTTCTTCATATTATTACTTATATATTGATTTACATAATTCCAGAATGTAAAAAATTATTTATATATAATATATATTCAGCATATAAATATATATGATAGATCAATAAATGGAATGAAATACATTGTTCATGGAGACGGTAGGCCGTACATACGCATGAACGCTGTTTTCGTTTCCTTATTGAATTGAATGGAATTAAGTAGATGACATACATACATATATACATAAATCCAGTATAATTATTATTTCATATATTTCATCATTATTCATTATATATACTTTATAATCATTCATGAATGGTTAACATGGAGAATGAATCTAATCACATCATGGAGACGGTAGTCCGTACGTACACACGAGCGATGATATCATTCCCATGATCATGGAATTGTATTGAAGTGTATGTATAATATTTCAGAATCAATATAACTTTAAAATAATCATATATATTTATTTATTTACACCATTATACCCATCCAAGTAAGGTGGTGGTCGAAAACAGATTACACCACGGCGTGGAGATGGTATTCCGTACGTACGCACGGGCGGTGATTTCATTTTCCGTTGGATGGATAGAAGGTGAAATAGTGTTGTTTCATAATTATAATAACATATCAGTATATAATTAATACTTATGTTATTACATTATAATGATACAACTAAATAAGAAGAAGTAGAAGAAGAAAGAAACTTGAGAGAATCGGAAGAAGAGATTACCTCTTCTTCGACGCACCTCCTTTAAGTTTCCTCTTAAGGAAGTAGAGTTGGTCTTTTGAGAAGCCCAGAACATCCAGAATGTTACTAGGTAAGTGTAGAAGAGAAATGGGTAGGGGTTGTCCGAGCTTCAAGGCTCAAAAGGGTGTGAAGAGAAGAGGGAAGGGGTGCCCTTTTTATAAGGGAGGAGAGGGGCACCTTTGAAAAAACTTAATATATTATTTTATAATAAAGTCATATTCGGTTTATAATAGCTCCAAATTGATTTATTTCGAAGATAATGTGGGGATGGGTCGAAATAATCTCAACCAATAGGTTTTAGACAAGTTTAGGTTACTATTTTAACCTTATCATTTAGATTTAACTCTAAGTTAAATAATTTAACCTTTACCATGTCTTCTTGTTTTCTTACACTATATGGTTAATAAACATACTATAAAAAGACAAACAAACCCCAAGTGGATCTTTATTAATATATATAACCTTATCTAAGTCATTTTTCAGAAAGTTAGATTTTTAGGAATATAATAAAAATTAATAATATAATATATTTTTTAAAAACTATTTTATGTCAATTTTGACACTATTTGGTAATTGATTTTTGTGAAAATATTAACAGCATGATTAGTTATAAAAAAGTTAATTAAATCAATAATAACATGTCCTATTAACCTAGAAAATTATTTTAATTTATAAAAAGTCTCAAATTACATTTATTTGGGTATTTATAACATCAATTATGTTAATATTTCATTAATAAGATAATTACTGCATCATCATTGTGTCATAAATAAATTAAATTACTTAATGTATAAAAATTATAAATAAAATACCATTATTTATTAAATGTTTTTAGATTTGTAATGAATTTTTATAGTTGAATTTATCGTATTTATAACCCTATATTAAAAATTATTTAGTTATTAAACTTTGATTTTAACAATTTTAACCCTTCTTTAAATAAATTAATAATAAATGTCCTAATCTAATCCAAGTGGACCTAAATGGTCATATTTTATTCCTAAGGTTGTTTTTGGTCAAATAAAACTTATCCAATAGAATTAGGACATGTGTTAGGGTAATAATAATATCATTTTTACCCTTAATTACCCTATTTACTTTTAACCGTGGTAAATAAAAGTAATAAGTTACTATTCACCAAAAATTATTTTCACCACATTGAATCAAATTTTAGTCTTTTATATTAACCATGTCTCTCATATTTTCAAAATTCCACTCACAGAAGCGGTAAAATTAAGTTTTATGTGAATTTGCAAATTCTCCTAGGAGGTGGGTAAAAGAAGGTGAAAAATTAAATAAACTTTTTATATATCTAAAATTATTATAAAATGACTCCAATGAATTTCATTGAACTTATATAGGTATTATGTATCAATTTTGACCTAAAATAAATCTAAATGAAATAAATAATTATTTAAATAAAAAGTCGGTTTTTAAATAGTAACCTAGTGTTTTCACTATTCATTAAAAATTGAAAGTTTTCAGAAAAATACCAAAAATTCACCCTAGGAAAATTTCAATATTCTAAATCCAAAAATGAAGTCCATTTTGAATGATAAAATTTATAAAAGTCCAAAAAGTGGGTATTACTATTCATAATGGCTAGTTTATATAATATTTTAATAACATATCATTGTTTAGTGAAACTCGGTATTGCGTACAACACACGCTATCATGGAAGGTCGTGATTGCGTGTAATGAAAGCCAAGTCAGGGTTGTGTGTAGTGAAAAATTCATTTGTTGTTGCGTATAATATAATCCAACCATATTTCATTTATACATTGAATATATATATACATATACACTCAATGTTGTGTAAAATAACTTCTATCAAATGAACTTGAAATTGTGTGTAACATGAGCCAAGAATAGTGTTGCGTATACATCAAGCTAATACGGTGTTGTGTATAGCACAAGCTAATTTTGGTGTAGCGTACAACACAAGACATCAATGAAATTAAAAATAATATTTTTCATAAAATCTCAGGGTGTTACAAATCCTATGAGAATAAGCATGAGAAAGTCCATCCATGGGGGGGGGGACCTAACTAGTTGTGAGGAAGGGAAGGATGAAAAACACTAAGGTGGTGTGAAAGATGGGTAGCGTAAAACCCACTGTTCAGGTTTCCCTCACGGATGGTGAACATAGCATGGAAGTAGGAGGCGACAAGGTATGAGAGGTCTGGGTAGTCCTGCCAGATGACATAGGTGAGGAGCTCCATGCCATGACCGGTCACAATCCCCATATCCTCGTGGCAGGGAAAAAGGAAAGTGCTAAAGAACTGGTGGGTGAAGTAGAGGATATGGTCAGTAATAAGGGTACTATATTGGGAAGTGGGGGTGTATCGGTGGTCATGCTCAGCGATATCCCACCACATGGAAATGAGCTAAAAGCACTTAGGGTGGGTCAGGGTGGAGATAGGGAGTGGGGTGATGGGATGAGGATAGAAACCACACCCTCGACCAAAATCGGTCATAGTAAGGGAGAAAGGTCGACCACCTAGCCGAAATCAGACCACCAGGACCGCATCGCTAGGCGTCTCCTGGTACTCGGGTCTGTCAAACTTAAAGGAAGCAGCAAACTCTAAGAATAAATCTCTGAAAATAGGAGTGATGAACTAGAAGATTGTGAGTAATAGTGTGTGACCAAGGAGATCCTCCATCTCTCCCCAGATACCCAACTGCTGAGGGATGCTGCTATCAAGATAATGACTGCTCAGTGGGATCGGGTGGTGAGAGAAGAGACACACTCTATTATGCACTAAGTTTATGACTGGGAACACCATTCAAGGGTAGGTGACACCTGTATTGCTTGGCCTAGGTGGTACACCAGTAGGGGCTGGATCTGGGGGCAGAGCGGGTACAGTAGAGAGAGGCTCGCTAGATGGGGCTGCTGCTGATGGATCAGCTGCGACTTAGGAGGGCTCAGGTGGTGTGGTAGCTTGTAGAGAAGAAAGGGAAGCACTCAGAGGCTCTATGAGAGATGGTGGAGGTGCAACGGTACAAGGACTAGCCTCTACTGAGGTGGTGGGTGGTGGATGTCACGACCCGTCCCAGTGGGGCCCACGCCGTGACTCCCCAAACCTGCCTCCAATAGGCCAGGGGCTGGTGACTAGCACCGAGTAGGCATATCACTAACATGGGAGGCATTGACTAAGTACCTGTACACACACACATGTCTCCAAGCCCACAAATGCTGAAATGTAAAACATTAAGGAACGGAAAGCATGTATACAAGTAAACCCCAACCTACAGAGTATGAAAAAAGGTAGAGTACTATAAAAGTAAACTGGGCCAGAATACAAGCCCACCAAAAACAAAAAAACAAGAGTCTGAAAACTACAAAGTCCAACCTGTAAGAAAAAAAGGTACTGGAACTGCTACTCATAGCTGTAGGAACACCTCAGCCTGTAGGGAACTCAGAAAGATCGGTCCTGTCCTAGTCCGGCTTGAACCTTGTCAAAAGGCTGCTCATCTGCACAAGACACCAGACGTGCAGGCAAAGCCCGTGCAGGGGTGAGTATAACAATACTCAGTAGAGGACCCTGAAAACCACAAAGCAGTACACAAAGTAAAGGTACAGTCATCTATGCACAGTATATGTCTACAGAACATATAGAACAAACCAGATATACTCCAAACCCAGACCCGTGGTCTAGAGACAAGTCACACAACTGCATACCCCCTTTAGGGATTCTGTTCGAAGATTCCGTGATGCACTCGTTCTGGGAGAACACACTCCACGAGTCTTATAGCTATGATGACATCTGTCTGAGAAGTGTTGTTCGTCGGGAACCATCATGAGGGGTAGCTGCACTCATTACGGGAGACACACTTTTGAGTGGGAAGTTTACGGTAGATAGAAGGCACTCATTATGAGAGACACACTCCTGAGTGGAAAGGATCATGATACACAGATGAGGATCACTGCCAGTGCCATGACGGATACCGCGACTCATCCAGATTCACCAGTTTGGTGATACACCAGCTAGGTAGAGGATCAACACCCGGTATATTTGGTCACGTCAATGCCTGACTCTAACTAGGGTCTGGAATGGATTGATGATATCACTCCGGGCCTCTCGGAGGGATGCTGACTCTATCACAGAAAGTCCAGTTGAAGGGATCATATGCCTGTAGAAGGAAACGATGGTTGACCTTTAGGGGAATGACAAGAAGGGGTACTAACCCAAAAAAAATATGTCTAGGATATGGTGAATAAGAGGACCATGCTATTTCCCAAAAAGTACACGGCGTGTAGAAAAATATACACGCCGTGTTGTCTGACCCTGGGTACTGCCCATGTACAACAACCAGTGTCTTAGGCTGGTCTTGCAGGAAAACTTAGTACATGGCGTGTAGTACGGTATACACGCCGTGTTGGGTAACTGGGGTTGGATCCGTGTACTCTGGCCATGTGCCCATACACGGTCATCAACCAGTGTACACAAACCCATGTAACTGCCACACGGGGTGACCCGCATTACTGGGCTCACCTGGCCATGTGATGGAGTACATGGTTGTGTACTTCATCCCGTGTACATGTATCCCTGAGATACACGCCGAGTCCTGCGTAGCTGCTTCTGTCACACTGTACACGCCGTGCCACCTAAAGCCGTGTGGATAATCCCGTGTCCGTGTACTACCCAAAGTATACGCTGAGATTTGGGGAAATTCCAACACACCGTGTGACTAGGGTCACATGACGTGTTATTTCTCTTTGACCTCAAAACCCTGGCCTCCGCCTCCAGCACTACACAGCGTGTTCTTCGGAAGTACACGCCGTGTATTCTGGAAATTTCTAGAAATGCAGACCTCCACCGTCGCACCTCCGGTGATGATCCATTCATCGATCCGAACACCTGATCGCCATGAAGCCTTCAGGTTTTGGTCGCCCCATCACCACAAATCCGCTTTCGGTGTTTTTGGGCCTACGATCGGCTCTGAAAACGTGTTTTGATCATCCCTCATAAAGAACGCTTGAAGAACACCCTTTCCCGATCCGATCCGATTCGTCATCCGCCATTGTCACCGCCCCTCCATAAGGTCGTTGTGGTGTCGAACCTTCGATTTGGGATCATTGCGTCGCGGAACGGGTGCGCAACGATCCTTTGTTCATCACCCCGTGAAGAACGCTAAGAAAATAATGGGAGAGGAAAATCCAATAACAAACTGAGGAATGAACCTCCGCTTTCATTCGTCACGGTGTTGATCCGCTCCTGTTAATAGGTTTAAATGGAGCAGAGATCAACATAAATAAAAACATGGATTATTTCCCCAAAATCATCCCAAAGAAAACCCTCCCGCAAGAACATACGAATCCGCGTATCAACTTGTTCATGGTTGATCCGTGTTCGTCGTTTAATACTCAAAAACGGGGAAAAGAAAAATTGAAATAACAAACCCCTACCTTTTGAAAGGATCAATCGTTGACGAAGGTGCCATGCTGCCGTTGTCGTTGAGATCCTTCAATATCGTCACAAATATTCTTGATTTCGATCCATTGTCGTTTGTCGCTGATAATTCTCTACAACGCCCTGTGGATTCGGCAGAGGTTCCTCTCTAACGTTTCTAACGATCAAAAATTGCTTAGCACATTTAAAAAGGGAAACATGTTGGCATTTAATTACGCGGTAGTATTAATGACGCAAACCTGCCATTTTTTTGAGTCATTAAGACACATCATTAATTTAGGAAACAGACGTCCCGTCGCTATGCTACAACGGATGTTTCCATAAAATAAAATAAACATTTATCAATTTTTTTTACTTTACTAAAAACATCTGAAAATTAACTTTCTCCCTCAACCTGCGCCAGTCGAGGTTAGGCCCATTCTTAAGTAATGTCGTGGTTCTGGATGCAACGGTGTGCTCAGATTTTTAATCCAGGCATCCGTTTAGAAACTTCCACAACCGCGCACAAGAGCCGACTCACCTAACTTAAAAAAAAGTTCAAACTACCATTCCAGGCTCACACTCCTCAGAATGATGTTCCGTATTCGTGCTCTATCTCCAAATAATTCCATATAATATTTAAAATAATAAATGGAAAATACTAGACATTAAATTCTCCCCACCTTGGGGCTTTACATCTCCGAAAAGCCAAAACAAGGGCTACTCAAAAAGATGTGGGTACTGGGCACGAATCTGGGCCTCCCACTCCCACATGCTCTCCTGAAGATTCCCGTGCTACCACCAGAAGCGCCCCAAGGGAATCGATCGCCCATGAAGGATCCTCTCCTTCCGATCCTCGATCTCTACCGGGTACTCATCAATGGTCACTCTATCCTCGATGTCCAGCTCGCCCCAGTCGATGATGTGCGACAGATCGTGCACATACCTCCTCAGCTACGACACGTGGAAGACATCATGTACCCGATGCAACTGTGGCGGTAGAGCTAGGCGGTACGCCAACTCACCAACTCTGCACAGTATCTGGAAGGGTTCGATAAACCTCAAATATAGCTTGGCGCCTTGGCCAAATCTCCATAACCCTCGTTGAGGTGAGACCCGAAGAAAGATGTGGTCTCCCTCTTTGAACTCCAGAGGCCTCCATCGTCGGCCAACATAAGACTTCTGCCGGCTCCGTGCAGTCTTCATCCACTCTCGGATGATCTGCACCTTTTCTGTGGTGGATCACACTAACTTTGGACCCATGAGTGCTAACTCTCCAGGGTCGGTCCAACAAAGCGGTGACCAGTAGGGTCTTCCGTACAAGGCCTCGAACGGTGCCATACCAATGGTGGAGTGGTAGCTGTTTTTGTTTGTAAACTCCACCAGTGGTAAGTGGTCCTCCCAACTACGACCAAAGTCCAAGATACAAGCTCGCAACATATCCTCCAGAACCTGAATGGTCCTCTCTGTCTGACCATCAGTCTGGGGATGAAACGCTGTGCTCAAGCATAGCTGAGTCCCAAAAGCCTCCTGCAATCCCTTCCACAACTGTGACATGAAGCAGGCATCTCGATTTGAGACTATAGTTGAGGGGATGCCATCAAGACAAACTATCTCTTGCACGTAGAGGCGTCCCAAACTTCCTACGGAACTCTACTCCCTGATAGCTAAGAAGTAGGCTGACTTGGTGAGTCGTTCAACGATCACCCAGATGGAATCATGCCCCTTGTACATCTGTGGTATGCATGTCATGAAGTCCATCGATATTCCATCCCACTTCCACTATGGAACTTCTAGTGGGTGAGCTAACCCTGTTGGAACCTGGTGATCAGCCTTCACCTGCTGGCATGTGAGGCATCGAGAAACGAACTCTACTACTGCCTTCTTCATGCCTGACCACCAGAACTATCGTCGGAGATCCTGGTACATCTTCTCCACTCTGGGATGCAATGCCAAAGGGGATATATGAAACTCCCTTAGGAAATCCTCCTGGAACACCACTGTTACAACAGTGCCTCCTCTGAAAAGAAGTACGTGCTCACCACCTTGTGAATATCCATCAGGAGCATGTCCTGTGGATAACTGAGCACGTAAAGCCACATAGTCGACATCCACAAGCTATGCCTCCCTAACTCACTGTAAGAGTGGAGGGGTGACAACCATCAACTGTAGGTAATCTGTATCCTCTCCATCCATGAAGTATAACTGTAACGTGGCTAACTGTTGTGTCGCCTCACTCAACAGCTGTGAGCTTGACTTTTTGCTAAGGGCATCTGCCACCTTGTTCCCCTTTCCAGGAGTATAGATGATCTCGAAATCATAGTCCTGGAGGAACTCTAGACAATACCTCTACCTTAGATTCATATCCTTCTATGAGAAGATGTACTTGAGGCTCTTGTGGTTAGAGTAGACAATAAACCGCTCACCCATAAGGTACTGGATCCACATCTTCAATGCAAAGACTACCGCTGCCAACTCGAGATCATGGGTCGCATAATTCTGCTCATGTGGCCTAAGCTGGCGTGAACCATAAGAAATCACTGCATTCCACTGCATCAGGACACAGCTGAGCCTGGTCCCTGATGTGTCGTAGAAAACTACGTACTCGACACCCTCCTCTGGAAATATCAAGACTGGGGCGCTTGTCAAACTCTACCTCAACTGCTCAAAAGCCTGCTGGCACTTCTCTGTCCACACGAAGGGTTTCCCCTTCCTGGTCAAGGCCGTCATCAGTGCTGATATCCAGAAGAAATCAGGAATGAAAATCCGGTAATATCCTGCCAACCCAAGGAATCTCCGCACCTCCGTCATACTCTGAGGTGGCTCCTATTCTAACACAACCTCCACCTTGGCTGGGTCCACAACTACTCCATCAGCTGAGATAATATGTACTAGGAAGTGGACCTCCTAAATCCATAATTGGAACTTTGAGAGCTTCCCATAAAACTGGTGCTCTCGAAGTATGTCTAGAACCATCTGTAGGTGTCTCGCATGCTCCTCTTCTGATGCCGAGTACACGAGGATGTCGTCGATGAAGACCACTACGAACTGGTCCAAGTACGACTGGAAGATTCGGTTCATCAGTCCCATGAACACTGCAGGGGCATTCATCATGCCAAAAGGCACCACCAAGTACTCATATTGACTCTAGTGGAATCTGAAAGCCGTCTTCGATATATACTCATCCCACACTCATAGCTGGTGATAGCCTGATCAAAGGTCAACATTAGAGAACCACTGTGACCCTCCTAGCTGGTCGAAGAGGTCATCGATTCTTAGCAGTGGATACTTGTTCTTCACTGTCACCTGGTTCAGGCACTGGTAATCTACGCACAACCTTAGACTCCCATCTTCCTTCTTGGAAAACAAGACTGGGGCCACCCAGGGTGAGACGCTGGGTCTTACAAACCCTTACTCTGCAAATCCTCTAACTGCACCCTCATCTTACGAAGCTCTATAGGAGCCATCCAATAAGACAATGAGTAAATCAGTGTCATCCTGGGGTGTAAGTCGATACAAAATTCAATTTCCCGGAAGGGAGGTAATCCTGGAACATCTTCGGGAAAGACGTCCTCATACTCCACCACCACTGCTGGGAAATAAGAGCTCACAACATCTACTGCTCCGAGGGTAAGGCTAGCCAAATCATGAGTGATCGGCTGCACCCTCTTATGCATGAGCCCATTTTGTGCTGCCTGGGTTTCCTTTTCTCGGACAAAGTAAAACCTCATTCCATCATGGCGGACACACCGCACTCTTTGCCTAAAACAATCAATCTGGGCATGGAATGAAGATAACCAATCCATACTGATAATGACGTTGTAAGGCCTCGACGCTACCACCAAGAGGTTCCAACTGAGACTCTTGCCTCTAAGGGTAAGATCACACTATCTGCAAAGGTTCGTGATCGTCAAGTCTCCTCCCATAGGTGTCTCCAAGCATAAGGATCGAGTCAAAGGTTCTACCGGAATCTCGAGGTTTTGTACAAGACATGTGGCTATAAGGGAATGATTGGAACCTGTGTCTATGAGTGTGACAACTAAGGTAGAAAAGACACAGATCATACCTCGAATCATCCCTGGAGACCCTGGGTCGTATGCCTTGACCGCATGCTGCTGTCCCCGCCCCTATCCCCCAGCTCCCTGAGCCTGGTGCGGACCTCCTGGGGGTGGTGGTGGAAGTAAGTCGAAGCGTCTGCCACCACCTGCAGCCCTCCCTGCTCCTCTGCCACGTCCTTCGCCTGGAGGGTCTGCCTGTTCTATTATCTACCTCTGCCTTGGTGGTCCACCCACCACTTCCCTGTCAGTAGCTCGACGGGTCGGGAAATCCCTAGCGAGATGTCCCCTACCGTCGCATGCGTAGCATCGCTTCTCCCTAGGATGACTGGATCCAGCCTGAGATCGCTAGACTTTCAATCCCTTATCCTAGTTCCTCCTCCGACATCTCTCACGTCCTGATCCCTGCGTCTGACGCCGACTCCCTACTGCCAAGGTCTCCGCACCTGTCTGCCTGCTGCTGACTACCGGCTGCTGTCTCTGCTCCTCCAAGAAGCTCTTGAGCACCAAAGCTCGCTCGATCACTCCAGCATAAGTCGATATGAATTGAGGCATGACACTAGCTCGGATGTATCCCCGTAGACCTCTCTCAAAGGTACGAGCTCTGAAGTAATGATCCCTGACCATATCCATCGAGTACCTGGGGAGGTTGGTGAACCTCAATGAATAGTAAGCCACTGTCATACTGCCCTGCTGGAGATGGAGTAGCTCCTAGATGCGTACAACTCTCAGCGTAACCGGAGAGAACTCCTCTTGGAAGAGTCGCTCAAACTCCATCCATGAAGGAGTCTCCTCATCATGAGTCTGTGTGGTAAGACTCCACCATCATCCGGCCGAACCCTAAATAAGGCTTGCTCCTAGGATCACTATCTGTTCTGCTGGTGTCCTCACTGGACAGAAAACTCTGGTCACCGCCTCAAGCCATTCCTTAGCCTCCTGAGGGTCGGGCTCGCCTCGGAACCTGAGGGGTCTCTGTCTCTGGAACTCATGGAGTGTGGTAAGCCTGTGCTCCTCACCGGTCGGTACTGCAGGTACCACTGGCTTCTCCACTGGTGGTGGTATAGCAGGTGCACCCACCCAGTGGAAATGCATAGGGAACTAGTCCCTATATCGAAGCTTCGTCACTGAGGGGTTCATCCTCATGATCGTAATTCTGAATCATAACGGGTATGCATCGCGGAGGCATCCTGTAAGGAAACAAGATGTACCATGGTCAAAGAGTATACCTGGATAGCTGACACAAAGGACATGGAAAACACAACCCATTCTTATATGATGCATGTACCTTTTATTTCCCCGCAACCAATGTTTTTCATGAACCAAGTCGGAAAGTAGGTTATCAGAGTCCTGGTGTATGGATATGTCGGCCGCCACACCAACACTGGGGTCTCTGGCCTGACAGCCGAATTCAAATCACTTAACACTATTGGCCTAAACCAAACTCATAGATTCTTGTCCCTAAGGTAGAACAGACCACCTCTGATACCACTCTGTCACAAACCATCATAGTGGGGCCCACGCTGTGACTCCCCAAGCCCGCCTCCAATAGGCCAGGGGATGGTGACTAGCACCGAGTAGGCATATCACTAACATGGGAGGCATTGCCTAAGTACCTGTACACATGCACACATCTCCAAGCCCACAAATGCTGAAATGTAAAACACTAAGGAACAGAAAGCATGAATACAAGTAAACCCCAACCAACAGAGTACGATGAAAGGTAGATTACTGTAAAAGTAAACTGGGCCAGAATACAAGCCCACCAAAAACAAAAAAAACAAGAGTCTGAAAACTGCAAAGTCCAACCTGTAAGCACAAAAGGTACTGGAACTGCTGCTCGTAGCCATTGGAACACCTCGGACTATAGGGAACTCAGAAATCTTGGTCCTGTCCTGGTCCACCCTGGACTCTGTCAAAAGGCTGCTCATCTGCACAAGACACCAGATGTGCGGGCAAAGCCCGTGCAGGGGTGAGTATAATAATACTCAGTAGAGGACACTGAAAACCATAAAGCAGTACACAAAGTAAAGGTACAATCAGCTATGTACAATATATGTCTATAGAATATATAGAAAAAACTAGATATACTCCAAACCCAGACCCATGGTCTAGAGACAAGTCACACAACTGCATACCCCCGTTAGGGATTCTGTTCGAAGATTCCGCGATGCACTCATTCTGAGAGAACACACTCCATGAGTCTTATAGCTCTGATGACATCTGTCCGAGAAGTGTTGTTCATTGGGAACCGTCATGAGGGGTAGCTGCACTCATTATGGGAGACAAACTCCTGAGTGGGAAGGTTACGGTAGATAGAAGGTACTCATTACGAGTGACACACTCATGAGTGGAAATGATCATGATACACAGATGAGGATCACTTCCAGGGCCATGGCGGATAGCGCAACTCATCTAGATTCACCAGTTCGGTGATACACCACCTAGGTAGAGGATGAACGCCCAATAGAGTTGGTAACATCTATGCCTTACTCTACCTAGTGTCAGGAATGAATAGAGGATCTCACTCCGGGACTCTCAGAGGGATGTTGACTCTATCACAGAAATTACGGCTAAAGGGATCATACGCCTACAGAAGGAAACGATGCCTGACCTTCATGGGAACAAGAAGAAGGGGTACTAACCCAAACGAAAGATCTCTAGGATACAGTGAACAAGAGGACCATGCTGTTTTCCAAAAAGTACATGGTGTGTAGAAAAATATACATGCCGTGTTGTCTGACCTTGGGTACGGCCTGTGTAAAATGACCCGTGTCTTAGGATGGTCATGTAGGAAAACTTAGTACACGGTGTGTAGTACGGTATACACGCCGTGTCTGGGTAACTGGGGTTGGCTCCGTGTACTCTGGCCATGTGCCCGTACACGGTCATCAACCAGTGTACACCAACCCGTGTAACTGCCACACGGGGTGACCTGCGTTACTAGCCTCGCCTGGCCATGTGATGGAGTACACGATCATGTACTTCATCCCGTGTCCGCGTATACCCGGTATACACGCCAAGTCCCATGTAGCTGCTTCTGTCACGCTGTACATGCCATACCACCTGAAGTCGTGTAGATCGTCCCGTGTCCGTGTACTACCCAAAGTACATGCCGAGTTTTGGGGAAAGTCCAAAATGCCATGTGACTGGGGTCACACGCTGTTTTATTCCTCCGTAAACCTGAAACTCTAGCCTCCTCCAACACTACACGGCGTGTTCTTCATAAGTACACGCCGTGTATTCTGGGAATTTCCAGAAACGTGGACCTCCGCCATCGTGCCTCCAGTGATGATACATTCGTCGATCCGGCCGCCTGATCATCACAAAACCTTCAGGTTTTGGTCACCCCATCACCAAGAAGCTGCTTCCAGTGTTTTTGGGACTCTGATCGGCTCTGAAAACGTGTTTTGATCATCCCACATGAAGAACGCTCAAAGAACGTCCTTTCCCGATCCAGTCTGATTCATCGTCCTCCATCGTCGCCATCCCTCCACAAGGTTGTTGTGGTGTCGAACCTTCGATTTGGGATCTTTGCATCACGGAACAGATGTGCAATGATCCGTTGTTCGTCACCCCGCGAAGAACGCGAAGAAAAGAATCGGGGAGCAAAATCCAATAACAAACCGAGGAACAAACCTCTGCTGTCGTTCATCACGAAATTGATCCACTCCTGTTAATAGGTTTAAACGGAGTAGAGATCAACATAAATAAAAGCATGGATTATGTCCCCAAAATAATCCCAAAGAAAACCCTCCCGCAAGAACATACGAATCCGCAGATCAACTTGTTCGTGGTTGATCTGCGCTCGTCGTTTAATACTCAAAAATGGGGAAAAGAAAAATTGAAATAACAAACCCCTACCTTTCGAAAGGATCAATTGTTGATGAAGGCGCAGTGCTGCTGTTATCATCGAGATCCTTCAACGTCGGCACAACAATTCTCAATTTCGACCCGTCGTCATTTGTCGCTGAGAATTCTCTCCAACGCCTCGTGGATTCTGCAGAGGTTCCTCTCTAACGTTGCTAATGATCAACAATTGCTTAACCCATTTAAAAAGGGAAACATGTTGGCATTTAATTACGCGACAGTATTAATGATGCCAACCTGCCATTTTTTTGAGTCATTAAGACACGTCATTAATTTAGGAAACCGACGTCCCGTCGCTGTGCTTCAGCGGATGTTTCCATAAAATAAAATAAACATTTAGCAATTTATTTTATTTTTACTTTACTAAAAACGTCCGAAAATTAACTTTCTCCCTCAATCCGCGCCGGTCGAGGTTAGGCCCATTGTTAAGTAAAGTCATCGTTCCAGACGCAACGGTGTGCTCAAATTTTTAATCCGGGCATCCGTTTGGAAACCGCCACAACCATGCACAAGCGCCGACTCACCTAACTTAAAAAAAAAGTTCAAACCACCATTCCAGGATCACTGGTCCTCAGAATGATGTTCCTTCTTCACACCCGGTCTTAAAATAATTCCATATAATATTTTAAAAAATAAACAGAAAATCCAAGACATTATAGTGGAAGGATGGCCAGCGGAGGAGGATGATACACCAGATAGTTCAAAAATGGTGTCGCTGTGGGCTGGAGTCGTATTTGATGAAAATTGGGCCTCTCGTCCTCAGTAGTGGAGGTAGGATGCTTCCCACATGAAGGTTTTCTGTCTACCATATCCTGAAAAAGAAAGGAAAACAAACAAAAGAAAAAGAAAAGAAAATGGAAAAGAAGAAAATGTGAGAAAACTGAAAAAAAAGTACATGGTGTGTATATCCAGCGTACATGGCGTGTACTAGAAGCGGGTTAGCATCCCATATTTTCTGGATAGACACACTGAGTGTGCATGGAATAGACCAGAAAAGGATACATAGCGTGTAACGAACATACACACTGTGTATGTGCAAAGTGCTCCTAGTCGTGTGGTTCAAAATACACGGACACCGTCTAAGTAGAGCTAAAAATATAGTACACACCTTGTGGAGGTACAACATGGCGTGTGGAAGAATAGAGGTTATATGGCCATGTGAAGTGCTAAACACAGGATGACCTAGAGAAATGGTATACACGACGTGTACCGAATAGACACGTCGTGTACAGGAACATGGTGTGCGTGGCCTTGAAAATAAGGTTCCCAGGCATGATTTGGGATGGTATATGGTGTGTACTAAACATACAAACCTTGTATTTTTAAATTGTGAAGTATTCAGTGTGTGGTCATGTATAGAAGTACATGATGCATGTTGTTCATATCGTGCCCCTATACTGCTGAATCTGAACGATTTGATGATCCACAAATCACCCTAAACACCTATGAAATCTTGAAATAAAGGTCATAGAAGGGCGTACCTAGACCTAGAATCCCAATGCAGTAGAAACCAGAATCTAAAATGCACAAAATATGTGGATTTGGAAATGGGGAGGTCGAACGAAATATGGGAGAAGAAATGAGGGGGGGGGGGGGGGGTGCCGCGCGACACAGGTTCAAGCTGGATGGGGCACGACTTTTATAGTCATGGTACATGGCATGTATACAAGGACTATATGCTGTGTATTACAATTATATATATATATAAATAGATAATTATTATAGTAAAATATATAATAATTAATATTAATAATTAAAATAAATTATATATATATTCACACACACACACACACACAATTTATTAAAAAATAAAACTATACACGTAATTTATCGGGAAATAAACGTCGTGTGTTCTGAAATTGGAAAAAGAGAAGTACAGCCTTTGGTCCGGTGCTTGGGGCACGATTCGAACTGGAAATCGGCCGTTCTGAATGAAAGCCCTCAACCACTAGAGCAAAGGTTGTACTACTACTCCTATTTATTCTTTAAATATATTTAATGTATAAGTCCTATAATACATGGGAGGAAGGAAATGAATAGTGTGGTTTTTAATTATACAAATAGGGATGAAGCAGGGAGATTAGCCGAGTTCAAACCCGGGTCTTTTGGATCTAGGACTGAGACTCTGCCAATCTGCCAACTTCACCCACATGTATTTATTTATGTTGAAAATCCTTTCAGTTTAGTAATGAAAACATGGATCACAAGATATATATCGAAAGACATACCGTGTGATTTGATTAAAAGGACAAATGATGGAAATGGGTCTGTTGTTAGGATTCTAACCCAGGTCTTTTGGAACCAGGTTACGACCCTGGCCAACCGATCCATCCCTATCATGGGTTTTATTATAAGAAAATAAATATATAATATAAAAAATACCATACATTCCATGTAAGAAAACATGAAGATAAAAAGAAATAACCCCATGCCAAAGGTAGGTCTGGAGGGATTCGAATCCGTGATGGCTCAGATAAACTCTAGCGACCTTACCATCAGCACCGACATCATCCCTATTTATTACTTAGTTAAGATATATATTTATAATAGTGATAAGAAAAATGAAAAGTAAAATTAAACACTGTGTATATAGGTGGTAAACGACATGTATCTGCTGGGTTGCCTCCCAGGAAGCGCCTTTGTTTGAGGTCATTGGCTCGACCGACTTACCTCTGCTTACCTGAGATGTATGGTAGACAACATTCCCACCGTATCTTCCATGTGATGGTATGTATTCATCCACTATCCATTCACCTTGAACGGTTGACCATCCTCTCTATAAAATTCCACCACTCCATGATGGAATACTCGTGTGACTCAGAATGGTCCCGACCATCTTGAATTTTACTTCCCTGGGAATAATTGAAGATGAGAGATAAAAAGGAGTACCTGATCACCGGGTTGGAAAGTTTTTCGTGAAATCATCTAGTCATGGATTTCTTTCATCTTATCCTTGTACAGTTTGGCATTTTCATATGGCTCGAATTGGATTTCATCAAGTTTTGACAGTTGTAACTTACACTTCTCTTCAGCTGCCTTCAGATCAAAATTCAAGGCATTGACGACCCAGTAGGCTTTGTGCTCTAACTATACTGGAAGATGGCATAGATTTCCATAGATGAGGAAGAATGGGGACATCCTCAGTGGTGTTTTGAAAGTAGTTCAATATTCCCACAAAGCATCATTTAGTTTCTTGGACCAGTCTTTCCTTGAAGTGTTCACTGTTTTCTCTAGAATTTGCTTGAGCTCATGGTTAGAGAGCTCCAATTGTCCACTGGTCTGAGGATGATATGACATCCCCATATGATTCTTTACTTTATACTTCAACAGTACTCCTTTGATCAATGTTTTTCCGAAATGGGTCCCTCTGTCGTTGAGTAGTACACGGGGAACGCCGAACCTGCTGAAAATATGTTTCTTTAAAAATCCCATGGCTACCTTGCCCGTGTCGTGTGCTGTAGATGCAACTTCTACCCATTTGGAGACGTAGTCAATGCCGAATAGGATGTAAGTGTTCCTAAAAGAGGGGGTAATGGTCCCATAAAATCTATGCCCCAGACATCAAAGATCTTAACCTCCAGGATGAGATGTCGGGGCATCTCAGCATGATGTCCAACATTACCTATTCTCTGGCATCGATCGCAATGGGAAACAAAGGCTCATGCATCTCTAAGCATTGTGGGACAGAAAAACCTAGACTGCAGGATCTTTTCTATAGTACGTTCAAGCCCATGATGTCCCATAACTGGCGAAGCATGAAAGAATTCCAAGACTCCATAAAATTAAGTTTATGGGATGCAACATCAGATCACCCCATCTACACAAGATCGGAACAGAAAAGGATCATCCTAGAAGTACCTCTTGACATCAGAGAGAAATCTCTTCCTTTGTTGGAAGGAGAGGTCAGGGTGAACGACACCTATAACCAGAAAATTAACAATATCAACATACCAATGTCTAGGTGTTTCTTTTACTAAAAAGAGGTGATCATTAGGGAAATCCTCCCTAATCTCTCGATCTTCCTCCTCCAAATGAGGTAGCTCCAGGAAGAAGATATGATCAGTAACAACGTTCTCACTACCTTTATTGTCTCAGATCTCCAGATCAAATTCTTGTAAGAGGAGTACCCATCAGATCAGTCGTGGCTTCGCATCTTTCCTATTCAGAAGGTACTTTAGTGATGCATGGTCAACATAAGAAATAACTTTAGATAACACTAAGTAAGAATGGAAACTATCAAATGTGAAAACCACTTCCAAAATCTCCTTTTCTATGGTGGTGTAGTTTATCAGTGCCTCATTGACAGTCCTGTTGGCATAATAGATGGGTCCAAAATCTCGGTCAAGCCACTAGTCTAGGACTGCTCCCACTGCGTAGTCACTGGCATTATACATCACTTAAAATTGTTCCTCCTAGTTGGGAGCAATCATTACTGGATATTCCACTAGGAATTGCTTCAGGTGCTCAAAAGTTGTGATGTATGGCTCATCAAACTCAAAAACAACATCCTTGGTTAGAAAATTGGTGAGGGGCTGGGCTATTTTTGAGAAGTCACGAACAAACCACCTGTAGAAACTTGCATTCCCTAGGAAGCTGCGGATGACTCTGACGTATGTCGGAATAGGTATTTGTGAAATGACTTCTATCTTTTCAGGGTACACCTCTATCCCCTTCAATGAGATTCCATGTCTAAGGATGATGCCACTTTTCACCTTGAAATGACACTTTTCCCAGTTCAAAACTAGTTTAGTGTTCTCACATCTTTCTAGAACTAGCTCTAGGTGCCACAAACAAGTGGTAAATGATTTTCTGTAAATGGAAAAATCATCCATGAATACCTCTAGGATCTATTCTTCCATGTCCTGGAAGATATCTAGCATACAACGCTGGAAGGTGGTGAGGGAATTGCACATGACAAAGGACATCCTTTGGTAAGAAAACGTACTATAGGGTCTAGTAAATGTGATCTTCACTTGATCCTATGGAGCAATGGACATCTGATTGTAGCTGGAATAGCTGTCAAGGAAGCAGTAAAAGTTGTGCCCTGCTAGTCTCTGTAGCATCTGATCCATGAAGGGAAGGGGGAAATGATCTTTCCTCATGGCGTCATTCAACTTCTTGTAGTCCACACAGACTCTCCAAACCGTGATTGTGCGTGTGGGGATGAGCTCATTCTTATCATTTGAAATCACAGTGATACCCTATTTTTGGGTACCACTTGCAGGGGACTCACCCATGGACTATCTGAGATGGGATAAATGATGTATGTATCCATCAACTTAATTACCTATTTCTTAACAACTTCCTTCATGGGGGGGGGGGGTTCAGGTGTCGGTGTGGTTGCCGAGATTATTTTGCACCTTCTTTAAGAAGCACCTTGTGGGTGAAAATGGTAGGTCTGGTGCCTTTCAAATATGAAATTGTCCACCCAATAGCGTGCTTTCGCTATTTCAAAATATGAAAAAGTGCATCCTCCTTATCCTGTGATAGTGATGCCCTAAGTATGACAGACAATGTTTTATGGTCTCCCAAATACTCATACTTTAGAGACGGAAGTTTATTCAGTTCTAGTTTAGGCACCTTTGGAATCAAAGGTACAAGTGGTTTCACCTTTTCCTGCTCTATAATATCAGGTATAACTGCACATTTCCAATAGTGGCTGCCCTAGCCTTCTAGGAATTGAAAGTCCTATGGTGCTTCATCAAATGGAATTCCTGAAAAAACCAAGTCATTTGTGGTAAAAGAACATACCAGATCATCCCCTTCTTTTCTCAAGTGATCATCCATGGTGGTCACTGCATGACAACCCTCATGCTCATACAATGATGCATGCTTGACAACTTTGAGGACATTTTAGGAGAGTCTCTTGTCTCATACCTAGAGAATTAACCCCCTTGGTGCATTTCAATTAATACCTTACCAGTTTCCAATAAAGGCCTTCCCAAAATAAGAGGTTCCTCTTGGCCTTCCTCCATGTTGAGGATGATGAAATCTGTAGGGAGGATTAGCCTACCCACCTTGAACAACACATCCTCAAGTAGCCCCTTCAGATATTTGATGGATCAGTCAGTAAGCTAAAGGTCTACTCAGGTAGGCTTCAGGTCATTTATCCCTAGCTTCTTATAAACTCTTAGGGGCATGAGGTTGAAACTGACCCCTAAGTCACAGAGGGCCTTCCCAAAATCACATGCTCTAATAGTGCATAGAATAGTGAAGCTACCTGGATCCTGGAGTTTGGGAGGAATCGAATGTTGTATGACTGCTGAGCACTCCTTGGTCAGGGCAATGGTTCCCAGATCCTCTAACTTTCTTTTGTTGGAGAGGATACCCTTCATGAATTTCGCATACATGGGCATTTGCGTCAGTGCCTCTCCAAATGGAATGTTGATGTACAGTTTCTTGAACCCGTCCATGAATTTTCCAAAATGGTGGTACATCTTTCTATACTTCATCCTCTTTGGTAAGGGTAAGGCAGGATCAAAGGGTTTGACAACCTCCTTTCCTTTACTCTATGAAGCCTCCTTTAGTGGGATTTTGGATGAGGAGGGGTCTGGAACTGTACCTTCTTCATCAGTAGGGGGTGTAGGTGCACCCGACTATGCTGGTTCCTTCTGTTGTAGCTCCCTTCCAATCCATAGTGTGATGACATGAGCCTCCTCCCTCGAGTTCTTCTCAGTGTTACCCAGTAGTGTACCAGGTTGCCTTCCTGAGAGTTGGTTTGCCAGCTGGCCAATTTGGTTCTCCATGCCTTAAATTGAAGCCTCCTGATTCTGGAATCTAGCCTCAGCAGTAGATATAAACTTGTTCATGAGATCCTCTAACCTTGAGGTGTTCTCCTACTGAGGTGGTTGTGTAGCTGGTGGAGGTGGTGGCTTCCACGACTACTGAAGTCGAGGGTTTTGATACCCTTGCTACAGATAAGAGCCCTGTTGGAGATGCTATTTCCTCGAGTACTGGTTCTGATAAGGATGCTGACCATAGCCGGGCGGTCGCTGGGGCAGAGGATTCTATTGTTTTTGGCCCTAGCCTGTGTTCTTTTGATCATGCCATGTTAGGTTCTGGTACTCCTAGTATTGGTTTGGCCCTCGGGCTTGGGAAACATAGCTCACCTCGCTTGTCAAAGGGCCACCTATATGTCCTGAACATTCACCCATAATGTGGTTATCACCATATTTGTTACACGCTGGATGGTTTGTCACATGTACTTGGGATGCACCCTTCATATTTAATGTGTCGTTATTTTTGGACACAACATCCAACTGGGCAGCTAGCATAGTAGTGGCATCGATATTATGCACACATCATTTCTATGTGCCTTGCTCGGAATTCCATTGGAAGCAATTGGTAGACATGTATTTCAGTTGTTCGAAAATCTCTTTAGGGGATTTCCTCCAAACTATAACTCCAACTACAACATCCACCATAGACATTGTATTTATTATCAGTACTCCATAGAAGGTTTATACTTGCATCCAAACTGGGAGTCTGTGGTGTGGGAATTTGTGTAGAATCGCATTAAAGCGCTCCCATGACTCGTATAATGACTCTAAGTCATGATATTAGAAGTTGTGTATTTTGTTCCATAGAGTCACTGTCTTCGAGGGTGGTAATTATTTAGACAAGAATGCTTGAGGTAGATCCTCCTATATTGGGATAGATTATTGAGACAATCCTTTTATCCAGTCTTTCGCCTTATCCCTTAGAGATAAGGGGAAAAGGCGAAGATGAATGGAATACTCTAACACTCTGTGGTAGCAGAACATGTCACAAATCTCTAGGAAATTGGAGAGATGGGAATTGGGGTCCCCACTAGGTAGGACACTAAACTGAACGGTGTTTTGGATCAGCTGCATGATAGCTGGCTTGATCTCAAAGTGTTGAGTCTACATCGGTGGACAGACCATGCATGTGTTATTCTGTGAATAGATGGCATACCATAATCCATGAGAGTACGACGTGGAGGTGGCTGTGGAGGGTGTGGAGGTGGAATGTAGTGTTGTTCCTAAGGGGTGAATCCCAACCCCTGACCTGGCTATAAAAATGGCATCCGATCTAGTTGGAACTGCTGGAGCTACTATAGGCCCTGGAGAAAGTGAATCTTGTTGGTTCTGGTTGTCATCCAAACCAAACGACTGTCCAGCTCCTTGACCAACAACTGGATTTCCTTCTTCATTCTGCGCCATGGGATTTTTTTGGTTGTGTTTGGCCATGAATTCTCATTATTTCCTCATGAATGTCCATTCAATTTTTGGGTCTATTGGGAAAAAATCCGATGACTCAGCGTTCTTGGAACGAGTGAGGTAGCCGCTCATACACCTATGGACCTACATAATACTAAACACACCAATAGTAAATGAGGAAGAAGAAAGATAAATATATATGAGATTAGAAAAGAGAGTTTTCGGAATTTATTATTTTTATTTCTACTAAAATTTGATACAAACTTAATTAAAACTAGGACTAAATTAAATTTTCATGTTCCCCGGAAACAACTCCAAAATTTGGTAAGTCGTTTTACCGAAGGTATGTAATCAGTGTACCAAATTGTTTTAACCTAATGAGTATAGTACCAATACAATTAAACCATGTTTATTGTGGAAAATATAGATATTATATATATTAAAAGACTCCAGTCAACTTAGAAACTTCTCCCCCCTTCAGGAAAGTGACTGAAAACTTCTCCCAATTTGTGATTAACAAAAAGAATGTAATACAAAAACTCAATAAATAGGATTGTATTATTAATGAAGTAAGAGTAAAAGATACAAAAAATATTACAAAGATACATATCAACTAAGACATCCCACATTAAATCCACATCAGAAATGTCCAAGGGAGCTTTGTCTTTGGAAGCCGAGGAGTCAGGTTCTGAAGATGGAGGGATAGGCTGAGGTATGACAGTAAGCAGGATAGGAGGAGATTCTACAAAATCATCAGTGGAATAGAAGCCGCAGGAGTTGTATCCATAGGATCTGGACTTGGAATAGAAGGTAGGATAGTGAGCCCTGGACTGGTAGTAGTAGTGGTAGCAGCTGGGCCCGTAGTGGAGATGAGAACTGAATCTGTGGCCAGTGCTGTAAATGGTGGTGGAGCTATAGAAGAAGGTCCAGGATCTGAGGGAGGAGCATAGGGAAAAGGATATATAGACTGAGGGTGTAGAGGTAGGGGGTAATAGAGGAAATAGAAGAAGGAAGTCCAGAATAAGGGGGTGGGGTGGCGAAGTGGGAAGGGGTGGGGAAGGAGGTTCATGGGCATCAGTGGGGGAAGAAGGGGCGACAGGGGGAAGTGGTGGTTCTTGGGCAAGGATGTAAGTTCCCCCTTACATCCGGACCAATCCCATGTGAATAAGCATGATAAAGTCCATCCATTGGGGGGAACCTAACTGGTCATGAGGAAGGGAAGGCTAAAAAACACAGAGGTGGTGGGAAAGACGGGTAGTGTAAAACCCACCCTTCAGGTTTCCCTGATGGCTGGTGAACATAGCATAGAAGTGGGAGTCGACAAGGTAGGAGAGGTCTGGGTAGTCCTGCCGGATGACATAGGTGAGGAGCTCTATGTCACAACTGATCACAATCTCTATATCCTCGTGGCAGGAAAAAGGATAGCACTAAAGCACCAGTGGGTGAAGCGAAGGATAGGGTTAGTAATGAGGGTACTATTTTGGGAAGAGTGGGTGTATCGGTGGTCAGGCTCAGCGATATCCCACCACATGGAAATGAGCTCAAAGATCTCAGGGTGGGTCATGGTAGAGATATGGGGTGGGGTGATGGGATGAGGAAAGAAACTGCACCCTCGACCAAACTCTGTCTAGTAAGGGAGAAAGGTCGACCGCTTAGCTAAAATCAGACCACCGAAACTGCATCGTCAGGCATCTCCCGATACTCAAGCCCGTCAAACTCGAAGGAAGTATAAAACTCTAAAAATAAATCTCTGAAAATAGGAGTGCTGAACTGGAAGATTGTGAGTAACAGTGTGTGCCCGAGGAGATCCTCCAACTCTCCCCAGATACCCAGCTGCTGAGGGATGCTGCTATCAAGATAATTACTGCTCAATGGGATCAGACGACGAGAGAAGCGCTAGACTATTATCCACTAAGTTTATGACTGGGAACACCATGAAAGGGTAGAGGACACCTGTAGGGCTTGGCCCAGGTGGTACACCTGTAGGGGCTGGCTCTGGGGGCAGAGAGACAACAGTAGACAAAGGCCCACTGGATGGGGCGGCTGTTGATGGATCAACTACGACTGAGGAGGGATCAAGTGGTGTGGCAGATGGTAGAGAATAAAGGGTAGCACTCGGAGGCTCTATGCGGGATAGTGGAGGTGCAGCAATACTAGTACTAGACTCTACTGAGGTGGTGGGTGGTGGACGGATGGCCAGCGGAGGAGGCCAATACACCAGATAGTTGAGAAATGGTGTCACCACAAGCCAAAGTCGTATTCGATGAAAATTGGGCCTCTCGTCCTCAGTAGCAGAGGCATGCCACTTCCCACGTGAGGGGTCTTAGTCTGATATATCCTAAAAAAGAAAGGAAAACAAACAAAATAAAAAGAAAAGAAAACAAAAAAGAAGAAAATGTGAGAAAATTGAAAAATAAAAAGTACACGGTGTGTATATCTAGCATACATAGAGTGTACTGGAAGCGTGTTAGCATCCCATATTTTCTAGATAGACACACCCAGTGTGCATGGAATAGAACAGTAAAGGATACATGGCGTGTACCGAACATACATGTTGTGTACGTGCAAAGTGCTCCTGGTCGTGTGGTTCAAAAGACACAACCACCGTTTGAGTAGAGATAAAAATATAGTACACACCTTATGAAGGTACAAGATGGCATGTGGAAGAACATAGGTTATATGGCCGTGTGAAGTTCTAAACATGGGCTGATCTATAGAAATGGTATACACGATGTGTAAAAAAAAGACACGTCGTGTATAGGAACATGGTGTATATGGCCGTGTGAATAAGGTACCCATGCATGATTTGGGATGGTACACAGTGTGTACTGAACATACACACCATTTATTTTAAAATTGAAAAGTATTCAGTGTGTGGACATGTACAGAAGTACACGATGCATGTTTTTCATATCGTGCCTATGTACCGTAGAATTTGAATGATCGAGAGATCCACAAATCACCCTAAACACCTATGAAATCTTGAAATAAAGGGCGTACCTAGACCGAGAATCACAATGTAGTTGAAACCAGAAGGTAAAACACACGAAATCTGTGGATTTGGAAATGGGGAGGTTGAACGACATGTGGGAGAAGAAATTGGGGGGGGGGGGGTTCCACGCGACACGGGCACACGTCGAGTGGGGAACGAATTTTATAGTCATGGTACATGGCATGTATCAATGGCCTACATGCTATGTATCACAATTATATATATATATATATAAAGATAATTATTACAGTAAAATATATAATAATTAATATTAATAATTAAAATAAAAGAAATATATATATATATATACACACACACACACACATAATTTATCAAAAAATAAAACTATACACGTAATGTATTTGGAAATACACATCGTGTGTTCTAAAATTGGAAAAAGAGAAGTACAACCTTTGGTCAGGTGCTTGGGGTGCGATTTGATCTGGCAATCGGCCGTTCTGAATGGAAGCCCTCGACCACTAGATGAAAGGTTGTACTACTACTCCTATTTATTCTTTAAATATATTTAATGTTTAAGTCCTATACTATATGGGAGGAAGGAAATGCAAAGTTTGGTTTTTAATTATACAAAAAGGGATGAAGTGGGGAGATTAGACGAGTTCAAACTCGGGTCTTTTGGATCCAGGACCGAGACTCTTCCAATCTACCAAATTCACCCACATGTATTTATTTATGTTGAAAATCCTTTCAGTTTAGTAATGAAAACATGGCACACATGATGTATATCAAAAGACATGCTGCGTGGTTTGATTAAAAGGACAAATTATGGAAATGGGTCGGTTGTCAGGATTTGAACCCAGGTCTTTTGGAACCAGGTTACAACTCTAGCCAACCGATTCATCCCCATCATGGGTTTTCTTATAAGAAAATAAATATATAATATGAAAAATACCATACATTCCATGTAATAAAACAAAAAGATAAAAAGGAATAAACCCATGCTGAAGGTAGGTCCAGAGGGATTCGAACCGGTGGTGGCTTTGATAAACTCCAGTGACCTTACCATCAGCATCGACATCATTCTTGTTTATTACTTAGTTAAGATATATATTTATAATAGTTATAAGATAAATGAAAAGGAATAAGTACACACCATGTATATAGGTGGTACACGACATGTATCTGCTGGGTTGCCTCCCAGGAAGTGCCTTTGTTTGAGGTCATTGGATCGACCGACTTACATCTGCTTACCTGAGATGTATGGTGGATAGCGTTCCCACCATATTTCCATGTGATAGTAAGTCTTCATCCGCTATCTATTCACCTTGAACGGTTGACCATCCTCTCCATAAATTTCCACCGATCCATGATGGAATACTCCTATGAATCAGAATGGTCCCGACCATCTTGACTTTAACTTCCCTGGGAATAATCGAATAAGAGAGTTAAAAAGGAGTACCTGATCACCAAGTTGGAAAGTTTTTCATGAAATCATCTGGTCATGGATTGTTTTTTTCTTCTCCTTGTACGGTTTGGGATTCTCATACGGCTCAAATTGGATTTCATCAAGTTCTGACAGTTGTAACTAACACTTCTCTTAAGTTGCCTTCAGATCAAAATTCAAGGACTTGGCTGCCCAGTAGGATTTGTGCTCCAACTCTACTAGAATATGGCATGGTTTTCCATAGATGAGGCAGAATGGGGACATCCCTATGGGTGTTTTGAAATCATTCTGATATGCCCACAAATCATCATCTAGTTTCTTTGACTAGTCTTTCCTTGAAGTGTTCACTGTTTTTTCTAGAATCTTCTTGAGCTCATGGTTGGAGAGCTCCACTTGTCCACTGGTCTGGGGATGATATGACATCCCCATATGATTCTTTACTTCATACTTCAATAGTACTCCTTTCATCAATGTGTTGTCGAAATGGGTCCCTCTATCATTGAGTAGTACATGGGGAATGCTGAACCTGCTGAAAATATGTTTCTTTAAAAATACCATGACTACCTTGGCCGTGTCGTGTGCTGTAGCTGCAATTTCTACCCATTTGGAGACATAATTGTTGCATAACAAGATGTAAGTGTTCCCAAAATATGGGGAGAATGGTACCATGAAATCTATGCCCCAGACATCGAAGATCTTGACCTCCAAGATGAGATGTTGGGGAATCTCAGCACGACATCCCACATTACCTATTCTTTGGCCTCAATCGAAATGGGAAACAAAGGCTCAGGCATCTCTATGCATGGTGGGCTAGAAAAACCCAGACTGCAGGATCTTTGCTATAATACAGTTAGGCCCATGATGTCCCCCAACTGGCGAGGCATGATAGAATTCCAAGGCTCCATGAACTTCAGTTTTTGGGATGCAATGTCGGATCACCCCATCTCCATAGGATCAGAACAAAAAAGGATCTTCCCAGAAGTACCTCTTGACATTAGAGAGAAATATCTTCCTTTGTTGGAAGGAGAGGTCTAGGTGAACGCCACCTATAACTAGAAAATTAACAATATTAGCATACCAAGGTCTAGGTGTTTCTTTGAATGAAAAGAGGTTCTCATCAGGGAAATCCTCCCAGATCTCTTGATCTTTCTATTCCAAATGAGGTAGCTCTAGGAAGAAGATATGATCAGTAACAACGTTCTCACTACCTTTCTTGTCTCATATCTCTAGATCAAATTCTTGTAAGAGGAGTACCTATCAGATCAGTCATGTCTTCGCATATTTCCTATTCAGAAGGTACTTTAGTGCTACATGGTTAGTATAAAAAATAACTTTAGACAACACTAAGTAAGAATGGAACCTGTGAAATGCAAACACCACTTCCAACATCTCCTTTTCTATGGTGGTGTAGTTTATCTGTTCCTCATTGATAATCCTGTTGGCATAATATATGGGTTGAAAAATTCGGTCAAGCCACTAGTCTAGGACTGATCCCACTGCGTAATCGCTGGCATCACACATCACTTCAAATTGTTCCTCCCAGTTGGGATCAATCATTACTGGATATTCCATTAGGCACTGCTTCAAGTGATCAAAAGTTGTGATGTATGGCTCATTGAACTCAAAAACAACATCCTTGGTTAGAATATTGGTGAGGGGCTGGTATATTTTTGAGAAGTCACAGACAAACCGCCTATAGAAACTTTCATGCCCTAGGAAGCTACAGATGGCTCTGAAGGAAGTCAGAATAGGTAGTCATGAAATGACTTATATCTTTGATGGGTACACCTCTATCCCCTTCGCTAAGATTCTATGGCCGAGGGTGATTCCACTTTACACCTTGAAATGACACTTTTCCTAGTTCAAAACCAGGTTAGTGTTCTCACATCTTTCAAGAACTAGCTCCAGGTGCTGCAAACAAATGGTAAATGATTTTCCATAAATGGAAAAATCATCCATGAATACCTCTAGGATCTATTCTTCCATGTCATGGAATATAGCTAGCATAAAACACTTGAAGGTGGTGGGGGCATTGTACATGACAAAGGACATCCTTTGGTAAGAAAATGTACTATAGGGTCAAGTAAATGTGCTCTTCACTTGATCCTATAGAGCAATGGACATCTGATTGTAGCCGAAATAGCCTTCGAGGAAGCCATAAAAGTTGTGCCCCGCTAGTCTCTATAGCATATGATCCATGAAGGGAAGGGGGAAATTTTATTTCCTCATGGCTTCATTCAACTTATTGTAGTCTACAAAGACTCTCCAAATTGTGACAGTGTGTGTGGGGATGAGCCCATTCTTATCATTTGAAATCACAGCGATACCCCCATTTTTGGGTACCACTTGTAGGGGACTCACCCATGGACTATCTAAGATGGGATATATGATGTCTATATCCAAAAACTTAATTAAATCTTTCTTAATAACTTCCTTTATGGGGGGGGGGGGTTTAGGAATCGCTGTGGTTGCCGAGATTGTTTCGCACCTTCTTCAAGAAGCACTTTGTGGGTGAAAATGGTAGGTCTGATGCCTTTAAAATCTATAATTGTCCACCCAGTAGCATCCTTCCACTGTTTCAAAACCTGCAAAAGTTCATCCTCCTTCTCCTGAGACAATGATGCACTAAGTATGACATTCAATGTTTGATGGTCTCCCAAATACTCGTACTTAAGAGAAGATGGAAGATACTTCAGTTCTAGTTCAGGCACCTTTAGAATCAAAGGTACAAGTGGTTTCACCTTTTCCCGCTCCAGAATATCCGGTATAACTACACATTTCCAGTAGTGGCTACCCTGGCCTTCTTAGAATTGTAGGTCCTCTGGTGCTTCATCAACTAGAATGTCAGAAAAAACCAAGTCATCTATGGTAAAAGAACATACCAGATCATCCCCTTCTTTCTCAAGTGATCATCCATGGTGGTCACTGCATAAAAACCCTCATTCTCGTATAATGATGCATGCTTGACAACTTTGAGGACATTTTAGGAGACTCTCTTGTCTCCTACCTAGAGAATTAACCCCCCCTGGTGCACAAAAATCAGTACCTTACTAGTGTCCAATAAAGGACTTCCCAAAATGATAGGTGCCTATTGGTCTTCCTCCATATCTAGGATGATGAAATCTGCAGGGAGGATTAGCCTACCCACCTTGAACAACACATCCTCCAGTAGCCCCTTCAGATATTTGATGGATCAGTCAGTTAGCTGAAGGGCTACTCAGGTAGGATTCATGTCATTGAGACCTAGCTTCTTAAAAACTCCAAGGGGCATGAGGTTGAAAATGGCCCCTAAATCACAGAGGGCCTTCCCAAAATCACATGGTCCAATAGTGCATAGAATAGTGAAGCTACCTGGATCCTGGAGTTTGGGAGGAATCGAATGTTGTACGACTACTGAGCACTCCTTGGTCAGGGCAGTGGTTCCCCGATCCGCAAAATTTATTTGGTTGGAGAGGTTATCCTTCATGAATTTCACATACACAGGAATCTGCGTCAGTGACATTACAAATGTAATTTTGATGTGGAGTTTCTTGAACACATCCATGAATTTTCCAAACTGGTGGTACATCTTTCTCTACTTCATCCTATCTGGGAAGGGTAAGGCAGTCTCTAAGGGTTTGAAAACCTCATTTCCTTTACTCTTTGAATCCTCCTTCAGTGGGATTTTGGATGAGGAGGGGTCTGGAACTGTACCTTCTTCAATCAGAAGGGGGTGTTGGTGCACCCGACTATGCTGATTCCTTCTGTTTTAGCTCCCTTCCACTCCGTAGTGTGACGAAATGAGCGTCCTCCCTCAAGTACTTCTTAGAGTTACCCTGTAGTGTACCGGGTTGCCTTCCCGAGAGTTGGTTTTCCAGCTGGCCAATTTGGTTCTCCGGGCCTCAAATTGAAGCCTCTTGATTCTGGAATCTAGTCTCAGCAGTAGATATAAACATGTTCATGAGACCCTCCACCCTTGAGGTGTTCTCTTACTGAGGTATCTGTGTAGCTAGTGGAGGTGGTGGCTTCCACGACTACTATGGTTGAGGGTTTTGATACCCTTGCTAATGATTATAGCCCTGATGGGGATGCTATTTCCTTGAGTACCGGTTCTAATAAAGAGGATGACCATAGTCGGGTGGTCACTGGGGCAGAGGATTCTATTGTTGTTGGCCCCAGCCTGTGTTCTGTTGATCATGCCATGTCAGGTTATGGTACTCCTATTATTGGTTTGGCCCTCATATTTGGGCAACATAGCTCACCTCTCTTGTCAAAGGGCCACCTATAGGTCCTGAGCATTCTCCCATGATGTGGTTATCACCATATTCACTACACACTGGATGGTTTGTCACATTTACTTGTGACACACCCTTCATATTTAATGTGTTTATATTTTTGGACACAACATCCAACTGGGAAGCTAGCATAGTAGTGGAATCGATATTATGCATACCTCATTTATATGTGCCCCGCTTGGAATGCCACTGGAAGCAGTTGGTAGACATGTCTTCCAGTAGTTTGAAAATCTCTTCGGGGGATTTCCTCCAAACTGTACCTCCAACTGCATCATCCACCACAGACATTGTATTTATTGTCAGTCCTCCATAGAAGGTTTAGACCTGCATCCAAAGTGGGAGTCTATGGTGTGGGAATTTGTGCAGAATCTTCTTAAAGCACTCCCATGACTCATACAATGACTTTGAGTCATGTTGTTGGACGTTGTGTATTTTGTTCCGCAGAGTCACCGTCTTTGAGGGTGGGAATTATTTAGACAAGAACACCTGAGCTTACTCCTCCTAGGTGAGGATAGATCATTGCAACAATCCTTTTCTCCAGTATTTCACCTTATCCATTAGAGAGAAGGGGAAGAGGTGAAGATTAATGGCATACTCAAACACTTCGTGGTAGTAGAACGTGTCATAAATCTCGAGGAAATTGGAGAGATGGGCATTGGGGTCCCCACTAGACAGGCTGCCGAACTGAACAATGTTTTGGATTTGCTGCATGATAGCTGGCTTGATCTCGAAGTGTTGGGTCTGCACTAGTGGACGGACGATGCCTGTGTTAGCTTCGTGAATAGATGGAATTCCATACGCCTTGAGAGTATGGCGTGGAGGTGGCTATTGAGGGTGTGGAGGCAGCATGTAGTATTTTTCCTGAGGGACGAAGTACAACCCCTGACTTGGCTGTAAAAATGGCATCCACTCTAGTTGGAACTGCTGGAGCAACTATAGGCCATACCCTGGAGCAAGTGAAGCTTGCTGGTTCTGGTTGTCATCCAAACCAAACGGTTGTCCAGCTCCTTGAACAACAGCTGGATTTACTTCTTCGTTCTACGCCATGGGATTGTTTTGGTTGTGCTTGGCCATGGGTGCTCGTTATTGCCTCAAGAATGTCCGTTCGATTTTTGGGTCTATTGGGAAAACCCCGATGACTTAGCATTCTTGGAACGAGTGAGGTAGCTGCTCATACACCTATGGACCTGCAAAACACTAAACACACCAAGCGTAAATGATGAATAAGAAAGATAAATAGAAATTAGATTAGAAAAGAGCATTTTTGGAATTATTATTTTTATTTCTACTAAATTTGATACAAACTTAATCAAAACAAGGACAAAATTAAATTTTCATGTTCCCCGACAACAACGCCAAAATTTGGTACGTTATTTTACTGAAGGTATGTTATTAGTGTCCCAAATTGTTTTACCCTAATGAGTATAGTACCGGTAAGGGGTCGATCCACAGGGAAACAAAAGTTATTTTTGTCTTGATTATCTAGTTTTGTATTTTTGTCTTAGTGAAGTGTACTGAATTTAGAGTTGATTTTTAATGTTTGGATTAAAAGGTTATTGGCCTTAAATTTCTTTATCAAATTAATTAACAGATAAAGGAAAATATGGGAAATTGGTTTTGATACAAATACAGAGGGAAATTCATTGGGGTTGTGGATTATTAATAGGTTGTTTATTGAATAAAATTTCTTATGAGGTTGTGTTGTTCATAATAACCTAACACTATGGGTTTCTATTTGTAACAAGGTTTATTTGGTCCGGTAAAATTATGTCTAGAGGTAAGGAAACCGACTCCTTGGTCTGGTAGTCAGTGTTTCACAATTCTTTATTAGGATTAGTCCATTTTGAGTCGATAAATACTTCCAATTACCATGAAAGTATTTATTGTTATTATTCTTTTGAGTCCCTGAAAATTCTGCCCTTTGTCTGGCTCAGAATTTTCAGTGATAAAATGAAGTGATTAAAGAAGAATAAGAAGTGGTTAACAGAACAAACACATTCATAATAAACTAATCTAAATTACAACTCTTTCATCACCCACAACCCCAACACACTGGGTATTTAGTTACACATAGGAGAAAATATAAAAACAGATCCCTCAATACCTGATGTGATCATCACAGAAGCTTTGAGGAGAGATTAGCTCTTTGTTAGAATGTTAAAATGGAAATGTAGTTGAATGATGGTAGCATGACAACAGAGAAACTGAACTTATTTCCTTCATACCTTCACACCCTCTGATTTTTTTTGAATCGGAGGCCAAAACCTCTATTTATAGAAAATATAAGTACACGGCGTGTGGCAAAAGTACATGCCATGTAGTCCTATCAATGAACTTTTTTCATCTTTTTCTCTGCCAGTGGGTGACCTAACATGCCGTCTTTGACTTAGAACATGGCTCCGCCTGGTAGGTGGATATAAATGGTGTGTAGCACCACCATACATAGTGTTTATGCTCTTTAAATGGCCACAAACAACTTCTATAAGGAGAGACATGGCGTATAGATGATGTACATGGTGTGTAAACATCAGCCGGCCATATGGGTGTGTAAACTTCTTCTCAACCACCAACCACTTCTAGAAGACTATACATGGCATGTAGCTTTTATACACTACATGTACATGCTTCTGGTAACTTGGCCATGTACTTGTCATAGCCAATCTGTGTCTAAGTCCGAATGTAAATGATGTATATATATGTACACACCGTGTAGTTGTAAATTTTGACCATTTCTCCCCCCAGTTCATGTGTTTTGGACATAAATCACATGAAAATAAACAAGATCACCAAAATAAAATTATTTTTCCACTAAGTATTAGGTATTTTCTAAAGATATGTTTTTATTTTCAACAAATTATGTGGAAATGTATACACAAATTGGGTGCATCAGTCACACATATAATATCTAATACCCAAGAAGGAAAATAAAAATATCACTTTCAATGATGAATATACATGTGTTACATATGAATTTATGGGTTGAAAATTCCTAGGGAGTTTTAAATATTTAATTTTATAAATGGTTTATTTTGAGAACTAGGAATCATAATGGGGTTTTAAGAGTTATAGAATCCCATAATGGTGTTTTGGGATGGGATTCAAAACTTGGGTGTTGGATTAGAGGATCGATAGGCTTCCAGAAGAGTGTTCGGGCACTTGGTACTAATGAAATGTTATACAGTATCCCATTGAAATCATAAATAGGGAATTTATGATGTGAACTAGGTTCATGGGGTGGACTGAGAGGTTTTGGGATGTGAAAATGGGGTTGGGGAGTAGAGCTTGAATTTTCACAATGTGACGACAGACATCACTCTTTGAAATATGTTCATCCTATTTTTTTTAATTTATTAAAGAGTGGTTTTCCCCTTTTTCTTAATAATAATGGTATGTGCATGTGAGGGATCAAATAAATATTCCCACCCTCGTTTCTCCTTTGATTCAGGTGGTTCTTAGTGTGATTTAACGAAGTTGGAGGTTTGGATCTCCCTCCTCCCTTCTTATGTGTTGCTTTTCCACCCAATGTATTTGATTTCAATCATCTATATTTTAAGAATTTTTTTATATTCCACTCAATATAGTAGAATCAACCATTTATAATGGGGTTTTGACTCATCCTTGATAGAGGATAACTTGAGACAAGGTCCGCATGTCATTGCACATCGTGTTGGCAAAGGTATGTCCCCCAGTTGAATTCCTCTAGAATTTCCAATTTAATTCAAATAAATTGGTCTATATTTTTTCTATGTGATATATATTTTTCTCAGAATGAAGTCTGGAGTGTGTTACAAACCTTTTATGGATGGGTGTTCATGGTTCCATCTAGGTAGTGATATCCGATAATTCTTTCAAAAAGTATTCGAATTGACTTGAAATATGAGTTTACTTGTCATCATTTAATTAATTATAATTTATTCATAATTAATTAATTTGGAATGTTGGGACATAATTAGAACCTCATGGAGATCGATGGAGTCCAAATAAACTTGGATGACTTGGACAATGTAACTAGGCTTTACTTAGATGGGAGTTGACTCTATTTTAGGTAGGTCGTTCTATGTATGGTATTATGTATCATTTATTGGAATGTTATATGAGGTTTTCCACCTTCATTGAATGATCCATAATTCATAACTATTAAATGAATTAAATGTAAAGCGTCTTAATTTATTTATCTAATAAACTAAAATGAGATACCCAATGCCATGCTAAATTACTTAATTAATTCCCTATCTTAATTAATTAAAATAATATTACTAGTAAATTGATAAAGTTACAAGGGCCAAATTAGACCTTATTTTCTACCTTTTTTTCTTGATACTGATGGTTGAGGCTTGACATGATGTGAATGTTTAGTTCATGAGACCAATGTTTATGTTTTATCACATGGAGTTTGTGTGTAGCCCATAAGACTTGTGTTGATGTTTGATCACATGGTGTGTGTGTGTAGTTCATGAGACCCATGTTGATGTTTTATTACATGGTGTGTGCATTTCCATGTGAGACCTATCATTTTTTAAAGTATTTTTTCTGTGTGTGGCAAATGAGACCTATGTTTGATTACTTTCATGTGGTGTGCATGAGTATCCCATGAACATATGTTTTATGTTTTCTCATATATGGGTTGTTATGGATATCAATCTAGATGATATTAAGTGATGTTTTATCCTTTATCCTATATCTATGTATTTCATATATAGTTCTTTTCACTATGATTTACTGTTCTAGTAGAGAGTTGAGGTTGGATCAATGAGTTCTAAACATCCTTAAAGGCGAGTGCGGGTATCTCTATAGAGGGATGTGCATAAGTGACCAGTTGACCAATATGAAAAATTACAAACATCTATATAGGTGGGAATGAATATCACTATAGATGGATGGCCATTAGTGGCCAAGTGGTTGATTGAATGGTGGTGTGGCTTGCCCCAAAGCATTGAGATTGGGTTGACGTGTGAAATTCCATTAAAGGAGGGAATAATTATCCCTGTATAGGTATGTGCATAAATGACTGGTTGGATATCCTTAATGGAAATTTTATGATATTTCTTTTAGCATGGAGCTAAATTAGGTAAGACCAAGGTTCATGACATCTTGGTGAGTGCACAACCGCTTGGAATATGGTTTTGTTGTTATATGTGCCTTTGTGATTATATGAAATGATTGTGTAGTTATGTATTATCCGTTTTCTTTTTTCTTAGTTATTACTATGACATTCACTTACACTGCATTGACTGGTCATGCATAGAACAGTGTTTTTGGTGTCCAATTGAGTTGTACCCATACCCTACTTGGGAATCCATGACACTTGGGTACTCAAGAATCCCTCACTTATTGTAGGTATAGTTTGGGTAGATGGGGCAAGGCTTAGAGTTGTAGAGCCTACATGTACTTTTGTACCATTATTTTGTATATGTGATTGACCTAGTGGTTGATCATCTATTGTACTTTTTTTAATTATAGTATGTTTTTTCCACATTCATACTTTAATTATGGTATGTTATTGGTTTTCTTATTACCCTGGTTATGTACTAGTTAAATGTTTGGTTATGTATTTTTGTTGATTACTCTGATTAATGGTATAGTATCCCCATGATTCCACCTTATACCCTCATTTCTATTTGAAAGCCTCTAGAATATAGGGAGGTGTGCCTGAGGTCATGTGGAATTCTAGACCGAACCTGGTGATTCAAGTCAGGATGTTATAATATATGAAGTACACGTATATGCTTGATTCCTCTTTAATTCATTCAAATTTAACTTCCATTTATTAATATTTCCATATGTGAAGAAAAAATCCTCATGTTCGATGTGATCCTATTTACCTTTGGTTTCTTAAAAATATGTTGTAAAATATCTATATACTTAGAATTGGTTATGATTTTTTTCAACCATGTATTTCAGTTTGTTCACCATAAGAAATAAAAATTTAACTTTATTTAAGTTCTTATTAACTTGGAAAACTAAAGTTATATTTATTTGATGATTGTTTTTTTACTTTTTCTTGTTGTCATTTTCATGTCATTATGAGAAGGTGATGATATGGGTGATGGAATGTATATCCATCCATTACTTAGATTTTGGAACTCTTTCCCACATATTGGGTAAAGGTGTATATGGAGTTGGCTTCCCTTGGATAAATGGATAGATAGATTCAAGTGGGAATTCCATAATTATATCAGACGATTAGAAGATATGGCCCTCATGTGAATGACATTTACTATAACAGGAAGTAATATATATAATATTTTGGAATAATAAGAGTGATGGTTATAGTCTACAACTTGAAGGAGCTGTGATTATCAGTGTTAAAATCTAGATGAATGTGAGATTGAAGTGCTAGATCAGTTACAACGATATCCATGTGTACTTTTACATGAAAGATACTAACAACAGTGAATAAATACATGGATGAAGTTTGAAATAAAGGTTTAGGTTGACTAAAATACGAAGTGAATTTCATGATATTTATAAACTCAAAAGGGGGAATTTAATATTCTTTAAAGTCCTTGGGAATAGTTTATAAGTGTTGAGTAAGTTTTAAAAATTCCAAATGGTTTTTTGAAGTGTTAATGAGTGGGTTGGAATGAATAGAGATGGATTGAAGGCACCCTAGTTTAAAATGAAGGAAATATGGAAAATTTACCTAATTCTAGAATCCACGTAGAAAAAATCATCACATAGGAGAATTAAACTATGTGAAGATATATATAAGATAATTCAGTTCATGTGTGTGAATCAACATAAGAAAATCCAGCTACATACATGAATCATGTAAACGAATGGTCACATATGAAAATGGTTATGTTTTTGATTTCTAGTATGTAGCTAAATCGATGTAGGCAAAGTCACTATGTGTGAAAAAATTTTCATATGTGAAGATCCATATAGCCGAATTTAGCTACATAGTTGAATTACCCGCATGTGGGAATCCATGTATCCAAATTATGCTACATATTCAAATTTAGAATTTCATAGCTGAATGAAGATCCACATAGTCAAATCCAACAATATAGCCAAATTTTGTGTAGCAGAATGACCCACATAAGAAAATTTGAATAAGAGCACCACATATACAAATTTGGATACGTGAAACATGATGTAAGTAGATCCCCACATACCAAATATCCATGTACACAAATTCCACATTGAGATTCATTTTTTTGAATTTTTTATACATACTGGGTGAAATTCTATAGTTTTCTAGAATTTATATTTTGAAGAAGAAAATCATTTTTGATAATTCTAAAGATTTTCTTTAAGAATTAAAATATCAAAAACTCCTTGAATGGTGTGTGATCTAAGAATTGATAAAAATGGGATCTAATAATCATCCATGAAAAGGAATATCAAGGAAAAATGATTAACAGAGTTTCCAAAATTTATAAATTCTAAAGAAATCAATTTAAAAGATGCTTGAGTTGTGTATTCAAGTTCTAAATATCATGATGCTCAGAAAATACATTATCCAAGATGTCTTTGAGTAAGATAAAATGAGATATTCCAATATATATATATATATATTTATGCTGAAAATAGATTTATCGGGTTTTCAAGAATAATTCAGATAAAAAACCATCAAAACTTTGATTTTCATTCATCAAATCCTATGTAATTTGGATCAAAGTATATTTGGGTGTTCATGAGTGACTGATATTTAAGTATATGAATTTTCCCAATACATCATATATAAGAATAACTGATGTGTGTTACCAGTAGTGAAGAAAATTCCAACCCACAGAACTGTGTGTGGTACGATTTATCTACAACCAAGAAAAATGATTCAAGTTATGGATTTTATTTGAGTATTTTTAGATTTTGAGAAAAATTCATGTCTGCTGCAGATTTTGGTGATGATCCTTGGGTGAGGATTTTAAAAAGTAGAAGCATTAAATGAGGGTATATTGTCAATATCCTCGAGTTCAAAAAAGAATTGCATGAAGTTATTTGAGAACCCAAAATGGGTATTCCATGATAGTTCTTTATTTTTGGTAGTGAGAAGGTTCCCTCCACTTTCCATTTAAGGTTTCTAATTTTGATGGAATCAATTTAATGAACTTAAATGATGCCACATGTGAATGAGAATCTCTAGGAGAAAGAAATACAAAAAATACGAAGCTTCCACTATTGGAGTGTTTGTGAACTATGAGTATCCATGATCTATTATGTTATGATAAATATTAAAGACCACTTTAAGAATATGAATAAGTATATTTTTCATGTTTCAATGAAGAATAATCAGATAAGATTACCATAAATCTAGGATTATCTTAATAGAGATGAATTTGTGAGAAGAATAATAGATGAAAGAATAATTGTGTTGTGTTTTTTTATAAATGGTGTTGAGTATTTTAGTGGTTAAGTAGAGAGGAATCCATATGAGAAGATTTTCAAGATATGTGAATCTATGTTTCAAGTAGTGACTCAGTATTAAAGTATTCTTAGAGGTCATCATACATTCACAGAAGTTGATTTTGAGTTTAAGGAGATCTATTATCTTGGTGAAAAATCATTCTATATAGAATCAAATATCTACTTACACGAAGAACTTCAAGGAACCCACCTGCATATATATGCTGAGACTCTATAGAACCTATTCAACCTAGGGTATATGGGGAGATCACTGTATGACTCGGTGAAAATAGTGTGAATCTGTTGAGATAAGTCCAGTGTGACTCTATAAAAATAATTCCTATGATATTTAAGCATTATATTCACTATAAGACTTAGTTTTGGTGTGGGAAACACCACCCATTCTAATAAACATCTGATTATAATGGATAATCCTTGATTGGAGTGAAAAACCAATCAAATAAAGGACCGTGTCTTTACACTGAACCATATAAAAATATCACATTCCTTTTATCTACTTTAATTTAGTGCATGTGATAATTTCTTGATAAAATATGACATAGATATAATTTCAATAACTAAAAATTGAGGTTGAATGTAAGGATCTGGCCTCAAACATTACATAATCTTGAGTTTTAAGTCAAGAATTCATTCTCTTAAATTTTAGGATATTTTTAGGTTTAGAGTTTTAGAGAATTAGGTCATAAATAATACATAAAAAAACCATAAAATATAGATTGGACACTTCCAATAAGTATCCATTTTTTCATAATATAAAACTTTTAAAATAAAGCATAATTTCTTTTCATGGAAAATCTACATTACTTTCAACATGAATTCTTATTTTCCCTTACGCACCCTTAAACCCTATGATTTTATAAAACGTGGTATGAGTATAAAAAGATCAGTAAAATATAAAAAAACGAAGAAGAAAGAAAACCATTAGTGTAGGGAAAAATTTGGAAAACTCCTATAATTTTTAATGTTTCCTTCAATGTTCTTTGAGTGTATGAATTGAAACATTTTCACATGAAACAAAATCACACATTTCTATTAAATAAATCCATTAAAACCCATAGAAAGTAATTAAAAAACCCTTGTAGGGACTTATAGAATCATATTCATAAAACCATTTAAAAACTATTTTCATTAGAATAACCATATGGACAACTTTCAATATAATCATTACCCAATGCATTGGAGAGCTATAATGGGGTTCACCCTTTGTATAAGCAATATCTGGCTCATCCATTTTTCATGAGCTATAATGGGAATCAAACCTTCGTATAAGCTATATTGGGATCACCAATGAGATATAATGGGGCTCAACCCATCATTTAATCTATATCTATCTCACCCATTTCATATAATTCTCAAGTACAATATCATGAATAAGACACTTTAATCATAAAACCCTTCAAAATACTATTTCAAACCCATATGAAAAACACTTTTGGATAAAAGTACCTTTTTCTTCTAAAAACCCATTTCCAATTCCAACATATCCCAAAAAGAGAAATAGAGTTTTTCATTGAAGAAAAAATGAAATGTTCCAAAGGAATCCATAATTAAAATAACTACCATGGTGCTGGAAAATTCCTTGTTTCTGTGTATGTTAATAATTGAACATTCCTTTTATCGTTTGTAAAAACATTATGTATAAATCATGTAAAAAGATCCTTTTTAAAACCATTGAAAATAAATTAAAAAGAGTCATTAAATGTAATTTATAAATATTTTATTTCTATATAATTTTTTCTTCATAAAATAATTTAAAAAAAATGGACATGGAAAAGAAATAGTTGGAAGGAAAACATTAAAAGAGTGTTTTTTTAAAGAAAATCCCCTTATCACATTGGAAATATTTGAATCATAAGCTCCATGAAAGAATGTAATTAAAAAAAACTATAAATACCATGATAATAGATAAATCTATGATATAAAATTTCAAAAGGGATGTATATACACCTTATAAAAGAGTATAGGTGTATAACATCAAAATATTCCTCAATGAAAGAAAATTGAGATGAAGTCCCTTACCATGAGTTTGACTTGTCATGTTTGTCTTTATATTCATTAATAATAAACTTATGTTAATTATTTAATTAATTTAGAACCTTTTTATAAGTTTATTATTAATTTTATTTAACTTATTACAATGTTTTTATAAAATTACTTAATCAATTAAGTTTGCGTCAGATGTTTTGATCATATTTGGATTATGTGTCAAAAATGATTTTGGTAGGTTGACGATGGTCAAAGAATTCATTATTTAAACATATAGAGAATAATAATAATTAAATAATTATCATATTTATATATAATTTATAATTTTAAAACCAATCATTAAATAGGGTTATAAAAAATGAACTAACATTACGATCATGGAGACGGTAGGTCGTACATACACATGAGTAAAATTTCCATTTTTCATTGATAATTATGGAAATAAGGTAGGCAATATTTTATATTTATATAATGATAATATTATAATAAATAAAATATTATATAATTATATATACTTATATATATGATTATTTTTATGTGGTGATGAAAAAAGGAATCACATCGCTTCATAGAGGCGGTAGTCTACACATCCACGAATGGCGCTATCATTTTTCAGTGAAAGAAATAAAATGATATAACTACAGGAAAATTGCAATTTTGTGGTGGTTTTTTTGGCTATGATGGTGGTTTAAATTGCCACCATATGCTTCTATGGCGGTTTCTGAAAACTTCTGCTAAATTGCATGTTAGAAAACTATTTGTGGCGGTTAAAGAGGTTTAGTGAACGTTTATGGGAACCGTTGTAGTGGGTGCATTTTCATTGAGGTTATATTGTTTTTTGGGGCGGTTTTTTCGGGCAGGGGATTACTTTTTTTACTGGCAGTTAAAACTGACAATAAAAAAAGTAATTCCCTTCTGGTACAAACCGACAAAAAAAAAATATACCCTCCACAAAAATGCGCAAAATATGGGACACTATAGCAGCGGTTAAAACTACCGCTAAATTTAAGACAGTAGTGGCGGTTAAAACTGCCACTAATAGAAAACATATCGACATTTAGTAGCGGTTAAAACTGCTACTAAAGAGGAAATTTAGAAAAAAAGAACCAATTTTTGGAGCCCCTGTACCAGTGTCCTGAAAAAAACCATTCCATGAATACCAAAACACCAGCAGAATACATACTACAGTCAACATGAGAAGAGATGCTTAACTAAGCATAACCAAATGCATCGTTCAATGAGTAAAAGAACAAAAATAAACATATCAATTAGAATAATCCTAGTATCCAATTAAATGTAGTGGTAACTTTATGTATTTAAAATTGACCATTGCAGACTCATATGTACTAGTTGATCCTTGATTAGATGTTCACATGTTGTGTGAAACTTATATGGTCACCCATTGGGTGATCTAGGTAAAATGGGAAAATATGTTTTTTTTCAAATGTTGGTACTCCCACATATCTTCTGGAATAGTTCAATAATGTAATATCCCTTTATATATTATTATTTGATAGAACCCAAGGCACCCCTTAGGTGTTTGGACCACTTATAGTTGGAATTTTTAAGGAGGGGAATTTCCTAGATTAACATGTCACCATCTAAGTGACTCCATTGAGATTATATATGAGTTTCCCATGTTTTAATGAATTGAATGAGTTAAATGTAACTGATAATGTGAAATAGATAATTAATTATGGGTTTACTTTCTTAAAATAAATCAATTAGTTTTAAATGTAATGACCCTAAGTAATTGTAATTTCATTCTCTTGATTTATGCTTTATAAAATGATTCATACAAACTGTAATATTTTAAATGGAAATTGAACATGGATAAAGACGTGAATAAGATATTATTCATTATCTATTGTGACACAAATGATTATACATTTATTATGTATATGGTGTAGATATAAGAGATGGATTTGAGGTAATTCCCCTTGCTAGTTATATTTAATATATGCCTTTATAGAGGTTGTGGTATGATGGTATGAGATTGCTGAGCAAGGAGATATCAAAATTCCTTACATCAGGTGTTGAGCACGGTGTATCAAAAAAATGTTACTATATAATTATTATGATTTACTCACCAAATTCCATGACTAGAACTTTGATCTGATGGCGCACTCAACATCCCATGTGTTGTTTCATGGCATCTCTCAATCTATTGGGATATAGGGCATGTACCCAATTACATGAGCACATAGGCTCGTTAGACTGGTTAGGGATGTCTGAGTTATTCTATGGTCTATTCATCAGTATTATTATAAGTATATGGATACATACATCTTCACATACCTTGACAATATAGGTGGATGAAATATATATAAACTATATATATTAATACTATATATATAGTAAATATTTAGATTTATATTCCATCTATGTGTCGATAAATTTAAACCCTCCTACAGTCCTTTAAGAACATGATTTGGTGGTTATTTATTTATTCCTTAGTTACTCAAAAGATGTGGGGTGTAGTATGTTGGTGGTAGACCCTTTATCATGGGAATAATGATGTGGTAATATTTTCTTGGGATTAATTTATGTTGGTGTTCTATGTGTAATTATTATAAATCAAATATAACATAGGAATTAGGTAAAATCATCTCTCTCTTGGGTTATTCCATGTGGAATTATTATACTTGACACTAAAGTTAGAAAAAAGGTAAAATCATCTCTCCCATGGATAAGGGTTACTAATTTTTTAAAAGTGATGGATCAGGTTCAAGTATCATATTTGTTTCACTCATATGATTTCTTTGGAAAAGGAGTCTTTAGTGTGGTTTCCTTAGAAGGAATGGAATCTGGCTCCTAATATATTGTAACTCCCATTATGCATCCTAGTTATTTTGATGTGTGGAATATAATAGAAGAAATCGGGCACATTCCTTAAAAGGGAAGAGTGTCTTGTGAAGGGGTTTGATATATTTTATCAAGGAATATGGATGCTTATAATAAATTATTTGTGATAGGGTATTTGATGTTATGAATGGTAAGTAACTAATTATGTAGTATATTTATCATTTTTCAAGGGAATGGGGTTCTACATAATCTACTGGGAGTTTCCCATCAGCATGTCATGCCTACTGAGATAATGGACACTGTCATTCACACTGCCTGATTATTCTTTGAGGCCACTTTGGAAATGGTGGGAAAACCCCATTTTAGACAGTGTTGCAAAATTTCCCCTAATCTCGTATCAGTATCTATGAATTCCAACTATTATTTGAAATTTTGGATACTATGATTATGCCACACTAAAGGTTGATCTATCTTAAACATGTTAGCGAGACACACATTCTCATCTCTAGGGATTGATATAAGAGCATAACTAAGAAGTACTTCTTAGAAATGGAAATGTAGCGGTAAATGTAGTGGGATAGAAAATGTAGGATAATTTATTATAATGAAAAAATGAATTTAGGAAAAATGAATCATGAAAAATGAATCTTCACAATAAAGAGTCGATATATATGGTTCATACCACACTCGATAAATCAAGACATAAAAGGAAACATCAGAAATCAATAAAATACATAAAAAGAAACATGAGAAATCAAGAAAATGTTAGGTCCTGAAAATGTTTGGAGGCAACTATGTTCCATACATGATACATATACAAACTGAATGTCAATATTTTTTTACATATCAATAATACTACTAATCACTGTCCGATGATGAATAGATATAGTCACCCTCTCCACATCCATCTCCACTTCCTGCTACCAACTGTAAGAACATTATATTGAAAATTAAATAGTGTTGCATATTTATATTTAAACTTAAAACCAATAAAAGTTTGCAAACTAAATGATTTTGAATTTTTGTGATTTACCTGCTCACCACCAGTCGATGCAATACCACCGGGGGATATCTTCTCATCTGCTGACGTATATCAGTCAATGCTTTCTGCAAAGAGGATATCTGAGCCCCCTGGTCTTGAACTGTGTTTCGTAGGGAAACAATATCTCTTTGAGAATCTCTAGGTATGGACCGACTACAACCAAGAGTAGATGCAACTACAATCTTTGATGTCCTGCCAAATACCTCAGATGGTACGGGTCGCAAACCCATCCCCCATACTCTACCAGGATGCTGTTTCCCAAGGACATTAACAACCGGGTCATCCTGGGAGACTGAGTAGGACTGTCTAGTATTGGCATCCCATGTTTCTTTAATTTTTACCTATAAATCAAATATCAATATATACTAACACAGTTAAAACTGATAATAAGTTATTATAATGAAAAAATGAGCTCATACCCCAACTTCTTTGGCAGGATAATTAAGAAAACTTCCATAATATTTTTTGTGAACATCCAACCACACTTCAATTTGGGATGCTTCATGCCCTAAAATCTGTAAATGCATTAAACAACAATAAATCAATAGTTTAATATATAAAATAGATAATATTATCTTATAAATATTTAAACTAATGAAAATATTACCAGAGTCGATCAGCTTCTAGAAAATATTTTTGACCCCACAGTGCGAGGGATGACTTGCTTAGCCCAGTTTGATGCATTATTTCTTGAGAGATCCTGAAATAAATAAAATGAAATTTAATAGTAATTTATTCAATGTAATATCCTATTCATATACATGTATAAATTTAAAATGAGGTTAATATAATAATATATATTTAAATACTATCTACTTCTCATCACGATGTCTATCAAAAAAAACTTTCCACTATTCTTTGGGTACCACATTGGGTAGCTTCTCATACATTTGTTGGACGGTCAACAAAGTATCATTGAAATCACTCCACAATCTCCATTTTAACTCTTTCCATTTCTTACCAAGATTTTTCAATGTCCACTTTTGTGTTATCACATCAACAACTATAAAGTGGAAAAACATATGTATACATAAATTCATTTTTAACATATTAATAACATGACATTTAATTACACCATAATGTATTAATATTACATTTATTTGGGAATCAAAAACTTCATTTTTCCAAATTGGAGGCATATGTCTCCAATCATCATAAGAAATAGGAAGGGAAATGGGATCCGCTGCCAGCTGGCCTAGAATTTGGCCAAGTAATCCCGCAACGTCATCCGTAGAGACCCCATTTGAATCAAATGGGACAAATATCTTCTCTCTATTCACATTCCACACATCTGCACTTTTTATATTTTTTCCACAGTTGAATTTTTTAATCTTTAATGAAAAAACAATTAGTATAAAAAAGTGCAATAAATTTATTTATAATAAATTTTTTACCTATAACATTGACCCTATAGTATGCCTGTGATGAACTAGAAGTGGCGCGCCGCCACCCCACTACTGAGGCTACTGAAGGGGGATTTGAAAACTCAACTTTTAAAGGGATGCTCACAGAGGGTGTGAGAGATGGTGCAGGGGGGCAGGCAGCTGGTGGCTCAGATGACGTAGGGAGGGAGACAACTGGATCGTCATCTGTCGCAGTAGTGGATGAAACAATTTATCACTTCCTCCTTGGGATTATAGTCATTTAATCAAATAAAATTAAGTTCAGAACATATATTTAGAAAAAATATGTATAAATTTTTTTAAAAATGATAATAGTTACCTAGTACCAACAAAAAAAAATATAACAATGATAATGAATGACTGTAAAAATGAAATAAGTGATTACTGAATGAATAAATAACTGTACATACAATCATTTCCCCCCTCAATCATGTCAGTTTCCTGCTCCATTACTTCATCCACTTCATTCATTCTTTCTAGACTAATATTTTAAATATCATGATGGAAAAATACTTCTGCTTCTTATTGTTGATGAGTTTCAATTTCAGAGGTCAAATATTCCACTTCATCACCCATATCATACAAATATCTTTGTATTACATGAGAAACTACACTCCACCCTTTATCCAAAATATCATTCACATAATATACCATTTTTTCTTGTGATGATAAGATATATAGATCATGAAGTTCACGATCATCAACATCTATCAAGCGAGAGAAGTTCACATAAGTAAATTGCAAGGAATCCCTTTTAACACCTCTGATAATATCAACCCAATTGCATTTGAATAAAACAACTGAAAAATGCCTATAGTGGTTTAATTCAATAATATCAGTCAGCTTTCCATAGAATCCCACTTCAAAAAATGTAAATATACCACTATTTTGTGTTTTCAAACCCCTTTCTTGATTGACTGTATGAAATCTAAATCCATTCACGTTGTAAGCGTAAAACATTCTAACTTGTTTTAGAGGACCTCAAGAAAGAAACTTCAAATATTCTGACAACTCTGCTCGAGTATCAATAATCATGATCTAAAAAAAGAAATATACTTTATTATATTTATAAAATATATGTGTTAAACTAATATTCATATTAATTTTAATATTTATGAACTTACACATCATGAAAACCATTCTAAAAACTCTTTATTAATAGCTTTCATTATATCTTTCTCATTTAGTGTCCGGACTCTCATTCGTCTCTTTGTTTGTATCCTAAATTCTTCAATAAAGGGATCTACAATTTCACTATTCAACAGCACATCTCTATGTGCCTGTAATAATTCCAATTCCGTCAGTGTCACATTTGAGGTCCTCTCAACTGATCGACCAATAAAAGGAAATATTTTTGATTTCTGATGTATTTGAGATTGAGTCGGTATGTTTTCAACATGTCTAACTTGATTAAATATTGTCTTAATATCATCTAAGTATGTAGAACAAAAGGTAAGACACTCCTCATCCAAATAGCCTTCAGTAATAGAGCCTTCTGGTTGAGCTTTATTTCTCACATATGATTTCAAATTCCCAAGATGTCTATGAAATAAAATAAACATAATTATGCATTTAATTAAGTTCCAAAAGTTGTTTAATTAACTGAAAAACATATAAATAAAGTACCACTCAATTGGATACATCCATCTATAATGAAAGGGGCCTCCTAATTTTGCTTCCTCAACTAAATTCATAGTTAAATGCATCATGTCAATAAAAAACGATGGAGAAAAGATCATATATATTGCACAAAGGGTCAATACAAACCTCGCCCAGAGGTTGTCAAGATGAAATGGATTTAGATATTTCTAACATAGTTTTCTAAAAAATGTGCAGAATTGGAGTACAACAGTAGTATGTTTTTCATGTAATAATGAATGCAATGCCAATGGTAGTAACTGTTGTGACAAAATATGTGTATCATGACTTTTAAATCAATGTAAATTACGATTCTTCAAGTCAACACACCTCAAGATGTTACTTTAATACCCATCAGATACCTTCACATTCTTAAAAAATAGAAGGAATGTATCTTTATCCCTATTTTTCATTGCAAAAATTGTCGGAGCATACTTTTCATCCTCATCTGGCCAGAGATCACATTTTATATTCATTACTTGTAATATTTGCAAGCATTGAGACGATCCTTTGACTTTCCATGCTCATTAAGCAATGTGAAAATCAAATTTTCAAATAAATTCTTCTCAATATGCATTACATCAAGATTATGCCACAACAAATTAAATTCCCAATACAGAAGTTTAAAAAATATACATTTTTTCTTCCATTGTTGCATTCTGATTTCACTTGAAGATGAACTTCAAACCTGTTTCCAACTATCATTCAAATGATCCCAAATTCTGTTTCAACATTTTCAAGTTGTTTCAATATTTCAGAACTAGTTAACAACTTTGGAGGTCGTCTATGATAAATAAAACCGTTAAATTTTGATCTGTTCATATGAAATCTATGAGATGCATCGAGAAATATTCGATGGAACAAGAAGCACCATTTTATACTACGAGGTAGCTGTTTGTGCTCAAAATCAAAGTTACAAACAGGACAATCCAAACCCATGTAAATTTTCCAACTAGATAAATTACCAAGCCTAGGGAAGTCATTAATGGTCCACATTAAAGCAACATGCATTTTGAACGTTGTTTTAGAATAAGAATCAAATTTCTCAACACCGTTGCTCCATAATTCCTGTAATTCTTCAATCAAAGGCTGCAAGTATACATCAATATAATTTCCAGGCATTTGTTTTCCAAGAATAATCATCGAAATGATAAAATATTTTTGTTGCATACACATCCATAGAGGCAGATTATAAGGGATCAAAACAACTGGCCAAATGTTATAAATGGTACTCAAAGTTCAAAATGGGTTGAATCCATCGGCATCTAATCCCAATCGAACATTCCTAGGATTAGCTAAGAAATCTGGATGTAATGAATCAAATGTCTTCTATGATTGTGAATCTTGTAGATGTCTCATTAACCCATCATTGTTATTATCTATAGAATGAAACTTCATGTGTTCAACGGTTTTTGATGACATGAATAATCTTTGCAATTGAGGCTTTAAAGGAAAGTAATGCAAAAACCTTTGCAGGTGTGTTCCCTTTCTTCTTCTTTATAAAATTATTTTCATTCAGACTTCCAACAACACCCATTGAATACCATATAGAAGAACATTTTTTTCAATTCTGTCTACTTGAATCCTCTCGCCAATAAAGCATACAATCATTAGGACAGACATGTATTTTTGTATAATTCAAACCAAGCCTGTTAACAAATTTTTTCATATCATAAAAAGACTCAGGGATTTTTGCTTCAGGAAATGCATCATGAAACAATTCCAATATCATGGACATTTCCTTATTTGTAATTCCACATAGACATTTTATATGGTATAACATCAGTAGAAAAGAAAGATTTGAATATTTCAAACATCCACTGTAAAAATCTTGATTTCCATCATCAAATAAATCATGAAACAAATTTTCCTTAGTGATGTTTTCTCTTATATTTGTCTCCACAGAATCAAGAGGAGGATCCAATTATATGTTACAATCTTTATTTGGTTGTGTTACAATCTCAAAAACATCACTTGTCACATTGCAATTTGTAGAACCCTCATCTGGTTATTTTATTATGTTTTGATGTTGATAGTGGTGTCTTGCAGTGCCAAATGCATTATTTATGAGGTTTTTCATTTCATTTTCCATTGTCGATGAAGTTGGGAGCTCATTATGTGGATTAACATCAGTGCTCAACCTTTCTGTAATGTTCGATTCTCCATGCCAAATCCAACACAAATATTGATCAGGGAATTTCTTCAGTATTAAATGTTCATAAACTTCATCTCTCTTTAACTATATTATAAATTTACATTTAGGACATGGAAATCTTATTATCCCTTCAATGGATCGATTAAAAATTTCAAAATCTATAAACTCCTTCAAACCCTTAACATACTAAGGTGTGTTTCTCGATAATGTGATCCAGTTTTTATCCATGTATATTAAAATGTGCCTACAGAATATTAAAAAAAATTTAAAACAAATAGCTACTACTAAATAGGTAAAGAGATTCATATATACTAGTTGAAAAAAATATATAAATATGTTACATAAGGTTTTCCTATATAAATACATATGGTAAATCACCCACTAGAAAACCAAAGTACCTATGTGTATGCATGTGTATGCTTATACAAATGTGATTACAAAATCACTTGAAGAAACAAGAAGATAATGGGTATTTTCTTAGGAAATATACATTTTAAGAAGATAGTGAGTATTTCTAGATATATTTGATCAAGTTAAGCATTAGTAAAAAAGTTAAGAGTTAAGCTGAATAATTATATATTGGAGGATCTTCACACAAAAATATCTCCCAATTTCTTGACCCAACCTTCTCATTGGGGATGCACTTAATTAATGTTGATGGGATCTCACTTAATATCAACACTCTAAATCACTTCTGGGTGATCATCGAGCGGGGAAGGTAAATCCTCATAGGGTTCATAAACTAAAATAGTAAACCAATAATGTGATGAACAAGGAGAATTTTTATTTTTCCTTCATAAAATATTTAAAGGATGTTAAATCCCACTACCCTTCTAATTAAGTTATGATTTATATGGAATACTTTGAATTTGTTATTGCTATCAGTTTTGGACCCAAAGATAACTCATATTATAATGCAAATACAAAAGAACATGATAAAGAAATGTTTTTTTAGAATTTGGTCCACATAAAAATGCTTGAAGAATGTTTTTATACATATGAACTGAGAAAGATTCAAAATTTGGGATCCAAAAAAAATATTAATCTATCACCTTCCCAATGATATTCTACCAAAGAAAAAATAGAAGGTTGTTTCCACATCCCACCCATCACCTAGGATTCTTAGACACACATTATTAAGGATAGGTTAACAAAATATGAAACTAAAGAGTAATTAAGGTGAATCAATGTCAAATTAATCCAGAGAAATATTCTTACTATGTATAAGACTATATATTATCAATAAAAAAGGGTGATATAAACAAATCAAGATTTTCTTGCTGCCTCTACATGAGTGTTTTCTCAGTTGAATGTCATGCAAGAATTCCTAAACTCTATTGAGTCTTTGATAGCTCAAAAGGAAGTCATGGAAGGGAGATGAGAACCAATCAAACCAAAATAAATGTTTTATTCAGAGTGTGTGGATGTGAATCCTCCTTCAACCCACTTCGGGAACCCATATTTCCTGATCTTTAATGGAATGGGAGACTTAAAAAATGTATAATACACACTTTGTGACACGATGCGGTCCCATTATGGGAAAAATTGATAAAAGATAACCAAATATTCTCATCTTATTTTTAAATACCAAAGAGGGGGTAGTGTTATTTGGTTTAACAAAAAACCAATAGGGTTAGTTTTATGATGGGAAGTCGTTCATTTGAAATTCCTATATCAATTCAGATTCACATTTAGGAAGGCTATATTCCTTGATCTCTTAATATGCATGCAGTATAAAATTGATAGGGTTTTATATTTCATTTACAAATAAAAAAGTTATTCCTATATATTTAATATGAAACTCCTATAAGAGTAGCTACTATAGATCTATATAGAAAATATATTTGATGAGTTACATACATGGTTGATCCCACTAAAATATCCAAAAAAGACACCTAGAGTTTATAAAAGTTTCGTAATGTTTGGAGGATTTTATTCGATGCTCAAATGAAAAATCATAGCTGGTACTCATAGATCAAGGAAAGATGTTTTGAAAAGTAAAAGCAGTAATAGTTATGGTTAAACTAATACTTTCACCAGCTCTAGCGCCCATACCTATTCAATATCTTGTGGTTTCGCCTCTTGAACAACAAAAAAAGTAACAACACCCCTATTATGACTGAGAAAAGGAATTGGGTCTCCTAGGTTTTAAATATCCGTAGAATGGTTCATGTTCCTTTTAAAAAGGGAAAGTATTAGGGTACTTGATCACTTTTATAGAGAATAACCTAAAAAGGTTTTAAAAGGTTTAAAATCAAAATGAATTCAGTCTCACTAAACTCCCTAACTAATACCCATTCTTTTGGATTCTAGGACAAAATATCTAGTATTTTTTCATCTTTGAAGGATTACTTTAGAATATGGTTGACTTTTGACACATCAAATTCAGAAAAAATCACAAAGGTGGATTTTTCCATCACCATACCACTAAAACATGAAGAAGAATGGAAGTAAATTATGAATGGATGTTGAGAAAATTGATCTGCTGAGAGCTTTCAATCATCAATACAAAACTAAATTATCCAGTCACAACGTTGATTCCCTCTTCGGTAATTTATCCAACTTAATTGGCATTAAAATATCTTCAGAGAAGGTGTGACTAGAACATAAAGTATTAGTCATGGTAGGAAGAACCCATGTTAGTTCCCAAGCTAATCTATACTTTTCTAGAGTTGCTACCTCCATCACTAAGAAGAATGGAACCATCCCATTAAACAAGATCCTTGTTAGATGAAGGTTCACAATATGGTTCTATCAAAACAATCCACATGATGAACCACTTATCTGATGAAAAAATGGATATAAACCAATGTTCCCCCCAAAAATTTTTGAATGAGGTTATAGAGGCAAAGGATGCAAGGAAGGTGAAGCTAAAACATACTCCAACACTCATCTACCTTTTATACATAGGATATATTTTTCACAAAAACACAAAGAAAATCATGTTATCATAAAGAGTATAAATCTACTACTAAATCATATAGAGTTGATTAAAATATAATCATTTGGGATGACATGCTAGTAAATGTGCACATTTTTAGTCATAATTAAAAATATGTAAAGGCTTACTCGTCCAAATCCAAAAAAAAACATTCCCAAATTCTAGTAAAGGGAATGAACCACCATAAGAATCATACTTAGAATATAAGCACACATAAATCTATTAAATAAAATTCAATGAAATGGAAAAAATGACCTAAATAAAATTCACTGGAGGCAGGGAGGTGAGCTAGGGTTCGAGTCTCGTGGGGGTTGGAGGAATAAGATGGGGTCGTAGGGGTTAGGGGGAGAAGGGGGTTTAAGGTCGGGTGTTGGGGCTAAGTGGCGTGGATGGAAGGCCGGTGGATCTGGTGTTCAGGGATCACTCGCGGGGGGTCTGAGGGAGAAGGGGAGTTGGGGTCGGGGGGGGGGGGGGAGTGTCGCGGCTGGAATAAAATAATAGGGTTTAACAGCCAGTTTTAATAAACCACCGCTAAAAGACCGCCGCTAAAGGCAATTTATGTTGTAGTGTAGTATATTTTTATAATGATAAATATGTAATTAATATCATCATTATTTCATTTATATCACATATGTTAATTAACTTTACCCTTATTACCTTCCATGTAAGGTGTTAGTAAAAAATGAATCACATCGCTTCGCGACGCGGTAGTCCGCCATACACACGATCGATGTTATCATATCCCATACAAAATGAGAAGTAAAAAATGTATATATGATATAATGAATCAAAAGGTATAATTATATTATAAATATTATATATATACTCTATATCTATCATCATACCCAACCGTGAGAGGTGGTAATAGAAAAACAAATGACATCGATTTGCGAGGTGGTAGTCCGTTATACACACGAATAATGATTTTGGAACCCATTTGATGGGAGTGGAGATGGTTTTAAGTCAGGTAATTTTTATAAAAAAACTCAGTATATATAATATATATTTTTTATTATATAATAATGGTTTAATAATAATTTAACGATGTGGAGAAATAAATAAAATAAAAATGCTTGTTGAAGAACGTTACCTCTTCTCTTGATATCCTCTTTAGGTTTGCACAAAAATATTTCCTATGTTAAATTTATGTACAAAATAAGACTTCTAGGATGAGGGGAGGGAAGTTTGGAAGTTATTTAGGGACTAAGTTTCCAAAAAATGTGTTTTAAGGTGCTAAGAATATAGGAGAGTGGGTGACCTTTTATAAGTGAGGTGAGTGGCATACTTGTAATTTTTTGAAAATATTCAATCATACCCACATTTCTTTCATGTAAAAAGCCTAAAAATGAACCATTATCGAACCTATAATAGATAATGTCGAAATATGTATATAAAAAGGGTTTTTACAAGTTTTTAGTTCATTTTTAACCTTTATCTTCTTAGTTTAACCCTTGGTAAATTCATTTCTATCTTAACCACAGTAATTAATTTTTATTGTTTTCAATATTCATTATGGTAAAAAATTAATTTGAACTTATTAATAATTATAAATTATTCTAATTCAAAATATAGAATACATTTTTTAAAATTCAATTCATATAAGTAGAAAATTTTAATTTAAAATTAATTCTATAGAGGCAACTAGAAAACGGGCTTGTAAAGAGAAAATGTTTAAAAGTTTACAAAGTTTTTATATCAAAATTAAATATAAAAATGATTCCAATTACCTAAATTGGATTCATTGATATAAAATTTAACTAATTTTACTTTATTACTAATTAAAAATATAATTTAACATTATAAATAATATAAATGAAAAGGCAGTTTTCAATTAAAATTCAGTATTTTCACTATTCATAAAAATGAAGCTTTTAAGAAAAATCCAAAAAATTAACCGTAGGATAATTTTGATATTATTATTTAAAAAATGATGTTTATTTTGTAAAATAAAATTTAGAAAAAATGCTAAAATTTAATTTTAAATTATACGGGACAAGCGTGACTAAACCGTCTTTTAGAAAAAATATGGTTTTTTCAGAAAACATTTATTTTTCTTTCAAATGGTTCTAATTTTATCTCTAATAAATAAATAAATAACGGTTGTGTGTAAACTATATATTTTCATAATTTATTTAATCCTATTTATACTCTCCATTCTAATAGATAAGTGATAAATTTCACATTAAATAATAAAATTTTAATAACAAGTCACGTTTCCTTTAAACTTGATGTTGTGTATAACAAAAGCTAAACTCAGTGTTACGTGTAATGAAAGATATTAAAGATATTGAATTTATTTAATAAATAAATATATCACAAAAAATTAAGGTGTTTTATTTTCTTCTAAATCTTGTTGTTTCATGCCGCATATGCTGTCAAACATAATTTTCTTTTAAAATCGTGAGGTGTTACATCCTACCCCTTTAATAAATTGCATCCTCACAATTTGAAATTTATATTTGTAATAAAAGGTTGAAAATTTCAAAATACTTTTGTTGTAAACCCAAATCATAAAAGGGTTAAAAATACATCTTCTTAATAAGAGAAAAAGGGAAGTACATGGGATATATAGAATAACACATAACTAGGTTTCTAAGTTGAAGAACATTGGTGGATAGTGAAAATATGAATATAGAAGAAAAAAATAAATAATTATAAAGAGTGATTAAATTAAATGATCATAAGCAAGTGAATGTTCAATGGAAATTTAAGGTCCTCAAAACCATAAATCTTTAATGATTTAAAAGACCATCTGATTCATTTGATATGAATGTAATAGGATAACATTTTTGTTTCAAGATCCTTTTACTAAAGTAGAGTAATTATTTTACGATATAAGAATACAAGTAAATATACTTACTTGATATTTTTATATTTCATAAGCACAATTTTATCCTTTGGTTGTTCTTTAATCAATTTCCTATTCATCTATTACTCTAAGAAATGAATAGATCCAAAAATGAATTTTTTATGATTGAAGCACTAAAATTCACTTTTAATGGATCATAAGATCCATAAAAGAGGAAAAATTATTTCCATATGTATCAAAATATTTTTAAAAACCAATATGGTTAGAAAAAGTTATTCAATATAATAAATTAATATCTAAACCTCAAAAGTAACACCATTGGTTCATTATTAATATTTATTTTTCAAAACTTTTAACTAAAAACAATTTCATATTAAATAGGAAATCATGTAAGAAAGTGGTAGATGCTAAACCATTATTTTCTTTTTCTAATGGGTTCTAGCCTTATGGCCTTTTTAATTGTGATAGGTTGTCACCTGACCTCAAAGTTATCCCTTTTTAATAGAATTTCTTCTTTATAGAATTCTCAAAAATACGATGAACATACTTAAAAACAACATCATTAATAAAAGTGAATATAAACCCTAAAGGTTACCAATACCTTAAAAATCATGTCCAAAAAAAGTAAAGTCATACTTCACATTAGAATACATCCTTACATATACATAAACCCAAACAAGCATATCTAAAAATTTCATTAATCACTTTATGATCTCATCACTTAAAACCTCAAAAGGCATGTCTAAAACTTTGAACTTATGATTAAACTTTGAAAAATAATGAGCTTCCTAGAGTATTCACCACTTCACCAGATGGCCCAACATCAACTGTATAAGTATAAAATGATTTTACACCCCTTTTTTCTTCTGATCATGATGACTTCCACCCCGAGTAAGTAAATTCAGACACACATTAGCATAATGTGCCAACTCAATGTATTTAAAACATATCAATATTGAGTGGCTATCTGTTATATCATTCTTAGATTGCTCATGACTCTTTTCATTGCAATCATAAACCTTGTGGACAAACTTAACATACTAGGAACACTTTCCATATCCAAATATACATCCCCTAAAATATATTTTATAACACTCGGAACACTTTTTTGGCTTAACTCCAAGCTTATTTTTCAGGTGCTTCTCTATTTCCCACCACTTTGACAGTTTCTTAATCTTTTCATCTCGTGGCACATAAGTGTTAGAAAACTTCATCTCAACTTTCTCATTATAACGAACAAATTTCTCATAACTTTTAAATTCTTGTATGTCCAATGCTCTTTATAATATTGGTTTTAATCCTAAATAAAATATATTAATTTTACTTTCAATGTCTTGAAAATAAATATGGTATCTACTTGGACAACATTGTAAAAAATTGAATATTTATCATTTTTCCTCAATTACAAGAATTGTTTCTCCATCCTAAGATGAAAAACTTCCTAAAAATATTTTTTATGAAAAATATTCTTAAATGTTTCCCATTTTATACCATAAAGATCACCATTCTACCTAGTATTCTTAACCCAAGACCACCATCTATCAACTCACCTTCAAAATGATAAATAGAAAGAGTCACCTTTTGACATTGTAAATATATAATGACATAAAATATATTTTCCATAGAATTGATCGATCCTTCAACTATTATAGGGTCATATGATCTTCTGAATGATAGGGGAAGTTGCCTCATGAAATTATCCAATATAGACATGTTCCTTCCTGGTAGATTGGATTCATCTATATCGTGGATACCACCATAATTTATAGATTTTTTAAAGTGATAAATCACTAAAACAAATTATTCTGTTACAATTACAACCATTTTGACAAACTAATTTGGAATGATATTTTTATCTCAGTGCCTTCTTACTACAACCCCCATGTTTCCTCTACCAAAACCCATTTTGAAGATACATGGTTTAGATGAATAATTATTGAAATATTAAAATGAAATATCATATTAACTTAGTCATAAGGTAGAATCATTCAAGGGAATTCTATAAACATTATCCTAACCTATAAATTTATCTAAAATATCCTCTGATTCCAACTCTAAGGACCCAACCTTAAAAAATATATAATCTTGAGTTTGAATTCATGAATTCATTATTTTACATTTTATGATCTTTTTAGCTTTAGAGTTTTAGAGAATTAGGTCATAACTTATACATAAAAAAACCATAAAATAAAAAATGTACACTTTCAATCAGTATCCATTTTTTCCATAATATTAATTTTTTAAAATAAATCATGATTTCTTTTCATGAAAAATCTCCATAAATTTTAAATTGACTTATTCATTTCCTTTACCCATCATTAAACCCTATGAAAAAAATTTAAAACATTGGATGAGCATAAAAATATTAGTAAGGGACACAAAAAATAAAGAAAACCATTATTCCAGTGAAAAATATGAAAACTCATCTAATGTTTACCTTTACCTTTAATGTTATTTGAGTGTATGAAATAAAACATTTTCACATGAAAAACACACACATGTTTTTCTCAAAGAAACCCATTAAAACACATAGTAAGAAATTTAAACCCCTGTTTTGGTGACTTATATAATCATATTCATAAAAACATTTCAGAACCCTTTTAATTGTAATAATCATATGGCTAAATTCCAATATAATCATTACCCAAAGAATTAGAGAGTTATAATGGGGTTCACCCTTCATATAAGCTATATAGAGCTCACACATGAGCTATAATGGGGATCAAAAATTCATATAAGTTGTATAAGGCTCACCCATTTCATATAATTTTCAAGTACCATATCAGGAATAAAACAATTTTAGCATAAAACCCTTTGAAAAACTCTTTTAAACACATATGAAAAACACTATCAGATAAAGGTACCCTTTTCTTTTAAAAACTCATTTTCAATACCAAAATACAAAACAAAAGGGAAATAGGGTTTTAAACTCAATAAAAACCGAAATCTTTTAAAGTAATCTAGAAATAAAATAATGTCCACGATGGTGGAAAATTCATTGTCACTATGTATGTTAAGAATACAAAAATTTCTTTTGTCGTTTGTCAAAACGTTCCGTATAAAACATAAAAAAATATTCCATTTAAAAACCATTGAAAATAAAGTAAAAATATAAATTAAATTAAATTTATAAGTTTTTTATTTCCATGTAATAATTTTCATAAAATCATTTTAAAAACATGGAAATGAAAAATAAAGAGTTGGAAATAAAACATTAAAATATAATTTTTGAAAAGAAAAGTCCCTTATCACTTTGGAAATATTTTAATAATAAGAACCATGAAAAAATAGAATTTAAAAAACTATAAATATAATTATAATAGATAAAAACATGATATAACATGTCCAATAGGCTATATATACACCTTGTAAAATAGTATAGGTGTATAACATCAAAATATGCCTCAATGAAAGGAAATTGAGATGAAGTCCCTTACCTTGATTCCGACTTGTCATGCGTGTCTTTATCTTCCTAAATAATAAACTTATGTTATTTATTTAATTTATTGATAACATTTTTTGAAGTTTATTATTAATTTTATTTCACTTATTACAATTTTTTATACAATTAATTAATCAATTAATTTTATGTCAGATGTTTTGACCATATTCGGCTTATGTATCAAAAATGACTTTGGTAGGTTGAATATGGTCCAAGAGGTCATTATTTAAAAATATCCAGAATAAAAATCATGAAATAATTTTCATATTTATATATCAATTATACTTTTAAAACCAATCATAAAATATGGTTATTAAAAATGAACCAATGATACTATCATGGAGACGGTGGGCCATACGTACGCAGAGGTAACATTTCCATTTTTCAATGATCATTATGAAAAGAAGGTAAGTAATATTTTATATTTAAATAATGATAATAATATCATAAATATCATATTATTTAATTTTATATACTCATATATATCATTATAGTGACTTGGTGATGAAAAAAAGAATCACATCGCTTAATGGAGGCGGTAGTTCACATGTCCACAAATGACATTATCATTTTTCAGTGAACAAAAAAATATATTTTAATATTGATAAATATTTCATTAATATCATAATTATTTCATTTATATCACATATATTTTTTATCTTTACCCTTATTACCTTCCATGTAAATCATTAGTGAAAAACAAATCACATCGATTTGCTAGGCAGCGGTTTATTATACACTTGAGTGACGTTATCGTATACCATATGGAATGGAAAGTAAAAAAGGTATATATATGATATAATAACTGCATATTTATAATTATGTTATAACTATCATATATATACTTTATATCTATCATTATACCCAACCAATAGAGGTGGTAATGGAAAAATTAATGACATTGGTTCGTGAGGCGGTAGTCTGCCCTACACATGAATGATTATTTCATAAAACATTTTATAGTAGTTGAGATTTTTGTAGGCCATAAATTATTATAAAAACATACCATTTTATTTAATATACTATTATTATTATATCATGATGTTTTAATAATAATTTAAGTAGACGGGGAAATAAGTAAAATAAAAATTCTCGTTGAAGAATGTTACCTCTTCTTCAGGTACCCTCCTTAGGTTTTCACTAAAAGAATTCCTAGGTTAGATTTAGGTTCAAAATAAGGATTATAGGATGATAAGAGGGAAGTGGAGAAGATATTTTTTCAGGTATTGGGTGAACCAAAAGGTTTTAAAGGTGTGATGAAGATAGGATAGGGGGTGGCCTTTTATAAGTGAGGTGAGTGGCACACTTATAATGTTTTATAAATATTCAATCATACACACATTTTTATCATTATAAAAACCTAAAAAATGGGAAATTATCTAACCTATAATATATAAGGTAGAAATATGACCATAAAATTTATGTTATAAAATTTTCTAAGTCATTCTTAACCTTATATTCTTAATTTAACCCCCTATAAATCCATTTTTACCTTTACAGTAGTTATTACTTTTTACTATTTTAACTTTTAATTTTAGTCAAAATATTAGTTGAAATTATTATAAATTATAAATTATTATGATTAAAAATATTTAATCCATTTTCCAAATTCAATTAAAATAATTGGAAAATTTTTATTTAAAATTAACCACGTAGGCACAATGAGAAAGTGGGCTTTTAAAGAGAAAATATTCATAAGTTAAAAAGTTTTTATATAAAAATTCAATATGAAAATTATTATAAGGAACTAACTTGTATTAATAAATATAAAATTTAAATAATATTACTTTAAATCCAATTCAAAACATAATTTTACATTATAAAAAATTTAAATGAAAAGTCAGTTTTCAATTAAAATTCAGTATATTTCACTATTCGTCATAAAATGAAACTTTTCAAAAAAATCCCAAAAAATTACCTCTTGTATAATTTTGATATTATGATTTTAAAATTGGAGTTTATTTTTTCAAATAATTTTTTTAAAGGAATTAAAAATAATTTTAAATTATGTGCACAAAGCTCGACTAAACCATCTTTTAGAAAAAAATATAGTTTTTTCAGAAAACATTTATTTTTCTTTCAAATGGTTCTAGTTTTATCTCTAATCAATAAATAAAAAATGAATATGTGTAAAATATTTATTTTCACAATTTATTTAATCCTTTTTATACTCTTCATTCTAATGGTTAGGTGATAACTATCATATTAAATAATAATATTTTAATAATATGTCACTTTTCATTTAAACTCGATGTCGTATATAACATAAGCTAAAATCCGGGTTGTGTGTAATGTAAGTTATTGAATATATTGAATTTATTTTAAAAAATAAATATATTAAAAAATATCAGGGTGTTATATTTTCTTCTAAGCTTGGTATTTCATTTCCTGTATGTTATTGAATATAATTTTGTTCTTTTAAAATCTTTGGGTGTTATATTGAACTAGAAAATAATGTAGTCCCTTCACCCTTTTTAAAGATGGGGACACTATAATTGAAAATGAAAAGGTCCTATATCACTATATTGTCTCCTATTTTAACAATATATTTAATGGTCTTGACCTAAATAAAGACTTATTGCCTGATGTCATTCTTAACCTCATTAGCAGCAATGATAGCTTTTCTCAGGAAAGTGTTCCCCTCAACAATGAAATAAAATATTTTGTCATTAGCCTAAAGCCTGGTAGTACTCCTAGGCCAAATGGATTTACTAACTTATTTTTTCAGCACTATTGGGATACGTTTCAAATGGATATTTTTAATTTGGTCAAATATTTCTTTACAAATGGAATCCTTCCCCATGTCATTAATGATCAATTTCTCTCTCTTATTCCCAAAGTATAAAATACCTCTAAAATTAACCTCTTAAGAACCATTTATCTCATAAAAACTCTCTATAAAATAATCTCCAAACTACTAGCTAATAGACATTCCCCCATCGATGATGGAATTTTATTTTGAAACCAATTTGGATTCCTTAAAGGAAGAACCATCTAGGATTGCATCTGCCTTTCCTATGAGTGTACAAATATATTAAGTAAATATTTTATGGGAAATATAATTACTATTAAACTTGATATTAGGAAATATTTTGACACTATGGATTGAAGATTTATATATAATGTCCTCACTAAATTTGGTTTCAATGACACATTTTTCAACAAAATTAAAACCATATTTAGATCTTCTCACATTTCCGTTCTAATTAATGGATTGAAAAAAGGGTATTTCAACTATACTTAAGGTGTTAAGAAATATAACCCACTCTTTTTAATCCTTTTCTCTATTTTATAGGACTACCTAATCATACTCCTCACTCAAATGATTAATCATGGTAAAATATAGCCCATTATTTCCTTCAGAAACTTGATTTCTCCCTCTCAACTCTTGTATGTGGATGAAATCATTTTATTTCTACAATGTGAAAAAATAAACATTAAAAACCATAAATCTACCCTCTCACACTATGAATATGTGTCTGGTAAATCTATTAATTGAAAAACATATTTCATTTTCTTTGCAAAAATACTCCATGTGGTTAGAAAAATTGATACTATAAATGACCTTGGTATTAAAGAGGTATCCTTCCCCTTCACCTTTCTTGGGGTCCCTATTTTCTATGGGAAACCTAAAAGTTTTTAATTTTCCAATATAATTGATCAAATAAAAAATTATCACTCTGCTTGGAAAGGAAAATCTTTATCTATGGCTAGAATAATTTGTATTGTTAAATAAAAAATTGTTTCTAAAATAGTTTATTCTATGATGGATTATAAATAGCCCACTGGTTTGATTAAAAATATTAATGTTGTTATCAATAACCTTTTTTGGATTGGAAGCACTCTTAAAAGAAATATTATCATGGTTACTTGGATTAATTTTTGTAAACCTCTTACCAATGGTGGGTTGGGTATTAAAAACCTTAATCTATATAATTATTTCCTTTAGGATAGGCTCATTTGGAACCTTTTAAATAAAAAATCCATGGATTTTAACATCTTTATAGGTAGATTTTTTAATAATATTAAAAAAGAAAATTTTCTCTACATGGACTCCTCTATCTGGACATCAATCAAGCACCCCTTCAATAAATTTATGTATCACTCCAGGTGGCTAGATAATAGAGAATCCTCTCTGAAGTTTTGGGTGGATAATTAGAATGGATTTACTCTCTCTTTATGGATGAACCTTTGAAATTAAATATTGACACAAGTATTTCTATAAATGATTATTTTCACTCTCCAGACTTGGCTTTACCCAATGATATTAACATTATAGTAAACAATTATCATTTTGTTAATACTGATGACTTATTAGTTTGGGAGCCTGCAAAAAATGGTATTTTGGAATCCAAATTTTCTATAATTATAATTTAATTGATGAAAATAAGGATTTTATTGGTTAAGGAACTTTTATGATCCATGGGTTAGACCCTACTGGTTCACCCTTATCTAGAGGATAGACCTCAATATTTCTCCCAATAATCGCTATCTTCAATTATTTACTATCCATATTTTATCCAAATGTAATCTCTACAACCAAAACAGGGAGGATGATGGCCATCTATTTTTATCTTGGGCTACTGCTTATTCTCTATGGAAACACATATTTGACATTTTTTATCTCAGATGGACAGGTTTGGACTCTATTTGGATGAATCTTCAACGATGCACTAACATGGATGCTTCTCAACAAATCGAATAGCTCTATATAACCGTTGTAGTAGAGCTCATTCATGTGATCTGGTATGATAAAAATTTTATTATTCATTATAACAATACTTTCAATTATTATGAAGCTTAGGTGAATATTATCACTATGATCAAAGAAGCTAGTATGATGCAAACCGGTACTTTCTACAGCTCCATCAAATATCTTATTGTTCTTAGCTACCTTGGAATATAATGAAGGTATAACCAACTGAAGGGCTTTATGTAAGTCTTCTAGAAATCCCCTATTACTAACTAGATCATGAAAAATGTGAAAGGTTCCTCAAAGGGCCACCCAGGCCCTTCGAGTTGTGGAGTGGTGTGCAGAGATCAAAATGGATAGGTTATTGGATGTCATTATGATACTTATGGATTTGCCTCCTCTTTTGAAGAATATATGTATTAAATCATTATTGAGGTAGAGATTATCAATAAAAGAGGTTGGAATAACATATGGATTGAAATCAACTCCACCACCATTGTTCAAGCTCTCCAGAATGGTATGGTTCACCTTGTTTTTCCTCTCATTTCTATATGGATGGAATTCCTCCAACACCTTTCCAAGATCAATCATATAATCACTCATGATTATCATGAGGAAAATGTGGTGGAATATTTTCTTGCCAAAAAAGGATTTAACAATGATGTTATATGGTTGGACAAACTCCCAACAGATCTTACTCTATTGCATGAGAAATATTGTAATAAAATTCATACTTTCAGACTTTTGTAACTCTTTTACTTTATTTTATATAATTTTGTGCTTTGTTCTTTCAGCCATGGAATCACCATTTAAAAAAAATTCAAGTTGAAGATTCACTATCGAAGAAAGTTATTATGGATATGATCTTGATGTAGTTCTTTAGGACTCCTAAACATTTCTTCTCTTTGGTTGATGTGAATATTTAGGGTGTGATTCATTCCCAAATTTGTAAAACCCCTTATAATTATTGACTCAATTTTCTATACTCTTTTTAATAAATTTTAGGATCATGCTTAACTAAATACTAAACCTTTTGAGTATATCTATGAATATTTTAAATAAATTATAGTTGGAAGGCTACTATGTTCTAGGAAGAATATGAAAAATGGTATCATAGATTAAATGTTTAATTCATCATCAAAACATAATGGGAGATACTTGAATGCTTTCAAAGTCATTTTTTACTTATCCCTCACATATCATATTGACACAATTGATTCTAGAGAAATTGATGATGACTTCTTGTCTTAGTAAGGTTATCTTTAAAGAATAAATTAATTTTTTCATTTGATTCTCATGTCATAAGAGTTTTACATGAGAAGTTTCATCTAAATCAATATCAAGTTAAATTCAATTCAGTTACAATTAATGAATGTTGTGGATAAAAAAAATTATATAATCTAGAATTATTAAAATTAGGTATCATTTCATACATGTGGAGAAAATATATTTAAGTAAAAGTAAATTTAATATCTTCAAGGATGTTTTAAACTATAAGGAATGACTTCTAAGGAAACAATGTCAGTAAAGAGTGGAAAATTTAATCCTAGGTTTTTTTTTCAAAAGTAGTAAACAAGATCACTGGAAAGAACAATCAATGAGTAAAAGATAATTTTTTTTATCATATACTTATTAGATTCTATAAAATTAAAACCTAAAGGAGAATATTTAGTATAAGAGTTTTATAAGGGAGAAAAATTCCAAGAGATCTCATTTCATCTGGAGTGGCTCTAGAGAAGTATGTAATTAGCATACAAAAATCACCCACAAAAACAAGAACAAGAGTAGGAAATCTCATTTCATCATAATTTTATAGAAAAAACAAACTAAAATCCAATTCAAACATTAGAAGCCTATGATTTTAGGTGTTTAAAATATAAAGAGAAGAATTATATACTTGATAAGATTCCCAAACGTCGACCGATTAAATGAGAAATGGGTTTTTTTCCATTCCCATCCCTACTCATTTTCTTTATATCTGGAAGAGAAAAAATGTAATCAAACGTCAGTAGGGGGCATGATAAATGGTAGATAACCGAGTGTGTGGGTGTGGGTGTGGGTGTGCGTGTGGGTGCACTCAATGGGGATGAACCAAGAGTGTGAGCATCGGTAGTGATTACCACTATTTGGGCAGTGAGCGATAAATACTGGGAGGCGATCAGGGGAGATGGGATCCATAGAGAGAAGGAGAGGATAGAGAGGTAATATGTTTTATTTTTATTTTTTATTTTTTTAATGACCTATTGTTAAATATTAATGAATAAATTTATTTTTTGTCTTTTTAACTTTTATATAAATGGTTTTTAAAATACCACTCTATATAATATTTCATCTTAAATACAATATATTTTAATTTTAATTTTAATTTTATTCAAAATAAAAAATATCTTGAATGATTTTTTTGAATGTATTACAAATATTTATCAATATATTTTTGTTAATAAAAACATAGTTTTTTTTATTAAAATACTAATTGATAGTAATAAAAAATTTACTATTACATGATTTTTTTGTGGTCAATAAATACTATTAATAGATATATATATTGAAAAAAATATTGATAATAATAATTAATAAAAATACATTCATTTGTTTTTAAGAAATGTTGGTATTAATATGAACAAATTTAATTGTTAGAAAAATATATGTTTGTATTAAACAATTAATAAAAACTTATAAATCTGTTGATAAAAATAAATGTTACTACTTTAATTTAAAACCAATAAAACTTTATATATGTTGGAATTGTTCATTTTTACAAAAAAATATATTGTCTATCACTAAATTTATTTTGGTATAAGCAACTTTTTTTGTAGTGCTTGTACTAAACCACTTTATTTGACTTTCCCTGATTTCCATATTTGATTTTTTCAATTTCCACTTTTAACTCATATTTATCCTCTTCTTGTTTTTGTATAGATTTTGAAATCATGGACCACTCCATTTTATTTCGTTGTTTTATCCATCTAAAAATCCATCTCTTAGAGTGTATCTTCCAACTCCACTTTGAGATCTATTTTCCCTCAAATTCTCCATCTTTTCCATCACTTTTCTCCTATATTTGTGGGTTTTCTATGATAACCACAAGGAATTATTTATTGAGGTATTTATTATCCTCAATCTCTTCCACTTATTATTCCTTCATGATTGAATAATATTTTGAAAAAAAGTTATTTTTTAAAAATATCTTCTATGAACACTTTTTACCTTTCTAATTTTTGATGATTTATTCTTGAGTGAATAATCACCACTATCATCTCATAACTTATTTGAACACTTTTCAGTGAGGAATTTAACCTTTCCACATTGGAAACATGTGAGTAGAAGCTTCCATTCAAACTTTTCATTTCCCCTTTTCAAATTTGAGGAAAGATATGACATGACTTTGACAACTTCCCTTTCTTCAGGATCACCCTCCATAATGAGTTTTTTCAAAACCTTGAATTCCACTTCCTAAGATTTATCTTTTTACATATAATTATTGTCATAATTCCTCATTTTATATGAAACAAGAGTACTATAATGAATATACAACATAACCTCCTTTAGATCCTTGTTATCGAGCATCAAAATCACTAGGTTGAATCGAGGTGGAAATATTCTCAGAATTATATTTATAATCATGGTATCATCAATGGTTTATCTATGTATATGTATGTCTTCCATAATAACATTAAAATTATCAAATAATTTATTAATGGATTCATAAGAGTTCATCCTGAAGTCTTTGTACTTTTTCCAAAGAACCTACAATTTAGATTCACATACCTTTGAGTCACATCTATATATGTTTAGAAAGTTTTTACACATAGTGTGTTAGGATTCATACGGCATCACATTTATGTACATTTTTTTAGAAAAAGTTCCCCCCAATGCATTGATTCATTTGGTGTCAGTGTCTAACTCCTTACGGTCTCTTTCATAAAAAGATTCTCTTACCATTTTGACCAAAATTCCATATATCGATGCCTTATAAACATCCATTCCCAATGATTAGAGATAATTTTTCATCTAATTGTTCTATAATTGAAAATTATTATCATCAAAGATTAGAATCTATTTTTTATTGACGATCACTTCTATGGATTCTAAGATATAATACTTTACTAATTTGAACCTTCCGCTCAAATACCACATGTTGTTCTGTACAAGGAAGATGCCTTGAGTGGGGTGGTGGTGAATCAAGGTATGTCGATTTCAATTGACCCTATTAATGATCATGTTTAGATGTTTTTTAGGACACTCTTTTCTCCCTCACAATGAGATATTGAAGTGATAAATCATAAAATAGTGACAGAATTTATTTTTAATTGGTTCACTAACACTGGGATACATCCAAGGAGCATACATCGATGGTGTGTTAATATAAAAAATTACCTGATTGTACTAATTCTTCATTAAAAATTGAGATTGGTTTCACTGGCCATGTATCTTTACAATCCTCATAAGGATAACAACACACTTATCTTATAACTTATACTGATAGAGAATATTATATTAGTGAGAAATACAAGATGTTTTATTTATTTAAGAGATAATTTATTTATATTAACTTTGTTTTTAATGAAAGATATTACAACAGTAGTAAATAGGATTAGAAGGAAACCATGGTTCCTTTATAAAGGAAGAATCTTTTTTTCATGAAAATGAATTATATTACATTGAAAAATATAATTAGTGGAACTAGAAGAATGTGAATCTAAAATAAATAAATTTTTTCACATAACACCAATGGATGATTATTTATAGCAACCTTCATAGAGAATAAAGAAACAAGTCTAGAATATAAAGGAGGAGGAAGTTGTAAACATGACAACAAGGAATAAATAGAAATAATCACATATAATTTATGGATGAAGAAAGATAAATCTAGTTATAAATATGTAGATATGGGTATAATAGGATTTAGTTTCATAATTGAGAAGAAAAAGTAGTGTTTTATAAATAAGGTCAATTACATATTAAGGATAAATTATAAGAAAAAGCATGTGTCGGATGGAAACATTAAAAACTAATTTTTTTTCATAAGATGTATCTATAGATTAAGTTACACTAAAAAGGGTTTTGAAAGAAAAGGTTATAGATATAAGAAAAGGGTTGGATCATAAATTCTAGCGACACGCCACAACTTGAGGATGTTTAAAAGGTAACAATATCTCCATTTATGTTTTTATGTATTTAAAAAGTGGTCGAAACTATGTATAGATTATGTTGAGATAAAATAAATGGATTTTGTAAAAGGGAAAGAAAAGAAAAAATTATAGTTATATCTAGGGATATTTGAATGAAATTTAATATGGAATGATACTATGGTCGGATCAGAATATGAAAAATGGTATCAGAGATTAAATATTGAAGTCATCATCAAAACATGCCAGGAGAGACTTAATTGGTTTTAAAGTAATTTTTTATTTTTTTCTCACATATCACATTGAATCTATTTAACATAGATAATGTGATGCCAATTTCTTATCTTATTAAGGTTATCTTTGAAGAATAGATTAATGTTTTTTATTTAATTTTTGAATCAAAGGGGATTTACTAATGAGAACTTTTTTCTAAACCAATAGCAAGTTGAATTCAAATCAGATAAAATTAATGAGTGTTATGGATAAAAAATTTAGATACATTTAGAACTATTAAAATTAGGTATTATTTCATACAATAGGAGAAATTTTTTTGAATCTAAAATAAACTTAAGATCTGGATAAAGTTTGAAACTATAAACAATTACTACAAAGGAAATAATGGCACCAAAGTGTTCAAAATTTAATCGTGGAAGTTTTTTCATAATTATTATACTAGATTATTGGAAATATAAATCAATAAGTATAATATTATGTTTTTTTGGATACTTATTAAATACTAGAAAATTGAACCTCGAAATAGAATATTCAACTTAAGAGTTTTCTAAGGGAGTATAATTCCAGCAGGGGTCTTGAAAGGTGGAAGAATATTCTCCACAAGAATGTGATTCAATGATAGGATTAAAAGATTTTCCATGGGATTTGATAAATTACGAAATGTCATTTCATCTAGATTGTATCTGGATAAGTATGTGATTAGCATCCAAAATTTACCCAAAAAAACTAGAACATGAATAGAAAATCTTGTTTCACTGGAATTTCATAGAAACCCTAACTGAAATTCAATTCAAACACTAGATACCCATGATTTTAGGTGATGAAAACACAAAGAGAATAATTTCATACCTTATAAGAGGTCTAAGAATGATTTAATGAGATATGGGTTTGCATTTGTTCTCCTCTTTACTTTTTTTCTTTATAGATGAAAAAGAAAAAAAGAAATCAAGCATCAGTATAGGTAATAAGCAATAGTAGATAATTGAGGGTGTGGGTGTGCATGTAGGTGCACTAGATGGTGGAAAACTAAGAGTGCCAGCATAGGAAAATATCTCCATTGTGAGGATGGTTTTGCCCATGGGTGATCCTTGCGAGTTGGTGGGCTTGGGCAACACTTCGATCGAGGGAAACAAAACCACACAACCCCCAGCACTCCCCCGCCCTAATTTCTCTTCTCTCTGCTACTGAGCATACACCAATATAAGTCTCTCTCAAAATACCCAATGCACTCCTAGTCTCACCCTAATTCTGCTAATGGTCTCTCACCGACGACGCCCCCATGTTCTTCTGGTCTCACCCTGATGCCATACCCATATCACTTTCCTACTCTCCTTCCATCCATCAGTTCTTTTATCTCTCTTCTCCTCTATCATCTCTTCTTCCTCAATCTATTCTCTATTTTTTTATTTATTTTGTTTTTATAATATTCTTTTCATTTGAGAAATTTCTGATCTAGGATAATCAATTTTATATTCAATTGAGAAATGATTATGTTAGGAAGATTTGTCAGACACAGTGAAATGCAGTATTTTGTTTTCTTATTCCATTATTATTTTTTGATTGTCTGATCTGATAAAACCATGGGGGTTGTATTATTCTAGATCTTATTTATTTCTTTAGACATGCTATCTTTATACCCTGATCTAAAAAAATCATTATAATTTTTTCATTCTTTTGGTTGCGTTCATAGGATTTCTTCTCCTAGGTCCTTAAGATTTTATTTTCCTGTTCCTAATTTTTTCAGTGTATTTTATACCTTGGATCTATGTTTTCTTTTCATGCCCATAGATTTAAGTTCAATTAAAACCATTATTTTCCCATTATTTATCATGGAGATTAACATCTATACTGGTTACATACCCCCCACTGCCTCCTTTTGGTTAGTGTTGTTGCGATCCGTGATAGAAAATTGTGTGTCCACTCCCTCTCCCCTGGTATGACTTCAGCCTAGGTAGCTAGATCCCTACATTATCCTTAGCAATTTTTTTCTTAGAATTTATCTTTATTATTATTATTATTATTATTATTATTTGAAATCATAATTATTATGATCAATATTTGTGTCTTTCATGATTAGTCTTTGAAGATCTGAATTTAATTAGCTGGATTTATGATTTTTTATGATGGTTTTTTAAAAGCGAAACTTTTTAAACACCAGTCTTGGGAAATCATATTTCTTGGGCCAGTCCAACTATGTGGGTGGAGATAGAAAACGATTAAGATGAGATCATGGTATAGGATAGCCAATGGTAGAAATTGAGTATGGAGAGGGAATATGTTTTGTTTTTTTTATTTTTTTGAATGAAACATTGTTAAATTTGAATAAGGAAATTTAGTTTCAGTTTTTAACATATATATAAATGTTTTTTTTAAAATTATTCTCATATAATATTTCATATTAAATAAAATATATGCTAAATGTAATTTTAATTATCTTCTAAACATAAAATATCTTGAATGAATTTTAAATATATTCCATATATTTATCAATATATTTATGTTAATAGCAACATAATTGTTTTGCAAACTACCAACTAATAGTAATAAAAAAATTATTTCAACATAATTTTGTTGTGGAAAATAAATACTATAAAAAAATTTATATGTTGAATGAAACTATTTGTATTAATAATTAATAATAATAGATTATTTTTTTGGTAATAAATTTTGTTATTAATATGATAAAGCAACAAATTTAATTTTTAGTAAAATATATGTTGGTATTAAAAAATTAATAGCAATATATATATATATATATATTGGTAAAATTAAATGTTGATACTTTAATTAATACCAATAAAATGTTATATCTATTGGAATTGTTCATTTTTACTAAAAAATATATTGTTTGGCATTGAATTTAAATTTGTATAAGTTAATTTTTTTTGTCGGGTTTGTATTCAACCACTTTACATGAGTTTCCCAAATATCAATATTTTATTTTTTCAATTTCCACTTTCTAATTAGATTTCCCCCCTTCTTCTTGTTGTATATAGATTTTGAAATATTGAACCACTCCATTGTCTTTCTTTGTTTTAGACCTCCAAAAATCTATCTCTCTAAGTGTATCTTACAACTCCACTTTGATATCTATTTTCCCTTAACTTCTTCATCTCCACCATCATTTTTATATTCCATTTGTAGTTTTTCAGGGATAAACACAAGGAATTCTTTGTTGGGGTATTTTTAGTTCTCAATCTCTTACTCTTCTTCTCTTTCAAAATTAAATCCTCTTATGAAAGAAAGATCTTTTTTTAATCATCTCTACCATGATCACTTTTTACCTTTCACATCTTTTAATGATTTCTTCATGGGTGAATCATCATCATTATCATCTGATAACTTCTTGGAATACTTTTCAGTGAGGAATCTAACCTTTCCACATGGGAAACATGTGAGTATAATCTTCCATTCAAACCTTTTAATTTCTCCTTTTCAAATTTGAGGAAAGAGATGACATGACTTTATAAACTTACCTTTCTTTAAGATCATCCTCCATCATGAATTTTTTCAAAACCTTGAATTCCACTTCCAGGGATTTCTCTTTTTCCATATAATTATTATTGATGTTCCTCATTTTATATGAAATGGGAGTGCTATGATGGATATACAACATAACCTCCTTTATATCCTTGTTCTCAAGCCAAAAAAGCCTCTAGGTTGAATTAAGTTGGAAATATTCTCATGATTATCATCATGATCATAGTAGCATCATGGGTTTCACTGAGTTTGTACATGTATTCCACAATCACATGCACATGATCAAAGAATTCATTAAAAGATTCATTCGAGTTCATCCTGAAGTCTTCATACATGTTCCAAAGAACCTACAAATTAGCTTCACATACCGTTGAGTCACCTCTATAGATATTTAGAAAGTTTTACCATATAACGTGTGTGGATTTATACATCATCACATTTGTGTGGATTATGTTAAAAAAATCTCCCCCTGACACATTTATTTCTTTGGCGTTAGTGTCCAACTCCTAACAGTATCTTTCAAAAAAAACTCATATTTCCATGTTGACCAAAATTCCATGTATAGAACCCTTATTGTAAGATACCTACCTTTTATAGAGATTTTGTATACTCTTTTACATATAATAATTTATTATTTTGTTGATTACATTTTATTTTGGGTTTTACCTTAAGGTGTGTTTGGGTGAAAATTTAAGAAAAATGGAAGGAACAGGGCAGTGCACAGTCGACACACAATTTTCCCTAAATATTCACCCTAGACCAACAAACAATGAAATCTAGGATAGTGTGTATTTTCATGGATAATGAATGATTTTTCAAACTTTGTTCCCTATTAGGAGAAATTGTGCACCCCCCCCCCAAAAAAAAAGAGGTGCATGGTTAGGTGCATGGTTATGGGAAATTGTGCACCTCGAGCAACAAACCATGCATACAAAATTTTAATCCCCCAAAAATTAGTAATTTTTTTACCAAACCTCCATCTAATACCCCTAAACATCCTATATTGATCCATAAATTATTTATGTAAATTCTAGAGCCTCCCAAAGGGATTCAAAGGTCATCCGACCTCTGTTCTTAGTTATTCGAAGCCCTGTTGGCAGATCTGCATCTCTACGGGTACGTGGTTTCTTCCCGAATGATCTCTCATTATTCTCCCATTATTTTGGTGGGTTGTTAACCCCTTTTTTACTGGATCTAGATTTATAATTAAGGTATCTTGATTTTTTAAATCTTGGATTTAGGTTTTAGATCTAGATCTTGTGCTAGGTCATTATTCCAATAAAATTAAGGATTTTTTATTGGGTGATCATTTGTCAACAAATTGAGGTGGGTGGTCTATAATTCAAATCTCAAAGTCTTAATTGTAATTATGTGTATGTAATTTTATGTTTTATAATTTATGTTTAAAAATTGATTTATTGATCGAATTAATTAATTTGGTGAATTAATTAATTAAGAGAAATGTGAAATTAGGGATATTGGGATTATATTTTTGAGATAAATAATTGTTGAGTAAATTATGATATATTGAAATTTTTGATTTAAGATACTTAATTATTGAGTTAATTATGATATATTTGGATTTTTGATTTCATATAATTAATTGTTGAGTTAATTATGATATATTTAGATTGTTGATTTGAGATTATTATTTTTTGAGTTAGTTATGAGATATTAGGTTAGTGAGTATTGATTTATTAATTAGTGAATTAATTAATGGGATTGAAGTGCTTAATTAATTGGGGAATTAATTTAGGGGATTGATGTGATGAAAAAATTGTTTAATTAATAAGGATAATGAGAAGGTTAATTAATTGTTGGATTAATTCATGAAATTAATGAGAACAATAAATGGTAACAATGAAATTTATGTGTTAACTGAGAATAATAAACTATTACAAAGGAATTTACGTGTTAATTGAGAATGATAAATGGTAACAATGACATTTATGAATTAATTGAGAAAAATAAATGGTAACAAGGGCATTTATGTGTTAATTAAGAACAATAAATGGTAACAATGATATTTATGTGTTAATTGAGAACAATAAATGGTAACAATAAAATTTATGTGTCAATTGAGAACAGTAAATGGTAACAAAGCAATTTAAGTGTTAATTGAGAATATTAAATGGTAAAAATGTCATTTATGTGTTAATTAGAATAGTGAATGGTAATAATTACATTCAAGTGTTGTTTGAGATAATGAATGGTAACAATGGTATTCTGAGATACGATATCCCTCGGGGATAGATCGAGCTTCAACATGAGCTTAGCAAGTAACGAAGTATGGGTGTCTATGGGAACCTAGGGGTTTATGTGGTTAAATAAATATTAATTTATAATGTGATAAATATTTACTTATTCATTATAATTATTTTCTTTATACAACTGTATACACTATTATTTTTCTAGATATTATTTTAGACGTCGTTATTAGTAGCCTACTGAGTTGTACCCACACCCTACTCAGGCTGATTGATCGGTACCTGAATAGATTACATGATTTTAGGACATGTTAAGGGAAAAGGCCCTATGTTAGATGGTTGATTGGGATGGATCATGGATGAGGGAACCCGATGTGGTTCAAGACCCACAAAGATTTATTAGTGTCTTTACTTTTGAGTTTTCATTTTGAAACTTGGAACGTACTTTAGCATGACATATCTACTATTAAATTTTAATATTGTATTTTCAGTTTTTTTCATCTTGAGATACTGGTTTTTCATGGTTATTGATTATATGTTATTTTGTTATTGTTTCTTATTTTCATCTAGTTTATTACTTTGATGATAAGAGGGTATAGTCTCCTCATGGCTGATATTAGACCCTCACTACTAGTTGGCAACCTCTAGCGTAAGGTGAGACATGCTTGAGGTCACGTAGCGAATTAGATCAGGGAACTGGTGTGTAGTACCTATTTCGGGATATTACAATGTTGCATCAGGGCCCTGTTTTCATTTATTTTTATTTTTTATTACTGTTTGGGAAAGGTAGATAAGAGACTAGGAAGATTCAGACCTTGGTTATGAGTGTGTGCATAGGAGTTGCAAACCCATGTATAAGGAAAAAATCCAATTATCGAGGGTGGGATTTTTTTAATTTATGTTTTTTTTATAGTTGAATATTATTTCACTTTGGTTGACACACTTATTGTGTGATGTGATTATTGTTTCTGAAATTTTTTAAGAATTGACTCATGGCCTAGTATGGAATGAGAGTTGAGTCACGTGCATCATTCTAGGCACTCCGGATTATTATGACATGAATAAGTTTAGGCACGCATGGGAATAAATGGGTTTTGTGTAATTTTTGTACTTGAACTATTTTCCTTGCTTGTGAAATTGAGTTGAAAATGCTGTCTAATATGAAATTGAGAAATATTGTAAAATAATGCAAGATAAAAATAAAGGGGCGTCTAATGAGAAACTTGATATGAGAATGTGTTTACCCTTGTTAACTAAGACCTAGGTATTGGGTGGTTAAGGGTAGTAATAGTTCCCTAGTTTTGACCATGTGGCGAGGTTTGGGGAAAATACTTGTTGTGATTTTCCTCTTTCATAAATTTGATAAAGTGGTGTTATGTGTCCTAAGACATGTGTTTGGAATTGTATATATATGTCTCCATGATGATTCTTGTTGAGAGGATAATATGAGGTTATAGATGGAGGTCATCCACCAGTAGTGGAGCCAAGGCACCGATAGTGTTAGGTGAGGAAGCAAGAGAGCAGTTTTAAGAGAACATTGCTTTTTTTTATGTAGTTTATGGGAAGAGATCTAGAGCGGGTTGTGAAGAGTATGTATGACTTGACATAGAATTTTCAGCTATAGAACCCTATAACATATACTGGATAGGGTAGACCTGAGGTATTTGAGTTCTGTATTGAGACCATTGATATTATACTTGACCATTTTGAGACTCCAGCTGAGAGGAAGGTCATGTAAGCTACTAATATGATATATGGATCAGCAAAGTGCTAGTGAGAAATTTAGGCTCGGACTGAATAGGATGATGGTTTGTTATGGAAGGACTTCTTAGAGTGGTTCTTGGAGAACTTTTATCCTGATATACTAAGATAGAAGAGAGCAGTTGTGTTCATGATACTGACTCAAGGGATCATGTCCATGATGGACTATGCTGTACACTTCACATATTTGTAGCACTTTTCTCCAGTAATGGTAGGGGATGAGATAGCTACAATGAGTCATTTTTAGGATTGGATTAAATGTGACATTAAGTCCTAGCTTAACCTATTTTGGTTAAATAAGTTTACTAAGGTGGTGGATCAGGTTCTCATAGTTGAGGGGAACTTGAAGGAGGCTTCCAGTGCATGACAGATGGTTGTTGTTGGATGATCAAAAGGTATGAATTCTAAGAGAAGGAAGTGTCACTATGAGGGTTTTAGCCAGGGTCATAGTAAGAAGAGTGGCCAGGGGGAAGGGTCAGTCACATATGACCTTACCCGGATAGTATGTCACAAGTGCGGTTGGTAGGGACGCTATCGTAGACATTGTCCCTGACCACCAGTGGAGTGTCAGTCTTATGTAAGGATGATAAATCTTTCTAAGTTATACAAGAAACTACACCATACGGGTAGTGATGGAGGAGCTATATAGAACCAAGGTGGGAGAAGAGGATCTTCTGCACCATATCAGTCTGCCATATGGATTTCCACTAGATGAGGTGGTAGAGGAAGTATATGTGGTGCTTCTGGGAAAGAGAACCCTTATCAATAGGGTAGTGTATCTCAGAGGATTCATACTACATCATAGGGAAGAGGGGAAATATAGTTTCATGCGGTGTAGCCTAAACTTGTGGATAGCGAGGCTAGACCATCAACAGTGAGAGGTAGTATTATTGTAGCTATTACATTAACTAGTTTTTTATTTGATATTGGTGCCTCTCATTACTTTATTTAAGAACAACTTGTTAATGGTTTGTGTTTGGAGATGAAGTTCGTGAGTGGGGTGTTGATGATAGACAAACCTCTGGGAACATGGTCGAGGGAAATATGTTTGTGGAACAGATTTTCTCTCGAGGTTGGGGAGTATCGCTTTCTATGGGATCTTTATATTCTAGAAATGTTGGGTTTTGACCTAATCTTGGGTATGTACTGGCTAGTAGAATACGAAGCCCACATAGATCATCACCAAAGGAGAGTGACTTTCATTTCTCCTAAGGGTGATGGATATATTCACCGTGGAGAGTGGGATATCTAGTATAGATGAGCATGGACAATTACTCAGCAAATAGGAGATCTAACATCCCATGTTTCAAATCTATTGTTGGATGATGGAGGAGTAAAGCATGGTTTCTTTCTACCATTATTCGATCAGTTTTAGGATGTGTTTCTTGAATAATTCTCAGGGCTTCCACCTGAGAGAGACATGGATTTTATAATTGAGCTCATGTCGAGAGCTGATCCAATTTATATTTCAACATATAGAATGGCGCTGAAATAACTTTAAGATATCTAGAATTAGTTATAAGAGTTAGAGGATAAGAGATTTTATTGTTTGAGTATGTCTCCTTGGGGTTCTCCGGTGTTGTTTGCTGAGAAGACTGGTGGGAGTTGGTTCTTATGTGTCGATTATCGAAATTTGAACTGGATGACTATGAAGAACTAGTATCCTCTTCCACATATCGATGATCTATTTGACTAGTTGAGAGGAGCTTATGTCTTTTCTAAGAAAGACTTGATATTATGGTATCATCAACTAAGAGTTTGGTCTTCTGATATACCAAGGACTATTTTTAGAAGTAGGTATGACCTTTTTGAGTTCTTCATAATGTTGTTTAGGTTAATGAAAGCACCAATAATGTTTATGGCCTTGATTAACATGATATTTCATCCATACCTAGATCAGTTTTTTTGTAGTATTTTTGGATTAAATCTTGGTGTAGTCTAAGAATCATGAAAATTATGACCAACATTTTGACATCATCTAGAGTACACTAAGAAAGAATTGGCTATACTCCATGCTATCTAAGTATCAATTTTGGATTGATCAGGTACAATTCTTGGGTCATGTCATCTTGGAGGAAGGTTTGTTAGTAGACCCAGATAAAGTTTAGGAATTTGTATCTTGGGAGAAGACCAAAAATGTATTCAATATCCACAGCTTTATGGGGTTAACTAGTTATTATCAAAGGTTCATTCAGTAATTTTCCCATTTTGAAACACCTCTTTTAGGATTTACTGAGAAGGGGATAAAGTTTTAATGGTTAGAGTCATGTGAGGACCCCTTCAAGGAGCTAAAGAATCATTTTAAATCAGCTCCAATTTTGATCCTACCTGAGTCAGGTGAGGAGTATACAGTGGGTTGTGACACTTCTGGGATCGGTCTCAAAGCAGTGTTAATGTAGGGATATTGAGTTATGGTGTATAGGTCTCAGTAGTTGAAGCCTCATCAATGGAACTACCCTAGGAATAACCTCAAGTTGGAAGCAGTTATTTATGCCTTTAATTATTGGTGACACTATCTGTTGGGTGAGAAGTTTACAGTGTATACAGATCAAAATAAATTAAAGTATTTATTTTCACAACAAGATTTAAATATCTTATAGTGGATATGGGTTGAGTATATGAAGTAATTTAATTTTAATCTAGCATATAAGCCTAAGAAGGGGAATAGTGTAGTTAATGCTCTGAGCAGAAAAACATAGACTCAAGAAGTCCCAGATTCTAGCACTGAGTGAAAGATGATGACTTTACTAGCTGATATGCATGTTGTGGTTCAAGAGAGTCAAGATAAAATAACTCTTATGTTAGTTTTAGTGGATTATACACTTTTGAGATGGATTAGAGATAAAAAGTATAAGGATCTCGAGTGATTGACCTTGATGGAAGGCCTTGAAGGTGGGTAGTCACCTTCATATTGGAGCATATAAGTGGATGAGATCATCTATGTAAATAAATAGGTTATTGTGCCTATGAGAAAGTGAGAGGATCTGATGCATGAGTTTCATGCCTCAAAACGGGAGGAGCATCTAGGTGTGACTAAAATATACCATGACCAACAACAACAATTTTGGTGGTCAGGAATGAAAAAGGAGATAGTAGGGTTCGTGACATGATGTTATACCTGTTAACAGATGAAGGTCAAGCATCAACAACCTGGTGGTTTTCCACAACCATTGTCCATTTCGGAGTTAAAGTGGGATGACGCGACCATGGATTTTGTGGTGGGTCTCCTGAGGATGCCTCAAAAGAACGATGTTATTTGGGTTATTTTGGATCGATTGATGAAGGTAGAACACTTTTTAGCAGTATGAGAGAATTTCTCAATAGAGCAGCTGGAAGAACTATAAGTTTAGTAGATAGTATATCTGAATAGAGTGCAAAATACTATAGTTTCATAATGTGATTCATTCTTTACTACATGCTTTTGGCAGGGCTTGTAAAAGGTTATGGGCACACAAGTATGGTTGAGTATGGAATTCCACCCATAGAAAGATGGGTTATTAGATTATACTATACAGGTGCTTGAGGATATGCTATGAGTATGTGTTCTTGACTTTGGTGGGTCTTGGGAGGAGCACCTGACTTTAGTGGAGTTCGCCTATAACAATAGTTATTGGGAAACTATTCATATTTCACCATATGAGGCACTTTATGGTAGGACATGTAGATAAAATCTATGTTGGATGGAGGATGGTGATTCATAGTTTTTGGGACCGAGTCTTGTGCAGGAGACATCATAGCAGGTACTACTGATTTAGAAATGTAGGACTACAACTTAGAGTAGACATAGGTCATTTTCCAATAGATTTTGATGACCCATAGATTTTACAGAGGGTGTTCTTGTATTCCTTTAGGTGTCTCCTAAAGTGGGTCACCGAATTATACAGAGGTAGGGCAAGCTGGCTCCCAAGTTTTTTGGACCGTTTGAGGTCATGGAGAGAATTAGGCTAGTGGCATACCGATTGGATCTTCCTCATAGATACATTTCTATGCATGATATTTTCCATATGTCACAACTTCGGTGGTATCACCCCAAACCTTCTCATGTGATCAATGTGGATGATGTTGAACTTGAGATAGATGTGTCCTTTGAGGAGCATCTGATACATGTTCTGGATCATAATGATAAAGTGTTTTGGGGAAATACTCTGTTGATAGTTAATGTATTGTAGAAAAATTGATGTTTTTAGAAAGAAACTTGGGAGGGAGAAGCAGATATGAGGGCTAAATGGCCCAACCTTTTGGACTTAGAATCATAGAGATTTTCGGCAGTGCAACTCAAGGATGAGCTTTTATAAGGTGGGGGATTGTAAGATTCTAACCTTTTTTGAAGATTCCTCAATCTCATTTATAGGTACTATTTTTCCTTTTTTTGAGTACTTTTAGTTTGGGTTTTACCTTGGGGTGTTTTTGGATAAAAAATTGAGAAAAATTGAGGGAAGAGGATAGTGCAGGGTTGGCACATAACTTTACTTAACTATGTGTCCTAGCCTAGAAAACCATGGAACTTTGGATAGTGGGGATTTGAATGGTTGGTGCATAGTTTTTCAAACTATGCACCCTCTTAGGAGAAACCATGCACCTCCTAGAAGAGGCACACCATTAGTCACACAGTTAGGTGAAACTGTGCGCCCCGAACAACAAACTGTGCGTACGAGATTATAATCCCCTTATTAAAAAAATTCAAACCCTCATCTAATACCCCTGAACACCCTACATAAACCCATAAATGATATCTACAAATTCTAGAACCTACTAGAGGAATTCTATGGTCGTTCTACTTCTGTTCTTGGTGATTCAAAGCCCGATTGGGAGATCTGCATCTCTTTGGGTATGTGGTTTCTTCCTGAATGATCTCCCATTCTTCTCCCATTATTTTGATGCGTTTTTATCCTTTTTTGGATCTATATCTATATTTTATGAATATAGGTCTAGGCTTGTGGATCTAAATATAGAATTAATGGATATTTATTTTTTGGATCTTTGATTGAGGTTTTAGATCTGGATCTTGTGCTACATGGTTATTCCGTTGAAATTGAGGATTTTCCACTGGGAGATAATTCATCAAAAAATTAATTTAGGTGATTTATAATTCAAATACCAAGCTCTTGATTATAATTATGTGTATGTAATTGTAAATTTTCTAATTGATGTTTAAAAATTGAGTTCTTCACCTAAATAATTAATTTTGTGAATTAATTAATTGAGGTGAACATGAAATTGTGGATATTGGGATAATAGTTTGGAGATAATTAATTATTGAGTAAATTATGATATATTGAGATTATTGATTTGAAATACTTAATTCTTGATTTAATTATGATATATTTGGATTGTTGGTTTGAGATAATTAATTGTTGAGTTAATTATGATAGATTGGGATTGTTGATTTGAGATAATTAATTGTTGATTTTGTTATGGGATATTGAGTTAGTGATTATTGATATATTAATTAGGGAATTAATTAATGGGATTGAATTGCTTAATTTATTGGGGAATTAATTTATGGGATTGATATGATGAACAAATTATCAAATTAGTAATGAGAATAAGAAGGTTAATTAATTATTGGATTAATTAATGAAATGAATGAGAACAATAAATGGTAAAAATAGAATTTATGTGTTAATTGAGAACAATAAATAGTAACAAAGGAATTTATGTGTAAATTGAGAATAATAAATTGTAACAACAACATTTATGTGTTAATTGAGAACAATAAATGGTAACAAAGTCATTTATGTATTAATTGAGAACAATAAATGGTAAAAATGAAATTTATGTGTTAATTGAGAACAATAAATAGTAAAAAAGGAATTTATGTGTTAATTGAGAATAATAAATGATAACAATGGAATTTATGTGTTAATTGAGAATAATAAATGGTAACAGTAACATTTATGTGTTCATTAGAATAGTGAATGGTAAAAATGGAATTCATGTGGTTATTGAGATAAAAAATGGTAATAGTGGTATTCTGATATATGATATCCCTCTGGGATATCTCAAGCTCCAGCATGAGATGAGAAAGTAATAAAGTATGGGTGTCTATGAGAACCTAGCGGTTTATGTGGTTAAATAAAGATTAATTGATAACGTGATAAATACTTATGCATTGTAATTATTTTCTTTAGAACAAATGAATACACCATTATTTGACTACATATTGTTTTAGACACCATTAGTGATGGCTTACTAAGTTGTACTCACACCCTACCTGGGCTACCTGATCAGTCCCCAAATAGATTACATGATTACAAGACAGGTTAAGGGAAAATTCCATGCGTTAGATAGATGACTGGGATAGAGCATGGATGAGGTAAATGGATGTGGTTTGGGACCCTCTGGGAGTTTTCAGTGTCTTTACTTTTGAGTTTTCATTTTGACACTTGGAACATACTTTAACATGGCATATGTACTATTTAGTTTTGATATTGTATTTTCAATTTTGATCATCCTATGATACTAGTTTTTCATGGTTATTGATTATATGTTATTGTGTTATTGTTTATTATTTTTTGCTCCAGCATTACTCTGACCATAAGAGGGTATAGTCTCCCCATGAATGATATAAGACTCTTACTGCTAGTCGGCAGCCTCTGGCATACGGGGAGGTGAACTTGAGTTCACGTAGTAGACTAGCTCGGGGCACCTATGTGTGGTACCCAGGTTGAGATGTTACACATATAAAAATCTATTCCCAATGATAAGAAATAATGTTTCATTTTATTCTTCCATAATTGATAATTATTTTCATCGAATATTAGAATCCCTTTATAATTGAAAATCACCGCCATGGATCCCAAGAGAAAATACTTCACTAATTTGAGCCTTTTATTTAGATACCACTTTTTGGTATATAAGAGGAAGATTCCTTGAGTGGGGTGGTGGTGAATCAAGGTATTCCAATTTCAAGTGACCCATTCAATGATCTTGTTCAGATGTTTTTTAGAACACTCTTCTCTCCCCCACAATAAAATATAGAAGTGATAAATCATAAAAGAGATAGAAAATTTATTTTTTATTGGTTCACTTGTGATGGACTAAATAAAAGGAGCATACAATGATGGTATTTTGATATACCAAATTCACTAAGAGAACAATTTCTTTATTATAAATTTAGGGTGACCACACTGACCATGTATGTTTATAACGCTCACAAAGATATAGAACACACTTTTCTCTTTAATTATAAATCTCACCACTCCTCCAAATGACATATTGATTTTATATGAACCAGGAATGTGAATGACATCAATGATAGAGAAGAAATATGTTCCTCCTACATTAATATGATGAATCTCCATGAACTTTCATGATAAAACACTTGGAATGTCTCATCTTATCTTTATTCCTTTCTAGTAAGATTTGGAATTGCATTTATCATAGCCCCAATCAATTTTTAATATTATGACCTCCTTTTTGTAAAGTAATATATCTCTAATTTTCAAATAGGTTCACCATGTTTCCCTTGTTTATGATCTTCTATTGGCCTTGATTATGTTGGGAAAATTCATCAATAACCATATTTCTAAACTGATTAAAAGTCAATCAGTTTTAGTTAGAAAAGATCTCCCAAGAGATAGAGTACTAGAATTCAATATATTAACTACTATTGAGAACACCAAAACATGTATGGCCTCACCATGACTGTTTTGGAGTCCTAGTCAAACTTAACCCTAAAATGATCAGCCTTCAATTTTTTAGTATCTTAAAAATATCACAATTTTATATCTTGGATATAACCTCTTTGACATCATATCACACCTCTAACCATAGTGTATTCTTATTCAAGAAAAAATGTCTTGTGAAACATCATATACTAGGCCTTGTTCCTTATATCATAAGAATTCCATAAAACCTGATGAGCTAGGATATAAACCACTCTAGTTTCCTATTTCAATTAACCATACATGAAAGCACAAAAGTCAGACTAACACCAATTTCATGATTCCCATTTTCTATAAGAGAATCTTCATTGCACTATGCTCAACAAAATTCCCATTTTAGACATGTGATCATGTTATTATTTTATCTTGAACAACTAAAATATTCACCTCAAGCATCTAAAATGGCCCGACTCAATGTTTCCCCTGTTGAAATTCCATGCACCATAATATAACCCACATGGATTCCCCATTTTCATAACAAATGTGAGCATCGTGAGGACACTTATAACACTACAACGATTTCCACCAATTGTGTCCATTTACATACAAATTTCTACACTAAACCATGACATGTATGAAGTCTTTATTCCAAACCATCAACCAATTTTCCTCTTAAATTCCTCCAACACTTCCAATACACAAAGTAAATATTAATCATTAACATTACAAGTATTTTAGAGGATAAAGATCATGATTTTTCAATAAACACAACCTAAAAATGCATCTACTAATTTTTGGTAGCATAAAATCCCCAAGTTCCCTAAATTATTAAAATTAAATACAAAGAAACAGTTCCAATTTACTTCAAATACAATATCCCACATACAAAATTTAAAATTTTAATTTTAAACTATGAAAAAACATATCTGAAAGTAATTTATCACTCCATATATACAAATTCATAATTTCAAACATGCTACATTCCATAAAACTATATCATAACAAGCTAATTATAACCAACACAATATCCAATAAAAAATAAAAATCAAAATCACTTATTCTTTCTCTTTGAAAACAAACCCAAAAATGTTTTAAAATTTTGAAGAAAAAAATTATTTTTCACATCCAAATAAATAAGGAGTGCATAATGTAAATAAATCAAATTAATCACACTTCTCGTGAAGTGGACACGATCCCCAGTAAATTAGGATGCTAGTATAAAAAACAAATTAACTTATGTTATGTGGGTTATGAAGTGGACCCATCCTAGTCTATAGAGTCATACAACTGATAAATAAAATTCTAATATTAACTATTATAAAAGAGATAAAACTTACTAAACTAACAAACATGCTAAATTTTTTTAATTCAACTGAACCTCAATTATTTTTAACGAATCATAAAACATTTTGACAAGATAAAATATTTCATATTAAAACATTTTACATTAAATATAAATTTATAATCATTTAAGAAAATTAAGGGTTCTCCAGAACCATTGGCTCCTCCTGAGCCTGCTTAAAACCCTAATCCCCCATGTGTCCCTCTTATGCCACATTATTCTCATATATTTAGATATATCCCAAATAGAGTTCTAAAGTCCTCTACACGACCTAGTAAAGGTGCCCCTATCATTTTAAAGGCTTTTCATAGAGGCCTTCTTGGACAAAGTGGATCCTGTAATTGATTTTTTTATTTCATTTCATGTTGGTTGAAAATTTTATCAAAGGTTGTCCATTTATAGATCATATTGGTTGGAATTTGGGTCCATATATTTCAAATGGTGGAAGTTTCAATGGAAGTTCTAGTGGAAGTTTTAGTGGAAGTTCCAATGGAAGTTCCAGTGGAAGTTCTGGTGGAAGTTCTAGTAGAAGTTTCAGTGGAAATTCCACAATTGAACAAAAGTATATATTTATAAAAATGAAAAATATATTAATAAAAATTAAATTTTAATACATATATTTATATTAAATACAATTATATAAAATATATATTACATTTTTTAAATAAATTTTATAAAAATAATATAATTTACCATTTAAAATTGTATATAATACATTAATAAAAAAGTAAATAAAATGTGTATATTTAGGAAACTTTATAATAATTCAACTTATAAGATATATTGAATATATATTTTTACAAAATATGTATAAATAATAATTTTAAATCCATTAAGAGTTCCAATGGAAGTTACAGTGGAAGTTTCAAAATACAACAAAAGTATATATTTATAAAACTATAGAACATATTAATAAATATTAAATTCTAATAAATATATTTATATTAAATTCAATTATATAAACTATGTATTATATTTTTTAAAATAAATTTTAAAAAAATAATATAATTTTCCATTAAAAAATGTATATAATACATGAATAGAAATGTAAATAAAATGTATATATTTAGGAAAATTTATAATAAATGCACTTATAAGATATATTGAATATATTAGTTTACAAAATATGCATAAATAAAAATTATTAATTTATTAAGAGTTCCAATGGAAGTTTCTGTGGAATTTCCAGTGGAAGTTCCACAATACAACAAAAGTATATATTTATAAAACTATAACATATATTAACAAAAATTAAATTCTAATAAATATATTTTTATAAAATTCTATTATATAAAATATGTATTACATTTTTTTAAAATAAATTTTATAAAAATAATATAATTTACCATTTAAATATGTATATAATACATGAATAAAAATGTAAATAAAATGTATATATTTAAGAAAAATTATAATAAATGAAATTATAAGATATAATGAATATTGTTTTACAAAATCCATATAAATAACAATATTAAACTCATTAAGAGTTCCAATAGAAGTTCCAGCCGAAGTTCCAATGTAACTTTTAGTGGAACTTCCATAATACAATAAAAGAAAATATTTATAAAACTACATAATATATTAATAAAAAATAAATACTAATAAATATATGTATATTAAATTCAATTATATAAAATGTGTATAATTTTTTAAATAAATTTTATAAAAACCATATAATTTACCATTTAATAATGTATATAATACGTGAATAAAAATTTAAATAAAATGTATATATTTAGGAAAAATTATAATAAATGCATATATAAGTTATATTGAATATTTTTTTTAGAAAATTTATATAAATATAAATTATAAATCCATTATGAGTTCCAATGGAAGTTCCCATGGAAGTTCCACTAGAACTTCCATTAGAAGGTTTACAATACAATAAACGTATTTATTTATAAAACTACAGAATATATTAATAAAAATTAAATTCTAATAAATATATTTATATTAAATGAAATTATCACTACTAGATATACCAACTCCCATATCCCAATGGTTGAACATAACCATTGGGATATTCCATTTTAAATAAGGTTATCCCAATGGTTTTTAAAAACAGTTGGGATAAAATTTCCCCAAATGTAGTGCATGACCATCCCTCCTTATTCCCGAATCAATATACATTTTTCTGCACCCAGGTGCTCTTATTCATCCCAGTCGGTGAGTGCTCCTCTTCTTCTAAGCTGGCGATCTATCCCTGGTTTAAGTCATTAGGTTTCTTCCACTTCAAAATTGGTGAGTTTGAAATGAGTTATATCTTCTGCCTATATTTATTTTTCCTTTTTATCTATGAAGTTTAGTTTCATTCCTCATCTAATATAATCTCTCATCCTTTAAGGTTTTCATTTGATTATTCTTGAATATGAAATTATAATGTTCAAAATACTTCATATATTCTAAGGGTGGGGTATCTTTCTATATTTTTTAGAAATAGATGGAACTGTACTACTGAAGCCATTAGGGTTTTTTTAAGTAAGTTGATGCAGTGAGTTTTTAGGTGTCACTATCACATATAATCGACTATTATGGATTATATGAACATATAAACTAATTATATAGAAAATATATAATTTATGTTTGGTAAAATAGAATGAGGAATCCAGGTTGTTATGAAATATTTTTGGTTCAAGTGTGGTGTTGGCACAGTCATAGCCAGAGGGTGGTATAAATTCAGACCATGTATCAAGATTATATGACCAATTTTATTCATAAGAGATGCATGTGAAGACTTCTTGGTGTAGATCAGTGTTATTGAGATGAGTTTATAACAACACAAACAAGTTTATATTGGTATAAATAAAGGAAGAAATGCTTTTAGGATCTTTATATAATGATTTTCAATGTATTTAATGATTTATACATGTTATATGATAATTTGAATAAATATTTAGTATGTTTGGATCTATAATACATGCTAAATATTGATAATATTATATTTAATACATGTTATTAAATTTTGGGTTTTATTGTGAAATGATTAAGAAAAAATATAGTGCTAATAGGGGATGATTCATAACTAGGATCTAAGGACATCATCCACCACTATGGTGTTGTGTCTCGATTCCCTGGCCATTAGAGACACTATACACCTCAAACTCATCTACACTATTTTTATTAATATTTTATTAAATATTTAAAAATTAAATACAACTTTAGGAGGTGATGGAAAATTATTTTATATTCCTAGAATGTTAAATATAATTACCCTTTGTGATAATAATAATAATAATTTTATATCAATAGGGTAAATCATGTTAACATATAGAATACTCCTTCTCTATTATAAAAATCCATTGGAAGGGGTATTCTATTATGTATTATACAAGCCTCAAATGTTGGAGACTGTCTTAAGAGGGAAATTCTTTGAATAATCTTAACTATTGGAGTGTATACCAATATGGAAATCCCACTCACATTATTGGATAATCCTTAATAGTCAATAAATATCCATATAAGGGTAATCTTATCACATCCTATAAGTTATCCTAGATTATTATAATACTCATCTATAGAGGAATTAAAACTTAAATAACATCCTATATAAAACAATACGAGTTCTATAAAAGTCATTAACAATTGATAGAATAAAAATAATAAATATAAATCAATAAAAAATGTATTTTTTCAAGATGGATACCTTAACAAACACACCCTATAAAAAATATCATCATCAACGGTGAGTAAACTATTTAACATATACACCTTATTGTGATAAGATTTTTATCATCAAAATATCCTACTATAAAATCATTGATCACCAATACTACAATTTTGATTCCTTAAACTAAAGAAAAATCTTTACTTGAGGGTCACAATTTATTAGAAATATCATTAATTATGCAATAAAATGATGACTATAAATTTATACTTAATCCCAACTATTTTATCATAATTATACTAGAAATATATTTCTTTATATAATGATTTTCTATCACATCCACTATGCTTTACATAATTTCCCAATTTATTCCTTATTATGATGATCAACTAAATAAACTAAATTGAAATGAATTGACCAGAACCTAAGAAAACTAAATCCAATAAAACCAACCTAACTAGGCTTGAAAATAAATGAAGTGAACCTATAAACCCTTTACAAACTGAAACCTAATCGAATTAACATATCCTATCTATATCATAACTGAACCAACCTGACAAAACCAACTGAATTCAATTGAAATGACTTAATCTGACCCAAGTGGACTTGAGTAGACCCAAACTACACTAAAATTCATTAAATTAAACTAAATTAAAAATAAGTGAACTAAATGGAACATAACTAAAATAAATTCTACATTAATGATAAAAAATGGACTGACTTGAATGATCATTAATAAAACCATAATAGGCATGCACTGATCAAATCCAAATAAAATAACCAGACCCAACCAAAATAAATTAACCAGAACTAAACTAATCATAAAAAAACATAACTATCAAAAACTGATCCAAATAAAATATAATATGGCTTCCTTGAAGTATCGATCTTTTATACACAAATTTATTGATTAAGTATACAATTTGTTAAATATAGAATAGAATAAGAGAAAAAAATAAAAACATCAATTATAAAGACAATTCTATGTAGTATTATGTATAGTTATTACTCATTGATATAATTTAATTCAATATCATGGTTTTATATTTATAGTATTTATATATATATAGTATTTTTTATGTCTTTTATATTATAATTATCATATAGAATAATGTGTTAGTTATAGTTTTATATAAAGTGAACAATTATCATTTCCTTAAATATATTTTTGATTAAACTTCAATATTTTTTAATTGATTTTATGAAATGGAATACAATTTTTTTTATATAATGGATATAATTTGGATGTATGAAACCAATTGGATCTCAAGAGATTTTAAAAACAAGTAAAAGATATTTTTAGATTTTTTATTTCACAATGCTTCAGATAGTAGTCACATACACTTCCCATGTTATAATTATGTTGGAAGACCTTGGTTGAGACATGAAGAAGTTATCTACTATATAACCAAATATGGTTTTCAAATAAACTACTATGTGTGGTATTATAATGGGGATAAAATGAAATCTAAAAATGCTCATGATCCAAATGAGAGGGCTGGATTGGATAATTTTTTAGATGACCAATTTCTGTTTATTCATCATCATGAGGAAGAAATAATATAGAGCCAAGAAGACTTTGATATGAACACACATGGAATTTCTAATAAAAATGATGATGTTGACAGGGTGAAAAAATTGAATGATGCTGCCACGAATCCAATATAATAGAAATGTGGTAAAATGAAAAGGCCGGAAATCATAATCCGATTGTTTCATGGGATAATCATGTATGGGATTTCTAATACTATCATCAATTAAATTCTTATCTTTTGAAAGGACTTTCTTCTAGATGATGCATATATTCCCTCAAAACACTATATGGAATGAAAGTTAGTTAAAGAGATTGGATTTTCAAAAAAAAACATGCTTTCCCGAAATACTAAAGCTTATTCTGAGAGGAAACTATTGAATGGAATTATTACATAAAATTTGGAACATCCTGATGTAAGCTAAAAGATGCACCATCCCATGTTCCATAGAAATTAATGTGGAACTTCCCATTGATCCCCAGACTCTAGAATCTTTTCATTTCAGATGAAATATAAATAAAAATGTGACAAAATGATGCTGAGAGAAAGAAGAATAATAATGAGTTGGTTCACCCTGTAGATGGATCTTCATGGTAGATATTTGATGCTTGGTATCCTGATTTCATAGTTGATGTGCATAATGCGAGGATGGGTCTTTTATGTGCTGGTTTTAATATATTTAGGAATATGGTTATTTTGTACAGCAAATGGCCAGTTTTAATACACATGTATAACCTTCCTCTATCGATGTGTATGAAAAAACAATTCAATTTCCTAAGTATAATCATATCTAGACCTTATGATCCCAAAAATGATATAAATGTATAAATGAAACATTTAATAAAACATTTGAAAAATATTTGGAATGTGGGTGTGTGCACATATGATGGATGTTCAAAAGGTATATTTCATATGTGTGCTACACTTATGTGGATGATCAATGATTTCCATACTTATGTAATGATGTATGGATGGAGAAAAATGGTAAAAATATAATGTCCTATTTGTATGAATAATACACGATTCAGAAGACTAAAATATCACTATAGTTTAAGTTTTATGGTACATCAAAAGTTTTTGTCAATAGACCATCCATATAGGAATAATCATGGAAGATTTGACAATACCATGGAGATCAAAAATCCACCTCATCATATGTTTGGAACTGATGTGCTTAATGAATTGCAAGATATAGATTTTTCATTTGGGAAGGGTCAGATGAAATCTAGAAAGTGGAATAATGTTTCCACTAAAATATGTTACAATTGGAAGAAGAGATGTATCTTCTTTGAGTAGCCTTATTGGTCAATCAATTTTTTATGTAATTTCTTAGATTTAATGAACATTGAGAATAATATATGTGAAATTTTTCTTTCAATTATTTTAAATGTCAAGGAAAAGACAAAATATAGTATACAATCTATTTGTGACTTAGTGGATTGAGGAATCATACTAGAATTGCATCCTGTGTGTATCAGTGAAAATAAATGGAAAGTTCGATGTAATTATTATGTGAGGACACCTATAGAAAAAAATAAATTTATGTAATTACTAGAGACTATTAAGGTTCCTAATGTCTATTCATGAAATAAAAATAAAAATGGGTCAATAGAAGAGATTTGAAGATGAAATATTTGGAGAATCACTACTGGAAATTTAGGCTATAGCCACAGCTTCAAACTGTGGCTATAAGTCCTAAAACTATGGCTATAGGTTATAGACATGGTTCAATGAACTGTGGCTGGTAAGGGTGTGGCTATAGGGAAAGACCTATATCTATGGTATGAAACCATGGCTAAAGCCCAATAGCCACGGTCTGAAACCGTGGCAGAACATGAAGCTGCACAAAGCCTATAGCCATGGTTCAAAACTGTGGCTATATAGCTTTAACCATGGTTTAAAAGCATGGATTTAATTCTATATCCACGATTTAAAAATGTGGCTATAGGGCTTGACCTTTCTTAAAAAAAAACCCACAACCCCCCCCCCCCCTCAACAGCCCCCTGGAGAGCCCTTGCATCCCCCTAGACAGCCCCCCATGCCCCCCTGGACAGCCCCCTTGCACCCCCCGGACAACCCCCTTGAATACCCCCAGACAGCCCCCTTGAACCCCCTAGACAACCCCCATGCCCCCCTGGACAACCCCCATTCCCCCTGAACAACCCCCTTGCACTCCCCCAGGACAGCCCTTGCACCCCCCTGGACAACCCTTTCACCCCCCTGGACAGCCCTTGCACCCCCTAGACAGCCCCCCTACACCCCCATGCCCCTTGGACAACCCCCTTGCACCCCCTGGACAACCCCCTTGCCCCCACCCCCACCCCCACTCCTACAGTAGCCCACCCCCCTCCCTGCATCCCCCTGGGTAGACCCCCCCAAACAACCCCCTTGCCCCCCACCACCCCACTCCTGTAGTAGCCCACCCCCTCGTGCAGACCCCCAGCACACCCTACACCCCACCTTGAATACCCTCCTTGGACAGCCCCCTTTCACCCCCCTGGACAGCCCTTGCACCCCCCTGGACAGCCCCCTTGGACAGCCCCTTGCACCCCCTGGATAGCCCTTGCACCCCCTCTGGACAGCCCCCCTGCACCCCATGCCCCCTGGACAGCCCCCTTACACCCCCAACTCCTGTAGTAGCCCACAACCCACCCCCTCCCTGTAGTCCCCCGAGAGATGAGTGGAGAAGACCCTTGAGAAGCTGCCAGACTTATTTATTCCATGCAAATATGGAATTTCTGGAAAGTGCTTGAAAAAGTCATTTATGAGGTATGCATTTCTATCATCCCTATTAATGAATGAATAAAGTATGATATTAAGGGGGAGAAATTGAATTAATCAATGACAAGAAGTTGAGGAAATTTGAGATCTCAAGGCTGATTTCTAAGACCTGCTACATGTACTTGAATGTTTTCAACATGTTGAGATGAGTGAAAGATCTCAGGTTGTAAATGAGGAAGACAAGTTCTTTCATGCCAATATGAAGATGATAAATGGATTGAAAGTTAGTTGGAGTACCCAAGCATATTGATGAGATAATTAAGAGCTGGAAAGCTTAGAAGGGAGTTGGAAGTTCCCAAGCTTGTTGAGAAGGAATATGAAGTTCTCAAGCAAAGGTGTTAGTATGCGAATCTTAAAGCCACCCCATGCACCCCTCCCCATGCAGCCCCCTTCCAACCTTGGACCAATCCCACTCACCCCCTGGATAGACCCCTCCTCCTGGACACCCCCTCCCTCCTTGAAACCCTGCTGGACAGACCCCCCTAAGACAACCCCACCCAGATAGTAGCCCCCACCCCCTACTAGACACCCCTTGCACCACGCCTGTTGGACACCCCCTGGATAGACCCCCCTCCTGGACAACCCCCCCCCCCTCCTGGAAAGACCCCCTGGACAACCCCACCTGGACATCCCCCCCGGACAGCAGCCCCCACTGAACCCCCCTTGTGGACACCCCCTCCCTCCTAGACAACCCCTGGACAATCCCACATGGACAACATCCCCCTCGGAAAGCAGCCCCCCTCCACCCCCTGAATATACCCCCCCTTCTGGAAACCCACTTGGACATACCCCCCCCCCCCCAGGACAACCCCACCTGGACAGCAGCCATGCTGGACAACCCTTGCACCACCCCTGCTGAACACCCCCCTCCTGGACACCCCTCCCTCTTGGAAACCCCCCTCCCTCCTAGAAACCCCCTTGGACCACCCCACCTGGACATCATCCCCCCCCTCCTAGAAACCCTATACCGTTTTGCTGCCTTTGGGTCCATTATGGGTTTTTGGTGATGGTTTTATCCGTTGGAAAGGGATAGGAATGTAGAGTGGATTTTTAGCTGGTTCTCATCTTGTGTGGGTCATTCAGGTGATGTTCTTGTGGGGGTTCTTGTTGCTATTATGGTGTTGGGTGGGTGTGGGATGTTTATAGTGCAAGGATCCTATGTAGACGATGCCTGATTTTAGTGTGCGGGGATGATTCATGAGGGGCTTATAGTGTGGTGCGGATAGAGTCACATGTTATTATTCTAGGTGCAGTTGTAGAGGATAGGGTTCATGGTGTGGGTGATTCAAGTGGGGATTTATAGTTTTTGGTTGATTGGTTTCTTTTTGGGTTTTGGTTTTCCTGCTACTTGGCTACATGTAGGGGATGCCATTGAAGGAAATGAAGGAAATGGGTTTGGTCCAACATAGGTGAAGGATGTCTAATCTCAACAAGAGGATTGGTGCCTCGTTGAGGAGTCACAACAAGCTGTGGATGAAAAAATTCTTCCAGAAAATTGTACCGATCTTAAGGTTCTAAATCATCATGAGGTCTGTTGCCATGCTGTGGAGTTTCAGGGACCTGTTGAAAAACTGGAGAGGGCTACAACTCCTCTTCTTGGCTCGTCAGCACATGAAGAGTACAAATTAGATACAATTTTGGTGGACTCCACTCAGGATAATGATGCCGAAACACAGGTAAAGGATGATGCCTTTATCATTAACCCTGACATGGATGCTTGAAAATCTTCGTATGCAGGTTCGCAGATTATTGAGGAACTCAACAAGCAGTGGAACACAATGAATATTGGGGGAAAATGTTCTGACACAGATTATGATGGTTCACCAAATAAATGTTTATATCGGGATGCTGTTAAAGGTAAATCAGTTTCCAATGAAGGCTTTTCTCCCTCAATGAAAAAGTCCCAGCCAAGGAAGGACTACTCACATCTGAAGCCCACTATGGTGACTAGATCCATCTCCAGTGGGAGAAAGGCTTGAGGTAATTCTTTAAGTCCCTTGGAAGATAAGACTGATTGGGATTATGATGAGTATAATCCTCTTGAATTTGATTACTGAGGTCATTGACATTCTATGTTTTAGAATGAGGGCAGTGCATCTTGTCTGACCCCATTCCCTTGTTGTTCCATGTCTTGGATTTTTTTGAATAAAGAGTCTTGCCTCACCTTTATAAAAAAAAGAATGTGGTGGTCTAGTGCCATGATATTGTAGAATGTTTCCTTGGCTTCAAGGTTCAAGAAGTAGTAGGTGGTTTGAGTTGTGTATGGACTAGTGCTGTTGTTCCTAGAGGAAGGTTTTATTTACTGGATGGTTTCTTTCTAGCATCCTTTTGGGTTGCAGTAGCTATTCTGGTGTGAGTGGCTAGGAGGGTTGGGTTTTGTTTGGTGTTAAGTGGGATGACTGCAATTATTGGTGTTTAGGGGAGCAGTGTTGTGGTTGGGTGGTAGGTGGATGCTTTGTGGTTTTTTAAGGGTACAAGAAGGTGGGTTTGATTGACGTTGTTTATTGTAGGTGAGTTTAGTGGTTTGTTGTAGGGATTATGTGATTCTGGAGATGATTGGCTAATGCTCACCTTGGGTGGATTCTGGTGGTGATTTGGAGGTGTTTCTCATGGGATGTTCAATTTTATCATATCACTGGATAGACCCCCTGGACAACCCCACCCGAAAAGCAGCCCCCCCGGACAATAGCCCCCCATCCTGGACCCCGCAGACAGCAGCCCCCGCTGGACCCTCCTGGATAGACCCCCCTCCTGGACACCCCCTCCCTCTTGGACAACCCCCCTGGACCACCCAACCCGGAAAACAGCCCCCCACCCCCTGGAAAGACCCCCCCTCCTAGAAACCCACCTGGACAGACCCCCAACAGCCCCCCAACCCCTGCTGGACACCCCCTCCCTCCTGGAAACCCCCCTGGACCACCCCACCCAGACAGCAGCCCCCCCCGGACAGCAGCCCCCTTGGTTGATTTTGATGAGTTTGTTGGGTTAATGACTACCCAAACAAAGTTGATTAGGAATCTCCAATCATTCCCTCCTATTCAAAAAGTTGTTTCTGAAGTAAATTTCAAAGAGCTTAAGGATGTGAATGGTCTAGTTAGATATTTGAAGGATGTTTATACTACCAAGTCTGAGTTCAATGATCTTGGTGTTATGGTTGTATCTCAAAGGTACATGTTCCAACCGGATCGGGCTGAGATGTAGGAGGCCGGGGGATGATGAGGGCTGGAACTGGTTACTGGGACTATTTTGTAGGTGGCAGAGGGCTGGCATGAGTGTTTTGCAGGAGGCTGGGGGTGGTGGATGGTGCGGGATGGATTGCAGGTGCCTGGGGGCTGGTGCAGGCTTGAATACAGGTGGAAGGGGGCTGGAATGCTGGTGAAAGGGGGCTGGTTACAGGTGTTGGGGGGATGGTGCGGGTTGATTCGAAGGTGGAAGGGGGGGGGAGCTATTGCGGGCTAGAATGTTGGTGGCAACGGGATGAAATGAAGGTGGAAGGGGGATGGTGTGGGATGGATGTGGCTGGAGCAGGGCCAAATCACGGCATTACTACGGCGTGACTGCGACGTGACCACGGCGTGACCGTGACATGTTGGCCCGGTCCAGCGACATCTGCAGGGCAGCATCTTCCGTCCAGGAGTGAAGGGAGCAAGAGGAGGCGGGGCAACATTACGGTCATCGCCCTGCTGGCAGAAATTATGATTAGTCAATCTCAACATTGATCACAAGACTCATGGAATACTATCACTACGAACTGCCACGGGGTGTCATCCTAAAGTAGGGCCAAATCATGGCATTACCGCAGCGTGACTGCGGTGTGAACGCGGCGTGACCGCGGCGTGACCGCGGTGTGACTGCAGTGTGACCACAACGTGACTGCGGTGTGTTGGCCCAGTTCAGCGACATCCGTAGGGTAGCATCTTCTGGCCAGGAGTAAAGGGAGCAGGAGGAGGCAGGACAACATTCTGACCATCACCCTGCTGGCATAAATTGTGATTTGTCAGTATCAACATTGATCACAAGACTCATGGAATACTATCACTGTGAACCACAACGGGGTGTCGTCCTGGATCAGGGGAAAATCATGGCATTACCGCGGCGTGACCGCAACATGTTGGCCCGGTCCAGCGACATCTGCGGGGTAGCATCTTCCGGCCAGGAGCGAAGGGAGCAGGAGGCAGGGAACATTCCGGTCGTCACCCCACCGGCAGAAATTGTGATTAGTCAGTCTCAACATTGATCATAAGACTCATGGAATACTATCACTGTGAACCGCCTTGGGGTGTCATCCTGGAGTAGGGCCAAATCAGGGCATTACCATGGCGTGACCGTAGCGTGTTGGCCTGGTCCAACGACATCCACAAGGCAGCATCTTCCGGCTAGGAGTAAAGGGAGTAGGAGGAGGCGGGGAAACATTCTGGTCATTGCCCCGCTAACAGAAATTGTGATTAGTCTGTCTCAACATTAATCACAAGACTCATGGAATACTATCCCTGAGAATTGTCGTGGGTTGTCATCCTCTAGAAGGGCCAAATCATGGCGTGACCGCGGCGTGACCGCGACGTGACTGTGGCGTTTTGGCCTGGTCCAGTGACATCCGCAGGGAAACATCTTTCAGCCAGGAGCGAAGGGAGCGGGAGGAGGCGGGGAAACATTCCAGCCATTGCCCCACCGGCAGAAATTGTGATTAGTCCGTCTCAACATTGATCACAAGACTCTTGGAATACTGTCACTACGAACTTCCGTGGGGTGTCATCCTAGATCAGGGCCAAATCATGGCATTACCGCGGCGTGATCATGGCATGATCGTGGTGTGACCGTGGCGTGACCGCGGCGTGACCACGACGTGACCGCGGCGTGACTGCGGCGTGACCGCAGCATGACCGCGACATGACCGCGGTGTAACTGCAACATGACCGTGGCGTGTCGGCCCTGTCCAACGACATCCGCGGGGCAGTATCTTCCGGCCAGGAGTGAAGGGAGCGGGGGGAGGCGGGGCAACATTCTGGTCATCGCCCCACCGGCAAGAAATTGTGATTAGTCAGTCTCAACATTGATCACAAGACTCATGGAATACTATCACTATGAAATGTCACGGGTTGTCATCCTGGAGCAGGGCCAAATCACGGCATGACCGCGACGTGACCGCGGCGTGACCGCGACATGACCACAGCGTGACCACGATGTGACAGCGACATGACCGCGATGTGTTGGCCCAGTCCAGCGACATCCGCAGGGTATCATCATCCAGCTTGGAGTGAAGGGAGTGAGAAGAGGCATATGAAATACTCAAACCAAATCTAAACATGATACAAATAACTATCACTACTCTTTGGTTTAGAAGACAGCGCACCTCTGTTAGAGGGGTTTTATTATAAAATCATTACATTGATTTATCACACAATTTATTTAATTATATTTAACATTTATTCTAAAAATCATTCAGCACAAATCAAATTCAATATTTTAAGCCACTAGATCAACATAACTATCACTGTGAGTTTTTGCAGACAGCACACCTCCGTTGGAGGGGTTTTGTTATAAAAACATGACTTTATCAAATGAAACAATTATATTAAAGAACACTTATTCAAGATATGCAATTCAATATAATTAAACATAATTAAGAAAGAAGATAAATTCAATTTAAAGCATTCTTGAATTAAAGAGTCTAGAAGAGGGATCCTACCTCAAGGTGGAACCAAACCGTGCACTTTGGCTTTTGGATCTTTCTAACTAAAAGTTGTTGCTCCCCCACTGGGTATACGCACCTTCACACATTAAATGTATTTTACAGAAACCTTCAAATTAAATGGTCAATGTCTCACATACAATTTAAAGAGGAAGGTGGAAAACATAAAAAACATTGAAAACAAAGTTGAAACACAAACCTGGATGTTTTTTTATGCTTCCAACAACAGTATGATTCGATCTTTCAATAGGTGCATGAGGTGCTGCCCAGCTTTTTTCATGCCCATAAAACATAAGAAAAATGTTATTAAATAGTAAAATAACTAAAGGAAATAAAATAAAAGAAAATGGAAAATAATTTTTAGGTTTCAAACCCTGAATAGGGGCTGTTGTTAACCTGTCCACAGCTGGACAGTTCCAGCAAGTCAACCCCAGTCCATTTACGGGTGTGGTCATTAGAGTAGGAACCACCTCATCTTGTTTCTATTGAGTGTTGATTTTAGTTCCCCTTGAACTTCAACTTGAGTGAAGTCAATATGATGTCCATTAAGACCTCTCAGTAGCTCTTCTCGGTATGCACCCCCTTAGCATCAACCAGACTACTTAAGTGACAGTTCTTATACAATAATCAACCTGAACCCAAATGTCCAATGAGATATAACATAGAAGAAGATTCATGTATATAAGAGTTCATAAATAACAAATGTTAAAGCCATGAATTATTGGTCTAATACCAGCCAAATAAGCATAATGAATGAGCTGTTTAATCGCAAACCACAAACAAATAGTAAAAATGAAATATGGCATATCAATGTTTTTAATCCAGATAATGGTATTCACATATTTATCAGGAATTTCAATATGGGCAGCCACAAGAATGAATAATGAGAAAATACACCTCTCAAAATTATAGTTGTAGTATGGTAATAAGAAATAAATGAACATGCCAAAATGTTACCTTCGAGCAGTAGGGCGCATGAAGAGTACATTGCCTTAAGAGTACATTGTCAAATAGATTAGTCTTATGGATGGTAAAATTGATGTCGTTAACCTTTAAACTGCCTTTTGGAATAGTAAGTAGTGGCCATATTTTACCTGTGTTGGCCAGTTGGATTAAAGGCTTCTTGTATTTATATAGCCCATCTATTACACTAATATGCTAAGCATAATTCCTCATTGATAATAGAACAAATAGCAGTTTATCCAAAATAGAAAATTAATGTAAATAAATCAAAAGAAGTATATAAATAAAATGATTTAAAGGAAAAGTATAAATAATTTTTATATGTTATAAAATGTTTTTATTTTGTATATACCGAGTTTTTGTATAACAAAAACATTTAAGAAACTATAAATTCATTTATAAGAAAGCTCAAAATCTATATAGAAGTAAAACTGCATTATCTTGGTAATCCATAGTTTCAAAAATGAAAATTAGCAATTCATATTGAACAATTGCCATAAAGATATTAAATTAAAGGAACACTAAAACTAATTATCAAAATACAGAACTTCATGTCCAACAATTTATGTCCCCTGCCCCCTACCCCCTACCCCCTGCCCCTTCCCCCCTGCCCCCCTGCCCCCTGCCCCCTGCCCCCCTCCACCCTGCCCCCCTGCACCCCTCCACCCTGCACCCTTCCCCTTCCCCCTCCACCCAAACCCCTAGCCTGCACAACCCCCCCTACACCCCACCTGCACCCCCTGCCCCCTGCCCCTCCACCCTCCCCCTACCCCCTGCCCCCTGCCCCCTTCCCCCAACCCCCCTCCACCAAGCCCCCTAGCCTGCACAGCGCCCCCTGCACCCCCTCGCCCCCCGCCCCCACCATCCATTCCCAGTTTCTAAATAATATTTTTGTATTATGTACAAGTGTTTTATGAACCTAATTTTCCTATGATACTAAAAATTTATATCCTTGAATGTATTATTTTGTTATTTATCTTAAAAATTCTGTAATAGACATGTAAAAATAGGTTGGTTTTCAATATAATTACATCCCAATGTCCCTTTACATGGTTTTAGATGAATATGATAAAAAATACCACTATAAGCACAATACATTATTTAGTACATATCATTGTATACATTAAAATTCCAACACATGAGGAATATGGAACTTTCTCCATGTATTAGCACTCTTCTTCCATTGTGAGTTCTTATGCCTTGGTCAAGTTGATGTGCAAGATGGGTAGTCACTGTTTCTCATCTATTAATGACCAAAATTTTGATGATCATATTGATGTGTTCTTTCTGGGTTATTAATAAATCTACATTCTTATTATCTATTTCTTTACTTATCCACAATATCTTCTCGATTTTCTTGGGATTTTTCATCTCAAAACCTCCAAAAAATTATCCATATATTTCTAAATCATTCAACCATAAGTATAAACATGTAATTTAAATACAATATGAAATTTATGAAGGTACCATTATCCCATTTATTTCAGTAGAAGTAATTATCTCTATTGTAACTATCAAAGCATTCATCAGTGATAAATGATTCAAATTTCAGATTCCATTATCATGGTACTTGCTTTATTCTATACAAGATTTTATACAATATACAAACCAAGTCATGGATCCCAATTACTGGTAATCATATTGGTTGTTTCATGTTGATTTATTCTTTTAACTGACCATGAAGAAAAGTTGTCTTGATGTCCACCAAATCTTGAAGCATATTTTACAATTCCACCATACTTAGAATTGTTTAGATGATATAATGCTTATATTTAGTGATAACATTTCCAAAAAATAAACTTTTTCATTCTACTAATAACACATTATTACCATCCATAATTTTTATCATTTATAAACATCATTCTATTAATTAATTTATTAAACCCACTTATTTTCAAGTTCCTTTTTACCCACTTAAAGTTCAACCATATCTGTTTTTTTAACTTCAAAGAATATATCTCTTTATTCATGGAATATTACACTAATTTGAATAAAAAATCATTGTTTAATTTGGATTTTCATGTTTCTATTCATTCAATAGAATTATATAATTCATTTTAACCCCATAACCTTGAATAGGTCTCCTAATTTTGGTTGATCTCATCAACTGAATCATATTTTCTAAACTACTCAACTTAGTTCTTCCTACATGTATACACCACAACATCTACCAAACACTAACATAATTATATGGTAGAATTCAATGTATAAACCAATAATAAAATTTACATCTAAAATATACCTCAATATCAGTATCATCAAAACCATCATGACCCTCATCATCTCCTTCAGAAACACCAACATCATTATCTCATCCTCTCAGACCACCATCATCATCAACATCCGCATTGGCATATGCACCTAAATCAATGGTAGGAGCAGAAGAATCCTCATAAACAGAACACAAATAAATGAGAATATATTTAATTAATGAAAACAAATTTAATTAATGAAAACATAAAAATGTTATCAATAAAATCAAAAAATAAATCTAGATTTATTTTACTCATAGAAAATCATACAAAATGTGAAAATATAGCAATGCTAAGGATTTTAATGGAATTTGAGGGAATAAAACAATGAATAACATATAAAAATTTATGAAAATTTTAATTTGATCACTCCACCACACTTAGTTTATTGAACTCCAAGTAAATGAATTGTCTATTGGACTTACTAAAAATGAGAAACACCTAATGAATATGAAGTTCATAGCCCTATCAACTCATCCAACAAACAAATTTCAGATAGTTTAAATTGTATAAACCTACGCTGTCATTTGGCTATAACAATTCCTATTAATATTGTTTCGGAACGCTTAGATCTCTGTAAGAACTCCTTTATTTCCTGGATCACTTTATCTAAAGGTACAAAACCTTAGAAAATTTATGATTTAGTTTCTCATCTTGCTACTATTTGGGGATTTCATGACTTCAAATGCATTTCATTAGGAAGAGGTTTTTTTTCACTTGTTGTTTCCCTTAGCTGAATTGAAGGGTAAAGCATGGAGCTTTGGTTCCATAAATTTGAAGTCAAGAACCCTTAGGATCCATGAATGGAAGCTAAATTTTATTCTCTATGATTTTAAAGACACTTTTTCCCAGGTTTGGATAAAGATTTATGGTTTAAATTGGGTTTTGTGGAATTTTGAAATTATTAATGACATCACCTCTATGATAGGCATTCCAATCAGGATGGATTTGGCTATTGAAAATGTTAGCTATTGTCATTTTTCTAGAATTTTATTTGAGGTAGATTTAAGTTCTACCATGGTTGATAAGGTAGTTCTATCCACACAACGGGATGAAATTAATCTTCGTATTGTGTATGAAAAGTTGCCTTTGTATTGTGAAGTCTGCTGTATGATTGGACACTCAAGGTTCAACTGTCGTTCCAATATTTTTTGTAATAGATGCATGTTGAAGGGGAATGATGAGTCTAATTGCAGAAGAATATAATTTAATAAATTTCCCCAAGGTACTGATGTCCAATCTTCATAACATGCTACAAATGAGATTTCTCACAGCTCTCCCAACAGACTCCTAATCTCTAAAAATGTTTAGACAATGTCTCAGACTGAACATCTGATCAAGGATCATAGTAAAAGCCCCAATTTGGACTCCACCTATGTCATCTTGAAAGATTCAGAGCCTCCTACTTTTCAGTTGATTGATAGACCCAATGTCACTTGGTCTGATTTAGTAGAAGAAAGTGACTCACCTGAAGTGGGCCTATCTTTCAAAGATGTGCTGATTAAAGACATGATCCAAGATCAAAATGAGACAGAATTTGTGGAAATTCAAATAGAGATAGAGCTTCAAGCACAAACTTCGGATGATGAAAAAATTAGGCATGAGCAAACTTTTTTTTCTTCAAAATGCAGAAAAGTGAAGAATATGTTAGAGACAACGACCTCAAGTAAGGTTAAGAATAAAAACACAAACAAGGAATCCAAGGAAGTGACTACTGAAAATGGAAATGTAAAGGTCCCCTGCCTTGCCAATTCCAAGGAATCTTTAAAAAAGGATGATGTCTCTAGCCCTTCAATGGACTTACAACAAACACAAGGTGTGAGTTCAAAAAAATCTTGTCTCCCGAAACCTGCTCCTATAGTTGGAAGTGGAGTTAAAAAATTTCCTGCAAGCGCTGCATGTTCCTATAAATCTGAAAGTTTAGAGTTTAAACATTAACCCTACTATGGTGGGAAGTGAAGTTAATCACTCTACTACTGAATTTGGACACAAACTGGTGCCCAACGCTCACCCTGATAGTACTCTTTCTGGAACTTTCATAAAATTTCATGGCATGGATGTTCAACCCACATGTGTGGCATATAAGTTTCCCATCGATGAGAAGTTACTGGAGAAGTTTAAGATACCCAACAAAATGGAAGGGGTGATTCCCACCCAAAGTCATACATCTCAGAGTGGAAAGAATCCGAGGCTGAGAATCCAGCCTGATTCCGATATGATGAAAGAGTTAACTCCTGCTCGAGAGGAGGAAACTTTTTCTCTAAAAAAGGGTTCCCTTTCGGACCCCATCTCTATTTTGGGTGTTTCCAAGCCAATTGGACAAACACACAATGTGATGAATTAAACTACAATGCCTCCTCCAGCAATATAGGCACATACACCTATGAAGAATGCTAAACTATTGAGATCAAAGTTTTCTACCTCTCTTACAAGAAGCACCCCGCCTCAAGCATCGAGGACCCAGACAAACAGAAATGTTGGTACTCATAACACTTTTGAAATCCTTTCCTCGCTTAGCAGTGATGATGATGGGAATAAAAGTGACAGAGTAAATAAAGATGAAACCATAAATACTGATGCTGTTATAGAGCACCTTGATGATGCTGATGGTGAAGGTCTATGGATACAAGCCAGGACCGTGAGAAGAGGTCATAACTCCCACGGTAGGGGTGGAAGACTTCCTTTTCATAGTATGAAAACCCATTCTAAAATGGGTTGATGTCTTTTTAAGTGTTGTGTTCTTGTATTTCCTCTAAAATTCATTCTTTTTCTTTATAATTTAAATAAATAGGCCTTTTTGCCCTTAAACAAATTCCTATTAATATAGATATTATAGTCAACTACTCTCATAAACCTCAAAAAAATTGAACATTTTCAATCCTTGAGTTCCAAGCTACGTGTACTTGTTTTAAGCCACAAAAATCATTCTTAAAAATGCAAAATTTATTATTATCATCATTTATTTGAAATCCACAAAGTTGACCAATTTAAACTTCCTTAAAAAAACTCCAATGAGAAAAGAATTCTTTTTATTATATACATTAAATATACATTGATATTCTCTATATAAATATGGTAAGAAAAAATTTGATAAAATCAATACAATTTGGTGAAAATATTTTTTCTACAACCACACTACCAATTAATTAATATCTATTTCAAAAAATTATGACTATTAATTTTATAACTTTTCTATTTTCATTAAGAATATTTCTGAATACTTGTTTCGTGAATATGATATTTTCATCTATTGTCTGTGAAACAAATTTCTATGTGTCATTATTTTCTGTCTAATTTAACTCCTCATTCATATCTTTAATCAAATTTTAATCATTGGATGCTTAATCAAATCTTATTTACTCAAATAAATATAAGAGGGAATTTCTTTTAATTCTATATATCCTCCTAGTTTATACTATAGCATATTTGTCTCTCAAAATGTTCTCTCCATCAATATGTTTTGTTCTAGTAAAAATTTTAGGTGTAATTGGAATCTTTATGTATTTTTCTTTCTCATATTCATCAAAAAATTCTATGATGGAGTCCTCACTACCCCTAAGAGACTCTCTAGGATCTTGTAATGATCCAATTTTCTGTACATTATCTTCAATGATCAAGTTATAGATTCCTTTTTCTTTCCTATCTATTATTACATATTTTATTTCTAAAATTTTAATGAGAATATTATTAAAAAATCTATAAACCTTGATTCTTAAGTAATATATATGAAATATAACTTCATCGTTTTATTTCTATACTTTTCTTGGTTCCCTTCCATGTTAAGAATATAAAACTTACTACCAAAGACTCATAAATACTTCAATGTTGGTTTCCTTTTTTACCTTAGTTCAGAAGGAAACTTTTTTTATACCTTGTAATACCACTATAGATCACCATAGTTTTTGTTATATTATTGACGGTTCTACTTTACCTCTCAACCACCCTATTCTATTAGGGTGTCTACATTACAGTATCTTGTTGAGCATTATCATACTTCTCTAGATACATCTTAACTAAATAATAAGTGAATTCAATTCCATTATTATAACTTGGAACTTTGATATTCATTCTAAATCATGGTGTGAATCTAAGGTTAAATTTTCAACCATATAAACCTATCATTGTACTCTATTGAAAGCACTGACATTTCCTAACCCAATCATATTGGTTCATCACGAGACATCCTGATCCTAATGATGATGCATAGACTCCAAACATCATAACATTTTCAGAACATTAAATTCCCAATCCCCCTATTACAGGAGGCACATCATGTTCACCATTATAGACCAATGAATTAAACTCTTGAAACATGGTGAAATTCTTAGGTCTGGGCCTCCACCAACTATACTACCATCAAGACCTATCACCAGCTTTTACATAACCATGATTTAACACATTTGGATCATCAAAACCACCCCAAGTCTGAAAACTAGTGTGATTCCATTATTTGGGTCATTAGTCGATCAATCCCATGTCATGATTTCCATAAGAACCAATTAATTTTCAAATCTAAAGAAACCTTGGATCTTTACTATTTCTACTCAACACAAATGCCCATGTTCGGACTCTGATCTCCAAGAAAAACCAACTCAATTTAGGTACTCATTTGGACTTTGAAACCTAATTTACATTTGAAATACCTACCTATTGGTCTCCCAAAACCAGGACTCTACCCTCATGGGTTTATATTTCCCATGACTGCTGTCACTCACTCCACTATAGTATAACCCTTGTCACAACATCACTTGATCGAAATCCAAGAACCATAACCCACATCCTGTCTATCCCCATACATGATGACTGGATTCATCCAAAACCCATGAATTCATAAGAGATAACCAAAAAAATACTCAATACCCATTTTCAGTGCATGATAATTTCATTCTTGGCATGTGATGAGTTTTATAGAAAAAAATATTATCACCTACCACACCATCCATTGGTGCACTCACCACCACATGGATTTACTTAAAATTGATCCACAAGAAACACCTCAAATATCCAAATCTAAATCTATATACCACTTCTCCCAAGACATTATCAAATCACCCTAGGAAACACTTTTACTTCACCAAGATCGGGTATAACCATACCCAATATATTTCCAAAGAGCCCTTTTTCATAGGGCACTTCCTCCGTTTCATTTGAAGTTATGAGATTCCTCACCTATGAGAATCTCACTAGAATTTCCATCAATCCTCTACCCTATGTCATCTAACACTGATTAAAAAATACAAAACTTCCATGGATGAATTGTTTGTGCTTACTCAACTTATGTCAAATTCAATAGGTGTACGCTCCCGTACCACCTGGTTGCAACCCATCTCATAGCTTTGGAAGTCACATCATAGCTGAACTAGGATCACGTGCCTAATTAAAAAGATGAAAATTTCTCTTGAATGTTAGTTCCATGAAACCCAAGATTAGAATAAATTGAACCACCGATCTAGATAAGGGAAAACATGATACCTAAATACCATGTTGGAGTCGAAAATCAGAAAATACCTGGCGAGGTAAAGAGTACAGTAGGCAGGGATTTTGCATGAGAATTTGAAGAAGGGTGGATTTTTCTAGGGTCCCCTGAGTGGGGTCAGTGATAAATCATGGGAGAAGGATGCCATGGTAGGACTTGGTTCGGCTGAGAAATCGGGAAGGTGGGGCTGCTACGTCGGGGGAGAAGAATCGGGGGTGGCCGCGTGGAAGGAGGATCCCGAGAGGTGGAGTGGCCACCTCTGAGCCGGTCGAGGCAGTGTTGAAGCCGTGTCGGGGCAATGTCCTAGAAAAAGAATCATGGTGAAGTGGGGTGACCGCATCGGAGGCACATCGTCAGAGGAGGTGGGGAGTCCGTGTTGGAGCAGCGACGTTAGGGAAGTGGAGTGGCCGCACCAGAGGAGGATGATCGTGGGGAGGTTGGGTGGCCCGTCGGAGGAGGAGGATCACAGAAAGTTGGGGAGAAGAGTCACGAAGAGGAGGGGTGCGAGAGGGTTACTGTAAATTGGGGAGTGGGGGTGGGTTAATTGCCACAGACAGTGAAATTTCCATGGATGTAAACAAGATATATCCACATTGCCTATTGTCCATGGGTATAGCTCCGTAGCGGTAGCTCTAAATTCTAGTAGTGACATCCTTATGATTGAGTTGATTAAAATATAATTCCATCATATTTTTTCCAATAATGTAAGAGTTTCAATTATTTAGTAATTCCATTTATTTATGGATCTTTGTGCTAATAATTTTTCAAATTATTTGTTGTAAAAACATTTTGTAGAGGCACCATTAATTTTGTGTGATTTAGAGAAAAAATTTCCTCCATAATTTTTCTCTTGCATGCTACATCTAACTATCCATATTACAACTGAAATACTTCTCATAGGAACTTTTTATTTTCATTAGATGTATCCAACTAAAAGAAACATGTTCACATTGAATTCTTATGTCTAGAACAGAAATAATCCTGAAGGTTCTATCGTGAAAGGTTTCTTGGCTCAAGAATGCATGGATTTCTATTCAATGTATTTTTATAATCTAACTATGAGACAAAATAAACCAATGAGAAATAAAGAAGAATAGTATGAGTAAATTGAACCTAGTTTTCCATCACTTCCCCAAATAGGGGGAATTCTCAGATCATATGAATTGACCTCATTAAGACTTGAAGAGTGGGAGATGACACATCACACAATTTTGTTTAACTATGATTTTTTCGATGACTACATCAAGTAAGTAAATTGATCATGTATATATTATGTCATATATTTTAATTTCACATATCTATTAAACTATGTCTATTTTTTTCATAAGGGAACATAAAAAAATGATAAATAGAAAGCATCATTCTTTATCTTTGAGAAGGAAAGGGACTTTTCATAGAAAATAGTTTTATTCTTGGCTGAAATCGAAGGTCGAAATATTATTGTACTAAATTAATAAAATCAATATTTAATTAAGTTTGATATTCATTTATAATTCAGGTATTGAGTTTTCCTATTGACTCTATCTTTAAAGAAATGAGAGCTTTGGATTTTGGTCCCAATTCTATGGTTCGTGATTACAAATCAATTGTGATCAATGGGTACTGATTTAATATCACTAAATGAGAAGATAACATGATAACACAACATGATGTTGTTATGATAACTTCCACAATAGAATATTATGCTTTTTCATCAGATAATAGACCATGATTTGAAAATGTATCTTATTATGGAGTCATTGAGAAAATACTATTATTGGATTATTACTCTAATGGTCAAGTCACTATGATGAAATGCCAGTGGCTTTATTTTATAAATAATAATGTAACATTTATTGGCGATTATGGGTTTCTAGTTATTGACATTACTCATACTATTGTTACCGATAAACCGTATGTATTGGCATCAATGGTGAAATAAGTTTTTTTATGTCAAAGATCATATTTAACCTAAATTTGGTGTCATTATTGAAGCAATACCAAGAAATATTTTTGATTATGGTGATTATGGAATTGAAAACATCCCTATCCCATTGAACATAATCCATTTATTACTAATGATGACTCCAATACTTAAATTGTTAGAGTTGATTGTGAACCTGAAGTTATGATGGGAAATATATAGAATCATTCATCTGTGTTCTCACTTCTTTTGGTTTACCATGACTTGAGTTGTTGAGGTTGGTGCTATACTAATTGATTTACCATTGATTACAAATATTTTGTATCCTACTTGACCTTCATTTGCATTTTCAATATTTACTAGTTTTAGGTTTCTTTGAGTTTCATTTTTTAATATTTAATTTAATTGTATTAAAATCTACCAAACCAAACAAATCCGAAACAATTAAATTATAAAAAAAATAATATGAATTGAATTGTAAATATTAAACTAATTTATATGAAAATAAAAACCAATGAAAATAATGAAATAACCAAAAAAATGGCAAAATAACCTAACCCAAAATTTGAACTAAATGAACTAAGAGAAATAAACATGGAGAAATGACCTAATCAATTGACAAAAATGAACCATATGACCAAAGAAAAATAAAAATGAAAAAATGACCTAATCAATTGACCATAATGAACCAAATGAAATAACCAGAATTGAATTTCATCGAATTGAAAATAAAATAAAACTATATCATACTCGTGCTAAACATGCTAATTTGAATGTATTTTTTTTCTATGACATGTATTATTATTTTTATATTATTCCCACTATATATAATTATTTTTGTTATATCACTATATATCATGTATTTGATCAGACAAGTGGTATTCCTTAATTAAGTCATGCCTCATCTTATTTCTTGTTTGGGTTATACATTAGTTATGGATTTAGAATCAATTCCATATTTTTTTTCAAATGTAGGAAATAAAAAACATTGAAAAGATACAAAGAAAAATGATGGAAGACAACAATAATTGAATGAGTGAGATGGGTATCCCTCCTTAAGTGCCCATTTTGAGAATTTTATTTATAATATATATATCAATAAAATATAATTTTATGTGATTAGTTCTTTTTTAAATTTTAATCAAGATACACCACTAAGACACCAATTATTCACTGACCAACCTAGTGGTTCCAGTGCTCAGGCTGGCGATATGAGGGGGTGGTACTATAGTTAGGTGCTCCAATTGGCATACCAAAGAATACCATATTCCTCCCCTTAACATACCATCTACCACACCCTCTAATCTCGTAGTGTCGTTACAAATACACGAGATATTTCGGTCACCCATGTTTGCACCGCCATTTTCATCTAATCCTCCTCACCTATCTTTCCCATAACTGATGAAGATTTATACTCCTCATCCATATTATTCATTTTCACAACCATATGTGTCATCTTATTTTACTTTTAATTCCTTCTTCTTGAGATTCTACATTATAACTTCTTCGATTCCTACTTCAACACATTCTGAACCTACAGAGCATACACTGGGACCCACTCCATCTGTATGGGATGATATTCCTTCAATTCCTGGGGATCTGGTGATTCCCTCTAATCATCCTACCTCAAGTATATTTATATAACCTTAGTATGAAAAATTACCATAATTTATTTTCTTTATAATATGTATTGATATAATATTTGTTTTTCTTCTTTAACAACTGGATATTCTAATAAGAGGTGTGGGGGTACATGCATGCATGCGTTGTGGAACCACCACACACAACTTATAGTGGAGTGAAATAAAGACAACCAAATGATAGGAAAAACTATACAGGAATGTAATATTTTTTTGTGATCATGTCATGAACATATATAACCACTAATCATTTTTTTAAATTTACATTCTTTTAATAGGTTATAATAATGGGGCCACTTCTATTTAAAAAAATTAAGGTCAGAATCATTAATAGCTTAACTTGGTTTTACCCTTACTTAACTTTGTTTTACCTCTTACTTACTTTCAATTTATCCTTACATACCTTAGTTTACCCTTACTTATATTTAGTTTACCCTTAAATACCTTTGTTTTATTCTTACATAACTTCATTTTACCCTTAATTAACTTTATTTTACCCTTAGTTTTATTTTAACCTTACTTTCATTTAGTTTACCATTACTTAACTTTAGTTTACATTTACTTATCTTTTTTCCCTTACTTAACACTTTTATTCCCTTGATTGACTTTGTTTTTCATTTGATTATCTTTGTTTCACCTCTATTTAAATTTATTTACCCTTAATTAACATTATTTTACCATTAATTATCTTTATTCCAACCTTTCTTAAATTTAGTTTACCCTTAATTTACTTTAGTTTTCCCTTATTTAATTTTGTTTTACCCTTACTTAACTTTTCTTTACCCTTACTTAACTTTCTTTTTACCCCAAACTTTCATTGAACCCTACTTAACTTTAGTTTATCCTTAAATTTTTTTATCCTTACTTAACATTAATAATGAATAAATAATATAAAATAAAATTGCATGCTATTTAAAATGATAATTAATTATAAATGTAGATTATTAGATTGCCTTTTCTACCTTTTCTTTATTTTTTTGTATGATACTTAATCACTATTGTTGTAATGTTAAATTTGTGTTATCTATTATGTTTGTCATGTTATGTTTTGATTATTTCAGATCATTATGTTATTTTATTTAATCTTATATTTGTTCATGTAAACATGTATATTTGTATGTTGTCCTATTTTTTCAAAAATATATTTATTATAATTCCTTTATGTTATAGTCATGATTAGAGTGTTGATAACTTATTCATGCATATTAATTTATGTTATAGTAAAAATTGTTCATCTTATCATTAATTATGGTGATCACACAACCACCTTACTATTGATTACTATGATGGCCAGTTCACTTATATATATGTTATATCTATTGATGACCCATTCATTGATACTTAGTAATAATTCTTCTACTATATGTTTTTATTTTCAGATTTATTTAGAATTAATATCCATTTGATTTTAGTTGTGAAATTTATTATTAGTAACATATTTTCAATTATGCTTTACTACATTCAATTTCATTATAGAGGGAGGTTTTGAATATTGAAGTATTTGTGTCTCGAGCGAAATTGTTTTTCTCAAGCAGAAAGAAAAAAATATGGAAGCGTGGTAAACAAACAGACATAGTAGAAAATTATAAGTTTTACTTTGTTAATTTAAAATTTTAATATCAATTTTGTAACTTAAAAACCTATTTATATTTATAACAGTGTTCTTTAGAGGCCCTTGATGCCAAGGAAGCTGACAAATTTGAGCTAAATGATCACTTACATCAAATTTTAGGAGATGAGAACCATGGTAGAGTACACCATCGACCAGGGGAGAGTATTGTTCCGACAAGGTATTGGCCCACTTAAGGTGTCATTTATGGTAGTAACAAGTTGTAAAAAGCTAATAAATAGGCATCATAAGCAAAGGATAAGGTAGAAAAGGACGAAAAAGGGCCATATGGGTGGAAGAATGAAATCAAATGGAAAATTCTGAATTTATGAAACCGATGGAAGTTTTATGTCCATCACTTCCACTAGAGACCGATGTGGATTGTGATGCATATATGTCGAAGATGAGTACATTATATAGTGCACCGAGCAATAGTCATAATGGTGTTTGGGATAATGACGTTCCTGATGATGGTAATGGAGAGGATGACAGTGAGAAAGAGGGTGAGGATTAGGATGAGGACGAGGATGAGATAGAAGATGAAGATGAGGCTGAGGATGACGGTGACAATAGTGATGGTGATGAGGGACAAATTGATCCTTTTCATTTTTAATTTATATTTATGAAATTTTATGTTTGATTATTTGTTATGAATGAATATATGTGATGTTTTTTTTGTTTTTTATTATTGGTTAAATTCATCAATTGATTTGTTGTGTTTTGTCTCTTTAAGGATGCTATGTCGGTTGCATTTCAGGTTCTGTTTTCATTGTTTGCATGTTCTGTTTTCATTTTTTCAAGATTCTGTTTTCATTGTTGGTTGATTCTTTTTTAGGATGTTCTATTTTCATTGCATTGGAGGTTCTGTGTTATCAATTGTAGGTTATGTGTTATCAATTGTAGGTTCTGTGAGAAGGGTGGGGCTACTGCTGGTTATAGAATTTAGTGGTGGGGCTGGGGTCAATACTGACGGTTTTATAACCATTGGTATAGACTTAAACCAATGTTTCATAGTGAACCGTTGGTATAGAGGTATCCCAACAATTTTGAACTGTTGGGACAAACTTATACCAATGGTTTGAACTATTGGTATAGGTCTATACTAATGGTTCAAAACTTTTTGGATAACTCTATACCAACAGTTCACTGTGAACTGTTGGTTAAAGTGAAATTTAGATCACCGTATACCAACGGTTCACTGAGAACCATTGGTATAGGCCTTTCCCATTAGGATTATAGGCAACTATTTGGAGAACCATTGGTATAGATTATACCAATGGTTCTCTAGCCTATACCAACGGTTTTGAACCATTGGTATATCCCAGGATTCAAGTAGTGTATGTAAAATATGTATCACATTTTCTAAAATAAAATTTATAAAAAAATATAATTTACCATTTTTTTTAAAGGTTGGGGCCGAAGTCTCATTTTTATTATTAAATCAAAGAAATGTCCTCTTTTAACTAGGTAGAGGGAAACCCATTACATAGCCCGAAGGCCTAGTGGGCTTATAGCCCATTACATAGCCCGTAGGCCCAAATTCTAAGGCCAATTCACATTCTGTGAATAATAACCTGCTGCTACAGTACCGAACAGTATCACCGCCGCTACAGTGCCCTGCCGCCACTACAATACCCACTGATGAACAATACCGCCGCTGCTACAGTATCGCTACAGTATTGATACAGTACCTGCGCCCCATGGGTTTTGAACCCCCATTTTTCGATGTAGTATTACGGGGTGCTTACCACTAAGCCAAACCCCAACTACATATAATTTACCATTTAAAAATTTATATAATACATGAATAAAAATGTAAATAAAATTTATATATTTAGGAAAATTTATAATGAATGCGGTTATAAGATATATTAAATTTATTTTTTACAAGATCTGAATAATAAAGTTACTCATGTTATAAATTTAACATTACCAGTAATCCCTAAGGAAAAAACTAGGGTGTTAATGATCTGAAATTTAAGATAACGTACTGTATTTAATTTCATTTTATTATAAATGGCCTCCACTAATAATGATATAAAATACTATGTAAATGTTGAATCAAAGAGTTTAAAAAAACATTATAATCTATAATGAATTCAATGTTTGCAGCCACATTTAATCTATTTTATCTATATTCATGTAACAATTGAAATCTATACAATCAGAACCATAATAATTTAAATTTATTATGATATGAAAGAGATAACATGCATGAACAATTAATGATGCCAAATATAAGAAATTAAAGTGAAAATACAGCCACAAAATGCTAATCAATCATCAATTGACCATTCTTCAATGAGGATAATGATGGTTGATCTGTGTTGTGATTAATTTTTCAAGAATCCATTAAATTGAAAATAGTAGAAGTGATTGTGAACTCTACAATGCATAGAGATGTGAATATTAACTAATGGTGATTTTCATAATATTCAATTTCCATTGGTTATAAAAGTGGAATATTTGAATCAAACAAAAATCAATAAAATCAATTCTTGCATTAGAAAAGCTGCTTCCCAATGCAGATTTTACCTAATTACCTAGTTCCAAGATCAATGTGTTCTTGGATAACTATTTAAAACATCATGTATCACTAAATTTCTTCTGCATCATCTTATACTCCTTGTGCCCGATCTTGAAATATCTCACGATGTATCTCACTAATCATCATAGAAAAAAAATCAACATCAAAACATGCATCTTCCATTTTCAAATCAAGTAAGAAAAACAACTATTTTAATAGTCCAAATATACATGGATAAAACCATACATTTTGAGAATATGGGGCTCTGACTGCTTAATTATTCCAATTTTTTTAAAAGAAAACCAATTGAATGAAATGATAGATATTGAAAATGACTGTGCCTAGGGTTGGATTCGAGAATAACAACTTCGGTACCCTATTCAGATAATCATTGCTTTCATATACAGACATGTTGAGGATGGGGATTTGAACTTTGATTTTGTGCATTAGGTTGGAAAGACTTTCTTAGAAGCCCATGTAAATTGATGAAAATGAAAATAGTCTAAAAGAAAACCAAAAAATAAAGAAAGCTATAATAAAATGCAATAAACAAAGGAAGGGAGCGAGCATGGATACCACTGTGAAAAGCCACCGCAAAGAGTGCAAGAAGAATAAGAAGCCAAGGGATATGGGATCAGAATAATTTCCAGGAACTGGTTGAGAGCCACTCAGACTAACCATGGCTACTAGTGTGAAGATCCGCCATAGAAATGGAGGGCCAACCATGGCTACCTCTGTGAAAAGCCACTACAAGGGAGCCTGGCTGAAAGGGATCACTGAAGACCGTTCCACAAACTTTTGATGAGAACCTACAATGAAAAGAAGAGGCTATGGAATTGAGATGTAGTGGATATTTAAGTCCATACATAGGGTAATTTAAGATTAGGATGGAGTGGACTTGAAATGGAGATTAGGGTTTTAGGTTGGGTGGTGAGGGGGAAAGGGGAGCGGGGAATCATAGAGGAATTTAGGAGGAGGGGATATGTTGTTGACTATGATGAGGTGTCATTGCAAGGGGCGACTGACAGGGGGCATGAGGGTTGGTGTTGGTGGGGGTGGAATTTAAAGCAGCTAGAAGGCTGGTCATAAGTGGAGATGAAGGGCGGGGACATGAGTGACGATGGGAGTGGGTTCACGAGTGGTGGGGGAGGGGTAGGATGTGAGCGGCAGTGGGAATTAGAGCTCGTTTAGCAGTGCTCTATTGGGTGGAAAAGAGAAATATGGCATAATAGAAACAGATATCTACTGTTTGGAAAGATCAAAATGACTGAGAGAAATAGAAGGGGTAGAAATGAGAAGAAATAGATTTCTCCCCTATCAACGATTTTTTCAGTTTTGCAATCGTCCCAAAATTGGGACCATTCTGACAGAAACGCTCCACATTTTAAATTATTTTTCAAATTCCCAAAATTATCCCTACTTATGTATATATACATAATTATAAATAACTAATTATGTATATATATATAATCATAAATAATTTATAAATAATTCTTTGTATAAATAATTATAATTATCTTGAATTAATAGTTTATATAAATAATTTATAATAACTTTGAATTAATAAATATTTTGAATTTATAATTTTGATTAACTTGAATTAAAAATTTTGAATTAATAAAATATATAAATAATTTTTATTATCTTTAATTAATTTTTTAAAATTTTAAAATTTGTATTAACATATGTTTGTAATTTAATGTTTACCTAATTTTAGTGGTATGAAATATACTGATTGATTAAAATCAAATTTTTTATTTTTTTGATTTGTTATAAAAAAGGTAATAAAAATAATTTTTTTTAAAAGATTATTTGTATCATTTGACATAAATTTTTCATGTTGGGTAGAAATAGTGACAGATGTGGTGTCTGTAGGGATCTAATCTATTATTGTTTTCGATCTTGGGAATGTATGCCTTTTAATTTTGTGTGTATTTGTTATTTTTTAACAAAGATTATTTGTGTCATTTGAATCAAAAAAGTTTGTTTTCTTTTCTTGTAAAAATTGTCACCAAACATGATGGAGAGAAATCCAAATCATTTCTCTTCTTTTACTAAGTTATTGATCCAAACACAAGGAGAGGAATCACAATCATTTCATTTCATTTCTTTTATTTTATAGGATATCAAATCATTTCTTTTCTTTTACTAAAATCTCACCAAACACGGGCTTAGGGTCATGAGGGGCGGTGAAGACTAGGGTCACGACTGACGGCGGGGAGCAGGGGAGTCGAGTCGTCACATGCCCACTCCACTTAGATCACGCCATGTGTAAAAAAAATACGTGTCAACATCTCACAGTATCACTAGAATATCTTATAAAATAAGGTACAAGAGATGATAAAATCCATTCCGTGGAGGTGCCACCTGGTAGAGACAAAAACGAATTTTTTAATGGGTTTTTTTAATTTTTTTAAAGGGATAGGTTATGGGATAATTTCAAATACAGGTCTATGCATCCACCCTCTATAGGAAATGTGAACAAGGTTCACGTGTGAATTTTTTGAAGGGTTCACGCTTCCTGTGTGAATTCTCTCAAGAGTTCACGCTACCTGTGTGAATTTTCTCAAGAGTTCACGCTACCTGTGTGAATTTTTTCAAGAATTCACGCTACCTGTGTGAATTTTCTAAAGGAAGAGTGAACAACGTTCACTCTTCCTCCATTTTTTTAATAATAAACATTACTATATATATAGATATCTAATTAAATATTAAAATAAATATTAATTAAATGTAATAAAAATTAATAAAAATTATTAAATTCTAATTAGAAATTAATAAATATTAATTAAAAATTCATCAATATTAATCAAATATCAATAAAGTTTAATAAAAAATTTATAAATATTAAAAAATATTAATAAAAATTAAATAATTCTTTATAAATCTTTATAATACAAATAAATATTAAATAAATATTCTTAAATATTAATGAATATAAAAAAATGTGAATAAATATAAATAAATATAAATAAATAGTAATAAAATATTAATAAAATATTAATAAATGTCAATTAAATATTCAAAAATACTAATAAAATATTAATAAATACTAATAAATATGCATAAATACTAAAAAATATTAACAAATACTAGTAAATATTAACAAATCTTAATAAATATTCATAAATATTAATTAAATATTAATCCAATATTCACAAAAAAAGTAATAAAAATTAATTAAATATTCCTAAATAATAATAAATATTAATTAAATAACAATAAATTCTAACAAATATCAATAGATATAAGTAATTATTAATAAATTTTAATTAAATATTCTTAAATATTAATAAAATACTAAAAAATATTAATAAATAGTAATAAAATAATTTTCAATATTTATAAATATTTATAAATGTTAATAAATATTAATTAAATATCAATAAATATAAATTAATATTAATACATATTAACTAAATATTAATAAATATCAACTAAATATTAATAAATTTAAATAAATATTAATAAATAATATATATCTATGAAATAAATATTAATAAATATTTAATAAATATTAAATAAATATTATTAAATTTTACTAAATATTAATCAAATATTCACAAATATTCATAAATATTAATAAATATTAATAAATATTAATAAATATTACTAATTGTTAATAAATATTCACAAATATTAATATTTAATTATATTTAATAATATTTGTAAACATTTATGAGTATTTATGAATATTTTTTTAATGGATATCTATTATTTATTAATATTTATTAATAATTATTAACATTTATCAATATTTATTTAACATTTAATTGATATTTATTTATATTCACTAATATTTAATTAATATTTATATTCTCAATAAAAGAGGGCTTAAACCTCAACTTGTTAAAAAATATTAAAATTTATGAATATTTATTTAATATTTATTAATAATTAAATTTGTATTTATTGATGTTTATGAATATTTATGAATATTTATTTAATGTTTATTAAGGCTTATTAATTTTTAATTAATATTTATAAATGTTTATAAATGTTGAAAATATTTCATTGTTATTTATTAATATTTGTTAGTATTTTATTTTTATTTTTGAATATTTAATTAATAGTTATTAATATTTAACCAAACAACATGAACCATGGGTGAAAACCCATGATTCAGAAATTTATTCAAAATAAAAGGCAACAAAGTACACGAGGAGATACAGAGTACAAACAAGTAAGAAACCACTTCAAAAAAGAAAAAGATTTATCAATGGAATTAGCCATCGACTCTTCCTCTTGGATGACAAACCCTCCATATATTGGGTTACAACCATGTCTCCTCATTATGAACATTCAATAGATCTTCTACCAGACCCGAGCTCTCCAATTTTGACTTGACAGTTTCTTATCCATCAATACAAAGAGCCCCCTGAGCGTTTACAAATTCCTCACGATAGATATATGTGTGTTATTATTATGATGTTTTGATATATATATATATATATACATGTGTGTGTGTGCTATCATTATTTTTATTAATAATATTATGAGTGGAAAAGAGTGATAAATACATGTGTAACATTATTTCTAATATTACTAATATTATGTTAAATTGTATAAGTAATATTATGTAAACACGACATTACTACAATTATTATTATTAATTCATCAAACCCCAATAGCCCCCCTTTGAGGGGGGATTAATCAAACCATTTATGACAAAAAATAGGAGCTCGTAGTGTGGGAATTCACTACAACGGATACCATGGCAGAACCAAGCAGATGGCATGGTGTGATAGGTAGATGATGTAATGTGACAACATGTAAGCATCATTGGGTGGGAAGCTCAAAAGAGTGATAAGTGTGTTGATGTCTATCAATTGACCCTCTACCCACCCAGACTTCCAATGTGGGGCAGATGGGTGACCTGTCACACAATGATCAACATAGTGGAATCAGTTGGACAACATGGCGAGACCTGAAATGCAGGGAGCCACACAAGCATCACAAGGTGATCATCTCAAAAGAGAGATGAGTGCATTGGTACATATCAATCAACTCTCCTCACATGCTAATTTATAATCTGGGATGAAGGGGTGTACTGCCTTCTTGGTGGTGGAAAATTTTATAAAAGCGATATGGTGTGATTATTGCTAATAAAGGGGAAACACGACATAAAACTAATGGCTTGGAGTGATGCAATATACTATTTCAGGTCTTCGGGTTATCTCTTCCAAATGGCCTTTGAGGCATAATCAGCTATGTTTTTGGGCCATTTAGAACTTAAGACTTCAAACCACTCTATATAATAAAATAGTTCAATTGGGTGCTTGTTATTTCTTTGTGGAGAGGGGTGAATCTTGATCCACTAGTGTCTGAGTGTATATGTTGTTTGCAGTTTATAATCCTCTCTACCTAATATAGATAATTATTATGATGTTTAAGTGTAATGGTTTTATTATTATATTAGGGTGAGACTTAAATGGATGGGGGAAATAGTTAGAAAAATAAATTACCCAAAGGGTACTTGGGAAGGTGCATGTCAAACCACAAGGGAGGCCAGTGGGCTTCCTCCTCTCCTTCTCCTCCATCTAATTCCTTCGTTTTTCTTTAAGTCTTAGTGTCCCAATGATATGTGTACTAGTGGTGCAATGAAAGTATCCTATATTTTCTTCCTTTTCTTCCCTTTTGTTTCTTAAAATTATGGATTTGAATTTCTAATTTCAACAAAGTAGGGAGAAATCATGTCTAGGCATGAGGATTTTTAGATTTGTATCTAAATGAGATTTAAGGTATTTATTTTCATTTATTTAGATATTGTTTTGGTGATGAATAGTTTACTTTATGGGATAATTTATATACTCCTACAAATTTATTAAAATTATGGTTTTCTAGGTTGAATAATTTGGGGTTTTTTTGTTTTTAGTTTTAGATTTTCATTACGGATGGTATGTGATGCTAAGATTAATTTTTAAACCTCAAAAATTTTATAATTTATTGGTTAGATTAAAATATTTACAGTATTTGATTTGTTTATTTTTAGGCTGTTGCTTTGGGATTATCTGGTCTATATGAACTCACTGAAGGGTTAAAAGTTAGATTTATGCCTAGAGTTTATCCACCCATTTCTTTCCAATTTTTTAATAAAGCAAAAGAATATTTTTTAAATATTGAATGGTGTTTTTATGTATTATTTCATAAATTAATTTAAAGTGTTTTTCTCAGTAATAATACATGATTTTTCTATGTTTAGCTATTTAATCTTGTTTATATATAGAAATATTGTCATATGCGTCTATAGCATTAGGGAATTCTTGACCATCCTTGAATAAAATTCATTAAGTATATTGAATTATTGGTGTACCGCTTCCCATTATGGAATTTTGCATTGTAAACTTTTAGTTTATTAATGGGTTTAAATAACATGATATATAATTAGAATTATTAATGCAACATTTAGATGTATAAGAATTATAAGAAGAAAAGTGGATGTTTTTTCGAACTAAAATGACACCCATTATGCCTTGTTTGGATTATCCAACTATAATGACACCTATTATGCTATGTTTGGAATATATAACTATAATGTGAACTATTATGCTCAGTTTAACTTATCCAAATATAATTCCACCCCATATTCCTTGTTTAACTTATCAACACAGTATGCCTTGATTATGCTATGTCATCTCTTGTTCCCTATTTGGATTGGTGCTAGTGTGCGGGTTTCACTTCCTTTTATATAGTTTAATTGGTTTTCCTTATAGAATACATGTTGTAAATATATAAAATTGGGCTATTCATTGATGATATTGTGATAAAGTGTTGATGCATGTGCCACTTGTCATCAAGGATGATGCCTACACCATATACTATTATTCATGTTGGTTATGTTTATTATTATTTTTTCATATGCGGTTACAACTTACTAGGTGGTTGATGAATAAGTTATAACAAGGTAAATAGTTGGGTGTTGGTACTCTATCTACCCACAAGAATGGGTACTCCATCTGCCCATTAGATTGTGTGTGTGCACATGTATATATGTGTTGGGATGACTATGGCATGCTTGACTTTATGTAACAGGTGATTCTTGGTAAACAAGATGTTCCATAGTGAACAATATATTTCCATGATGGACTAGTTATTTTTTATGGAAAGATTATTCTATGGTGGTTGGAGTCTCCAACATTCTAGATTCTGAGTAGGGATTGAGGTAGGTTTGGATCCTCTTGGTAGTGTGTGAGTTTTGTGTTGTTGTATTATTAATATGTGACTTATTTGATTATTAGTTTATGGTATGCTTTACTATTATTTGTGAACTGACTATCTAATATATATGTAAATGATTAGTTGTTCTCTTGGAATACACCTACCTTATTTCATGTAAGAGTTAAGGAATTTGGCGGCGCCTATTGAGTTTATGTACTCACACTCTGCCTGTGCATTTTGGGGGATATGGAGATTTAATTTTTTTCATTTTAGGTATGTGATTGAATAATATTTCCATGTTTATTTTAATTTCAATTCACTGTTAAAACTCTTTCAAATCATATTAAAATCTAGGTGATATCACATTTTAATTATTTCATGCATGTTTAGTGAAATAGTCATATTTGACCCAAAAATCAATTTTTTAATGTGGTAAAATAAATTTGGAAATAAAATCTCAAGGTAAAAATATTTTTATTCTTATTTTTTAACATTTTTATTGGAATTGAGAATTTATGTTTGGAATTTTGATGGAATGAATATTTAAATTTGAATTTGTTAATCGCATTTGATTTATATTAATTAATGAAAATTTAATTTATATTTTTATCATATTGAATTTACATTTTAAATTGTAGTTTCCTAAAGGTATTTTCCTATTTTTAAATGTAATTTGAATTCATATGACAAGCCTTCAACATATTAACCCAATGTACCACCTTAAACAGCTTGGTCCACAAGGCACCACACCAAGTGGATTCATTTCCTAGGTTCACACCAGACCAAGAATAAGTCCAAATTGCGCTTAGCTGACCAACACCACAAGTCCAACACACCCTTAAACTATGAGACCGAGTACCACATAAACCAAAAAGAATCAACCAACTCAATAGTCGCACCTCCTTACACCAGTTTACTTGGGAAGTTACCATGGCTTATATAGTGAATCATGTCATTATGAGTTATGGAATTTAAAGAGAATTTGATTTTTTGTTTTTGTATCAGGGTCCATTATGAGAATTAAGATTAAAATTTTAATTCCAATAGTTAAGTTTCTTAATGATGTGTTTTTGGATATGGAATGAATCCCAAAAGGTGTCTTGGGTTCTTAGGTGAAGGTCCAAATGTTTTCGATTGAATTTGAAATTTCAGAAATGATTTTACCTTATTGCATTGTTACCACACAGTTAGGGGAAACTATGTGATACAACCATATAATCTTGGTTTTCCTAGGTGTGTGGCACAAAGTTGGTGCATGTTTGCAGATCAACCATGCAAAAACTACAATTTAGGTCTCATAGGGATTTTCATGGTTGGTGCATATTTTAGAAAACCATGTGTCCAAACAATGTGAGGGAGTGTAACCTTGGATAGTGCAAGATTTATAGTTGGTGGACAGTTTAAAAAACTATTTGACTGCCCATATTTAATTAAAAAGTGGGAAAATATTCATTTACCCCCTTAGGATTTAATCCCCCTCCCTTATCCTCTCCCTTATGTGTGTGGACTAGGGGGTTCCCTCCCCCTCCCCTTCCTTCGACCCCCCTGGTTTGGGGTAATTCTAGGTTTATTTCGATTGTAATTTGAGGTAAGATTATACTCCTCTTACCTTCTCATTATTATTCTCTCATTATCCCCTAATTTTGTGCTATATTGTCTTAGGGTTTTTTTTGATGATTCCACTGAAGCATGATGGAATTTCACGATATGATGGGGCTTTTATACAACATGACTAGAGGATGTCCTGAGAGGATGAACACATGTTGTCGCTATTTTTTTGATGAATTTATATCACAATATGGATTTTTCTCGGGGTTTTTATAAAATTATATTAAATTTATGATTAACTAAGTGTTACGTGATAAGTATTTTTCTTGATATGGTGTCAGGAGTACACCATGAACTTTCTCTAGGTCATTGGTCATGGTTTTGATGTAACAAGGTGTATTGATGAAGTTTTTAGCATTTATTAATATATAAATTAAATTATTTAATTAGTTATAAATTTTTATAATTAATTAATTGAATATGATGGCATTATATAGGGCCTTGTGTTAATGGATGATGTTTGGATTTGGATTTGGTGGTAACTAAGCTAAGTGAGTAACTTCGTTCATAAGGTAGGTGGTCCCTGACACGCCCTATGGTTTATGAATTTTATATATGAATGTGATATGTGGAATCACCACATGATATTGATCAACTTTATATTTAAAATAAAATTAATTAGTTTATTTAACTCCCATAAAATGAACAAAGTGTAAAGGGCCATAATGAACCCTTGAACACTGGTTGGAAGTCTCAACGCTGATAGCCGAGAGCATTATTATAGATGTGGAACTCAAGATTAATAGACCCCATAGGGGTATGAAATAAATAAAATAAATGAACAGAGTGGAACAAGATAGGCCCTTGGAGCTTCATATGATATGTGAATATCCTAAGTTAGTTTACTAAGGCTATTTATGTATACATGAGAGGATTATGCCTAGTGGTGATGGATGAGATGGTTGTATATCTCATTCTTGATAAGGGACAACCTCTTGATGGTGGATTAGATTTTTGTAAAGTTCCATGACTGGGATGAGTCCTCTGGAACTATATGAGGTGTGGTGGAGAGGGTTCCTCAGGATGATGTGATTGAGATTTCTTCTAAGAGAGATTCATGATGAGACCCATGTATGGGTCATGAGAATTGTTGGATTGCTAGAAATATGGATTCCAAGGGGATTGAAGCAAGTTATCTTAGGATGGTATCGAGGTAGCAGGGCCAGATTTTGACACAAGATTTTTATGTGGTTTTGGATTTACCTATGAATCTAGGGTCAGGATAGAAGCCATGGGTTATGAGGACACCATGGGTGTTCAATAGGGCTTGGTTCTAGTGATTAGTTATTAAGATGGGTCTGGAGGACCATAGTAGATTAAAAAATATAATGATTTGTTTAGAGAGATATGCTCATGTGACCTAGATTGTATTGAGGGTTGTGTTGAGATTATAGGAGTTTGTAGAGGCATTTCTTAAGATGAAGGGATAGCCCCAAGTGGCTAGCACCCTAGTGATGGGTAGGGAAGCTCAGGGATGGGTTATGATTCCTGATATTCATATGTTTTGTTATTACCCTGGGGAGTGAGAATACCCATGGTGTGTGATTAACATATGTTTCTTAGGAGGGTGTGGACACACTCATGAGTTTTCAGATCAGGTTACTTGTTTCCTGTAAGGGTGTGGGAATACCCCTAAGTTTCCAGATGATGTACTATTTCTTAGAAAGGTGTGGTCATGCCCATGAGTTCCTAGATAATCTATTTCTCTATAGGGGAGAGTCACCCCCAGATTTTCTAGATTTGGTAACTAGTTTCCTAGTAGGGTGAAGATACACCCATTTGTTCCTAAATGATACACTGTTTAACAGTAGTGTGTGATCATGTCCCTAAGTTCTGAGTGATCTATTTCTAAGAAGGGGATAGATACACCCCTGAGTTTTCAGATGATGATACTTATTTCCTAGCAATGAGTGTTTATCCTTGAGTTCCATATGTTGTTACCATGTTTCCTAGAAGGGTAAATGTGCACCCTTTAGATCCATGGGATGGTTTTATGCTTAAGGACACCCCAATGCTGGTTGAAGATAGTATGGTTGATTCTGGGTGTAGCCTTAGAACTCAAGTACTGAAAATCATTAATGTTTATTCTTCTCAGATATTTTATTTATTTTGGTTATATCACATGTACATAAATTGCTGGTTATATTAGATTTTACTATTTTTAGGTTCAGATAGGGTAAAGTCCTAGTGTTGTAGGATCATTAATGATCCTAGGGATATTAGTAAAGACTCTTATATATTTTTATTCTTTTTTTTTTATTTTGTATATAGGGTCACCCCCATGAGTGAATAGTTCTAATTAATGATTATATTCTTTTTATTACATTTTTATAGTATATTTTTTGTTTATTTCTTCTACGTACATTGATATATTATTGTTGTTTTTTTAGTTATTTCATTTATTGTTCTGATTTTATATGCATGTATAGTATCTTTATGGTAACACCTTACAACCCCACTACTAGTTGGTAGCCTTTGGAATATGATGAGGTACTCATGATGCCCTGCGATGCCCCCATATGTGACACTGATCAGTGGACTCTAGCCGGTGGGGCATTACAAAGTTGTACCAAAGAATCTTTTTTTTATTTATCTTACTATTTGGGGATATGGTAGATAGGGAATTGGGAAGTTATAGAGTTTGTGATGGACCTCAGGCTGGTGTGTTGTGAGCACATTTTCTGATGGAAATACCAAGCTACCAGGGATATGGGATTGCTATTATTGGTTTCCTATTTTATGGTTATATGATTTCACCTAGCGTGACACACTTTGGTTTTGGATTTATGATTTATAGGATTTTGGATCTTATCTAGTTGAAAATAGGCCCGTGTACATGCATCATTTTTGTTATGTAGAAATAAAATTACATTTTTGTGCTTGTGTGTGATTTGTTTCATTAAATTTGGATGGATTAGTTGTTTAACATGTCAATAAAAATTTATATAGTGTTTTCATATATCACTTGTTGGTTCTATTACACTCAGTTGAGTCATAATATTTCCTCTCATGATAGTTCATGTGGATATTATGGTGATATATTATCTAATGATGACTATATAGTCCCTATATGTAAGGGATGTATAGGGACCATTGATGGGTCAATAAAATCATTTGATGCCTTAATAAAGGTTGTATAAGGAAAATGGGTTTGATTACTTAAACTGTCAAAAAAAACCTATATAGTGATTTTCATATAACTTTTTAGTGGAATTATACTTATCCAAAACATATGAATATGGTTTTACTTGGTATAAATATCTTAGGAAGATTTGATCATATTCTATTAGATAGGATTATGGTGCTTGAGGGTTCAGTCTTCTATGTATATTTTGATGGGGATTAACACCCTGAGTGGGCGGTGGATTTGGTATGTGGTGCCTAATATATAGGTGTATGTGAGAAACTGATAGTGGGTGTTTTGAAATGTGATATTCCTTGTGATGTTTGACATCAGAGTAGGGATGTACATCGTTATTGGTTACTTATGTGAGGCATGCTTTATGGGCTAGGTGGGAGAGCCTAGTGCCTTTGAGACGCGAGTCAAGATATTGGTGATATGAGTGATATATATAAAGGAAACCCAAGAGAGAGGGGTTATCTCATTATTATGAGTGACTTAGAGATGTTAATTGGGGTTATATGCTTTAGGTTGTGATATTTAATCACAAAAAGTGCTATCAACTATGTGATATTGGCACGCGAGGTGCTTTGGGTGTAACACCCTAAGATTTTATGATATATTTATCTTTAAATAAATTCGAAGTCTTAGATTACTTGCTTTATATGAAACACTGAACTTATGTGAATAATGTTTATAAATTTTAAAATAAATCACACTATATATTATTTAAATGAAATATAATTATCCAAAATAATTTCTAATTCACTTAGGAAATACTATTGATCATAAAAAACTATTTTAAAACATTTTGTTTATGCGTATTGTTTTATTAGGGGTGTTTTATTTAAAGGATATTTTATTTTATTTAAAAATTATTTCAGAAAATGAAAATTATAAACAATATTGTTTACACATGTATAAAATTAATTCATTGGTCATTAATTAGTTAGAAATTAAAATAAAAGAATTCAAAGGTAAAAAGAGATGTTTTTTTGGAAAACAACTTTTATGCATGAAATGTGTTTTTATGTTAATAAATTAATTTAATTATTATTAATGAATGTATGAAATTTATATATTATATATTCAATAAATTTTTTAATCATTATCTAATGTTTTTTTACTAGGTAAGAAATGATAATAAATTCAATTTTATGCTTAAAAATGCATTAAAAAACTATATTCATTGCGTTTTATGTGATTATTTTAAAATTAATTTCTTTAAATTATACAAATTGAATGTGATAAAATAATTTCCATATTTGGAATTAGAATTTTCTAATTTGGTAAATATCCAATTTTATTTTTTGTCATAATGAACTGTAAAAATAGTAAAAAAAATATGTTACCATGGTAAGGATTAAAATGGGTTTACTGGGGGGGGTGTTATACTAAGATATAAGGGTATAAAATTACGCTTAAAATTATAAAAATATTATTGTTTGAAGATATTTTGGACTTAAATGAAAATAAATTAGTATTATTAAACATTTAGATCCACTTTCACAAGAAATTAACATTATATTATTTAAATATTTTACATAATTACATGTGTGCCCCTCCCCTCGCATATAAAAGGCACCTCTTCTACTCCATTATTCATAATATTTGAGCACACTAGATCATCCAAGACCTATAAAAACACCTTTATATCTTTTTTAAATTCATTCTTGATCTTTTTTTCTTACCCTAAGACCTTTTTAAAAAGGCTTAAGGTGTAATCTAAATGAGGTCTCAAAGAAGAGGTAATCATCTTACCCGATTCTTTCAAAGATTATTTCTTCCTCTACTTCCTCTAAATATGTTTTATAAATACTAAAATAGTTAATATAGTTTCATAAATATACTGAGATATTATTATGATTATGTGAAAACATTTTTTACCTCTTTTCTCTTCCAATGGGAAATAAAAGCGTCGCTTGTCTGTATGTACAAACTACCATATCCATGAAGTGATGTATTTAATTTTCCATTCTAACCTTTCATGGATGTTTATTATGATGAATTTAATGTTTATATATGATATTTATTATATAATTATTCTTATTTGATTATAATATCTTATATACCTTTTTATCTTCACATCCATTGGGAAATGATAACGTCGCTAGCCCGCATGTGCGGACTACCACCTCCATAAAGCGATGTGATTCATTTTTAATTTCTTATTTAAATGGATGGTAATAAGGATATATTTAACGAATATATGTGAAATTTATGATATAATAATTATTTAATAAAGGTAAATTATTATTCACTTTTCATTTATTCTATCCATAAAAAAATTGAAACATCACTCGTGTGTACGTATGGACTATCATATCCAAGAAGTGATGTAAATCATTTCTCACCACCAATTTTTATAAATGGAAATAAAAGTGTACAAAATTAATAAATATAATATTTATTTAATGTTTGATATTTTGGAAATGATGAAACCATGACCAAGGTTCAAGAACCAGAACGTTCAAACTGAAACATTCATGGAAAATGAATCAGTTTTCACATGAATAATTATTCTAATGAAGAATTATTAATTACAGGATAATTGGAATTTTTAATGGAATGATATATAGTAATATATATATATATATGAATAAGGTTCTTCCATGGATATATAATAAATATATAATTATTATACTGAATTTTAGAACACAATGAAGCAAGGAGAAACTTAAGGTAAGAGATTTATGTTATGATATCATTTGTCTTTGGGGTAGATATATAATAAATATATATTTATTATAAAGTAGGTTTGAACACATATGAAGCAAGGAGAGACATTAGGTAAGATATTTTTGTTACAATCTCATTTCTCTTTGGGATTATCTATATTAAATTTCTATTAAAAGAAATTATATGATCATTATCCTTTAAATACCATATATTTTCTCCCCCCTTGGTTATTTATGGGGTTTTTATATTTTACTTTCATTATTCTCTCATTGGTATATAAAACAATTGAGAAAATGTTTTTATGAAAATTTGAATTTATTTCCTCTTTGGTCGATAGACTTTTTCTTCCAAGTCTATGTTATTTAAAATGTTTTCAAGAATATTATTTTTTATGATCAAATGATTATCTAAATTCATTTTCAACTATATTTGACTTTATTTTCAATGTTTTAAAATGAATATTCTTATCATTTTCCGAATAAGGTACTCTTGACTTCTTTTACTAAAAGTATTAAAGGAATTTTTATTTTAACATTTACCAAATGAATGGGTTTTATCACAGTCATAACCATTCCTTTCTTTAAAGCTTCCTCTTTATGTTTCCCTGGTTATTTTCAAATAAATTATTTTTCTCAAAATTTGGGAAATTTTTTATTTTTAAAGATACTAATGGAAAAGGATATTTTCCCCTATTTTTACAGAAATGTTCGAAGACACTTTTAAAGGTATTTTTATTCTATGTCAACATCCTTTGATGTTTCTTATGATTTAATAGGGATGTGGTCTAATGATACCATCCGTGTTATTTCTCTATAGGAATTATGATTTTATGATGGTGAAATTTTTATGAAACCTGTTTCTTTTACATAGATTATGCTGTGATGAAATGATGAATCTTTTATGATCTTGTGAAAAACAAATATATAGTTTTAATTATGTGGTATTGGTTCCATTAAAGGCCTCCAATGAATTGGGTAATGTGATATAGATATCTCATGAGATGATTATGATAAACATGTACATGATTGTGAATAATTATCCTCACATTTTGATACGTGAGTATGATTTCTTCTACTTATGCTCACAAGATTATGCATGGACATGATTGCGAATAACTATGTTAAATTTTTGATGCATGAGCATGATTTATTCTATCTATGCTCAAAATATTATGGATTGACATGATTATTAATATATGTGTTAACAAGATTATTATTTACTATGATTATGATGCCACATACTTATGTCGTGAATCTTGAATAATGATTACTCCTTTGACATCCTTATTAATCATGATTTTGGATATAACTTGATTTTGGATTTTATGATCTAAGATTTTCTTGGTATGAATATTCTATATTAATAACATTTAATTGATTATGTTATCATAACCTTATGACCATATTATGTTCTCTTCTGATTTATATATCCCATGTCTACTTCTACTAAGCATATGAGCTCACCCTTTCTTATGTTTTCCTCCCCCAAGTTTTGATGGAAGGTTCTAAGTATGATATGTATAGAAGGGTGCTAATATGAAGAAATTTGTGGGATATATTGAAGATTTTTTAGGAAATAATATGATTATGTATCTAGTATCTAAATAAACAAAATCCTTACAATCCTTGGGTGTGTATAATTGTGATATATATTGAATATTCATCTAAAATGATGTAATATTTATGTATGTTGTGATCAGGTAACCTCAGTTGGTATTTGTTGACAATCCCTTATTCAAATAGGTATGATAAGATTTAGGGGAAGTTACCTCATGTAGTAGAGGAGAAAGGATAGTCAAATAACTCACCCAAGCCAACCTACATGTACCCCACCTATGCGCTAGGAGGCTTGCACAGACCCTTCATACATGGACCAATAGGAATGACCAATGCCTATGCAAAGTCCCTACATGAGATACCTATGTAATGGAATAGAATGCGTGGCATCTTTCTCCTAGGGTTTTGAGTTTTCTGATAAATTGGACCCTTTCACTCCTTATTTGACATGACTAGAAGACCAGAAAAATCCATGATAGTCTACTTGCCCCATTCCTTCTCCCAAGTCCTCAAAACCACTCAAGTAACTCTCAAAACCTAAAATAAAGAGGAAATTAAGGAGGGTAGTGAGATTATAGTTCATCCAGTGTGTGAAACAAAAACTACTTGTGTGGATATCCTTTTCCCTAGTTAAAAAATAAAAGGTGAAATCCTATTTCCAAGCATAGGAGTTGTATGAACCCCTTCTAGAAGCTCCCAAGGAGGCCCCTAGAGGTTTGAGAATAACCTCACCCTAGTATTGTTTCCCAAGTTTATCTTCATCCAAAATCTTCCATGAATAGCCTGGGTGATCCATATCCATATCTCCTAGTCCTCACCAGGCTGAAGCATCTCCAACTTACCCAAACATCACCTGGGAAAAGCAAATTCTATCCACCCAGGCCTCACGTACACAAACCACCTTCAGCTCACCTGGGACTTGCCTACATGATCCACCCTTTGAGACCCCTTTCATGTTATTAATATAAGTTAATATCTTTACTTGGATCCCTATTCTAAGGGGTAATAATCCAATGAATCCCCAATGCCTCCAGATATGTTTGACTGGGGAACAGGGCACACCCGTGTGTCCTCTTGATTATGCATTCTCATGGTAAGGAAGTTCCTGAATTTATCCCACATAATAGGTGTGATCCTTGGAGTTTTTTTGACTATAAATTCCCATGGTAATTAGAAACATAACCTTAAGGATAATGACATTACCCAAGGTTTAAAACTAAAGAGGAGTCAGAAACATCAAAGCCCTATCTCTCTTCCTGACTAGACGAGGTGTAAATTTCAAATAGGGGAATCCATCTTGGAGTAATCCACTATTATTTCTTCTAGGGTCTTTCCCAACCTTTTTTATCCCCTACCTCATCCACCAGTGGTTGAAGGTGATTGTGTAGTTTGACAAATCTTCCATTTTCTATTGTTTCTCACACCAAACATGACTCGCATTGGGTTAGAGGTTAGTGAAGATCATGAAATCCGTATGATCAAATACCTATATTGGGAGGGGAATCCTTTTTTGGATATTCCTCTCACCTTCCCTAGGGTATCCTATTTAGTGTAAGCCCAAAACCATGTCACCACCTCAAAAATCCATATTCCCAATGAGGAAACCCCTTAGGCCTCTTGATTTCCACTCCTCCATAAAAAGTTTTTACACTACACCCTACCATTATGCACATGGGAAGTGAACATATAAGACCTAAATGTGGAATCACCAATGGGAACAACATACTTTTCCCAGTATAAAGTGTTTTCCTAGATTTTCCCCTCACCTAGACATGATCCTCCTCTATAGGTGTAAGCCCTGACCTCTTAAACTATGTGAGGTTTGATCCTTGTATAAATGGGATACATAGGAATAATCCCTAATGTTAAAAACTAGAACCACAAATTCACCCTAATATTATTTGGGCCATATACCTAGTAGGGTCATATCAAACCTATGATGTTACATCCCTTTTAGGTCCCCTGATATGATTCAATGTAAGTTCTACACCATCCTTGGATAAGAACCTTTCACCTAGACATCTGGGTCAGATGATGTAAAACTACACATTTTGGTCATAATCACACGATCTTAAAAAGTGTGATGTGTCCCATTAAGTGGCATCTAAATACATGGGTTATGATTACTTTTATAAGAATATATAGTAATCCCATATTATGGGATAGATCTGACACCAAAACAACTCTCATCTTCTTGGATAATGATAAAATCTAGAGCACCCCACTATATGGCTTAAAACTAGAATCATGATACTAAATAAAATAGGAATATATAATCCATATACAAAAGGGTACCATCGATGGAAAACCTTGGATACATGTAGATGTATCCATCAATGAATAACCTCAAATACATACAAATGATTCTAAATCTAATACATGCTAATACTTTATTTTTAATTTAAGAGTGGCCTATTTTATATTTGGGATTTAATAAAGGATTCACGAATGTGTATTAAATCAATAAAAGAGTCCTAAAGTAGGAAATAATTCCCCCTAAAATGGACTTATGATCCCAAACTCCCATCCTCTCAACCAACATGATTCCCTAAGTGTTTTTGGAGTCATCTCTCAATGTTCGACTTCCTTTGGAAAGTAGGTTCATGAAATATCTTGAATAAGGGAATTGTTGGGTGTTTCTAGTTACATGAAAAAAACGTATTGAAAACCACTTGGAAAAGATGTAGAAATATGTGTCTAATGTAAAGGGTTATGCCACCACCACCACAAAATTCCATTCACACCCCACATGGTTTTCAAGGATTGAAAAGAATGGTTAACTCAATGTGAATCCTTAACCAAAAGAACTGTTTCACCTACATGTTAGGCCCCTTTCACACTCACAAAAAATAAGACCAGGCCAAATATGGATCTAAAATAATCAATTACACATGAGTTCATTTATTAAGATGCCAATTTTATGGGGTTTTCTTATTTTTTTATTATACATACCCAAGAAATTTCACCATAACTCCATTCAGTCCAAATGGTGACTTAATGGTTTAAGAAGGACTATGCTTCAGTCATTGTACATGCGATATCCTCATCGAATTAGAGGATGTTATCTTCAACCCAGCATCTTTAATGCTAGGTATCAAATGCACTGATTTGGGAGTACCACCTCAATGGTACTATGTTGACTCTAGAGGCAACACAAAAATCCCTCTATTTCATGAAGCCCCACCAACCATCCACTCAGAGATGGATGGTGGCCTAAAATTCAATCTCACCAGTTTCCATTTTAAACCATTTTGGGAGTATATACCCAGGATGAAATAATAATTTTATCCCTTATCATAAATAAGAGGATCAATATGTCACTGATGACCTCATTCTAATGGTACAGAGTTCTCACCACAGGTATCCTACTAGCAATCATTGTCACCAACACTGTGTGGCACTGAAACCTCAACATGATGGTGGTGTTACCCTTGAGAGTCTAGTCTATCTCACAAAGAACTGGGAACTAAGGACATCCCATTTAGGGAAGAGACCAAGAATCATGGAACAAGACCAAACCTCCATTCCCTATAGATAATACCATTGGCCAAATACGATGAAAAATTGCAAGTAGGTGCAGACACCTGCCCACATCCACCAAGCCTACCAGCTTAGTTTGGCGGCATTCAGATAAACCAACTGGAAAATTATGAAACAAATAGGGGGAATACCCATATCTACTCCCCTGTATATGAGTATTTTTAGTATATACCAACAATAAATGTAGGACAAGAGCAGGCCCACACCCCTACTCCAACCATATAATGGGAATATATCCTCATTCTGGCCATTGAAGTCACTCAGTATATCCAGAAAATAATATAAGGGCATTCAAAAATTCTTTCCCAAATCCTAAAAACCATCCATGATGTAATGATAGTAGTAGATTTTTTTGAAGATAGGACACAAAACTCCATCCCCCCTATTTGGGTGACTCATCAACATAATACGATGGTCACTCTAGAGTAGATGCATGTCCCTGCTTCTGTCCAGGAGGTTCATGGGAAAGATACCATGATAAATGGACAAATGAATTGGGCATATACCCCCATTAAAACTATAAGTCATAATTCCATCCTAGTGGTTACTCTAGGGAAGACATATGTCCCTTCCAAAACTCCATAAATTTTTCAAAAAATTTGGGCAACAACATGGGAGCTACTCAAATTGGCCCCCTTATATGAAATTCGTTATCCACAACAAACATCCCCAATCACCCGTAATAGAGAATACAAAAATAATACTCACCAAATGTGATTGTAAATTTAAGAGTTGTTTTATGATCTCACTCTGATCAATCACTACTGGAAAAACGACCTATACCCATGGTTCAAAACCGTGGGTATAGCCCCCAAAACCGTGGGTATAGCCTATACGCACGGTTTTGGGAACCGTGGGCTGGAAAGGCGTCGGTATAGGGTTCTTGACCTATACCCACGGTTTTTAGAGAACCGTGGGTATATGGGAGTCTGATGTGGCACAACGCTGTTACAGCGTGGCACACAACTGTCCCCACAGTTTTCAAACCGTGGGAAATGTAAATCCAAAAAATTAGGCGCTGGGGGGAATTGAACCCAGGCTTTACGCTACACCTAACAAGCGCTACCCAGCAACCGACCAACCAAGCTACAATTCTAATTTGTTATATAAGCATATATCCGCATATATATATATTCATATAACCCAGCATGGTATTTAAATTTCAAAATATGCAGCCCAAGAGAATTGAACCCGCGTCTCATAAAAAACTTCACAGCCGCGCTACACAAACTCACAAACCCATCTACGAAATTTAACTGTTATAAATGCATATATCTTCATATATATATTAATATAATCTGGTACAGTATTTAAATTCAAAAATCGCTGCCGAAGGGATTCGAAACCGCGACATACAGATCCCGCCCAGAAGGCTTTACCAACCGAACTAAAGGTTTTTGAAATAATATATCTATATTATTGTAAATATATTAATCTTAACCGTGAAAAAATGTCTTCCCCGCTAATTTTTTTCATGTCCCGCCTAGTTTTCTTTTCCCGCCATAATGCAGGAAATCTATACCCACGGTTCTGGAGAACCGTGGGTATAGGTCCTAAAAAAACCCCTATACCCACGGTTTGGCCAAACTGTGGGTATAGGTTTTGAAAAAAAAACACATATACCCACGGTTTTTCAAAACCGTGGGTATAGGTGTTCAAAATAAACTTATACCCACAGTTTTGGAAAACCATGGGTATAGGTCCCCATATTAACCCTATACCCACAGTTTTGAAAAACCGTGGGCATAGGGGTACTTTATACCCATGGTTTTTTGTAAAACCGTGGGTATAGACCCATTTTCCAGTAGTGAATGTTGGTGTTCTTGAATCCCTCAAATATTTATTTCTGACAGATCATAATCCAAATCATTCATTACCAAATTACGAAAATAACAGTCAAAATTGAGAAGGTATTCCCCCTAAATTTTCCACCAATAATTCCAAAGGTCCTCAATTTACATCTTACCATGAAGGAATACTTCATGCCCATAATCTGATTGATCATAAGATCCCATCTCCTGATGATCACTGAAGAAACCCTTCTCATGGCCAGATGATTAAATAGTAAAAAGGGTCTCCCCTTACTATCATCTTCTCTAAATGTCCTCACCATAGTATATGCTGCAAGAATTCAACTCATAGCTAGACATTAATCTATGATGGTAGTCCTCCACATGATGTAATTCTTTGTGAAGGTCCTCCATGTAGTGACACTTCATTCGTCAAAGTGGTCCTCCCCTTTCTAAATCAACTATGAGAAAGCCCTCCTATAGCAAGGCAGTTGAGAAAATAAGGTCATTAATTCCTATTTCCTCATCATTGAAAATTAATATTATTTCTCAACTAGAATAAATCCCAAGGCAATAGTCATTATGATATGATTCACCCTTGGATTTCTTTCCTTCCAATATTACATAGGAAATCCCTTCCAACCCTGCTGTTTATAAAAAAGAAATTGGGAAACTTCCAATTTGGTCATATCAGGTTGAGTAGCCTCTTGAATAAGATAAAGAATACATATTTATAATGAGGATTTATTTGGATAAATACAATAAACCATTCATGTTCTATCCTTTAGTCACTCCCCAATACAACATTCCAAAGGCATTTTTGGAAGAATGTGTGCATGAACCCCAACTAAATTTTTGGACCACTCTTCTTCAGCTAATAAAAATAGTATTTCATTATAGTGAATATCCAATACATGTATAGGAAATATAATTGATAAAAAATCAAATCTATTTGGTGGAACACCTAGTTTCATGACACCCGAAATTGGGAAAATAACAAAGAGGAATTCAGCATGCATGCCTTGATGCATTTAAAGAGTTGTGCCCGATGATCACCTATTCCCAATAAGATGTTCATATTAGAGGATGGGGAAAATGGTGTATTGCATTTCACTTCATTTTCCAATTAGAAAATACCACCAAATGTGACATTATGTAATGTCATATCCTCAGGTAATCTTTTAGAAATGATCCATGCTCATGATATATGGTATGATTAATAAAAAAATACTTGAATGACTCTTAAAGAGGTCATTACATAAGATATTGAGTCATCAAAAGACTCTTGCATCTAGAATCTGATAATATTGAGAAAGCCACTCGCTTGAGGAAAAGAAAACGTCTCTCAGTGACAATATCTTTGGAAGCAAGTGGTTTAGGTGAAAATCATACAATGAACCTAGCCTATATTTAAAAAAAGATTTGTAAAATAAAGAGAGAAATCATGGAATTAGTAGCCAAAAAATCTAAGAAAAACCCCATCCCTTAGTGATAGGGGATTTTTTAACACAATAATTAATGTCGAATAACCAAGGTCAATTTTTTTTAAAATGTAATAGGAGTAGCCTCAACCCCTTGGGGTTGGGGGACTTTTTACCTCAACCTCATCCTCAACATAATTCAGTCTTTTCCCATTTAGGGGGAGCATCGCAGAACAAATCATCTCAGTTCATCCTATCCCATGACCCTACTTCCTCACTAAGAACACACACAACAAAATTATCTATAGATTCACATCAGATCACTGATCGCCAATTGATTCCAAGAGGACCGGTGGAGGAGAGGACTATACATCATGGAATAAAAAAAAAGTAATCTCTCAATGGTACAACTGATATTGGTGATTAGATTTATTTTAGTACATATCTTTGAGATAATCAACCCTCTTATAATTTATAAGCTAATAGAACACCTGAAATACATTACACATCGATGAACGTCATTAGGACCACCCCCCAAAATGCTACAAAATATGAGGCTGATATAGAGGAATAGGAGGAGGAGGTTTCTGTTCATAATATGGTCCACAATGAAATGATTGAAGAAGGTGTGCATACCTAAAACTAGAGAGTTACTATGAATTTGTGTATTCCCTTGAATACTCCACTACTACCTCCTAGGTGAGAATCTGATAAAGAAAAGGGTAAAAATTCAACCATATTTCACCCACTGAATAAAGAGGTTCACACTTTATGAAATAATTTCCTAGAAAGAAGAAGAGATTAAGGAGTGATAAAAATCAATGCCCAACTACTTCAATGAAAAATCCTTATTAGATATGTTATACAAGTAGAGTCTCAGCTCGTGCTCCCAACTGATGCACCTCAACAAAGAGGGTTTATCCAAAAAACTGAAATTAAGTCAGAATATCTGCTTAACATGGAGTACTAACAACTAATATATATAGATCCCATAGAATCAAGATATCATGAGTTTCCTCCATTGGGTATACAGCCAAATCTAGTTCAGACACATCCTCACTGACCATCCCCTATAGGTTACCCACCGTGAGTAAAAGATAAACTTCTAAAACTATCCTAACCTATTGTTCCCCTTTCTCAAACACCTTCCTAGATTTTCATTCCTCGCTATCCCACTAACACTATCAAAACATTATAGGATTGATTATAATACGTGGAAAGACGATGTGAACTAATACGACTAGAGAAGAAGAATTATTATAAATGGATAGATGAAAATATTTCCCCGCCAAACTTGGGAACCCTACATTCCCAACCTTAAATGGTTTAAGGGATGTAAAAAAACATCTGATGCACTTCAGGTCTAGGTTTATCACCATGAATGGGAACCTTGACTAAAAATAATATTCTAAGCTCAAATTTTTTGTATAGACTTTAAAAGGACCATCCTTCACCTAGTATACCAGTATACTAGTAGGATCAATTAAGGGGTGAGAATTTCTTCACTGAAAATTCTCCTATCAAATCAAATCTAGATTATATAAAAAATCCTTGATCTCTAAAAGTGTAGATAATGAGAAAATTAGATTTTTTTATATTTCATTTCCAAATGGAAGTGATTGACTAATTCCCCAAACATGTAGCTTCCTCAAGAAGATTTTTTGGGTCTTTTCATTAATAATATTCATGATGAGCTACAAACAATAATTATTCTTGTTATGTACCGAGGTGAATTTCAGGATCATTCCACAAAATCACGAAGGTTATAAGATTATATTTTTCGAACCAAGGATAAATCCCATATCGTGTCGGTGTGTCAAGGGAAGATGATGGGTATATTGGAAGCTTCAATAGTTACATTGAAACTAACCTCTACACTAACTAAAAATTCAAAGACCACACCTCCTCATGTATTACTTTATCATAAATAATGGAATCAATAATATTATCCGTGTCGAGATAAAAGTAAAGAATTGAAATGATCCTAATTTGGAGAATGGGGGAACAAAGTCTACTCCTTATGAGATGATTAAGTTCCTTGATAATTCTTAACAGCCTTGGAAAACAACTTTTTAACCCTGTAGGAATCCAAAATACATAACTAACTCATCTCAAATGATCACCTAAATTATTTACCATTTTACGGAATATTGGGGAACCCCATCTAGGACTATTTTGTTTTCAAAGATTCCCTATAAAATACTATTGATTTTGGGTAATTGAATCTAGGAAAACCACCCACACAGGTAGCATTTATTTCCACTACCACTCTGTAGGAAGAGGGTTAATTAAAGGAAGGTACTAGTAAGAATGTATAGAATTTTAGTGATTGGATGACTAGAATTTTTTTAACCAAACTCATGTTATCCTCTGAGCAAAGTTGAAACAACCAATTATTCCCCCAGTTACTTCTGCTAGAGAATAACTAACTCCTTCAGCACTACAAAGACCAGTATTCTAAAAAACAACATGCAGAAGAGAAAAAACATAGGGAGATAAATTTACACCAAGGGAAAAGTTATATTTAAATCTCTCAAAATTCATTCGGTCCCAAAATTATGGGAACTGACCACCCAAATGGTACTACAAGAGTTGACCTATGAAACAAAATCATCACTAAAAAAATAACTGATCTTTGATTCCATTGATTTAATTCGCTTAATGGATCCCTTATCTGATGATGATTATGGTTGTGAACTCTAGTTCCCTACACTCAATTGGGGAACCATAGAAAGAGGTTACCATATTTGAGGGTACAATGGAGGATGCAGTCATGAAAGAACTCAATACTCTAGACACATCCTTATTCAGACCATCTATACTATTGAAATTCATGGGAAAGCCCTCCAGAAGGGCCAATAGGTTCAGTATGTTCCCCCACATATTCCATGGTCCACCATTACTTGATAATTTTGGATGATCAATTAGAGGAGTTATAATTGTTTGATCGAATTGGACAAGCAGGCAGGCATGTTCGGCCTAACCCACCAAGGACATGAGCACCTTCAACTCATGTTTCAAGGTTTGATCCACCTACATCAAGTATTAAGCTCCTAAATCACCTTTTAAAGTGAATATTCATGTTTTTATGTATATAAAGTTTCCCTATATGTATTAAATTTTAAATAAATTGGACCTGGTTCCATCTACGTTATTGATTCTGGATGATCTAAGTCTATCAAAAGACCTATGGTAAGCACACATAAAGGCTTTTTTGAGACCGCAAGAGTTTGAAACTGTAGTTTCTGCTAATGAAATATATCATGCAAAGACCAATCCTTCATAATTACACATGATCATCTCTTTCATGGATTAAGTAAAATATTCCATTATACAGGGACACATCAGACCCTTGTATGTGTCTAGAGGGATAAATGACGTTGATATATGATAAGATTTCATTGATAATATCTCTAGATTCAACCGCATTCTAGTATGAAAAATTTATTGACTAGGATATAATGAGGATCACCTATCCCCTTCCACTATAACACCGTAGTTATGTGAAAAAGTGAACAAAATCCCCTTGAAAAAATCAAGCTTAGAGCTCAGTTTGGGGACCTCATATCTGACTCAAAATTTTTGGTTATTAAAGAATATATGGCCTTAAATGTTTTTCTTGGAAGGCCTTGGTTGAATTAACACATGATATTCCCCATTTTATACCACCAATACCTCAAATATTTCATTAATGGTCAAATTGGGATGTTTGATGGTGACAAAGACGCATTAAAATCGTGAAAATCACAATATATTGATTTAGGATTCTACAAGAGGGAAGGGAAACAACCCATGATTGACAGTGTTACCCATTTCACTACCCCAAATGGTCTATAAATGACCACAAACAATCCCTTCAAATAGTTTAGTGAAGAATACGTGTTTCCCATCAATAATATCAAAGATATAAGTCCCAATTGAGGTATATATTCAATGAGTCTCATGATATCAATCGTGAATACTAAGAACAACAACACTAAAAAGGTCAGAGACCCCCTGAAAAGTGATAAAATCTCTATTAAAAAATCACTCACACCATCCCTCAAGCTTCAAAGAAAGTCCATATCATCAATCGAGTTAGAGGAAGTTGCTTCATCTTCCAGACATAAAAATATTGAATCTTATCCAAACTCTAAAAAATTTCCTTCATCACCCTATTCCCCTAATAGTAAGGATGAAGAGGAAGAAGAAGATGAGGATGACCAAATGGATTCCCCTCTAGCATTGGAGGGTGGTGTGTCTACCACTATTGATGAACTTAGGAAAGTAAATCGATGTATAGAGGAGGACCCATAACCGACATTGATTAGCATGACCATGTATTCTAAAGAATAATAGGTATATATCTCCTTTATAAAGAAACATCTGGACGCCTGTCCCTGAAATTATACAAAAATGTTGGGAATTGATCCCGAGGTGGACACTCACCACCTGAGCTTTCCAAAAAACCACTGAGATTACAAAAAGGATTCCAGAAGGAAGCACCCAACTCATACCACCAAAATTGAGGATGAAGTTGATTATATTATCAAGACCAATTTGATTTGGGAAGTCCAGTGTCCAAAATAGACAGCCAATATAGTCCTAATAAGGAATATGAATGGAAAAATCAATGTTTACATTAACTTCAAAGATCTTAATCTACATTTTCTGAAATATAATTTCTCGGTTCTAATCACATAACTACTGATTGATGATACAACTGAATATCCGACCCTTTTCTTCATGGATGGATATTTAGGGTACAACAAAATCAGGATGACTCTAAATATGAGGTATCCAGTTCTTTCAGATCTCTTCAAGGGGTGTATTTCTATCAATTAATTCCCTTTGGTTTTAAGAATGCTGGCTCTACATTCCAAAGTTTCATTCATCACATCTTCAAAACCTTTTTGAGAAGGTCTATAGAATGCTACATAGATGATCTAGTAGTTAAATCTCAAAAAAAAATCCTAACAACCTTACTAATCTTGAGACCATTTTCAATAAATTTTGACAAAATATCCTAAAACTGAACCCCTTGAAACGTGATTTTGGTGTTAGATTATGAAAATTTCTTATATTCATGGTATGCCATCATGAAAACGAAGTTGATCCCAAAAATAAAACACTATCCTTGAATTTTTACCTCCTAAAAACATTAAATATTTGATTTGATTAAAATAATACTTTCTTATGTTCGACAATTCATAGAACCATTCACTAGGATAATTAAAAAAGGGGTCACATATTAGGGGATTGATGATTATCAAGAATCATTTGATGATATCAAGAAATATCTTTTGATTCTACTGGTTTTAATACCTCATGTTGAGGGAAAGATGCGAATTTTCTATATGACAGCCCTAGAATAATCACTTAGTGCTTTCCTCTCACAAAATAATGACGTAGGGAATGAGAAAAACTTCTATTATCTCAATAAAACTATGCTCAATATCAAGACTCATTATTCAAATATCGAGAAGAGTTGTTTGGTGTTAATATTTGGGGTTCAAAAGCTGATTCACTACCTACAACACTAAGAGGTCCATTTGGTCTCTCATAGAAACCCACTCAAATACATCCTAATTCATCCAATATTGACTGTATTTTTTTCATGGTGGGTGTTCATATTATATTAGTTTAGCATTTATTTTTTGCCTCATAAAGTGGTAAAAGGAAAGGTGTTAGCATACTTCCTTATAGAACATATGTCTGTAGAAATAATGTTATTGAATATTGAATTCCCTGATGAAGATATCCTCTCTATTCAAGAGGACCCCAATATATGTGAGATATATTTTGATGGTGCATCTTGAATCCCAACAAAGAAGATTGTGTAAGACCCAAAGCTCAACAAAGTTGTGTTGGGACTTGTTCTCATCTATCCAGTAAAGTATTTCTTACCTTACTTCTTCCTATTATCATAAGGTTTCAAAAATAATGAGGTAAAGTATAAATACCTCATTGTAGGGATGGAATTGGAACTTCAAATTATAGTGGACCAATTAAAGGTAAAAGCTGATTCAGAGTTGGTAATCAAGAAGATTAATGATGATTATTACATTAGAAATGAATAATTAATTCATCTACTTGACCATGTCTAAGGAATAATGGAAGGATTCTCCTCAGATCCAACATTGACTCATATCCCATGATCATAGAATTACTTATAAGATGAATTGGATAATGAGGCTATGGATTTGGAGGTTTCAGATTTGGATGAAACAGTCATTAACATTACAAACTATTGAATGGTCTCACCTTTTGTTCATGTTGACATGGAAGAAATCAATAAGGTTTATTCCAACCCTGAAATAGATAGTTCTATAACTAGTTGAATGATTCCCATTATTGAGCACCTTAAAAATGGAGTTCTACCATTAGAATAAGCTGGAAAATATCAAACCTGTTGATGAGAAATTAAAATTACTATTTATGATAGCATAAACCACTAGAAAGTCCTCTATAAATAGGGCTTTGATGGGGTCCTTCTCAGGTTCATTGATTGAGAAGAGCCTATTTCTATCATGAAAGAAGTACATACAGGGGCATGTGGTTCTCACCAGTCAGGGTTCATGCTTTTCTATAAAATCTAGAGGCTTGGATACTTTTAAACTTCAATGGCATAATATTTCAAATTTTTTTCCATAAAGTTCTATTCCTACCAAGTGCATGCCAACTTCATCCATCAATACTTGGAGTTTCTACACAACGCCAAATACTCTTAGCCATTTTTCATATGGGGAATTAATGTTGTAGGGTCATATTGTCCATATATAGACAATAAATTAAAATACATCTTCACCACTAAGACTTTATATCCAAATGGGATTAAGTAATACACCTCACAAAATTTAGGACTAGGAGTATTTTCATCTCCGTGAAAGCCAATACCATTATTAGATTTGGTGCCTCTCATACAATACTGGTAAAAAATGGCACCAATTTCTAATTTGATAAATTGGAGAAGCTGTATTTGGGGTATAATTTCAAATCCAACCATTCTTATCACTATTATACTATAGCTATTGGATAGATAGAGGCATTCAACAAGACCTTATCAAACATACTCTAGAAAATGGTGGATAAAGATAAAAACACTTAGTATGAAAATCTATTACATGCCTTGTGGGTATACCAGACTACAACCCACACCTCCAAACAAGCGACCCTGTATTCATTGGTATATGAGATAAAAGTAGTCCTACTCATTGAGGTCTAATTTCACTCACATTATGTTTCCATTTGTGTCCAGCTATCCATAGATGAGAAATCCCAAAAAGGGACTGGATGAATTGGAGTGACTTAATGATAAAAGAATCCATACCTTATATCACTTGTAAATGCACAAAAATTAAATAGGATGGGATTTTAACAAGAACGTAAACCTCAAATCATTCGTTCAAGGAGAACTGGTACCGTTTCTTAGGACCTTGATTATACTAGGGAAGAATCCTATAAAGCTTGATCCAAAGTGGGAGTGTCCTTATGCCATGTATAAGGTCCACTCTAATGGAAATTACTCCTTGATAACTATTGATGGGGAATATAACACCCTGAGATTTTATGGAAAATATTATTTTTAATTTCATTGATGTCTTGTGTTGTACGCCACATCAAAATTAGCTTGTGCTATACGAAACACCATATTAGCTTACAGTATATGAAACACTATTCTTGGCTCGTGTTACACATAATTTCAAGTTCGTTTGATATATGTTATTTTACGCAACATTGAGTGTATATATATATATATTCAATGTATAAATGAAATATGGTTGGATTCTATTATACGCAACAACAAATTAATCTTGCACTTCACACAACCCTGACTTGGCTTTCATTACACACAATCGTGACCTTCCACGATAGCGTGTGTTGTACGCAATACCGAGTTTCACTAAATAACGATATGTTATTAAAATATTATATAAACTGACCATTATGAATAGTAATACCCACTTTTTGTAATTTTATAAATTTTATCTTTCAAAATGGACTTCAATTTTGGATTCGGAATATTGAAATTACCCTAGGGTGAATTTTTTGTATTTTTCTGAAAACTTTCAATTTATGATGAATAGTGAAAACACTGGGTTACTATTTAAAAACCGACTTTTTATTTAAATAATTATTTATTTCATTTAAATTTATTTTAGGTCAAAATTGATAGATAATACCTCTATAAGTTCAATGAAATTTATTGGACTCATTTTATAATAATTTTAGATATATAAAAATTTTATTGAACTTTTCACAGTCTTTTACCCACCTCATAGGAGAATTTGCAAATTCACATAAAACTTAATTTTACCACTTCTATGAGTGAAATTTCAAAAATCTGAGAGACATGGTTAATACCAAGGACTAAAATTTGATTCAATGAGATGAAAATAATTTTTGTTGAATAGTAACTTTTTACTTTTATTTACCACGGTTAAAAGTAAATCGGGTAATTAAGGTTAAAAATGATATTATTATTACCCTAAAACATGTACTAATTATACTGGATAAGTGCAATTCGACCAAAAACAACCTTAGGAAAAAAATATGATCATTTAGGTCCACTTGTATTAGATTAGGACATTTATTATTAATTTATTTAAAGAAGAGTTAAAATAGTTAAAATCAAAGTTTAATAACTAAATCATTTTTAATATAGGATTATACATAAGATAAATTCGACTATAAATATTAATTAGAAATATAAAAATATTTCCTACATAATGGTATTTTATTTATAATTTATAGACATTAAATAATTTAATTTATTTATGACACAATGATGATGTAGTAATTATCTTATTAATGAAATATTAACATAATTGATGTTATAAATACCCAAATAAATGAAATTTGAGACTTTTTATGAATTAAAATAATTTTATAGCTTAAAATTACATGTTAGTATTGATTTAATTAACTTTTTTTGAACTAATAATGTTGTGAATATTTTCACAAAAATCAATTACCAAATAGTTTCAAAATTGACATAAAATAGTTTTTAAAAATAATATTATATTATTAATTGTTATTATATTCCTAAAAATCTACAGTTCGGCAAAATGACTTAGATAAGGTTATATATATTAATAATGAAGCACTTGGGGTTCTTTTTTATTGTTATAGTAAGTTTATTAACCATATAGTGTAAGAAAACAAGAAGACATGGTAAATGTTAAATTATTTAACTTAGAGTTAAATCTAAATGATAAGGTTAAAATAGTAACCTAAACTTGTCTAAAACCTATTAGTTGAGATTATTTCGACCCATACCCACATTATCTTCTAAATAAATCAATTTGGAGCTATTATAAACCGAATATGACTTTATTATAAAATAATATTTTAAGTTTTTCCAAAGGTGCCCCTCTCCTCCCTTATAAAAAGGGCACCCCTTCCCTCTTCTCTTCACACCATTTTGAGCCATTAAGCTTGGCCAAACCCGGAACATTTATCTTATCAACTTCCCTAGAAACATTCTGGTGTTTCTTTTCTTCTCAAAAGACCAACTCTACTTCCTTAATAGGAATCTTAAAGGAGGTGCGTCGAAGAAGAGGTAAGCTCTTCTTCCGATTCTCTCAAGTTTCTTTCTTCTTATACTTATTCTTATTTAGTTGTCTCATTATAATGTAATAAAATAAGTATTACTTATATAATGATATGTTATTATAAATATGTAACAACCCTATTTCACCTTCTATCCATCCTATGGAAAACAAAATCACCGTGCGTGCGTACGTACAGAATACCGTCTCCACGCCGTGGTGTAATCTGTTTTCGACCACCACCTTACCTGGATGGGTATAATGGTCTAAATAAATAACTACATATGATTATTGTAAAGTTATATTGATTCTTAAATATTATACATACACTTAAATACAATTCCACGATCATGAGAATGATATAATCGCTCGTGCGTACGTACGGACTACCGTCTCCACAACGTGATGAGATTCATTCTCCATGTTAACCATTCATGAATGATTATAAAGTATATATAATGAATAATAATGAAATATATTACATAATAATGATACTAGATTTATGTATATATATATTTATTTCATCTACTTAATTCCATTCAATTCAATATGGAAACAAAAACAGCGTTCATGCGTACGTACAACCTATCGTCTCCATGAACGGTGTATTTCATTCCATTTATCAATCTATCATATATATTTATATGCTGAATATATATTATATATAAATAATTTTTTACATTCTGGAATTATGTAAATCAGTATATAAGTAATAATATCAAGAACAACAAGTTGAAACTCGTACGATAAATGAAACGATTTTACCCAAAACAGTGCTTTAACATGGAATTTACAAAAGAACGAGTAATATAAAGTCATAAGTGAACCATATATGATATCATAAAAATGAATATGATTCTGTAATAAGTCAATGAAATTATTTAAATCATTATATAGGAGGTTCGGAAACATACAAAGCGTATCAGGCATAAGGTAAGGGATAAATTTTCAATCTCATTTTCATCCAAGATTGCTTATACATAAGTATTTACTGGGGTTACTTTTATCATCCATGACCATGTTTTCTAATTTTTTTTTTCATAAAATGTTTACGATTCCTCCATGAATTTTTAAAGTCATTTTTACCCTTTATTGCCTTTTTACCACATAGTATGGATGAAATCTTTCCTTTGGTTACCATATATGGTACTTTTTGACTTTTTTGACAAAAGTACGAGGATAATGTTATTTTTAACTTATACAGCATGAAAGGATTATTACGGTTTCATAACTCCTCATTTTCATGAAGCTTACTCTATAATATTGCATGATTATCTTCAACAAAACCCTTTTATTTTAAAATTTCATGGCATTTTTTGAAAAGAAAATGATTTTGAAGAAGAAAGGATATTTTCCTCAAGAATTCATTTCATGTGTTTTATCAAAACTATTTTCCATATAAGGAGAAATTATTTAATATGTTTATGTTTCAAGTGTAATTTCTCTATGATTTACATGGTATCACTTTTCTTATGATGAAATGATATCCATTTGTTTTATATGGATTATGTTATGATGGAATGATGTTTATGAAACCCATTTTATTCTTTGGGTTATGATGAATGATTTATGTTTATGTTGTGGCACACGTAAGAATTATTTCATTATGAGATGGGTGGGACCAATATCTCCATACAATACATTGGGTAAATATTTATATCTCATGAGATAGACATGGATATAATGGTATGTTAATCCGGTTCAGTGATACAGGACTGGAACGAGGAGTGAACTTGATTCAGAAAGGGACTTTGTCCACTAAGATGGTCTTCACAGTAATGCCTTGGCTACTATGGAAATCATATCATGTGATTAATGTTTTTACACAATTACAAGTTTTATTTCCAAGATATTTTATCATGATTGATGTTCCATTATGATCTATGCCTTACGTACTACCATGTTTTATGTCATTGCTCAAGATTTTGTTGTTTAAACATTATGTTCATGTTTTTATGTTCAAATGTATATGGTTTGTTTTATTTTCTCCATTCTCACCCTTACTGAGCATTTAAGCTCACCCTTTATATGTTTTCTTTTCCCCAGGATATAAAGAAAGGTTTTAGGTAATAAAAAAGGGGAAGATCTTTATGGGAGATGTTGAAGATATTTCACCATGATTAGAAGATTATGTTCCATGTTTCCAAAGACACTAAACATTTATGGTCCTTGTGTGTTTTTTTGTTATGTAATAAGTATTCCACAAAATTAAAGTAATTTTTATGTATGTTAAGCTTTGGGTCTCTACAGGGAACTTGTTATGGACCCTTCCAATTTAGGTTTCTTAATAAATAATTTGTGTAATCATAACATGGTATTTGTTGCATGACCTAAAAAGGCATGACATATGGTCCTAGTCATATGACTTATAACTAAAAAACACTATAGTTCAAGCTATAATAATATAAACTACATATCCTAATATCCTATTCACATGAAATTAAACTCTATGAAAACATCTCTTATAAGTGATGTAAAACTACATGGTTCATGTTCTTATTGCATGATGTGAAACTACATAACATTTTAGCCCATGCTTTAGAAGATCACAATCCTTGGTTATTGTCTCCCACCACACCTCCATTCTAGAATTATGTATGGATTGATTCTCATCTCAATGGGATATGTAGTGATACCCAGACATCATATCCAGGGTACAAGTACAAATTATGGAGAATTATCCCTCTCCTGCATACAAAAAAAGAAAAAAACTATACAGGGAACTTCATACTCCATAGAGAATGGCAGTCCAAATTCTTCTATTATGCTCAAGAACATCCCTTCCATACATAATAATCATTGTCCTAGGGAAATGTGAATCTATATAAGCTTTCTACAATAATTGGTACTAGAATATATGATTCTATAGGATACCTTTGTATATAAATTGATACACCCCATTATGGTTTTGAATAAGTCTCCCCTAAAGGCCTGTCAACTAGAGCCACCTTTATATTTATGAGAAACCTCTTCTATCTTTGTAATCCCCAAAAACATCATGCTAGAAACCACTTTTCAAACTTGGTTTGTGGTAACCCCTTGAGTACTTGTCCCATATCACTTATCCTAATATATAAACCCCCCAATATCATGGTTTATAATTCCCTTCATCATGTCCGAAGTGTGTGAGGACATTTTTAACCCAGTAAGTCCTATGTCACTCATCGTTTCCATACATATGGTCCTAGTGGTATAAACTAAAACTACAAGAAAACATTCATCCTTAATGAATGAATATAAAAACATGGTTAAAATTAATCTCATTTGATTTTAAGATGTTCCTAATAACTATGTATGACTTGATTGTCGCCCCTATGAGTTATATAACAATTCATGTATCATACATCCTAGTCCCACCACCAAATGATAAAAATAACACTTTACATTATTTTATTTTCCTCTATATGGTGTAAGAAACCTTTTCCACTCCTTATTTATCACATCGAACACAACTCACATGGGATTAGGAATTTTTGTAATGTATTCCCCATATAATCAAGGAATATTCATTCATGCTAGGGTTGGCATGGTCCTGGATGAAAGTCCTTAAAAATCATGACAAATGTCTTCACCACGTGATGTTAAAATTCATGTTTTATGTCACTTATATGATTTAAAATTGTAAATTTCTATGACCCTTTCCTAGGAGGACCATTATCATGGGTGTTGTTATCCCACCATCCCTCCATCCAAGAATTATGTATGGCTTTATTCTTACTTTAATGAGATATATAGTGATTCCCAGATCCTATATATGGGTATATCCACAATATAAAATTGTCCCCACTCTCTTATATATTATCCATATTTTATATTAGGATATATCATTGGTTCTCAACCGACCCATGAGCCCATATTGAAAGAAAAGTACCCCTAAACATAATAAAATTCAATCAATGTGCGGAATTGATCATAGAACTATGTGTGGATTGATTCTCACCCCTCTGAGATACGCAACGACACTCAAATCCTATGTCTTGAGAACAAACATAATAAAAAAATTAACCCTCCCCACATTTGGGTCAGGCCTATGTAGGGAACATTTTCCACATTCTGGGTTGATTTCAGCATAAAATATTCCTTTCATACTTAGGAACCTTCCTTATGAAAATCAAACTCCATGTTTGGGGAAATCTAGATCTTTATAAGCTTTACCTATCCATCAGTGATAGAATTTATGATTCCTAAGGACACATTTGTTTTGATTATGCATTGATACTCCCCAGTCTGGATTTTCATAAGTATCCCCCAAAAGTCTTGTCAACTAGAGGCAAATTCGTCCTCAGAAGAAAGCACTTACATCTCTATAATACCAAACAAAATCATGTTGGAAACTGATTTTTGAACATGATCCATGGTCATTATCTGCATACTTGTCCCATGTCACTTTTCAGATCTAGAAGATTCTAGGTCATGGTTTATAATGTTCCCTCTTCATACCTGAAAATAATAATGGAATATTCCTTTTCATATAACCGTGAAATGGAAAATCACTAATCTTTCATTCAAATCTAAATGACTTTAAATTGCAACCCTAAATGTCCTTGTTGTGAGATGTTAAACTTCACATTACATTTCCTAGTCTCATAAAATTAAAATTAATGATTCTTTAACCCTTGTTAAGGAGGATAATTTCCTATTGGTGTTGATCATCCACCGCATTTCTTCGGAGAACTACATGTGGTTTTATTCTCATCTTAATGAGATGCACAATGACACCTAGATCCTTCATTCTAGGCCTAGCTACTACAGAAGCCAAAATGCGTGTGTTCCTTAATTCATGGACACAACCCTGATATGGGTAGGAAGTTCTACATGTCTCTAATATACCTTCTTTACAAGATCATGGTTGAAGTAGAATTCCTCCTTCTTTACATACAAATCGAATTTGTGGGGGGAGTGGGTTTCACATCCATGGAAGATGACGACCCAAATTACTCTTCTATTCTTAGATGCATTCCCTTCATAAAACACCCTCCATGGTCTTGATAAATCTAGGTCGTCATAAACTCCCATTGGTCATTATTAATAGAATTTCTGATACCAGAGGACAACTTTGTTTTTACTATGCATTGATGCACCTCATTTTGGCTTTGTATAGGTCACCCCTAAAAGGCCTATCAACTAGAGGCACCTTCTTCCTTAGGTTAAACCTCTTATATTTATGCAATCCATTACAATTTCATGCTATAAACCTATTTTTGGATATTATCCATGTAAATTCCATGCATAATTGTCTTATATCATGTTTAATATCAGGAAATAAAAAATCATGACTTTAAACCTCCATTTTTGTACCTAAATAATGCAAGAAAATTTCCATCTAGAAAATCATTCTGGATACATTAATCCCATAAATCATGATCAATTTTTTTAACATAAATCACTAAATGCATTATTATGGATTGCAAGACTCTAAAGTGCCCATGAAAATAGACTTAGTACTCACCAAGTTGAAAACATACAAAAGGGATCCTTGGGAAAGAGTCGAGTTTCAACTCACTAGATGTGAAATCTACATGCTTTAGGAAAAAAATTGAGTAATGAAAAGAAATATGCATAAAACTTTTTAGGTTAAAAACCCACAAAGGGATAACTAAGAAAAATCCAAGTCTCTCTCACTAATTCTTCTTAATATCTGACTTAGGGAAAAATTAGGCCAGTGATTTAAAAGTCCCAAAAGTTCATAGAATCCATTATGTGATTATATAAACATTCCAACTATGCTCGCTAGGTCTAAAAACCTAGGAAAAAATTAGAGATCTCTCTCGTTCCTATCATTGTAATTAAAACACATTTACATAATGAAATTTAAACAAATGAGTTAGTTTTAGTGTTAATTTATGGTTACAATGAGGATAAAAACACATAAATAGATGGCTGGTAATAAAATAATTTTCATTCATGTATTAAAATTTTAAGGATATTCCATATATTGGAGTCTCTCCACCAAGTTATCATAGTTTTTGATCTATTAGAGTAAATCTCAAGCCTTATCTATAGTTTTTTGATTCCCACCCATTTGTGTGGTGATGTCCTCCTTAGTGTGATAAAGTTTAACCTTTTTTTGTAGCAACAAAATCTCTTCCTTATACCAAGATCCTCTTTAAGGATTTGTGGAGTTGTATAATCTATTTCTTCATGACATCAAATTATTCATGAATACTTATCATCTGGAGATATTTTTCATAAATTCAGCACTGATTCTCCTTCACTTCCTTGAAATGGTTGAGCATCGCGAGAATATAATAGCTTTAAGATCTTCAAAATAGCCCAATAGTTGTGCATTAGCCTACCACAATCTTTACACTTCTTCCCATTGTCAGATCATCGATTCCATGACATTATCGATAATGTGGTAATCAAGTCTACCATACCCCAAAATGGAAAAAATGGTTGGAAGTTGGTGAATTCATGATGGTAGATATTAAATAGGTGTTTCCAAGATTAAATTCTAGATATATCACCAAATCAAATGGCATGGGGTGAAAAAGGCATCCTATTACTCTAAGTATAACTCTAATATAATTTTAGAGGGAGATATATATTCTATGATTAATGTAATCAATTAGGCATCGTGTTCCACTCCATCTAAAGTATTATCATCTTTGCCTTCTAGTATTGGCTGAATTGGAATGAAGGATTCTTCTTCAGCCTCAACCTCCGAAGTCGATGTCACTAGATAACAGATGGGACTCATCATTAACATTAGGGGATAATAGATAGAAAAGGTACGGAGACAATCATATTAGTTAATAATACTCACCTATTAATGGGTCGACTATTCGATTAAAAGCATCCTTTGTATATGTTACTTCTGTAGCCTGATCAAGGACCTCCAGATGGGAGGTACTCCTTTTAAGTTTCTTATAATCCATGAGATAAGACTCTAGGAATTTCTCCAAATCATGTCCTAGGACTAGTTCCTCCTCTATTGGATAAGGGTGGGGAATCTCAACACCCAATCTCTCAATGTCCATGGAAATTATCTCCACATACATAGCTACATGAATCAAGTATCCATGATTAGAACATAAGGCATAAAGTTTGGCTTTGAAAAAATAAATACTCACATTTATCCAATTATTTATTAAATTCCTCAAACTCTTCTAAAGAGACAGGGATATTAATATGTGTGATAATGTCTTCAATTTTCATGTCTTGATTTATTATTTCATGAATTAATTCCCTAATCCCCATGGAGGCCTCACCCATGGAGACATATGGAAAATTGAACACGGGACCCCGCAAAACATACTCCTCTGACAACTTGAGACCATGATCAACTTCCTTTTGGATAACAATAGGACCAGCAATAGTGGACTTAGTGTCCTCTAGTGTATTCAGAAGATCTGAAATATCATCAGGAATAGAAGTCAATGATTAGTACATGACACATTATGATTCACATCTTACATTACCAGGATCCTCCTCCCACTCTATAGTAATGGGGATATACGTTACTTCGTCTCTTGAAACTTATCCCATCAAAGGAATGAACTTTCCATCAAAAGTTTGTGTCTCATATGGAATGTCCCCCTCATTCCTTGAAGGATAATTGTTGGACCCCTGGAGGTAGGAAAGTTAAGTAGATCATATAAAGGAAAATCAAAACCATATATGGTCACCTAAGAATGTAAAGGTCCCTTTTCACTCTTCTCAAATATGGTCACTATAGGTGGAAGGGGTCCCCCCACCATCTCCTTTTCCAATTAGTTCAAACTTAAAGATAACTCCCTAGGATCATGGGTAGATCCCTCAACCTCAGTTGAGGTTCCCATTGAAGTGTCTTTCAGGGAGTTTGATTATGGTGATACCACCTTCTGTAAGTCAAAATGGATCCTTATTAGAAATTCTTATACTTACAAAAATGATTATGGATTCAATGGAAAAGGAAAGAAGCTTACATCACCAACATCGATAGAATCGTCCCATTTTTCAACATATTGGTCAGATATGCTCTCATTATAACCCTGATCTAGCATATCAGTTAACCATTTTGTGGTTAGTATCTGATCATTGGTTTCATATACCAACGTATCCATCTCTTGGATATATTGCTTTACCTTAGAAAAATTGATGTTAGGGTAATGATCAGAGGGCTCTTAAACATCCACAAGCTATGGGATATATATACCATATTGGATAAATACCGATAAATATATGATGTTTTAGGTTCTGTATTTCTAATATGGAACTTACATAGGTTTCACATAATCTAATATTGATGTGGCTGGTTATGAGAATGATCTGAAATCTTTTAACATTAAGGTACTTTCGGTCCTCACAACTATGGTAGGAGGATGGGAAACTAGATGTAAATTATCCTCATGGTGATGATGACTAGATCACCTTGGCTCAAAAGATGTGGTCTTTTCAACTCTAGAATACTCTACAGCTCGTGTCTGAGATCATTTTGAAGACTTTGGAGCTTTAACATCATCACCCCTGGGATAATTCTTCCTACCACACTTTCCATATCCAAAAGTATTCATGGCCTCAACTTGGGGGATTCTTGTTATTAATACACCTTGAGGGTAGGAAAAAATATAGGAATCAGAATACCTGGAGTTTAACCCAATGGATGCACTCGATGTAGGTAGCTCAATCAATGCTTGGGATACCTATAAGTCCATGGGGATCCATAATTACCGAGCCACCAATGGGAGATTCTCAAACCAAACATGTGTGGGTGGAGATACATTTTATTATTGTAGAAACTTGAATTAGTAGGCGAATTGATATGGAGAATATGCTTCACATATGATCTCACTATTCATATAGGCTTCTAGCACACTATCTCTGAATGAAATCATGTATGACCTCAGATTATCATCACCTTGGCTATTATAAATGAAATTTCCAGTAGGCGGATCCCCATATGAGAAGAATTTAAACCCTCCAAACATTCTCATATTCTTCATATCCTTGCTATATTTAGAGGTAAGAGTTGAATATCAGAAATATCTTGAATAAATGGATAAAACTATCCCTCCTAAACTTCAAATCCACTTAGAATAGGATAAGATATGAAGTGTTCTGTAACCCACCCCCACAACACCTAAAATCAAACTAAAATTTGGTATGGGGACATTCCTGCATATATGTGCAATAATGACATGTATGTTTTCTAGAATAGGGGAATTCAACCCTATGTGCTTCCCCTTTTCTAGTTTGGTTGTTATGACAGAAGTCCTTAGACTCATAGTTCCATTAGATTCAAAAAACGATAGCAGACATGGGCTCAAACACATCACATGAAATCCAACCAGGAGAGTACTCATAGGAACATCATACTGTACTTTATATCCCCACCATTCATACTGGACTTACTCCAACATAGTCCAAAATTTGATAGGGATGCTCCAATTATCTATTGAAGGGAATCATGTTGGTCACTAGCATCTTGGACCCTCTCTTTGATATTTGAAGAAAGCCTTCATCCAAGTCTCAAAATGAACATTTCCCCTTAGTTGAGGGTCCTTTTATAGCACCTCACAAGCCAACTTTAACAGCTCATAGGCCAAAGCTAATGACCTCTCAATGTCATCTCGTGATTTTTTGAAAGAATGGATTCATTATACATTTATATGAGGATGGGAACTCCCGAGATCTTGTAGATGTCCCATAAATTGATGTTAGATTCTTCAAGTGTCATACAAAAATTATTTTTTAAGGGATCCATCGAATCAAAAACTCATGGATGATATACAGATTCTTATATATGTATATCTAGCCCACCCAGAAAAATTCATAGATTATGAATACTTGTAGCTCGGTCTTAAATTATTAACAAGTTCGATGCACCCAGTATACCCACACCCACTTAGGCTTGACCCCCCCTCCAGAACAGAAGTCCCAATCCTCCTTCCAACCTTTTTATTGATTTATCTTGGAAGAATGAAAGATAAAATAGTTGTAGTGTGGTTTTTATTATTGGGCGTGAGGCTTAAAATATAGGTTGCATAGGCTATGATGCATAATGCACATAGAGGGTATTATTCCTTCATTTATAAATATTCCCTTAGAGGGGATATTGGTAATGGGATAGTTGGTGTACTCCATAAACCTAGAATTCAAAAAATAACTCTATGGATTCATGATAAATGCATCTTTCAGAATAATATGGTTATAAAGTGTGATTTGATCACTTCATGGGTACTCACATTGGTACTTCTTCAAGTATTTATCTTAGTCTGGTCTTTGGAAAAGCAATCCTATTTATAGATGCATGATCACCTCTGTGGCTAGCCTATGAGGATTAATTGTGCGTCCCACCTAATAAACTGATCAAATTAGTGGAAATATGTATTAAATATGTTTTCAACCTCTTTTTCTAAAAAATAAGTGATGTTCAAAGTCAACCTAGGGGTATACAAGATAACATTGAAGCTGAAAAGTGATGGATTCTTCAAACATCCATATTTCTCTACCTCAAGATCAGACCCTCTTCTTAGGAATTGATATAATCCTAAAGGGGGGATTTTTTTGAAACTCGATTTTTCATATGGGGATGAGAATATTTAAAGGAAGATACCTCAATTAGTATAGAAGAAATGGGAGTCAAATAAATCACCCAAGAAAACTTGTGTGCATCACACCTATGCGCCAAGAGGCTCATGCATGCCCTACCTGCCCAACCCAACATGAACAACCAATGCCTGCGCAAAGGAACTATGTGAGATACCTACATTATGGACCTGATAGAGTGGAATCCTTCACCCATGATACCAATTTTACCTGTAAATAGGACCCTTGAGCTCCTAATTTTACATGAATAGAATACCGGAAAAATCCATGAAACTCTGCTCTCCCTAGTCTTTCACCCAGGTCCTCAAAAACTCTTAGGTACCTCTCCAAGACTCAAATAAATAATAAATTAATGAGTGTAGTGATATTAGAGTTTATCTAGTGTGTGAAACACAAAATACTTGTGTGGTGAGCCTTTTACCCTAGTCAAAAATTACTAGAGAGAAAGCCCCTTTCCAAGCCCTGGACTTGTGCAAGTCCCTTCTAAAAGCTATCGATAAGGCCCCTATAATTTAGAGAGAAGCCTTAAAATAGTATTATTTCACATGTTTATCTTTATAGAAGATCACCCAGGACTCACCCTGGAAAATAATCTCTATCTTTCCTAATCCTCACTTGGGAGAAGCCTCTCTAGCTCCCCCAAACATCACCTAAGAGAAGTATCTTTTGTCTGCCTATGCGTCACCTACATGAACCACCATCAGCTCGCCAAAGAATCACCAGCACGAGCCACCATTTTAAGCCCCATTTCATGTACTAAATTTTAGGTTACCTCTTTACATAGACCCCTCATTTAATGGGGATAAATTCAATTAATTCCCAAAATCCTCTAGATATGTATGATCAGAGTACAGAGTACACCAGTGTGTCCTCCTGATTATACATTCCCATAGTAATGGAGGTATTGTATTTATCCTACCTAATAGGTGGGATCCTTAGAGTTTTTCTGATTATAAATTACCATGGTAACAATGATTTCAACCTTAAGGATAATGATGGGACCCAAGGTTGAAAACAAGAGAGGATACATGCACATCAAAGCCCTGTCTCTTCCCTAACTCCCCTACCAAGAATCCACCCTCTCTACTAGAATATGAGGAGTAAATGTCACACCAGGGTATCCCTCATGGAGAAAACCCATATTATTTCTTGCAGGGTCTTCCCCCTCCTTCCATAGCCCTATCCTCATCCACCAGCGGATGAAGGAGATCATGTGGTTTGTCATATCTTACACTTAAAATTGTTTTTTACACCAATCATGACTCGCATGGTCTTAGAGGTTAGTGATGATAATAAAATCTATATGATAAAATACCTATCATAGGAGGGGAATCCTTTTTTGGATCTTCCTCTCACCTTCCCCAAGGCATCTTATTCAGTGTAATTCCCAAAACCATGTCACCCCCTCAAAGGGACATATTCCCAATGAGGTAACCCATTGAACCTCTTAATTTCCACTCCTCCATGACAGTGTTAACTCCATGCCCATCCCATAGGTGAAAAATTAGTGAACACATAATACCTAATGTGGAATCAATAATGGGAATGATATACTTGTCCTAGAATAAAGTCCTTTTCTAGATCTTCCTATCACCTTAACATGGGACTCATCCGTTGGTGTAATCCCCAAACTTTTAAACTATGTGGGTTTTGGTATTTTTCAAAATAGGATACATATGAAGCCTTCATGAGGTTCAAACCTAACAACACAAATTCACCATAATATTATCTGGTCCACATCCCTAGAAGGGTAATATCCAACCTAGGAGGCTACATCCCTTCTAGGTCCCCTGGGTCGCTTTGTTGTAAGCCCCACACCATCCTTGGTAGGTACCTTCCACTTATAAATCCAAATTTCAAAAAGTTAAACTGAATGGTTTGGCCCTCATCACATGAAACTAAAAGGTATGATGCATCTCATTAAGTGGAACTGAATTATGTGATTCATTATTCCTTTAACAAGGTTATATATGAATCCCATTTCATAGGCCCAATCCTAACACCAAAATAACTCCCATCTTCCTAGATGATGATAAATTATAGAGTTCCCCACTGTGTGTCTTAAAACTAGATTCATGATAATAAACAACATAATAATATCTAATTATTATACAAAAGGGTACCATCTATGGAAAGCCTTATATACATAAAAATGTATCCATCAATGAAGAACCTCAGATACATACGTATGATTCTAAAGAAAATATATTCTAATAATTTATTTTGAATTTAAGGGTGACCTATTTTATATTTGGGATTTAGTAAAGGATTCATGAAAATTTCTTAAATATATAAGAGATTCCCAAAGTAAGAAATAATTCCCCCTAAAAAGCTATGATGAGCTTGACAACCCATCCTCTCAACCAATGTGAGTCCTTAAGCATTTTTGGAGCCATCTCCCAACAACCACCCGCCTTTGGAAAGTAGTTTCATGAAACATCTCGAATATGGGAGTTGTTTGGTATTTTTAGTTCAAAAAACAAAACTCATTGGAAACCACCTAAAAAGTACATAGAAATATGTGTTTTATTTGAAGTTTCATGCCACCACCACTATAAAAAATTTCCATTCACATCTAATGTGGTTTTTGGGGATCAAAAAAATGTCATAAGAGGGTTTAGTTATTTTTGGAGATTAGTTTATGATGAATATGGGGTTATAACCTAAGAACACCTATGGGGATACAAAAGTTATATAAGATTAACATAAAGTGTAATAGGTTGATTATAATTTGTCATAAATTAATATATCTTATGTTGGGGAAAATCTCTCAAGGTAACATTGATGCATTTTTTAGTTAATTGTGTTTGTTGACAAAGCAAGTTTCCATGGACAATTGTGCAGTTCTAGTTATATTTTTTAAAAACTATGTTGACAAAGATCCATTATAAATTAATGGATGAAATAGAGGTTTTAAAAAAATATTTTATTCAAGGTGGCGTCATTTCCCAGTGTTTAACAATTTTTTTGGTCCAAAAATTGGAGAATGGAGAAAATAATTTTTGGAAAAGGAAGTTGCGCACAATTGTTAAAGAAGTTTTAAAAGTTGCACACAATGATTTTTTCAAAGTCATTTCATGAAAATATGACAAATGAAAGAAGTTCGCATTAGATATGGATTTTCTTGAAAGGTGAGTTTGTGAAAAAGAGCCTTGTATGAATGTGATTTGTGTGCTCAGGGAAAATTTGCGCGTGTTATGTGTAGGGACAGAAAAATGACTATAAATAAGAAGTTACCCCCCTTATTTGAGGAAGATCAATACTTATAGAAAATTGGAGCTCTAAATCACACAATTAGTGAGTTTCATGAAAGAAGTGAGATGTGTGCCAGTAGTGAGTTGCACATAAGATTTGTGCGCCAGAAGGGAGTTGTACATCAAAAGGGAGTTACGTGTCATAAAGGAGTTGTGAAAAATTATAAAGTGGAATGCAATTTTTTTGCATTATAAAGACAAATATTGCACTCAAGGAATAAAATAATCATGCAAGACACCCAAGAGTTGCCCAGAAGTTTGAAGTTGCCTAGTACACCTATGGTAAAGTAGTATTCATCAGTGGAAAAAAGTGGGGAATCAATAAAGCATCTATATATAAATAAGGATGTATTCATTAGATATAATTAAGGGACCTAAAATTCCATAAACTATAAGTGGACTCATTCTAATACTAATGAGAAAATGAATAAAAAGATGGTGATCCTTTCCACCAACAGTGATCTAGAGAAAGAGATATAGGGAGTGACCCTTGGGAAAGCAATGATATAACCATAAACCTTGTAAAGGTAGTGAGCTTGAGAATATAAGAGATATAAATAAAAAATCATTATTGGAAGTGATCCTTAGTGAATTTGGTACAATTGGAACATTGTCGTTGTATTCTCCTTGGATGTAGCCCTGTGAGGGTGAACCAAGTAAAAATCTATGTGTCCTTGTGATTGTTTTATTATTTTACTTTTAGTGCATTATCATTAGATAAAATTGGAAAGTAAATGTTAAAAATTAACATTAAAGAGCATAAGAAGTGACCCTTGTAATAAATAGGTCAAGATCTAGTGGGGTAGGAAGAAGTTTCAAAATAATATTCATACCCTGATTCACCCCCAGGGTATCTAGGCCCCTTTTAGACCTAACATCTTAAGAATGATTTTATTATGATTTATTAATCTATTTATTATTTCTCAATAAATATTTTAGATATTTTTGTTTTAGTTAATAGATAGAACTAGAAAGAATTATTCTATTAATTAATGTGATAGGAAATTCAATGACCATACTCATGAGAAACCAAATGGATTTGGAGATGGGATGCAATATATTAAGGCTATTCTCACTAAACTCTCTTAATCTATGAGAAATAATTTGGACCATTTTGATCTTATGAATACACCAAGGTGGGATTAACATGCTATTTAGGATTTTATGTGACAACATCCACCCTCCTTTTATGGATCTTTTGATCGACTAGTTTTCATGAAATGGATTAATGCAATGGAAAATATATCTTATGTTCTTCAGTGCTCAATCCATGAGAAAGTTGTCTTAATATTTTATCACTTGAAAGGTTAATTTGATCAATTTTGGACTCTAATCAAGAACATGTGGTGAGAGGTTGAAATTAACTCCATTAAATGAGAGTATTTTAAGAGGGTATTTCTTAATAAATAATTTTCTCTAAATCTTCATAATAATATAGCAAGGGACTTTCTAGTGATGATTTTAATGAATGATGAATCCATTGGTACATACAAAAAAAGTTTAAATGAATTTCAAAGTATGTTTTTTCTTTATTATCAAATCTATGAGATAAATAGATTGATTATTTAGTATCTTGAAACCAGATATTTGAAATAAATTGGTCATAAGAGACTTTGGTAACAATAAAGAAATCATTCAATGTGTCCTAAAGGTAGAAATAGAGAGTGGTGAATCTAATTATTCTTCTAGTCTTAGTGAAAAGAATAAAAAATTCGATCTTCATGGAGAATTGAATGGTAAATACCATGGAGGAAAGAAATTACAACCACCTAAATGCCAAAAATTTGGGGGGAATCACATAGTAAATTTCTTGAAAGGAATTGGAAAATACTTCAAATTTGGAAAGTCTATTCATCAAGACAGTGATTATTGATGAGGAATGAAAAGGTCATAAAATGAAACAAAGGATAAGATGGATTAAAACAATGAATTTTAATGTTTTAGATATAAGTATATTGGGAATTAGGAGAATAAATTCACAAATCTAAGAGCTAATGAATATGGAAGGCCTTAATAACCCCCTAATAATTGACGAGGGATAAAAATATCAGAAAATGAAACAAAGGATAAGAAGTATTAATAAATGATTTTTAATGTGTCAGATATAAGAAGATTGGAAATTATGAGAATAAATTCCCAAATCCAAGATCTAATGAATATGGCAGGCCTTAATAAGCCCCTAAAAAAATGATAAAGGGAAGGCCTTCTCTATCACAACTTAAGTAGGTTGGGAGACTGACATGGTGAAAAGTATACTTAACATCCACTATAGAATTGAAAATGTATTATTTGATTCTACCTATACCCACTATTTTATATATGAATTTTTTTTGTGGTATAACAACACCACCTCAACAATTAGATGTTGATTTGGTATTAAAAACTAGTAATGGCATGATGATTTTATCGCAAGTTTATAACTCATATCTAATAGAATTTTGTACAAATGTGCAACCTAAGAATATTATTTTTCTTATTATAGTTGAATTTTATGTTATTTTGGTCATGTATTGTCTTTATTTAAATAGATCCTATAACACCCCAAGATTTTATATGTATTTCCTTTGAAATAAACTTGAGGAATTTGATAGTTTTCTCTACATACAACCCTGAGTCTAAATGAACCTGTGATATATTATACCTTTATAAAATAGTTCCTAGATTGGAGGGTATGAATTGTATTAACCATATTATGAAATATATATATAAATTATTTCATAAATTCAAATGTATTTATTAATTCCTAATAAATAATCATTAATTTTTTGATAAAATTATTTCATGATTAAAAGGCCTATTTTTATAAGTGTTATAAATTTTATATGAAAAAAATTAGGGATCACTATTAAGAAGAAATTTTAATTAACTATATTAGTAATTTATAAATTATCATCCATATATTATTTATCTAAAGGTTAATAATGAAGATAAAATCTTTTAAAGGTAAAAGGAGTTATTTTTCATAACACTATTTTTTTGTGGGCAATGTGTTTTAATCAAAATAAATTAAATAAATCATTATTGATTATTGTTTTACATGAAATGTATAGATTATATATTCAATAAAATATTTTACATTCATTTGATAGTTTTTACAAGGCAAGGAATGAAAGTAAATTCAGTTTAAGGCTTAAAAACTCATTTTTCTAGAAATGGGGTTTCGTTGCGTTTTTCATGCTTATTTTAAAACTATTTTTTCCAACATATCAAAATTGAATTATTAAAATAGATTTATTTTTTGGAATCATAATTTATAAATTTGGTAATGAGGCCACTTCCATTTTTTTCATAATGAATATTAAAAATTCTAAAAATTCATTACTAAGGTTAGAGTTAAAACATGTTTATTGAGAGAGTTAAACTTAAAGATAAAGGTAAAAATTCAACATAAACTAATTCATATTATTTGAAAATATTTAAAAACTATATTATATTTTTTTATAATTATTTTCCATTTGGTTCCACTTTCACATGAAAATGACTATATTATTTAAATCTTTTAAGTAATTCCTTGTGTGTCCTCTCCCTCACATATAAAAGGGATCCTCCTCTCTTCCCATATTCAAGATTTTTTAGGCTTATATATCAGAAAATACCTGACCCAAAACCTTCATATATTCCTATCCTATATCACCTTTTATTTTTCTAATACCAATCTTTCAAGGATTAAGGTGTAATAAAAACACTACTACAAAACTGGGTTTATCCAGCGCTAGTGTTTTAAAAGCACTCACTAAAATCACTGCTAAAAACCCCTTTCCTCAGTGTTAAAAAACTTTTTTCTAAGGGGGGTCATTAAAGGAATTTTTTAGGACTGTTAAAGGGGGACCTTAATCAGTGATGGTAAAAAAGTTCTGAAAAAATTGACATTTATCAACACTTCTAAAAAAACACTAATAAAGGGGGGTCTTTATCAGTGCTTCTAAAAAGTTCTGATAAAATGGTGTCCTTTATCAACACCTTTTTACTAGCACTAATAAGTACCACCCATTATCAGTTCTTTTTTACTAGCACCGATAAAGGGTATATTTCGAAACAAATTATATTTCATTAGCAAACACTTGTAGCATAATTTATGTTCATTTGGAGGCCTTTTGGGAATTTTTTACATCAATAGAGGTGATTGAGGGTCCCATGGGTGTATAGATTGTCGAAAAAATCAATTTGATATGTGGTAGAGACAAAATGGATACCTGGTTCAGAAGTTATGGCCATTTTAAAGGCCTCCTACTGTGAAAAACCCTTTTAAACCCTAAGAACACTAAAAACCCTAAAAACCTTAAAAATATTAAAAGGATCATAATTATCGATCCGGAGGTTCATTTCAGCTCCAAAACCAATCAAATTGATTATTCTGAAATGATCTAAAACCATGTTATATTATAATTTCCTAGATACTAATGAAATAAAAGTTATTATAGTTTAAAAAATGTTGGAAATCGAACTCAAACTTTAAAAGCCCAGAACTTTTGATCCGATTGTCTTTTTGGGCTCTACCACATATCAAGTTAAAGCCTTCAATGAGATCTATGCAATTTAGGACTAGGACTAGATCTTTGGTCATTGTCCCTCGTTCCCCCCAAAAGACCCAAAAGGTTTCTGAAATAGAGTTTTTAGTCACCGAACATGATTTATTAAAATTAAAACTGGTATAACATCTGATTCAAGTGTATGTTAAGCCTATACAACATATCATATAAAATCTCCTTTCATGAGATTAGATTTTAATATTTTTGGAGCTAAAATAGACTCTAAAATCAAAAGTTATGTCCATTTCATGGTTTTAGGGGTTTTAGGGTTTTCAGAGTTTCTTAATGTGTTTATGTGTTTTTAGGGTTTTTAGATTAATATCCATTTAAAAAAAATATATAAATAAATATGTATTTAAATATATATATATATATATAAACATATATATAAATATATGGATAAAATAAATATAATGAAATATATATAAATATATAGCTATATCATAAAATATAAAAATTCACTATAGGAGAGTGGAAAAGGCACTGGTGTATAAGATAGAGGTCTCAAGTTTGAAACTCACTGGAGGTAGGGTAGTGTGCTAAAGCACTGATAAAGTGGTGGGGGAAGTACTGATAAAGGGGGAATGGGTGTGAAACACTGATAAAGAGGGGGGCATGAAAAAAAATTATACCCTTTATCAGCGAGTCCTTTATCAATGCTTTTTTAGTGCTATTAAAGTGGTCCTTTAACAATACTAAAAAAACCGCTGATAAAGGCGGGATTTAACATTACCGTTTTTAGCGATGTTAAAGGGGGTCTTTATTAGTGATTTTTAAGGGAATTTCTAAAGCTATTAGTCAGATTATGACACTTAATATGGGGTGAATTGTGTTCCTATAAAAATTTCTATTAAAAAGTTTATTTAAAAGATTCCCCAATTTAAAACTTAATAAGGCAGTTAATCAAAGTAGTGAATTTATAATAGTATGACTGTTCAACTAATTTCTCAAAAGATTGATTATTTCTAAGTTGTAACAATATGAGATATTGATACAACTTTTGAAACTAATCTAATAAGAAAAAATTGTTATAAACACTATCCAAGTCTAACTATCAAAGTGAAATTCAGTTTCCTAAAATATAGGTAAAAATATAGAAAACTAAATTTGAAAACATAACAAATATAAAACAAGAGGTTCAGTCTCAATCCAAGACTTAGTCCTCTCGACTTGGTGATCACCTACCACCAAAAAACCTATATAAATAAAGGTTTTGATCCACACCTTGGATCAGTGCTTACACAATAGTTTACAATGTTTCGGGTCACCTGACCTCTACCATAGTTATACATGGGAAAAAAATACAACCAGGTCACACATGACCTCTATCATACTTCTATGTTGGATAAACAAGTGTAAAAACATAGTTGTGTGAGGATATCTAGTATCCTCCAATTCAGTGCAGGAGATAGTGTGTGTTTTATATATAGATGCACACATTGCTCATAAATGTATTAAAAAGTCAAAAAATAGAGCAATAAATATTAGATACTATTTAGAAGGCTCTTTGTGTTATACAGTTCAGCTATGGACTCTTTGATGTATCCGAGTTGAATCTAGAGTCCTATTTTGGAAGAAAACACTAAAACATAGTGTTTTAGAGCACCGTGTTCTATCTTCCAAGAAGATGAGATGTTCTTCTGTTCAGGTTCAGTTGAATGCTATAGATATGTTAGAACTTTGGTGGAAATCATTTCTATGGTTCACAACAAGCAGGAATGAAGAGTTCCTCGTGTGTTCTTCCTTTCTGTATGTTGTTCATGTGGGTATTCTACTATATTTACGTGTATCTTTGTATATGTTTTCACCTTGATAGATTTCCTCTTTTATATTCTATAGCCCAAAAATTTTCATGTTTGAGGTAGGTGTTATACCTCGTACTTCTGAAATCCTCATTAAAGATGTCTACAAAAAGAATTAAATTAATCAGTCTCATTAAAACACACAAAACGTGACTGTTAGAAATAGTATTAAATAAAAAGAAATTTAAACAATCTATCAGTGACACCTTTTTTAATGAATAATGTGTTGGTGACTCATTCTATGGACGATTCCTTCTATCGGTATCAACATATCATTATATTGGTGTCCCCTTCTGTTAGTCTGTTCATGCATTAGTGGGTCCTTGCGTCTATAGAACAATGCGTTGGTAGCACCATGCATCGGTAGGTCAGTCCTATCTGTGAGACAATTGAACTATTAGTGACTAGTTTGAACTATTGGTGAGACATTCATTCTATCGGTATCAGTGAGTCCTTTTTGTTTTCGGCATCGGTGAGTCAGACTTAGTCTGTCAGTATTAGTGACTCAATTTTTTGTCAGTGTCATCTTCTTATACTTAGGAAATATTTTTTTGGACTGTCTTACAACATAAATATTATCAAAATGTGTTAAATTTATATGTGATCATAGATAATAATAATTATATATATATTGAAACTCAAATAAACATGATTTAAATGGTTAGACATGATTAATAAGATTTGACATGATTTGTGATTATTAAAACCAGATAGGGTGGCCAACAATCTCTTATGGGCCAACAATCTCCCCTTTTTTGATGATCATGAATCATGGTATTATGAAATAAAATCATTAGATGTGTAATATAATCATTCTACTTATCATCTAACATTACTGATGAATTTTATCAATATATAGATAATGTTCAAAGGTAAAATAAATAGTAATGGTATGAAAGGAAACAAAAATAATGGTATCAAAGAATAATGTATTTTCTTCCCATATGTAATCAGAGGTAAGGAAAATAAAATACATAAGAGTGTTATCAAAGGTAAAATAAATAAGGATAATTCCAAACTATTCTCCCCCTTTTGGGATTATCAAAAATTGAAAGGTTATCAAAGGATAAAATAAATAATGAAATGGAATCAAAGGAATAATCAACAAGGAAACACGTATCAAAGGAATAAGATGTATCAGAGAATAATAGATATAACAAAAATAGATGAAAGGCAAGAGAACTAAATTCCATTAAACATAGAAAGAAATGGTATTAAAATAGTCAGTGAAAGACAAAAAAAGTACAATACATCAACCCTATCAAAAATAATCCACCCTACTTCTTAGGTTCAATAGGAGCTTTCCCTTTCTATGACGGATCAATCGAATGTCCAACAGAAGGTAGAGGCTGATAGGTAAGATGGTCTGAATGGATATTTATAGGAGGTAGGATCACTCCTTCTGGAAGATTAGGGGAAATTCTAGGCTTGTGTTGTGACAAAACACAAGGTTGAACCTGTGCTGTGATAAATTGATAAATCTAACTAAAAGACTGAGAAACTGCCATCTAAGGTGGAGGCACTGATCTAGTAAGTCCAATAGGTGTATCAATAGGCACCACAATTTCTTCACTATGCACATAAAGGCATGAATTCAATAGATTGATTAAATCCTCAATTATTTCACCACTATACTTCATAGATTTCTCAAAATCATCTTTATTCTCTATGAAATTTTCAAGAAGAGGTGTGAATTACTTTAATTTTTGAACTTGATCCTTAAAAGATTTTATCACTAGAAGAAATTATAAATTCTCTATCAAATATTTAAAAATGTTTTTTAACTGATGTTTGGTAATAATATACTTAAAATAATAATCCACCTTCTCTATAATCAAAGCATTGGAAGTCTCAGCACTCGTGGAATAGAGCCAGACAATATCATGAACATGGTCACTATTATTCTCAATTTCTGCAAGGATTTCAAATATAGAAGCACCAAACAGAGCTTGAATCTATTTCTTAACAAAATTTCTAACTACATCAATGTCTAAGGCCTGAGATGTATAACTAGAGGTAGAAGGAACAATAGGAGATGAGGTGTGGTACTTAAGAGATTTAAGCACTGTTTCCAGATAGCCTTTATATCAAGAGTTCAGATGATTTATTGCATATAAAATCCCACTCATTTATTTTCTAATCTTGGTAGTGTTTGAAATTTTTTTAGATGTTGTGATTATGTTTGGTTGAATCTCTACTATAACCTTCTTTGAAACTTTATGTTCATCGGCCTCATTCACACTAACTATCTGAACTAGAATAGGAGCAGCATGCACAGACTGCTTCCTCTCTTCTATTAAAGATTTGAGAGAGTTTAATTCATTAATTACCAAGGTTCTTTACATTATATCTTTTTGAATATCATGGACCATATAATATTGAATTAATACTCTCATAGATAAATATATTTCATCCTCTAACTTCTCAAAATTTTATCTAGTGACATAGTCACAAGAAATTGAAACAACAGAAGTAGTAGGAACTGAGGCAGCTGCCACTTCCTGAGGTGTCTCAATAAGAACATGATCTTCAACTAGTGGTCTCTGTAGAATTGATACACTTTCCTCAATATCAGAGTCAGAATAACCTAAATCAAGGACAACATACCCATGATGACTTTTACATTTAGATAGCATAGAGGGTTCCAAAAGAGTGATTGTGTTAACTATCACTCTTCCATCTTGAAGCTCCTCCTCAAATTGATCTCTTCTATCTTGAAGATCCACCTCAATCTATTCTCTCTTCACTGGTGGCTTACCCATAACATGGGGTCCTCTTTTTTCATACACTAACTGAGGTCCAGAGATCATTTGAGATTCCACTTCTCTCTGAGTTTCAAGTATTCTTATTTCTTCAATAGAAACTATTGAAGGTTCTATAACAAATTTCTGGACCAGAGCATCAACCACCTCTACATATACTCCTTGATCATCCTCATGATGGTCACTAACAATGTCATCCCCTTCCGAACTACCTTCATCATCATCATCATGTCCACAAGAATGATACTCATTTCTATTTCTCCCATCATTTTATTCACCTTATTCCTCTTCACTACCACTTCCACTACTACTTTAATATTATTCACTTATTTCTCTTTCTTCTTCTAGTGATTTTTCCACAGAGCCAATGGATCTACTTATATAAACCACACTACCAGAAACTTCTATCTCCTCATCTCCATTGGTGCCAAGAGTGGGTTCATCTGAGGGTAAAGCAAGTGGTGGAATTGGATGTCTAAAAGAAAAACCTTTTGGTACTCCTGTGGTGTTAGGATCACTCCTATCATTTATAGGTAACCCTTGATCTCTTAATGGTGTGGAAGGTTCTTCTTCCTCATCTGAAGAGAAAAAAACTTGATCATCTAGTCTAAATATTGGATCTACCATATTACTTATCCTAATAGGGTGGTCTACTGGGTTGAAATTCTTATATAATTTATCATCATCCCCAAACCATTATTTCTTCCATGGGTTACAATTGATTTTCATACCTTTACATATTTATTTTCTTAGGCAGATCCCGCTGCACTCAGAAACAATCTCATAAGCATCACTAACACATGATTTATCTTACAACATGGTTGAGATCATATTAGGGTAAAACAAAGAGTTGGTCTTGAAAGAAGGATTCATCATTTAAACTATGTTCACAATAAGGTATCTACATAGATTTTCCTTAATCCCTTTCCTCAAAAAATAGATCAAATAAACATCTTGATACTTTAAGGATGCAAAGTCCCCATTTTTAGGACATATCTGATGCTCAATAAATTTGAATAGTATCCTGCACTCCCTATCCACCTCTATAGAAATAGTTCTCCTGTGCTCATAATTATTAGTAAGCTCCTTGGGAGCTATATCATAATATAAAAAGTCACTCTCAGGTAGAGAACTACCTGGATAGTCATCAAACACACCCTCATGGCGGTACCTTAAGACATTCATCCCACTATCTAGATGAAAAACAGATCATATTTCCTTTAACAACTAACCTGATCTAAGAAACCTCACATCCTTCTAGTAGAAACTCTATATTCATGTAAAACTCAAGAACTAACTTCAGGTAGAATGGAATTTCATTCCCTGAAAACCACTCAATCCATCATTGATCCTACATCACCTTCAACATCAAGGATTTTATTTCCAACAACCACTCAACCAACACTATGTTTTCTATTATAACCACTCAGCTTGAAAGTGAAGGATTCACAGGCCTTGAAGACTCCCCTTTCTATTTATTAGAAACATGAGACTCGTCACCTGAACCACCTTCTAGAACACACTTCACACACACCATTCTTACTGTTCAGTTGAAGTTCGGGAGGTGAAATGTCAAATGTAAGAAGAGATAACAGCTGTATAATGTAAGAGTTAAAGTACGAGGGTAAGTAGTAGAGTGGATCGACTCAGTTTATATCATTTAGGGAATTTGATATCATAAAATCATGAACCAGTTTCAATAAAATAAATGAAACAATGTCGTTTTGGTAAAAACATAAAATGGATAAAAACAGTGAGTCATCGATGTCGGCATGACAGATTTTGCATAACACTAAATGTGTATGCAAGACAAGGTGTCAGTGTTGGCTTCATAACTCTGTCATCATGACATAATGTCGGTATGAAAAAGATATCGGTCTCGGCATGACACTATCTGTTTTACTTTTCCAGTGTCGGTATGATAACTTTGCTCAAAATTATCAAAGTAATAACAACATAAGGTCCTATAGATTGATCATTCCTAACTCATGTCTGATGTAGTTCATTCTTTTGGTGTTTAATGGCTTAGTGAAAATTTCACCAAGCTTATGTTCAGTTCCAATGAATTCTAAAGTTATGTCACCTTTTTGATAATGGTATCTGAAAAAGTGATGTCTTACATCAATGTGTTTTTTCCTAGAATGTGAAACACGATTCTTAGAAATATTAATAGCACTTGTGTTAGCACAATTTATAAGGACATGACTAAATTTATATCCATAGTCTAGTAATGTGTGTTTCATCCACAAATTTTTTTCACAACAACTACCAATAGTTATGTATTCAGTTTCAGTAGTAGATAATGAAACATAATTTTGTTTCTTACTACACCATGAAACTAGAGGCTTTCCCAAAAAGTGACATGTGTCCTAGGTTCACTTTCTGTCTAACTTACAGCTGCCAATGTCATAATTTTAATAACTCACAAAATCAAAAGGTTGTATTCTAAGATAAAATAGTCCTAAATTGGTTGTTTATTTGAGGTATTTAAAACTCCTTTGGATAGCATTTAAATTAGGTTCTTTTGGGTTTGCTTAAAAATGTGTACACATGAACACACTAAATATAATATCTAGCCTACTAGAAATTAAGTATAGTAAACTCCCAATCATTCCTCAACAAGTAGTTTGATCAGAAGATTTACCATCTTCATCAAGATCCAACTTACAAGTGGTACTCATTAGAGTGTCACTACTCTTAGTGCTTTCAAATCTAAATATATTTACAAGATCCTTAGTATATTTACTTTGATTCAAAATAGTACCTTCTTTATTTTGAAATATTTTAAATCCAAGAAATAATTTGAGTTCCCCCGTCAAACCCATATCAAATTCTCTTTGCATCATCTTTGAAAAATCAATACATAAATAATTTTTAGAGGATCTAAAAATAATATCATCAATGTATATTTGTACTAATAAAACATCTTTGGAATTTTTTTTTATAAAAATGGTAGGATGAAAAATACCTTTTGTAAAACCTTTAGAAATATGAAAAGTGTTGATCCTATCATACCAAGCTCTTAGATCTTTATTTAAACCATATAAATATTTAGTTAATTTAAAAACATGATTTGGAGAGTGGGTATTTATAAAACTACGAGGTTGTTCAATAAAATAATCCTAAATTATATAACCATTTAAGAATGCACTCTTGATATCCATTTGATAATGTTTGAAATCTAGATGTGATATATAGTCAATCATGATTATAATGGCCTCAATTCTAGCTACTAGTGTAAAGGTTTCCTCATAGTCAATCCCTTATTATTAACTATAACCTTGTGCAACCAATCTATCTTTGTTTCTAACTATATTACCAGATCCATATACCTTATTCCTAAGCACCCATTTAGTGTCTATAGTCAAGGAATCTTTGGTTCCATCTAAAATTTTCCAGAATTTGTTTCTTTCAAACTGATTTAACTCTTCTTGCATATCTATCACTAAAAATTCACTATTTAGAGAATCATTGAAGTTTTTAGGTTCAAGCTGTGACAAAAAATATTTATGTTCAACTACATTTCTGAGTGCATCTCTAGTCTGAGTTCCTTTGTCTAAATATCTAACTATATAATCTAAAGGATGGGTTTTAAGAGTTATAAAATGTCCAGAAAAAGAAGGTCTAGTCACTCTAGGTTATTCTATAGGTTTATGTTCATCATAACTAAAGTTTGGGGAATTTACAGAACTGGAAGTTTTAATAGATTATTGAAAATCATGGTTAAGAGATTTTTCAATTATTTCCATATTGGAAAGATCATCCATAATATTTTCTAGGGAGGTATTAGTTTCATGTGGACCTATTTCATCAAATTTAACATATAAAGATTCCTCCACACATTTTATTCTCTTATTGGAGACTCTATAGGCTTAACTAGAAATTGAATAACCTAGGAAAATTACTTCATCACTCTTAGATGAAAGTTTTATAGATTATCCTTAGTGTTAAGAATATATAATTTGAAACCAAAAACTTTGATGTATTAACCCTTGGGTTTTCTATTGTTCCAAAACTCATAAGGAGTTCTCTTAAGGATATGTCTAATCAAGGATCTATTGATTATATATAATGTTGTATTAATAGATTCTTCCCAAAAGTATATAGGTAGGTCATACTCACTAATCATGGTTCTAGCAATTTCTTTCAGGGTTCTGTTTATTCTTTCTACAACTCCATTTTACTGGGGTGTCCTAGGAGTAGAGAAGTTATGAAAATGGCCATTTTGTGAGAAAAATGATTCAAAATATTAGTTCATAACCTCATGGCTGTGGTAAATTATTAGGGTTTTAATTCTAAGACCACTGAAATTTTATACAGTCCTAGAATACTTGGTGAAATGAGAGAAATCTTCACTTTTGTGATCCAATAAGAAGGTCTAAGTATATCTAGAGTAGTCATCTACAAGAACATAGGCATAGTGTTTCTAACTTAGACTTGAAACTCTATATGGTCCAAACAATTCCATGTGAACTTACTAGAGAGGTTGATAAGTTGAAACTTCTTTCTTTGGTTTGAAAGAGATTTTGTGTTATTTATCCTTTTGACAAGGATAAACGACTTTATCATTTGGAAACTCAAGTTTGGTAGATCCTTGACTATGCCTTTTATAGTAATCTTTCTATGTGAGTTTATATTTCTGTGACTCAATATACTATTCCAAATCTAAGAATCTTTATGAAAAGAACTCAAACCAATTTTTTTTTTGAGAAAATAAAGAATCTAAATCAACAGTATAAACATTTTCATTTATAAAAGTCAAAAATACTATCTCATTTTTAAAATTAAAAACATTGCATGAATCATCCTCAAATTTAACATTAAAACCATCATCACATAACTGAGAGATACTAAGTAGGTTGTATTTCAATCCGTCAACAAAAAGTAATTTAGAAATTAAAACCGAGTTAGGGTTACCAATCTGGCCAAGGCCAATGATTTTTCCTTTATAATTATCACCAAAGTGGACATACCCACCATCAATATTTATCAGATTCTTGAAGCATGAGTAATCTCATATCAGGTTTCTTGAACATCCACTATCCAAATAATATATAATTCTATAGGATCTTTTCAAATAGCTTTCCTACAAACATATTAGACAAGAAAAGAATTTGGTACCCAGATTTGTTTGGGTCCAGTAACATTAGTAATAAGATCTTTGGGAATCTACATTTTTTATGGGTTTCCTATAAGCATCATGTAAATTATTTGAGAAATAGACTTTATTTAGTATAGAAAAACATTAAATAGTAGAATATGATTCATGGATGGAACTTGTAATTTTTTTTCCAAAACTTGGAATAAAATTATATTTTCCAGATCTAGATACAAAATTGGTTTTGAAAAAATTTCTTTTACCAGGTTGGTATCTAATACCACTAGTGTATTTGGATGCAACTTTTTAAAAAATCATTTGAACCAAGATATATTTACCGTTATTAAACTTTTCTAAATACTTTTTCAATTGTTCATTATACAATTTAAGCTCATTTCTTTCCTCAAGTAGTTGATCATTTTTATCTTTTTCTATAGAAAGTCTATATTTAATAGTGGTATTAAAATCATGTTGTTTCATTAACAATTTGTATTTATCTTTTAGTTCATTACAAGTGTCCTCTAGTATTATTCAATATTCAAACATTTCCCCATTTTTTATATTTTCATAATCACTTTCATCTCAAAAATAGTAAGAATTATGTTAAGTATAGTTTAGTGTTACCTTAGATGTGTTTGTCATAAAACACACATTTTCCTTGTTAGACTTCTCATCATGATAGGATTCAGAGTCACTTATTCTATCCTCAAAATCACTCCATGTTTCCTTCATTGCCTTCTTGTATTTCCTATATTTTTTTATACTACTTTTTATACTTTAGTCTGAGATAGTCATCCTTCACATGTCCCTTTCATTTTAACTCATAGAGGATTATCTCATTTGAGGTATCACCTATTTTTCAATCATTTTTCCAAGTGAAATTATTTTCATATTTACCTTTATAGCTAGTCTTTATGAAAAATTTCTACTTCCTATAGAATTTATTAATCCTTATGGCTATCTGAGACATCTTCTCATCATATTTATTGATGATTATTCATTACTTGAGCATTCAGTTTTATCTTGAGTTTTTTACTTCTTTTTGGATGAAATATATATGAAAACAACATATTTTCTTTTTGGGTTCATCATCCTCTTCTTTTTTTTACTTTTAGTTATTCCTCATACATCATCAACTTGCATATCAACTCCTTCACTTGAAAAGTGTTGAGGTCACAAGATTCTCATATTGATACAGAGGTCCCTATTAATCTATATATTAAGCATATGAGTATTCTCATGATTTTATATTTGGATGTAATAGCTCTTCCTAGATATATCATGGTGTTCGAAATTTCATTGTACCTAAGATACATGTCATAAATAGGCTCAACAGGCTTCATCTTAAAATTATTATATTTAATTGTATAAGTGTTATGTATCATGTCTTTAACATTAGAAGTTCCTTCAAGTAAAATAGCTAAAGTGTCCCAAATTTCATAGGCAGATGTACAAGAAGATATTCTTCTAAATTCTTCATATCCTAGTGCAAAAATAGAGCATTTATAGCTTTAAAATTATTATTATAAGCAGTCTTTGTGGCATCACTCCAGGTATTCCTAGCAGTCCCTAGTATTTCGTATTTATCTTTTATAACTGTACAAATATCAAATCCCATACTTTCTATATGAATTTTTATCTTAATATTCCACTGGTCATAGTTTGTTCTATTAAAGTAGGGAGTTCTGTTTATAGCAGCACCTTCCAATCTATTATCCATACTAAAGAAAAGATTTTTAAATAGATAAAAATTTAGATGTAACAAAAAATTTTAGATATTTAAAACACAATTAAAACACAGTTGAAGATATTTAAAAAATATTTTAAATAATTTCCCACTAATACCAAATTTTGGTTGGAGTAGGACACTCAAGAGGGGGTGAATTGAGTTCCTATAAAAAATTAAATTAAAAATTTTATTTAAAATATTCCCCCAATTTAAAAATTAACAAGCCAGTTAATCAAAGTTGTCAATTTATAATATTCTAGATATTCAACTAATTTCTCAGAAGATTGATTATTTCTTAGTTGTAACAATATAAGATATTGATACAACTTTTGAAACTAATCTAATAGGCCAAAATAGTTATAAACAACATCCAACACTAACTATCAAATTGAAATTCAGTTTTCTAAAATATAGGTAAAAATATAAAAAACTAAATTTGAAAACACAAAATATATAAAACAAGAGGTTCAGTATCAAGCTGAGACTTAGTCCTCTCAACTTAGTGATCACCTACTACCAGGAAATATATATAGATAAAGGTTTTGATCTACAACCTGTATCAGGATTTACAAAACAATTTACAGCTGTCCAGTTCATATGAACTTTACCATAGTTCTACAATAGAAGAAAATACAACCAGGTAACAGAGGACCTCTATCATAGTTCTATGTGAGATAAACAAGTGTAAAAAGATAGTTTTATGAGGATATCTAGTATCCTTCAATTCAGTGCAGGAGATAGTTTGTGTTTTACATATAGATGCAGACACTGCTCACCCAAGACCTCTATCATAGTTCTTTGTATATGTTTTCAACTTGAGAGATTTACCCTTTTATATTTTATAGCCCAATAATGTGCATGTTTGAGGTAGTTTTTGTACCTTATAATTTAGATATCCTCGGTAAAGATGTCTGAAAAAATCATTAAATTAATCAGCCACATTAAAACACTCAAAATGGGACTATTAGAAATAGTATTAAATAAAAGGAAATTTAAATAGTTTATCACTGAATCCTTTATCGGTGAATATTGAATATGTGACTCATTTTATAGGTTAGTCCTTCTATCAGTATCAGTGTCTCATTATATCGGTGTCTCATTATATCGATCTGTCCATGCATCGGTGAGTCCTTGCATTGGTGGCACCATGCGTCGGTAGCACCATGCATCGATAGGTCAGTCCTTCTATCTGTGAGAAAATTGAACTATAAATGACTCATTTTAACTATTGGTGAGAAATTATGTCTATAAATATCAACGTGTCCTATATGTTGTCAGCATCGGTGAGTCAGAATTATTCCGTTGGCATCAATGACTCAATTCTCTCTTGGTGTCAGGTTCTCATACTTATGAAATATTTTTGTTTAGAATGTATTACAACATAAATATTATCATAATATGTTAAACTTATATGTGATCATAAATATTTATAATTAGACATATTTAGACTTAAACAAACATGATTTAAATTAATAGACATGAGTAATAATATTGGAAAAAATTTGTGATTACTAAATTCAGAGAGGCTGGACAACAATATCATATGGGATAATAAAAGATAACACATTAACATCTCTTACATTATCATCTCTTCTATTTCAATTATAAATCTCTTTTATTATAATTATTAAAGTCTTGATTTATATTAGTGAAAAGAGGTCTCTCAAAGAAGGGGTATAAATCTTAACCGAGGTCTTCCAATTTTATTTCTTCTTACTCCTTATCTAGACCTATTATATCCATAAAAACATGTCTAAACTAGTGTAATAAATATACGGATATGTTATTATGATTATGTAACAACCATTTAACAACTATTTTTCAAAAAATAGGAAATTAAAGTATTGTTCGTGTGTATGTGTGGACTATCGCCTCTATGCAGCGATATGATTTATTTTTTATCATTACAACACACTAATGGATAAAATGATAGATTTAATGAATATATATGATATTTATTACATAATTATGATTCTTTAATGATAAAATATTATATATCGTTATTTCCTCCTTTTCATTAGAAAACAAAAACATGGTTCATGTGTATATACGAACTACCATCTTTATGAATAGTATAATACATTTTTCTATCTCTAACTTTTATGGATCTTCATAAATATGTATATAATTAATATATATGATATTTATATTATTATTAAAATTTTAGATATTATGAAACCATGATCAAGATTCAAAGACCATAACAGATGAATCAAAACATACATGAAAAACAAAACAGTTATCACCTAGAACAATGATTTTAATAAATAATTATTAATGAACAGTTGATAATATGTTATAAGTAAACCATATATGAAATTATAAGTATTAATATGTATCAATTATATAATTATAATAAATTTTAATTTATTATAAAAGATCTTAGAACGGTTATGAAGCAAATTTAACTTATGGTAAGGGTTTTATGTTACAATATCACTTTTTACTGGGACTACTTATGATTAAATTTATAATATAAAATTATATGATCCATATCTTGAAAATATTATTTATTTTCTTATACTATGGTTATTTCTATAAATTAAAAATTTTAATTTAATTTTCTTATTTTTGAGTACTCAAAATCTAGAAAGAAAGTTTTTAAGGAAAACCAACTCTATTTTTCTATTCAGTAGGGAATCTTTTTATTGCATGCCTAAATTTTCTTTAAAATGTTTTCTAGAATGTTTTTAATGTTATAAAGTGATTTATTAAATTCATATTTACTTGTGTTTTACTATATATAATTTTTTTAAATGAATCTTCTTATCATTTTCCGAAAAAGGTAATTTTATATTTTTACTGAAGTTGTAGAAGAATATTAGTTTTAACATATACAACACAAACAATGTTTCTCCACATCATGGACACTCAATGTTTTGAAGATAAATTTAAAAGTTTCCATGGTTATTTTAAAATAAAATGTTTTCCTTAATATTTTATAAATATTTATATTTTAAATAAGTGATTTTAAAATGAAAAGGTTATTTTCCCCAAGAAATATTCTAGTAATATTTTAAAATCATTTTCCATCTATGATAACATATATAGATGTTACTTACTCTACACTAAGGATATGATCTTATGATACCATACTTATTATTTCTCTAGATATTTTATGATTATGAGATTAAATTTTGATGAAACCCATAATTTTTTCATGGGTTAAGATATGATAAAATAAAAAATGTTTTCATGATCTTATACAGTATATATTAATAGATTATGATTATTATATGGGTGGTTCCAGTATATTCTTACAATGAATTGGGTAAAGATTAATATTTTATTAGCTCAAAGGGTTCACAAGAGGTTATATGAATCCCCAAAAATGTTACAAGTGTGGTTAGACCAAGCCTAACAATGGTATACAAGATGTTATCTCAAGCCCAAAGTAGATACTTGGGTGGTTAACCCAAGAATAATATGTGATAAATGTCTTGGTGGGTATCCTTTACGCAAGATTTCTATAATTATTATTATACCACACTGTATGCCACTATTTTATGAAATTATTATATTCTAATATTATTCTCTCATGGATCATGATCTTTGATTACTTTATGATTAATGTCTTATAAAATTCTAAGATTTATGTCATAACTCATGATTATGATCTATGAATTACTAGGTATGATTTTCAAATGTTAAGCTCATATTATCAAGACCTTATTCTCTGCATAAAATTGATCATTGGTTGATATCTCCCTTGTTTACCCTTACCTATCATCTGAGATCACCATTTATTATGATTCATTTTCATTTGGATATGAAGAAATGTTTTAAATATGATATGTATCATAAGGGTTCTAGTTTTGAAGAACATAGTGGAAGAATATGTAGATATTTTATAAACTAGTTGTTTATGTATAAAAGTTTCCAAAGACACTAAACCTTTATGGTTCTAGAATGGATTATAATGATATGCAGTGAATATTCATCTAATAAGAGTTAATATTTATGTATGTAATTTTTGGGTTACCTTAGTTGGTATCAGAGAATGTTTTAGTTATTTTTGGAAACTAGGATGAGGAAAATTTAGTGATAACCCTTAAGATAAGACTATGTATAAGAGAATATCCTAAGTTTTAGTAAATAAAGAAGTGTGATTTTCTTATAAAATACATCCCTATCTAGATACTATCAAGTGGATGCGGCTATGACATATATACACCTAGGGGTAACAACTCTAAAATTGGTGGATTGAGTATTAACTTGATTGTCACCAATTCATAATGAGTGAGCCTAAGACTGCACACCTAGTTAGACACTCCTAGGGGATATAATTGGGTTAATTCACATTTTCTTTTTGAACTATTATGAAGAGGTTGAATAGATGACGACCATGGACAAACTAGGTTAAACCTAAGGTGTGATAGTTTTAAAAGAAGGTGTCATGATTATGATATCCTATAAATTATTTTCATGATTACATCGTTTCTTACTATGATTAATATTTCTCAAAATATTCTTTTGGGTTGAAATAAATATCTATAACCTAGAGGAACCATGTTAATACTAAATATGATGGGAAAAACAATAATTTTATTTTTGATAAATTGAATGTTATGGGAGATGTAATGAAAAATATCACTGTTATACTTACACAACATCATTAATACATGAATCATGCCAAGATTTTTAAAAAAAAAATAGGTAAAAATTTTCTATTGAGTATTTCATGAGGTAAGATCCAGCTTATTTTTAGTGGGTCCACTAATCCACTAATTTCTAATTAATAAATCAATTTCACTGAAAAGATATTTTCTATTTTCCAATGACCATGGCATGAAAATTTATTCTGGTTGTTTATCATTTTGAAGGAGAAACAGATCAATTGTGGACTCTTATCAAGAATTTGTAGCAATAAAAATAAATTGACTCTATAGTGTGGGATGAGTTTATAAGGTTATTTTTTAATATGTACTTTCCTCATATTCTTCATATGAAAATGGAGAAATAATTCTTTAAGATAAAGCAAAAGGATGATGAATCTATTAGTACCTATAAGGAAATTTTTGCATTACTTTCAAGGTGTACATCAAGTATTATTATCCAATCTAAAAGAAATATTGATCGATTATTCAGTGAATTATAACTAAGTATACAAAGGGTGTTATCCATAAGATACTTTAGTATCTATAAAGAAATTGTTTGATGTGCTCTCAAGGTATAAATGGGTATTGAAGTCACCCATCAATATCATGGTTTTGATAAGAATAGAAAGATGAAATTTAAAGGTAATTCTAATAATAAAAACCATGGAGGGAATAAGGTGATTATTCCTTCATACCATAAGTGTGTAAATAAACATCGAGGAAATTATATTAAGGAGAATAGTAAATGATTTAATCATAGAAACAAATTTCATCAGGTAATTGAACATTAAAGTGATAGGGAGAAGTTAGATAATGATGTGTATAGAGAGAAATCTCCATAAAATGCATCATCCACACTCCAATGTTTCAAAAGTAATGAGTATGGAAATTATGCTAACTTGTGCTCAAATATGAGGGTTAATGATAATGATAAATGTTATAAACCTTTTATGATCACATAGAAAGGGAAATATCATGTGATTACTATTACTAATTTGGGTTATGAGAATTAAGTGGTTAAAGAACTACTTATTATCCACTCTAAAACCGCTAATGCATTATTTGATTCTAGATATACCCATTCTTTTATATCTGAATAATTTTATAAGGGAATCATATTAATACCTTATAAAATCAGATATTTAATTGGTAGTGAAAAATTCTAATGGTGTTATGATTTCATCTCAAGTATATGATTCTTTTATAATTGAATTTTGTGGGAAGGTACTTCCAAAAATTCTTGTAATTCTACCTCTAGTTGAATTTGATTTTATTATGGTCTTGGATTAGATTTCTTTATATAGACCCCATATCAATTTCTGAAGAAGATAGGTTAAATTTGATATTACAAACTAGCTTATAATTTTCTATCGGGTCGAGGATAAATATGATCTTACTATGAAAATTACATCCATTTTATGGGTCTTGATTCCTATTCAAATAGGGTATTTGTTTGAGATGGTTGTTGAGAAAATCAACATCAAAGATATGCTTATTGTGTATGAGTTTGTTGATGAATTCATAGATGAGATTCATAGTATTCCTTTAAATCATGAAGTTTATTTTTCAATTGAAATAATAATAGGTGCTAAGAATCCATATAGGATGGGATCAATTGAGTTATGGGAGTTAAAGAAGAAACTCTAGGAGAATCTTGATAAGGGATTCATTTGGCCATGTATGTCACCATGAGGTGAACCTATTATTTTTGTTAACAAGAAATATGGATCAATGTGAATTTTCATTGATTATTAGAAACTTAACAAGATCATGATCGAGAATAAGTACCATCTTCTATATATTTATTATTTTTTGAAATTAATTATGAGGAGCTCAATATTTTTTCAAATATTGATAATAAATTTTGATACTATCAATTGAGGGTCAAAAGTGAATACATACCCAAGATAACTTTCCATATGACTTGTGTAGACTATGAATTAATAGTGATTAAAATTTTTATTATTAATCTCTCTACTATCTTTAGGGATTTAATGAGTAGTCTTTAGATATTACCTCGATCAGTTTGTGGTTTAATTTATAGATGATTTGTAATGACCTGGGATTAAATGTTATATATTATAATAATTTTAAACTAGAATTTAACATATTAAAATCCTGAAAATATTTTAGGTTTATAGTTTTAGATAATTAGTACTAACTCCTACATATTAAACCCATACATTACAAGTGGGTACTTATACTCAATATCCATTTATTTGATAAAACAAAAGTATTAAAATAAGAACATCACCTATTTTCATGATAATTCTTAAAAAACATTAAAATTGAATTCCTCCTTTCCCTTACCCATACTTATACCTTGTGCATTTTTTTAAAACTTTGGATGAGCATAAAAATCTCAGTAAGGTGCATAAAGAAATAAAATCATCAGTCTAGTGAAAATATGAAAACCCATTAAAAACATTTTCTTAAAAACTCATTAGAAAGCATAAAAAAATCATTTAGGTGACTTGAGACAACATTAACATATCACTATTACATTAAAGATTACAAAAAGAATAACCAAACATTATAATTCAATTTTTGGAGTACCAAATGCATTAGACAACTATAATGGGGCTCAACCGTCATATCTTGAGCTATAATGGGGATCGACCCATTATATCTTAAGCTATAATTGGGATAAATTCATCATATATTGAGATATAATAGGATAAACCCATAATAAACAATTTAAAAGGAACATATCATGAATAAAACCTTTGAAAACCATTTTAAACCCATTTATATAACACTTTTGGATATTAAAATCTCATTTTCTTGTAAAAATCAATTTTAAGATCTATAATATGTACACATAATAATTAAACCATTTTATTTGAAATTAAATGTATAAAATTATAAATGATACATTAAATTATTAAATATTTATGAAGTAATAAAAATCCACCTATTTTGTATAATAAAAAAACATTCTTTTTTAATTTTTTAAAAGAGTCAAAAAGAGACTTTAAGAGATGGTTTTTAAAATAAATTCCCTTAAAAATATCATATCAAAGAAGTGAACATTAATCAAAAGAATAGATTATGAGTATTCAATGTAAATATATATAAAAAATTTTAAATATAGTATACCATATTAAAAATTAATTTAACACATAAAATTATCATGACATTATCAAGAAGTAGATGTTTAACCAAAATAATGGAAATTGGGTTAAGAATTCCCTTACCTCGCATTTGAATTCCTTTAAATGTGTTCATAACTCCTAAATAATGGTTTAAATAATGTTATTAATTTATTATAGAACTATATTCATATTTATAATACCTTTTATGACCTTTTAATAACATATTTCATCCATTAAGTAATAATATTTTATTATTTTCATTGTTTTCAAGTGCTTCTATTTCAGGGTTTCATGGTCGGTTCACTTGTGTAATATTATAGATGTTCTTGTGAAATGAGATGACAACCCCAAAAGTGGAATGAAATAGTATTAATGAAATTTTTGAAGTATTAATGGTCCCATATATCATTTTTATTTCTTTTATTAAGGATGATTCATTTTATAAAATGTTAAATGATAAATGTTTAGTTTATTTTGGTGGTTCTTCCGAACACCATAAGCTAGTTTTGTACTATTTAATATTATGTGTATATATTAGTTCAAAAACATTAAATAGGTTATAATATACTTATTTAAATATTATTTTACCATAATGATACTTTTATGAAAATCCATGAATATGTTAATGGAAAACAAAAAATCATTATCTACAGAGATGGTTAACCGTCCTAATTTGGACGATGGTTTTGTTTCTTTGAATAAGAGGAGGTAATAAAAATGATGAATATAAGATATTTCATTAGAAACATAAAAATCCAGTATATGAAAGATTCTATAGTTATCATTACTTGATATATGAAGGAGGTGAGTATAAAATAAAATAAGAAAAGAAAATAAGAGAGGTTCTTTGAGAAGATTACCTCTTAAATATCACATCCTTGAAGGACCCCTTGAGGACATTGGATTTTGTATTTTGGTGAGACCAGAATAACTTTAACAAGGGAAGATTAATTAGGAGAGGTTTTGGAAGATAATTTAGGACCTCAAATGCTTTTGAGGAGAAATGGGGTTGTGAGGGGTAGTATTTATACTTGAAGAGGGGTGGTTTTTAAGTGATTGAATAATGATTATTTTATATTTAAAGACAATCAAATTGAGGTGAAATTAATTTACATGACTTGGATGACAATTAATATTTTATAGTATTTTTAGGTTCTATAAACACATCAAAAAACCATTTAAATTTATAATTTTTAGGTATTTTAAGCCTCTACCTTTTAACTTTAACCCGTTTCATTATTTTACTTATACCACGATAAATATTTGTTTTACCAGAGTAATTTTTTTATTACTAAAAATGAAAACAATATTAAAACCTAATAAGTATCTTCTAATCCAAAATATTAAATCCATTTTACCAAATTCAATTCATAGACTTCAAAAAATTATATTTAAAACTAATCCTGTAAACATAATGAAAAGGCATATTTTAAAAGTAAAAAAGTTCAAATGTCTATAAAGTTTTTATATTCAATTTTAATTTGAAATTGATTGAAATGACCTAAATTAAGTTTATTTATTTAAAATTGAAATAAAAATATTTTAAAACCAAATTAAAATATAATATAACTATTTAAATAAATTATATGAAAATTTAGTTTTCAATTAAAATTTAATTTTTTTCACTATTCATCAAAAAATGAAACTTCTCTGAAAAATATCAAAATTTCACCCCAAGATAATTTTGAAATTAATATTTCAAAAATGAATTTTATTTTTCAAATAAAATTTATAAAAATTTTAAAATTTATATTTAAAACATGTGCACCATTAAAAGGTTGAAAAATTGCATTTTAGAAAAATATAGTTTTTATGCTTAAAATTTGATTTATTAATATCTTAAGACTATAAAAATTATGGATGAATTTAGAAAGATAATTTTGAATATATAAAATATAAATTTAATTAATATATATTCACTAATAGTGATTAATTTAATTTAATAATACTAATAAATTTGAAAACAAATTATTCTATCAGTACCAGGGTTGTTACATTCTCCCAAAATTCTGGAAATTGTATCCTTGAAATTTTATTTCATTACTAAAAAAGTTGGGATACTTTTAGCTCATATAATTTTCATATTCCTAGGTTTCTTATTCAACCATATGGTTTCTATACAAAATATTAACCTGGTGAATTTCCTTATTTCGCAAAAATTACTCTCTACGGTCAACAATCTGAACAAGTTGTTACTTATATGGAAGGTTCTCTTCAATATGAACTAATTTAGAGCTCAAAACATGATATGAATTTGGAATATACTTTCTCAACATTGAAAAATGAAAAAAAATGTGTACCTTGGATAAACTCATAGACAAAACTACTCAGTAAACAATTGATCCAACTTTATCTATAAATTCATATGGTACAATAAACCTTGGACTTAACTTACCATTCTTACCAAAACAAATAATTCTTTTTCATGGAAATATTATAAGAAATACATGATCACCTACCATGAAATAAATATATTTCCTCATATTATCTGCATAAATTTTATGTCTTCTCTGAGCTGACTTCATGTATTGCAGAATTAACTTCACCTTCTCCACCATTTTCTCTACCAATTATGGTCCTAATAACTTTATTTCACCTACTTCATCCAAAAATTCTAGACATTTACACTGATTTCCAAAAAATGCCTCAAAAGGTGTCATATTTATTCTGGAATGGAAACTCTTATTATAAGAAATCTCAACCAAAGAAATATGTTGATCCTAACTTCCCTAGTAATCAAAAGAACAAGTTTCAAGAATATCCTCAAATGTCTGAATTGTTATCTTAGACTATCCATCAAATTAAGGAGGAAAAATAGTACAAAAAATTTAATTTGGTTCCCAATGATTTTTTAGTCCTTTCCAGAAATTAGAAGTGAACCTAGGATTACAGTTAGATACAATAGAGAGAGGAACTCTTTGTAATATGATAATATCCTTGATATACAGTTGAGAAATTTGATCTAAATACAAAATATCTTGGATTGGAAGGAAATGTGAAGGAAATTTTGAAACATCCCCTTCGCTGACTGTTATTCTGATCTAACTTGTTGATAAGTCAAACACTTAATAGTTAATGAAATAATATCTCTTTTCATTCCATACCACTAGTAATACTTCTAATGGTCTCTGTATATCTTAGTGATGCATAGAGAAATAGAAAAAATAGAACTATGAGCTTCATTTAATAAATATTTCCTCAACTAAGAATCATAAAGAACACATAATCTTTTTCCAAATTGTAAATCACCTTTTTCATCAATATTAAAATCAGGAAAATAACCCTTCTTTATGGATTCTATATTTTCCTATAAATATCTATCCTCATTCTAATATTTCTTAATTCTTTCTTAAAAGTAGACTACACTGAAACCTAAAACAAAATAGAGGTTTTCACTATATTTAAAAATTCTAGGCTGAAATTCCTTAAATCATTAACCAAAGGGTCATGTTCCAAACGTAACATGGTTAATATAGTAGTATTTTTTTGACTCAAATCATTATCAACCTTATTTTCATTTCCAATATGATAATGAATTGGGCAATCATAATCCTTGATCAGTTATAGCTATCTTATTTTTCTCATGTTCAATTTATTTTTATTTAATATATACTTATATTTTTTGGTATTAGTATATATCTTACGCTTTATGTGATACAAATGAAGCCTCCAAATTTTTAATGCTAAAACAATAGTAGCTAATTCAAAATCATGTGCAGAAAAAAGTTTCTCATGAAATTTTATTTTTCATGAATAATAAGCAATTACCCATTCATTCTGCATCAGAATAGAACCAAGTACCTTCAATGAAGCATCATTGTAGATAACAAAATCACCATTTTTCAAGCGTAGGTCCAAAACTGGAGCATTTACCAATCCTCTTTTTAATTCTTGAAAACAATCATTTCATTATTTTTTCTGGATAAATTTAACTAATTATCATGTTAACTTAGTTAGTGAGATAAATAATTGTTAAAAGTTTTCTATAAAACATTAGTAACAGACTTCTAATCAACGAAAACTTCGAATCTTAGTAAAATTTGTGGGTCTTAGATATTAATCAACAACTTTTTTATGGGATCTACAATAATTGCATCTTTAGATATAATATTTCCAAAAAAAGAAATCTGTTGTATCCAAAAATCACATTTTCTAAATTTTCAATATAAATTATTTTCTTTAAGGGTTTATATAATAATCTATTGATATTTTTTATGATCCTCATAACTTTTTGAATAATCCAAAATTTAATCAATAAAAAAACACAAAATTATCCAAATATTGATGTAATAATCTATTCATAAGATCCATAAATACATTAGATTAATTTTTAAACCCAAATACATGAATAGAAACTCATAATCCCCATATCTAGTTTGAAATGTAGTCTTCAAAAAATTTGTCTCCTTCACTTTCAACTAATGGTATCCCAGCCTAAGATCAATATTTAGAAAATATTGTACTCCCTAGATACAATCAAATAAATCCCCAATATAAAGAAAAGGGTACTTGTTCTTAATAGTTATTTTATTCAAATCTCTATAATCAATACAAAGTCTCATGGAACCATATTTATTTTTAACAAATAAAACAGGAGAACCCCATGCTGAAGTGTTAGTCTGAATAAAACCCTTATCTTGCAACTCTTGTAACTGATTTTTCAATTCTAGAAGTTCAACTTGAGTCATTCGATAAGGGGGTTTTGAAATTGGATTAGAATCAGAAACTATTTAAATAGTAAATTTAACTTTCCAATCAGGTATAATACTAGTAAACTAATCAATAAAAACATAAATGTACACATTTACCACTATAATATCATTAATCTAAATAGTTCCCTTCTTTTCAACAATATATACAAGATAACATTATTTTCCATAATTTAACATTTTCTCAGATTCTTAATATATCATCAATGGTATGGGTTCATTATTAATACAAACTGAAACTATTTATAAATATAAAATTATTTAGCTCTATAATCTATTTTAACATGGTAAACAAAAAACCAGTCCATGTTCAGAATAACATTAAACTCTACTAGAATAAAAACAACAAGGTCTTCTGGAAAATTATTTACACATAAAATAATAAGAATATTCTTATTATTTCTTTTTGACTTAAAATTTCCCCCATGGGTTTTTACCATAAGTTATAGATTCATTTATTGAGGTGGAATTTCCAATTTACCAGAAATTTTTTCAAAAATGAATGAATGTGTAGACCCTGAATCGAATAACACATTGACATAATCTATATAAACAAGAAATTTACCTGATACCACTTTGTTTGATGGACCAAAATCTAATGAAGTAGTTGAAAAGGAATTTTACACACCCTTATATTTCCAATCTTATTCATTCCCCCCCTAAGTGACTATATTTGGTCACACATTAGAAAAATGGCCCAACTAATTAAAGTTAAAGAATCTTACCATCGAATTCTCATTATTTTTCTAGTCGTTTTACTTGAATTCATGAGCCACATGTCTAAAAATTCCATATTGGTTGCACTTCCCAAGAATTATAAGACATTCTCTAGGATTCCTTTTTCCACACTTTTATCAATGATGGAATTTGATTTTTTTACCTCCAAATTTCTTTGATGAATTATTACCCAATGCTTGCCAACCTAACCTCTTATTATTTTTGTCATCACTAGGCACATATGTGTCAAAAAACTCCATCTCAAATTTTTTAGCATAATGGACAAGTATCTCATAGATTTTAAACTCTCATGAATCCAAATCTCTTCAATAAATTAGTTTCAAACCTAAGTAAAATCTATTAATTTTACTATCAATTTCCTGAACAAAATTCAATACATACCTAGATAGTATTGTAAAATTGTCCTCATATGTATCCATAAAACTATCATCTTTCGGCCTTAGTTATAGAAATGTTTTCTCCATTATAAGTTGAACATTTTAGAAAACAAATCCAGAAAAATACCCTTAAAATCATCCAATTTAAAAGTATCAAGATTATCGTTCTCTCTGGTAATCTTAACCAAACACAACCATCGATTTTATTAAACTTCAAAATAATAAATTTCTAGGGTTACCTTTTGGAATTATGAATATTCCATGACTTCAAATATCTTTTCTAGAGCGTTGATCCATCCTTCGGCCGCCACTAGATCTGAGGTTCCCCTGAAATCTAGATTATGTTGCCTCATAAAATGCTCCACTACTAACATATTCCTATATGGTTGATATGACTACTCCCTTGCATGGATACCACCACCATTTACAGCTTGTTTCTACTAATTCATTGCTGTGAAAAATTATTCAACTCTGATTTCGACCATCTTAGGATGCTAATTTGGAAGGATGCTTTCCTCTAAATGCCTTCCCACCACATCTCCCCTATTTCCTCTATGGAAAACCATTTTGAACAGACATATATTAGATTAAGAAACATCATGATATTAAAATTCTATATAATTTTGACTTAACCATAAATTAAAAAATCATTTATGGGTATTCTATTAACATTATCCTAACCCCTAAAGTTATCTAAACCAAGATATGATACCAAATATAAGGACCCAACCTTAAACATTACATATTCTAGTGATTTTAAAATAGAATTTAAAATATTAAAATCCTAAAAATATTTTAAGTTTAGAGTTTTATAGAATTAGGACAAAATAATACATATTAAACTTATACATTACAAGTTGATACTTATACTCGGTATCCATTTCTTCTATAAAACAAAAGTTTTAAAATAAAAACATGATTTTTTTTCATGATCAATATTCACAATTTTTTAACTTTAATTCCTCTTTTCTCTTACCCATCCTTATACCCTATGAAATTTTTTTAAAACTTAAGATGATAATAGAAATATTATTAAGGTACGCAAAGAAATAAAATCGTTAGTCTAGTGAAAACATGAAAATACTTTAAAAACCTTTTCTTAAAAACCCATTAGTAAGAATAGAAAAATTAGTTAGGTTCCTTGGGAAATAATTACCATATAAATCATAAATTAACCCTTAAAAATTGAATAAAAAAATTGTTTACTTCCATCTCTGGAGTACCCAATGCATTGGAGAGCTATAATGGTGCTCACTCGTCATATCTTGAGCTATAATGGGGATCAACCAATCATGTATTGATCTATAATGGGGATCAACACATATTATCTTGATATATATTGGTCTAAACCCATAATAAACATTTTAAAAGTAACATATCATGAATAAAACCCTTTAAAAACTTTTAAACCCATTTTTAAAACAGTTTTTGATATTAAAATATCCATTTCTTTTAAAAATCACTTTTAAAATCTATAATTCGTACATGTAATAATGAAACCATTTTATTTGAAAATAAATGTATAAAAATTAGGAAAGATACATTAAATAATTAAAGTGTCATGAAGTTAAGAAAATTATCCCATTTTATATAACCAAAAAACATTTTTTTACTTTTGTAATAGAGTTGAAAAAGAAACATTAAAAGAGGGTTTTTTAAAAGAATGTCCCTTACAAATATCATATCAATGAAGTGAGAATTAATCAAATGAAGAAATTATACATATTCACTATAAATCCATATAAAATGTGTGAAAATAAAATAAAATAAATTTAAAAGTCATTTCACACATAATATTATCATGACATAATCAAGAAGTATTTGTGTAACCCAAAGAATGGAAATTGGGATAAGAATTATCTTACCCTGTGTTCGAATTCATTCAAATATGTTCAAACCTAACATATAATAATTTAAATAATGTTATTAATTTATTAAATAACTATATTCACATTTATAATACCATATATAACCTTTTAATAACATCTTACCACCCATTCATTAATAATATTTCATTATTTTCATTGTTTTCAGGTTCTTTTGTTTTATGGTTTCATGGTCGGTTCACTTGTGTAATATTATGGATGTTCATGTAAAATGGGATTAGAAATATAGAATTAGAATGAAATAGTATTAACAAACTTCCAAAATTATTAATCAACCCATATATCATTTTTATTTCTTGTATTGTGGATGATTCATTTAAAAAAAATGTTAAATGATAAATGTTTAGTTTATTTTGGCAGTTTTTTCGAACAGCACAAACTTGTTTAATATTATTTAATGTTACGTATATATATTATTTAAATTACATAAAATAGGTTATTACAGACCTATTTAAATATGATTTAACCATAATTATACTTTTATGTCCATCCATGAATGCGGAAATGGAAAAAAAATCATTATCCATGGAGACGGTTAACCATTAAAATTTGGATAATGGTTTCATTTATTTGAATAAGAGGAGGTAATAAAAATGATGAATATAAGATATTTTATAAGGAACATAAAAATATAGTATATTAATTATTATGGATTTATAATTTATTTATGGATGAAGGAGGTGATGAGAAAATAGAATAATAAAATAAAATAAGAGAGGTGTTTTGAGAAAATTACCACTTAAATATCACCACCTTGAAGTGCCTTTTGAGGAACTTACATTTGGTCTTTTGGTGAGAATAAAAGAAACTGGATGTGGGGATATTTATAAAGATAAGTTTTTGTAGATGTTTGAGGATATTCAAGGATTTTTTAGAAAAAATGGGGTGGTATTTATACTTGAGGAGGGGTGGTTTTATGTGATTAAATAATGATTATGTTATATTTAAAGACAACCACATTGAGGTGGAATTAATTCACATGAATTTTAATGATAAATAATGTTATAAAGGTTGTTTAGGGTCAATAAATACATTAAGTACACATTTAAATTTTTAATTTTAAGGTATTTCAAGCCTTTACAATTTAATTTTAACCCGTTTCATTATTTTACATATACTGCGGTAAATATTTTTTTTACCATGATAAATTTTTTATGCCTAAAAATAAAAATGAACTTAAAAAATAATTTTTACACTATTATTACAATTATTGAATCAATTTTACCAAATTCAATTTATATAATTGGCAAAATTATATATAAAACTAAACCCATAAACACAATGAAAAAGCGGGTTTTTAGAGTGAAAAGTTTTAAATGTCTACAAAGTTTTTATATCTAATTTTAATGTGAAATTTATTTAAATGAACTAAATTGGATTGATTTATATATAATTGATGTAATTATACTTTAAAACCAAATTAAAATTTAATCTAACTATTTTAATAAATTAGAAGAAAACACATTTTTCAATTTAAATTTAGTATTTTTCACTATTCATAAAAAAATGAAACTTCTCTGAAAAATACCAAAATTTAACCCTAATATAATATTAATATTCATATTTTAAAATATATGTTTATTTTTTCAAATAAAATTTATAAAAGTTTCAAAAATTATATTTAAAATAGGTGCACTTTTAAAAGGGGACAAAATTGTCTTTTAGAAAAATATAGATTTTTATACTTAAAATTGGATTTATTCCTATATTAATCCTATAAAACTTATTGGATGAATTTTGAAAAATAAATTTGAATATATATTGTATAAATTTCATTAATATATTTCACTAATAGTGATCAATTTAATTTAGTAATACTAATAAATTTGAAAAAATTATTCTTTCGGTACTTGGGTTGTTACAAGATATTACTATATATTCTAAGACTTAGGAAGAGCATGAATATCACAAATGTTTTTTACTAAAGACCATAATGAAGGATAATATATATTAAAATTTTAAAAAATATGAATTTTGGCGATATAAAGTTTCATTTTTGGGTCATATAATCTCAAGCGGGGGTATATTAGTGGATCTATTAGTGATAGAAGTTATTGAACATTGGCCTAGACAAACCACTATGACTGAGATCTATAGTTTTCTGGGTATGGATGGATATTATTGATTATTTGTGAATAATTTATCAAAACTACCTAATCCAATCAATATGTTAACTTAGAAGGGATTTAAGTTCCTTTATACTAATGAATGTGAAGAAGAATTCAACCAATTGAAGATAAGGTTCATAAGATGCATGTACTCACACTACCCTATAGTGGAAAAGGATTTTTGATTTACAGTGACGCATTAAAGAATGTATTGGGATATTTTCTTATTTATAATTATATTTTTATATCTTATGTCATATTCCAATTCGAGGTTCATGAGAAAAATTTTCTGAGTTGTGATTTGGAGTTAGTAGATCTAATTTTTGCATTAAAGATATGGAAGAATTATCTTTAAAGAGAAAGGTGTAAAATATTTAATGATTGTAAAATTTGAAAGTATACAATCACTCTTATATAGTTTAATATGATATATATAATTTTTTTGGACCTGATTAAATATTATAACTACTCAATTCATTACCATCATGGGAAAGTGAACAAGGTGGCTGGTGCTTTTAGTTGAAAGGATTATGCTAGATCATATATGATGAGGATAAAAAAAGATCTAATATTTTTGGATTTTAAAATGATGTACATGGAAATCGTGATGTAACGGGAGAAATATTATCTTTCTAAAATGAGTGTTTAACTATCTATCCATGTGAATATTAAAGTGTTCCAAAAGAAATATGTAGAGCTATAAAAAATGTGAGAAATATTCCCAAGTTCAAACTTTATTGTGATGGAATGTTAAGGCTTAGGAATTTAGTATTTGTCTCATCAATAATATACTAGAATAAGGATTTATTGTAAGAATCTCATAGATCGTCATTCTCTATTCATCCTGAAAGTACAAAGATGTATAAATATCTGAAAGGGTATTTCAAATCGGACAACATGGAGAAAGATTTTGTAGAGTATGTATCTCAATGATTTTTATGTCATAAAGTTAAGGTTGGGATACATAAGTCTAAGTGATTATTATAACCATTACCCATATTATAGTGGAATTGGGAAAACATCACCATGGTTTTCATCATTAGACTCCCCAAAACATTTAAAGGACATAATAATATTTGGGTAGTAGTCAACCACCTTATAGAGTAATCACATTTCATTTCTATCAGAGAATGTTTCTCTCTTAATCATATTTCCTAGATATAAATTAATGAAGTGGTAAGGTTTTATATAGTACCACATTCTGTTGAATCTGATCAAGATTTTAGTTTTACCTCAAAGCTCTAGTAAAGTCTTTAGAAAGATCTGAATATGTAATGTTATTTCAGTACTATATATCATCCTCAGATAGTTTTCAATCTGATAGAACCATTTAAACTTAAAAAACATGCTAATATCATGATCTATAGATTTAAAATTTGGTTGTAATCAACACCTTCCTATTTCTAAATTCTCTTATAACGATAGATTTCACTTGAGCATTCAAATGGCTCCTTATGAATCTATAATATGGAAAGAAGTGAAGAACTAGAACATGTTGGGATGATGTTTGAGAAAACAATATATCTATACTTGAGATATCTAATGAAATGGTAGAGAATTTTAGAGGTATTGAGTAGCACATCAAGGCAACTCGGAGTCGAAAGAAGAGTTATGCTGACAATCGTCAGTGAGATTTGTAATTTAAAGTTAGTGATATGGTATTTCTATGAATTTATCCATGGAAGAAATTTATGAGATTTAGAAAGAATTGAAAAAATGAGTCCTATAAATATTGTACATTTCAATATTCTTGATCGGATCAGGATGGTTTTTTTATTGCTTGGCGCTTCCACTGAAGCTCTCTTAAGTTCCTGATATGTTCCATATATCTCTTTTAAGGAAATAAAAACTGAATCCTTCAAATGTAACAAACTCATAGTTTATACCAATGGATAATTATATTTTCTATGAAGAACAACCAGTGGAAATATTATATTTTAGAGATAATGTCCTACAAAATAAGACTACTCACCGAGTTAAAGTTCTCAATAGGAATTAGAAATTTGAGAAAGCTACATGAGAACCCAAGGATGTGATGAAGCAAAGATATACTCATTTTTTATATCAAAATGATGAAATTTTGAGAGATAAATTAATTTTAATGGGTTTAAAATGTAACACCCTAAGATTTTATAGGTATTTCCTTTGAAATAAACATTAGATATTCGAAAGCTTACTTTACATGCAACTCCGAGTCTAAATGAACCTTTGTGATATAGTATACCTTTATAACCTAGCTGTTATACTGGAGAGTATGAATAAGAGTAATCAGATTATGAAATGTATAATTTTTTTTTCCAAAATAGAAATGTATATATGAATTCATAATAAATAATCATTAAATTATTAATAAAGACATTTCATGATTAAAAGACCTAGTTTTCTGAAGAAATGTATTTTTCTAGGTGACATAAATTTTATATGAACAAATATATGGATCAGTATTAAAAAGGGATTTTAATTAAATGTATTATTAATTTATTAATAATTATTCATACATTAGTTATATAATGGTTAGTAATGAATATAAAACCTTTTAAAGGTAAAAAGTGTTATTTTTCATAATTTTTTTTATGTGCGCAATGTGTTTTTATCAAAATAAATTAATTAATTAAATAAATATTAATTTTTATAATTAAAATTTTAGATCATATATTAAATAATATATTTTAGCATTGATTTGATAGTTTTTAATAGGTAAGTAATGAATGTAAATTCAGTTTTATACTTAAAAATGCAATTTTCTAAAGACGTGTTTTCATTAAGTTTTGTGATCTTATTTTTAAATTATTTTTTTACACTTACAGAAGTTAAATTTTATAAAATTTATTCTATATTTTTAATCACAATTTAAAAAAATTTCAATGATACCACTTTTAGTTTTTTCATAAAAAATAGTAAAAATATTAAAAGTGTTACCACAGTTGGAGTTAAAATGGGTTTATCAGGGGGTAAAATAAGAAATAACGGTAAAAATATCTATTAAACATTTATAATTATTATTGGTTGAAGAAATTTATACCCTATATTATCTTAAATTTTAATACTTGTCCATTTAGTTCCACTTTCACATGAAAATGACTTTATATTATTTTCATATTTTAAGTAATTCCATGTGTTTCCTCTCCCTCGCTTATAAAAGGGAACCTCCTATCCTACCTTATTTAATAATTTTTAGCCTTAAATATTGGAAAATAACTACCCAAAAATCATTTTATATTCCTTCCCTTAATACTATAACCCCTATTATTCTTTCTATAAAATGAGAAATAAATGTATCACTCATATGTACATGTGGACTACCACCTCCATGTAGTGATATGATTCATTTTCCATAACTACCTCACATTAATGGATATAATGATGGTTTTAATAAATATACATTATATGTATGATAAAATTATGATTATAAAATTATAAAATATCATTTATCTTTCTTTCATTATTTTCATTAGAAAATTAAAACAGTGTTCATGTGTACGTATGGACTACCGTCTCCATGAACAGTGTAATTAATTTTTCTATCTCTTTATTTTATGGAAAATTATAAATATATTTAATGAATATATATGATATTTATATAATTATTTAAAATCTATAGATTATGGAACCATGATCAAGATACAAGGAACATAACAACTGAATCGAACATACATGAAAAACAAAACAGTTATCACCTAGAACAGTGATTTTAATAAATAAGTTTCAATGAAAAGGTGATAAAATTTTATAAGTCAAACATGTATGGTAATATAAGTATTAATATGGTTATATTATGGAATTATAATAAATTTAAATTTATTTTATGGGAGTTTATATCACTTATGAAGCAACTTGAATTTAACGTAAGAGTTTTATGTAATAATCTCACTTTTAACCGGGATTATTTTTGCTTGAATTTATGATAATGAAATTATGTGATATATCTCTAAAAAATATTATTCCATTTCTTATAATTTAGTTCTTTGTAGAAATTTAATTTTTTTACTTTCATTTATCTCTCTCCATGTACTTAAAAATTTGAAAGAATTTTTTTAAGGAATACCGACATTGTTTTTTTATTTGGTCATTAATATTTTTCTTTCATGCACATATTTTCATTAAAATGTTTTCAAGAATTATTTTTATATTATAAAATGATTTATTAAAGTAATTTTTATCTATGTTTGATTTTTTTAAAAATTAAATATTAATCTTCCTGACAATTTTCGAACAAGGCACATTTTTCCTTTTTACCGAATGTGTGAAAGGAATATTAGTTTTAATGTATACCGTACGTATGAATTTTACCACCATCCTGACCACTAAATTATTTAAATATTTTTTTACAATTTACCATGTTTATTTAAAAAAATCCTTAATATTTTGGATTTTTTTTGATTTTAAATATGTGATTTCAAAATAAAAAAGGAATTTCCCTAAAGAAATATTCTAGTGATCTTTTAAAAGTATTTTTAATCTTTGATAACATCCTTTGTTGTTACTTATTCTTAATTAGGGATATTATTCTATGATACCATCCTTATTATTCTTCTGCATGTTTTATGATTATGATGATGAAATAGTGATGACGCCTATTTTTTCACAGGTTAAGCTATGATAAAATGATAAATGTTTTCATGATACTATTGCATATATATAAATGGATTTCAATTACGAGATGGGTGGTTCTATTATAGACCTCCAACACATTGGGTAAATATTAATGCTTTATGAGGTCAGAGGGTACATGTGAGGTTATCTCAATCCCAAAATAGGGTACAAAGGTTGTTATCCCATGCCTAAAAAGGGTACACAGGAAGTTATCCCAAGCTAAAAGAAGTATAGGGGTGGTCAGACCAAGACTAACAGGTGATTAATGTATTAATGGGTATCCTTGATATAATATTTCTATGATTATGATTGTGTCACTATTTTATGACATTATCTTTTTCCAATGCTATGCTCTCATGGATCAGGTTCTTTGATTCCTTTATGATTCATATCTTATGAACTGCCAAGACTTATGTCATGACTCGTGATTATGATATATGAATTATTGGGTATGATTTTAAAATTTTAATATCATATAATCATACCCTTATTCTCTACATAAAAACAATCATTGATTGATATCTACCTTTTTTACCCTTACCGAGCATATGATATCATCTTTTATTATGTTTCTTTTTTCCTGGGATATGAAGAAAAGTTTTAAGCATGATATGTCTCAAAAGGGTTTCAATTATGAAGAACTTGGTGGAAGATGATGTAGATATTTTATGTACAAGTTATTTTATGTATATAAGTTTCCAAAGACACTAATAATTTATGGTTCTAGCATGTATCGTAATGATATATAATGTATATTCATCTAATAAGATGTAATATTTATGTATACAATGTTTGAGTAACCTAAGATATCATATCAATTTATGAGGAATGAAAGTCACATTTAATATTACAAATCAACATATGGTTGCCTATCAGTGAGAGCAAAAATATGAACTTTCAAAATGAATTACTTCCATTATATGAGTCTTACTACCTATTCCTGAGGTATATTTATCTCAATTTTTTGGGAAGAAACTCAAAATTAAAGATATTACTATTGTTCAGGAACATGCTCATGTATTTCTTGAAGACTTACTCAATCTTTCCCTGAATCATGATGTTTATTTTTAATAGAACTCAAACCTAGTTCTATGCTTCTTTCAAAGATTATTTATAGAATGGACCCGATTGAGTTTCAAGAATTGAAGAAGAAACTCTAAAATAATATTAAAAAGGGATTCATATTCTTGAGTGTGTCACCATGAGGTTCACCTTTACTTTTTGTAAGAATAATGATTATTTAATGCATCTTTGAATTGATTATAGAGAACTTAACAAGATCCCTGCTAAGAATAAGTATCTTTTACCCTGTATTGATAAATTGTTTATTCAACTATATGGATCTCAATACTTTTCAAAGATGTATCTTCATTCTATATATCATCTATAGAGGGTTAATAAGGAGGATATACTAAAGAAAACCTTCCATATGAGGTATGATCATTATGAATTTAGAGTAAGGCTATTTGGACTTACCAATTACCCCATTATCTTCATGGATCTAATGAATAGATTCTTTATATATTTCCTCAATCAGTTTTTGATAGTCTTTATAGATGATATTATTATATATTCAAAGAGAAAGGAAGTGCATAAAGATCATTTGTAGAATTTTTGAAGAACTTGAGGAAGGAGAAACTATATACCAAATTTACCAAGTGTAAATTTTGGCTGTAGAAAGTTTCACTCTTGGGTAATATAATCTCAAGAGAGTGTATATCAATCGACCTTTCAAAGACAAAAGTTATTGATCAATGGACTAAACCAAACATGGTAACTTATATATATAGTTTTCTTGGGTTGGATGGATATTATTGATGCTTTCTGAGGGATTTATCAAAGAAAACTAATCCAATAATCAAGTTTACATGGAAGGGGTCCAAGTTTCTATGGATAGACGAACGTGAGGAAAATTTCAAAGAGTTGAAAAAAAGTTTGGTCAGTGCGCCTATCCTCACACTACCCTACATAAAGAAGGTTTTTTATCTATAGTGATTCATATTGTTGGTCGGAGTGGATACTCAAGAGGGGGGCGGGGGAATTGAGTTCCAATTAAAATTTTCTGTTAAAAACAATGTTTATTAAAATCCCCCTATTTCAAAAACAGATTAAACTGTAGTGAATTTATACAGATTATAAAGGTTCAATTAGTTTCCCAAAGATTGATTAGTTATCAGTTAACTTAATCTTATGCTTAAATTAACTTTTGAAACTAACTTACTGGTTTATAATAAATATAAACACTTGCGAGTTCAACTATCAAAGTAGCTTTGAAAATAAATTATATTTCAAATTAATAGCAGCGGAATATGAAATAAATATGTATAGTATGGATATAGTATGTAGCTACAAACACAGAGAATTAACCAAGAGGTTCAGTCTCAAGCTGAGACTTAGTCCTCTCAAAAGTTTATATAAAAATGATCCACACCCTGGATCGAGGTTAACAACAGTGAACACACTGTCCAGGTCACAAGACCTCTACCACAGTTCTGTGTGGGAAAACAAACAACAGCTTAGAGCTGTCCAGGTCTCACACGACCTCTACCACTATCCACAGTGGGAAATGAAGTGTAAAAAGGTTTGCTGAGGATTTACAGATCCTCCAGTGAAAGTACAGGAGTCAGTTTGTGTGTTTAATATAGCAGATAACACACACGGCTCAAAATGTAAAACAAATGTATCACATAGCAGAGATGTAGAGTTTAGAAATGGCTCTGGAGATTTTAGTGTAGCTCTGGACTCTTTTGTATTTGGTCAGAATATATTCTGAGTCCTCTTCTCGTTTTTGTTTGAGAAGAAGAGTGTCGTATGCTTCAGGTCCAAAGGAAGTGAGATGTAGTCGATGAAGTTCTTCAATGTTCTTTTGTATGCACAAAACTCTTCTTGAGTAGGCTTGATTGTGTATGAGGTTCTGTTCTGCTTGGTTCTTTCTCCTCTTTCTTTCCTCTATGTTCTTCTTGTGTTCTTCTGTCAACTGTTTTCTTCTATATGCTTGCCTTTTTTGTTCGGCAGCAGAGTCTTCTTGTATTTATGTCACGTGCTTTAGAAGACAGAAAAATTTTCCTTTCCGCAGGTACGAGGTACGGTTTCCTGACATCCGACAACCTTTATTAATTAATTTACATAGCATTAAAATATACCTAATATGACCGTTGGTTAGATTAAATAAAGATAAAGATAAAGAAATTCAAACAGTTGTTTATGACTATCGATTAGTTCAAGTGATCGGTAGGTCATCAACATTAGTGAGTAATGATCGGTGACTCAGATAGATCAGCATCGGTCTGTCATCTGATCAGTGAGTCAGTTTGATCAGCATCGGTGAGTCATTTGATCAGTGGCTCATTTTGATCAGCATCGGTGAGTCATTTGATCGGTGCCTCATTTTGATCAGCATCGGTGAGTCATTTGATCGGTGACTCATATTGATCAGCATCAGTGAGTCATTTGATCGGTGGGTCATTTGCATCGGTGAGTCATTTTGCATCAGTGAGTCATTTGCATCGGTGAGTCATTTTCCATCGGTGAGTCATTTGCATCGGTGAGTCATTTTGCATCGGTGAGTCATTTGCATCGGTGAGTCATTTTGCATCGGTGAGTCATTTGCCTTTTGATATCGGATCGGTGCGACCGTTGTCCTTTGATATTGGATCGGTGCTTCCGATGTCTGTTGATATTGAATTGGTGCTTCCGATGTCTGTTGATATTGGATCGGTGCTTCCGATGTCTGTCGATATTGAATCGGTGCTTCCGATGTCTGTTGAATCCAGAAGACGTCCAAAATACTTTGTAAGTCAATAAGCATAGACAAAAACATGATAACAGATTGTAATTAAGTTTATGAGAAATCAAACCAGATTAAGCATTAATGGTATGTGATGATTTGGGATTATTAAAACATCAATCATAGACATGAAATCAACAATCTTCCAGAGGGCTCAACACATATAATAAAGGACTAAAACAATTTCTTATATCAAATGATATGATGATAGATTATAACTCATATTAATTGAAAATTCATGATCAAAATTACCCAACCCATGATTTGGAGATGGAATCAATTTGCATTAAAAATATAAATACATTATCTTTATAGTGAAATGTGTAACATATATATATATCATAAAAACATAAAGTGTATATTCACATAGAAATAAATAAATATGAACTAAAGGAGATGGTTGGAGTGGATTAAAGATTATGATATCCCAATACACTATCACCCCAGTAAGGTGAACAAGGAAAATGATGCTCTATGTCAGAAATACCATGCTATTGTGTCTATGATAAGGATTGAAAGAGATCTAATACTTATGGATATAAAAAATATAGATATTGAAATCTTGAGGAAAGGGGAAATATCTTATCTTTCATAAATTAATTTTCAACCATACATCTATTTGAGGAGTAAAGAGGTGAATAGGAGGATGTGGAACTGTAGAAGAAGGTGAGGAATGTTCCCAAGTTCAATTATTATTGTGATAGAATGACAAGGCTTAGGAACCGAGTTTGTTTCCCATCAATTCTAAACTAGAAAAAGGGTATTTTTGTATAAATGTCATATTTTATCATTATTTATTCATCCTTTAAGTAGGAATATGTATAGAGATATAAAAGATTATTTTCTATTGGGATAACGTAAAAATAGGTATTGAAGAGTATGTATCTCGATGCATGGTATATCGGAAAGTTAATGTAGAGAGATAAAAGTCTAAGTGGATGTTATAACCAATACCCATTCCAGAATGGAAATGGGAAAACACTACCATGGATTTAATATTGAGATTCCCCAAAATATCTAAATGGAACAATTATATTTAGGTTGGGGTCAAATCCTTTTTTAAATTAGCACATTTTATTTCTATCAAAAAAGATGTTACTCTTGATTGTGTTTCCAATATATACATCACGGAAGTGGTAAGATTGCATTGAGTACCACAATATATTATATATGATCAATATATGATTTTTACCTTGATGTTTTAAAGAATTATTTAGTAGATGTTGAATATGTGATTGAGATTTATTACTACATATCATCCTCAGACATATAGTCGTCCTAAGAGGTCCATTTAAACATTAGTAGTAATGTTGAGATCATGTTCTATGGATTTCAAAGGTTTTTGGGATAAACACCTTCCTTTAGTAGAGTTTTATTAAAAAAAAGATTTCACTCAATAATTCAGATGGATCCTTATGAATAACTCTATGTAAGTAAGTGTATAAATACAATTTTTTGGGATGAAGTTAAAGAACAGAAACTATTGGGACCTAAGCTAGATAAGGAAAAGATAGATAAGGTTAATGCTATTTAGAAACATGTTAAGGTATCTCAGAGTCGATAGAAAAGTTATAATGGAAATAATCATTGAGTTTTAGAGTTTGAAGTTGGTGATAAATTATTCATATGAATATATAATTATAATAAGGTTATGAGATTTAAAAATAATGTAAATATAAGCCTTAGATATATTGTTCATTTCAAAATTCTAGATATTATTGGGAGAGTTGCTTAACTCTTAGCACTTCCACAAAATCTCTCTCAAGTTCATGATGTTTTCCATGTATATAACCTAAGTAAGTATGTAATTGATCCTTAATATGTTCTAAACTTATAGATCATACCATTGGATCATGATCTCTCTTATGAGGAATAACCGATGGAGATTTTAGATCGAAAATAGAAAGTGTTTTGCAAAAAGAACACTCACCTAGTCAATGTTTTGTGGAGAAAACATAAATTTGAGGAAGCAATATGATAACCCAAGGATGTGATAAGGTATAATTATCCTAATTTGTTTGAGTGACATAATTTTGAGTTTGAAATCATTATAAGGGGTATAATGTAACTCCCCTAGATTTTATAATATATATATTTTTAAATAAAATTGAACTGTTTGATGTCTTGATTTACACATAACGTTGAGATTATGTGAATAATTTTTATAAATTATAAAATAAATAACATTATATGGTATTTAAATTAAATATAGTTATTGTAAATAATTTATAATTTATTTTGGAAATATTATTGATCCAAAAAAACTATTTTGAAATAATTTTTTAAGAGAATTTTATCATGGATGTTTTATTTGAAAGATGTTTTATTTTATTTAAAAATAAATCAAGAATATTAAAATCATAAAAAAATATTTTTTATACATGAATAAAATGAGTTCATTGGTCATTAATTGGTTATAAATGAAAATAGAAGCATTTTAAGGTAAAAAAGAGATGTTTTAAAAAAAAGAGATTTTATGCGTGCAATGTGTTTTTATCTTAATAAATTTAGATAATTAATATTTGTGAATGATTGTAATTAAATTTATAGATTATATATTCAATAATTTTTTAAAACATTCATCTAATTCCTTTATAAGGAAATGAATGATAATAATTTATTTTTTTGGCTTAAAAAATCATTTTTCAAAAAAAAACTTCCGTTTCATTTTGCATGATTATTTTAAAATTAATTTTAAACACTTATAGAAATTTAATTTGATAAAATTATTTCCATATTTGTAATCAGAATATACTAATTTATTAAATATTTTAATTTCATTTTTGGACTTAATGAATAGTAACAATAGTAAAAAATGTGTTACCACGATTAGGGTTGAAACAGGTTTACCTAGGATCAAACTAAGAGATAAGGGTACAAATACCACATAAATTTGTATAAATATTTTTTTTGTGTATTTTTATACATTTTATTGTCTTAAATTTTATTTCTGGTACATTTGGTGCCACTTTCACAAGAAAGTAACTTTCTATTATTTAAATATTTTAGGTAATTCTATGTGTGTCCCCCCACTTATAAAAGATAACCTATTCTCCTCCCTTATTAAAAAACTTTGAGCACTTTTTTTTATCCAATACATAAAAAACATTCCTATATTCTTTTAATTTTTTTTGAGTGTCTTTTCATACCTAAGACCATCCTAATATGTCATAAGGTGTAATCCAAATGAAGTCTCTCAAAGAAAAGGTAATCACCTTTCCCGACTCTTTAAAAGTTTATTTATTTTTCTACTTCCTCTAAATATGTTTTATCCATCATAACATAATTCATCTAGTATCATCAATATACTGATATGTTTTTATGATTATGGTAAAACCATTTTTCATCTTCATTCTCATCCAAGGGTAAATTAAAGCATCGCTTGTGCATACATATAGACTATAATCTCCATGAAGCGATGTATTTAATTTTACATCACCACCATTCATGGTTACTTATTATGATACATTTAAGGTTTATATATGATATTTATGACATAATTATAATTTTTTAATTATAATATCTTATCTACATTCTTACCTTATTATATTTTGGAAAATCACAAAGTTGCTCATGCATATGTGTGGACTACCACATCCATGAAGTGATGTGATTTTTTTTTCATTTACATTTTAAATGGATAGAAAGAAGGGTTTATTTAATGAATATATATGATATTAATGAAATATTAATGATTTTATAATGATGAATAATATTTAACTTTCTTTCATTCTATCCATTGAAAAGTGGAAACATCACTCACACGTACATACATACCACCATCTCCATAAAGTTATATAATTAATTTTTACCACTTTTTTTTTATGAATGGATATAAAAGTGTATAAAATGAATAAATATAAAATTAATAGAATGTTTTATATTATATATATGATGAAACCATAACCGAGGTGTAAAAACCAAAACCATCGAACTGAAATGCCTATAAAAAACAGACCAGTTTTCACCCGAATAATGATTTTAATAAAGAATTGTCAATAAAGGGGAAATTTCAATTTATAAGGGACTGATATATAGTAATATATATATATATATATATGAATATGGTTTTCTATATATTTATAATAAATTTATATTTATTATACAGATGGTTTGAACATATATGAAGAAATGTGAGATTTGGGGTAAGGGATTTATGTTATAATCTCATTTCTAATTAAGGATGTCTATGTTAAATTTACATTAAGGGAAATTTTATAATCCTTATCCTTTAAACCCATATATTTTCTTCACCTATGTTTATTTACATGGTTTTCATGTTTTCCTTTCATTCACCTCTCTTTGGTATATAAAATGATTGAGAAAATATTTTTAATAAAATCGACCTATATTTCTTCTTTGTTTAAATTTTTTTTTCTTCCATATGCATGTTATTCAAAAAAAATGAAGAATATTTTTTTATGATCAAATTATTATTTAAATTTTTTTTAAACATATTTTACTTTATTTTCAATTTTTTAAAAAGAATCTTCTTATTAATTTCCAAATGAGGTGCTTATGAGTTTTTTTTTACAAAAAAATGGGAAAGGAATATTTATTTTAATTTTTAGAGAATGAATTAATTTTCTGACCCTAATAACCATTATTTAATTTGAATATTAATTAAATTTTTCCATGGTTATTTTCAAATAAATTAGTTTTCTCAATATTCTAGAAATTGTTTAGTATTAAAATACTGAAGGAAAAATATATTTTCCCATCTTTACAAAGAAATGTTCAAATACACTTTAAAAGGTATTTTTCATCTATGTCAATATCCTTTGTTGTTTATTATGCTTCACCAAGGATATAATTGAATTATACCATTCATGTTCTTTCTTTGTATGGTTTATGATTATGTAATGATGAAATGTTTTTGAAGCCTCTTTCTTTTTCATGGGTAATGATATGATGAAATTGTGAATGTTTTATGATCTTGTGACACATACATGTATGGATTTCATTATGTGATGGTTGGGTCTATTAACCCCTTATAATTAGTTAGGTAATATTATATATACATATATATCATGAGATGATGACGACAAGAATAGACGTGATTTTGAATTGCTAAGTTCACTTTTTGATGTGTAGGAATGATTGTTTTTAGATTTGATCACAAGATTATATATGGACATGATTGTGAATAACTATATTAACATTTTTATGTGTGAGTTTTATTACTTTTAGTTATGATCACAAGATTATGTGTGGACATTATTGAGAATATCTATGTTCACAAGATTATGATTTCCTATGATTATAATGCCAAATTTTTATGATATAAATATTGATTGATGATCACTTCTATGACACCTATATTAATCATACTTCTAGATATTACTTGATTCTAGAGTTTATGATCTAATATTTTCTGGGTATAAATATTTTACATTGATAAAATTAACTTGATTATGTTATCATACCTTTATAACTATCTTATGTTCTCTTATGATTGATATCTCCCATGTTCACCCTTTCTAAACATCTAAGATCACCCTTTCTTATGTTTTAATTCCCCATGTTTTGATGGAATGTTCTATGTATGATATGTTGATAAGGGCACTAATATTATGAAATTTGTAGAATTTGTTGAAGATATTTTAAGAAATAAGTTTATTATGTATCTAGTATCCAAATACACTAAACCTTTATGGTCCTCGGGTATGTATAATTTTGAAATGTATTGAATATTTATCTAAAATGATATAATATCTATGTATGTTATGTTCATATTTCCTCATTGGGCTTTAGTGGTGTAAATAAATTGAGTTGATTTAGTATTAAGGTTAAGTATTTGAGGCAGTGATTAGTAGGATTCCTGAACTAGTTAACTCTGTATTTGATTTTGGAGGTGCAATGAGAGAATGGGTAAATGATTTTGGTTTAAAGATGTTGCCCATGTTGGTGGGTGGTTGTGTGATAATCCATGGTATGGGTGAGAAGATAGGATTACCGAAAAGAAATAAATGTATTGCCTATAGATATATAAGTTTAACATATGATATGAACATGTTCAAGTGTTTAGTCATGTAATTCTAGGTTCAATGATGTGCTACTCATGGAGGAGTGATTCGGGTTGCGTGGTATGGTGGTATGAGAGCATACACCAATTTATTTTAGATCATATTTAAGTAGTGTGATCGGGTGGTGAGGGAAGTCATATGGTGGGGAGTTCACTATTAGCCATGGAGGGTGTTCCCCTCATTATAGATAAAAATTTGAAGGTCTCCATTCCCGCTCCTGCGACGACTTCGACTGATTTATTCGCGGTTTCCCTACTCTCTTCTTCTCTAGCCCATGTTCATCGTCTTCCTCCTGAGTCACTATAAGGTCACAGACATCGACCTCCAGAACGCTTGGGGAACACACTGGTTCCTTGTTTATTTTCCCCTTTATTGTTGCAGGTTCTTCGTTCCGATTTGACGTTGATTTCTTCAGGTTCAGACATGGGCACAGTAGCGGATCGCTAGTCTGGCTCGATGGTATTCTAGTTTATTCTCATTTCTAGTTCTACAATCCTAAAAATCTCCTCTGCTATTTTTTACCTTTCCCTTTGCATGCGACTCCACGATAGTCAGGTTCAAAGGATGATTGAGTGATTTGGGATGGTTTTGGTGATTCTGATGATTGAGGTACTGAACCAGGTGGTTGTGGGGTGTGGTTTGCAGCTCACTTGGTGCGACATGGTCTGTGACTGGCCCCGACAGTAGTTCTTAGTATTGGTGGTGGTGTAGGTTCGTCCCTCTGGTTCTCGTCTGTCAGCTCTCATGGTTACGGTCCTCGGTGTGGTGTGTGGTTTGGATGGGAGGTCTCAAATGTGGTGGTGGTGATGTGTCCTAGGAATGGGTGATGTGTGCAATGGATTAACGTAGTGTATGGAATCAAGAGATTTAATGACATGTGCATTTTTATGGTGAACGAGTTGGTCATTGGTTCGTGGTTGATGTTGTTTGGTTTCTTCTTTTGGGCAGGTTTGGTCTTGGATGCAGTTATGAGTCCAACGTTTTTATGATTCTTTTTGTGCCCATGGTGGTTCTAAATTAGCATAAAAGTGTTTTTATAAAATAAAAAAAAAGTATTAGAGGATTTTATGATAATGGTGATCAAGTCAAGGGTGGGTTTTCAATTACAATGATATTCTAATCTCTAATTTAATCAACTCTTTCTCTTATTAACTAATAAGTGAGAGGATCCATGATCATTTCCCATTTCACCCTTAGTTGAATCATGTGGGTGAGGATATTCCTTAATAAAATCTCATATTGGTTTACCCTCATTCTAATATATGATATAATATCACCAATTGACTTAGGTAATACCTAATATAGTCTCGTTCTTCCTAAAAATTTGAAAGTGTCCACTACCCCTCACACACGTACTGACAATTACCCGATACATCACCACTAAGCCTTGGTCTATGACATCATATATAAACCACGAAATAGTTGAGGGAGATGATGGATTATTATCAAAATAAATAATTTATAGACATAATTAAAACCAAGCATAGTCATATATGATAATAAGAATTGCTACAAAGTATTGAAACCAATTAATAAAAGATAGTGAATTTTATTCATTAAGGTGTAAAAACTCAAGCAATATAAAAGGAAAACCCCCTTAAAAAATCACTCAAAATATTACCACTCTATATGAAGGGTAATAGAGAATAATGGGGAATAAATGGGCATCATAGAAGAATGAAAATGGAAAATGAGAATCAGAAGAGAAAAGTAAAATTTCCCTTCTAGCCTCTGTTATTTAAAAGTTTGCATATTTTTTCCTTAGATGCTATTGAATATCAATAGAGTTCCTTCTTAAATTTTCTTATTTATTTATTTTTCTTTATTATCTTAAATTTTATTCCTTTTAGACACTTTTATGAAAAGTTATACTTTAATTATTGAAGCTCTTTTTTATATCCAAAAAGTGTATTCATCTTCTTCCAATTTTATGTGTGTATAGACTGCCTTAATGAGATATTATTTCCATGAAATTTAATTTGGACATGATTTGTTAAATAATATTTCATTACCAAATTTAATTATCTAATTTTCAAATCTATATCTTGAGTTATGACCCATTTAATTAGGGTAGGTGATTTTTTTTCTGAGCATTCATCTTTAAAATTTGAATGATTTTTTTGGGCCTATTGGTGTTAGAATCTTCACTTGGTCCATTAAAGAAAATGAATCCCATAAACCATATTATCCTAAATTTAATAATTTTACAATTTGGATCAGTTTTGAAAAAGGTATAGATGAAACATCAAAGTGATAAAAAACTATTAAAATTACATAATTAAAATTTTTAAAAATTTAGTTCAAAATTCATCGAAAATAAAAAAATGATGAAATTTAACATTATATGAAAAAATGATGGGGATAATATCGTTAAAATACAAATGTAAATTATTAAAAATATCATCTCTATCAGTTCCCCCATTATTAGTACCTGGACTCCTAAACAAGTAAACATAGAAATCAAATCACATAAAATTTAAAACACAAAACCATGAGATCTACAAATTTAATACCAAGAAATGAAACATATCATGAATCCTAAAAGATAATTATTTAAATTTCTCTATTAAGTTCATTCAATTAATTTCCACTTTATTTATCCTCTTTTTCACACAAAACACTTACCTCACATTAATTTTCCCTTATCACACAAATGTATATATTCAACAAAGATTTTATCCACTAAAAAAATGAAATATTCACCATATTATTAATAAATTCCTATATATCCACCCTATATGAGTCAAGTAATTTTGTTAATAATGGGGAATTTTTAGTGTCTTTTAGTGAATTTTGGTCAGTAGGGTTTAGGTGTTAAAAATTATAAGGCAGAATAAGAGTGTTTATATATTTTTGAAGCTAAATTATATGATTATAATTTTCCCTCAAGTATGTTATCCTTATCACTACCCTCAGTATCAATTAATCACCAAAAATATTTGAAAATTTAGTAGATATACCACACGTTAAATATTTTAACAGAAAAAATGATTTCCACTCAACTTCCTTTAAAATAAATAATTTTTTATTGATATTTTCAAATTCTACACAATATAATTTTTAAAGGTAGTGAAGGTGATATGAATTTCAAGAAGTTAATGTGACTTCCTAGACATTGCCATGAATGAAAAAAAGTTCTTTTCATATTTATAAAAAAATATTTTCTTGTAGTTTTCATGAACTACAGACCCACATTTTTTTAGAATTCTGATCAATAATCTCCAGTAAGGAATAAATTTTAGTATAAACACCTTTTTAGTAGAAAAGCATATTTTAAATGTTTTATTTTCCACCCAAATAATCACTAAATTATTCATTATACCACAATACTACTTCCCCTATACTTAATTTAAAATAAATCATGTATTTTCACTTCCAATGCAGGTTGGATAGGGAAAATCAGCTTGTAATTTGGCTAAATTAATAGGTTGTTCATGGCTATTAAGGGTTAATGGGATTAAATGAAAATGGAATTCTAGAAAAAAAGTATTATCTTTAAAGGGGGATTTTTAAATCAAAGAAGTTTCTTAATAATTTTCAACACAATTACCTCATGCTCTCATGTTTTTACATAAATAAATCAAATTTTGGTTAAAGAAAGCATTGAATGTTTCTATCAATAAAAGATATGAATGTAAATAATATGTAAAATGGGTTAATAATTCCTATAGTAAGGTTATTTTAAAGATAAAGACTGTTAGTTATTCCATGAGACTCAATATTTAGTTTCCCTTTCATGAAATTCTCAATGTTTTAAACTTGAAACAAAGTCATTTTTAGAATTAATTTAAGCTCATGTTCAGGGATTAAATTTTTTAACTCATTAAAATGGGTTTCAAAAATGGAAAATATAAACATTTTAACTAAAAAGTTTCAAAACAATACTGATATTAAAAATAAAACACATAAAAAACTGAAAAGGATACAAACGGTTTGATTTTTTTTACAAAATCCTAAACTATAAAGGTTCCCTCCCCCAACACTAAAATGATGTAGTGTAATTAATGAATTTGAGTAGCTTTAACATATAAGAAAATTTATAATTGCATATTAGAAAGCATGTAAATGTTAAGTAGATGTATAACCTGAATTATTGGAAATTCGATGTTGTGTTAATCTCATAATGTTTTCTCACTAAAAACCTTTAAGTAAGAAAGGAAAAGAAAAAATAAGAATTTTTTTGGCATAAAAAAATAAAATAAAAATAAAAGGGAAAGAAAAGGGGGGTAATTCTTAGTTTAATCCAGTAAGTGGCCCTAAGTTTTGATTGCCTATAAATAAGCAATTCATTCTGTTATCCAAAATTAGATGGTGGGTAAAATTTCTTTTATTTGAACTACCACACATTATTGCTTCCATTTTTTTGGATTTTACTTCTTATTGAGGTCCCCAAGAATATAGTACAGTAAGTCCATCCCCATTTCAATAAATTATCATTTTCAAGGTGAAGTTAAGAGTAAAAATTGGTACTTCTATTGTTATTTAGCCACAACTATTTTGGGTTTTTATTCTTATTCTAGGTTTTTCTATTTATGTGTTACGGTAATAGATTTATCAGTGGGGAATCCGTAGAAAAATATAACTTGAATGAAATTACAAAACTTTGAATTTAAATATATATTTCCCTTATAAATTGTATCTTTATATATTATTTATTCATTCATATCCCTGGGAAAATATTCATTTTATCTATTTAATAAATTTTAAATGGGTTTGGGGAGCTCTATGTACTTCTCATCAGGTGCATAATCTTTATACTTAATGGAATTCCATGTGATGGCCTAATTTAAAAAATTAAAACAAGTGGAGTTAATTCTAAATTCAATTTCAATAAAATTAAAATAAATTGAGTTCAAGAAATATTTATCTCCATGAGTTGGTTTATATTTGAGTGTTTATTCATTAGAAAGTTCTTCTTGGAGATATGTTATAGTCGATGAAGGTTGGTAGTTAGGCTCCTCCATATTTTCTTAAAATTATATCACTTAGGTTATTTATTATTCTATGTCTAGATAAAGGTACAAAGTTTATTGTTCTTTAAAGATACAAACATCATGTTAACAATTACCATCTTTAAAGGGATTTCTAGATTCCTCTAAAAAATATTGATCTTCTATAAGTGTATTAGTATGAATTTTTTCTCTGAGAATATTCTCTAACAAAGGTTGAGTGTGGGATGATGTTAGTAATTCCTTCAGTAAATCCTTACCCTCCTCATGTTCTTTAATATATAAAATGGATAGGGAAATATCTTCCACCACTGGTTTTTGTTTAGGTTTAGTTTTCTCCATTTGATTCTCTTGAGATACATAGATGTATCCAACTATCCATTCGATTTTTCTCTCTAGGTTCTGTATGTCATATCTAATTCCTTGCAATTGTTCGTCTTTACCATTGTAAAATTATTCTTGTTGTGGCATCTAAGTGTAATAAGTATATGAAGAATAATATTTTTAATAAATCCTAGAAAAATATTTTTTTCATAAAAAAATCCAAATCATTTACAAAATGTGAATAAAAATAGTAAGTAAAAGATTACATAGATCCCCGAAAATGATGCTAAGTTTTGATACACACCTGTCATAGGGTGTGGGAAAAGAAATTATTTTTTATTTCTTAATACAGTATAGTGGATGACTAGGGTTGTCTTTTTGGGATTACTAATGTTATTTCAATATATCTAAATGTTTTATATATTATAATATTCAAAAATTCCCTATTTATTTTTCTGATAAATTATGCTTAATTTTTTACAGGATATTGTGTGTTATATTAATGTAATATTCCATTTTGGAATGTTTTGGTTAAACTTTTGTTAACCAATTTTGAAGAAATTTTACTAATAAAAATATCATACAAGTTGATAAATTATCATACAATATGATAATTTATCATATGAACTATTATTTTTCATACACTAATAAGTTTTTTGTTTTTTATCAACATAAATCATAATATAGTCACATTGATATCTTCATAAAGGATTTCAGTTTCCATACTAAGTACATTATCCTACAAAAGTCTTACTTACGAGATTTATCATAAAAATAAAAATATTTTATAATGAGTTATGATTTTGGAAAAGGAAATTATCATAAGAATATCATTTTATCATATGAAATGTAAAATTTTACTATATACTATGAAATTTAGTATGCTAGTACTCGAAAAAGGGAATTATCATATAAATTATAGATTTATTTTATGAAGATAAAAACAACATAGGAGGAAAAAATTTATCTTAAAAAATAGTGTTTATAGTTTAATTATCATAGTAATATAATATTATCTTATAAAAGTATGAAATATCATACAGAATAGATTATCTTATGAAGTTAAAAATTTCTCTCAAAGTGAAAGTGTTCTCTGAAGTTTTAGGCATTTCACTAAGTCTTGTTAAATTTTGAAGATAGAAATAATATATGAAGAATATAATTCCCTATGAAGCTAAAGTATCTCAAAGTGAGTGTTTTAAGAGTATTTATTTACTCTTTTGAGGTATTTATTACTATTTCAAAAACAAGAGTGAATTCCACACATAATTTTATATTTATCAAAAATTATGATGGCTAGATAAGGAAAATAGAATTAAAAAATACATATTTTTCCAATAATTCACTAGTTCCAATGAAGATCGTCTTTATAGTGAAAAATGACTTCTACTATTGATTTTTTTATAATTGATGGTCACATGTGGGGAAAATCTTGTTTGTAGGATTATTCTACGTTCTATTGACCTTTGGAGTATATATGATGTTTTGAATTCAAAATTCTGGAGAAAAAAAGTTTTCTATCTGAAGAACACAAACATCAATCTGCTTTCCTGTATATATAGGCTATTCAGTATTCTTTATGAAGAAGAAATCATTGTTGCTTTTTTTATATTAATAACTTATCATCTATAGTCGAGAGACCTTCCGGAGCTAATCATTGAAGTTATATTATTTATCTATAAGAATATATCTTATTTTTTTCAGTTATATCTTTTAATTGTAATATTAATTTGAATATATTTTATCTTTTGTAAAGACCATGGATAGGTCCTGTGAAAGGGAGATTTTGGTAAAATCTCAAGGAACCCTTTTTTTAACAATTTAAAGTTTTTTTCACTCAACTATTTTGATCTTTGTGAAAAGGACCTGCTTAGTGAAAATCACTAAGCTCACAATGATATGGGCACTAGTAAAAATTTATTTTTTACATCCTCTTTATAACGTCTGTTATTTATAACCACCGTGAAAAATCCATTCATATAGCCTCTTCATGTTGTTTCTCTAATAAAAAACATGAAAAAGAAAGAACCATTCTTTATTATGTAGATTATTATATAACTGATATGAAAAATATAGTATCCATCTTTATCAAGTCAGTTATTAGAGAACCGATCTGATAAAGTAGATTTACCATGTCATTTATTTTATAACTGTCAAGATAAAGCATTGAGATTTACTTTATCATGTTGTATATTTTTTAAAAAACATGTTAAATATAATTTTTTAACTTGGTTTTGTATAACTAATGTGAAAAATCTGGAAAAAATATTGTATCACATCAGTTATTATATAACCATCATGATAAACCTTTTAAAATTTTATGATTTCACAATTTGATTTATTTCGGTGTTATTTGATCACAAAAAAGAAAACTTGTCTCTCTCATGTGTAAAAACCCTATACTTTTTTTGATGTAGTGGCCTAAAATATTGGTTTCCTTTCATTGTACATCCTCATGTTTCATCAGGTCATTTTTTTCATTATATTTTCTCATCTTTCAACTCTCAAGTAAGTCTCACACTTCGATTCTCTGAAGATTCTAGTCGTTCAAAGTCATGGGTTCCCTATCTCTATTTTTTGGATTACGTTTAATAAAATCTTGTATTACTACTTAGGTTTCATCAGCCTCATCATTTTACTTTTATATATAGACCTTCTCATTATAAATATCAGATTACCATCTTTATATACCTTATTTATCTGTTTGTTTAAGTGAAAAGGTGTGTATTTAATTGTATTTTAAAGTTATATGTTGGATCATAAATTTCAGCATTATATCTTAATGTCTTGGTGTTTCTACTATATGGAAGAGTTTTTACACTGAATTTTTTGACAGATTTTTATTGAAATTTAATGTAATATTAAATCAAACTTTCATATAAGAAACTTTGTTTTTGGTTTAGTGTAATTTAAATTATTTTCAATTCCTTATCTAACTATTTCAATTTTCATTTTTAATGCGTATGGTTAAGATATATTACAAATCCCTTTTATTGGTTTTGTCATATAACCATGCCTAACATGGTTGCAGATATACTCAATTTTTTATATGTTACATATAGAATAAATGATTTTCCTCAACGTATAGTTTCATAGAAATGTAAGTCTTGATGATATATTATATAATGATAGATGTTTCTCAATAATCATCTTACTTGTGGACTAATAGAAAACATATAACAACTTGGGTAAAATGTTAGTGACTAATCGTAAATTGTATATTTAGTGGAAAATTTGGTTATCATAATTAATTTTGTATAATATATATATATATATATATATTAATGTACATGATTTATTAAATAAAAACTCATAAATTTTTCATAATTATCCTAAAATCCTTATTATATGTTATATAATTAATTGAGTCACTTTGATATTTTTATATGTTTTGATTAGTGTTTTACATCCTATTTATAAATTATATTTAAACTTATACTCAATTAGTGTCTAAAATTTATAATTATACTTTTCAAATATGTATATATATATATGTGTGTATTTGTTTAAATTTTAAAGTTTTTTTACTTTGAAATGAACACATCTTTGACACAAATATAAACCTAGTTTGACTTGATTAATTTATTCTCAATTTTATCACCACTATATTCTTATGAAAACCTTTTATTTATTTGTTTTAGATAATAATGAGTTGAATTTGGATTATGGAACTTCGAATAAGTGATGAATATGAGTAAGGTGTTGATTCTTTTTTAGAATTTTCTAAACAAAATGTTCCAAAAAATGACAAGCTTTTCTGTCCATGCTTGAAATGTTTAAATGTAAATATGTTGAAAATAAAAGAGGTCAAAGATTATTTAATTTTTCATGATTTTAATCTGTGTTATAGCCGTTGGATTTGGCATGGTGAAACTGGGAAGAATTTCAAATCTAATGATGATGATGCTTTGTAAGATGATAACATGGATGAGATTGGAGAAATGATTTGTGATATTGAATAATAGGCAATTAAGAAATAACTGAAAATTGAGTGTCTATATGGTGATGCTTAAAAACCATTGTATTCAGGTTGTATGGAATTTATGGTTTTATCTTCAGTGTTAAGATTGATTAACTTTAAGGAAAAACATGGTTAGAGTGAAAAGAGTTTTACTCATTTGGTATAATTTTTGAAAGATACTCTTCCTAAAGACAATGAAATTCCTTATTCACATTATAAAGAGAAAAAATACTATGTCCAATTGGATTCGGGTACAAAAGATACATTCCTTCTTGAATGACTCTGTTCTATATAGTAAGGAATATGAACTTTTTCAAAGTTTCCTAATTATGGGACATCACGATATAAGTTTAAAGAAAAATTACATAATAATTTAAAAGTTATAGAGACCCCGTCCAAGGTATTTTGGTATCTTTCTATAATTACACATTTGAAACATGTATTTTCAAATTTACATGATGTAAAATTATTAATATAGAATGTAGATGAATGAATATTTGATGGAAAATTATGTCATCCAACTGATTTTTCACAATGGAGGAAAATTGATCAGCAATTTCCTATATTCAAAAATGAAGTTAGAAATATCAGACTTAGACTACACATGGATGGAATGAATCCATATCAGATCCTAAGTAGCACACATAGTTCATGTCCTATTTTATTGGTAATTTATAACTCATCTCCTAAATTTTGTTTGAAGTGTAAATATTTCATATTGAGTTTAATAATATCATGACCAAAACAACTTGGAAATTATATAGATGTTTTCTTGTCACCATTAATTGATGATTTGAAACTCTTATGGGGGGATGGTATTAGGGTTTATGATACTTATAAAATGGAATATTTATAACTACATGAAATGACTATGTTCACTATAAATGACTTCCCAATGTAGGGACATTTGTCTAGATATAATGGTAAGGGGAATAAAGAATGTCTAATTTGTGAACAATAGAATTCATATTATCAACTGCATCATGGAAGAAAAACATTATACATAGGTCATTGAATGTTTTTTTCTATGGCTCACTCTTATATAAGATTGAAAAAGGAATTCAATGGATCATAAGAATTTTATATTTCTCCAAAACCTTTATCTACTTATTAGTATTTTGAGAGGGTGAAAAACCTTAATGTGGAATTTGGGAAGACACATAAATCTGGTAATGATAGAAATATTTGTAAGAAATGATCAATATTTTTTGAGCTATCATAATAGATATTTCATGAGGTAAATCATGACATTGATTTCATTTATGTGGAGAAGAAAATTTAGGACAACTTGATTGTAACATTGTTATATATTAAAGGAATCGATAAAGATAGGTTGAATGCATGATTGGAGTTACTATTAATGGGAATATTATTAGAGTTAGCTCCCACTCCTTATAAAAGATAAATATTTCTTCTCCCAGCTTTTCATACATTATCTAATAGGGAGAAAATTAACTTTTTTCAGTTTCTTCATGATATAATAGTTCCATAAGGTTTTTCGTCAAATGTTAAAAAAATTATTTCTTTAAAGGATTAGAAGCTGAAAGGTATGAAATCTCATGATTTTCTCAAAATAATGCAACAACATCTACTAGTTTCATTGCATTGAATATTACCTATCTGTTTCATAATGACTATCATGAATGTGTGTTATTTTTTCAATTCAATTTATAAAAAGGTTATTGATTTTAATTCTTTGTTTTTTTTGGAAAACAAAGCAATTTCTATACATTTTCAATTAGAAATTTATTTTCCTCCATCTTTTTTTGATATAATGGTGTATTTAATTGTTCATTTGGATCAAGAAATAAAGCTGTGTGGACCTGTATATCTACATTAAATGTATCATTTTGAAAGGTATATGAAGACATTGAAGGGGTATATTAATAATTCATATCAACCTGAAGCTTCCATAGTTGAAAAATATATTTTTGAGTGTGGAGTTTTTTATAATCTATATGTCTATAATAGAGCACATTGGTTTACCTCCATCTCACCATGAATTAGTTACTTATGGGGAAAAGGGGATTCATGCTTTGAAAGTTAAGTATTTTTTAGGTGAAAAGATGTATAAAGTAAATTTATACATCTTGAATAATATATATTATGATCAACTATATATAACATTTCATATTAATGTGTTGAAACAATGTAATCCAAAGAAGAAAGATACATCGATTTTGAATTTGCATAAAAAAACTTTTTTCCATGGTTTAAAAAGACTGTTCTTGGTAGATCAGATGCATCAGAAACATTAGTATGGTTAGTAGGTTGTCCATGTTTAAATGTGATAACATGATATGGGTATGAAATTAATGGTTATATATTTTATACAAATGATCAGGACAATAGAACTGCAATTCAAAATAGAAGTGTAATGGTGTTCACAGAAGCGATGCATTTTTCTAGTTTTAAAGACAAAAACCCAATTTATTCATCAAGTGTATATTATGGATTCATTGAAGAAATATGGGAGGTTTATTATATTAAATTTAAAGTTACAGTGTTTAAATAAAAATGGTTTATCAGTAATAATAGTGTCATACAATATGAATTTGGAATAACACTTGTTAATCTAAATATATTGGAATACACAGCTGGACCTTTTATAATGGAAACACATGAAAAAAAATCTATGTTCTTGATGAATCCGATATGCAGTGGTCTATTATTTAACAAGGAAAAAACAATATTTCAGTGATGATAAACTTACTGAAGATGATTATTTATATGAGATCCCTACTTCTATGGAAATATTAACAGATAATAATGATGATCACATCATAGATATGTTTTTTTTCATATAGAACAATCATGATGAAAGAATTTGGGAAAAAAAATCCTTTAGTACATTAATAATATTACACGTAACATATGTTTATTTCTCATTTACTTTTATAAATTTAAAAAAATTTAGATATGTTAATTTTATTTTCATTATTAAAACATGTATTAAAACTAATATGTTAAAATGTTTGTTTATAGTAGTTTATTTTATTTAGTTTAACATGTTTACCGTTACATAACTTATCTATTTTTTTATTTTTTTGAAATACAATTATTTAAAATCTAATATGTTAAATAAAAAAAATATTTTATAAGAGTATATTAAAAAAAAAATCTTTTTTATGTAAAAATGATTTATTAGGTTAGACCATTTTAAAAATTCATTCACCATTTTTTGATTTGTTTTCATTCATTTACATGACATTTCATATATAATTATTTTTTTTCATTTTAGTTAACTATAAAAAAATATGAATAGTAATATGTTAAGTTTAATTTTGTTAACATTTGTGTTTCATAATTTTTTATTTTTTATTTACATTAGTATTTTAATAGTTGAATATATATATTTGTGTACTAATTGTTTATTACTTTTATTTGAATGATAATGACATATCAATCAACTTATCAAATACATACTTCTAGAGATGATCATAATTATACCTCTAGGGAGTAGCATGTACATGCTCATCTTGATGATCCCCATCCTTATTTACAAGAGTCATATACTCCCAAAAATCCAAATAATAGTTTGAGGGTTGTTAGATGTGACAACAAATATTTACCAAAACTATCAGTTTCTCATAGTTAGGACCAGAGGATAGTGGCAGAATTTGATGATAATGATATTCCAAGATGTAATAATACAAAATAATGTAAGTGTTTTGTATCATTTTAGGGTAAAACAAAAGTTAGTATTTTTATTAATGATTGGAGAAGTATTGATAAAGTCACACTATCTAAGTTGTGGGAGACCAATTTGGTAAGCTCATTTGTTATTGTTTTACTAATCATGAAATTTTTATAGTACTATATGTTTCCCCCCTTCTTATCAAATGACATGTGATATACCTAACACTAGAGGAATTAAGAGGAAATGTTTATCATTGGATGCTAGGATATAGAGGGATTTAAAATCAACCCTCATATCTAATTTCATTTTTAGGCATAGGAAGCATCATAATCTATGTGATATATATCCTTTTATAGAGAAAGAAATATGGAAGCAATTTGTTGAAAGTATAAGAAAATAATAATTTTTTGTAAGTTAAATGTAATCTTTTAGATGTTTTATTATATTAATTATCTTATTAACAATTCCTCTTTCTTAATTCATAGCAATCAACAAGATCTCATCAAGAGATCCAATATAGAAACTTATACCCTCATACTTTATCTTAGAGAAGGTATACTTTATTAAAATAAAAAATGATGGATTAGAATTTTTAAAAACTAAGAGTTGGGTCTTCAAGATCTAGATAGGTTTCCCCTACACCCCTAGCTAGAAATGAAAAATAGAAGATGTCTCCGATGATAAAAAAAGTGAAATATTTTATGGACGAATCGAGGGTTGTAGTTGAGAGGATTGTAAGATGTATAATTTATTTATTTAACATAATTATATTATTTATATAATCTTTATCATTACATATTTTTTCAAATAATTCATACAGGATTCTCTTGAGGAGAAGAGAACGCATGGGGTATTTGTAGTTGAGGGAAGGTAGGATATTTTATATGAAACATTGGGAAAGCCTGAACACCCAGGTCATGTATGAGGATACCTAGAAGGTGTATCAGTGAAAAAAGTGGTACCACATTCTTAAAATTCTATAATTGAGGGTATTTATAAAAAAATAGAATCATTGGAGGCTGAAGTTCAGAATATTAATGCGACGATGGAGGATAAGATCAGAGTGTCAGTACAGTCCATGTTTGTAGAAATGTAAAGAAAATTTCATACTATAACTCCCACTCATACACCTCCTCTAGTAGCTCCAACTCCTCTACCTCTTCCTACAGACCCCACTTTTTATCATACTCCTATACCCCTCCTCTATAGCTTCCTCAATATTGTAAGTTATATTTTGATGATCCACATTATTATATTGTTGAATATGGGATGATTTATTATATTGGATAGGTACCATTCATCATCAATAGTTTAATATAGAGCTTCATAGAATCATTGTATAAGATATTGTAGATATATCAACTGGAGTACTATTACCTATAGATTAGGAGAGGACAGTTGGAAAAAGTATTGACCACTTTTTAGTTTGGACATCTAGACTTCTATGACATATTACTATAGAGGTATATGTATATTTTATATTTTATTTCATTTTTTTTAACATTTGAAAGTTTATATATTTATATATTTATTTGCAGAAATAATTTAAAGGTAAAGAAATATTGCATAGACAACAAAAAATATAAGGGATATGAATTCAGATAGAGATGCTAGTAGTATTGATTGATTTTCAATATAATCAATTTTTTTGTTATGTGTTTATGAGATTAAAATAGCAACTAATTTATGTGTATATACAATGATCATGGGAATTTTGAAAAATGATATCACGAAGCTTGTCACTGATGATAAGTTGGGAATCAACACGATGAAAGTTTTTTTCATTTTATTTTTAACATAAACTATTCCCTATATTAAATTTATTGAAAATTTATACAAATTTCTATTTTTTATTAGAGTTCTTTATAAAATATGTGAGTAGAATGATAATATGGATGTATATGCATTTACGGACCCACAGTTTATTTCACCTAAAGTGTGAATAATGACTAAAGAATAAAGAACAATTTATATGATGAAATATTTGAATATAATATAATTACTCCGTGTTGGATGTTTCATTATCTTGAGATGTATAAAACATATATCTCACAATGTGTTATTTATTCTTTAACATAAAAATCACTAACATTAAATTTTATTTTATATCAGTGACCATTGGATGTTATGTATTTTTTTTCCAAGGGAGAATACACTTTACTGAATATTCTCTATCCATGGAGACGTGCAAGGAAATTTTAAGGTCGTATTGGAACTGTAAGTTTTAATTTATTAAAAGTTGTTTATATTATAATAAATTTTAAATTTATTTCATTCATATTATTTTATAATAGGGTATGGAATTTCTTTCGAGATAACATAAATAAAAAGAGTGTGAAGATAAAATATGTAAAATTAAAGGTGAGTTTTAATTTAAAATTAGTATATTTTGGATATATTACATAAAAATGTAATATTAAATTGAAAAACTCATTTAAACATAATTTTCATAAACAAGAAGGAATCAAAGAATGCAGATATTATGTGTTAAGATTTATGTATGAAATAATTACAACTAAAACAGTTAGAAAGTTCAATAATGTTAGATTTATTTATAAACTATTCCTTAATATTTCATTTTTTTACTAATTAAACATGTTAAATAATTTGATTTTAATTTGTGACTCTATCCCTTATAGTGCACAAGATTTAGCACACTTTCAAGTGGAATAAGAAAATAATTTTAAATGTTTTATTGGATTTTATTTTATTTTTTATTAATATTGTAATTTTGAAAGTTGTAACTGTAAATGTTTATTTTCTAGTTTTTTTGGTTGTATTTTAGTTTTTTAGTTAATATTATAATTTTTAATGTGTAATTGTAAATGTTTATTTTCTAGTTGTTTTTATGTTGTTTATTCTTTTTGTTGTTTTTGTTTGTTTTTTGTTTTGGTTGGTAGTGAAGAGTAGGGATTAAATGAAATAATTTTAAAAAAAATCCACATCAGTTATTTTATAACTGATGTTAAAAACTGATAGTAATGGTTTTTTACATCAGTTATTTTATAACCAACATGGAAAACAATTTTTTACATCAGTTATTTAATAACTGATATAAAACCCTTTATCTCAAAGTTTTCTACATTGGTTATGTAGGAACCAATGTGGAATAGGGGTTTTTACGTTGGTTCTTAAATAACTGACATAAAAAACCATTCATCTAGAATCTTTTCCACATCAGTTACATAAGAATCGATGTGGAATAGGGTTTTTACATCAGTTCATAAATAACGGACGTAAAAAAACAAATTACATGATATATTTACAATTTTCATTTATTTTTAACTGACATTAAATACACATTTACAATGTTACCTTTAATAATGACGTCTAATAACCAATGTAAAAAAGTAAAAAAAACCAATATTAAAAATAATTTCTACACTAGTGGGACTAGGGGATTCATGTACCATAAACCACTATAAATCCTTCTGTTTTTTTCTTCTCTTTTATATTTTTATTTTCCACTATCATTTGATAAAAGAGTTAAGATACGTTCAAGGGACATTTTGTTGGTGTCAATTTTTTTTAAGAATTCAATCCACCCCACCCCCTTGATTATTTTTATAACTCCCTCCATTCAACAATTGGTATCAAATTTATAGATTCTTGAGTTATCAACTCTAAAATTTAGAATTCATAAATATAATTTTCAAATAGTAGTAATGGATGAAAAATTAAAGGGAATATCTATGATCGTAGCATCATATTTCAATGGAGAAAACTATGGGTGATATAAGGGACATATAATTATCTATCAAAAAAATATTAGTCTAAAAGTCTATCTGAAGGTTGTTAAACCCTATGAAATCCCCAATATTAAACCTAAGGCATGGTATGCTACTATAGAATCCCACTATGATCTAAAATATAATGATATGAATGTTATTATATGTGTAGTTGGTTTAAATTATTTCAATAGAGTTTCGTAAAGTGATATAGCATATAAAATGTTAAAAACTATATTTGTAGCTTATAAAGGTACTAATAATGTGATACAACTTAGGTACAACACTATGAAGCTAAATTTTGATTAATTTATAATGTTTAATCGTGAGGTGCATCACTCAAATGAATATAATGCTGATTGAAATTATAAACAATATGGTTTCCTTAGGACCTCCTATTCCTAAACTTGAACAAGCCTATAAATTTATTAGAGTTATTCCATACAAATAGAGTTTAATCTTAGCTACCATTAAACAATCTATTGCTATGAAATATTTAAAAATAAAAGATATCATTCGAACACTCGTGATGTATGAAGAAGAGATAAAAGTTTAGGTTGGAGAGAATAAAATGATAAAATGAGATAATTCTACTTTAAAAGAATCAACTTCAAAGGATAAGAATAAAAATAAAGAGATATCATATTTATGCTCATATAATGAATAAATTTCAAGAAATTCAGAATCAAGTGAAGATATTTCTCAATTTTACAAGAAGTTAAAAAAGTTCTATAATAATAGGAGATAATTAAAAAAATATTTAATGTGTATATGAAGTTCTATGGAAATACTAGAGAAATAATTTGATATGAATTCAACAAGATTGGGAATATTAATCCCAATTTCCCCAGCTTAATGATGATAAGAAGTATGAAAAGAATTATAAAATGAAATAAGAATACAATAAGGATAATAAATATTTAAAACTTAAATGGAGTGTCTTATAAGACTCCAATAATGACTCCAGTTCTGATTCTAAATTTGAAGTATCTAATTAGATGAAAAATATGTGTCTCATGGCACAAAATGATGAGGTATATTCTGCCTATCATTATTATTTTGAATCAAAATATACCAATAAATCTTATGAAAAATTAAATGAGTATTGTTATGTATTATAAAACTATTACGATTCTTTGAAGAAAAATAACAAGTCTCTAAAGAAATCATATTATGTTGTTGTTAATGAAAATTATGTTTAAAAAAACATATTTTTTTAACTAAAAGTTAAACTAGATGAGTATGTTTCTAGTTGTGTTTTCCATAAAAAAATAAAAGTATTAGAGATTTAAGTAAAAAATATAAAGGATTATGCTAATATTTTTACTATGGAGTATATTTAAATAAAATTCTTATAAAGAACAATGAAAATAAAGAAAAATATGTCATAGGAATTAAGAGAGAAAAATCCAAGTAATATAAAAATTATTTTATACCTAGTTCTAAAAATATAAATATGGTTAATATAACATGTTTTCATTGTGGAACAAATGGTTATTTTTTAAATGATAGTTTTCTATGAAGCCCTTAGATATGTTAAATAAAGAAATAATTTATTTCTACTAAGTTATCCAGTTCCAATTATAAAATTTTTGGAAAATTTAAATAGGTTTATATTCAAAAATATTTTTTATCTAACACTACTAGACCCAAGAAAATTTTGGTACCGAAACATATTTTTGATTTTTTAAAATAATAGGACACATCATTAGAAATGAAAATGTATTCCAGAAAGTGGTTGTTTAAGACATATGAGTGTATGTCTTTCCAATTTCTACTCACTAAATAATATTGATGGAGGACATGTCACATTTTGTGACATTGAAAAAGGAATGATTGTTGGTATAAAATATGTTGGAGATCCTCATTTAATCCTCAGCAGAAAATTAATTTATATTGAAGGATTAAAGCACAACCTGATAATTATTTATCAACTTTATGATGATGGATATTCAGTTAATTTTTCTAAAAATGTGTGTTCTATTTTTAATAATAAGTTACATAAATTTAGGGTACCAAGAACTAAAAAATTATATACACTAGATCTTCATTATTTGTGTCAATAGAATGTAAACTGTTTTAAGGATGAAATTGATGAATCATGGATTTAGCATAATATTCTTGTATATTGTAATGTCTATTCTTTGATGAAATTGTCTAAGAAAAATATGACTTCTAATTTTTCTCAATTCAAACCATATAAAAAGAAGTAATGTAATTTATGTCAATTGAGAAAGAAATATAAACCATCTCTTAAGTCAATTAATGATGTTACTTCATCCATACCACTTGAACTTATTTATATAGATCTTTTTAGACCTTCTATAACTACAATCCTAGCTGGTAAATCTTTTGTTTATGTTTTGGTTGATAGTTTTTCAATATTTATATAGGTATATTTCTTGATACATAAAAGTGAAGCTTATTCTATTTTTATTAATTTTTATAAGATTTTAAAAAATGAAAAAAGATCTAAAATTATGTCCTTGATAAGTGATCATGGGGGGAGAATTTGAGAATCCTGAATTCAATTCATTTTTCTCAAAACATGGCACTAAACATACCTTTTATACCCATAGAACACCACAATAGAATGGTGCTATTGAAATAAGAAATAAGACCTTGTAAGAAATTTCTAGATAAATGTTGTGTGAATATAGAATACATACTCATTTTTGGGTTAAATTTATTTACACAACATGTCATGTAATCAGTATAGTTATAATAAGGACTATCTTGAAGAAAAAACCCTATGACCTATAAAATAATAGAAAACCAAAGGTTGGATACTTTAAAGATTTTGGATTAAAATTTTATATCTTGAACACCAAATAAAATCTTGGTTATTTCAATCCAAAGGATGATGAAGGAATATTCCACGTTTATTTTATTACTTCTAAAGCCTATATAGTTTTTAATAAAAAGTTTAGGATATTTGAATAATATAATCATATGATATTTGGATAATTTGATCCTTTTTATCATAAATAAAATAAAGTTGATGAATTGAGTGATTCAATAGATAACTTGAGACTTGAGCCTCTCTTTAATAATAAAAAAGATGATGATTTGGTAAATGATTATGACAAATACATTCCTGAAAGGGAAAAAACTAAGAAACCTAAATGTGTAATTCCTAGACAATCTAGAACCCTTAAAATCTATCCTATAGAAACCATTATATAAAACCTAGATTAATGAGTTAGGACTAAAATAAGTGTAATAAATCTTGACAATTTTCTACCTTTTTCCCCAAATAGAATCAAAACCATAGAATAAGCCATAGATTATGAGATTTGGGTGATTTAAATAGAATAAGAATTAAAAAAGTTTAAAAGGAATGAGGTATGGGAATTAGTTGAGAAAAATTCATATTATCTTATTATTGTAATTGAGTGGGTATTTAAAAATAAAAAATATAATCAGAGTTTTATCACTAGGATTAAGTATAGATCAGATTCGAATGGTTATACTTAAAAAGAAGGAATTAATTATGAATAAACCTTCACCCTAATATATAGGTTATAAGTAATTATAATTATTTTAACCTATGCATCATAATTGTATTTTAAATTAAATTATATTTATTATAAATCCACATTTCTAAATGAATTTTTAATAGAGGAAGTATATGTTTAATAGCCTCTGGATTTTGAAGAACCACATTTTCAAAATTATTTCTTTAAACTTACCAAATCTTTTTTATTGTATTAAACATTGGTATGAAAGTATAAGTTCATTTTTCTAACAAATGGTTTTAATGTGGGATTTACAGACCCCATTCTTTTCAAGAAAACTTTATTAATGGGTAATTTTTTTGTATAGATTTAGGTAAATGATGTTATTTTTGTTTAAAAAAACCAAAATATTTTTAGTGATTTTTTAAACCTCATGAAAAAAGAATTTGAAATGAGCATGATGGGTAAGTTAAACTATTTACTTAGATTTTAAATTTAACAAAAGTATTTTTGGAATTTATTGAATAAATGTAAATAAATTCAAGATTTACTAAAAAGTTTTGAACTCAAAAATAGTAATACATATTCAACTACCATGAATTTAAAAATTAAACTTGACTTGCATGAAGTTGAAAACCCATTTGACAATAATTTGTATAGAGGAATAATTGAAATATTTCTTTATCCAACTACAATTAGAACTAATAGTGTTTTTAGTTTTATTATGTGTAATATTTCAAAAAAATATGAAGGAATCTCATTTAATAACTATGAAAATAATTTTATGATATTTTTATCTTTAAATTTCCCAAAAAAAATTGATTTTGATTTAACTTCATATTCTGACACTGAATTTTGTGGTTAAAGACTAGATATAAAAATAAATTCTAGAAAATATTACTTTTTAGAGAAATATATAATTCGTGTTCAAGTAAAAAATAAACATTATGTTATATTATAAACTTATGTAGTTGAATATATTTTAGCTGGTAGTTGTGCTTAGTTGTTGTGGTTGAAACACACCTTAATAGAATTAAGATTAAATTTCAATCATGTTTCAATAAAATTTGATAATATTAGCATGATAAAAATTTCTAGAAATCTAATAAATCCTTCAAGGACTGATCATATTGATATGATACATCACTTATTAAGAGATCTTTCTGAAAAAGGTGATATTTCTCTTGAGTATATTTATACTAAAAAAAATAGAAGACATATTTACTAAACCATTATTTGTTGACCAAATAGATTTTATTAAAAGTGAATTAGGTTTATTTCATTTTATGTAGTTTCATTTAAATTTTAATTGTATGTCTGGCTATGTATTTCTTTAATATATTAGGAGATATATTTAATAAAAAATTATATATTTAAAGTACCTTCTTTATCTAATTAATAATAAAGTAATATGCGCCATCACCTGTTTAGTTTTTATTATATTATATTTTATTTTATTATGTCACCTATGTAAGGTGACTTTGCATATCTGAAAAGGTAAATAATCAATCCATTGAACCACTCAAACTTTCTACAACAATTTGAGCTTCATTCTTCCAATATCATACCATTTATACCATATCAAACCTTTAGAACCACATACTTTTTTCATTCTTACTTACAATAAGAAAATAAAAGAGAGTTGGAGAGAGTTATTTAGAAATATCTAAGAGGTCAAATGTTCTATAAATAATTTTAAGAGGAAAATAGTAAATTTTGTCTGGATGGATTATACATATTTTTTCTAAAGTTATGAACTTCCAAGGATGTGAGTTTTTTTCTTATGAAAGGAACACTAAGTTCAAAAGAACGAAGTTAGATAGTTGTACCAAAATTTGATTTTAGTTTTGAAGATTTTGAAGACCTGGTTATATTGAAAGTTGGTGGGAAGAGAATCTTGATATCACCATTTGAATTTTCTAAATTCCTTCACTATCCCTATGAAATATGTTTTGATTTTAGTTCAATGTTGTTGAATATTAATGATATAAGACAAGTTGAGATTATGAATTAACTATTTGGTTCTTTAGTAGTAGGGTATAAGGTTATTAACGATTTAGAAGCTGACAAAAAGATATTTTAGGAATTTTCATAAACTAGAATCATTAAATAGAATGGTGAATTTGAGAAAATTAAGAAATATAGTATTCATATCCTTTATATATTTTAATTTTAGAATAAAATAAATCTTTCATGTTTTATTTTTAGGCATATATACTTTTCCATCCATAAATCATGTATGTTTTATTTATAAAGGAGGGTTATAAAATTTTTATTTAAAATTTGGGATTAGAGTAGAGTGAGGTTACGATAACCAAGTTCCATGGCCTAAATACTCTTGTACCTAGAATAGTTGAGAAAATTATATATTTCTTGAGATAATACTCAAGAAAGTTACTACATATTAGTGTTAGAGAAACAAAAGAAATACCTGAGGGGGAACTACTGCTCTTTCTCCTACTGAAGTTCAAGAAGACTTAGACAGGCTTTTAGACAATGTGCCTTTGCCTATGGGAAGTAGGTTAAATATAATTTCTTATGAAGAAATTACTTTTATGATTATGACTCAAGTAAGGATTGAGGAATAACTATCTCTAAATGTAATTGCTTCTAAAGAAGTTTCTAATGAACAAGAGAACAAAGCTACTGATTCTCAATCTATTTATAAAGGGATTTTATTTGAGGTTGTTACAACTAAATAAGTTTTAAATGAAACTCATGCTATTGATGAAGCCAAGTTATAGATAAACCAGGATAAAAAATCACTTGGTGATGCCTTAAAAATATAAATGTTTGTAGAATTTAGAGATTCAAGGACTATCTCATTTCATAGTGATTCTTACTCCAACAATCATAATTTTATTTCATAACAATAGATATATATTGATAACCCAACTCTTTATTAGTCTCCTCATGTTGTTAATATTTAGATTGGAGGAAGACTTCATATTTCAGAAGATGTTATCCTAGAATAATAAGAAGAAGAAGTTGGTTGAGAAGCTTCTCTATTCATCAAAGTTAGAAGAAGAGAACCACATGAGGAACCAACTGACCTTGTGGTGTATAAAATAAAGTTTTTAGAACCTATAATGAACGATACTAAGAGCTATGAGGCATATAAAGATATGGATAATTTTAGAGATATAATTCTTCTTACATTTAACTCCATAAAATCAATATTAAATGATCTAAAGAGTTGGATGATTGATCTAAATAAAAATTCATTTTCCAAATTGTATTTTAATGAGCTGAAGGAATTATTAAATTCCTAGTTAGAGATACTAAATAATATGAAAATAGTTCAATAAAGCATCTCTTCCTTAGTTCGAGAAATGGCCTCATATATCAAGGAGGATATAATATATTTGAAAAAATTTCTCATTAATAAATTTTAATTCATGAATAAAATTCCTTCTTTTTCTGTCTGATCCATTAAAAAATATTTCAATGATTTTTCTAATCATATGAATAATACATCCTCATTAGTTCTTATGCTTGATGGAAAATTTTAGGAGATTAAGTTTGATATGGTATATTTAGACACTATTAAATATATGAGATAATATATCATTTCTGATCTAAATCTTATTAAAACTAACTCTAAAATAGGAAGGGAATGAATATATAAGAATATGTATGATTTTATTGGTTTTTATGAGGATGATTTTTCTTCTCTCAAGATAAATTTAGTGGAAACTCTAGATTTGATTGGGAATATCTATACTTTAATTTATCATTGGGAATCTACATTGAATAAAAATATACTATCTATAAATTATTTATTTTATAAAATTGTGAAATAATTTCAAGATGTTTATTTATTTGATTCCCAGACTACTCAATTTGATAAATAATTTGAACTCAGTGAAAGATCTGTTATTCCTTCAAGTGTGGAGACAATTTTTGACAAAGGAAAAATGTTTGTTTCACAACAGATCATTTCTGATGATGAACTTCTAGTAATAAATAATATGGTTGAGGTATTATAATTTACCTATTAGAGAACTAAAAGAATTAATGATAACTTTTTATGAAAAGAATGTTGTTTCCAAAGATGATCTTTGTAGTCTTCAATATTCTTTTGGACCTGAAATCAAGAAATAACTTTTTTCTCTACAATAATTCTGTCAAGATGCTCTTGTTTCCAGATTGAAAATGTATAAAAATGAATTGTTTTAGAGTAGAGGAAGGATTACTATTTCTGATAATCCTCATATATCTTCTGGGGATATTAATGAAAGGATTTATGGTTTGTATCCTCCTCCTTCCATGATATATAGAGATAATGATTCCATAGAATTTGAAATTCAAAGAGAAGGATTTGTTGATAGTCCATAAATCCCTTTCACTAGATTCAATTTTCCATTATCTAATGATGAGTATTTTGATACTGAAAGGTCCAGGAAGATTCATGATCATATCATGAGCATTCTTAGGAAGCAGGTTGGTGACACCTCTTGTCTTGGTTTAGATGGGACTAAACTTTCCTTGTTCTTTCCAAACCATGTAAACTTTTTTCCTACCTCTACATCTTCCCATTCTAACCCAGAAACAAAAGACTAATATATTTCTATGATTTAATTATATCTTGTTTTTCTTAAATAATTATAATGTAATACTATTATTTTACCTAATTATATTTAGTGATTTGTTTTTTTTCCATTAATTTATTCTTTGCATCTTATTTACTTTTATTTATACAAGTCAAATGTCACATTTTATTCACTTCTGAAATTTATATTCTTTTAGTTCGTAATTTAAAGTGATATATTGAATGTATTATCTCACTCGACTTATTTTATTTTTTTTATATCATAAAAAAGAGGGAGAATATAGTTAATAAAAAATTTTATATTTTTTTAATCAAATCTATAAAATATTATTTTTAATTTATCAAGAGTTTCATGATCATTAAAATAGGGAGATTAGGAATTACTAATATTTTTTCAACATATGTAAATATTTCATATATTTTGGTCATCACAATATCCTCATTTTTTACTGATAAATTTTTCTTAAGTGTTTTTAGGCTATTACGTGTTCTCAAAAACTAATATTCTATTTCAACATGTTTTGGTGAAACTTTCATTTTTCAAGTTTGAAAAAAAAATCATAAGGAAAGTATCATATGAGGTGATAAATTATCATACTAGGTGATAATTTATCATATGAACTATTATTTGTCATATGATACCATAATTTATATTTTTTTTGTAAAAGGAAATAATCATATGTGTAAACAGATATGTTTACAAAGGACTTCTATTTTATTATTAAGTATATTATCCTATGAAAGTATTATATATGTGGTTTATCATACAATTTTTTTTTCTTAAAATCCATGATTTTTAGAAATAAAATCCTCATACAAATATAATTTTATCATATGAATTTTAAATTTGTTCTATATGGACATAAATTTAGTATGATGGTACTCAAAATATGAAATTACCATATGAAGTAAATATTTATCATATGAAGATCAAAACATCATACATAATTTTTTTTATCTTACATAATAATGTTTCAAGTTCGATTATATTATGAAAGTATGAAATATAATATTGAGAAGATAATATTATAAAGTTATAGATTTATCTCAAATTAAAAGTGTTCTATGAATTTTTAGGCATTTCAGAAAGCATTTCAATGTTTTGAATTCAAAAATAATCTATAAATAATATAATTCCCTCTAAAGTTAAAAGTATCTTGAAGTTAGTGTTTGAAGAGTATTTATTTACTATTTCAAGTTATTTATTACTACGGTAAAAACATGAAATAATTACATGTCTACTTTCCTTTCTGTCAGGAATTCTGATGGCTGGATAAGGAAAGAAGAATTAAATAATTATTATATTTCCAAGAATGCACTAGTTCCAATGGATATTATCATTACAGTCAATAAAGATCTCTATGATTTCTTTTTTGGAATAGAAGAAAACATGTGGGAAATAATTTATCTTTTAGGTTTATTCTATGTGCTCTTGAACATTGGAGTATATATTAAGCATTGAATTCAACATTAAAGTGAGATAATGAAAGAAAATATATTTGAAGAACACAAATGTTACACTAGTTTCCTATACATACATGCTATTTAGTGTTCTCAATGAAGAAGAAACAATTACTACTTATATTTTTTAAATAACTTATCATCTATATTCGAGAGACCTTCCATATCTAATCCTTGAAGATATATTCCTTTTCTAAAAGAAAATATCATAATTTTTCAATTGCGTCTTGCAACTGTATGATGAATTTAGACATCTTTTCTATATATTTTATCTTGTTTAAAGACCATGGGTAGGTCTTGTAAAATGGAGATCCTGATAAAATCTCTTGGAACCATTGTATAAAATTTTTTAGTTTCTTACACTCAATTTTTGTGGTCCCTGGGAAAATAAAATTCATAGTAAAAATCACCAAGTTCCTGGAGAGAGTGTTGGTGGAGTAGACTAGGGGATTTTTTCCCTGAACCACTATAAATTCTTTATGTTCTTTTCTTCTCTTTGATTTTTTTATTTTCCTCTATAATTTGATAAAAGAGATACAATCAGTTCATGGGATGATTTATTTAGGGTTAATTTTTTTTGAAGAAATCAATCCAACCCTACCCCCTCTTTATTCATTGCATAACTCCCTTTGTTCAATATGTCTCTCTTAAAGATGTTTCACATTCAAACACACACTATTTCTATTTCTCTTATTAAATTTTTTGGTGATTTTATATTTATGAAAAGTGTTTAATAGACACGGGGGTGTTTTTGAAATTGTTTTATTCTAAAAACAAAATGAATAAATGAATAAAGAGATTGAAAATAGTGATATGAGAAGGGTGATCAAGTTGAGGCTTGTTTTCCAATTTCGATGTTATCATAGTATTTAATGTATTCAACTCTTTATCTTATTAATTGATAAGTGATAGGATCAATGATCACTTCTCATATCACCATTTCTTGAATGTTATGGGGGATCAAATTATTTATTAAAATATGATTTCAGTCTACCCTCCTTCCAATGTATGATAAAATACCTCGAATTGATATATGAAATACCTGATTGAGTCTTGTTCTTCCTAAACAATCAAGAGTGTCCCCTACCCATCCCACACTTACTAAAAATCTCATAAGACTTCACTACCAAGACTTGGTCTATTTCATTATATATAAATTAGTACTTATTAGAGGGAGATGATGGATTTTTAACCAATTAAATAATCAATAAATAGAATTTAAACCAAAAAAATAACATATGATAATAAAAACTGCTATAGAGTATTGAAACTAGTTAAAAATGATATAGAGTCTTATTCATTAAGGTGAAAAAAATAAAGCATTACAAAAGGAAAACCCCCCATTCCACAATCACTCATTATTTTAACCATCCATGTTAAGGGTAATAGAGAATAATGAGGAAGTAAAGGGAATTATAGAACTATGAAAACATAAAATGAAAATCAAAAGAGATGTGGAAAATTTCCCCTAAAACATCTATTCTTATAATGTTTAAGTATTTTTATACATTAATAACATAAAATATCGATATGGTTTCTTCTTTAAATTGTTTTTATTTTTCTTATATTTTTCCCCTCAAAATTTTAGGCCATTAGAAGAAGTGTATTAAATGAAATTCCTAAATTACTAAATCTTTATTTTTATTTTTTAAAATTATATTCAAAATTCCTTACTTTGATACATGCATAGACTTACAAAATGAGAAATTATTTCCATGAAATTTAATTTTAACATGATACATAGAGTCTTATTTCATTACCAATTGAAATTATCCTATTTTCAGTCCTGTAAATAAAGTTATTAAAGTGGCTAGTTAGGATGATTGTATCACTAAGAGGGGGAGGGGTGAATCACTGATACTTTTTATTTTATGTTTCTTTGAAACAACCTTATCTTACTATTATATATTCAATGCCCTTTTGAAAATAATTCAACCACATATCCAAATGAATATAAGTATTTACAAGGTTAACTATTCAATAAGAATAGCTATGTCCTTGGTATTGTTTAGAATTAATCCAATACCGCACAATCCAATAAAAAATAATCCATGGATTACAACAAGTTTTATATAACCTTTCACTCAAGTAGCACTATGTAAACAATACAATAGTTTATGTGCACCCTCTTAGCATAAATAGGGTAATGAAAAGTTTGTGTAACAATGCATGTTACCTTTACTTCTTTTCAATTCCAAAAATGTATTTAATTGAAAACACTTATTACATTTCTTACCCAGAAGATGGTAAGAAATTCTTGGACTTTGTTATGAAAAACCAATTCTGATTTTCCGAGTCTATTTCCTAGTATGATTCCTCCGAGTACGATTCTTCCTGATACGATTACTATTGGTATGATACTTCCTGGTACAATTCTCCACAGTATGAAAAATATAATTTTGATTGAATATGATAGAGATGAATTGGAACCACTTCAATTATCCTTCTTCCTTAGTCTAGAAATATTTATATAGAAATCCCGATCCGATTAGTCTAGCTCGATATGATAATCAATCAAATACAATTTACAAGCCAAATATGGTAATCAGTTGAGTACAAAAACCACTAAGTATGGTGATCATCTAAATACAAAGTTGTGATCTTTTATCTTCTCTTTTACTTCAATCCATCAAAAATTTTACAACATAAGTGAATACAGAATATTATTCTTCTCTCAAAAACTCAGATCTTCTTTCCCATGAACATTACATCGGTCATCTAAAAAGTATAATGTACTTTTCACCTTTTATAGGCGACCCTCAAGTGGCTTTGACATGAATCCCAAAAATTTTCCTATTTAATAAAATTCATCCTAATCTCAGTTTCCCTTAAAATATCAGGTGAATTTTGACTTCAACAACTCTTCTCAAAGCTTCTCGATTATTCTATAATCTTCACTTCCTCTTCAGACTTTTATTTCAATTTATAATTTTATTTCAATACATGATTCTGATTTTTTGAATCTGATTTATTCAAAACAAATATCTATATCAATTTAATATAAATGTATACAAAAATAGCTACCACTTCTGAATGTTGAATACATTTATTCTTTTGAATGTTGAGCTCCCCCTTGATAATTCATTTAGTAATATCTACATTCAAAACACTTTAACATCTTCACTTATCCTCTTCAACTAGTTGGATATATAAAACAATTAAACTCTAATATAATGGCTCTTGACCCAATTGAAATACACATAATCTCTTTCATTTCTTTCTGTTGAATCACTTGAAAAATCAATTGAAAATTAAACAAAGTGATTCAACACTTGACCCACTTGATAAAGACATTTGAAAACAAATCCTGGCTCATATTTAGTAACAAACATCATTCACAAAAATTTTATTGTATCATGACCTCCTTCATGACTTTAAATTCATTTGAGAATAGCTTCAGCGTAATCATACAATAATTGGAATGTATCACAACTTTCCATTAATTCCATCTTCTTTCGTTCCTTCATAGAACAAGTACTATCTTTTCTGAATATGATTGGCCTAGATATGATCATCTTGGGTATGATAATTCTGGATATGAAAATTTTATTTCTATTCCTAAGTATGATCATCCTGGGTATGAAAAGGTTTTTATGCATACGATAGATGATCAGATGCTACAATGCCTAAGTATGATCATTTTGGTTTCGATCATTCTGATTGTGATCCTCAACGCCTTATTTCTTTCCTTCTCAGTCTGAATTCGATTTCCATGAGTATGATAGTCTTGGATATAATTATCATGGGTACGATATCTTGATTACTATTCCCAAAAACCATTTCTTATTAGAAAACAATCGTCCTGAATATTTTTCACTCCCCCTTTATTTCACCAAGCTTGCATCATAAGTTCTCTAATTAACTTATGATTTAGGAAATATGAATCCACAAAGAATCATCACATTTAATTTTATTTATTCATGTAGACTCTGATACTTAATAAAGAAAATCACTTCTTTCATATCTAATTAAAAGTGAATTTGATGAAAACCAATTCCTCATTATGAACTTCTCCCATTCTGAACCCAAGCTGAGTCCAATCAAAACCTTTTCTTCAAAAAAACTTCGTATCATTATGATAGACAAAGTGAGTCTGATTCTTTTGAAAGTGTGAGTCCGATTATTTTGAAAAAAAGGTCAATACAATTTCCACCCAATATCTTTATTAATGTACTTATCGATTGACAACAAATACAACCAAAACACAACATGGGCCTAACAATCTCCCCCTTTTTATTTGTGGTCAATACCCACTTCAACCACTTCAATCACTTTAAAAAAATGTTGTTTTTTATTTTCTTACTTTTTTATTTTCTCCATTTATTTCTTTCTCCCACTATTTCTTTTAACACCCCCTTTCTTTTATCTCCCCATTATTGACAATAAAATTCAAAGGGTCCATCAAGACAAGTTTCTCACCAATTATCTCATTTCTTAGGGTTGTAACTTTTCTTCTCATAATCTTGAAACTTTTCATCAACATGTGTATCAAATGAGTTTCTTAACAAATAACCTTTAACTAAACAACTCAAAGTCTATGTGAGTGAACCCAATATAGAAAACAAGAGTGCATAATAAAGGTGATTAATGTTTTACATAACAAAACATTAATATAATACCTTTTCCTATTTCTTTCAACATTATCATGATTGGTTCAATCCTGGAATGAATTTGTTTAAGATAAAAATAACATGAACCCATATCAACAGACATATTATAAATTTCAGGTGTATCAAAACACAAGTTTTCCAAAACCTCATGTTTTTCGTAACCTAATTACTTTATTTTTCAAGAATAGTAAGAGATATAGTAATTCTAGATTCTTTATTTCTACTCCTTAAATTCCCTATAAGTTAGAACACATATAAAAGGGTTTTGGGAATAAGGAAGAACCTAAATTGTTCATTAGAAACAATAATCAGACTGAGAGTCCTCTCTCAGTCTTGACATCTTCTTCCTTTTGGATTTTTCATTGGACGTGTTTTCTTCCTTTTGTCCATCCTTCTTAGGTTTTATAACAAATTTATTCTTATATGTAGAATCTTATGATGTGGATGTCGATTTTTCCTCATCTTTAGAAACATATTTTTTACAATCATTTTGCAACATTTTTTCCATGATTGTCTTTTCTTCTCACAAGATAGTTCAACAACGTTTGATATCATACCTCACTGTCTCATATCCACAATCTATTGATAAATTTTTGTCAACATTTATTATATATACAAAATTATGTTTCATATTATATTATTTCATTGAGTTTTGTGCTTCCTCTAATTTATTATCCAATTCAATGTGTTCTGACAAGATATCTATGCACTCTTTCTTTTTGGACTCAATAGATCTGTGTTTCTTTACTTCCAAAACATCCAACTTCTGAGAATTGTTATGAAACTTTTTTTGTGACAATAAAAAAAGACATAATTTTTCAATATGTTCAGGTTGTTCATATCTTTCAAAAATATTTTCTAGGGGTTGGAACCTTTTTTCAATTTTTACTCCAACATTTTTAGGTTCCTTTAAAAAAATCTTCTCAAAACTTCTTTTTTGATGGAATTTTCTCCCCCTTAAATCTTTTCTTTCATAACTTATGGAATAATTGTAATATTGTTTGTTAAACTAGCACATATTTTTCATATTTTTGAATCCACCATAATATCACCAATACCCATAATGTTTCAAAACATTTTTGGGCTCAAGATTCTTTGAGACTTTTGAATTTCTAACTTTGTCAGTTTTGGATGCATATATGACTTTTCTAGATTTCTTATTTATAGAAACAATTCCATCTTTATTTTCAACATTTAAAGGTATCTTTTTCTTATCCATCTCAGGTTTCTTCTTTTTAGAACTTTCACCAACTTCAAAAATAGAGTTTTCGAAACATGTATTTCTCTATTGATCTTTGGAAGGTTTTTGTTGGACTAGTTACAACTCTTCTTCTTTTTCTTTCAACTTCACTTCCAAATGCTCATTACGATTATTTTCTTCCTCAAGATATTTATTCAAATCATCAATATCTTCTTCTATCTTTACTTTCTCATCAGATAAACATTCTTTATTTCTTTTTAAAGATCATTCATCTTCTAACCACTTGTTTTTCCTTTCATGTATTTTGATATTTCTCAATCATTATTTCAACTCTTTTTTGAACTTCATTTCAAGTTGAGTTTCTTCTTCATAAGAACTACTACTTCTGAATTATTCAACATTAATTGTTAAAATAAAATTATTTTCCTAAGAATGATTATTAAATTTTTAGGATTCATCTTCACTTTCTTCTTCCTCTTTAGAACAACTACTTTCACTTCTAGAAGAAATTTCATCATTAACTATTGAAATAAATGTGTCCTCTTAAACATAATATGTAACTTCCACATTATCATCTTCTATAGACATAAATATTATCATTTTTTATTTAGAGAACTTATTATCATCCCTCTGGGAATAGAATTTTTCTTTATCACCATTTTTCTTCCAAGATCTTCTTGGTATTATTTCTTCTTCTTCACTGTCTTCTTTATCATTTTATTCTTCATTGCCTCTTTAAGGAATATTGGAAATAAAATTATTAGTGGATCCACATCCGAAGAAATTTAAGGTAATTTTCCCTTCATACCTTCCTGTACCTATTTTTACATTTTTAGAAAATAAGGATAAAATATCATTAATATTTTTATATTCCTCATTTTTGGAATCAGAATCTCTAGCTTTTTCTTCCTCAAGAATCTTCTTTGGCCTTTCTTTCTTGGTATCCTTAAAAGAAATTTCACTATCAAATTTTGTTTTTTCATTCATATAATTCTCCCTTCTCATATCATAAGTAATGAGAGTACTATAAAAATCATCTAAAGACAATGTTTTTGGATCTCTATCCTCTAATGAATAAACCGTGGCATCAAACATTTCATGAATAATTCTCAAGATCTTTTCAATAATAATAGAATATTTTAACTTTTCACAAAGACATATGATAGTGCTCAAAATTTCATTTACCCTGGTAAATAAGTCATCAATAAATTCATTCTTAACCATCTTGAGGGATTCATACTTAAATATCCATATTTGTAACTTTTACTTCTTCAATTATATATTACCTTCATAAATGTCATTCAGCTTATCCCAAATTCCTTTGGTAGTGGAAAATCTTTTTACTCTCAGAAAATCACTTTTAGAAAGTGATGAGAGTATAACATTCTTATCTATTTCATTATTCATAAGATTTTACTTATCAATATTATAGAGAGGATCATTCTCAATATGAGGAGGGAAACCATCTGTAATAGATCTTGAAACATCATACCCTAGAGACATAAGATATAGAAGCATTATTTCTTTCTAGATATTATAATTCCTATCATTTAATATTATAATCCCCTTACTATTCACACAATTCAAATTCTCTATCAGCAAAGAATAAGCAAAGGGAACCTTCCCTCTAATACCACTTGAAAGTTCCTAGTTAGGATGATTGTATCACTGAGAGGGGGAGGGGTGAATCAATGATACTTTTTATTTAACGTTCCCTTGAAACAACCTTTTCCACCCATTAAAGATTCAATTATATACTAAAAACAATTCAACCACACATCCAATGGATCATAAGTATTTACAAGGTTCACTATTCAATAAGAATATCTACATCCTTGGTATGGTTTAGAAGTAATCCAATACCACACAATCCACTAGAAAATAATCATTGGATTATAATGAGTAGGGTATACCCATTCACTAGAGTAGTACTTTGTAAAAAATCCAATAGTGTGTATTCACCCTCTTAGAACAAATAGGGTAATACAATGTTTGTGTAAAAAAGCATGTTACTTGTACTTATTTTCAATTCCACAAATGTATCCAATTGAAAACATTTCTTCAATTTATTACCCAGAATATGGTAAGAACTTATCAGAATTCATTATGAAGAAACAAGTCTGATTTTCCCACTCCATTTGTTCCATTACAATTCCTTTGTGTACGATTCATCTTGATACGATTCTTCTCGATATGATAAATCCCAGTATGATTATCACTAGTACAAAAAATATAACATTAATAGAATTTGATAGAGATGAATTGTCACCAATTCAATTCTCCTTATTCCTCAGTTTGGAAATCCCACTACAAAAATCCTGATCCAATTAATCCAACCCAATACGATAATTTTCTAAATACAATTGACAAGATGAAAACAATAATCTTCTTAGTACAAAAAAAACTAAGTAAAATGATCATTTGAATAAAATGTTGTGATATGATCTCTTCTCTTTTACTTCAATCCATAAAAACTTTTTCAAAAAAAGTGAATATATAAAATTCTCCTTCTCTCTATAACTCGAAGTTTCTCTCTCACGAATAGTACCTTAGTCATCCAAAAATTAAAATGTACTTTTCACCTTTTATAGGTGTCCGTTGTGTGGCTTTGGCATGATTACCAAAAAATTTCCTACTTAATCAAATTCACCCTAATCTCAATTTCCCCTAAAATCTGAAGTGAATGTTGACTCTATCAACTCTTCTAGAAGCTTCTCGATTCTTATTCAATAATCACTTCCTTTTTAGACTTTCATTTCAATTTCCTATTTGATTTAAATACATGAGTTTGATTTTATGAATCAAATTTCTTCAAAAAAGCTATGTATCAATTGAATATAAATGTATTAAGAAATGGATACCACTTCTGAATGATGAATACAATCATTCTTTGAAATATAGATCTCCCCCTTGATAATTCATTCAAAAATCTCCACTTTAAAACCATGTTTACTTCTTCACTTCTAATATTGACACAGTTGGATATATAAAAAAATTCAACCCTAATACAAAGGCTCTTGACCCAATTTAAATACACATCATCTCCTTCATTTCTTTCTCTTGACTCACTTTTAAAATCATTTAAAAATTAAACAAATTGATTCAACACTTGAACCACTTAATGAATACATCTGAAAAAAAATTATGGCTCATCTTCAAAAACAACCTTCATTCACAAACTTGTGCTTTTATTGTGACTTTAAATTCATTTGAGAAGAGCATCAGCATCAACAGAATTTAATTATAAACTATTGTAACTTTCCACTAATTACATATTCTTTCTTTCCTTCATATCCCTAGTACTATATTTCTTGAATATGATTGGCCTAGATATGATCATCCTAGGTATGATCATTTTGGATAAAAAATTTTCTTTATGAGCCTAAGTACGATCATTCTGGGTATGAAATTTTTTTTCTGCATACAATAGATGATCGGATGCTATAGTGCCCAAGTACAATCATTTTGGGTACGATCATTCTGATTATAATCCTCAGTGCCTTCTTTCACTCCTTCTCAGCTTAAATCTGAATTCCATGAGTATGATCGGCCTTGATACAATTATCCTGGTTACAATATCTTGAGTATGATTCCCAACAACCTATTCTTCTCATAAAGAAATCGGCATAAATCTTTTCCACTCTACTTTCTTTCACCAATCTTGCATCATAAGTTCTCCAATTAACTTATGATTTAAAAAATATAAATCAGTAAAGTATCATCACGTTTAATTTTATTATAGTCATGAAAACTCTGATACTTCATCAAAGTAATCACTTCTTTCATATCGAATTTTGAGTGAATATTATGATAACCAATTACTCATTATGATATTCTCCCATTATAAACCCTAGTTGATTCAGATCAAAACATTTTCTTCAAAACTGCTTCTTCTCATTATGATGAACAATGTGAGTTCGTTTATTTTGGAAGTGCGAGTCTGATTGTTTTGAAAACAGTGGTCAATATAGTTTCCACCAATCATATTTCTTAACATACTTATCGATTGAAAAACAATACAACCAAAAAAAAACAGGGGCCTGCCAAGTTATACCTCATTTAATGAGGGTAGTTAATTTTTTTTACTTTTCATCTTTAAATTTTGAATTATTTATTTTGGCCTCTTAGTGTTTGAATCTGTACTTGGTATAATTGAAGAAAATGAATCCCACAAACCATGTCACCCTAAAAAAATAATTTATCAATTTATATTAGTTTTTAAAATGTTATGAATGAAACATAAAAGTGATAAAAAATAGTTAAAATTCCAGAATTAAGTAATTTTTACAATTACACTAAAAATTTATTAAAATACAAAATCGTTGCAATTTAAATTTACATGAAAAAATATTGGGGATGAAATTATTTAAATAAATATATAAAGTATTTAAAATATTAGATCTATAATTTGGGGATAGGTAGTGATTGATATTTTATGTTAACATTTGGGTTTATGTGGGATGGTCTTGTCTAGTCATTAAGTGTAGTAATGGATAGAGTATGGGCCATGGAGCGGAGACCCACATGTTGGTGTAGTCTTAGATGCTTTAAGACATTTTTTTTGGATGTTCTATGTAACCCTAGGATGATGATATACAAGTGAATCTAATTTTATCTGGTTCCTTCGTAAATAACATATATGTGATTAAGATGCAACGTAAGATGGATTATGTGCCTTAATATTGGGCTCAGAATAGTTTTGATGTGATCTAAGGGTGAGTTAGATCAGATGCATGCTGATAATGGAAAGTGGAGTACAACAATAGATTTGGTTCATCAAGGAACCAAGCATGGAATTATAACGAGTGTCAAGTTCAGACTTTAGTGTAGGTTTTTAGATTATCTTGGGAAGACTTTTGGAGTTAGGGAAAAGTGATTGGGTGATATGATAACATGTCAGAGGATACAAAAAAATATTTTCAAGAAAGGATAGCTAGAGGAGGGCTGGTCGATGCTTTTTTTATAGATTTGGGTGTGGTGAGATAGAAAATGCACTGAGCGTGTCATTAGACCATTGAGAATTCATTTTCAATAGGTGATTCCAATATTGGAGTGAACCATGTCTCAAAAATGACACTTATGGTCATAAAATTATGGTGTGGAGAACCATTATCCTAGGGATGAATTAATCAATGAAACCATGGTCCCTCAAGATAGATGGTTTCCATTGAGTTCCATCTTGATATTGGTGATGATAACAAGAAGGTGGAACATTTTTTATGAATATTGTGTCTCATGTTTGGAGTTGTGCAATAGAAGCTCATTCAGCATTCCAGGGTAGAATGCGATAAGATGATCATGGATTGATGATAAAGATAATTTGAGATTAATGGTTGAAAGACAACTAAGACCTCTTGGATATGTAAAATTCTATGGTAGGAAGTTTGTAAAAACTCACGTCATTATGGGTTATGAAGTTTAGAATGAATTTTAATTTTTATTTCCAGATCATTGTTCATTTTGAAAACCACGATTTAGATTGGAATTCCTAAATTTTGGGGTTCTTAATTGGTTTTTTTCTAATATAGATCAGGTCCCAAAATGTTTCTTAGGTTCTTGGGTGAAGGTCATGAGATATTTAGTTGTATTTGAAATTTAAAAATAGGTTGTACCTTATCACATGGTAACCAAATGGTTAGGGGAAATTGTGTGAGACAACTATGTGGGATTAGTTTTCCTATGGGTGTGGCACATGATTGTCATGTGGTCGAAGAGAAACCATGAAAAATCTATAATTCAATTATCAGAGAGATTTGTATGGTTGGTGTGTTGTTTTGAAAACCATGTGTCCAAACTATGAAAGGGTGTACATCCATAGACACTGAAATCATCATAGTTAGTACATGATTCAGAAAACCAGCACACAGACTATGTGGCTTCCTAGATTTTATTAAAATTTTTGGAAATAATCTTCCCCCTCCTCTCTATTTTTAATCCCTCCCCCAATTTTCTCCTCTCCCTCATGTGTACAGACCTGGGGGCAGACCTCTCCCTCCTCTTCCTTTGATCCCCAATAGTTTTGGGCTATTTAGTGTTTGTTTTGAAATATATTCAAGGTATGAACCTCATCATCCTCTCCTTCCATTATTTATCTCTCCTTAGACACTGATTTGGTTTTGTTCTAGCTTAGAGTTTCATTGATGGTTCCACCAAAGCATAGTGGAATCACCCGATATGATGGAGTTTTTCTTAACGTGGATAAAGGATGTCCTGAGAGGATGAACACGCACCTTCTATTAAAATTTTTCTGAAGTTATATTGTTATATGTGATTTCTAGGGTTTTTGATAAAATTGGATAAAATTAGATATTAATCGGGTATTATGTGTGTTGGGATCACAACTAGCTTCTGATTAGACCACCATAAGCAACACCACTAAAACATTATGTGAAAACCAATAAATCTAGCATAAAACCACATATAACAACCATAACATGAAAGAACAATAACCCATGTCACTACAATGTAACCTAAAACCACCAGAAGAACACCAACAAAACAATCAGAAATAGTGGCCATAAGAAAATATTAAAGGAAAATAATAAAAAAAAATACATGGTTTAAGATTGTGACCTAATCCATGGGGGAATAATGCTCCACTTATTTTAAAAGTATTAATAGGAATATTACAATTATCTTGATCACATAATCACATGTAAGTTCTTTTTTTATCCATCATTATAAGTGATCTAACCTTCCATAATAGGATTTTCCTTGTAGTGCTTCCAATAACCACCGCCATCTGATCTATTTAGGATAAAATCCCCCTCCCATGAGATACATATATGAACCATTCATCAGGTCAAATAATCTCTCTAAATTAACATGCCCAAGCAGTTGACTATTCCCCTTCCAAAGATATCATAGATATGAAATCTTGTATATCCACCAGTGAGTGAACTAATGATGGATTGAATCCTATGCACTAGTATGCATATTAGAATGACATGAAACTCTACTTTTACCTCTCAATATCCATTAATTTGTTAGAAATAAGGTTACTACATTTCCTTTTTCTAGTGATTATATTCCTCCATCCAGAAAAATGAATCTCAAACCTCAATAATATCCCACCTGAGATTCATTTCAAATTTTCAACTAAGATATCTGTTATCTCCCAAAAAAACATCCCCCTTAAAATTTTCATAAATAAGCTACATGGTTCCCTACCATGACTTACTCTTGGTCAACCAAAATGTACTAAGGTGTAACACCACCTAAAAAATTCTTGATTCATGGCCTTTTTTTGATACTTTTTTTTGGATTCTATATCCCTTTTATCTTTCATGGGTATTAAACTCATTCCTCTAATAATTTATGAATGAAGTGATATTTAGTTTAATGTGCTTCTTATTATAATGAAACATCATATTTATAACCAATAAAATCATGCTCTATGAGTTATAAAAAAACATCTCAACTTCTGATGTATTTTTGAGATCCTCCACAAAACCCTTCAATCACACTGTCTCCTTCCCTAATTCCATCAAAGTGATGTAATCCACTCTCATTTTAGAAAGTCTGACCACCATTTAATGTTTAGATATCAAACTAAATGTATTTCTACTAAAGGTAAACACATATCATATAGTGAAATTCAATGAATGTGAATCTCTGTGATGGTCAGATTATGTAAAACCTTTCATAGGATCAATATTTCTAAAGAACATTTTCAAGTCTTAGAAACCCTTAAAGTATCAAAAGATCCATTTCACAACCTATCAATGTTCTATTTAAGGGATCAATAAGACCTGATGACAACTCCCACCACTTATACAATGTTCGAATGAGTATAAACCATGGTATGAATCAAAATTCTAATATCTGATTCATATGAAACCTTTATTATAAAATCCACCTAATCTTCCATTCATAGTGACTTCTCATTGCTTTCATTAAAATAACCATCCAAGGGTTTGGTCATAGGTTTTTCTTCTGACAAACCAAAAAGTTCCACCACCATTCAATATATTATAACATTGGTCTCAAATAATACTTATCCAAAAAATAATCTTTGTTGAACCAATATATTTCAGCTCTAAGATTCTAGACAACTTATTCTTTAGCTCACAGATTCTTTCTTTCACCATGTTTACTATTAGTATTCCATCAATATAAATTAGAAGGATGATGAAACTACCATCATAAAACTCCTTTTGATAACAATAATGATCAGCATTACTTTTGAAAAACATTCTTTCCATCATGAAATCATTAAACTTCTAATTCCAACACCTTGGTGTTTGATTCAAACCATAAAGGGTATTTTTGAGCATACACACAAATCCTTAGTTCTATTGATCGGAATGGTCCATGTAAATATCTTAATCTAAATCTATATGAAGAAAGTTTTTCTTCATGTCCATATTATCTAGTTAAATATCCTTTTATGAAAAAATACCCAACACTAATCAGATATTTTTATGATTAACTACTGTAGAAATGATTTTAGAGAAATCCACTCCTTCCTTCTCTTGAAATCATTTCACAACTATCTTGGCCTTGTACATTTTCCTACCTTCTTCCTCTTCTTTTAGCCATAAATCTCATTTTTTCTAAAGAATATTCTTCATAAATGTTATAACTATTAACTCCCATGTTTCAAATAGATAGAGGGGCTCAAGTTCATCCCTCATAGATAAATATCAATGCTTTGAATCCTTTATAATCTTTTACTCCTTTGGGTATTCAGGATCTCCATCATACATAAGAATTATATAATGAAAAGTACACCCATACATTTTCACTTAGCACCTTTCCGTGGTATATATTTGTTTTCCTACATCTAAGCTGCTTCCAATAATGTAATTTAGAAAGTGTGAACTTCTATTGTTAGAGCTTCAATAATCCTTAAACTTGCTAGTACTTTAGGCTTAGGAAACACCATAAGAAATTGACCTCTTTATTTTAGTAACCCCATTCAAAGGTCTAGTGCTTTTTAAATCACCATGATTCCTAATTTTTTTTCTAGATATATATCTTATGGTCATCCATCCATGTGAATATTAATTTATAGTTATAATTTTATTTCAACCTAATTTACTAACAGGTACCAATCCTTCTACATGATATTCTCTTTGAAGAACACACTTCAAGTTATGATTACATTATAAGAGTAGTTATCCCAGAGTTGAAAACCAATTTTTTAACTTATATAGCCTAAAACGTAACACACTAAATACATTTACTGCAACTTGTCTGATTCCTTTGAATCAACATAGCTATTGGTATGTGCATCAAATACTTTGATATGGTTCAATTCAACCTTTATTTCAAACCGATATTTCTATAGAAGTTGATTAACAATGGGTGATGATGGACTCTAATTGACTAATTATGCCACATAGTTCACAACCTCCACCCAAAAAACCTTTGGGAACCTTGCATGAATCCCCATGTTTCTAACCTTTTGCAAAAAATATTATTTATCATCTTTTAAACAATATTTTAATCCAGAGACCTTGGCATGATCTTATCAAAATGAATCCACATCCACAAGAAAAACCTATAGAACTTCCTACTTCCATACTCACCATTTTTGTATGAACATAATCACTTAAAATTACTTCTGTTATCCTTTTCAACCATGTCCCTCCACCATATAAAAGTCTCAGACACCACAGGATTGTGTTTGGTGAAGTAAATTCACATTTTTCATGTGCTGCGATCAATGAAAGTTTCATAGTAGAGTGAAACTTTGTTATAACAGACCAAAGATGGCCCCCCAAACATCTGTGTGAACCAAATTCAACTTAAAGTGCTAAATAATTTCACCTTTCAATCAGAAATACACCTTATCTACATTCCAAAGACAAGATACTCAAATTCTGGTCTCTAGTAATCTATTTTTTCATCTAGAATCTCCATTACCTTACCACTAAGGTGGCATAGATGGTCATGAAAAATTTTATTAGAAACAACTTATCCAACATGAATCTCTCATTCCAATAAACCTGTAAGATACAAGGTCCCATCCTTCACTATCTTTATTAGTACCATGGATCCATCTAAAATCATCCATGTTCTATCTAAAAACATTATAAAAAATCCTAAGTCATCGAGTTTACCTATGGAAATTAAGTTCTTCCTTAATATGGGGATGTTATACACACCATGAATGTTTAGTAAGATTGTGTTCTTTATCCGAATGGAGATACCCCCAATTCCAACAATCTAAAGTTATTTCTTGTCTTACAAATGAACTTTTTCATATATTTTGTAGATTTATTATTTCATACTCTCCCACTTAGATGTCAAAAGAAATGAATATCTAGAATTAACCCCATATACGAAACCCAAAACATGGAAGAATGATCACCCAATTCACTGAACTATAACATAAAACAATTAGAATAACACTGTAAAGACTATTATAAATAATGATCGGGAGAAAACCTGAAAGGAAAATAACAACACAAAGAGATTATGCGGTTCAAGCATGTGGCCTAATCCATATCAGAATGATACTTCAATTTTATTCAAAGTATAAAGAGGAAGATTACAATTATCTCAATTTCACGATGAAATGTAAGTTTTTTCCATCCTTCGTCACAAGTAATCCACCCTTACTTTATAAAAGTCTCATTCTAGTGACTCTAATTGACACTGTGATCTGATCTATGTGAGATGAGTCCACATACTCTAAGATACAAAGAGGAACCCTTCACCTGTTCAAACAATCTTGTAACCACAATATTGTTAGATGGTCAACTATTACCTTTATGAATATATCAAATATATGAAATACTATATATCTATCAGTGAGTGAAATTATAATGGAATGACTCTTGCATACCAGTCTACATATTCTGGTGATCTGACATTCTATCGCTACTAATCTATATCCACATTGTTATCAGAAAAAAGGAGATCATATTTACTCCTTCTAGGGATATTATATTCATCCTTCCATAAATACGAATCTCACTTCTCAAAAATGTGATTGGTATTTTTCTTGGGATGATTATGGGGGCATTCCATAGGCCTTTATGAGTGGTTGGTGAAATTTTTAGTGTAGTTAGGTGGTTTGGTGAGGTTTTAGGTGTTTATGCCTATTTAAATTAAATTGTTTAATTAAGTATAAATTTTTACAATTAATTAATTGAATGTGATGGTATGATATAAGGACTCATGTGGATGGGTGATGGTTGGATGAGGCTTGGGAGAGCTTTGGAAAAGGCCAAGATAATGCACTAACTCCATGCATAATGTAAGTAGTCCCTGACATGCCTTATAGTTTATCTATTTGATATATTCATGTGATGTGTGGTCCCACCATATGAGAGTGACTTAACTTCTATTTAAATTGAAATGAATTATTTTATTAAACTCCTATAAAATGAACAAGGTGTCAAGGGACATGATAGACCCTTGAACATTGGTTACATTCCTCAACCATCGATGAATAATGACTTGATTTTAGATGTGTGACTCAATATAAATGCACCCTAGAGGGGTATGGAATAAATAAAATAAATGAACATAGTATTTTGAGATATTTCCTTGGGGATTGATATGATATTTCAATATCCTAGGTTAGTTTACCAAGCCTAGTCAAGTAGAAATGAGGAGGTTAAGCCTAGTGGTGATGGATGAGATGGTTGGACATCTCATGATTGAAAAGTGACACCCAATTAAGGGTGTATTGGAATCTTATCAAGTTCCATGAGTAGCATAAGTCATTCGGTAATAGATAAGGTGTGGTGAGGAGGGTTCATTGAGATAATGTGCTTGAGATTTATCCTAAGAGAGATATAGGATGAGACTCGAATATGGGTCATGGGAATTGTTGGATGGCTTAGCATATAGATTCCTTGGGGCTTAGAGCAAGTTAGCTCAAGACGGTCTTGACGTAGCAGAACCAGATTATGAAATGGGATTTTTATGAGGTGTTGGAAATTTCTTTGAGGCTAGGATCAGGATAGATCCTATGGTATATGAGGGAACCATAGATATTAGATAGTGATTGGTGTTAGTTGATAGGGACTAAGATGGGTTGGGAGGGCCTAGTGGATTCTCAAGTGGGTAAGATGAGGATATCGATCGGTTCAACATGATAAACTTACTTAATTGGGATAGACTTAAGGGTTAGGTCGAGTGGCTAGAAGGTTGAATATGTGTTCCGTGAGATGTGGGACTAGGCCCAAGTGGATATAACCATAGTAATGAGAAAGTAAGCTTAGGGATGGACTATGATGCCTAATGTGAATATACTATGTGATGGTCCCATAGAGAGAGGATACCCTCGATGTATAATTTTCATGTGTTTTTCTGATAGTGTTCAGGAACTCCCTGGAGTTTCTAGATCATGTTATTTATTTATTTGTAGACTGATAGCATGACCATGATTTTTCATATGACATATTGTTTCCTTGTTGTGTTTGGGAACACCCCTAAATTTTGATATGATCTATTTTTTGGCTGGGGCGAGTCACCCCCTTGAATTTTTGGATGAGGTTATTATTTCCTTGATGGTTTCAAGAATGAACTTGAGTTACTAGATGATACAATGTTTCCTGATTGGGTGTAGTCATATACCTAATTTCTATATGATTTATTTTTATCAAGGGAGAGACACACCTCTTAGTTTAAAAATGATGATACTTTCTTCCTGGTGCGGAAAATCTGACCCTGAGTTCCATATGGGATTAATATGTTTCCTAGAAGGGAGTGTGTACACCCCTAAGATCTAGAGGACAGTCTTATGCCAAAATATATCTTAAACTATATAAATAAAGTATTTTTTATCCCTTGTGTTACTATAGAATCTGATGATTGATAATGATTATTTTTTATACTTCCACACTATTTTATTTATTCATTGTATATCACATGTGCAGGCATTGTGTTTAGCAGTTATTTGAGGGACCCTATTAGTGGTTACCTATTTAGGTGTACTCACACCCTTCTCGAGGGGTCATGGAACTCGGGTACCCAAGTAGATCTCACTATTCTTAGGTTCAAGTAAGGAAAATACCCAGTGTTATAGGATCATTTAGCAGGATATAGTACATGGAGTTGAGTGATGGATGAGATAAGTCTCAAGGATGGTAGTATAGCCTCTTTTTTATTTTTTATTATTTTTATGTTGTACATAGGGCCGACCTAGTGGGTGATCAATTGTAATGTATGATTTTATTCTTCGACATTACATTTGTTATAACATGGTTGTTGTTTATTGATTTTGTGTACCTTGATTGTTTATTGTGGATGTTTTTAGTTATTACTGTTTGTTTTTTACTCTAATATGATGCTATAGTCTCCCTAGATTAATACCTTAGACCCTCAATTCTAGTCAGCATCCTCTAAAATACGGGGAGGCACATCATAGGTCCTACAACACCCCCAATAATGGCACTATTTAGTAGTATTTTATCAGAGGTGTGTTACAATCTAGATTGGAGCAAGCTACATATCAACCCAAAATCGATCATACCTTTCTAACAGTTAGGAAATCTATGAAGGTCTCACCTCATAAAACCTTGACTAGATCCACTGCACCAGCACATATCAACAAACATGTCTATCTCCAGTCATGGCCCCCATCCACCAAAACCTGGATTCTCCATAGATTATTTTCCTACACTAGGTCTCCGATGCATCATTGGAGATTAGGACACTTTACACACTATAACAATGCTTTTAATCCATAGTATTACCCAAATTAATTTTTTGATGTATATTATTTGAACTAGTAAAGGAAGTTCATCCCTACTAGTTGTTCAACTTAATTACTTATCCAAACATGAAAAGCACAGAGCACTAGATCTACTCCAAAATAATAGTTATACCCCATCCAACTGGATCCACCTCCTTACAATCCCAAATTGAAACCTAACACTCATTCATTCCCAAAAAATTATTTTATCCCAATTTATAACTCCATCTATGTGCTTATTTTCATCAAATCCTTCTCACACAAGGATTGAACTAATTTCCACTAAATTGAAAAGAAAAAAAATTAAAAATTTAGAATTTTATTTATATATCATTTCACAATGAATAGATTCTATTGTAGTTTCATGAAGGAGTCTCGATAGAGTTACCATGTGGAAGGAATATGGAGGCAAAGATAATTTTTTTATAAATTTATTTTGAATTTTTTATTTTCTATTCTATAAGATTGGATTAGTTTACATCATAGAGGATGATGTGTAGGAGTGTTGTGATTTCTATTCAGTTTCCTCCAGATTTATTACTACTATTGTATTTTTTATTTCTCATTCTCTAAATTTATATATTATAATGTTTTTATTCTACTACTAATATTATTATACTTAGTTCATCCATTGTTCTTTGTGATTCTCCCCCCCATTCCTCTAACTCCATTATTATGGAAACTAATAAGGATAATATATTGGGAAGGTAAGTGTTTCAAAAGTTTTAGTTCTTTCACTATTTAATTATTTTGTTATTGTTTTAGGATGTAAATATGAATAAATTGGAGGGTGATATAATGGTTATCACTAATCACTTTAATCATTAATAGTATATATTCTTCTATTATCAAATAAATTTTTAACTCTATTCATCTGTTTCACTTAATATATTTCATATTCTAGTGAAAAAGGTGTTGAAAGACATATGTGATGTGGTGAAGAGTTGAGTGAGAGTGTACACTTGAGAGAGGTGTATCATACACTCATTATCCAAGGAGAAAATTGGTGACTAATGAGCTTTGATAGGCTCTTGATCGCACTAGCTACTCATATATTAAAATGATGGAAAATAATCAGAGGAATGGTATATAATCCAATCATTTAATGGGAATGTAATATATTAAATAACAATTATGATGACCAATCACTTCCATTTTTGATAAACCATTCCTCATCTAACATTTACTTTATTTTCTTATTTGTTTCATTCCATTCTAAAAACCTAACTGTAAGAATAGTATCATGGCCTTTATAGTAGTAAAATAATATTAGAGTATATTATGAAATTAAAATATAATAAATTTGATCATAAATAAATTAAAATTTTTTTAATAAGTATTTGATATATTAATCATAATGGTATTTTTAGGAAATCATATATGTTTTATTTTTTTAAAATTAATTTTTATAATAAACTTAAAAACCTAAAATAGAAATTTATTTTGATAAAATGGTTTTATAGAACACTAATTAATTTTATAAATAATAATACAATTTTATGAAATCATATGTAAATTGTTTAAGGGTCATAAAATCAATTGTGTCAAAAAAAATAGTATTTTTCAATAAATAAATATTTAGTTTTAAAATTTCATTTCTCATATTGAGTAGGAACCATAGTTTTGAGGGGGGTTTTATTTAAATTTCTTGATCATGATATAGTGAGATGTTGGCCCAGATGTAAAGATGGTTGAGGGTCAACAAAGGTGGTGAATTTACCAAAATCAAAGATTAAAATAAAATGAAGAAATTAAATAAGAACATAATCATTTTTTATAGTAGTTCGGATAAAAAAGATCTTATGTATACTCTGCGCACACATATACTCATTGATAGGTATGGTATGCACTAAAAATAACATGACTTTTCAATAGAATTCACAACCTATTTACAACGTATCTTTTATAGTGAAACCACAACCAACACAAAAGATTCCATTTATAGTGCAGGCACATCAAATCATAGAAACATATATTTTATTAAGGTATAACCAATATAGAAAATGGTTTTATAGGAAAATCATAAACAAATTACAATTACACCATAAAAAATAGATGAAAAAAATATAATGTAGAAAACTACAAAACTGGGCTTAAACAGATGAATCATGAACGATTATAGTAGCTCGATCACACTTGAAAATGAATCCCATCATGATGACGTTTTCACAAGAATCTTGTTAGAAATAAAACCTTGATCATGATTATAAATTTTCCAAGAGTTATTTTTATTTTTTTTAAGTTTTATACATCTCTATTTATAGATATATCTTCCAATGATAATCATAGTTAGTTCCTCATAATTGATAGATAACTTATTTCTAAAAATATTAGACATAAATATTTTGTCAAATTTTTAAAAAACATACCTTTTAATTATAAACTAATTTAGATTTGAATAACCTTCCTTTAAAATCTTCATAGATATTAGAGCTCCAAAATAATCTCTATAATTTTATTATTGATAATCTTTATTTAAATCTGTATGAAAATCACTCGGGGTTTAATGTGAAGAATATTATTAAAATCTTATGAATTATATATCATAAGAAATGAAACATTATCTATCATAAATAGTGATTGATAATTCTTTATAATCTTCATATGTAAAAGTAATCTCATAACAATTTTGATAATGTTAAAAAGTAACTTCCAAATACTTTTGAACTTAACTTTTGAAACACCGCACTGTAATCTGTAAAAGTAATTTCCTTTGACATAAATATTTACATAAAAGTTATATCTAAATGGATCCTCGTATGTAAAAGTAAAACTTTGATGCGTAATAGTTTATACTTGATACTTAAAGGTCCAATAATTTACTGAATTGTCAATAGATAATAGTATCTCCTATTCATACAAAAGATTTTATACTTTACCAAATTTCTAACACTTTGAAATGTGTATGAGTAAAACTTATGTATTTAAGAGTCTTACCTTATCAAAATTTCAATCTCTACCATATTGTGTAAGGTTCCTCCAATGTGTAATAGTAAAACTTCAAATATGTAAAGAAATTATACTTAGAAATAATTAATATATAAAAGTAATTTCCAAAATACTCTTGATACATAAATGTATATACTTAAAAAAATTATTCAACAAAGAATATGATGAAATAATAATAATGAATAATAGTATATAATAATTAATAACAAATAATGAGAAAGTAATAAATAATAAAAAATATAAAAAATATTAAACACAATAAACAATTATTGAATAGACTAAGATATATTATAAACACTAAAATAAAAAAAGTTATATAAAACATATAAATCAAAGTGATAGATTAGTAATTATCAAAACAAAAAAAAAGTGAGAGGGAATATGTAATTATAAAAACCTACAAATCAAATTTACCATAATATATGGATGAAATATCACCCATCCCTCTAATTCTATGTTTCTCAAGCGATACTTCATGTAAGGAACCTACATCCCAGAATCCTGTCTTAAAGATATGTGAAGGTTACCCCTAGTAATGTGTTGTGTGGTGTTGGGCCTCCTCTGTATCTACGCAAATTGGGGTTTTCAGTCCTCCACACTACTCATATCCATTTGGGATAGTATAAATCATCATTCCAAACATTATGAACTTAAACTAAAAGACATATTCAGAACTCTATGACCTTAAAATAACAGTAGAACCATGGACTATTCAACACATCCATAAAACATTCCCAATAATTCCATGTATTTTGTACATAAAAGTTTTTCATCCCCTATATCTTGAGTGGTTTGAATTTATTCTACAAAGTATGATGTCTTCAACTCATGACCTTAAATAGTGGTCTGGCCTCATACAAAACATGAATGATTTTTAATAAGAGATGATTTACCCCATACCAAAATAGAATGCATCTTAATAAGAGATCATTTATCCCATATGAAACCTAGATTCCTCATATGATATGCATTGGATGGTCAAGGACCTTATCCCATTTTCTAAACATGGTAACCCCCATCACAACTGTGGGTTTCTTTAATTCCATCACCTAAGAGGATCTCCCAACCTTAGATGGTCACCTACTATATAGTGTTCCAGAACTATGGGTTTTTTGATTCCCATCCTCATGGGATTCATTGTGATTCTCAGACATCCCATTCATGGGCCCAACCACATATTTATCAAACCATATTCCCCATGGCCCCAGATATGGTTCAAGAATTATGACCCTAAACTAGGTGCAATTCTTATCAAGTTATGTGTGTGCTACGTGAGCCTCAGTTGGATCTATTCACATCGGGTTTTAGCTCCTCTGCACCAGGCACATACCCTTGACACCAACACCACCTCAATACAATAAACATCAATTTAACCTTTTTTCCATTTCCCCACATGTAAAGGAATTATTTCCTTAAACTAAGGGTCACTGGTTTCACAATACATTTTTCATATTCCAGACTCCTTTGGCTCCGTTATCACTATTTTTTACTTATTTTGTTCCAATATATAGTCTTGGAAAATACATTTTCTATATTAGTCCATGAAAAAAAATTAAATTAACTCACTTTAGTCCAGGAAACATGACTTTTAAACTATTTTCCATAGTTCATACCTTATAACATTAATATTTGTTCATATGATTTTAGGATTTCTACCCTTGGTGCAAGGCCTCCTTGGATCCATTCACGTTGAGTCTTAATTCATGCACCAGAAAGAAATCCTTGAGTCCCCCTTCACATTTTCAAAGACTCAAGATCCAAAACTATGTGAATTCAACTCCCCTTTTCTAGAACATATTCGCACATGGTGTTCTATTTAGGTTTTATCTCCACTTTTCATAACTACATGTGGCTTGACACCCATCTTCATGGGTTATATAGCAAATACTAGACTTTATATCACTAATCCCAGCACCCTAATTCACCATAAAATCTCTATTACCTATAGTGATATCACACCACTATGGTCCCATGGGCCTCCTTTATAAGTATAAGACACATTTATTTACCTTTACCCATTATCATTTTGGCATCCCCTCAAAGCCTGATGTGGGGAAGAGAGGAATGAGATGCCCAATGAATAATCCCTACATGATATCATCCTTAGTGAATGGTGTTAAAATACAATATTACCTTATATAAAACCAGGATTCATCTCAATGAGATATTATTTGTAACCCATATGAAATTGGGATGCCCCATATGAAAAATATGGGATGAAAAAAACCAATATCCTAAGAATAAGATGTTAAAATGTGAACATACCTCATATATATTCGGGTTTCCTCATATCCTGATTAGAGAAGATCCAATATCTTCACCTGAGAGGATATCCCCATTCTGACATTGGTCTCCTACCACTCCGTGTTCTTGATCTACATGTGCCTTAGTTATCATCCTCATGGTATACGTAGTGATTCACATATATTTCAACTTGTGTCCAGACCACTATGAGATCCACTCTTCACCAATGACTTGACATTGACATAGGGAAAGCCTTCTTGATTCTTGTGCAGAAGAGGGACCTTTTTAACCTTAGGTCACATCATTTTATCACTCTTACTTGCCACATAATCCTCCTTGGGAACCTCGTTCCCAAAATAGTCCATGATCTATGAATATAAACTAATAGAAACCATAGTCCGAGTTGTATGACTTTAAAATAACAATCCCAACATCCTCAATTCTTGATGTTAAACTATATCCTTACCCTTTGTAGAAAATGCCTGACTCCTCATTGATAAGTTTGGGAAGATGGCCAAAATATTTGCCCCGTACACAATTGATATTTCTTTTTGATGAGTATTATATGAACCACACATTTCCCTAGATAAAATCGAGATTCCTCATGGTGTGATATGATTTTATATCCCCACTATTGAGGAAGTCAACATGCCAACGTCGGTCTCCCACCACATCATGTTTCATAAATAATGTGTCTTGATTTCAAATTTTTTTGGAAGATATAGTGATTCTCAAATATTCCATCCTAGGTCCATCCCTTACATCAAACTATTTATGGGACAATACCCACATCTTCTCTGGAGATATAAATTTTCATCTATTCAGATAACCATCATCCTCTTGGTTTAAGATGGATCCCTAATGGAATGGTCTCATGCAACATTAGATCAACAACCATCCAGCACTCACTCCTCAAAGGTTATTTGATACAAAATATAAGATACCATGTTTCGAAATCGGTAAATGGTATATCTTACATTTGATTACTGCATTTAGTTATGAAGCATGTACAAAACCCATGTTTTTATAATGGTCAGAAGTTTTTCCCTATCCATCGGTTATGCTTATCTTTCAATAACTAGGTATGAGAAGTCATAAAATCCCTTATGGGATTTAAAATCCACTTCTTCCCCTAGATGTATTATTCACATCATGTAATGTTAACTCTATACCACTCCTTGTTTCTGATACCAATCATTGATTCTACGGCCTCAAGAGTCAGTAGGGGATTTTCCTCATGCATATTTGAGACATCCGAGTTCCCCTTTTAGTCCAAGATATTTGACCTTAAACATGGTGTTCAAGTCCAAAAATCATGACTCTAAACTAATTGGAAGTCTCCATAGGAATGTGATTTCTGGAATTGGGAATCATTGTCACCATTCATATTCGGTTTCTTCCAAACTATACATATCCATTTGAGATGAACTTGGTCCAATCATTATGTCCACAAATTATATTCCATTAGTATAATATTTATAAACATAAACTAAAAGCTATGGATGAATAATTATGACCTTAAACTAAATGAAAGTTGTTTCAGAATGATTTTGTGTGGTATTAATTGGCCTACTAGGATACTCAGTCACATTATTTAATCATTTTTTGATTTCATGCATGTCTATTTGAGATACACCACCCCCTTTAGTCCAAGTGGTACAAAAATAGTTTCTTAACATGACCCTATTTGATTCATGGATCATTAACTCCTTGGACCTCTATTCACATCAGGTTACCTCTCTTATGTGATAAGAGAACCCCTTTAGCATGCTTATGGTCTAAGTTCAATGACCTTAAACTACTATCGAAGACCAAGACAAAGAATCATGACTTTAAAGAATGTTAAATCCATTGTAAGAATGTATTATGCCCCATCAGGGCCTCCTTGGCCCTCCATTCATGTTTATTTATCACTCTTACACACTAAACACATCCCTTTTGGGGAACCCACAAGTCGTCCATGTATTATGACATTAAACTGAAAGTCAAGGTCCTAAAATCACGACCTTAAACTATGTGCACAAAACATTTATTGGAGATATTATATGCAGAAGGGAATTATTAAATCCTTTTCATGTTTGGTTAACTTCTTATAATATCAGAAATTTCCCATTTGAGACAAAAAAAATGATCAAAACATTTGGACATTGAACTACCCCCCATTATGGTCTAAACATCACAACATTAAACAATGTGAGATTCACCCCAAATTCATCCTCTTGGTGTAGGGTATTGTAAGAACCCATTTTTTTATAGGTATTCTTGCATTCACCCTCCACATGGTACCCACCTATGATTTTATAATTTTTTTGTAGTGGATTATTGTTTCTTGTCAGTTCACACATTCGAGATGAAAGATATAAAATTACTAGGCTTTAAGTCCCCATCACATAATGTTAAATTATGTGATGCATCACTCTCACCATATGATTCTAAGCTATGTGTCCAATGTCCTCACTATATGGTGTTAAACTGCATGTCTATAATCCTCATTTCATGATCTAAAATTGTGATTCATATTATTCCCTTGATTGCATTCCCCTTACTCCAATTCTTATCACCTAATGCATTTTTTATGTTCTAAGTCCATCACTCAACATCTAAGGTGATTCTACCCCAGAAGATGAGTAAGACCTTTTCACAATCTGATAGCCCCACACCAGTGTAAACTAATCCATGGTGGATTAATTACAGGTGTTTTAGAATCCATTTTAACATTCATTACCTTGATCACTACACTTTTCATGGACATTTATCTAGATCCTCTTCATCTTCCATGTTTGAATAAGCCCCATAATTGAAATAGTTTCTAGACAAAATGCCTTTCCTATAATCCAAGGAAAATACACTATAGAAATTTGGACAAAATTATGAGATAGGTTCCATGTTTTGAACATGGTAAGTGGTCTACCCATAGTTTTTTTCCATTCCCAACTAAATGGTAAAAATATTTTGTTTTGAACATGGTTAGAAGTTAACCTATATTATCAGGAAAATCCTTGTGAGTTTCTGATTTTTTCTTTCTATTTAAAAAATATATTCCCCTTTGTTAGGGTAGAATTAAACACCCCTAGTCTTACCCCATTAATTTAGTAATGCACATTGGAAAATAAAGCCAGCTGCTAAGACAGAATCATTCTATAGCCACAACCTCCCTTAACCCCAACACTGATGATGGTCAATCAGAAAATATAGACCCTGAGTGGTAAAAAACTTTCTGAAACTCTCATATGATTGAATGAAAACATAGACATAAATTTTTTATCACACATAGAATGGATCACATGATTTTAGGTATGGGTCATTGGTTATCCCATAAATATGATAGAAGTGTGATATTAAAATAAAAGAAACATGTTCAATCATTCTTGAGTATAAATGTTTTTAGAGGGTTATTCACTTATTGGATCCTCTCCATTACATAACTTCCTTAAAGATCAACCCTAACAATTGAGCACTCAAGCTCATCCAACCTCTGATGGGGGGCCACTACAGTATGCTACCACTTTTCCATGTTTTAATTCTCTTCATCAGGTTTAATAAAAATGTATTTGGCCTTGATCCTCATCAAGTTCCTATTTTCCTGATATTCAGCCAACATGGATGTTTCCCATGTCACCTTAGCATTGACCACTTCCAATTGTTCACTAAAATGGTGGATGAATTCAGATTGAGAAGCATCCACATCCACATGATCATGCACTAGAACATCCAAGTGGGAAATCTCTCCTTAGTAGCCATATTTTCCTACTATCCATCAAATTTTTACTTCTCCAAGAGAGTATAATATCCTTCCATTAAACATCTGACCACTCAATAAGTATGTCATGAGCTATCTTGTTAAGGATTCTTGATTCCATACCACCAGTACCTATGCTAACTATATTTTTGTGGAGAGATCCCACCTGGCTTGGTAGTTAAGCTATCTAGGTGCAGGTGATGAAATTCTACACATCCCTTCAAGCCTAGCGATGAATTATCTCATTCTCCTTATTATCCTCTGATCAAGAATACTTGAAGACTTTAAGAGGTTCAGGCTCATATAGAGGGAAGATCGAAAACACCTCAGTGTAAGGATCATCTATGAACATTTACATGGGTGTGTTTGGATGAAAATATATTCACAGTCCAAATAATGGAGCCTCTTCAGCCACTTTATTAGAAGTAGAAGCCTATGATTCCCTTGGTGGGATAGTGGAGGTGGATGGGAGCATCTTAGAACCCACAGTTGTCACCATTGGTAATTTTAGGCCTGGAATGCATAATGTAGCCTACTTAGATTCCATATATTCTTGCATAATATCTGGAATATCCAATATAGTATCAACTCCAATATTTAATTTTTATGGCTTCAATTTGAAAGGATCCACCATGAAAACTCATTTACATAGCCCTATTGTAGGAACTATATCGACACTCTCCATTGTGGGAATGTCCTCAGTGGTCCCTTCCAATTCCATCTCCATGATTTGTCCAACCATTAGGGTCTTTCTATCCATTTCCATCGGGAGAATAACACCCTCCATCATTGTAACTGCATATAAAACTACTAGATCTAAAACAGTTGTTGGATGTTGATCCCCAAACACGGTTCAAAATAAAAATTCAAAATTAATTATCGAAACCAAAAATAGTTAAAGTAGAAGAGAAAAGAAGTTAAAATCCTTAAGAGTATTATGTGAGTAGTACATATCAATGAGTGGTTTAGGCATGTTTATAGGAAACCCCCTTGGAAAGGGAATTCACCCTACTTCATCCTCCCCAATCACAAGAATTTATTCATCCAATGGTTGGATACTCATGCCAACAACATCAGGGAATCCCCTCGAACAGTCACCCCTTACATGGTTGAGGTTCCGTCTCCTTCCACTTGAGGTTCATCATAGACATCCCCCTCTTAAATTCTCAAATATTGCTTCATAATATATAAAAGTAATTTATACACTTGTTTATGGGATGGTTTATATAAAAATGTTCACAAATATTAGAGGATTTACCTCATTGAAAATTGGATGTCCATCTTCGACTGAGTCTTGATTGGTATCACATACACTGGACCCTCCAAATATTCCACCCTCGACCACACCAGTAGCCATGTGGCCCACATAGGAATCTAGATGATAAAAAAATAGATTTACAAAGTCAATAAGGGGAGACACAGTACCATGTGAGTATACTTGATCCTCTAGCTCAACCATGTATTAACTCACACAGAATATTTTATGTGGAGTTATTCCATTGTATTTCTAGTCCTAGTGAGGTATATCCAATCAGTGATGATATACTACCACACCCCCTTGGGGGTGATCTACTTATGAAGTCCCTAAATCTCACATTCATTTGTGAAAATAGTATTTCTTGGAATTTTTGGGCAATATACTTGCTTCCATGTGACATAAAAATGAATCCTAGGGATTTAAATAGAGGGAACTCTCTCATCTTGTGACTGAATTACTAGGTGAGACACACCCAATCCGGATTATCTCCCTACAACCATCACCTTTAATGAGCTATACACCACTATTATTGTGATCAATTCACTTCCTTTTGGGATAGTCCCTCCTACATGACATGGTTCAACCACCACGCACCCTTGGTCCCACAGTTGTGGGGATCCTCCTTTGTCAGATAAAGTATCCCAGTGCCTCAATATATCCCCAGGATACATGTTCTCCCAACTTATCATGTAATCATGGGTGATTCCATATACTGTAGTGGGTGATGGTAGCTCACACAACTATTTCCCATCCCCATGTATAAACATGTTTCATATCTGCCTCAGGATCAAAGGATGATGCTCATAGTGCACCCCTGTCTACACCTTTGAGATTAATAGATGTATGAATATAAAATTCCTTAAAAAATATTAGGGTTATATTTTTTGAAGTCCACATTGTAGTCATCATATGACACACTGAGATTAAAAAAAACATATTGTTTGACGACTTTCATTGCACATAACATTGTGTTTAAAAAAACTCAAAAATATTATTATTTTATCATGATCAATATAAGTTAGATTTTAAATTAGATAGTGTGAATAAGACTAACTATATAATGGAATAAATATGAAGTTCATATTAAAATAAAATATAATTATTCTTAATAAATTTTCACATAATTTTAATAATTCCATTTTATTTTTAACATATATGTTTTCTTCACAAGTGTTTTTTATTTATTTATATGGGAAAAGAAATATAATAAATTATTTTCACATTTAGAAATTTATTTGAAAAAAAAAACTTTGTTTTTGTATACATCATTTCTAAATTATCTTAGGCTAATGTTTATTGTAATTTTCTAAAAAAAGATTTTTTTGGTGTTAAAAAATGAAAATAATATATATAAAACACCATAAGACTTATAAAATAATTACTGTATGATCTTGATTTAAAATTAATTAATCATTATTGTTGATCAAAATGTATTTACATAATGACATAATACATAATTTGTTGCATTTAAAAATAGATTCTTAACTATTTTAAAAACCATTATTTTAACCTTAATAAACCTTTTCAATAAGTTATATGTATACCATATTCAATTCTTATTTATATAAATTTTATAAATTTATTAAATGATATTGTTTTAAATATTTAGAATAAATAGTTCTAAATTAGTTTATAAGTTCATTTTTATATATTAGGAATAAAAATGTTACCGTGGTATAGAAATATTTACCGTAGTATTAGTAATGTAATGTAGCAGGTTAAGGTTAAAATGTGAAAAAATAAAATAACTAAAAACAACATTAAATGGGTGGTTCATGTGTTTCTAGACCTTAAACATATTTTAAAACAATAATTATCATCCAAATTAATTTTAATTAACGCCAGACATATGTGGTTAGATTTAAATATAAAATAATCTTTATATAATCTCTTAATACCAAATCTCCTCAATTATAAATACAACTAATCGCCACAATATTTCTTCTTAAAAGCATTCAAGATCATAAAATATCTACCAAACCCTATACTCTCTAGTATACCCATGTCTATGTGCTTTTCGTCTCATCAATGGGTCATTCAAGGTGGTGATATTCAAGAGGTCACTTTCTCAAACCACCAGTCTTAATTTAAATTATCCTTCTACATTCTCCTCACCTCCATCATCCACTAAAGAGTAATAAATATAATATATTGTATATATTGTAATGTTAAATTGATAATGGAATATTTTCTATCCACACATTTTCTCATGTCATCTTATTTATATAAATGAAACCATTGAATAAATTATAGAGGTTAACAATCACTGTGAATATGGTTTTAGAATGAGTTAATATCATTTTTTAAACCTTTATATTGGAGGTTAATGTATGGAAGTCTAAAGGGGAGTGGGAGGTAAGGGATTTCTATACTCAATTTCAATTCATTAAGTTAAACATCTACTTAAATGATTATATCATTCAATGATTATGTGTGAAATTATAGTTTATTATCTTATATAGTATTCAATTTTTTTATGTCTATTTATTATAGAAACCCACAATCTATTAATTTGATTAAATATCACATCAATGATATGATCTTTGTAAGGGCTTGGTCTCAATTTTCTTTCATTGAGGCATATTATGTTATTACACACATAAACTATTTTCCATGGGGTATAGAACTCCCCATTAACATGTTATATCATTATTTTATCTATTCCAATGATATTTAAAGTTTTTTAAATGTTATACTTTCATGAGGAATATTATTCCACTGTTTACTAGGTGACATGGTTTTATTTTGAAATCTCACTAATTATTTTTTATTTTTAAGTTTCTAAATGGGAATATTTTTATTCCATGTACATGTGTTGTAAAAAAAATTCCAAATGGTTTTTAGTATTATCACAGAATTATATAAATTATTTTTACACATGTTTAAACTTTTAAAAAATGTTTTGAAAGGAATATTTTTTTCATTTTCTAAATGAGGTACATTGTGTATTTTAAAATAAAAAAAAATCTAAGGAATGTTTTTTAAAAGTATAAATAATGAGTGAATTTCACATATTGATGAATCCATAACGATTTTATTATTCCTTTTAATTTTTAAATGGTTATTTTTAGAAGAAAATTTTTTCATTTATAATTGTAAAATGGTTAAATACATGTGATTTTCAATGTTAAATAGGGTTTTTTTCCTTATAAAATATTCAATAATCTTATTAATTTATTTTCATATATATCAAAAAACATTGTTGAATATTATTCATTATTGAGGTTTATTTATTATGATAACATATATCAGATTTCATGGAGTGGTTTATGATTAGTTTAACTAGGGATATTCTATTTGGATACCATTTGTCATACTACTCTAGATGGTTTATGATTATAATTTTTTATTGGGGAAATTATTAACATTTAATATGTTTGTTTCTATAAGAATTTTTATATTGATTATATTTCAATTCTTTCATATGAAGAAATAATTATACTTTTTAATTTATGGGAGGGGCTTGCTATATCTCATCAGTACAACAGTAGGTCTAACGAGACAAAATAGATTGGGTTTTGGACAAGGACTTACCCATTTATGATATTTTTGGCACAAATAGATGATGATATTATATCATTGGAATGAATAATTTATGTTATTATATAATTTCAATGAATCCTTGATGGTATGTTTTAGATGGATAAAATTATGCATTCCATCATTATGAGATTAGTTGTTGATTTTCTAGTGATTAATCTATTAGTATTATATCAATGGTTATGTATTTAAGATATTGTGATTATTAAAATGGAATTTTTTTATCATATTATATTCCTACCATATTATAAAAATGTTATTGATTAAAAGGTATTTAATCCAATTATTTAACATTCCAGGATATTTATGCTTATTTGTGATAGCTTTTATTATATGCATACCATTATTGAGAACCTGACCTCACCCATTCCTAATATTTTATTTTTCCCTAGTTTTACAAGATGTTTATTATTATTGATATGTAATATTAACAAAGTAGAATAATTAAACTTTGAAAAAAACTATATTGTAATTTGTATTTTAAATTGTAATTTTTAAATCATGAATGTACTTAGTTTACCAAGACTTATAAACTATTTGTTCCTTTAGGATGTGATTTATTGTATCTTATTTACAACGTAATAAATTAACAACCATCTATGGTGTACTTGGGTCAGGGTGTTATAGTTGGAATTATAGACCCTTTAGTATAAACCTTGGTTACTAGATTTAGGAAAACATATATTATAGGGCTTAAACCCATGACATTCTTTGATTATATATCAATGTATTGGATAATATCTTATAGATTTGGTAATGAACAAGGATATCCTAGGTTAATATTAAATACTATTATATTTAGAATAATTTTTCATCATTTAGACATACATTGAATACTATTACCTCAATTTGATTACCGTAGTTTGGTAATGATTCTTTTATTTTTGGATTTAGTCAATGGTGGGAACCAAAAAGAACTAAGTTAACATTGAATGTTATTTAAAATGTTATTTTTAAAAACCAAATGGTTTGATGAATAGAATAAATAATATTGTGTTTATTACTATTCATTTATCATAATATATTATTAAAAACATGAACCTTCACCTACTCTCAGACTCACCAAAGAAGATAATGATACATTTTTCAGAGAGCTCTGATAGTAGAGATCATGGAAAAATAATATTCAAATATATATATATTTTTTAATGTGAGAAGAAAATCCTAATTAAATGTCTTATTGAAATTTTAAAATGGTTTGGGAGAGGAAAGACATATATAAAGAAAGTAATTTCTTAGGAAAAATGAAATTTTTGGGATAATAGTCTCTCTATGTTATTATCGATGATTGAATGTTTTAAACATTTAAAGTATGAGTATTATAAAAATAAATTTCCTAGGGGGGATCATGGAGATAATAACTAAGGATATATTATTAATAGTTGTACATCAACTGATGATGATACTACAAATATCATATAAAAGATATGAGGAATAAGATAAGGAAGTGTGGTAAATGGTTTAAGAATGAAGTGGAATTATTATGTTCTTTTATATTTGGATTGAAGAATTATAATGTAAAATTATAAATGATATTTTGGTTTTATAAAGAAATAGATATAAGTATTCTAATATATTATATATTCTTTAGTTATATGGAAGCATGTGTTGAATAGTACCCGTAACCAAGAGACATGATTCTACTACAATTTGATCTTTTCGGAAACACATGATTTGGGGAAGATAACCATATATGTGCTCAACGATGAGATAATAATGAAATGGGGTTTTTTTGGGACATTATTGGTGACAAATAAATTATTTATTGATTTTATTGTTTATGGTATCATTGCAATGTTTACTAGATGATTGGATTTATGGAATATATTGCATAATATAAGATTTCAATTTTGTAAGAATGCACATTTTAATTAAGCTATTATGAAGATTGTTGTATTAATATTTTTTCAATGTGACTGTAATTGATACATAATGTTTTTTGGTGAATCTAATATTAACATGATTTTGAAATTTAGAGACCTTACTTCAAAATTTTTGGTTCTTGAATTTGGAATATCATATTTTAGATGAGTATATTGATTAATTAATTATTTAATGGATCAAATTGAAAATTGGATATTATTGTTTATTGATAAAATATTTAAACTATTTTTGTTTATGTATATATTTTTAGGTTGAAGGAATGACTTTTGGATCTTATGATTCATTAAAATGGATTGTGGAATAAAACAATTCACCGTGAATATCCATTTAATGGAATAAGAGATGAAGTGGAAATAGATAGAAGAAAAAACAAAGAATAATATTATTATTACAAATAAAGTAATTTTATTTCGTGAGTTATTTTCCTAAATAGTAAAAAAATTCCTCAATTGTAGGAATGATATTTTGAATAAACAATTAATTTGTTTAATTTTATTACTAAGAAATAAATGAACTTCTAACCCATAATAGATTTACAATTTTGAGCAGGTAAAAATTCTAGTGAACCTACTCTCTATCAATTTCCATCATAAAATTATAGTTATAATTCGTTTTTGTGTCAATTTTTTCACTTCCCACTAATTTTCTCCTCCATGGAAACACTATTTTTCAGTAACGTTCATATTTTCCTTCCATACTTTTAAGCCGAAGTTTTATTAACCCTTTTATGATGTGTTATTTTTAGTAGGGTATTTTAAAATTTCAACTCCATTATTACTAATCAAAAGTATAAATTTTAGAGAATTTTTTTTTATATAGGGGATATTTTTACACCATGATATTTTAAAAGAACCCAATATCTGATAGCTTATGTTTCACAAAACAGAGATCATAAACAAACTAAAAAATATTAGTATTTTAAAATGTCCATTTTAAAATATATATTAAATTTCATATAATGAATAATACTAACAATATTATTGAATAAATATGATATTAATATTCAGTACAAATATAATTATGCTTTTTAAATGAATCAATAATTTTTAGTAAAGTCATATTATTCTCCAAATATATGTTTTCTTAAAAAATATATCTTTATTAGTTTCTATGATAAAATAAATAGAATTAATTTTTTACATTTTTAGAAATTTAATTAAAAAAATAATCTTCATTTTTTGACTTTTCAAATCAGAATTAGCCTAGGTTAATATTTTTTTAAATTTGATTTTTAGGTTAAAAACTAAAAATACAATTTTTACAAAATACCATAACTCTTATGGAATATTTTTTATATGATAAAGATGTAATATTTATTAACCCATTATTATTGATAAAAAATTAGTAATGGAATGAAATAATACAAAAAGTTTTACCCTTATAAACACATTCTAAGAAATCCTGAAAACCACAATTATAACCTAAAAAAATGTTTTTTGAGTTATTTTCTTAACATATTCGAATTGAATTTTATCATTTTTATAAATTGAATCCCATAATATAGATTCTATATTTTGAATTAAGAGTTAGAAATTAGGTTATAATTTTATTTTATATATTTTTCATTAAAAAGTTTCTATTATGAAAAATGATTTTTTGCAATATAGGTAAAATAATGTAACAGCTTAAAGATAAATGTTTAAAGGTTAAAATACCTAAAAAACAAAAAAAATAAAATATTTCATTGATTTGTTTCCATAATTTTACTAGAATTTTCAATATTAATTATGAACAAAAAAATGTATAATTAATTCCACCAAAATGTGGTTGGCTTTAAATGTAAACTTTTCATTATTTAATCCCTAAAAACCACCCTTCCTAAAGTATAAATGACACCCCTCACCACCCCATTTTTCATAAAAATATTTTAATATCATATAATATCTTCCAAAACCTCTCCTAAAAACTCTCTTAATTAAGAAGTACTACTAGTCTCACCAAAAGACATGTTCCAAGTTCCGCAGGGGGTCCTTCAAGGTGGTGATATTTAAGAGTTAACTTTCTCAAACCACCACTCTTAGTTTTTTTATTCTTCTAAATATTCCTCACCTCCTTAGTCCATAAAATCATATTGAATATAATATCATGTATATAATATAATATTATATTTATATTTGAATATTTTCAATTCATCTATTTTCTAATCTCATCTTATTCAATGAAGGGAAACCATTTTCCAAATTATGGCAGTTAACCATCTATGGGAATAATGATTTTGTTTGTTTCACATTACAACATTAATGTATAATCATAATAGTATTTTTCTCATCAAATAAGATTTTAATTGGTATATTATAACATATTTTAACTTTTGGAAATTATATATGGATATAATATTAAATAAAAATAAAATAGTTCGTGATGGTAAGAAAACCTGCAAAAAATAAATTAAAAATTAATCATTAAAATTTTGTAAAACGAATCATCCTATTTCAAGGAAAAAATGATATATGGGACTATTTTAAAATATGTATATTCATGAATTTCATTTAATTTCACTTTTGGGGTCTTATTTACATTTGACATGAAAATCCATAATTATACACAAATGAATCTACCATGATACCATGAAATGAAGGCACTTGAAATAATGAAAATAACGAAATATTATTAATGAAATGGTTAAAAAAATTTATATGTGTATTATATATTGTATTATAAATATCATTATGGTTATTTAATTAATTAATAACATTATTTAAACCATTATAATATATGTTAATGTATACATAACAAAAGCGAGACGTGAGGTAAGATATTTTCTAACACAATTTCCATTCATTGGTCTAAATTATAATTCATTGATGATAAGATTATTTGTTAAAATAATTTTGATTAAATTATGTTTTATTTACCACATTCATGTTTATTTCCATTGGATACACATATTCTATTCATTTAATTAACACTGACTTCAATGATATGATTTTTGTAAGGGACTTCATCTCAATTTTCTTTAATTGAGGAATATTTTCATATTTTTCACAGATGATCATTTATATGGTGAATATAACGACCCATTTAAATTTTATGTCATCAATTTATTTATTCCCTTGATATTTACTTTTTTAAAATTTTATTCTTTCATAGGGTATACAATTCAACTGATTACAAAGTGATAAGAGTTTATTTCACAATCTTATTCGTGATTGTTTATGTTTATGTCTCACTGGGGAATATTTATATTCCATTAACATGTGTTTTAAAAAGGTTTTCAAAAAGGTTTTTACTATTCTCTAAAAATTATTTAGAATCAATTTTAATCAAGTTTGATCTTTTTACCAAATTTTATTAAATGTATCTTTTTTTATTTCTTAAATAAGGTACTCTATGACTTTTTAGAAAAAAAGAAGGAATGTTTTTTAACATATATAAAATTAGTGAATTTTTCCACCATAATGTTGAATTAATTATTTTAGGATTCTTTTACATGTTTATAAAATTATTTTAAAATAATTTTTTTTCTTTGATAATTATGTAGTTTTTTCAAAATAAATGATTGTTAACATGAAAAAGATGTTTTCCAAATGAAATTTTCAATGATATTATTAGATTATTTTCATCTACATCAATAACCATTGTTGAATCTTATTTTTTATTGATATTTATTTAAAACTATACCATTTATCAAATTTCATGGAATGATTTATGATTTTTTTGACTGTGGATGAACTATTTTGATACTATTATCCATATTACTCTGTATGGTTTAAGATTATGTTTATTGATTGGGGGAAATTATTAAAAATTATTATATTAGTTTCAATATGAATGTTTATGGGGATTAGTTTTCACACATTTGATGTTAGGAATTCATTGGAATTTTTATTTGATGGGTGGGGCTTGATATATCCCCTCAATGAATTGATAGGTCTCATGAGACAAACTATATCGTGTTTTTTCCAAGTCCATACCCATTTATTAGGTTATTTTCAGAAATCATTGATGGTATTAGATTCTTATCATGAAGCCATGATGATATTAGATTCGTGGAATTAAGCCTCAATTTTATATTATAGATTTCTAGAATTATGAATTCCATCATTATGAGAATTTTTAATGATTTACAGAAGATTATTATATTAGTATAATATACATTGTTATGTTTTAAAGATCATGTGATAATTTAAAATGTATTTTATGGTCAAATTTTATTCCTAACAAATTAATCTCATGTTATTTACTAAATTTCATTTATTTCAGTTATTTACCTTTGCATATTTTTTATTATTTTTTTTGATAGCTTCTTCTATACTCTTAACCATAGTGAGCATATGAGCTTATCCATTTCTTGTATTATATTTTTCCCTAGGATTCCATAAATTTTATTACAATTGATAAATATATTTATGCTTGGATAATAGTGGAGTTCTAAAAAAATTTGTAATTTGAGTTTTAAATATAATTTGGGAACCATATATGTATCTAGTTTATGAAGGTTCCAGGCGCAACGGAAGCACGGTTGGGCTAGCACCCATCATTAATTTTTACCATGATCAATGATTATTCTGGGATCAATACTACGATGAACATTAGTCTCCATGGAATTGAATCAATGAATTTGATAAAGAAGAAAGAGGCCTGAAACCTTTAGATAGGATCTTCTACATAATGTTTGTAAATAATTTAATTAATTTCATAAACAAAATAATACCTTGATCTTTAGTATTTTCGTTATAGATGATATTGATCATCTAGAATGACCCTTCCGGATTATCTTCATGCAATTGCAAGGATCCAAAATAGAATACCTCTAACGGTGATCCACACATGCTTCTATGGACTTTGATCAAAACATCTCATTCTCTAGGTTCTAGAATAGTGAATCGAGTGTCTTGTGTCAGTTGTTTTTTATTACTTGTTGATCGTACCACGATTCACTATTTTATTCCACCCTTACACCGCTATTTTAAAATAGTTTTGTAATGAAAATTCCAAATATATTAATAAATTTTACTTTATTTTTGAATCAATTAAATAGTTTTAATAAATATTAGAATGGGAAATATTACTTGTTTTTTATTATTTCAATATAGGAGGAGATGATTTTGAGGGCCCTTGATGAACTGGAAGAAAAATGGGCCAAAATTGCATGGATCCATGAAGACCTGTCCACTGTTGTGCTTGTATAGAACATTTTGTGGATCCAAATTGGATAATGTTTTGTGTACTGGTACAAAATATAATGGTATAAAACTCTTATGAAGGAAGTCAAGCCCAATTTTCCCGGAAAGGGGCCCAACTGAACTGATCTATCCAAATAATCAAATCTGCACAAAGTCAACTTCATTGTTCTGTAATCTGTCCCTATCTCTGAATACACTTTTCCAATTGTTGCCAAAATCTTAGTGGAGATAGTCAGGAAGTGTGGATATAAATTTATAGTTTTGTTAAAAGGGATATTCGAGTGTCTATTGGTCAAAACACATGGTACAATTGGATTGAAGTAATCTGTGTGCCTCAAACCACCTTCCAATTTTTCTATAAAATGGAACCTTGGGCTCCCCATTTGAGAGTTCGGCCAGGAGGCAAGGTGCTGGCATTTTGGAGTCCCCAAGGAGTCTTCTCAACATCCATAGAAGTTTGGGAGGCTATGGGAAGTTCTACCCCAACATCTTTCTCTTCCTCCTCTCCCATGGGTTTCTAAACCCCTTGTGATCACCCTGGGCGGAACGTGATGTAATCCTGAGCTTCATTTTTGTATTATATTGAATGGTATTTTTAATTCCAGGTTTTATGTTGTTTTTATTCATCATTTATTTTAATTTTATTGAGTTATGTACTGGTATGTCATGCTCAATTCATATGATCATGTTTGGGGGTACCCATTCATGTGATGTTTCACACACCGTTTACCACTTCCTTTCCCCTTTCAATTACGGTGTTTGTGTGGTTCATATTGGTCAATTTAACTCACATAATCACTTTCAAGTCCATGTACATTTAGGTCATGGTATCAAAAATAAATAACATACAAACTTGGACGGTTCATTGAGTTCTTCGTGTGTGGCCTTGGTGAGTTTCAGTTATGAAGTCAAACACAAATCACCCTATCATCGGCGGTGTCTGGTGAATCATTGTGTGTTTTCGACTGAACCCTAGGAGGCATCCTAGTGTAAAATTAGTAACATTCTGGTTTTAGGTGTTACAAACTGGGAATTAAAAGATCATAACCCTATATCATGAAGCAATGAAGGATAAACATCATGAGAGTACCCTGGATTGATCACAATTAATTAATTCTATTAATATCTACATTATTTTATCACTTTCATTTTATATTTTTATATTTAATAATCAAACCCAAAAGTTTTAAAAAACCTCATTTACCTTCAACTTTCATAATCAAAACCCTCTTTTTAAATTATTGATCTAAGGCTCTGTCGAGAGACGACCTAGGGTTGCTGCTATACTATAGAAATTCTAGTCAAAATTAAACCACTAATTTGACGCGCTTGACAATGTGATCACTTGTTCTTCAGCCTTTAAGAACATCTATTGTTATTGAGAGGGTGTGGATATGATTAAAGAGAAAAAAGATTTTAGCTCAACAATTCTCAATTCATTGGGTGTGCGGTTCAGTACATGACACAATAGACATATGCGTCTATTTATTGACATGGGGCTTCGGTTACAATATTTAATTGCATAACAGAAAATAAATACAGTAATATCCATAGATAAAACCCATGTTATTAATAATAATACCACATCATTATTTATGGTGAACCAACTTGTGAAAAACAGAATTATAAATAAAATTTTGCATCACAAAAAAATATCAGTGTTATTTTAATTTGTGCCAACAAGTTAAATAATTATTCACTGTATTTCAAATTAGTATTTTACTGATAGACTAGTATTGGTGTTCTAAAACTCCACATCCATTTATTGAACACTCGAATAAATAATTAAATAATTTATTCTATTAAATAAATATTTCATTTACAAACTAGTAAATAAATATTTATTGAATGTTCAATAAAATAAATAAATATATTTTACTGAAAATCCAGTGAATAAATATTTATTTAATTTATACAATAATATTAACTTGAATAAAATAAGTCCATTGTCTTGTGAATAATATGTATTAATTAAATTAAAATATAATTTAACCGAGACCAACATAAACACTTACTATGTGACTGTATAGGATTATTTCTCGTTGGAATTAGGTGGACTTTCCTAAATTCCAAGAGTACTATATTGAAACGGGTCAAAGAACCCAATAGAAATAACTTAACATTGCAACAACACATCCACATACACACTCTCATAGTGAAATATAATCCCTTTATCGCAATATCGCATCATGTAGGTTTCATGATATTGTCATCAACTTTTATTCTTGATATGTTGTTCTTTGACTACCTGATATAAACTAATCATTTCACCATAGCCATGGAATTTCACATGATGGTTCAATTTCAATAAAAGGGTCTCGATATCAACTTCCATAAATCAAAGGGACAAATCCTTCATCAACTTATCCATTATTATCATACCACTCGTGACACACCCAACGTACCCTACTTTCCGCCAACTATTTGTGTGATAGTTTTCATCAATAAATAAAAGTTTTTCAGTCATTACACATTTTAATGACAATCTTAAAGTATAAGGATCATAACAAACACTCACATATAGAAATTTATGATAACACCAAAACATGATGAATTATTACAGGTGGGTATGTTCTCCTAAACTCTTATCTGGGAGATTACCATGTGCACACTACATGAGAGGAAGTCTCATCTGCTAACAAGTACTTGCACCTGAAGGTCTACATGCTATGTGTCTCATCATCGTATTTCATCCAACCATTGAACTATATTTAATAATATTGTTATAGAATTTCCAAGTTCTCATCATAGCGGGGAACTGCCATGACCTTATCAATGAAACAAATATTGTAGTACATTATTAAATCATAGTCATGTATAAAAGTGAACAATATTTAATAAGATGATTAATATTTAAATAAATTAAATATCCATATAATTCAAGTACTACCAGTTGGTTCTAGGACACCAACTCTTACAAACTTCCACTTGGACTACAACCAACTACCTACGACTTTTAGTCTACTAGAACTCGCATGGTAATCATGATTCTGCTGAGTCAAGGCTTTAATCAAGGGGTCTTCTATGTTTACTTCCATGGAAATACTAATCACAAAAACTTCACCTCTCTAAATTAATACCTCAAGAGAATATACTTATGAAGAATGTTCTTTATCCACTAATGTGACCTTGGCTATTTTGCGAGATCCACTACTATAGTATTATCAAAGTATAGTGTGATGGGATATTTACTACAAGGTATAACATCTGGCTCCTGGATGAAGATTCTCTTCCAAACAGCTTCTTCAGATGCATCAGAAGCTGTGATATACTCGGAATCTGCTATATAATATGCGACCACACTCTTCTTTGAGCTCTTCCAGATCACTACACCTCCATTCAAAGTGAATATATATACCATTTGTGACATTATGTCATCTTGATCAATCTGGAAACTAGCATATGCATATACTATGATGACTAGTTCCTTATATCCTCCATAAACTAGGAAAATATTCTTAGTATGCATTACATACATTAGGATAGTCTTGACTTCCATCTAATGGTGGTCACCTGGGTTACCTTGATACATTTCTACCACACTCAATATGTAGGTGACATCCAAAACAGTATATAGCATGACATACATGACTAAACCAATCACTAATGTCTATGGATTCCTTTTGATTATCTTTCTTTCCTCATGTGTATAGGGACACATTTTCCTGGAAATAAAAATTCCATGTAATGCTGGAAATAATCTCCTCTTGGATTGTTTTATACTAAATCTCTTCAGTATCTTATAAATTTATGTACTTTGACTTAGGCCCAGAAATATCTTGGATATATCATAATGGATCTTGATACGATGAATATAAGTTGCCTCTATCATGACCCGTCCCCCTGGGCCTGTTCCATGACTACACCAAGCCCGCCTTCCATAGGCCAGGGGCTGGCGACTAGCACCAAAAAGGCATATCCCTAAAATAGGGAAGGCATTGTCTTTTAACCTGTAAACCCACACAATCCAAGGACACATCAAGATTCAAGAACAAAGTAAAATATATAGTAAATAAGGTGAGTACAATAAGTAAAGGGGTTAGAATACAAGACGAAATGGAAAGTACAAGTAAAACTAAAAACAGCTCCTGTGAACACCCGCTAATGATCCTAACTGAAGGGTAGGTGCAACTCTTTAATAATCGTCTATGTGATTCATCTCGTCTAATGGTCTACCTCCGAGCAGCCTCTAGTCATGGTACAATCAACCTCGATCAATGATGTATGTCGTCTTCACATGACACAACAAGGTGCGGGACTAGCCTGTGGAGGGGTGAGTATAACCATACTCAATAGGGAACTCGAGACCCATGAAGGTCTCTAAGAATCCAAAGAGGATAATCCAAAAAATAAAGACCACAATTACAAAGCACGAAGCAACAATCAAACCTACTTAAGTATATGCCCATACATATACCCATGTTATCAAGTAACCCAACTCATTCAAGAGGAACACATAGACAAAAAATTTATACAAAATCATAGCTGTTCCATTAAGGAAAGAATACCATGTTTGTAGCACCACATAGAAGAATTCCACAAAGGTAAAGACTTAGCTCACACTAGGTATAACTTATGTATGGAAGTATAGATGATTAGCTGTATTGTTAGATCATCTTACTTCATCGAGAAGATCTGTTGTTGATCCATACGTGATCAAATATGACCCACACTTGATCTAAAGATAACCCAAACCGGATCTGTAGATGACCCACACAGGATCCGTAGATGCTTACCCACAAAGGATACGAAGATGTCCCACACAAGATCTAAATATTCTTCAAGTACAGCCATCCAGAGGGTTCCTGCACTATGCATGCTTGATTACGAGAAGATTATCTCTTCAATCCATCAGTAGGTACTACAACTACCAAAAAGTCCTACGAATAAGTATCACGAAGGTCCCTCACATCATAAGGGACCCAACATGACAAACGACGTGTCAATCAGATGGCCGGTCTGTAAGTAATTAGTGTTTCTATTCTGAGGGCCCGGTTGGATTCAAGTTTGATCCAAACGAACCATTCTAAAACATAATCCATAACTCTATTAGAGTGTACCAAAAGGAACATCTCTATCCAAGGATTCTGGAACCGTAGATGGTACGTTAAATGGACACCTGGTTCTCAAGATAAATCCAAAAAGACGTATCTAGGTCCAGATGGGCCAGGGTCAGGTCCGACCCGGTTGGACCGACCCGTCTCGACCCGACCCAGTCTGGGTCCGACCTGGATGGGTAGGACCCTGATGGGCTTGACCCATTAGGGTGGTCCGCAGCCAGGGGAGGCACCCACCCAGATTCCTGAATGGCCCGAGGGCCGTTTGGTTCTGTCCAACCCAGCGGTGCCACGTGGTGCCACCTGCTGGCACACGAGACCCACCAGAGCAGGTCCTGATCGACATGACATGGCCAACCAACTCCCCTTCTAGCAGGTCTGGTGTGCTCTGATGTTGACTCCATGGCCGACCGGGTGTTGGCAACCCTCCAGTCATGCCACTAAGGCTCGATAGTTGTGGCCTCCATCACCGAAGACACGGATTCACACCGTCCTAGATTCTATGGAGAAGAACAGCGTTCAAGCCGCCACCCTCATCCGCCATGGCCTACAGTCATCCACCTCCTTCGTCGAAGTGGTTGCACCACCACCACCGTCACGTTCGGCCGGGGTGCCAACCGCCACCTGTACCCTGCCAGTGTTGGTCACTGGCATACTTCTGTGGGTCACCAAGTGAGCTCCGGTTGCCCATTTTTCAATCCAAAGGAATCATTTTGTGTCCCAAGACATCACCTTTGCATCTATCCTGTCATGGTCGAGTTCCACTCAACCCGAGGATTCACCCGCGAAGAAAACGTCAAACAACGAAGTAGCAGAGGGATCAGGCCGTGTTCGTTTGGCCCACACCCTCCACATTAGACCAATAGCATGTGGCTAAAGAATATTGAATAAAAGTAAATAAAAATAATAATTTTTAACAACAAACCCTACCTCAATTGTTTGTTGGAGATGGAGTGAGGAAGATGATGAAGATGATGAAGAAGATGCCGGCATTCATCACTCCTGCAATACTCTTATGATCTATGCCCCAATGTTGGTTCAACATTCTTAATCAAGAGATTCGTTCTTCATTGTAGGAGGTTCTTCGTTGGAGGATATTCTTCCACCAACAGTTCTACAGCAATAGCATTTTCCAACAATTTTCAATTCCATGAGAAGTGAGAACCCAATCCCCCAAATTAAGTTTAAGATTTCATTAATTGTTCAATTTATGATGGCTCATTAATTAGGGAAGGGTTTTCAAGAGTTACACCAAAATAAAAGAGGGGTTTGAAGTTGGGTGGTGCCCACCACCAAATTCAAATAGTGGTGGATAGATTACAATTAAAAATAAAACTATTGTTTTATTTTTATTCCTCCACAAAAACTGATATTTCCATCTTAAACTCTTGACCCACTACAATAAAGGTGAAGGCAACATTATGTCAGAATCGGGGCAGCGAGTTCAAGAGTGTTCTCAATTTCAATTCCATGCACCGGTTCAAAATTTATGAATTATCACTGGCACTTTTACTAAATGTACCTTATAGAAAGTTCATAAATTCATTCCTGGCACTCCGGGACTCAAAATCATGTGCCGTCAATTTTCGCATACTATAAATATTTCCATATAATTAAAAAAATTAGATGGAAGTTTCCGGGTCCTTATATTCTTACCACCTCAGGGATTTGTGTCCCCAAAATCCATAACACAAACTAGGGAAACAGGAGGTGGTACTGAGCACAAATCTAAGCCTCCCGCTCCCATGTGCTCTCCTAGTGGTTACCATGCTGCCAACGTACGTGTGCTAGAGGTATCGATCACCCACAAAGGACTCTCTCTTTTCGATCCTCAATATCTACTGGAACCTTCCAAAATGTCACCCCATCCTCGATGTCCTGTTTTCCACAGTCAATGATATGTGAACGATCATGCACATACCTCCTCTTTTGGGATACGTGGAAAACATCGTGCACCTAGTGCAACTGAGGGGGTAGGGCTAGGTGGTATGCCACCTCGCCAACTCTGTTGAGGGCCTGAAAGGGTCCTATGAACCTCAGAGATAAATTTTCTCCCCAACCAAATCTCTGAAAACCTCGTCGAGGTGAGACCTGTACAAAGACAAGGTCACCAACCTTGAACTCCAGAGGTCTCTATCTCCTGTCTGCATAAGAATTTTACCTACTCTGTGTAGTCTTCATCTTCACCTAAATGATCTCCATGTTATCCATAGTATCCCATACCATCTCCAGTCCCATGAGTGTCGACTCCACTGGGTTAGTCCAGCACAGAGGTGATTTGGAAGGTTCACCATACGATTCCTCAAATGGTGCCATACCGATGGTGGAGTGATAGTTGTTTTTGTATAGAAATGCACCAAGGGAAATTTATCCTATCGGATGTAGTGGAAATCAAGTACAGAAGCACACAACATGTCCTCAAGGGTCTAAATGGTTCTCTCGATCTGACCATCCATCTGAGGATGAAAGGCGGTGCTCGATCGAAGCTGAGTCCCGAACACCTCTTGCAACCGCTTCCATAACTGGTAAGTAAAACGTGCATCACAATTAGAGACAATTGCCAAGGGAACTCCAGGAAGTCATACAATCTCCTATCCATAGAGGCGTCCCAAGATCTCTACTGATCCATGATCTCTGATAGGTAGGAAGTGGGATGACTTGGTGAGTCAGTTAATGATTACCCAAATGGAATCACGTCCCTTAGACAAGCGTGGAAGTATTATCATGATGTCCATTGAAATTCCATCCCACTTCCACTCTGGAACATCAAGTGGCTAAGCTAAACCTACCGGAACCTGATGCTCTGCCTTCACTTAATGACAAGTGAGGCACCGTGAGACGAACTCTGCCACTGGTTTCTTCATTCCCGACCACTAGTGATGACGTCAGATGTCCTGGTACATCTTCTATACTCCAAGATTTACAACTAGAGGGGATGTATGGAACTCCCTCAATACTTCCTCCCATAGATCCACTGATACCATAGTACGTTCTTTTATGTGGATGATGTGATCCCCACCTTCATAAAATCCATCAGCTGCTTATCATGTGGATATCTAAGCACATCGAGCCTCGCTGTCAATGTCCCCAAGATACGCCTCCCTGACTCACTGAAGGAGTGGGGGAGTGACTGTGAGATACTAAAGATAAGCTACTCCATCTCGATCCACCTAGGATATCTGCAAAGTGGCTAGCTGATCTGTCACCTCACTCAGCAACTATATAATAGATCTCCTACTCAGTGCATCTACTACTACTTTCTCCTTCCCAGAAGTATAGACTATCTCAATGTCAAAGTCTTAGAGGAACTCAATACAACACCACTATCTAAGGTTTAGGTCCATCAAAGAGAAGATATACCTAAGAATCTTATGATCAGAGTAGACTGTAAAACGTTCGCCCATCTAGTAATGTCACCACATCTTCAAGGAGAAGACCACTAATGCTAACTCTAGGTCATGGGTAGTGTTGTTCTGGTCATGCTTTCTTAGCTATAGAGAACCATTCGTGGTCACTTCTCACTCCTTCATCAGGAGAAATATGAGCCTGGTCTCTAATGTGTCACAGTAGACTACACACCCAACACCCTCCTCTGGTATCCTCAAGATGGGAGCACTCATTAGTCTCTGCCTCAGCTTCTGGAAACTCCACTGGTATCTCTTCGACCACACAAAGGGTTTCCCCTTCTTCTTCAATGCTGATAAGGGTTCTACAAAACTGGAAAAGTCAAGCATAATCCTCTGGTAGTAATCGACAAAGACCAGAAAACTCTGCACCTCCATCACACTCCTGGGGGGCTCCCAAGCAAGCATATCCTCAATCATCACTGGATCCACCGCAACTCCAACCGCCTAGATGATGTGTCCCAGGAAGTGAACCTCTCGTATTCAGAAATTACACTTCTAGAGCTTAATATAATGATGGTGCTCTTGAAGTGTGTCCAGAACTATCTACATATGATAGGAGTTCTCCTCGTGTGTAGCTAAGTATACCGGGATTTCGTCGATGAAGACTACCACAAAGAAATTGAGGTATATCTGGAAGATCCTATTCATGAGTCCCATGAACACCATTGGGGAGTTGGTCATGATGAATGGAATAACCATGAACTCACAATGTACATACCGACATCTGAATCCTATTTTCTACACATCCTCATCCCATACCTTGTGCTGGTAATAGCCTGATCTGAGGTCTATCTTCGAAAAGCACAGTGCTCCCTTCAACTGATCAAAGAGTTCAACAATCCTTAGAAGGGGGAAATTGTTCTTCGCAGTCACCTGGTTCAGGCGTTGATAGTCCACATAGAGTATAACACTCCCATACACCTTCTTGCCGAACAAAATCGGGGTCGAGCAAGGAGAAACAAAGGGCTTAATGAAACCCTTCCCCTGCAAGCCCTCCAGCTGTACTCATATCTCTCAAAACTCTGTGGGATCCATATGATATGATGTTGTAGATATTGGTGTCATCCCAAGGGATAGGTCAATATAAAATTATAACTCTCTCCATGGAGGCAGTCCCAAAACATCATCAAGAAAGACATCGATATACTGGTCCACCACTACAAGATAGATTAGACTCTCAACATCAACTGCCCCGAGGGTAAGGCTAGCCAACTTATGAGTAATCGGCTGCAACCTCCTCTAGGTAAGTCCATCATGTGCATCAAAGGTTTCCTTCTCACCAATGAAGGAAAACCATGTCCCATCAGTGCATACACACTGCACATTGCACCTAATAGAGTCAATCTAAGCATGGACTATAGATAATAAGTCCATACCCAAGATATCGTCATAAGGACTCGACGCTGCTACTAGGAGATCCAAGACAAATCTCTCACTACCAAGAGTAATATCACACTACCGGAACTAGTGTGTAATCATTGTATCCACCCCCATAAGAGTTTCTAGCCGTAAGGATCTAGACAACGACTCCATTGGAATCTCTGAGCTCCGAACGAGGGGCGTGGCAATAGAAGACTGACTAGAACCTATGTCTATAAGTAATACAACTGTGGTGGATTAGACACAGATCATACCTCTAATCATCTTCAGAGTGTCATGGTCATATGCCTTAGCTGCCTGGTGAAGATCACATCTCTGTCCACCTGCTCCCTACGGTCGAGGTAGACCACCTAGAGGTGACAGTGGTAGAACCTCAAATTGCCTGCCACCGCATGCTGCATGGCCAGCTCCTCTGCTACGTCTGCCTACTGCATGTTGACATCCTTGATAAAATTCTTACCTCTTCCCAGGAATTCCTTCGACTGTCTATTATTTATCCGCACAACGGGTTTGGTAGTCGCAATCCATGTGACCCTACCTGCCGCACGAGTAGCACTGCCTGCTCCTAGCATGTCCTACTTTGTCTCGAAATCCATGCAAAAATAACCTTGTATCTTTCATTCATACACTTATAGGTATATTTTTCTTGGACCTCTGCATCATCTGTCTACAACCAGCTATAGATGAATCTGATACGTGATGTCTGATGGTGGGTCTCACTACCAGTGACTCCTCAGCAAAGAAGCTCTCCACCTAGAGTGCCCTCTCTAACACCCCATCCTACGTCAGGAAGGTGAGACATACCATCGAAGCTATGATCTCCCATTTATTCCCATACATGAAGGTTTGGGACCTAAAGAAAGGGTCCCACCCCATGTTAGTGGAGTAGCGCTGTTTCCAATGCTTTTGCTGGGGCGCACACATCAGTCAATGGAGGACACATAGCCGTTTCCCTATATTATTACTTTCCAAAGGCAGGTGGCATCCATCACTTTTTCAGGGACATTTTCTCCTTGATAAAAATGGGATGATGGGATGTTGGTTCTTCATTCTGTGGATTCCTCCTCAGAACTCATCACCTAGTCCGGGTCTCCCTTATAGATTTAAGACATTGTTCATGAAACTCTTCCTAGCGCCATATCTTCATGGAAAATAGTTAATTACACTGCTTCTATTGGGACATTCCAAGGGGTCCGGTTAGGGGAGCAACCTTCAGTCATGGGAGTAGTCACGTTGGGCATCACTAGCATGTCTGGGCACTGGGAAACTGATGAATCTGTCTTCTGTCCCTCATTATAGGGCTTCTCGAGGGTGAGGAATCCAGAGGCATCCCACATCTAACACATGGAATCATATGTCATGGGAATGTATATGAGGTTTTCCTCGGCTTATAATGTTTAAAATAGGGTATGCCGCAAGTTTAACATCCAACAGAGATGGATCATACTGATCAGAACACTAATTAGAGTGGATCAGATGAGTGAAACCCCTGGAGGAAACACTGATTAGGTGGGAAGACATGACTTCAATAGGATTTGGTGGCCCGGGTAAGAATCAAGATGGACGACGGAGCGGTTGAATGATGTAGATGGTAAATGGGATGGAACCGCCATGAGGATGACTATAGTTTTGGTCTTGAGCCTCGAAGATACTTCCTAAGTATCCCTGAGGTAGGGAATAAAAGTCTACATAGTTCATCTGATGATGGATTACCGCCGATTGGAGTTCCAACGGCTTACCACTGAATGGAGTGACAATGGATTACCAATGAATGGAGTGACAATGGATTACCACATGAAGAGGCTGACAACAGCTTACTGCTGAATGGAGTGACAATGGTTTACCGCTGAAAGAGGTCCACAGTTTAACGTCATGTGGGATGTGGGTGAACCAACATAAAGATGGTCGACACAACCGAATGTTGGGATTGAACCTCAGGGAGGCTTCCTACATACCCTAATTTGGCAAGGATTAAAGACCTCCTAATTCAGGAGGTGGTATGTGGGGATTATGATCTAGGATGACCAAGGTGTTGGTGAACCGACGTGAATGGAGTCGGAACAACCAAAGGGCGGTGGGCTTGTACCTCATAGAAGCTTCCTACATACCCTACCTTGGCAAAGATCAAAAACCTCATAGTTCATGATTTTTTTTGGGGATTACACACTAGGCTGCTAATGTGTTGGTGAATTGTTGTGAATGGGGTTGAAACGACTAATGGGCGGTGGGCTTCAACATCATGGAGGCTTCCTACGCACCCTTCCTTGGCAAGGATCAATGACATCATAGTTCAGGATTGTGTGTGGGGCTTACACACTAGTCTTCCTAAGGTGTTGGTGAACCGACGTGAATGGGGTCGGAGCGACCAATGTATGGTGGTCTTGAACCTCATGGAGGCTTCCTATGTACCTTGTCTTAGCAAGGATGAAAGTCCTCGTAGTTTAGGAGGTGGTGGGGCTTACAATCTAGGATTCCCAATAGTGGATGTCATGGTTGGTCCTTACTCTAAGCACACGTGAGTCATGCTCGGTGTGAGAAACAAGAGGCAGCAGAGACCTGATGATCACGTCATGAAAGGTGCGTCCGTGAGAGGTGAACAGGGGCTTACAAGTAGTTAGCAGCCCGAATTGTTTGGGACTTACTCTAGGATGGAGGCCCTAGGGTGAAAAATCCTAGCGGGAGAGGGATTTGGAACCAAAAAAGGAGGGGTCCAATGTCCATTTACCTCTCCCCCTAGTCCTTGGGACCGAAGAAGAAAGGAGGAGCAAGGACGCTACCTCCTATATGAAAAGCTAGGTACTTTCACCAAGATGGTCCCCCTTTCCCCGAAGACAAACACCTCTCTGATAAGGAGGATATCATCCCCTATGAGGGAAGATCTCATACTTGTGGAGACTAGTGGGTGTGGAGAATGTCCAAAGAGGGGGCACCCCGCGTGTGAGGCATGGGGAAAGGCCACAGTTTAACGTCATGTGTTGAGGACGATGGTGCTTGACAGTTTAACGCCCTGTAGCTCGAACAAGGTGGGTTTGATCTGCACCCCTAGGACTTATATAACTAGTACCCTCTACACCCTGGTGAAGAGAAGGGATAAGAAACGCCATGACTAGGGGGTGTTATGGAGAGAACCATTGGGGGGTCCATGTTAGTGTGGCTATGTAAAGAATAAATAGTCCTTAGCGTGACTATGAGAATAATCATGAGGTGAAGCAACACAACGAGCATTATCGTCTAAGGGACTTTGAAATCACATCGTTCAAATTTAGAGGGTCACACGGGAAAAGGAATTTCATAGTAGAGGGATTCATAGGCAGGGGCCTTTTGAGGCTCTGCTGCTCCGTGTGGTGGAGGGTACTTGCGAAGGGGTGTGTTTCGCAAAGTGGGGTGCCTCAGCTTAAGCATAGGGAAGAGGTGCATATAGGGGGTGCTTTGTGAAGTGGAAAGGAATTTTTGAAGCACTGTCTTGTGGAGCAAAGGTGCCTCACAAAGAAAGGTATCGTGAAACAATATGCTTTGCGAAGTACAGTGACCCCGCCTTAGCATGTGGATCATGTGTACATGAAGGGTGTTTCGTGAAGCATAAATTCCCCATGACAACCCAGGTCCCCTTGGGGATTCCCTTTATTCATGAAGGCCCTTAGGCTCTGTGAAAGGCATCCTTCTCTAAAGAGGGGGTTAAAACAAGACAAGGTGGAGGCACTTTGCAAAGCATAAGTACATCGCACATCTCATGGTTCATAGAGAAGAAGGCGCTTCATGATTTGGGAGCTAGGAAGTTGAAAGGTCAGATGATCTATCCCCTTAGAATTGGGGGGAGGATGGTATTTATAAGGGATAGGTGTCGCAAAGTAGTGTTCGCTCAGCATGAAGAGGGATTTGTTTGCTCTGCAGCAGGCTCACGAATTTCAAATGCATTCGCGGAGTATCCCGCCTCCTTGCTCCATGGCGGGATCACGAATGTCAAAGGTTCTTGTGGAGTGTTTCCACCTACTTGCTCCGCGGTGGCTTGCGAACGTCAATGGCGCTCGATGAGCATTACCGCCTCCTTACTCCACGGAGGGATCTCAAATTTCAAATGCGCTCATAGAGAGTTACTATGTCCTTGCTCCAAGGAGGCTCGCAAACGTCAATGATGCTTGTGGAGCATTTCCGCCTCATTTCTCTACGGAAGCTCACGAATTCCAAAGGTGCTTGCGGAGCATTCCGCCTCCTTGATCCGCTGTGGGCGAGGTGCGATTGGGGCTCCACGAATGGTCTTCGTGAGGAAGCCCCTTTATTCTTCCTGTTTCTTCGTATTATTCTCTCATTTTAGCACCAAAAAATTCCCCCCCTAAGACTTGGATCCACGGAGAAATCAGGGGGCAAAGTATGAGGGTCAGTTGTCAAAATCCATAGTCATTCGCGAATTTGTATCGCGAAGAGGGCTCGCGAGGAGGATAGGTGATGTACAAGCCGAGCGCACCGCGAATATCAGCACAAAATGGACGTGTCACGAAGCTCTGAAGGTCGTCGCCTATATAAAGGGGAGATGACCTCTCTTTTGTCGTTTACCATCTATATGAAATTTTCTTTTTTCACTCTTGATTTGAGAAGATCCGCATACTCTACGATTTCTCTCTGTGATTTGGTTCTTCACTTCGTGGTGCACAACTTGTTCTTGACTCCGCAACAACGCTTCACAATCTTGTTCTTGAAGGCATAGGAAGGACTCTGCCAACAGGCTTTGCGAACGCTCTCCACGAACGAGCTTTGTGAACCCACCCAAAAATCTTCCATGTTCTAAAACTGAATGGATCATCAGGATGCTGCCGAGGGGGTTCTGGCAGATGCCGCCCAGAGGGATGAGATGGCAAATAGTCCAGGTTTATGAGAGTTAGTTCGGAGCCACTCTAACCATGATTCGTTGGTAGCACTGCTATCAGAGAGCCAGAAGAACTGCCAACTGTATATGAGGTTCCATTTGTATGGATTCAGGCTAAGGGATGATGTTTTTATCCATGAAGCATGTAGAGATGAACCAACTTACTGGTTCAGGAGTACATCTTGCCAGTGCCAATGGTTCAGGGCGGCTGACGGCCATGCCCAGGAAGACTTCACACCTGTCGTCGCTGAATTCCTATACAACCAACTAAATAATGTCGATGGGATGTCATTGCAGCCAGAGATGTATCATCCTCTGTTCCACAAGACACTAAAGGAAACTTTGAGGAACCCGAGGAAGGGGTGGTCTGAGGAATAGGACCTGCGCTAGGGTGGCAACTTCACATACTATTGGGCCTGAGCCTACTGGGTAGGCTTTTCGTGTGAGGAGTTTGGGGCTGAGCTGAGGAGAGTGGGTTTGCATGAGGCAGCTTGGGCCTCCCAATTCCAAATATATCAATCAAAAACAGCTAATTCCAGAGCTATTGAGCAGTTGGTTGTTGAGGATCAATACCTTCCATTTACACTGTGGGGATGTTGGTATTAGCTTGTGGGATGTCCACCAGGTTTCAGTTGTTCCGATACTGTGGGCTATGTATGATGAATTCTTCCCTGTCATGATCGCATGGGAGGATCTGGAGCAAATGTCACAGCTAGAAATGGCATTGATGGAGCTGGTGCTGGGAGAGGACAAAGAAGCAGTGGGAGATGTCTACATTAAGCGGTGGTTCAAGCAAATCCTGAATTTCCCAGAAGACCGATAGTTTCTAGCAAGGCATTGGACTTTCCCGAAGGGGGCTCAATGGGGCAAGGAGTACTCGTACTAGTGGCTCTTGGAGGACAGCCAGTGGAAGACCTGGGGGATTAGAGTCAGCACCGAGTACCAGCCAATAGTCTGGCTGACGGCATTTATCACAACACTTATTTGTGGTTGGATCCTGCTGGTGAGGGATACCAACATGGGAGTACACCCAATAACATTTATCAGGACGTCCACGTTGGCGACATGATGGCGGGTCAACCTAGGAATCACAATGCTCACAAAACTGTATAAGATGATGTGGAATATCAGCAAGGAGAAGAGGCCGCAGAGGGTATGTGGGCCCTTCCACCTCCTGTATGGGTGGATAGCGGGACATATCAGGGGGGTTTATGAATACCCAAACCCTATATCTCCTTCGGGATTCAACTTCTGTCTATCAATCCTGAACGTCGCGGGGATATTTCTGGCCAAGTTGACCACACCATTTATATTGAATTGGGTGTGGAAGGCATAAGAGTTCATTTTTCACCCATTTCCATTTCCTACAGGGGTATTCACTAATGATGGCTAGGGAATAGAATAGCACCAGGAATATCTCCTAGCCTTTTGAGTTGGAGTCTTGGTGGTAGGGGTGACCATGAGCCCCTCTACGAGCCGTACACCCCATACCAGTTTGCAAGGAAATCCTGGTGCATGAATCGACTGATCTTGCGGGTCTATTTGGAGATGCACTATGAGGACGCATGTGTGATGAGGCAGATGTGGCTCATGTTCACACATGATGATGGGAAGATGAGGAACAAACTGCCTCTGCCCACCGCTATATTTGGTCTAGTGAAAGAGTATGCCATAATATGGGAGGAAACTTATCTAGGGGAGATAATGAAGCAACCAACCATTCGGGTCGGTCTTGGCGAACCTCCCCGACCTCGCGGTCGGGGCCGGAAGGTAGCAAGGGAATCCCGTGGTGGTGGGGATGCCGTGGTGGAGAGGCCCGCACCAGGTGAGGGTGAGGCCACAACCAATTATTTCGAAGTGGTAGCGGACCCAGAGGTTCTAGAAAAATAGACTCATCCAGAGGGGGGGATACTGAGAGGATTCTGTAGGATACCCACCTAGCCTCCGGGGAAGCGGCTACGCCATATCGACATGTAAGAGAATGTTGTCTTCCTAGAGGCCTGGGACTTCTAGGAAGTCAACAGGAAATTCCTCAGCCCCACTGAGTTCTGGCAGCACCTAAACCATCCCTGGATGGATTTACTGCAGATAGGCCCTATTTGGGCCAGTTTTGCGGTGCCCTAGGAAGAGGCGGAGTGGTACCAGGAAGAGATGGAGGACTTTGTGCATTCCCAGGGTTACCCTCGTCCAATTAAGGACCATGCCAAGGTGTTGATGGACCGCACTACTCCCCCCAGTTGTCAGATGCTGACTTAAGTGAGAACTTCCCTCTGTCTGAAGAATCAGAAGAGTCCTCCTGGGGAGATGAGGCCGGGAGAGGGATCCCATTGTAGGAGGCTGAATTTGGAGATCAAGACTTAGATCTTAAGGAGTTCATAGAGGCCCTTGAGGTAAAAGACCAGAAACCCCCTTATCCGAGACTTTCTTTGAGGTCATTCCTGACTCTATGTTAATATCTGAACCGTGAAGGAGAGTCTTATATAGAGAACTCGTTCTCATCCATCAATGGATGCAGATGCGGGACCTTTGGGATATACGCCTGATTCCACATCTATTGCTGCTTCCAGTGGGGATAGGATACCTGAGGCAACCCCTATGTAGTTTTCATACCTTCCGGTCATATATGGGGGGCCACGCTTCGGGGTCCCGATGACATCAACCCAAGAATGAGACCTAGAATTCAATCTCTGAAAGTCCCCTCTACCAATTTTATGACTGTCATCCCCTAACCATGTTTGTTGACATCCATTTCATTTTTTGGCATGTAAAGTTCTTCAAATGGCGTGGGCTACCTTGGAGAGGTTGGTCGGGGATTCTTGCGGTATCTTTCCAAGGTGAATGCTCATGATCGTGGAGGCGGAGCACCAAACTGAACAAGTGTCGGTGCTCCCAATCACTAGTGGGATTGTCAGTGGGGCTAAATCCGAGATCATTGAGGTAGGGTCTGATGATGAGGATCGATCAGATAGTCCAGGTCCTTCCATGCCAGAAAAAAATCTAGACGTCGACCCATGTTGAAGAGTTCCTAGGGGAGTTCCCCTCGTATGAGCCTGCCAATCGCGTTGAATGGGACGGGAAAACCTCTGAAGAAGAGGATAGAAAGAGATTCTTTCCCCAATCGTGGAAGCTGATCAAGCGGTTCATTGATGACACCCCAAGCACTATGGTTGGATGAGGTGGATAGACATTACTCACGACTGCACAAACTATGTGTTGGGGGAGTGGATGCCCAACGTCCCCACATGCTCATCCAAGATCTTACGGCTGAAAATATTCGGGAGTATAACCGTGGGCTCGGTGTGGGATGCCAGTGGAGGAAAGTGGTAAATATCAAGAGGCTCCAGGAGGTTGAAGATGAGGTTCAATGGCTGTAGGCCCGGGCGGATGAGCATTCCTCTTCCCTTTATGCGCAATCAGAGCTCATATCACGGCTGAAAGCCCAACTGGTAGAGGCCTAAGAGGGCATGAAGCGTGATTCTGAGGAGATTAGCATCATTCAGAATGACGTAGAGCGGGCCCAGATTGTGGCTGATGAATTGCACCCCATCGCTACTGAGGATGTGTGGGAGCTGAACAGGTGGCAGAAACTCTTGGACACCACCGGCCAGAGGGTGGCAGAGCTACTACACTCTTTTGACGAGGTTAACCCATCTATTGGGGGGAACAACCCCCAGGTACTATAATGATTACTAACCCTCAAACATACTCTCATGCATTGATTGTTTGATGCCATATCCTGCATGAGTTCTGTTATTTTCATTACTTTATTTCATTCTTGTGATATTCTTGGAGTGTCCAACGATCATTCCCAAAGCTCACATGAGCCGGGCCCAATGTGAGAAACAAGGGATGACAACCTTATCACCCCCATCCAAATGCAAGAGTGAAAACCAAGCTTCAAGCATCCAAGGATTTAACAACCGACCCGGATTTCCAGGAAGAAATGGGAGAGACCTTAATGGAGAATGAAGCTCTCTGAACAGACGAATTACCATTTTACTAGTGTTCTCTTGTGTATGAATGGGGTAATGCCAAGGGCATTGGAATCAATCCAAACAGATGAGAATGGAATGTGAGAATCACGATACCCAGGATTCAGAACACTACGGGGGTGGCGTGACAATAAAGAACATCTATTGACCACATTTGAAACATAGTATCCTTATTGTGTTAGCTTGGAATGGGGATAGAAAATCAGGGCCGACCGCTGGCCACGTTCGAAACATGGGGCCTGACTCAAAATTTCATCCATTAGCCTTCCAGAACATTGGACCAGGACAATAGGTGGGCCATAGGCTGAGCATCCATACTGTTAGGTGGTTCTCTTAAATATGAAAGAGGAAGAGGGTCTGAATAAGGGGCATGCAAAGTTTGGAATGGGGAGTGATGGTTTGTTCGAATAGAATCCATCACTCTCGAAATTACGCCACCATGGTGTAAGTACATTAGATGGGCACATCGGTTTGATCATGGATAATTCCTTATTTTAGACAGGATCTCTCTGGTGAGGGAGCTGTCGCTTCCCAATGTCATCATGGGGAATCCCGAACTTGTTTAGGGAAAAGCTGCAGTTACACGGTTCCCCATAAAGATTCAAGCTAGGGGGATGAAAATGAGGAGGAACATGATTTACGATTCCTAGGTTTATACCCTAGGTGAAATGCCTAGGTGTCTCTACTTATCCCATGGAGATGGAAATCAAGCCATACATAGTTCTAAGGGGTGTCATGGTAAGGTACTAGTGCCAGGGATAAAAGGGGAATGCGGGTGTGGCACTCACACCAAAATAAGTGGTATTTGATGTATCATGTTTTTCTTTAAGGTGAATGGTTTTTTTTGTGAAGTAACAGGCCTAGGATAGCAAGTACCAGCATCACCACAAGAATCAAGCTATATGCAGGCATTAAAAAATGGTATGCCGTGTGACCGATACCAAACATGGTGTCTCCTTGAGTTAGGGCACCACGATGCAGATCCATTTTTTGTCGTGCGGCTAGGATGATATTGTCACAATTTAGGGTCATGTGATGGGACTATGCATGTATTTTTACATCATGAAGCATAGATGTAGTAGAGACGAGGCTAAAAGGGGAATTTTCATGGTGCAATAAGACATACCCGACGTGAATGAGGGAATAATCCCATACCACACTGTACATGATTCTCTAAAAGAAACCACAGTCCAATGGGCCAAAATAGAGGTAAGAGGGCAAGGGATATGAAAAACTAGTTCCCAATTGAACTGGACACAAAAAAGAGATGTCTGGGTGTTCATACATATCCCATGAGGGCAGGAATCAAGCCACACATAGTTCTAAAAGAGATCTTAGTTTATGGTCTTAGAGCTCAGACCATGGAGAAGGGAATTCAGTGAGGAGCCTCGAATGACGCCTTAAGCGCGGCTTTGTCCTCCTAACGTGCAAATGCACACCGAGGGATAGTATCAGGAGTTTCAAAATTACACTTTGTCATGATGTGGTGGACAATGATGTGAATCATGTAACCAACATTCAAGGCTTCAAAGGGCTGGCGTGACGATGGAGGATGACTTTTGACCATGTTCGAAACTCTACATTAATTTCGCGGTAGCCTTTAATGAGGAAAAACAAATGAGTGTCGACCGATGACCATATTCACAACCTAGGACTTGTATCAATTTGTTGTATGAAACCCTCGAGGATGTTCGACCGTGATGGTAGGAGAGCCCTTAGGCCTAGAATCCAGGGTATTTGGGGGTCCCTTCGGGTGTGTAAGATTATGGAAGCCCAAATGAAGGGGAAAATGAAGCCTAAAAAATGGGTGAAATCATGTCCATTTAAAATCCAACACTCCAAACGGTGAGCCAGAGTACTCTTAGACAGATTGGTGCATCACTGATGAGGGTCGAGGTGGGTGATCAACTTGAGAGTAACCAATTGGAAGGGATGAGTATAGAATACAGGGATAGAGAACTCCTAGGAGGGAGAGGTATGTGGTGTGGTCGTTACAAACCCGATGTGAATGAGGACATAGTCCCATGACACACCATATACTCTCCTCCCTGAGAATGGGTAGGCCAAGGGGCTAAGGTGAATGGGATATTTCTGAGAGATTGGACTGGACTCAAAGTCTAGATGTTCGGGTGGTCCTACGTATCCCATGAGGATGGGAATCAAGCTGTATGTAGTTCTATAAAGGGGAAATATGAAAATATCTTAGTTTATGGTCTTAGAACTCAGACCATAGAGAAGTGGGACTATATCCATGTAAAGGAAGACCTTAACCTGATCCAAAATCCTACGTGAGGAGAACTCAGTGTAGGAAACAAGGGCGGATAAGGTATTTCCAATACATGAAATATATGCAAAAGGGAAATCAGTGGATCCCGAAATGATTTCCCTATCGCAGATTTTTCCTCCTAATGTGAGGATGTGCACTAAGGAATAATACCAAGAATTTTGAAGTTCTACTTGGACATGATAAGGTGGAGAAGGATGTGAATCATTTAATTGACATTTTGGGCTTAATGGGGTTGGCATGACGATGGAGGATAACTGTTGACCGCATTCGAAACACATCATCCATATCACGTTAGCCTGAAATGGGGAAAAACAAATGAGCACTGGCTGCTGACCATGTTCGCAACACATGACTTTTATCAATTTTTTGTCCAGAACCTTGGAGTACGTTGGCCCGTAATGGTAGGAGGGCCCTTAGACTGAGCATCCATGCCATTCGGGGGTCCCTATGGATGTGAAAGGTTATGGAAGGCCTAATGATGGAGAACATGATTCCTGAAAAATGGGTGAAATAATGTCTGAATTGAGTCCGACATTCTAGGTACTAAACAAGAGTACCCTTAGGCACATTGGTGAATCACTGAAGAGGGTCTAGGGGCTCATCTTGAGAGCGGATGATTTGAAAAGTTGAGGATAGCATAAGGGGATGGAAAACTCTTAGGATGAGGTGGTAAATGGCATGGTTTTTACAACACCCGACGTGAGTGAGAACATAATACCATACCACACCATATACTCCTCTCTCTGGGGGAATGTGGTCTAAGGGCCCAAGATGGGGCTGGACCTAAAGACGAGATGCTCGGTCAGTCCTACATATCCCATGAGGATGGGAATCAAGCCATACATAGTTCTGGAATCACACATAGGGCTAAGATACCCTAACAAGGGGGGTGTATGACACGACAAGTAACCCTACATGAATGAGAACATAATCCTATACCATAATGTACAACCATAAATATGAACTTGGGTCGAGGGCCCAAAAAGGCCATGGGGCCTGAGGCTGGGCCTTGGATGAGAAGGCCCAGTAAATTCACAGTTTAACGTCTTACAGTGAGGATGAAGAAATGGGTAAGATACCCCAAACAAGGGAGGTGCACGGTGTGGCATGTAACCCAACGTGAATGAGGACATAGTCCCATACCACACCGTACAACCCTACATAGGAACTTGGTCCAGGGGCCCGAAAAGGAGAAGGGGCCTGAAAGGGTCGGGTGTCTCAGCCATTGGATCCATACAAACTATTGTCCGATTACCACATAATCATTTCTCCCAAGCTCGCGTGAGAAGTGTATGGTGTGGGAAATAAGGATCCAGATTCGGCTCTCCCTACCATATAAAGGTCTAGTAGCTGGAATCACCCAAGGGGAGTTTTTCACTTGGATATACAATGGGGAAGAATGAAAAACTGCACATGATGTTTAGGACATCTTGGGGTGGTCCTTACGACAAAGGATATCTATTGACCATGTTTGAAACACAACATCCTTATAGTAACCTAGAATGGGAACAACAAATGAGCATCGACCGCTTACTATATTCGCAACGCGGGACTTGTATCAATTTTTTGCTCAATATCCTCGAGGGCGTTGGACCGAAGTGGTAGGAGATCCCTTGGGCCTAGCATCCCTGCCATTTGGGGGGCCTTCTGGATGGGAAGGATGATGGATCCCCAATAAAAGGAGTGGGTGAAGCATTGCTGTACCCATACATTTTAATGTAAAGCAGGGTGGTGAATGTAGAGGACACCTCTGGGGAGTGGGACGTACGGAGGAATCGAGATTAGCTCGATGTGTATTGAGGCAAGAACCTGCACCACACTATATGTCTTGACCGGAGGGGAGGTTCTGGAATTTGGGATGGACCAACAGAGGAGATGTCCGGGCATTCCTACGTATCCCATAAGTATGGTAATAAATCCACACGTAGTTCTTGAAGGCCATGCAGTTTAACGTCATGCGGTGAGGACGTGGGAGGATAGATGAAAGGGGAGTGGGCACAAGGTGTGACTGTTATAATCCTAGCATGAGTGGGACTAAGGAAGCCTACACCATATCATTCAAGGATCCTTCGAGAGAACTACACACAGGGGGGGAAAGTCAAAGATAAGAGTTTGGGGGATGGACTCATGACGAAACACTTGACTGTTCATATGTATCCCATGCGGATGGGAATCAAGCGACACATAGTTTATGAAGATGCATTTTAACATCATGCAAGATGACACACAGTTTAATGTCATGTAGGACTGGACAGTTTAAGGTCATACTAGACCAGCTGGCTTAGGCAAAGTATCACTTGAGAAACATGGAATTTTTGGGAGGAGTTATACGCTCACCATTCATGGTCACCAGGGAGTATTCTCTATTGGGGTAAAACCTATGGATTATGTAAGGTCCTTACCATTTGGGCTCTAACTTGGGTGGTTTCCTGCCAGGGATCATTGGTGTCTGGAGGGGAAATACCAAGTTTCCTTGTAGTAAAGAGTATAGGTAAACCTTCTTTCTGAAGGCTCTATCTATCTTATTCAAATGCCTTTCTAGATTGTGCAGGGCACGAAGCCTACTCTCATCATGTGAATCCAATTTAGCCAGACGAATTTTGCCTACCTTATCTGGCACCAGTTGGTCATAGAACATTGTGCGTAACGAAGGTAGCTGGATCTCGATGGGTAGAACGACCTTAGCTCCGTACACTAGGGAATACATGGTCACCTTGGTAGAATTTTGAGTCGTCGTTCGATATGACCAGAGGGCATTGGGGAGCTTGTCTGACCAACTCTTCTTGTTCTGACCAACCATTTCCTTTAAAATGTTAGAGAGGGTTTTATTGAACACCTCAATCTATCCATTCACTTATGCATGGTAGCAAAAGGTATGGTTTGAACAGATGTTGTACTTGGCGTACAATTTCTTTAACTTAGATGGACGGAAGTTGGTGCCATTATCAGTGAAGATGGAGTGTGGTACTCCAAACGGGTAGATGATATGAGAGATCACAAATTCTATGATAGAATGGGCGTTGAACTCCTTGAGTGGAACTGCTTCTGACCAATTGGAAAAGAAATCCATGGTGGTCAGGATGAACATGCACTGGCGAGCTGTCACCAGTGGATATGGTCACATGATGTCAAGTCCCCACACGGCAAACGAACAAGAGTACTTGGGGGAGTTGAGAGGTTCTTGAGGCTGATGCAAGAAGTTATCATGAATTTGGCATGCGTGACATCTCATGGAGAACTCGATGCAGTCATGGATCATGGAGGGCAAGAAGTACCCCAGTATCCAGATCTGATGGGATAGCTTCGGCCCAGTCTGGTGAGCCCCATAAGAACCGTCATGAACCTCCTGCATGACCCGATAAATCTCAACTCCTTGGATGCAACAGAGGAGAAAACCATTGAAACCGTGCTTTTAGAGGACCATCTCAAGGCTGGGAGCACTTTGGAGGGTAAAATGCAGTGCGCTGCATCAGATTCACTCACGCTCGGCCCGATCAGCTAGAAGGTAATCATTTTAGAGATACTCGACAAAGGGGGATCTCTAGTCGGGGGTCACTTCAACCACTGCATTTGAGGAACCTGGGGGTCCTGACGTGGAGGCTCCGACAGTAAGATGGCTTACTCGTAGGCCATTGTCATCATCTATGGTTATGGGAGCAATGAATCTTTGATGTGACACGTGTACAATCAGATCATCCTACTCAGGTTCTGCAAGTGATACAGCCAGGTCAGCCAGGGCATCGGCTTGACCGTTTTGAGATAGAGGGACATGAGTAACTTATGACCAAGATGGAAATTGGGCCATTAGTTGGAGGGTGAGCTCAAAAAATGGTACGAGCTCTGGATTTCTGACGATGTAGTCACTGTTGATTTTCTTCATGACTTGTTCGGAATACCCTTTCAAATGAAAATGGGGCACATTGATCGTGAGGGCCAGCTCGAGGCCAGTGATAAGAGCCTGATACTCTACCTCATTGTTGGAGCAGCCTTCTGACAACAAGAATGAGTATGGCGGAATGGCTTGCATCGAGGTAATGAAGACAATACCCAGGCATACTCTGTTGAGTCTGGGATCATTGAGTATCCTGCCGGTGGGGCTCCGGGTGGCACCGTCAAAGTGAATCTTTTAACATGGGATGGAATGATCTACTGAGATGATTGCCTCATTAGGAAAATCCAGGTCCATGAACTGGTTTGCAGGGGTTGGATCAGCAGCTAGAAAATCTACCAATGCTTGTCCCTTGACAGCCTTCTAAGGCACGAACTTGATGTCGAACTGCTGGAGGATTACTGCCCACTGTGTTAGATGGACAGTCAACATGGATTGGTTCAGAACGTACTTCAGCAGGTCTACCCGAGACACCTGTTATACCTCATGGTGCTACATGTAGTATCATAATTTATGTACTGCGAATACTAGTGCAAGGAAGCACTTTTAGATGGGGATGTATCTGGTCTCCGTATTGAGGAGCATGCGGCTGAGGTAGTTGAGGCTGTTTTCAGTCCCCTCATTGTTTTTCTAGGCAATGAGGGTGCTGAGAGATCATTTTAGGGAATTTACATATAGGATCTGTGGTTTTCCAGATACAGGTTTCATTAGGACCGGAGGCTGGAGCAGGTACTGCTTTATTTCTCGAACGTGGTCTGGTACTCTTCATCCCATTCGTAGTTAGGGCCTTTCTTCATGAGTTGAGAAAAGGGATTACACTTGCATTCCAGATTCACAATGAATTGTCATATGTAGGATAAGTGTCCTTGGAAACCATGAAGCTCCCAAATATTGCTCAGGGGAGGCATCTGACTGATGGCCTTGATCTTCTTTGTGTCGATCTTGATGCCCTGATACTTAAAAAAATAGCCAAGAAACTTTCCAGAGGTGACCCCAAAGGCACACTTCAATGGGTTAATATTCAAGTGGAGGGAACAGAGGAAGCCGAAAAATTTCTCATGGTCCTTGAGATGGTCCTGGAAATGTCACGATTTGACCACCAGATCGTCCACATATCATTCCACCAATTTCCCGTGGATTGGCTTGAATATGTGGTGTGTGGCCCACTGATAGGTGGCTCCTACATTATTCAGGCCAAAGGGCATAACCTGGTAACATAAAGTACCTTGGGGCACCGTGAAAGCTGTGGAATCCTCATCCTTAGGGGCCATTCAGATCTGGTTGTATCCGGAGTAACCATCCATGAAGGAGAGGGCTTGGAACCCATCTGTAGCATCGATCAACAATTCTGTCACCGGAAGCGGAAAATCATCCATCGGAAAGTGACGGTTGAGATCTCGGAAGTCGACGCAAACCTTGATTTGTCTGTTCTTCTTCCCAACGAGCTCAATGTTGGATATCCATTTGGGGTATTGGACCTCTTTGATGAAGTTGTCTTTGATAATATTTTTAACTTTGGACTCGACCATGACACCATGAGAAGGGTGAATCTTTCATGGAGGCTACATGAACCCGTAATGATTTGTAGGGAGACCGAGGCGGTGGATGGATACCTGAGGATCTAGTCCTGGAATCTTCTCATAGCTCTAGGGTAATACATCACGATGTTTATTTAGGAAATCTATTTACTGCTGCTGCTCCTCGAGGGACATGGTGGCACTGATCAATGTGGGTATCGGGTCTACTTAGCTACCAAGGTTCACCTGTTCCAGTTCATCGATCATGGCAGAGACACCCTCTTCAAAGGTGAGGGGAGCATCCTCTAGATCCTCTTCTTCACTTACAGAGGGGGATCTGCATGGGGGGTGCTTTTTCTGGGTCAAAGGATCCTGACAGGAGGCTGGTACCAGCCTGTGCAGCGGTGGACAACATATCGGAAGATTCACGTGCTACTGAAACCATAGAAATGAAGACATTTTATCCGATCCCATCTGGTCTTTGTCCCAAGGGGCCACACTTGAATATATCAAAGAAATAATGGCGTGTCGGCTTTAGATAGTTAATCCCAGTCTGATTAAACAGACACGTATGACTTAGAGTTGTTACAATGGGGCGGGCATCCCAATACCATACGGGGGTAGGAGGCTCTGGGATCACCTGAGCCTATTTTGTGTAGGATTAAGAGGTGACTTTCCACCGTCTCTTGGACTTGGGAATATGCTTCCCTCACATACCAGAGACAAAAAAAATTGCCCCATGTCGGGGGTTGTGGCCTCCAATCAATGGATCAGAAAGAATTAGGTGTCATCCAAACCTTCCCAGGGGTCAGTTGCGACTGTGGCGGGCTCAACCTCACTCGCCTAAATCTATTTGTCCTTGATCTTGTAATAGTCAGCATCCAAGTAGCAGGCTTCACAATAGGCCAAAAGATATGAATCACCTTGGAGTATGCCTAATCGACCATTAAGGGAGTACTTGAGGCACCGGTGATATGATGAGGGTACTGCCGTATGAAGGTGGAGCCATGGTCTTCCTATCAATGCATTGTACGCGGTGTCTTGGGAGAAAACCATAAACTCGGTGCTGGAAACTAGGCAGAAGAACTGGGTCTTCAAATAGATCTTATCGACTGGGGTATGCTCTGTCTTGTTGTATCCCTAGATTCTTAAATTGGAGGGATTCAGGTCATCTTCGGATATCCCCAACTTTCGTAGTGTCCGCATCAGGATAAGGTTAATCTCGGAGTTGGTGTCAACAAGACAACAGTAAACCTCCACGCTGTTAAATTGGCTGGTGATGTATAATGGGTGGATCTGAACCTATATGGGAGATCATTCATCCTCTCTATAGAACTAAATGATGGCCTGGAATTCATCATTCTCGACCGCTTTAGCATGAAAAGCTTCTACAGCTGCTACCTCTGCCTAAAATTGGAGGGGATTCTTAAAGCCTCAGCGAGGACCTCACGCATATCTGACGACATTAGAATGCCCTCGAGGATGGAAAGCCTCACTGAGATATTGTAAAGGTTCTTGAGGACATAATATTTCCATGCCAGGTATGAAATTCTGCTTGCAAGAGGACTCTCTATGACAGGAGGCATGGCGGGCCCTGTCGGTTGGACCGATAGCTGGATGGTGCTGGGCATGTCCAACTGTTCACTAGTCGAAGCCCAGGGAGTAGCTACTAGATGGGGATCAGATGACTGATATCATCCTGTAGTAGGTAGAGGCTCGTCGTGGCATGGTCGAGGTAGCTCTGCCTGATCCAATATCAAAAATGGTGGTGGAGGTGGGCCCGATGACAATGGATGAAAAGGCTGCGCAGGCTGAGTTCTATGCTGGGTCTACTGTCGGGTCTCCGTGGCATGCACAACATGGCTAGAGGTGACAACTGATATGCCCTGACAACCCATATGGTTGTGACTCTGTCGACGTTGGCATCAGCTGGGGACGTTGGGGAGGTTCGCCCGATGCTCCCCGTCGTTGGGAGTCATATAGGGGTTTACCAACTCCACGGTATTAACCGAAGCATACCCTTGACTATCAATTGAAGATTCATCCATCCTGGGTGGATTATAGGAGGAATCCATATCTCAGGGGGCATGAAGTCACCGAGAGTGAAGGACGATGGTGGCATTGTTGGGGCACGTTGCTTTCCCTTGTGCCACAGATGCTTTCTCTTCTAGGAAGAGGATGGATGAGATGATAGTACAGAAGTGGTGGCTATCTATTTTGAAGGATCTAGCTGATTCAGCTACAAACGGATGATACCATGGGCATGGGAAACCATTTTTTGAGCCATCCAGTCATCATTATTCTGGGACCCGTGACTGGAAACCTGCTTCCACTCACCTTCATCATTTCTTTCATTATCTGACCTTACGAAGACACCCACCAATTGTGTCGGGGCTGGGCCCAACCTATCTATGTTGTTATCGACTAGGTCTTGAATCCAGTATTTAAACACATGGCACTACTTGAGGGTGTGCCCCATAATCTGATGATAGGGGTAGTAGTTGGGGTGATCAGTGAGATTCCCCTCTTATGGCCTTTTGCACTCAGGCAAGAATACAATCCCCTACTCTAAGGCACTATGGAAGTAACTAGGGACCTGATTCTCATTGAACGAGTAGGTATGGGTCTCTTATCTGGGAAGGGTGCCCTTGGAGCCTGACCCTGACAAGGAGTTAGAGGAGCTTGTCGAGGAGACGAACCCTGATTGTCCCGCCTGGGCGGTGGTGGTGCATTATGCATGGGTACCTACCGATTATGAGGCATACACTACTGAGCCAGAGGCCGCGCCTGAGGTGGAGGGACTCTTTGAGGCTGTAGGGCTGGTGCCACTGGTTGCAATTCAAGTTTCCTGGGGGCTTCTATTTGGGCCACCACGACAGGATCGGGTTTGACATCCCTCCTTGCTGGAATTATAGGGGGCGACGGATGTGCCTGGATGGCCTATTGCAGGGCTTCTTCTAGGCACTGGGCCTTATCGGAGAAGTATCAAAATCCTCCAGGGTATTTTTGTGTGATCAGAGAAAGAACCAATTCTGTCTTGACGTTCCCTACGCATATCTTCAGTAATTTCTCCTGAGTTAGTGGCATGTCAAGGGAGTGTGTGAGCCCTTTCCACTGGGAAATAAAGTCTGCGACATGATCATCAGGCCTTTGTTTGCACTTCAAATGGTCTGTGATACTTGTTTTCTGCGTGGTGGAACTAAACTAGTAGAGGAATTTCCTGCCAAGGTCCTCCCAGCTTCTCATGGATCAGATGAGAAGCTGGCTGTACCAAATGAATGTCGGCCCCTCTAATATCTAAACAAAGCAGCAGAACTTGGCAGCCCCCTACTACGCTGGAGCCCCTAACATGGGCCCACACCATGAGTTGAAGTTGGCCAGGTGCTATGGCGGGTCCCCCACTCAGTTAAAGGGGGGAGAAGGTGGGATTCCGGAACCCCGAAGGCACCGACATATCGTCCACCCATGTCGGGTATGGCTTACCATCAGGTGGGATTTCCACCTACCGTGTTTCCAGTGCCTCAAGGCAGGCTATGAGCGCTGCTATAGGATCATATGGGTGGGGATATCTGTCTTGACAGGGATCCTTAACCACAAGAGTGTTGGTGGGTTGTTCAACGTTGTAAGGTGACTCATCGTCTCATGGAGTGGCTGGTGGGGTGGCCTGCGGGGAAGCTGGGGGAACCCGAGCTGGGTTCCTTGGATTGCTGCACCGTTGTAGAGGGTTTGGAGAGACAAACCGTACCCTCTTTCCATGAGCTCCGGCTTCAGCCTTATCAATGGGAGCCACATGATCAGGGTTTCCTGAGGGCATTACGCCGAGGGGAAGTTGTTCCTAAACCTGTTGTACTAGCTTAGGATTGTCGTAGTCGGGCCGTCGCTCTACATCGCATTTAGCCAGGAGTTTGTCGACCATCTTCTTCTACTCAACAAGTTGTTTACACAATGTTTTCTTCTCAGGTTATTCCTCCATCATCTGCACTAAGGCGGATGGGTCGGAGTGGTTGGCAGCTCTGACGTTCTCTGTTCCCTAACCAGAATTCCTACTGAGTACCAATGCCTCAGTGGGTGTAGAGAGACCAAGTAGGTTCCTCTATTGATGAGTAATCCTTACCGATGGGTCCAATAGTGGTGGAACTCCATCTGGGGGTAAGTCTCCATTGAGAATCTCTAGCTCTTCCTCCTCGTACATGATGTTTTCAATGTTGACCATGACCCTTCCTGGGGGCATGTCTTCGATGTCGCCTAGCAGGTCAGGCTGCCACGGGATAGGACTGAAGAGGAGGGCTACATAATACCCCAAGCCATGGATTTGCACATGGGGGGTATCCTTCTTGATAATTTTTTAGTGTAACTTGATACTCTAAATGCATTTCTGCTGGAGGGACTCACGTCGACCTGGTGACTCAGTGTGCTGGGCCGTAAGAGGTGCGGCCAAATCGACCCGACAACATTGCTCGCTGATGTATTTGAAATGCACTTGGCTCCTGGGATAAACCAATTTTCTACAACAAAGACTAAAATGCATCGCCTAGAGGGTGTTGCAGAAACACTCATCTTCCTCTGGGGTGAGGGATTTCTGTATGCAGAAATTTGGCAGTGCCATGGGCCAGAACATATCTAGGAAGTGGTCCACTACGGGGATGTTCTATAAAAACCTTGGCTCAGATTTAGTTTCAGGCTCTTGATTTCACCATTCATCAACCGGGGGTGGTTGAGGAACTGATAGCGGTACTGAGGCAGACCACTGGGATGGAAGGCTGGACGGTGGAGAGTATGACGAACGAGCTGACTGGCCACCGAATCTCAAGCTGTCTTCTGAAGAGGGTAGCGACCCTGCTGCAACGTCGCGATAACACAGGTTGATGGTCGAAGTTTCTATTTTAGGGGATAGAGCTACTAGTGATAGTCCACGATGGTGCTCACCCGCCATTGGTCCCCAGAATACCTCTCTATGAGCTCTTGTCGAGGTAGAGAGTGCTTCTGGTGATGATGGTGGTGATTACATGACCGTAACCTGCGGGGTCTCTAGATTTTCATCCTCCTAGATATACCTATGGAGGGAGGTGGGAATCTAATGGACCTCGCATTCCAGGAGCACCAGGTTGATGCTCCTAGTCCCTGCCCCGACCCATGACACAGATGAGCGAGAGGAAGGTTCCCGCGCTGAGCTGTACTTTGCCTTAGAGTCCGAGAAGCAGACTGGTCTGATCTCTCTTTGGACCATCCCATAATTCCTCTTATGGTGGCGACGACCTACCATCCTACCCCAGGGTGGCTCCTCAGGACATGGTAGAATTCTGACACGAGTTCCTTCGGTTACACTAGTGATGGGGCAGAGAGGGTTTCCACCTGAGAAAACCGGGGTGCGAGGAGCACCAAGACAAATGTCAAAGGGGACCTAGGGAGGACCTCTATGGGTAGTGATGGAGTGGTAAAGACCTCTAATTGAACTATCAGAAGCTTGGGGAGGACCTCCATGATTGTTTTCTCAGGGGATCTTAGTATGAGGAGAGTCCTTATACTAGTTTAGTTGAACACGGGAAAGTCCCCTGTGCTGGGTACGGGTGGGGCGAGGCTGGCCTTCACCCCTCTAGTAGCTAAGGTGAGGAGTATCTTCACTAGCTGCTGAGAGGACATGGGGAGGATCCCCACATTAAAGAGATACCGGATGGGCAATGTCCCAACACCGGCGGTCGGGGTAGGAGGAATGACTCCATACCCAATGTAATGGGAATAGGAGAGGCTTTCGTGCTGAGTGTCACTACCATGGGGAAGACCCTCACTCAAATTGGGGGTGGCCTGAGGTGGTCCTCCATGCTGATCCTAGAAGCGGGGAAGGCCCGTGCTCTCCACGGTAGTGGTACGGGGAGGACCCCCGTACTTGGTGGCATCGATACGGGTTAGTTCGCGGTGGCCACTGCTTGTGCCAGCGACCAAGAGAGTTGACCCAACCTACCCATGGGGTGGTTAGGGCCTCTATCCTAGTCAGGTGAACAAGTTCCCATGATCAGTGTATGCATGGAACTGATGATATGCGTCAGCGGTGGCTTGGGACATAGTGGCTGTCGACGTTGACTCCCCTTAGCGGGTGTCCTCTTTAGCGTGTTCCTGACACTGGCATCAGGTTGGACGAACTGGGGCCGGTAAGAGGGATCCACACTGAAAACTTCATAGAACGGGATTTCCAACGTCCTACTGCCCCTACACATCAGGCCCACTATTTTCGTGGAGGGACCTGATGCAGGATAACTGGATCCCATGACACGTCAATCCATTGATGCCTGAAACACTACTAGTCACCATTTTGAGGAGAATAATTTCATGCCAGGTTCACCATTTCCGTTTTGACACTTTTGATGGGGCGTGCGCATCCGTCTGTGGAGGATGCGTATTTGTTGCCCACATTCCCATTTTCCAAAGGCGGGCGACATCCCTCACTTTTTCAGGGATGTTTGGTCCTTGATCGAAATGGGAAGATGGGATGTCAGTTCTTCCTTCCATGGATTCCTCCTTGGAACTCGTCAACTAGTTCTGATCTCCCTTATAGATTTAAGGTGTTTTTCATGAAACTCTTTCTAGCTCCATATCTTCATGGAGACCAGTTAATTATTCTGCTTCTGTCACGACATTCGAAGGGGTTCGGTAAAGGCAACAACCTTCAGTTATGGGAGTAGTCATGTTGGGAATCACTAGTGTGTCTGGGAACTGGGACACTGGAGTGTCTGTCTTCTTTCCCTTATTATAGGGCTTCTCGAGGGCGCGGAAGCCTGATGCATCCCACATAAAATTTGGGGAATCATATTCCATGGGCATGCATATGAGGTTTTCCTCATCTTTCCATGTTTGACACAAGGTTTTCCACAAGTTTAACGTTCAGCAGAGACAGATCAGACTAATCAGAACACTGATTAGAGTGGATAAGATGAGTGTAATCCCTAGAGGAGAAAATGATATAGGTGGGTTGACATGACCTCATTGGGATGTGGTGGCCACGGGTAAGAATCAAGATGGATGACGGAGTGGTTGAATGAAGTGTATGGTGAATGGGATTTAACTTCCATGAAGATGAAGATAGTTTTAGGATTGAGCCTTGAAGAGGCTTCCTACGTATCCCTGTGGAAGGGAATCAAAGTCTACGTAGTTCATATGATGATGGATTACCTCTGATTGGGGTTCCAATAGCTTACCGCTGAAAGAGGTTGACAACGACTTACTGTTGTATGGAGTGAAAATGGTTTACCTCTGAAAGAGGTTCACAGTTTAACATCATGCGGGATGTGGGAAAACTTATGTGAAGATGGTCGGGGTTACTGAATGTGGGGCTTGAACCTCATGGAGTCTTCCTACGTACACTGCCTTGGTAAGGATGAATGACCTCGTAGTTCCGAAGGTGGTATCTGGGGCTTACGCTCTAGGATGCCCAAGTTGTTGGTGAAACGACGTGAATGGGGTCGGAATGACCAATGAGTGGTGGGATTGAACCTCATGGAGGCTTCCTATATACCCTACCTTGGCAAGGATCAAAGACCTCATAGTTCAGGATTGCGTGTGGGGATTACACTCTAGGCTGCCCAAGGTGTTGGTGAACTGACGTGAATGGGGTTGGAACGACCAATGGGTGGTGGTCTTGAACCTCATGGAGGCTTCCTACAAACCTTGCCTTGGAAAGGATCAAAGACCTCATAGTTCATGATTACGTGTGGGGCTTACACTCTAGGCTACCCAAGGTGTTGGTGAACCGACGTGAATAGGGTTGGAGTGACCAATGGATGGTGGGATTGAACCTCAGGGAGGCTTCCTACATACCTTGCCTTGGCAAGGATCAAAGTCCTCATAGTTCAGGAGGTGGTGGGGCTTAAAATATAGGATTCCCAACAACAGATGTCATGGTCGGTGCTTACTCTAATCCCATGTGAGTTATACTCACTGTAAGAAACAAGAGGCAGCACATAACTGACAATCACATCGCGAAAGGTGCGTCTGTGAGAGGTGAACAGGGGCTTACATGTAGTTAGTGGCTCAAAGAGGTTAGGAATTATTATGAGATGGAGTCTAGGGGAGACAAAGCCCAACGTGAGAGGAATTTCGTACTGAATAAAGGAGGGGTCCAGTGTCCATTTCCCACTCCCCCTAGTCATTGGGACCGAAGAAGAAAGGAGGATCACGGACGTTGCCTCCTATAAGAAAATCTAGGGGCTTACACTGAGATGGTCGCCCCTTCCCCGCAGAAAAATGCCACTCTGATAAGGAGGATATCATCCTCTGTGAGGGAAGATATCATCCCTATAGAGACCAGTGAGCACGGATAATGTCCAAGGTGGGGGCACCCCCCGTGCGAGGCACGGGGCGAGGCCACAGTTTAACGTCATGTGCTGAGGACGATGGTGCTTGACAATTTAACATTCTGTAGCTCGGACTAGGTGGGTTTTCTCCCTACCCCTTGGACATAGATAACTAGTACCCTCTACACCTTGGTGAAGAGAAGGTACAGACAACACCGTGGATAGGGGGTGTTATAGAGAAAACTATTTGGGGGTCCACATTAGTGTGGCTATGCAAAGAGGCAATAGCCATTAGTGTGCCTATGAAAAGAAGCAACAGGCGAAGCAACACAATGGGAAGTATCGTCCAAGGGAATTTGAAATCACATCGTGCAAACCTGGAGGGTCGCAGGGGAAAAGGAATTGCAAAGTATAGGGATTCATAGGCAGGGGCCTTGTGAGGCTCTGCTGCTCTGCGTGGCCGAGGGTACTTGAGAAGGGGTGTGCTTTGCGAAGTGGGGCACCTTAGCCTAAGCATAGGGTAGAGGTGCATTTAGGAGGTGCTTCGCGAAGTGTAAATGCATTTACAGAGCACTAACTTGTAGAGCAAAGGTGCCTCGCGAAGCAAGGTATCTTGAAGCAATGTGCTTCATGAAGTATAGTGACCCCACCTTATCATATGGATCACATGTATAGAAAGGGTGTTTTGTGAATCATAAATGCTCCGTGACAACTTGGGTCCTCTTGGGGATCCCTTTCCTTCACGGAGGCCCTTAGGCTCCGTGAAAGGAATCCCTCTCAAAAGAGGGGGTTAAAACAAGGCAAGGGGGAAGCACTTAGTAGAATAAAAGTACCTTGCATAGCTCATGGTTCACAGAACAGAAGGCACTTCATGATTTTGGAGCAAGGAAGTTGAGCATTCAAATGATACGTCCCCTTGGATTTGGGGGAGGCTGGTATTTATAAGGGAGAGACGCCGCGAAGTAGTGATCACTCGACATAAATTGGGATTTGTTTGCTCTGTGGTGGACTCGCGATCATCAAATGCATTCATGGTGTATCCTACCTCTTTGCTCTGTGGCGGGCTCGTGAATGTCAAAGGTGCTCACAGAGCATTACCGAATCCTTGCTCTGCACTGGCTCACGAATGTCAAAGGTGCTCGTGGAGCGTTACCGCATCCTTGGTCCGCTGAGGTCTCAAAAACATCAAAAGAGATCATGGAGCATTACCGTGTCCTTCCTGTGTGGCGGCTCACGAATGTCAAAGGTGCTCGCGGAGAATTACCGCATCCTTGCTCTACGGAGGATTGTGAATGTCAAAGGAACTTGCAGTGTTTTCCGCCTCCTTGCTCTGCAGCGGGCGTGATGCGATTGGGGCTCTGTGAATGGTCTTCATGAGGCAGTCCCTTGAGGCTTAATGTTTCTTCGTCTTCTTCTACCATTTTGGCGCCAATAAGTGCAAGAGGTCGGTGAACCTTGATGAATACTTAGCCACGGTCATGCGGCCCTACTGTAAGTGGAGAATCTCCTGTATAAGCACTGAGTGTAAGGTTGTTTAGATGAACTCTTCCCTAAAAAGGCTCTCGAAGTCAGCATAGGTGAGGGTCACCTCGTCATGAACCTAGAGGATCAAGATCCACCATCTCCCCACTGTTTCCTAAAGAAGACCAGTTTTAACGATGACCATAAGATTAGCTAGTGTCCATACCAGCCGAAAAACTCTAACCACGACCTCCAGTTAGTCCTCAGCTACCTGTCGATCCATCTCACCTCAAAACCTTGGTGGCCTATGGCCCTGGAACTCGTGAAATGTTCTCAAATGTCATGCAACCTCTACTGCTGAGGCTAGTGGCCTTGGCTACCCAATGGGTATTGGTGCTACTGGTACCCCACCCGATGGTACAACATCAGAAAGGGGGCCCTGCACTAAAGCCTTGTCGTTTAGTGGGTGGTCATTGCATACTCTACCAAGAACCTTGGCTAGATCTCTGCATGGAGGTATCCTGAAAAGAAATTGGTGTTACATAGTTAGTATGTTATACATAGTGAGGTGACTCAAAGAGATCACAATGTAAACTTTTCAAAAACACACACGCAAATAGTGTTTTCATGCACTGAGTCTGAAATCAGAAGTCAGGGTTCTAGTGTATGGATACATCGGCCACCACACCAACACTAGATTCCCCAAACTAAAAACCACACTCATTAAACTTAACACTATTTCCAAATTAGAAGATTAGTGTCCACATTCTCTGGTAGAATCAACTCATTTGATACCAATTTGTCAGGACTTATCCCCCTGGGCCCGTGCCGTGACTACCCCAAGCCCGCCATCTATAGGCCAGGGGCTGGCGACTAGCCCTGGAAAGACAAATCCTAAAAACTAGAAAGGCATTTCCTTTTAACCTTCAAACCCACACAATCCAAGCAGACAACAAGATTCAAGAACAATGTAAACTATATAGTAAATAGGGTGAGCATAGTAAGTAAAAGGGAGGAATGCAAGCCCAACTAGAAAGTATAAGTAAAACTGAAAACAACTCCCATGAAAAACCTCTAAATATCTTACCTGAAGGGTAGGTACCTCTCTTGAATGGTCATCTATTTGGTTTGTCTTGTCTAATTGTCCTCCTCTATGTAGCCTCCATTCCTTCCACCCTTAGACTCGATCAATGCTATCCGTCATCTGCACTAGACACAACAAGGTGCGGGCATAGCCCGTGTAGGGTTGAGTATAACAATACTTAGTTGGGACCCCGAGACTCTTGAAGGTCTATCAAAGTCCAAAGAGAATAATCCACAAAGAAAGACCACAATTACAATGACAAAATCAATAATCAACCCTACTTAATTATATGCACATACGTATACCTAAGTTATCAAGTAACCCAACTCATTCAAGAGGAACACATGGACCAACTCTATATCCCAAAGAACAAATGTTCCAAAAATTAAATAATACCATGTAGTTAGATCCACAAAGAAGAATACCACAATGGTAAAGACTCATCTAACACCCAGTATAAGTTAAGTACGAAAGTATGGATGATTAGTTGTATTACTAGATCATTTTACTTCGCCGAGAAGATCTGATGTTGAACAACACAAAATCAATGACGACCCACACAGGATCTGAAGATGACCCACATAGGATTTGAATATTACACACATGATCCCTAGATGCTGACCCAGACATGATCCAAAGATGACCCACATAGGATCTGAAGATTCTTTAAGTACATCCAGCCTTCCCACATTAAGCACGCTTGATTCTGGGAGGATCCTCTAATCAAGAAATTGGTCGATACATAAACTTCCACAACGTCCTAAGAAGAATTATAATGAATTTCCTTCATGTCATAAGGGACCTAACGCGACAGACGACATGTCAATCAAATGCCCAATCTGTAAGTTAATAGCATTTCTATTTCGAGGGTGTGGTTGGATTTGGGTTCGATCCAACCCGACCATATTCGAACTTTATATAAAACTAAAGTGCTGTATACCAAAAAAATCATATTGATCCAAGGATTTCGTCACCATAGAAATTTCTTCAAACGGATTCCTGGTTCTCAAGATATGGCCAAAATGTGTATCTTGGCCGAGATGGGCCCGTGTCCGGTCTGAACACACCTGGGCTGATGGGCTGTGGCCTCCTTTGGTGGTACGTTTGTGTCACCAGCACAGTCGTGACTGGCCAGTGTGTGGGCCACCACCTGTACCCTACCAGTGCTGGTCGCAGGTGGACTTCTGTGGGTCACCAAGGGAGCTCTGGTGGCCCGTTCTTTAATATGAAGGAATCCTTGTGTGTCCCAGGATATCGACTTTGCCTTTATCCCATCCAGGTCGATTTCTACTTAACCTAAGGTTTTGAATGAAAATAAAAAGTCAAACAAAAATGTAGTGGAGGGATCAGGTTGTGTTCATTTGGCCCGCACCCTCAGGGTGTGCTTTCTTGGAACCAGGAGATTCTTTACCCTGTGTTCCCCTGTTTCTACTCTCACTGCCTCCTCTAAGGGCACTCCATTTAGGTTTGTCGTTGACAACAACAAGGAGATGGGAATCAACCTCCCAAGGCCTCGTCCTGCAGGGGTAGGTTGTCGGTCTCCCCCATCCTCTATTACTCTGAGGTTCTGTAGTAGGAACCCCTGGCTTCTATGGATCTCCCAGTGTAGGATCTCTCCTCTCTGGGTTTGGATCCAGTTATGTCCTCATGTTCATTTCTCAAAGAAGGTTTGATACAGTGAAAGGAGATGGCTCCTTTTGTGCCTAAAGGTGACTCCAACCTTCAGGGGGTATTCCCTTGCCCTCTCTTCTTTCTCTTTTGCCGAAGGATGTGCTCTTGGAAGAAGGTTTTTACAATTTAAGGCCCTTCTCTCCAGATCTTCTGGCTCTTCCGCACCTGGAATCTGGTCTGCTATTTTTAGATCCCAAGCCTTGGAGTGATTCTTCTGGTATGAATCTGCACAGCCTGGATGTTCATCCTAGGCCAGCACCATCTGGTCTGTGCCAGGAGACACAGATTGTTCCCCAGCTGCCTATCCACTCGGCTTCAGAGAGCACTCCCCCTCCCATTCTCAAGGATCAAGACTCAACCAATAACTATTCTGTAGAGTTTGTTTCTTCCCTTGGTAGAATGGTGTATGTTCTGGAGGGTGTGTGCACTCGCTATCAAGAAAGGAACCATACGTAGGGATCAATCTCCCATTTCAAGGTGGATACTAGATCTGGGGACAATTCCAGAGCCTTATCATTCCAATGAATGATACTCTCATTTGGAATGCCTATGGCCTTAAATCCCAGGTTAAATCTGATTTTGTCTCCTCTGTCTTAAGAAAACATAAACCTTCTGTTGTTTCCATCATTGATCCCAAGCTCTCATCTACCAGAATTCAGGAATTCTCTTGGAAGTTTAAGCTGCATAAATATATGTATGGTGGACCTTCCAACAGCCATATATGGATTTTTTGGAATAAGAGTTTCTTTGTGGAGCTCATCCAAGTAGGTGAACAATTCATCACTACTAAAGTGAGTAAGGGGAATATCTCATACTTCATGACCGTGGTGTATGGGAGCTGTGATCCCCTCCAATGGACCAAGCTTTAGAGTGATATTAATGCTTTTATCCAGGGCAATCAACCATGGTTTGTCGGTGGGGATTTTAATATCGTTGCCAACTCGGAGGAAAAGAAATGTCGTGGGACTTTTTAGAGGAGGTATATAAGGGAGTTTAAAAAGTTTATGGCTGGGAGTGGCTTTATTGATTTGGGGTTCTCCGGTGACTGCTTCACATTGTGCAATTACCAAAGGGGTTTGCATTGTTCGTGGAGTAGATTGGACAGATGTCTGTCCAATATGGAAGCCATCTCTATGTTCTCCAATATTATGGTGAGCCATCTCGTTCGAGGCATTTCTTACCACTACCCCTACTGGTCTTCTTTTTGCCCGAGTTGGATCATCGGGACAGGTTTCATTTCCTCCATCAATGGGTCAGTAAACCGGGATACATGGATGTGGTTGGTGGTATTTGGAATTCTCCTGGAAAGAGTGTCCTTTGGGTCTCCCTCCATGATAAACTGCACCGTCTCAAACCTAGACTTCAGTTTTGGGCCAATGCCTTCCTCCCGGTTGACAGTGAGATCAGCGATACCATGCAGGAGGTTGAGAGGCTTGAAGATCGACTGGAAGAGGAATGGGAGGACCATACTTTTGAGCATCTTGCTACTAGGAAATAAGAACTTGCTGTTATGATATTGGCCTAGGGGAATTTGTCTAGGGACTTTGCAAGAATCAAATGGCTACGGGAGGGTGATAAAAACAATGGATTTTTTCATGCATGAATTAAAGAGAGGAAGATACCTATCAAACCGAACATTCTTCTGGATGATGGATCTTACACGGATGATAGGGATATAGTTGGAGATATGTCTCTCTCCTATTTCTAAGATCTGCTAGCTGGTCCCAATAGCTGTATTCCCACTAGATATACAGGAGTTGATAATGGGATTTTTGAGGGGATCCCCCATTGTGTTTCAGACCAGGAAAATGATGGGATGATCTTTATTCCGGGATAAAGGGAGATTTATAATGCCATGATGAATCTTCAACCGGACAGTGCCCCGGGGCTGGATGGTTTTCCAGGCTCTTTCTACAGAGAAACATGGGATTTTGTTAAGGGGGATCTCATTATGTCTATCCAGGACTTCTTCAGGGGTTGTAGTTTGCCGTGGATTGCATGCGCTACCACTATGATTCTCATTCCCAAGAATAGAAATCCCTCTTCTATCATGAATTATAGACCAGTGTCTATGTGTATCTTCCCTTATAATGTCCTTGCAAGTGTTATCAATGCCAGGCTTTCCACACATCTTCCAAGGTGGATATCTTTGGAGCAACATGGTTTTGTGATGGGTAGGTCCATCCAAGGTGCTATTTCTCTTGCCCAATAAATGATTAGAGATTTGAAATACAAAACCCATGGGTCAAATGTGTCTCTCAAGATGGACATGAACAAAGAATAAGATTGAGTGGAATGGGGTTTCATCATAAAGGTAATGGAATGTATGGGTTTCTCTTCTTGGACTATTGACCTTGTTTTCAGATGTTTCATCTCCCCAGGGATGGTGGTCTCATTCTTGGGAATGTCCTTTTATTTATTCAAATCCATTCCTGGACTAAGGAAGGGAGATCCTTTGTCCCCAAGTATTTTCATCATAACACAAGAGGTTCTCAGCTGACACATTCATAGGAGCATCAGTAAATGACAGATTCTTCCCTATAGGAGGAGCATGAGGGATACGACTGTCTCTCACTTAATGTTCGTAGATGACACCCTGGTCTTTATCAATGGGGATAAAAAATCTATCCAAGGCTTGATCAACATTTTGGAAGGTTACTAACACTGGAGTGGTTAACTTATCAATAAGAAGAAGAGTCTCTTCTTTATCCCTAACTACTGCTCCCCCAGAAGGTCTTATGATATTCAGCTCACTCTTTCCATGCAAGGGGGGTGATTTCCCATGAAATACCTTGGAGCTCCCATCAACCCTGGTAGATTGTGGATTCAGGACATTGACTTTCTCTCTACCAAGATTGAGGAACACATTCACAACTGAAAAAACAAGCTTTTGTCCTTTGGAAGACGCATTGCTCTTACTAATAGTGTTCTATTGGCCACTCCAATCCATGCTATTTCTGCTGTCAAGGTTCCGAAGGGAGTCATTTTCAGTATTGAGAAACTCCAGACCGGATTTATCTGGGATCCTCTGGCAGAAAAGAAGAAGCATTGGGCTTCTTGGGTTAAGGTTGCGAAGCCTGCTAGGGAGGGTGGCACTAATGTCCACAGCTTGAGAGGTACTCTTAGTTGTATACATGCACGATTGGCTTGGGAGGCGCTGGAACAAAGTAAGATGTGGGGGAAAATTATACATCCCCTGTTGAGTATCCATCCCCCGTTCAAAGGACAAATTTCCTCCTTACTTCCCACTATTGCTAACCTATTTTCGGAGCTCCTTTTTCATTCTCAGTGGATCATCGGAAGGGGGGATATTTCTTTCTGGCACCTTAATTGGGCCAGGACTATGATCAGCTTCCCGGGGTCACCCGCCCCCACCATTTCTTTCAGGAAGGCTAGTTTGCATCTGGAATTCATTAAAGCTATTCTGGACGAGGTGCAACAGGAGGTTTTCAATCTCATTTCTTTGTTGCAGGAACCTGACCATTGTGTCTTCACCCCTTCTCCCTCGGGGGCTTTCTCCAATCGGGATTATTGACGGTCTCGGGCCTATTCAGAGGAGCATGATATACGGAATGATACTCTTTGTCCCAAGGCGATCCCATCCAAATATTCTTTTCTTTTATGGTGGATAAGGTATCGGGCGGTACCCACAGATGAAACTGTAAAATGCCGTGGCATCCCTCTGGAGTCTCGGTGTTCCTACTGTATAGTTTTTAGGGAGGATATTGCTGATCACCTTTTTTCCGGGGAGGTTGGGCGTGGGATGTGTGGCGTGTATTTTGGGAGTTCACTGGCTTGCAAGACTCTAACCTGGTGGAGCTTCCATTCTTGGATAGGTGGTTCCATGGGTCAAGTGGTAAAGGACCGGAGAAGACGACGTACATGGTGATTCTTCTGGTGGGGTGTTGGTCTATCTGGAAAGCCAAAAATAAAACCAAACATGAAGGGGTTTATCCCACCAACAAGTCTATCATCTTTTGGACCAAGACCTCCCTCCTTGATTTGGATAATATTTTTGGCAACTGGAGGGATGCCCCTCCTTGCGGTGGATGATCCATGCTTCAGACTTTTCACAGGCTCCTGACAGTAGCTCCTGCGGCCTCTAGGTGCGATAGAATCCTTCCTCTAGGGGCCTTAAACTCAACAATGACGGTTCCTACAGTACGAGAGTCTTGAGAGGGGGTGGGTCTATCCGTGACTCCAGGGGTTCGGTTCTCTTGGCATTCTCCTCATACTTGGGATATGGTACCTCTCTCTAGGCTGAAACCAAATCTATGATCATGGGTGTCAATATTTGTCACCAGCACAGTCTTATTTTATCTAAAGTGGAAACGGATTCAAAGATTATCCATGACGCCCTGAATTATTTTTTCCCTCCTCCATGTTCGATCATCTATATCATTAGAAAGTGTAAAGGAATGATCAACAACCACATCAAAGTGCTTCATTATTGGTGTGAAGGTAACAAAGTGGTGGATTACCTGGCATATTTGGAAGTCGTTGGACACCACCCTATCTATGTCCATGATATTTTCTCTTTGAAACCCAAGGGGGTCAATTTTATTAGAGGCGATACCCTCGGCCTTCACCATTTCAGACCCCCTAGACTTCTTGGCTTTTGTGGTTTTCTCTTTTTTATTGTTTTGGATGTTATGATTCCTTAAAATAAAAAAGTAATGATGAAAACAATGACACATTTACTTAATGTACCATAAATAAAGTTTGGAAATTAATTTCGGGCGCTCCAGGCCTCGAAATCATGTTCCGTCAATTTTCACAAACTCGTAATATTTCCATATAATAAATAAAATACATGGAAAATTTTGTGTCTTTACAGCGTCTCCCAGGTCCTTAATGGAGATGCATTGATTCAACCATGTATCAACAGTCTGTATGACAAGTATCTCATTTCTAATAAGTAATATGTTATCAACATATACTATTTGGAAAACGAATGCACTCCCACTAAAGTGTTTGTAGACACTAGGCTCAAATTTGTTCTTGATAAAAAAAATTAAATATGGCTTCATCAAAACGAATGTTCCATGACCTCGATTCATGCTTTAATCCATAAATTTATTTGTGAAACTTGCATACCTTATTGGAATCCTTTGGAGTCATAAACTGTTTATGTTGTGTCATGTAGACATATTCCTGAAGGTTCTAGTTACGGAAGGATATTTTGATATCCATTTTCCAAAATCTAATATCCATGGTATGTGGGAATGGCCAATAGAATTCTGATGGATTTCATCATTACAACTAGGGAAAAGGTTTCATCATAGTCAATGACTTGACATTGTTTGAACCCTTTTGCAATCAGGTGTGCCTTATAGGTATAGACATGTCCTTCCATGTCTAGTTTCTTCTTGAATTCCCATTTGCAACAAAAAGGCTTAACATCAACCGAAGGATCTACCAAAATCTAGGTGTGGTTTTGGTACATTGAATCGATTTTAAAAATCATGGCTTCTTTCAACTTTAAAACATTTATGCCACTTGCGGCTTCCTTGTAAGTTATACGATCATTACTATCAACTAATAGTGAGTCACCATCCTTGGTAATTAGAGAACCGTACCATTCTGGTTCTCTAACCAATCTTGCAATCCTACATAGTTCTTGTGTCTTGGGAACTATTAATTCATCCAAGGGGCTTTTTGGAATCTGCTCTTGTACCAACTCCTGTGTACCTTGAGCCTCAACTTCATCAAAGTCTTTATCGCTCCGACTATCTATTTTGGAGATGTACTCCCTCTCATGGAATATGGAATGTCTTTCCACTATAACATTTTCTCTGAGGGTTTTTTATAAGTAAAATACCCATGTTTCCTTAGGGTATCATATAACGGTAAACTTTGTGCCTTGGGGTGTATATTTGTTACCTGAAGAGGCCTTAACAAACACATCGCTTCCCCACACATGAAAATTTGATAACATGGATATCCTTCCACATGAGAACTCGTATGGAATACCATTTATCAATTTAGTTGGTACTTGGTTTATTATGTGTTCCGTTTATTGTAACAGATATCCTAAAAAGGATAATTAAAGACTCACATGACTCATCATTGATCTCACCATGTCCAACAGGGTGTGGTTCCCCCTTTTGCTTACACCATTCCACTGGGGCGTGTAAGGAGGAGTGAGTTGGGATAGGATCCGAAACGCTTGTATGTAATCAATGAAGTCCTGATTAAGATATTTTCCATCTTAGTCTCAGTGGAGTTTCTTAATCTTCTTAACAAGATGGTTCTCAACTTCATTCTTGTATTCTTTGAACAGATCAAAATATTACAACTTATAACCGATTATGTAGATATATCCATATCTACTAAAATCATCACCAAAAGTTAGAAAGTACGAGTACCCTCATGTAGTCATGATCAGTGGATATGTCATGGGAAGTATCAAACGTTTCACATTTACATGACCTAGCTAGTGATGCTAAAGGTAAGAGTGTTATATGTCATGTGAAGTATCATTATTATCGATTTCCATTAATTGGTTTGTGTAATCCAACACATAAAGACCGTGGTATAAATGTTCCCCAAGAAAACGAATTCTATCTTTGTAAAAGAAGAAACATTCATTTATAATTTGAAAATAAATCCATGTGCATCTGATATGAATACATAAATAATTTTTTTTTGTAACAGGTGACACATAATAACAACCCTTTAACACCAAGATCATCCCAGTTGGTAATGTGAGGGGGTATTCCCTAATAGCTACAAAAACAAATATAGATCTGTTGGATGGTCTCAGATCTACCTCTCTTCAATCAATCTTCATAAATCTACTTTTTTGCTATATTTGGATACATATGTGAGAACCATAAGATATGTATTATAACAAATTTTTCGAAACATATTGATTAAATTCGATAACAAATTCACCTAATGCTTCCCCTTGATTCTTAGGTTGAGTGCAATTCTTCTTCCAGTGGCCTTTCTTTCCACATGAAAAACAAACAGCCTCCTATTCCCTTGCCCCCCCTTTGATCTTCCTTTTTATGGAAGAACGTGAAGAAGATTTGGGCTTAAAACTCTTCTCCTTCACTTTACTCTTATTCACCTTAAGGAAAGACGAATTTTGGAACTTCATATCTTTTTCCACATATAAAATGAGGATAAGAAGATCAGATAGAGACTACTCAATGTTTCTCATGTTGAAATTGATAAGAATGTAGGAGAATCTCAGAAGTAGTTATGAGAGAATGAGATCAGTGCCCATTTCTTCCGGCAGTTTAAACCCTAAAACTTCCAGGTACTCAATATATCCACTGATATTGACTACATGAGGCCCAGCTGAAACAACCTCTCAAAGCATACATTTAATGAGTTCCTTGGAGATATAAAACCTTTACTTTATTGCTCTCTCATGGTAAGGACCACAGAGGTGCTTGAGCATGCTATATGCATCCATGTTTTCATGAGAATTCATGAGATCACTAGAAATTGATGACAATATCAAACATTGAACGTCGACCAGGTAATTGATATGTTTCTCATAGACCAGGAAATCCCCATCACTCGCCTCTTGAGTAGCCAGATCAGGGAATGCTCACTCCAACACATAATACATCCGTTTATGGCGTAGGATAACCTGGAGGAGTCTAAACCATTCCTAGAAGTTACTTCTAGTGAGGATGTTTTCTTTATCCAGAATTGATCACAAGGATAGTGTGGTTACAGAGCTTTTAATTTTTATTCAAAAATTAAAAGAGCAGATCATTAGTACTTTCTTGATTTTTATGAGAAATAATAAATTAATTTTTTTAAGTCTCCCACTATTTTATCAAGTCCCAATGGCCCTCACCATTGAACAAGGAATGTCCAGTTGTCATGACATACTAGTAGAAATAATCCAAATTCCCCTTCACATAACCCCAAAAGGGTTGGTCAAGCTATTTGAAGGAATTTAGGTAGGCATGTCTTTGCCAACCGCGGGCTTGTAGCTCATTGATCTTTTGAGTGGACTCGCCAATCCTGAAATCCAGACTTTGGTTTTCCACAACTCTTTCCACCAATATTAAAACAAGTTAATAAAGGGATGATCCTCTTGATGTAATATGATAATGTATACCTAGAGAATTTCAAAATGGATTCATGTATAAGAGTATGTTTCCCAACAACAGTTGGTCAAACACATAGTTTTATTGAGTTTCCCCTTAATCAAGTAACAGATGGCTTGGATTGACATAATATTTTGTTTGAGGAATTTTTATCTCTTATGTGTGAATTTATTGTTATCATTATCATATGTAAATGAATATTAATAGGAACTTACAGATGTTATTAACTATGTCTTGATAATATTTATGTATAATATTGGTTTATTTTAGTTCCGTCTTGCATTCTTGTTTAATGCATTAATTATGTGATCACGACAACAAATCCATAATGATAAACCATGCAACTAAAAAAAAATAAAATAATGAAAAGGACATGATAATGAGATTTTGTAACAGTTATCTTATCTAACGGCTGATAAACTAACCCTGACCTAGGGGAGAAACACTTTTAAACTTTTGGGTTCATGTTTACAGATTTCCACCTCTACACCTATGTATCACCTGGGATTTTTTTGTCTCGACTCTATCTTGAACTGCCTCATCTAGATTGGGATTCCATAAATTATATATGCTTTTAAACTCATATGTAGGTGATGGGTAAAAGAGGGGTTTACATAAAAGAAACCATGGATACATAGGCCCTATATATTAAGGAGGAGAGATGGCTCAAAGACAAAAAAATTCATTTAATAAATAAATTAAAAGGAAACCAATCACATAAAATGGTCTTAGTCTGACCCATGATCACCCACATATATACAACAAGTTACACATTTAATAAAACTAGATTTAAATTCATTAATCGTTCTTATTAAGATAAATTTCACTCGAATCAATTAATTATTATCTTTGATTAATCAATCATTTTATCTCTGTCCATTTCTTAATTTCCTTGAGTTTCTCATCCATGATAATTTTAAACAAATAAATTCATTTAAAATTATCATTTTACATAACATGTACCTTGGAGGAAACCCTGTGAACTCCCGCTCATAGCTACCAAATGAGTATTAATTAACATTAAACTTATATTAATTCAAACACATATACATAAAACACCTATCACGCATTATGCCACATCTTTACAGCTACACCATGGTAAACGTCTCAAGGTTTTCTATAATATATTAATAAATTTTAATAAATCTGTGTAATTTGGATGAGTACATGGAATTTAGTTCCAACTACACAGTGTGTACTATCATTTTCCATCCATACTAAGTACATGCCCAGGGATACGATGTGTAAATGTACTTCAAAAATCATCCGAGTACCTTCCATGTTCAGTGGGCCACATGCCGTGAAGTATGAAAATTACATGGTCTCCATTCGAGAAAGTTGTGTATGGGGTACACTGTCCAACTATTACCCTAAGTGACTACACATCATGTCCAGTGGGTCACATGACATGTAATCCAAAAACCACCTTCCACCTATTTCTGGTCAACACACAGTGTCTTTAAGACTTAGACAAACTCAAATGACATGGCCAGGTTTGGAAGACATGTCATGATGCGTTGAACCTTGATACACAACATATGGATCCAACTACAAGCCATGTATTTTTATGTTGTACAACTTAGAACCTTTGGAACCTCATGATGGGATCCTCTATATTATTTTAATGAAAATTAAAAGAAGAGATCATTTCTGTATGGTGAATGAGAAATGAAAAGAGGGAGAATAGATATCGAAATCCAGATAACAAGAATGATTAACCTTGAATTGAAAAAATAAATAATTAATTAAACCTTAAATCATCAACGAATTATTTAAATAATTATAAACTATGATGGAACCACTATGAATCCACTTGATGGCTCCAGGTGCAGTGGAAATGATTTTGGGCTGTCACCCATCATTAATTTTTACCACATACATGATTATTATTGGACCAATACAATGATGAACACAATCTATACGGAATAGAATCAAATATTTAGATAAAAATAAAGAGGCCCAAAACCTTTAGAGGGGATCTTTCACATCATGTTTAGAATTAATTTATTTAATTTCATAAAGAAAATAATACCTGGATCATCGGTATTTTCTTCGTTAATGATGTTGATCATCCAGAATAACCCTTTCATGATTATCTTGTTCCTCTTGCAACATCAATTAAATACATTCATAACCTTAGATAAAACCCATTATAATAATAATAACACTACATCATTATTTATGGTGCCCCATCTTGCAAAAAACAGAATTATAAAAAAAATTACACATCACAAAATAATAGAACTATTATATTAATTTGTGCCAACTCATTAAATAATTATTCACCATCTTTCAAACAATTATTTTATTATTGGAAAATCCCAAGTCTTCTGGAAGTCCACTTCAATTTATTGAACACCAGAATAAATAATTAAATAATTTATTCTTTTAAATAAATATTTTATATACAAATATGTAAATAAATATTTATTAATTTTTCAATAAAATAAATAAATTTTACCCACAATCCAGTGAATAAATATTTATTTTATTTTTGAAATCATTTTAACATGAATAAAATTATTCAACTATCATGGGAATAATATTTATTAATTAAGTTAAAATAGAATTTAACTAAGACCACTAGAAATGCTTAGTGTGTAATACTCTAAGATTATTTCCTGTTGGCATTAGGTGGGCCTGACGGTATTTCAAGAGTAATGCTTGGAAACAGGTCAAGCCACCCAAGAGAATGAACTTAAAGCCACGAAAATGATATCCACATATGAACACTCACTATGTAATATAATCCCTTTTTCTCAATATATCATCAAGAAAGATTCATGATAGTGTCATCAACATTTATGGTTGATACCTAATTCTTGGCTACCTGAAAAAAACTCACCGTTACACCATGACCATGTAATTTCACGAATTGGTTCTATTTCAATCCAAGTGCCAAGATATCAGATTCCATAAATTGGATTGAAAAAACCTTCCTTGAATTATCCATTAATATCATGCCACTCGTGATGCACCCAATGTACCCTAATTCCCACAAACTAGCTACGTGATGTTTTTTTTCAGTAAATTAAAGTGCATGAGTTTTGACATGTATTAATGATTATATTTATGTCTAAGGATCATGACACATGCTCGCAGATAGAAATATCTGATAACACCAAAACATGTGGAATTATTACTAGTGGGTCTGTTCTCATAATCTCATATCTTGGAGATTACCACGTGCGAACTTCATGATAGTAAGTCTTATCTTCTTACGAGTACTCGCACCTGATGGTATACAAACTATGTTTCCCATCATAGTATGTCATCCCAACATAGATTAATATTTAAGAATATATTTATAGCATTTCATGGTTCTCATCATAGTAGGTAACATACATGACCCAATCAATAAAACAAATACTATAGGAAATTATTATAGAATAGTCATGAAGAACAACGAAAAATATATTAAAGGATGTGTAATATTTAAATACATTAAATATCTATGTAATAAATGTACAACCAGTTGGTTCTAGGACACCAACTCTTACAGTTTACCAGGATTGATAAATTATTATGTCCTTTGTGATGAAATTCCTTGTATCTTTTTCTAATTTAATAATATAACCACTATATCTTGGCTACAAGAGTTATTGAGTAACAAAAATATTTCCACTAGTACCCCACCTAAGAAGGCCATAATCTACGATCACTACTTGATGGTCCCCATACCATCATTGGTCATTGTCCCTGTTGGAAGGGGGGATAAGTGAAACATGAAGAGCACTGCCCGACTGATCCTTCCTAGCACATCTAATGGTCCTAATATGAGTGTGAAAATTCCCACGATCTTTTTAATCCATAATTTTAAGTTTATAGTTATAGAGGGAACATGGTTCAAATATTCATATCCCCCCATTTGTGTAGAAATAAATTTGTACATGAAATGGAGGCCCCCACACAAATGGAGAGGAGCCTTCCCTTGACCGACATAGTAGAGAACATTATACAACATTACCAATAATGGGACAACTTGTTTCATGTATTTCATCATCACCAAAATCCCTTCTATAATGATGGCGCTTTACCACAAACCCATATGGGCATCCCTCACATGGAGTACCTATCCAGAAATTAGAATGAAAATTAACCTCCCCAGTTGACCATTGGAGCATCAGGTTTTATGTTGTAGCTGAATAGTTTCCCCTATCTCGCCTCTAATATCCACCAAAAGAAGTTATCATTTCCCCAATGGTATTTTATAGACAATGTGTGCTGCCTCCCAATCATCAAATCTTCTATCTCCTCCCCTCAAGTGGTTCCTATTATAGCACATTTAGAAAATATAGAAACCATTTATTGAATGGGATATCATTCATCCTCAGCTTCTATTCTCTGGTTTATTTCACCAAAATCCACCATTTCCTTCACTAAGCCGTGAATATTTTCCCAATACTACCACATGATATATTTGTAGAGGAAATCATAATATATTTTGCCTAATATTGGGATCCCAATAATCTTATGATGGTAGCATCGACTGATGCCAACCCCCATGAAGAAGGTGGAATGTTTTAGTCTCTATAGACCACCTTCTAAGTAGCTCTAGAAATATTTAATTATGGTAGTTGTCATGAAACTGTGGGTCACATACCACCTCATAGAGTCCCACCTAATTTAGTTCATCCATGTATTCATGGAAAGATGAACCTGCCTAGTAAGTCCATGCCTATTAATATATAAAGTGACTTTTCGAGATCAGATCCCATCTATCCATCCATCCCATGAGTGGATCCCACAAACCAACCTTAAGGATTGTCTCATACTACGTGGGGTGGGGGGGGGGGGGGGGGTGGGGTTGATTCATCCTCTAACTTCTACCCTTTAATATTTTTGATGTGGTTATGAAGAGTGCCTACTGTGAGTGAAATTTGATCCTTCAAGATGTGATCAACTAGAATAACGCTATTCCAGTGGTATATTCTAGGTGAGCACTTGGACCATTAGAAATGATTATTTCTGATCACCCTAGGGATGAACAAATCATCCCTCATCCAAAAGAAAAAATGTTATAGCATCTTGCATAGTGGGTAATCCTCTTGATCCCCCATAAATAGTGAAATGACTAAGTCATGGTCTGAGACACTCCCAACTCCATCTCTTGTCAAGATATTCCCCTCTATTTCATACCAACGAGCGGTGACCGAATAAACTCCTTCAGTGAATATCTTGATCAAGACATATGAGTTTATATGGATCTTTTTTTCAATGGTCTACTAATAAAGATCACTTAAAAAAATATCTAGATCATGATGGTCTGTTTTGTATAGAACTGTAGACAAAGAAATGTTCATGGATAATGTGATGGTTGTGAGTGATGGGGATAAAAAATAATAAAATAACTCTCGAACGGTGTGAGCTTCAAGAAAATATAGATATTGATTTCTATTTGTGAAAACATAGTGATCTTTCTAAGGGAAAAGTCAATATTTATAGGTGTATGACCACCAGTAGGTTCACAATAGGATTCAAAAATAGTTCATTGAAAATGACCACTGTGAATAAGCTTCATGAAAGGGATATTAATTTCTAATTATTAATAATTCTTCATCAGAATCCAACCCTACTTTTCCCCATTTCCTCTAATTTTTACATATGGGGGAATTTGTTGGAAACTAAGTAAAGTTTATATGGGAGAATTTGAGGATGGAAAAACCATTTTTGAATTTGAGCTACTATAACCACACAATATAATTAAGGATCTATTTCCTAAAGCTCATCTCCTATGAAAATGGACAGAGATCACGAATATCCCAGGCTTGGGATATTATTCATGAAAACATGAAGACTTGATATTAATATTCATGAATACAACATTTGGTGTCACAAAATGCTTCATGAGTGCACACAAACTTGATAGTAAACTCCAATAATGTAATATTCAGAGTCACGAAGTAGTTTAAAACTGCATGAAGGGTTGATGGTAATCTCCATTAGAGAATCCTTCAAAATCATGGGGCCACACACACTCATGAATATCATATAACATTACAAAATTATCTTATCTTAGTAAAACACATGTTTCTTGAAATACTCTATTTAGTTTATATTTTTTATGGATGAATCAAGAACTTTATACTTCCAAAATTGATCAGATTTCATGAAACATAAAAGAACTACAAGTGAAAAAGATAATGGATCACCCCAGGTATCCATGCTTCACGAAACAACCCCCATAGTGTTTTTGAGATTCAATAGAAAATATTGAAATACATTTCATGAAGGCCTACACCCTTCATAGAAGTAGAATTCCCTCTGAGGAACTCAAGGCATCATAAAGAATTCATCCTTCATGAATATCTCATCATTGGAATGAAGACTTCACTTTGAGGCACGGTCAACTAGTTTCATGATGCATACTCCTTCGGGAAGCCCCCAAAATGTACCATACATATGGGATTCATGAATCACCCCATCACGAACTTTCAATAATCTACAATCACTTATCCTGGGACTATTCATAGTTTGCCTTTTCTTCTAACACCCCTTTATGAAGGTTGACTGATTGGGGCCTCCATACAAATCCAAGATTGGTTCAGCTGCAACTCGAGTCCCCACATAAAAAGTAATACCCCTCCCATATATTCCCACTTCACTCTATGTGTGACCTCAATATACATGTTTCTTATAAGAATATATATTCTAAACCACTTTTACATAAAAACTGGGACTGGAACGCATTATCATGGTTGATCACTCTACCATAGTAGTGCAATCACCATGTCCCACCTATAGTCAAATGAGAAGTTGTCATGTGAGACAAAAGGGTGATGAGTGAGTCTCCCATGTTTGAGCTACTTGAGATAAAAGTTTCTATCTCCACATACTAATCTTATGATGTCAAAATAAATTAAAACATCTTCATCATAAGAATTAAAATTCAAGCCTTACCCTGTGTGATGGACATAAGATTTTACATTTATAATCATCACGGGATGAATCCCTCCCCCACCACAGACCTCAAGACTCTCATTTGGGGAGGATTCTATGCATAAACCCCACACGATTCCTTATCAACACTCTTTCCAGGACATGAAGATCCTTATCACATGACATTAAACTGCATGTATTAGTCCTATCACATGACCTTGAATTATGGGACTAATATACATGGGTTTTGATTCCTATCTTATAAACAGTGTATGTAGGATTCCTCCATATGGTTAAATCTAGAAAATGGTAAACCTAGGTGTGAAATATTACCTCTTTGGGATGAACCTCATAGATCTTTCTACCCAGTGTGTTCTAATACATTGGAAATTTATCTTGGTGTGAAATCACCCCTCATAGGGATTCAGCTTCTAGATCTGCCTCCACAGGGAATTCTGATCCATTGGTAAACAATTAAGGTGTTCTCCCTAGGGACCCACCTCCTTGATTTGCATCCATAAGGCGTTATGACCCCTGGGTAAACTATAATAATGTGTCATATTCCCACAAAGAGACTAACCTCCTAGATCTTCCACTATAGGGATTTATGGACCATTGATAAATTATAAATGCATTCCAACTTGGGGGAACACTTCTCGAATCTACCTCCTCAGTGCATTATGTATCATCTATAAATAACCCATGTGTGAAATATTACCCCCTTGGGATAGACCTCCCGGATCCACCTTCATTAAATGTTTTAATCAAACAAGTCTAGATCCACCTCCACCAAGCATTTTAATCCATCAACAAAAAAATTGGGTATGAAATCTTCCCTCTTAGGGACATGCATCCTAGTTCCACCTTCATGAGGCATTGTAATCCACAGCTCCAAATCTACCTATATGGGTCGTTTGATCATTCAATAAAAAAACCACGTGTGAAATGTTTCCTCCCATAGATACAGCATTGGGATCAAACTCCTTAGGGCATTCTGATCAATTGTTAAACCATATAGGTGTTGCCTCATAGGGTCATAACTTCTTGATCTACCCCAATGGGGAATCCAGATTAACTAAAATTCCCCAAAATATGTTAAATTCATGCCACGATACACATCCATGGGGTATCTGGATCAACTATTTGTCTCCAAAAGACGTTAAATTTGTTCCCAGATCTGCCAAAAAGGGGTGAATGATCAACCAATTATCTATACATGATGTTAAACTCATGCCCCTCTCTATATCAATCCCAAATCCTGATATATCTCCATAGGATGCAACATTATGACCTGAACACTATACCTACCACATGCATATGTGCGGGATACCTTAGGTAAAAATACATGGAATACTTATGACCCGAGAATCAATGATATCATGATTGACTTGGGATGCATTGGGTTCCATGCCTAAGTTTCCTCTTATTCAATTTGTACCCAAGATGAATAATTTTTTGTGACCAATGTAACCAATGCCCAGACATGCCCAAAGATTAGAAATGTGACTAATCCCTTAACTGAAGGTTTATACCATATCTAGATAGAAGAAATGTAGTTAATAGGATTACATATTGCGATGGAACCAAGAATTAGTTCCATAAACACTACTAAAATCTATGAGGGAGACCCAAAATGTGAAACAATCACTAAGGAATAATCCATTGATGGAGGAACCAACATCCCATCATCAAAATTCTATTGAGGAGAAGACATCATATAAGAAAGTGATGAAATCAACCCACCATTGAAAAGTGGGAATGCTGGTTAACAGATGTATGGTCATTGATGAAAGTATGAAAAAGAGGTGAATAGTTTGGATTCATGGTTACATTAACTATGAGAAAACCATAAAAAACACTTCTACTTAGAGATACATAGTTTGGAGGGGTGGCCACATAGTTTGTCAAAAATATGAGCCCTCTTCCTATGGCTCAATATTAGAATCACAGTATTCTAGACCATACCAAACCATTTTACCTAACCTTTCAGTAACCATTAATAGTCCAATGAGACTCCAAAAGTTTCTAAAAACTCTCTAAATGACAACAAATAGAGTCCTGAATAAATAATATTATTAAAATAGTTAAGAAGTACCTTTAATAAAGTAACATAATGTCACATGACACATTTGTTTCAATGTTATATTGTTATAAAAATTCATTCAAGAGGTGTTTGGGTTTGTTCATTGAAAATGTTTTATGGTAATTGAACAAAAAAAATGATGAAACTCATAAATATCATACAATTTATTGGACTAAATATTTTCATATTTATTTAGTGAAATAAAGACTTACCATGAAGTAGAATACACTATAGTGTCCCAGAGAAAATTGATCTAGATCAATAAATTGACAGAATATAGAATCATTGAGCATTTTTAAATGTACTTTAACTTTTCATTTTTCCCATTCTATATTGTGAAGGTGACCACACTATAAAATTGGCCATGAATGGATAAAACATTAAGTGGTTTGTCACTAAACCATAGAAAATGGAATTTTCCATTTATGGATTACGTATTAGGAATGGTTAATGAAAGATATAGATATAGAAATTCATGTTGGACAATACTGAACTAGATTATAAATAATGACTAGATTACAAGGTAATAATAATTTTTGAATATCACCTGGTATTTCATGTTAAGGTTCTATATTTGAGAAATTTTTGAAAACAAAACCGGAATGATGATGAACATGGTTAATGTGTTCTTTTATAGACATTATATGTGACTTTTAGAATTCTAAAACATGTGAATGAATGGACAACATGTCATGGAGGTAATAAATTATAAGTGCACAATTTATTATTAGGACATGTTGTGGCGTTGTAGAGGAATCCATTATGATAGATATTTCACGCTGATTCAATATGTTACATGTAGTTTAATTGATTTGGTATATCCTAAAATATTTTGTAGGTACAAATTGATTTTAAAAAAACCAATTTTAAATCAAAATCTAGTGATTTTATGGAAGGAAATAAAATTTATTTTTTGAAGAAAAAATATTTATATGTTGAATGAAAATTTTATTTCAATTCTGAAATTGAAAAAATATGCAAGTTCCATATATATTTGTTGTTCAACTTTTAAAAATAAAATAAAGATAGAGAGTATATCGTGGTCTTAGATAAATCTATAAGATCAATATTTTTGATAAAACTAAATCATAGAATAAATAAAAGGAATTCATTGTATAAGTACTGGAAAAGTAATGAAAATAGTTTATTTTGAAATTCCACCTTTCTTGAATAGTGTCACGATTGCATATAAAGTGACACACAATACAATATTTAAAAATCATCAAAATATTTGGTAAGAAAAATTATAAACAAGGAAGATATCTGTGAACCTACTTCTATATAGGAATAAATTGATTCTCATCAATAAGTAAAGATAATTATATTTCATAATATTTACATATACAATGGGTCTACTGAGTTATTAATACTTTTCCTTTTTTTAGAAAATGATTTTTTTTTCTATAGTGTTTTAGGAGAATTGGGACATTTTCATGAACCATAGATTATCCTGTTGTGGAAAAAACTATAAAATATCACTAGATTTATTTATTATTAGTTTCTATCTCAAGATAGGTTTAATGGTAGAGAATTAATTGCACCTCATATGGAGAGAACAATATCATAATCAAGGAAGAAATATTATGTTGAAAATTACCAGATTTACCCCATCTCATGGTATAATCCTTGATAATGTCCAATAATTGGTATAAAATAAATGTTTTAGGGTGACATGTATCTAACTGAAAATAATGGAAATGATTATAAAAACCAAGGGCACAACTATTTTTTTTGGAAATAATTTTCAACAATGGGAAATTCTAATGCAACATTATTTCATAATTAAATGATTCCATAAAAGGATATTTGAGCTATCCCATTTACATAAAATATATTCTTTTAGAAGACCTATATTGTTATATAGTAAAATAATATGAAAATATATGATGGGTATTACATGTTTCATGAGGATACGATGAAGGTTTTATAGAAAAAAATATGAGTATTTGAAGATGATTTAAAAAAGATACTGTTGATTCATATATAAATCAACTGAATGATCTTGTTTAATGCATGTAAGGTGTTGGAAAATATCAGAAGAGAATATTGTGAATAATATCAACAAAATACATCCTCATTAATTCAATGAAAAGGTATTGGTTCTGGAACAAAATGATTTAAAGGATATTTCACTAGATAGGTTACAATGTGTTATCATTCTATATGTGATTGTGAACAAAGATAACGAGTTTAGAAAAAAGGGAGTGTAAAGGATATATCTATAAAATATATTAATGAACATATAATAAGGATTACCATAAGAATAAAGAAGATGTTGATGTTATTTCTTTATATATAAAATGGAAAAGAAATGTTCAAAGTTAAAATTCCAATTTTTTCATTAGATGTATAAATTTAGTGTATGATTGGATTTTTTTATTGAAATTTCACTTAGATGATGAAGAGGACATATCTCATATGGAAAATTCAATGAAAATATATAGAAGTGAAGGCTTATAGTAATTATTTTTTGAAAATAAAATTTATTCAGATAAAAGATGGATTTCCCAAGGAATGTGAGATTGAATAGGTCAAATATTGTAGGGATATTGGTGATGTTTCCATGGTGGATATTCTAAAATTGACATAAGATGATGATAGTGATGATAAAGATGATTTAATAAAAAGTAGTGTTAATCTCCAAATAGAACTGAAGTAAGATATAAATAAAATATATTTTTTTGTGGGGTAAAGGATAAAAAAGAAATTATAGTGGTACAATGATCAATGAATTTCATAAAACAATAGGAGTTAGTAAAGCCATAATTTAAGCTTGAAATCGAAACACATAGATCTGAATATTTAAGAAATTGATTGAATGAAGTAGAATTGAAATTCTATATTGAAAAAATCCCCAAATCAGTAATGTAATTAAATATTATAAAAAATACAGAGTAAAAATAACTGAAGAACTTGAAGGATATGTCATGGTATAAATATGTAAGTGTGAATACAAATAAATACACCTTAATCATAGTATAAAATAATTATTTCCAAGTTCTTGAGTGACACAAGAATTATAAATGTGTCTAATCATGAATAAATTCCTATTCCACATGTGTGCTGTTTCAACAATAAGATATAATCAATTTTTGGAAGTTAACCTAATAAGAATATTAATTCCAAGGTTGATGATAAAAATAAAGTATCCACACCCAATAATAAGTTGAATTAGAACTTATCTTATAAGAGTACAAATGAATAAAAATATTTTTATAATAAAAACCAAAAAATAAGGTGTTATTACTGTGGAATATTGGGGCACATTCAAAATGGGTGTTCCACTAGTAAAAATTATATTTGATAAAATTATTACTAAAAATAGGTTAAAAATTCCCTATGTATTATTATGATTTTAATGGATACTATTTTTTCATTGATTATTTTGAGAAAAAATGAAATAATTGTGATTAAATGGTACACAAAAGGTCCCTAAGGAAATTCAGAATGGCGGAACACCATGAATACTGTTTTCCGTGAATGAACTGAAAAAAATGTTTTTCAACGATTAATATGAAGAGTAATCCAATGAACTGAATGTTGACAAGACTCAATCACCATAATAAATGGACCAGTATACATGGATGCAGAAAATAAAAAGTGGAATGGAATATGTTATTTAGATTTACATAAAAGATATTGGGTAATATGGAATGAGGATTCTATGTAGTTGATGTACTTCAAAAATGAAAATAAATTAATACCTCATCTCAAGAATCAAACTTGATATAAATGATTTTTTTAATTTGGAAATAATGAGGGACTATAACATTTTATCTTTTCAAAGGATAAATTTTGAGGTAAATATCTTATAGGTATTGATATTCTCTTTATTGAAGGTGTTAAAAACAATCTTTTAATATATAGTAATTTATGTAACTTAAGACATGTTGTTAAATTCAACAAGAAGTTGCATACTATAAATTATAGAGATGGATCAGTTGTCATACAAGATAAAAAAACCAAAGGAAATATTTATGTTATTAATAAAGACAATTTGACCTTATTTTCAAAGGAGGATGAAAATATATTATATCCCAAGAGTCCAAAACATTTTTTTAATAATCCTATATTTTTTTTGAAATGAATGATGGATCTTTGCATATACGTAGGGTTAATAATGAAACTCAAATTTATGACACATTTCAGAGGGCGAATATTGTTCAAAATACCTTCAAGCTAAAGAATGTGAAATCATATAGGTTTTTATATATTATTCATGCTTAATAATATCCCCAGTGAAACGTAAGGCCTTATAAGAAAAAATATAATTTTTTTATTTGAATATAAATTTAATAGGATGAAATTGATAATGGAGATTTCCCATAAAATGTTGGTATTCAATTGTATCAGTCGATATTGGAGGAAAGTATAAAATATTTTTGGAGAAATTTTGAAACTTTTATAAAAAAAATTGTATGAAATTCACTAGTCAAGTGGTTTAATATTTATCAAATCATTGAATCCAATATCAAGTATCAGTGGAAATGATTCCTTAACTGAATTGGGTAGATAAGAGGAGAAACAAGTGGTAAATAAAATGAAACCGATTGTGTTGATTTAAAATGGTATATCATAGATGTATTAGCAAGAACAAGTTCCTGTATTTTAATATATCTCCAATAAATTTTTATGATGTTCGAATGGAGACAAAACTCTTAATGAAATTTGATTTGAAAATATTACCACACTAATTTACATCTGGAAGTTTGGAATTAACTGCACCAAACTCATCAATGAAAATAAATAAGGGTTTTAGGATTGTGTTAATGGATGTATCATTAATGGATATTCATACAGAAGAAAACAATATAATTTCTTTAACATAAGGCTCGTAAAGAGAGTGAGTTTTCATGACTTTAAAATGGTACAAAATGATAAGAGGTCAAATTTAGACAAATATATATCGATTGAAAACAATATTTTTTTAATTTAGAATGTGATGAATTATATAAAATTGGGGGTACTAATATAGTCCTGGGAAGGAACATTTGATGTTTTTTGAAAATAAATAATATATTGTATAAAAGGGGATCAGAAGAGGAGAAATAAAAATTCAAAAGCTAGTGATAATAATATTTTTGGTGACAAAAAATGCTAGGTCAAGACTATAAGGATAAAGGATTATTAAAAAACATCAATCTTATTGGAGTATGAACTAAATATATTTTAAAAAAACATGAATGTTAAATTATAAGAAAATTAAATACATGAGGAACTTGATCAAATAAATAATAATGTGAATTGGAAATTTATTATAAGGATAAATAATACAAATTTGATTTGAACAAAATGGGTTTTCTATGATAAAATTAATAAATTTGGATAAGGGATAAGGAGAAAGGAACATCATTTGTGAAATGATTTTTATAAAACAGATGTAATTGACTTATATGAAGCATTTTAATGTGTGTTCTAACTAGAGGCCACAATATTAGTTTTCGATATGTTAGTGGAAAAATGAATTAATGTTTTTAGAAGGTTGTAATGTTGTAATTTCTCAATGGTGTTCTCGAGGAAGGATTAAACATTGAATAATTTTTTTTAATCATTGATGATTTTGATGAAAATGTTTTCAAATTGATAAAAGTGTTACATGGCATAGAAATGAATCCAAGAGACTGGTACTCATAGAGGGATTTTTATTTAAATAATCATATTTTCAAAATAGGTGTGGTTGATCACAACCTCTATATCAAGAAAGAAAATGAGAAATTAATAATAATGCACATATTTTTGGATTAATTAAAATTTTGAGGCTCGATTGGTACACAATTCCTGATTATTTTCAGAACATATGAGGATAAAATTTGAGATGTCCCTAATTGGTAAATTTTCATTTTTTCTTGGCCTTTCGGTCAATCAATGAAAAAGAAGGACATTTATTTTCCAATCAAAATTTTATAAGGAAGTGATAAAATTAATTTAGATGGATGATTTAGAAACAATGATGACTCTAGTAGAGACACAAATTAAATTATCCAAATATATTAATAGGAAAGAGGATGATCTGAATATTTATTTATATATATTTGGTAGATTGATATAATTTATAACCACATAATTACATATTGTAATTTTTATGTATCAGACTAATATTTATAAAATTTTTCCCAAATAAATTCATATGAAATTAATTTATAAAATTTATTGATATATCAATAAAATAGTATTCTATGGGATTTATTACTTTAGAAATTCATAGTAAAAACTCATGGAATTCAAAAATTTATATTCAGAATGTTCAGAAGTTGATCCGTGGTGTTTTCTAGGATATTATTTATATCTAAGTAGTTCTTAAATTTCATAGATATGTAATAATAATGGATTTTTTGAGCAATAATATGGCTATGTATATAACATCCACTCAAACTTGGATAGAAATATAATGGATAAATAAAATACTAAATTAAATAGGAATTGAAATTTAATATCCTATTTTTATCAAATGATACAACTAGAGGGATATAAATAATCACAAAAATCCCATTAAACATTATAGGACCAGGAAAATAAAAATAAAATATCTCTTTATAAAAGGATAGGGTTAAAAAATAGGTTTGACTATAATATGCATCTACTAAAAATAAAATCAATGATATAATGAACAAGGAACTACCCGAAGTAGATTTTCAAAGGAATTACATGGATACTATATTTTAACCATACTAAATCAATATGGATATACATTATAAGGTTCCACCACTACCCCAAGGGATATTTATCTATAGATCATGGTATTTTAATTCTCTTATGCTCAATTATTGGGATTCAAATTCCTTAGAAATATCCTTCTAAAATGTTTTTTATTTGGGTTTTTTGAAAAAATTTCAAGAAGTATCCAACAATCATTTTAAAAGGAGATAAGTTTCATATTTTTATAAAGGGAGATAAAAAGACTTTCTAATCTATTTTTGTGTGGGGATGTTTGATTTTTTATTTAGTTGGTGATGGTTTTTATAAATGATGATGTGTTTGATGGTCAATGTGGTAAGTGTTCATGTTTCAACTATCACTAAATTCTTGTTTATCAAATGGAATATTTCTCAAATTGGATCATAAATAATTATTTGGGATTTATTGATGAGCACGATTAGTTATGGGTTTTTAGATTAATTTTTCATGAAATATTAGATATTTTTTAAAAAGTATATTTTTTTCTACATTTTCTATCACCTTTCAAAGGAATTTTAAATGAAAAATGGGTTGATGTTTTGGAATAATAACATTAGTATCTATTTGTGTTGTGTTTGCTGAAAATATTTATGGTGAATCAATCATATTATTAAACTCATAGAGAATATGATTTGGCATGGATGAGAGATGTTCAAATTTTTTTCAGTGAATGAAATATTCACTAGGGATTGGACTATATTGTGTTCTCATGGGAAAATCTATTTTGGTTCATTAAATGGATGGAATGTAGATGTAGTAAATGTTTTTAATGGGGATTCAATTTTTTTTTAAATAGTGAAGAGGACCATAACTTCAAATATATTTTATAGAATACTAAATTTTTTTATGGTTTAGTGAGAACAAGTAAAAACATGCATTAGTAAAAATATATAACACAAAACCCAATTAAAGATTCAAAATTAAAACTTTCTCAGAGAACATCACATAAAATAAAAATTCTAAACACAAAAACTATCGCTAGGACACTTCAATTTTTATGATTGGAGGAGTTGAATTTCCTTGGATATTTGGAATTTTATATTACAATCATCCTAGAACCATCCACATAGACTTCCCACATCGTCGGTTCCAGCTTCAGTTGAACGAACATTAAAATCTTCATTGATCACCACAATGAGCAATACCAACCACCATCAAGATGTTTCACTGTCGAAGAAAACTAGTGACTCCACTATGAACTACATATGGTCCAAAAACATTGAGAAACCATCACAATAAATAACCAGATCATAAATATTAAAGAAAAAATTCATCATATAAGAAAAAAACTCAAAAAAACGTTAAGGTAAACACCAGTTAAAGAATACTTCACCACGACCACTCCCAGTACCACATTCCCAAATTGACTACATGAATAAACCAATGCACCAAACCAAGATGTGGTCAGGTATGTTGAACTAGGTTCAAAGATAAGAGTTTTGGGGTAGGTAATAAATCCACTCTAGAGATATGAAACACCATCACTAAATACAGTTTTTGTCATCAAGGATATAAATGAAAATGCCCTGTTGTTGTGAACTCTACCATCACACACCAATCAAAATCGTGGATCCTAGGGAGAGGGGAAAGAATAGAGTTACAATCCACCATCCACAAATAGTGGAAAACCACAAAATATTCAAAAAAGAACAGAATATCAGAAGCCAGAATATCAAGTAGGGGAACATGAAACTGGGAACTCACACACCCTACTATAGTGACTATGTTTTATTATGGAAAATTAAAAAGAAATTTTTTAGTATTATAAGAGTAAAATAACTAGAAATTATTTGACAAAGTTATTTAGGGGATATTTTTTTGGGATTAATCGAACTACACCAAGGTGTCTAGAAGAAATCAGTTTTGATTTTTATTTCACAATGATTCTGGATGTTATGTGTAGGTCAATGTTTTAGGCTCTTCCTAAAACATTTAAAATTAATAGCTTGAATTTTTATCAATATATTTTTTAATATAATAGTTTTGATTTTATATAAGGAATTAAAATCATATTTTTGAAGAAAAATATTTTGGATGTGGAGTGAAATTTAAATATCAAATATGAAATTGGAGGGATTTTTAGGTTCAATATCATTGGGATATATAAATATTAAAATAGAGGTGAAATATATAGATTATATATAGAGATTAAAAGGATTTTAAAACCCATTATTTTTTATAAATCTAAATCATATAATTGAATAAGTTTATTTTTATGTGTATGTAATAGATGAATGAATAAAAATAATAGATACCACAAAATCTACCTTGTTGAAAGAGTGTCATCTTATTGAATTATGTGAAACACCATAAATGGTGTATTTCTGATCAAAATGTTCTGAATAAGAATACTAATATATAAGGATCAGTGAGGAACACCTTTTATAGAGGAATAATATGTTTTATCTCATGAAGATGAAGTGCGTTGAATTTTTTGACGTTTTTATTGACAGTGAATCAGTAGGGTGAGTCAGAGTACTCTATTTTGTAAAAAAATTAATTTAATTTGCTATAGTGTTTCAAGTGAACTAGAACTTCTTAATTTTCTTGATCTATGGAATATATGATTATGGTGAACCAATTAAATATCACTAGAGTTATTTATTGTTCCGTCCTTACATGAGAGTGGTTGAAAATGAGATAAATTAGTGTTCCTTATATTGAGAGAGCCAAATGATTGTCAAGGAAGAAATTATATAGTTGATAATACTATAATCTACCCCTTTCTTGGTGAAATTATTTTCAAGGAAAAACAAAACCATTTTATAATTAAACATAGGATAAACATATTACTTATACTATATCAATTATGAAATATGAAAATTATAATTAAAAATGTTTACTTCAAAGGAAATTAAAAATGATAACCAAATTCTTCAATGTATTTTTTTACATTAAAATGTACCAAATATCATGTAATTAAACCCCATTTTAATCACATGTTATTGATGTCCCAAATGGTGAAATATTCAAAATAATACCCATCCCTTGACTTTAAACACTAAAAGCTATCATTAGTTAACTGAATAAAATTTATTCTATAATTATGTCTCCAAAATCCTCTTCCTAGTAAACTGTATATATTATGTTGTTCCCTTACATAAGACAAATCTTCTGAACTAACTTATCCAATATATAAAATTAAAATAATTTTGTTTATAACCATTTACAATGTAATTATTTAAATGATAAGATATGAATACATCCATAATAAAATATTTTTAAGTAAATATGACCAAATTAATATGATCCTATCACCAACTCTTGAAATATAATAAACAATCATCATAAATATCTTCCCAAAATATATAGTCTACTTTATTGACCTATTCATTTGAGTTTTATGTGTTTTATTCATATTATATTAAGTTCCCATTATAACCTGAAGACAACTCCCAATCCTTTATTTAAAATAGGTATAAGTATTTTATATAATAAAAATGAAAACACAATGAAATCATAATATTTATTAGAAGCAAAATGTATACCAAACATTAACTAATAGAAATTCACCAATGGGTATGTAATGTGTTAACTTCCTAATATGGTTTAAAAAAACACATTTCAACTCATGATTTGGTGGTGATCTCAATAGTCTAATAATGAAGTACATAAGGATGTTCACCCATTCCCATGTAACAATTGGTAAAGGATGAAATAACAACATTTCTAAAGATAATTATTCTTTCAAATTTATGACATAATCATTTAAAATAAATCTTTTTTATATCATTAGTCATTCATTGTAACAAAAAATTAATGTTTCATTTCATGAAAAATAAAAGATTCTCTAAAATAAATAGTAAAGGATATATGAAATTTCGTTATATAATATTTCATAAAAAATGTGGAAACCAGTTCATTATTTAATATTTAAATATATAGTTATATATAGTGGAAGATTCTTATCACTTACATTATAAATCTAAATAGGGTATAAGTGAAGTTTATTTCATTCAACACCATACAATATATCTATTTATTTATATATAGTTATATATAAAAAAATTATCATTAATATTCATTATATTACTCCTTTATTCCACACTATATGAAAATAAATTTGAATTAAGGTGTCCCCTAATCAGTCCTCTATCATGAAATATGTAAATGTGAAGACAAAATAGTTATTAAAAAAATTATTTTCCTCATGTTAAGTTTTGATAGGGGGAATGTATATTAAACATTTAATGTATGAATAATCTAAATAATTCTCACATAATTAATAACTTCTCCACAGATACCCTACCATTTCTTTCATGACTATTACATAATTTTGAAGATAGACAATATAATAGTGTTACAAAACAAGGATTTAAAGGTTTAGGGTATTGGGAAAATTATTACCATACACAACATTTACACAATAAAACATAACACTTATTGAAATTATTATTCTGTAGATTTTTAGTATCCCTCATATACTCCTTAGTATAAGTAATCACCTGTGTATATACATCAAATAATGGGGGGGATCTAAAATCTTATGAATGAAGATAAATAAGAACATGAATCAATATAACATGGATGAGGATAAACATCACCATAATAACATAAGTATGGAATCATCATAATAAATATGCGATGAAGTATTAGATTAATTAATCGAATTTGGAAATGTATAAAAGTGAAACATCATGTCTCGGTGGTCAACTACCAAACAAATCTATGATCAAAGCTAGCACTATGTTCATACATAACATATGTAAATAATCGTAAAATCATCATCATTGTGATCAAAGATAAAATCATGTTCACACATATTTAACAATATATCATGTGATACATCACATTAATCAATAAATTGGAGTGAGATATAATTCTGGGATCACCCGTCACATCATAGTCATACATTCCACTTAGAATGTATTACACTTAGAATGTATTTGAATCTTCAAAATAAAATAACCCATGGAATGGAATGGTTTTTTTGATAATTTCATAAATCATACTTACATGAATAAAAATTTGGGTTACCAAAATATAATATTAATAACAAAATTTTTATAATAATCATCAATATTGAGTGAATAAGAAACTATCTCAAGAGAATTAATATATGTGTTTTTTTAGAAAGAAGAGTTATTTTGGAAAAAAACATTGAATTTTACAAAAATTACTAATATAAACATGTATATACTAGAAAATAAGAATTAATTAAAATGAAATTTTATTTGAGGAATATTAAAATAATATCTACACTAAAATATATCTTGAAATTGGAATAACCCAAAGAAATGAAATTGTGTTCGAGAATCACCTTACGTAATATACGAATGGCATATTCACCTTAATATTCAGGATGATAAAATTATAATTATTAATTACTAAATAAAAAACCTATTTAACATGTATTTTATTCATAAAAAATTTATTATGTTCATTTATGGCCATTCTTATGAGTTTTAGAGTTCAATTTCATCATTTAAGAGTGTTTGTTTTCTTGGGTTTCCCGATCGGTTCAATTGTATAAATGTATGGAATGTTGTGTTAAAAGAGAATAATTATCCAAAATTGAAAATATATTTTATTAATTATCATAAATAGGTTTAAATGGTCATATATATTATTTTAAATCCATATATGAGGATTATTCATTATATAAATCATGAAATGTAATCGTTTAGATTAATTTGGTGATTTTTCGATCATCATGAACTAGTTTTGTTTTATTATTTAGTATGTTGTATATATGTTAGATCTAAATTATGAAAATGGTTATCAGATACATTTTACAATCTGTTTCAACCATTATAATGTTTTTATGACCATACTTAATGGTGGTAAAGGATAATAAAAACTGTTCATCCTTGAAGGTGATAAATTAACAACTCCTAGAGGATGTTTTGATTTTTAGAATAAATGGATGTGGAGAAGATGAATGATGATATGTTATTGCATTAATATAATAAAAATATTAAATATACATATATATATATATATTATTCTTAACTTATCATTCCACTTTTATAGGGGTATGTGAGGAGATAATAGGAAAAGAATAGAAATTGAAAAGAAATTAAGTGAAAAAGAAGGTGGATTTTACCTCTTGAGAACCTCAATTGGGAAATTAGATTTGGTCTTTTTATGAGACCAAATGTTCACAGAAATTGGGAAGAGGATTGGGAATAGTATTGGGAATAATTTTGAAAAGTATAAACGATTTTTAGGTTTATGTGGAAGAGGTGGTGATGAGTTGTATTTATAGGGAAGGAGAGGGGTGTTTTTTGATTAATTTGTTCAATATTTTATTCTTTTGGATCGAGAATATCAATGTTATGTACCTTATCACTATATATATAAAATAAATGGGGATATTTATAGATTATGGTTCATATATTATAAATAAATCAACTAATAGTTTTTTAACTTATAATGTTATATACTATAAATTACTGTATTTCACTATCCACAAAAAATTCAACTATTTTATAAAAATATAAAAAATTCACTAGAACCATTTTTTATATTTTACAATTCAAAATGAACTCAATTTTATGAAAATAATTTTATAAATAAGGGAAATTTAATTTCTAATTTAAATCATCATTTATTCTAAAATTATAGATTTTAAACTTATAACTGATTTTATAAAACTTTAAAAATCTAATTATGATCTCATTTATATATATATTAATCATAAGATGGAAAATATTAATTTATGAAACTGGTTTTTGTAAATAATTTCTATTAAATTATTATATTAATTTCCAAATTATAAATAAACATTTCGGTTTTACCAAATTTACAAAAATTAATTTATCAATTTTAAAACATTTATTTACTCATACTATGATATAATTATTTCATATTATCATTTATAAGGTGAATATAATTTATTTATACTTTAATAGGTTAGTGTATTATTATATTGTCTAGATTACAATTCCTAATGGTCATATTACAATTCCAAAGGTCAAGTTACTATTCCATTGGTATATGTTACTTAATTTCTATAAATATCCCTTATTTCAATATTCATTTACGAGAATAATGTTTTTTTGGGATCTATAATCTATTTATGTGTTTTAGGCCATATAATATAATTATAAGAAGGGAAATTATATTGATAAATGTTTGGTTCATTATAATCTTCACCACTTTTGAAATTTATCCCTTGATATTTTGTTTTACATACTAAGTTGAGAACAAGTGAAGGTACTTATTATTCATTGATTCCACTGGATACCATGTTGCCTCTTTATACTTATGGTTCCTCCATAGAACATTGAACATGTGAGTATTATTATTGAGTATAACATTATCTTTATATTCGATGATATTCACTAGATACTCATCGCAAGAGAGATTATTTTCCAACTTTACCATCTCTGAATTCAGTACATGTGGGGAGGTGGAGGGGGTCTGTTATGTAATTTCTCAAGAGGGATACATGGAATACATCTTGTGGTTGAGGCATGGTTAGTGGAAGTTCTAGTCGATACACCATAGCTCTAAAAAAATCAATAATATCTAAGGGTCCGATGTACTTGAGACTTATCTCTCCTTTCTTCCCAAATCTAATGATACTCTTCTATAGAGATATGTGGGGGAATACCATGTCTATAAAATTAAACATTCACTTATTCTATGATTCTATACATGCCACTTTTTTCATCTTTGGTCTTTCTTGATGTGTTTTGAATGGTTTTCTCCTTTTCAACCATTTTTGACCATTTTAGGTCTTAGTATCTTACGTTCATTGACTTCATCCCATCATTTCATTGTTTAATATCATTTTGCATAAAAGTATTTATATGGATCAATTTGGATACTCTAGTGGAAAATGTTTTTTAAGGGAACTCAACAAGAGGTAGATGTTTTTCTCATCCCCTTTGAAATTAATAGAACATGATCACAATATGTCTTTTTGTGTTTGGATAGTCCACTCAGATTGGCCATTAGTTCAAGGATGATAAGCTGTACTGATGATCTGATCAATTTTTAGAGAATATTGTATAATTTTCCATAGCATTGAGGTGAAAAAAATATCTCGTTAAACACAATCGATATTATAAATCCTTATAGACTCACCACTTCTATTATGTGTATCCATGAATGTTAATCCATGAGAATTCCAATAGATTTTTGATAAAGTTATATATCATTATAGGATGATCAACAACAACACATATAACACTGTTTCCTATAGATGTCTTTGGAAGTCTGGTGAAACACTCAATGGTGGTGTTTTTTTATATCTATGTTAGTATGGGTAATGTTTTCCTAATCCACATATAATTTTTCCATTATGAATTCACTTGATGACATACTAGGAACATTGATGTACATTCTATGATCTCTTTCTTCATGTTGTCTCACCAATAGATCTCTAAAAGATCTCTATATATCTTTATGCATCATAAATGAATAGAAAAGGTTGGGATATGTACATAATTCAAAATATCTTCCATTATATTTGGATTGGATGGTACACATTGTCTTCACCAAAAATCTCATTCAAATACTCTTTGATCTTTGTGAAACCTCTATTTTATCTATGAGGGATGGTTTACAAATAATTTGGGAAATAATTGATGACATTCATGACTTAATGATTCCCTTGTCCTTCCATTTCATATCTATAAATATTGGACCCTTCTCAATTATCATTATTGATAATATTGTAAGATCCATTCCACTTAGGGAATCCAACAATTTATTTTCCTTAACATGATGGTAGTGTACCGAGTATTCATAATACTTATTGATATTTAACAATCTTCATTAGTGAATATTAATCTTATTCTATGTGAATATATGTTTTAGGATCCTATGATCCTCATATATCTCACACATATACCCACAGAGATAATGTTGTCAGATTTTTAATTTGAAGTTCACATCCGCTAACTCTAGACCATGCATGGAAGAGTTTTTCTCATGAAATTTCATCTATCATGGGGTTTATAATATCAATTTATCATTTTTTATAAGTACACACTATACAAACACCTTTCAATCATCTCTATATACCACAAATAGTTACCAAATTGTTACAACTGTGAGTACTGGTGTTGTGATAAGCATCTTTTTCAACTCATTGTAGAAGTATATACATTAAATGACCCAGATAACCTTTTCACCATTCCAATTTATATTTTTTAGTGGGTTTTAAAATCAAGGGATGTTCTTCACAAATTTCAGTTAAGACCCAGTGATAGCAAGGAAACTATTGATCCCTATTATAGATTCTATCCTGGGCCACTATTCGACTACCTTTGTCTTAAAAGCATTCACATATATTACTTTTCTAGTGACAACATTCCTCAATAATGATACATGATCCATCTAGAGATCAAATTTAATATAAATTTAATACATATTCCCCATTATAAAATTCCATAGACTAGCATTCAATTTATCCTCATGCTCCTCCTTGGTTTTGGAGTATATACGAATATCATTGATAAATATTAAATATTTTTTGAGGTAATCCCTAAAGAATATACTAATTAAGTACCTGAATATTTATATAGATTTATTGATTCTAAATGGTATCACTATGGTATCATAGTTTCCACACCTTGTTATAATGCCAGTCTTGGGAATATTTTCATTCCTCACCTTTAATTGGTGATATCCCCACCAAAGATCCACCTTAGAGAAATAATTGGACCCACATATATGATAAACAAAATTCGTCCATACATAGAAGTGGATACATGTTATTTATCTTGATTTTGATAAACAAATGATAATAAAAATAGAGGTGCATCAATCCATCATTATTTTTGATGAAGAGTATTGGTACACCCTATAGTGAAACACTCTAGGTTTGAAACCCTTGTCTAGAATCTATTGTAACTACTTATTCAATTATTCCAATTCAATGTTTTCTATTATATAAGGTTTCCTGGATATAAACATAGATCTAGGAATATGTTCAATTGATAATTCAACCTCTCGATCATGAGGAAGAGAATAAAATTATTTAGGGGAAACATTAGCATAGTTTCTTACAATGGGCATATCTTTGATCATGATTATGCCCTTTATTGGAATAATTTGAGCAAGATATGATTTCTACTATGGAAAATATATAAAAAATTGAGACAATTATTTTGAAGGATATGTATCTTCCTCTTTATACTTGTGCATAATTTTAGGATTCATAGGAATGTGAATAATGATCTCCCTTTATCGACAGTTGATGTTGGATTTTTATATAGATAGACAATCAATGCTTAATATAGTATCAAACTCGACGAAAGTAAGTAATACTAGAGTTACCGATAGGTTTTTTCCAAAAACATTAACTAGGGAGGAATTATATAATTTGGATGCAACAATATCCCCATTTTATGCTCTCACTGATAACTCAACTTTCATAATTTGACATGGTGTCTGGATTTTCTACTAAACAAGAAAGATATGAATGAATTCCTATAACCAGAATCAAATAACATCTTCTCTATTATTTAATGAAAAACCATTATACCTACCACCATATAATATTTAGGTTCAACCTCAAAAGTAATGATAGAATAAGATTTCCCTTTTTTCATTATATTTTTTTGGATTCTCATACTGATTAACATCAATGACTCAAGTTTTAGTGCACTAGACTATATAGTGACCATTCTACCTACAGTTGAAGCATTGAAACATGGGTGGTTATCCCCATTGCTCTGCCACATTAGATTGATTCTTGATGTCTCTCCCACACTAATGATCTTTGTGTCCTTCTCTCCCATATTTTAAGTATTTCTCCACCCAATTGAGTAAATTACTATGATTTTACATCCCACATTCTTAATATGTGAGTGGTTGAGTTTTCTTTCCCCCATTTTAATAATATCCTCCATCTTGAAAATCCATCTTTTATTTCATATCTCTATATCCATGGGACTATTCTCCAAACTCCATCTCTAGTTCGAGATCATATCAAACAACTTCTACATAAAATATAATGTTTCAAATTGGTGGAGATTTTCTAAGGCGTGGTTTTAAACCAAAAAATAATCTATCATCCTTTCTATCATTTTTGATAAAAAACTAGAGTTTTACCTTTAAATAATTTTAAAATTTTCTTCGCAAGACATGAATTATCCACTTTCCTTTTTCATATGATCTAATAATTTTTTCTTCATATTCGTATGAATATTTCAAGAGAAATAATTATTAATATATATTTTATTAATATCTTACAACTCCATCTATTAAATTTCATCCTTTGGAATAATGTTCTTAATCAACTCCCACCATTGATCAGCCTATATATTGACACATTAAATGGCCAGAGTCACATTCTCTATCTCAAAATATAAAATCATTAGAAAGAACTTATCCACTGAGTTGATACACTTTTCTTTAACTAGTGGATCATAAGATCCACTGAACGTTGGTGGTTATTACCATATAAAAGAATCAATATACAGTTATCCCTCTTAGGGGAAGGAGGATGTTCCATATTATTTAGGTATTTTTTATATCTTGAGACAGCTGGGTAAACATCACCATGAAAATTTTATCTTCTCCTCCTAAGGTATTGGGGATGTCATTAGGCAAGCGCTGCATTGTCTGTTTCATGGGTTGTTGGCCTAGATTTTCCAGGTTTCCACCATTTTCTAAAATAGAAAATCTTTTATAAAAAAATAATTTTACATTTTATGAATAAATACTTTATTTTTTTGTCAAATAAACTCTAAAGGAAGATCTTGAGGATCCCTATATTTATAATTTTTTCCTAAATTAAATATAATTGGGTTCTTACATATACATAGTCTCATACAAAGGGTTTTCACTAATGTTCTCTAATCCTAATTCCCAAATTAACGAAATTGTTCTATGATACCAACTATAGTTACCAGACTTTTTATTACATGACTTTTACATATTTTTTAAGAAAAAAATATAATAGTGTTACAAAAGAAAGATCCAAAGGACCAGCGTATTTGGAAAATTATTACGAAATATAAAATTTACATAATAAAATATAATCAGTATTTAATTACTTCTTCTAGAGCTTCTTAGTGGACCTCATGTACTCCTTATATAAGTAATCACCTAATAATATACATCAAAGAAATGGGTTGGCTAAAATCTCAGAAAGAGGATAGATAAAAAATGAATCAATATAACTTGGGGGAGAATAATAATCATAATAACATAATTTTGGGAACATAGTCATAATAATGAGATGATTAATTACATAAATTAATGTAATGTGGTAATTCATAACAATGAAACATCATGTCTTAGTGGTCAAATATCATGAAAAGTTGTGAACAAAGCTAGCATCTTGTTCACACATAACATGGGTGCATAATAATGACATTGTCAATCATTGTGAACAAATATAGCATCATTATCACACATATTTTAACATTATATCATGAGATACATTACATTACACAATGAATTATAGTGAAAGCCAATTTTGAGTGAACCCATTACATCATAAACATTTACATAATTAGGCATGACACTTAGAACATATATCAATCTTGGACATAAAATAACCCATGAAAAGGAATGGGTTTCATGAAAATATCAAAACCAATAATATCATGAATTAAAATTGGGGTTCCCCAAATTAAACATTGAATAACAGAATTGTTATAATGATCATCAATCTAGAGTGAAGAACAAACCATATTAAGAGAAGAAAAAACGATGTTTTTTAGAAAAAAGTGTTTATTGGAAAAAATAACTGATTTTAAAAAAAATATTATTAACATGTACATCACATAAATGAAAATTTAAGAAAAAAAATTATATTTCAGTAATATTAAAGGGAAATCCGAAGAAAAATTTGTCAAAAAATAAGAATAATTTAAATAAAGGAAATTAAATTCGATAATCCACCTCCCTTATATTCAAATAGCATTTTCACTTTAATATATTTGATGATAAAATTGGATTCATTAATTACTTAACGTAGAAACTCTTTTATATTTATTTAATTTATTATAATTTTATTATGTTAGTTTATGGCCATTTTGAGGAGTTATAGAGTTTAATTCATCATTCAAGAGTGTTCAATTTCTTGGTTTCCATGATCTGTTCACTTATATAAATGTATGGATGATCCTATAAAATGAGAATAATTATCCAAAATTGAAATTATAAGTTATTAATGAATTTAAATATTTTAAAATGTCTTATATATTATTTTTTCTATATATGAGGATGATTCGATAGATAAATGGTTAATGATAATCATTTAGATTAATTTTGATGTTTTGTGATCATCACAAATTTGTTTTGTTTTAGAAGGTAGTATTATGTATATATTTTAGGTACAAAACATAAAAAATGATAAAAAATAAAATTTAAAATCTTTTTGAACCATTATAATGGTTTTATGGCCACCCTTGAAGTTGGTAAAGGAAAATGAAAATGTATCATCCTCAAATTTTATAAATTAACACAATACAAATGATGTCTTCATTTTTATAATAAAAGGGAGAGTAGATAAGGTTTGATAAATGATTATTGAATTTAAATATTTAAATTATAGTATAAATAATATAATATAGTTATCATTCCACTTGGATATGGGTAAGTTTGAATATAACAATAAAAGAAAATACATTAATAAGAAATTGAAAGAAAAAGAAAGAGGATTTTACCTCTTGAAATTTTCTCTTTGAGAACCTCCAAAGTGAAATTGGATATGAAATTTTTTTAAGACTTAAAGATTTTTTTTGAAGGGGAAAGTATTGGTAAGATAATTGGGAATAATTTGGACAATATTCAAGGATTTGGAGGTGTGCGGGGAAGAGTTGGTGATGGGTGATATTTATAGGGAGGAGAGGGGTGTTTTTCTTATTTTATTCATTATTTTATTATTTTTGGATCATGACTATCATTAGTCTGAACGTTATCAACAAATATATCAACAAATAATTATAGTTTGATATTATGGTTCTTATATCAGCAACGACTCAAGTAATAGTGTATTTGACTTGTAATGTTATATACTGTAAATTATAATATTTCACTATTCACAAAAATTCAATTATTTTACAAAGAATTTAAAAAATTCAACAAATCCATTTTTTGAAGTGTTGAATTATAAAACGAACACCATTTTATGAATTTTTTTTATAAATATGAGAAAAATAATTTTTATTAAATTCATTATTTATTCGAAAAATAGTAATTTTAAAATTATAATTGAAATTATGACACTTAGAAAATTTAATTAATGTATTATAAAAATATCTTATAATCATAATTAAAAAATATAATTTTAAATATATTTTATGAAAATAAATTTTATATGAAATCATTATATTAATTATAAAATTATAAATAAAAATGTATGCTTTAAAAAAATACATACTCTTAATTTATCAATTTTGAAACATTTATTTACCCATAATGTGGTATAATTATATCATATTATCATTTATAAGGTTCCTAAATTTTATTTATGCTTCGATCAATGAGGTTACTATTCTATTTGGTGGATTACAATTCTTAAATGTAACATTAAAATCCAAAATTCCAAGTTACAATTCTATTGGTATAAGTTCCTTAATTTCTTTAAATATTAGTTATTTAATTCATACTTTATGAGAATAATGCTTTTGTTGGTCTCTCGGTTATCTGTATTTGTTATAGAAAATAATATAATTATATGAAGAAAAATTATATTGATAAAATTTTGGTTCATTACACTATCCATCATTTACATGTATTACTACACATACCCTAATTCATCATAGTAAACTACAGATCCATCACAAGGTGAATGTTGTAATAAAACCAGATCTTGGGATACCATTGTATTTATTTCATTAATATACTCTTAGAACATCCAATGATTTATGATCAAAACCATAATTGGTTATTCCAACATCATAGAATCTTGAATAATACAACGATAATACATACCCATCCCTAGAATAATCCAAATCCAATAACATTTTATTCAATTTCAAATGAATAATAACCATGAAATTTCCATGACCAAAGAGACCTCTTTATTCTTAAAAAAAATTACTTATAAAAATTTCTTTCCCAAATAAATTTTTTAATTTTTTATACATCTTGAGTTATAGAGAAATATTTAAAACAAATTCACCTGCCCTCTTTGGCTTAATTTAATTATTGAATAAATAAACATTTTATCCATAAATATGACAATAAAACTGTTGAGATATGCATAAAAAATAAACTAATTAATTATATGTTAATAATAAGAGCACTAAGAGAGAAATGTAAATTATGGAAAATATAAAATTTATATATTAGATATATATACCACACATTAAATTAATTCCTTATATACCATCACCTTGTGATATATATATATATCATAATTAAATATTTTAAAAACTATTAAAATATATAAAAAATAAAAAAATCATTTATTCAATATTGAAATTTTTTTCTCCATAGTCTCCTAATTCAAAATTATGTAGTGAAAATAATAATATATCCTATTATATTCTATCTATGAATACAAAATTGAAACCAAGGTAAAACAATCATTTAATTAAACTCCTCCAATACTAGATAAAAAAATAATGTTCAATTCATATATCTTTAGATCCACCATGTGTTCATAAACTAAAAAATATACTCAATTTTATAAATAAGATGATAAAAAACATGACATTAATTTTTAGTGGTAATATTGAAATTTTTTTAGAAACATTTCCATATACCTTTCGATAATAGTTGACTACAATTATATATCATTAATAATCCATTCCAAAAAACAAATCCCTTTGAAAAAAAAATATTTTAGATCCCAAAAATTTTAATTATAAGACTTTTATTGACATCACACTCCCATAAAAAATGGTTTAACCTCTCATGTGGTGTGACCTATGAATCTCCATTAACATAATAATCAATATGAGTCATAAATTTCCCTAACATATCCATCAAAATTAAAAAAAATAAAATAATTCAATCTGAATTTTCAAAAATTCTTTAGATAATTTTACATATCTTATTAATATATAAATATATGAATATTTATATCATTGAACACGATTTTATCTTAATAGTTCACCAATATTTATAACAATCATTATCAACATTCTTCCCATCCATTAGAAAAATATAATAATGCTCATTTGTACGTGTGGACATTGATCCCCACAAAGGGAAGTGATTTGATTTTTTGCTGACGATTAATATAGATGGTAATAATGTTTAATTTAATGAATATATATTATACATATGATATGTTATTTATATTTAAAAAATAACATATTTTTTTATCTTTTTCACTCCTTTTGTCGAAAAATGAAACAAATGTTCAAGTGTATACATGGCCAACTGTCTCCCTGAATGGTTTAATTTATTTTTCTCTCTGTATTCCTTATATATTAATATCTCTATAATATATAAATAAATATATATATATATATATGATATTTATATCATGTTTAACATTATTAATATTTTTAATTGATGGTCAATTTAAGTGGTTAGAACTATAAAACCAAAAATCACATGAAAATCAAACAAGTTTACACCAAGAATAGATGATTTTAATAACGAATTATTAATAAATGGTAATTGAAAGGTCATAAATAAAAAAACAATTTATATTATATGTATTTATATGATTCTATTTTATAATTATTTGAAATTTTAATTTATTTAATAGTTGTAATGTGAGATTTTAAATCAGGTCAGACTTGATATACATGTTTTTTGAATTACATTTATTTCTAGGAAACTTATTCCATATTTATAGTTTGTTTCATTTGTGCGGTGAGTAAACATCTCATTAATATATTTTATGATTATGTAATAAATTTTATGGTTATTTAAAAATTCATGTATTTTTTGGGGTTTTATGAGGTTTTGATATGAAGATTACCAAAGCCATGAGGGGTTCATATTCTCTTCGTATTGTTTTAGAGGACTGTTTATGATTTAGTTTTCAATGATGATATTTTATGACCAAACAATCATGAAACTTATAAATTTTATTCTCTAATTTAAATAAATATATATTGCATGTTTTAATTTTATTTTCTTCTTTATATGTACTTAGAATATGGAAAGAATATTTTTAATCAAAGTAGAATATTTATTTCATCGGTCAAAGATCTTTTTTTATCAAAGTTCATATTTTCAAAAACAAATAAAGAATATAATAAACGTTTTTATAGGTTTTTTAGAGTCCATTTTACCCATTATTTAATTTATATTTTTTCCAAATATTAATCATTTTATCATTTTCATAACCTGGTATTTTTATTTTTTATTAATAATATGTAAGGAATTATTTTTTTAAATTATACAACATGAAAAACAATTCAACGTAATGACCTATTAATGATGTTATGATTCATTTATATCATTAATTATATCATTTCAATAGAACTTTTCCCTTAAAATTTTATTAATAATATTATTATAATGAATTAATTTCAAAAGGAAAAGGGTAATTTCCAAAATAAATAACCGAGTTAAATTTTAAATATATTTTTCATCTAAGATGACATATTTTTTGGTTACATAATAATTATTGGGAATATAATCCAATTATACAATACTTAATAATTACGTATATGGTTTATGACTATAATAAAATTATTTTTATGAAACCCATTTGGTTTATATGTCTTATGCTATGATGAAATGTTTTTAAAATATTTTCATTTCAATGAGAAATGATATGATGAATGTTTTATGATCTTTAGACATATATATATATTTGATTTTCATTATATTATGGGTGGGCTTTAAATTTTATATACCTACAATTATTTCAGTAGTGATGGATATCTCATAATATAATATGAATTACAACAAGGATTAAACCATGTTCGATAAGGGGATTTGTACACTATGAATGTCTTAGGAGTGAACCATGACTATGCATATGGTTTAATGTTCATTGAACCCAATCCACATAGATAGTCTTGATAGTGACTATTACATAAGGAAATTATTTTCTATTATTAAATGTATGATACAAACATATTCATTTTCCCAATTTATGCCCTCATAGATCATGGTTTATAATTCCATTATGATTCAAGTATTATGAAATGATAATATTTATGCCATGATTCATGTTTATGAACTATAATATGAATGATATGGATTTAAAATTCTATGATCACGTTATCATATATTTATTCCCATTTAATTCATATGTGATCATTATTACCCCCTTTCTTAAACTTACCAAGCATCTGAGTTAACCCATTATTATATTTCCTTTCACAAGGTCTTAAATAAATTTTATATGTTTAAAATGTCTAATAATAGTACTCTTTGGGAATATATATATGGTAGACGATTAATATCATTAATACAACAATAAGATTATATATTCAGTCTTTAAAGACACCAAACCTATACAGACCACACACAGAACATAATATTATGTAACAAATATTCATATAAAATTATCTATGAAAAGTATGTGTCACTAAATTTCTTATAAAATAATTATTTAACCTATAATTTGGTATTAGGATTTGTTTTTTTGGTGAAAACACAATGGATAAAACTGTGTATAAGATAACATCATAATTTTTTTCTATGATATATATTATTTGTCTTCCCTAGAAATACAACACTATTTAAAATCTACATGTGGAATTGGTTTTGGAAAAATGATTTTATGGTAATAATCCATAAAATTTCCAGTAAAAGTATATCTTAGGAATAAATATCGTGAATTGTGAGTTCACCCATATTGTGAACATACTATAAAACTAATAATTTTATTATTGGGATAATTAACTTCACGAACCAATATTGATATTATTAAAAGATTATAATTGTGGATGGACTAGGTTATTTTTAAGGAAAGAAGATGTATAAGGTGTGTAAAGTATGAGATAATGTTTACAATTTCTAAGGAAAAAATGAAATGTTGTATGGAGATAAATGAATTTAATCTTAAGGTACCATTTATAGTTCAATGTACTATGTTTGTTGCATATGTGAATTATCAAATCCAATACCATAATCTAGAGATTAACTCCTAGGCCATTTATGAAAATATGCTATTATAATAATTTAAGTTAAAGTAATAAAGTGTATTTATATTAGTACTAAAAAATTATTTTTTGAGGTTTTATATCAATGATATTATTAATATAAGAATTAGGAAACATCTAATAATTTTTCAACAATACTTTTCATTAGAAATTTGAAAACATATGTTGAATGGTACTCAAAACAGTGAAAATTTACTTAGTGGTATGGTGATAATTTATATTTGGTATAAAGAGTTGATTAAAATTTTTGATATAAATGGGATTGTATTGGTGATCATAAATTTTTTTAGTGATTCAAATGAAATGTGATTTAGGTCACCTTTAAAGAAGATTATTGAAATTGTGAATTTATGTAATATATTAAATGTCTATGAATTAATTTGAGGAATAATCATTATTTTAATTTTTTGAAGCATGCTTGTTCTCATGTGTGGTTAACTTAAGAGTTATGGATACCATCAAGGGTTAATACATTTGTGTTTGATCATAAGTTTAAAGAAATAGATACCACCTTTAGGTTTTTTTTGAAGGTATTTTTGGGAGATTTTAAACTTTTACTAGGTTTTAGGAATTATACCTTAATAAGATTTAAATAACCCTTTGGATTAGTATATGATTCAAGGATAATTTAATTATTGTAAATTGGATAGTGAGATATATATAATCTAGATGGTTGAAAAGTAATTCATTGATATAGAGATATTTTCATTGATATTTATGGTCATGATATATATTACCTTTTAGTATAATATCTAAACATGATTTGTGATATTTTGGTGATGTTCACTACTTTATAAGATTTTATAAAGATTTATCACAGATATTAATGATATATTGGGAGATGTTTCGTTGTGTTGAATAATATGTACCTCTTAGGTTTAACATGTGGTTTAATATGAAATTTTATTTTGGAGGAAGGAAATTAAATATTTTTTGGTGTATTTTGAAATGTATGAGATCACCATTGAGGTTAAATATTTTTAAATATTGATTTTATTAATGTTAATTTTTATTAAGGATTATTTAATTGATGAATAATCTAATTAGAAAATGTAATTTTATTGTTCAAATCTCAATGTAAAATTTATTATTTCTTCAGATATAGGTTTATAGATTTTTGACATTATCTTACCTTAGGATAACCATATCATTTATGGTTAATATTTAAAGGTATGAGGAATATATTGTTTCTAATGTTTTGAATGATTTGATCTTATATAAAACTATTTGGGAACATCACAAATAAAAAATTCAGGTAGAATAATCATTATACGGAGAAAAATATAATATTTTATTTTCAAATATATTGAAGAAAGAAATTTTACATTTTAATTAAGTATATTTCCTTAAATTTTTAGTCGAGATGGTAAAGAAATTATATACTATATGAATAGGATGTTGAAATAATACTATTTTCCTAATACATTAAATTCCATAGAATTTCTAGTCTTTTTAACACCTTATTGATTTATTGGTTTGCAGTCATTGAATTTCTCTTGATCATTAACTATATTGTGATCAATCCTCTCTATATCTCTAAATCATTATTTCAAAATTAATTTATTCTTCAATTTCAGAGATTTCACTTCCCACTAATGGCCACTAAATTTGGAAACCTAGTTATTATTTATTCTTAATGTCCATCATATTTTCCTTTCCCTTTTTCATAGTGGAATTTTTTAAACCTATTTAATTTGTGGGGTTTCAAAAATAGAATTTAAAAGTATAAAAAAATATGAATACCAAATAAATGATAAAATTAAGATGATGGTATTTAACAAATGGAAGAGAATTTAAATCCCCATGATTTTAAAAGAAAGACATGTTCAATTTCATATACAAAAAATATCTGAGCATAAACTAACTATGAAATATTATTATGGTATAACCATATAATATACCTATTTAATTATCAGGTATGAAAAAATGTAAGCAAATTAATAAATATATATAATGTTTAAAATTAATAAAAATTTATTCCTTGTAAATATGTATTAAATTTATAGCAATGTTACATTAGTCATTAAACTTCTTTTTCGTTAATAATGGGTTTTATTTATTTTTATGAAACAATATAATAATTAATTATTGTAATTTTTAGATATTTTTATATTATAAAACTATATCATATTTTAATTAAATATATCAAAATTAGATTATCATGATGTTTTGAAAATTATACGGGAAGTTGTATTTTTCAATGAATAGTTAAAAATATTATTTTTTATTGAAAATATTATTTAGTTTCAAAAATTTACAATGAAAATTTTTTATTTATTTTTTAAAAGAAAAATTAGTGGACTTATATTATAAATAATAAATGTAATTTTATTTGAATAAATTTTATGGTTGAATTTGATAAAAACATGTTTATACCTAAAACATTTTTTTTATAGAAAATTACTTTTCATCACATTCCTCAAATTTAATTTAATATTAAATTCATATAATTTAGAGAAATTAATTTTTAATGTGAATTCAATGTTTTTAATCATAATTATGTCTATTTTTATATAATTTCAAAATATGTTTTGGTCATTATGAACAGTAACTTTTGAAAATTATTATTTCAACAATGAAGATAAAATTGGATAATTACGGTAACACTAATGTGACATGGATTAAAAGTGATTAAAAAAATGTCTTGATTTAATTGGATTAGTCTAAATCATATATATTCACCTAGAGTAATAAAATAGAACCTTTTTTTACATTGGTATTATATTATGAACATTTTAGTATTTATGTAAATATATATTAAAAAATCACTTTCTTATTTTTTAAAAATTTAATATTTTAGTGATAGGAATTTTAAAAAATTATATTTTGTATATATCTTATTTATAATTATAAAATATTTTTCACTATGGTAATTTATTTCAATTTTTTTTGATGAAATAATTTCCTAAAATGTTTACACATTGTAGACACAATGCCTATTCGAATAGTTTGAACATTAAGAAAATTATTTTAAAAACACTAATTGTAATATTTATTATGTGTATTAATGTATCCAAATAGAATTTAATATATAAATAACATATTATATATCTATGAAAGAATTATATTCCAATTCCTTTTATGTCCTCTTATTTTAAAAGAAAAATTATGTGAATATTTCTTAAAATGGCATTAATAGTATTTTATGTTAAATATATATTATTAAATTATTTAAAAGTAATAAAAATATAGATATAAGTAAATTATAAAGATAAATTCTCTCCAATTTCATATATTTTCAAGTTATTATCCAATAATTAACTTATATGTTAAATTGTAACACATTGATATTAAAAAAAGTCATTACCATGATTTATATTAAAATTGAATAAACAAGTGGTTAAACAAAAAGTTTAGGTTTAAAATTATATATAATCCTATTAAAATATGACTTATTGGGTATATAATGACTATATAATACTTATAATAAAATCAATTTCATTTGGTAATCCTTTTAAATGAGTTAGATACATATTATGTTATAATATTTCTTGTAGTTCCAAAACTGACGTTAATTATAATTTACAATGAACAATATTTAATCAAATTATTTAAAAATAATAATATCCAATAATTAGAAATATTAATTCTATATGTTTTAAATATGAACCAAGGTCCATTTATGGGTCACTTTTCGTTTTTATGGAAATGTTTTTTACTAATAAAGTATAGAAAACATTGATATCATGGTAATTATCAATATTGTTAAGAGAGGTTTAACTATAAGAGACACAAGTCAAAAAAAACCAAAACATATCCAAATTTTATTTTATAATGGTATTATTATTCATCATCATATTAAACTCTAGTTTTATATATTTTGAGCCATTTTAAATAAAAAATAATTTTTATATATTTAATAATTTCATTAATCCCAAGAGTTCCCCTCTCCAAACTTATAAAAGGGAACCAATTCGCCTCTCTTACTCACACATTTTGGGCCGTACAGGATTAAAAATTAATTTTATAATAGCCTCTCAATTTTCCCAACCACATTATTATGTTTAATTCCATTCCAAATTTCCATACATTTAATGATTAATGTGTAATCCAAAAGTAGTTTCTAAATGAAGATTTTATAACTCTTACCAAGAAATTTTCAAAATTATTTCTTATTATACGACCTATAAATTAGTGGAAATATTGATAAATAATTAATTATTCATCATAAATATATTGAATTATTAATATTCTCATGGAATAAGTATTATCCACCATCTTGACAAACATTGAAAAATGATAATGTCTCTCTGACATATGTATGGACTATGCCCTCCACAAAGCGATGTGATTTTTTAACATCCATTTTACCTAAAAGGTAATAATGATAGATTTAATAAATGTATATGATCCATATTATATAATATTTATTCTATATATCTTTATAGTTATTGACCATTATTTTATTCTATCCTCTAGAAATTGAAAATATTTTTCATCTGTATAGATGACCTACCATCACCAAGAACAGTGTCAATCATTTTTCTATATCTACTTTTTATGGATGAATATATATATATATATAATTTATATACATGAAATTTTTATCATAGTAAAAATTATATAGATTATGTAACCATGATAAATTTATAATTTCTAGAAATACCAATCAAAAACTCTATTGAAACATGAAGCAGTTCATACTCATAAAAAATGATTTTAATATGAAATTATTAATAAAATGGTATTTTAAATGTTATAAGTATCTGAAATTGATATTATAAATATTTACGTGATTTTTTATATAAGTTTGAAACATAAAAATATTCTTTACAATATTTTAGGGAACATTTAGAGCAATTTAAACATAAGGTAAGGGTTTTTTGTCTCACTTTTATTTCAATCATTATTTTTCTATATTCACCACTTAATTCCAATTTACAGTTTACATAATACACATGAATTTATTTAATTATTATTTCCTAACAATTATGGATATATTAAAATCCATCTATGTTTATCTCACTCATGTATATTTTATAGGGACACTACCAATGTATTAAAGATATAATATTACAATTTCATTTTTACCTAGGTGGTCTATGTTTAAGATTTCAGTGATGAAATTTTATGATAGAAATCTAAATACCTAATTAATTTTATTATACTATATTTATTTCTATATATCACATGTTTTCCATTTAATATTGTGCCCTTATTTATTCAAGAGACTAAAATATTATTTTTAATGAAACCTGACATGTTTTCACTCTTCAGTCTAAAATGTTTTTTCTTCCAATTTCCATGTTTTTTAAAAATGTTTTCAATCTGTTTTTTCACTATTTTCATAGTATTTATTTATTAAAAATTAACAATTATATATATATTTTTTAATTTTTTATTTTAATATTCTTTTTTTCAAATGGGGTATGTTTGGGTTTTATTAAAAATGTTAAAGCAATATTTATTTTAACATAGATGGCTTTAAAAGAATTTTCTATCATCATGACTACTTAATGATTTTGATGATACTTTATACCTTTCACATGTTATTTTCAAAAAAAATAATTCAATACAAATTTTGATATATTTTTAATTTAATTGTTTTATTTCAAAACCAAACATGTATTATAATCAAGAAATTATTTATAGATTTTTAATGGAATTCTTCATCGACCATGACATATTTGAATGATATTTATGATTTTATATGGACGTGACACTAGGATACCATAATTTTTTTTTCTATATATGGTTTATGATTATTATGATATGGTTTTAATGAAACCCATTTATTTTCGATGGGTTATGTAATGATGAAATGTTAAAATTTTTGTAAAACCTCTTTCTTTTCAATGGTTTAATATTTGATGAATAGTTTTTGAAATTTTGAAATACATGGATATTATTTAAATTATTTATATGGTGGGAAACGAATTATATATCCCTAAAATGTATTAGGTAATTATGTATATTTATTTAGATGATAAGTATTAGAATGGGGATTGAACATAGTTTAGTATGGGACTTTGTCCACTATGATAGTCTAGGGAGTAAACCTTAACTCTGAATATGATGGAATATAATTTTAACCTAATAAACTATTATAGTCTTATTTGTGTGACATAAATATGTAAATAATTTTAAATTATTTTGTGTATAATGGGAGCTTATATCTTATTCCAATGTTAGGCATTCACTACAAATTTTATATGAATCATTATTATTCTAGTCTTATGAATTGCCATGATTTATTCCATGATTCAATATTATGATCTATAATATACTGTCTATGGTTTTATTATTTTAATATCATGTTATGTTAACCTTATAATCATGTTATTCATACATTATCATTGATATCTACTAGGAATTCCCTTACTGAGAATCTGAGCTCACCATTCTAATATTTCCTTCTCCTAGGTCTTGAAGATATTTTTATGTAGCACATTTCTAGGAAGGGTACTATATTGGAAGAATGTTTTTGGAGATATTAAATATATTTAATTAAATAGTAATATTTTTCATATATCATCTAAATAAACATAATCTTTATGGTTCTTTCATGGAGGGTAATGATAAGCAATGAAATTTCATCTTTAATGAGGTATAAAAATTATTTTCTACCATAAAAGGGATACTCTATTATGTTACCATTATATTTCATTATCTAAATGACTTATTATGATGTTATTTTATGAATGATTCAATGAAAATTATTATATTTACATGTTCTATTTAATATTTTATTAAATAAGGATTGTTTTTATGATTAAATCCATATCCCTTCTTTGAATGGAAGTTGATTATGTGTTGGTGAAATGTTTATGAAGCCCATTTCATTTCAACATTTTATGTGTGATTATACAATGAAAATTTCTTTATTTCTTATAGAACAATTATTTATGATTTCCATTATGTGATGATTTGTCAAAAAAGTATATTATTAAATAATGAATTAGTAAATTTTTAATATCATTGAGATAAAATGATCTAATGTTGGGAGTGAACAAATTTTAGTATGGGTCTCTTAGAACTACTATTTTCTAGATAGTGAGCCTTTACTAAGGAAATAATGTGTTGTGGATTCAAACCAATCAATTATTGGACTCTATCCTCTATGATATAAATGGTTGTGTGCCTTAAATATGAAAATAACTATATATACATATTTATAAGCGACAATAATATATTTTGTTCTTATGATATGTTCTTATGGATCATGATTGATTAATTAAAATTCCACACTCTAATAACCCATGTATATTTTTTTATCAAAATTCCTCATCCCATGATCCATGGTAAAATATCATTTAATAATTGGTTATTAAATTCATAATTTATGATCATGTAATCACACCCTCATGCTTATATTATGATCACATAAGATCGTTTATTTATATCTATTTTATTTACCCTCATGAAGCATCTGAGATCACTATTTATTATGTTTCATTTTCCCCATATAATGATTTTCTTGACTATGGTATGTTTTATAATGGTATTAACTGAGAAGAAATTTATGGGGTATGTTGAAGATCATTCATGATATATATTTAGTATGTATCATCTTTCAAAGGAAACTAAACCATTATTATTATAGTGTGTGTATATTACTATGATATGCATTAAATATTAATAAAAATGAAGTATTATTTATGTAATTAATTATTGGTCACCTTATTATTCACATTATGCTATAATTAAAAAATCATTCTGTGGTTATTTTATCTATTTTTCTAATTCCATACACTTCCAATATTTTTTTAAATTACTAGAAAAACCTTTTAAATCCTAAAATGGTTTAATAAAAATCTGTAACTAAAAATCATTTACAAAATATTTTTTAAATATTATAACATGATATAAAAAAAGAATATTTTTACAAGAAATCAATTTTTTCTTGAAATTCCTAAATAATAAATATCCAAATATAAATACCATGTCTTAATAATGTATACAATTTAAACAAAAAAAATATCATGAAAATTTTAAAATCTATTTTCCCTAAAAATCATCAAGAAAATCCTATATTTCTAAAACCCAAAATTCATGATTTCTTACTTCAATTTATATGATATAATGATTTGATAAATTCATGTCAAAATTATTTAAAGATAAAACAAATTAAAAACTAAATTTCCCCTTTAACTACTTACATTGAAAGGAAAAAACCACTTAGAATATATAATAATTATAGAAATCCTATAAATAATGATATCTTGATCTCAATGAAGATACTCTTATATGAATCATACAAAAAAATATATTTAAATATTTTAACTAATTATTCAATAGTATAATTCACCATGATGATGATTCCATGGAATATTATTAGTGATATCATAGAACATAATACATCAAATATTGATTTCCATCAATTTGGGGTTTATTTATCCATCCCTAATTAGGTATTTGTCAAAAATTGGATAGAAGTAATAGAAATATATATATATATATATATATATTAACTTTAGGTAAAATTATTTAGTCTCTTAATGGTGGAGAATATAAAAAGGTATAGTATTTTGTTATGAAAAAAATATTTTTCCATGTTTACAAAAATTTTCCTCTACATTAAGTTAATCATTTCACTGATAATGTGATAAATAATAATTCCCTAACCCAAAAATACATGTATATTTAATCATATTCATAAATACATTAAGATTTTATGATTCAAAATAGACATACACGACTAGACAATATGATTTCTTTATGAGGAACTCAACTATTATTTAACAAAAAAGTTCTGTAATATTCTTTTTCATATAAAATCCACAAAAACTCAATGTAATTATTTTATAATAGATATATCGTGTCACTGACTATTTTAAATTGACTATTAAATATTGGAATACCCATCTTTTGATTAAAATATAATAGATTATTTTATACAATTGATTAATATTAGAAATAATTTTCATTTTTCCATCAACATAATATAGAGAGTATTTAATGATATAATAGTTATATATAAAAGAAATTTATTTAAATTTTTTAAATGAAGTTTAATAATATTTAATATATTAGTGAAAAAAATTCAGAGAGTTAATGCATTTTTGAAATATTTTCAATTGCAAATAATAATATTTTTAATATTTATATAATAGACTAAGGATAATAATACCAAATAGAATGTTACCAATTATTAATGAAATTATATGAATTTTAAATATACATGTATCTAAATATTTTTTTTATCTAACATATTAAAGAAAAATATCATTTATTTTTTAGATACAATCAATTCTTATACATATTATTTGTCCAAAATATTTCCTCATAATATTTTTTATTTTTCTAAATTTCATATTACATGTATTAATTTTCATAAAACTATAGATCATCTTAATGAATATGTATTATTGAATGGTATTAAATAGGTATTATTTAAGACCCACCTACACTCAGTATTTATTTATACAAATATAAATGTAAGATCGAACCAACTATTTTTTTTAAAATAAAATCCTTCACAATGATCCACACATTTGTATCGAACATTTGTCAATAGTTTATTTTTAAATAATATTTATTATTATCATAAAACATGTTATCTACTATTAATTTAACTAAAAATTTGGAACATTAATATTTTATTAATTTTTTATACATCACTTGTTGTTTTGAATATCTTCATTACTTTTTATAGTTTATTAAATTCATCCATCCAATTTTAAAATAATTCACCAAAGATATTTTTTAAAAAAGACATTGAATTATTGTTACCGTTTTAAATTATCCATCATAGAAAAATTATATTTTAGCTATACTAAAATAATTTTATAATATTTTTATTCCTAAATATATTAAAAAATATAATTTAAATATATTTTTATTGGTATTTTCCAACTTTAAAGTTTTATTTATTCATTTCAAACAATAGATAATATTTTGATCTGAGAATGATAATTTTAAAGAGAGTATAATCAATCATTGTTTTCAATATAAATTTTTCATAAATTAAATATATATTTTAATTAATGGTTATTACTTTATAATTTTATTTATTTGACTTTATATGAAAATTTTTCATTATGCACAAAACTATAAATACTATAATTACAATTCATAGAACATTATAATAATAATTGGCCTATGATAGTATCCTGTGGTTTAGATTAAATTTGATGGCCCTTGAATATTTTTGAAACAATTTTATAGTTGAGGTTTTTGTGTGGAAATTAATAAAATAAATTTATTACAATATGTAATCATGAAGAATCTATATTCGAAAATAAATTTCTATAAAAAGAGAAAAAATATTTGAATGAAATTTAGTGTAACCCACATAATAATTTAAAATGTATTATGTATCATGATTGAAATAAATAGAACCAATATTTATAATTATAATATCCCTTATATGTGTCATATCCTAAGATATATCATATGGTAATCAACGTTATTATCATTTTTCAAAAGCATTAGGGGGATGATATCATTAATGTTAAATGAGTTGAAAAAGTGGCATAAATCATAGAAAGTGTGTGGTAATCTAAAAACATCATATTTGAAGATGTAAACTATGTTACATACTTCAAAATTAATAAATTCCTTGGTAAGGTCTGTATACAATAATGATCAATAGGGAAATAAGAAAAAATAATAAAAGTTTAAAACTATAGAATCCAAAATAATAATAATAAAAATATTATCAATTAATTTGATATACTATTGAGTGAATAAAATTTCTCTAATATTGATATAAATATGTCTATGAAATTTTAATGAATATGATTAGTTTATCCATGACCCAAAAGAAAATAAATGTAAAGAACCTATGGTTTGAATGACGAAATTACCTAGGGAATTCAAAATACCATTAGGAGTGGAAGAATTACTGGCACCCTTCATTTAAAAACATTTTAGGTAAACTACTTTATTTCTTTTGAGTTTACGTTATATATCTTTAATATTTAAATCAAAATATAAAATATATAAAATAAATACAAAATAAAAAACAAGAATTCTATAATTTTCCAATGTTCACCTATAATATAGTTGACTACAATATCTGTTTTTTAGAATAATCTATAAAAAACCAGTATTATAATATCATAAGTCTATTTATACATAATGGGAACATATCACTCTTAAATAAAAGTAATAAATTACTATATTATCCTTAACAAATTTATCCAAAAATTCACTAGTCTCATACTAGTTATGAAATTCTTAAATAAAAATAAATAAGATACACAATTTTATATAGGATTTAATGTGTACTATTTTCATATATTTCTTTTTGTGATATCATTTTATTTTAAAAATGTTAAAATACCTCATCCAATTCAGCAACATATATAGAAAAATTAATTTCATTATATTTCCAATTGTAATATAAACTGGGTCTCTTAACACATACCTTTCCTATATAATTCCTCGAATAGTTCCAATATTGAGATGACTTATGTCGATAATAATGATATATAATTCATCATGACATATTGTTTTATATTTTAAAATATCATTGAATTATTATAATTTACTATTTTAATACTTTTATTTTCCACATTACACAATTCAAACTATCTATTTGAAACCAAAATTATTATACAGAATCACTAGAATCCTTTTTTAAAAGACTAAATTATTCCAATGTATTTTAATAAATTTAAAGAAATTTGATAGATTATTTTATGACCAAATGTCCAATGTTAAAGATCAATAAGTGTTCCTCTGGTCTTGGGCCAAATAATACATTAAAAACATTCCAGTAAAATAACCCATAAATCATAATAATAAATTAATACATAATACTCATTCTCGAAATGATGACACACAAAGTCAAATTCAATAAAATTTCACTTCTACAAAAATTATAATCATAAATATTGGATAGAAACATTGAGAAGAAAACTATCATATATTTATTTACACATGGTTGAACATTCTTAAAAAATGTGTTGAGTTTAAAAACAATTATTGTTTTGTGAGATGTATATTCTAAGAACTATATATAATAGACACACCAAAACTATTATAAAAAAATTATTTGTTTTACATAAATTATATTTATTTCAGGTACTGAAAAGTTTTCTGTTATTTTTGTACAATATTTAGTAAAATTCCCTATCTACTTCATCTACCACATATACAGTGAATATTATTCTTACTTATAAATTATGTAACACATACATGTTGAATGATATTTTCCACAATACATAAAAAACATTTTCCTTAATGGTATTTTAACTATGATCAATAATTTTTTTTGTATGGTAAACTTTTCCTTCATTTAGGTTATACCCTCAATAAATATTTTCATTTTTTTCATATCAAATCACTAAAATTAAAATGCACAATAGTCCCATTAAAAAAATTATCACCACTAAAACATATATCCTAAATATATAAAAATGTTATTTTTTATACATGCATTATATTTATTTTAGGTACTGATGACTTTTCTGATATTTTTGTACATTATTTAGTAAAATTTCTTCTTTTCTTAATCAACCACATATTCATTAAAAATTATTCTAACCTATAAATTATGTAACAAATACACGTTGAATGATATTTTCCACACTACATCAAAAAAAAATTCTTGATAATATTTTAACTATGATCAACAAAATTATTTTTTTATGGGAATCTTTAGCTTCATTTACTTCACACGCACAAATTTTTTTCACTTTTTTCATATTAAAACAATAAAATTAAAGGGAAGAATATTCCCCTCTAAAAACATTATCACCACAAAAACATATATCCAAAATATATACAATTTAAAAAGTATTAAAATATCAAATTTTATATTTCAAAATTACCCAAATTAAAACATCAGATTTCTATAAATTCTATAATCACTAAATTTAGATCTATTATCAATTCCATAAGTATCATTTCTCTACTTATATTATTTCAAAAATATCATTTCATATAATAATTTTCTCCTCCTTCTATAGAATACATTTATTGAGAGGAACTTGAACCACATTAATGGACTCATTTTTTTAGTAATATCAATCATTCAATGAATATAATGGTTTATTATATATTTTACTATCATATAAAAACTTTATTTTCTATCCTGACATTTAAAACAACCATTATAATATTTTTGGATGGTGATATATAAATAAAGATTATAATAATAAATCTTTATGTATTTTATATGAACATATCCACTTTTATTTGATTCCATTGCATTAGTATTATAAACTACTCATACACTACATAAAATAATTATATATTTGGATATCAATTATGATTTTAGTCATTTATATTGCTTGATACAATAGTCTATATCTAGTTATGGGTAAGGGGATTTATTTCATTATATATATTGTAATTTATACTCAACTAATAAAATTTCTACTTTTATTGATCACATATAAAAATTTACAAAAGATGATAATGTTTCGGTACACACTCAAGTATAAAAATTATATCTGAAAATGTTTCTCAAAAAATATAGTTAATATTAATTATTTTTTCATCTATTTAAATTTAATAGTTTTATAGATAATAAAATTATATATGTTATATTTAATACCCAAAGGTTTTTATAATAATACATTTAAGATTTATGGATTCTCCACCATCTAATGTATTCCTATTTATGGTTGTGTTGATACCACATAGGTTGACCCTAAACAAAATAATATAACATAACTCATCCTTTTAAATTGATAATTTATAAAATTTACTCCTAATTTTTTTTTCCAAATCTAGAATTTATATTAACTTAGTTTATAATGAGGTATAATAATATAAATCAATAATGATTAGTCCTCAAGCCCATTATATAATATATTATATAGTTTATTGTTCCTTTATAATATCTCAAAATCCATTTTTAGCCATAATGTGTTACTCATTAGGGTTAAATTGGAATATTGTACATAATAGAAAATATTATATCTTTTTATAATATGAGAAATTTATGTAAATCATTATTCCAATAATATTTATTTATTAATTTGTATTCATTCATTAAACAATTCAATGTTTATTAAGATTCATAAAAAAATTCATCGTCTTAGATAATTATCTTGAATTCTCCATTAAGAAGACCATCATTAATTGGATCAAATAAGTTTATTATAAAAAATTATTTGATAACTTTTTTCCAAATTTTAGAGTCATAAGATGAATTAAATCTCATAAATCATGGAAATAAATAAACTATTCATTATATAATAAAATAACTCATATATATAATTTTATATAATTAAAAAATTATTCCATAAAAATATTGTGTGATAATAAGAGTAACTTTTTTTATATATTTGACATAGATATTACCATATATCCATTATTGAAATAATTTTTTTAATAAACTCTCTATTATAGAATACTGATCTATTATCACAAATTTAAATCCATATAAATCCTTATTAAATTTATAAATTATTATTTCATATTTCCAAGGATAATAAATAAATTTCTTTTCAATAAGTATCAATTTTTACTCTTTATTAAAGAATATAAATATAAAAGACACATTTTAAAATTTTCATCATATTTAATTAAATTATAAAATATTCATCATTTGGAAATTATGGTATGCAAAAAAATTACTTTTGAAATTTAATTCCATAATAAATTGAAAACCAAAATAAAAAACCATTATAAATTTTATTGCCACTTAAAATTTTATAATCAACATTAATTTCAATACCAACATATTTCCAATAACTTATATCCAAACATAATTAATTTCTTATTGTACTCAAGAGTTTAAAATTTATATTGACCTCAAATCTAGACTACAACAATATGTTATAGCATAGATTCGATGTTTGATAAATATGGACAACTAAAGAAACCAAGAATACTGAATTGTAACAACTCAATTATCATTGAAACATTAAATTTGAAATCATTATGACTAAAGCTAAATCATTATTTTTTATTATATATAATATATATATATATATATTAAATTAAAATCAAAAAACATTTTTAGGAAAAATTTTATTTTATTCACTCGAGAAAAAATTTTATTAGTTATTATAATGATATTTTAAGTTTTTTATACCTATTGGAATAATTAAAATAAATAATATCTAAATAATATCTAAATAAAATCAATTATTCATATATAAATGAATACATATAAACTAATATTAATTAATAAAAAATCATATATGAAGAGGATTTATCAATTCTACTTTGATTGAATTGTTTTATATATATGTATGTTCTACTATATTAAATCTTTTCCCCAAGGACTAAAGGGGACTAAAATATTTCAAATTAATCTTTATAAAATACTATAATAAATATTAGTATCCAGTAGTGATTAGAAAAACTAACCACTAACCCTTATGGTGACATCTATCTCATGATTGATAATGAAAAGAACATGAATGTCTATTTAATTTAAAATTATTATAATAAAAAAGAAAAATAGGTCAATAATATTTCTTTGTAGAATCATGGATATAAAATCATTATAAATCATTAATATAAAACTTCCACAATCTCTACTCAAGTGAAAAATTATAAAAATTATATAATATTAAAAATTATCAAAAATTTATAGTAAGTGAAAAATCAGTGTATACAAGTCCTATATTTTACTAAGTATATCTATTTGAACCATCCATTATTTAATAGTGAAATATTATAATATATTTGGATCAAAGTATTTTATTGGTGGTTAATGATCAATTTTTTATATAATATAATGATAAATTATGTTATATGAACACATTTGAAACATGGAGGAGTATTAATATTATTCAATCTAATTTTGGATATATTGAAATTGAATGTCAGAGATGAAAACCCCAATGAATTTAACAACATTATGTATATAAAACCATTATCATTGTTAATTGGTGTTTATTAGGTCATGAATATCCATGTTAGATGATATATGGACAGTTTTAGTAATAATATTACTTGAAGATAAACCACATTGTGGTTCATATAACCACACCATAGATTCCAGAAACACAACCATTATGGTAATATTTTTTTAGATTAATATCTAAAAAATACATTCATACAACATGATGTGTAAAAATTTTCATGGTTCTTATTGTGGTTAAATATAAAATGAGTCAACTTTTCCCTTTGATGAAAAATGGTTATGAAGAGATGTATAATTTTAAAAATGGGTATAGGTATATATCCCAACAATAATGAAAATCTTAATAAATGTTTTTGATTTTTGTATTTTTGTGATCAATATGATCAGTGTGAATATTATAGTAAATTTTCATCAAGGTATTCCAAAAATAGACATCATTTTTATAGAACTTTTCATAAATTTTTCTTTTTAAAATTACCTTTAGCTCAGTGCTATAATAATCATGGAGTAAACAACCTTGTTATAGTTAAACATACATTATATCATGGTTTGATTCATACATAAAATTAAAAGCAAGTAAAAAACTATGTTTTTTAGAGATAATGAATTTAATTTCATAGTTTTCTTTTCAATGTAAAAAACCATTCTGGATTAACATCTAAACTAGTATCTATACGAATTATCGACAAAAAATAATAGAATTTATGATCCCCATAGGACTATTAAAAGATCACGGGTCTGGAAAAAAATCATTGATAATAATATCTCCCATAATAAAGTATTATATTAATAAAAATAAGCTTCGATAAAACCATAAGATGAAAAAATGAAAAACAACAACCCCATTTTCAAGGTGATTACAAAAAATACAAAGTAATGAATATTTACAAGAAAACAAATCTCTTGGTGGTCCATAACATCTGACCATGCCTAACTTAAAATTCCATTAGCCATCCAAGAAAGAACCCACAAATAATGATGAATAAAACTTGAGATCTTTATTTAAGAACAAAAGGTTTCAAACAAAAAATGGTACAAGAAGGGTATGATCTATAGATCTGAGTATGATTTCACCAAATATAATTTGTAGTTACATTATTTTCTAATCTAAATTTTCCAAAATAAGAGTATAATTATTTGATTAAATGAATTTACAGTTTATAATAGGAATGTAAATCCATCATAATTAGATTAAAACAAGATAATGTTTTAGAATCCAAACATAAAATATTTCAAAATTTTTTATCAAAAATTGTATTTAATTACCAAATATTCTCAAAAAGAAAAATTGCATCTTAATAAATTAATATTATTTAAATTTTACCAATAAATTACTTAGGATTGTAATGTTTTAGTGACTTTTATAATTGGAAACCTAATAAGATTTTTCATAAGTTATACACTTAATTTCCTGCAATGTTATTCATAACAAGCTCTCTTGTTAGACATATGAAACATAATACCTTACTTAATAAGCTGGGGAAAGGAAGCAAAAGAATGGGTGTGCTAAGAAAATTACTTTGGGTAAATTATGGAGATATCAACATAATATGTATATAGAGGATGAGAACACAATAATAAAATTTTAGAAACCGTACCCTACATAACATATATCATTAATATGTGTCATGAAATTAATATTGGGAGTTTATATGATTTGAATCTGAATAAAATAAAAAATATTTAACTATGGGAACATAAAATTTGTATAAGGGATATATTTTTATCACAAACAAGAACCTAAGAAATTAATTTCCATAATAGTCAAGGACCATTCCAAAGAATATCACTGTGGAATGGGTTTACTCCACAGACCCTCATTTTATTAAGGGTTTACTCTCAAGACTATCACAGTGGAAAAAGTCCCTTATTAAACTTGATTCACCCTTATTAAATTACATTTTATATCATGAGATATATTGATTTAACCAATAAATATTAGGGAGATATAGGTCCCAACCACTATCTTAATAATGTAACCATCATCCAAGATTAAAACCTAACGATTATCAAATAATTAAAATAATACCTATGCATGCCAAAATATTTAAAAAAATTAATAATATCATAACCCATGAAATAAAATATGATTCATAAATATTTTATCACTATATAACCTATTCAAAAGAATTGACTTTCATAATCATTTCCACATTTCATCAATGAAAAACCCTAAGAAAAAACTAGGTTACATAAGAATTTTTTCATGGTATAAACCATGTAAGATAAATGTGTTTCATAAATACTTTTCTATCAAAAATATAATAAATCCAAAGAAATAATAAAAATATTATCCTCATTTCATATCCCCATTATAGAATTTGTATCATCCAAGAATGTCATCTTATGTGGAAAATGATTTTGAATGATCACATTGAACATTTTTTGAAGAAAATATCTTTACCATTGAGAGAAAACATTTTTTTAAACATAAAACATTTTCCAAATCATTTTAATTAAAAATAAATGTAGAAACATAAAAAATAATATTTAAAATATTTTAAAATATTTCATTTGGAAAATATTATTTCTTTTTTAGGAAGAAATTTTTTAAATCCAACAATTTAAAAAAATAAATCATTTTCTTTGATAAATAATCTTTTAACATTATAAAGGATGATTTAGAACATGGATTCGGTTATGATAGTATAAAATAATATTCATGTCTTACAAATTGAAACAAATACTTCTTTGAATTTTTTTACTAAAATCCAATAAAGAATTATTATTTGAAAAAGATATGAACATTAATTTAAAAAAAATCAAAATTTATAAATAGGAAAAATTTATTTAATAAATCCTTTGGATTATTTTTAAAAAAATAACACATTTTTTGAAAACATTGATATAGTTTAGAACATGTTTTTTTACCAATGTGAGAAATAAATCAAGTTTACATTAAAACATTATTTTTTAATCCTATGTATATAATGAGAGAAAATTGAATAGAAATCATTTATTCTTATGAAATAACAAAAGGATAAGAATATTCATGATTTTATTTAGGTATGGATCATAATATTTCATCACTATAAGCATAAATATAAACTATCATGAGAAATTATGAGATCATACAACAAAACCATCAGCACTTTTGGCTACATTGAATCATATTACACATGAAGAAAATAAATAAAATAAAAAATTTAATATCATGATAATAAATAAATTCTTTATATTAAATTTAAATGTGTATTAATATACACATGATAAAATTAAATTTGTTCAAAACATGACATATGTCTCAAAGAAGACAGTTTGTGGTGAAAATTCGTTACCCCTTTTATAATATTAGGAATTATAATCCCCAATAAATCATAAAATAAAATTAAAAAATTATATAATTTAAATAAAGATATTAATTATATAAAATCACAACTAAGGAAGTGTATATACTATAACAAATAAATGAGGGGTGAATTGGTAATCTTCTCCCAAATATTGAAGAGAGACTATAAATCCTTGAACACCTTATAAATCTTTTGAATCATAATAAAAATAAATAATAACATAAAATGAAACATTAAATACAATATGAATATGTATATTCATGTTATAAATTTTCAAAGTGTAATTATATACACCACACTAAAGAATGAAGTGTTGAATTTTAAATTCTCCCAAAAATAAAAACAGATTAGAAATCCATTATATTAAGTATTAACATAATTTATTCATGTTTATAACTTCTGTATGATTATTGTAAGTTTATTATAAATTTATTAATTAACCATAAATATATATTTCATGGCATATGTGATTTAATTATAAGATATTATAACTATTTTTCTGTAATTCCTAGAAAGAATCATGTTTTGAGTTATAACTACTTTGTTTTCCATGTATGTTTTGATTTTTTATTTTTGGTCATATTACATTGATCATAGTTACATGAAATAAGAAATGATAACCCAAATATAAATATAATATATATTTATAATTTATTTTTATATTACTCTATAACAGTTGGATATAGAAAATGAAATACATTATTCATTGATATGGTAGGCCATACGTATGCATGAACAATATTTCCATTTTCACGATGAATTAAAGGAAAGGAAGGAAAATAATATTTCAACAAAATATATTCATTATTATGTTATATATATAATATATATTCATTAAAATTACTACTATTACCTTCCTTGAAAACCATTTGTGAATGAAAAATCGTATCTCTTCGCGAGGCTATTATCTATCGTACACAAGAAAGACGTTATCATATTTCCAAAGAACGAAAATAATAATATATATATGATATAATAATTAATGTATAATAAATATATAATAATATATTTTATTATTATTTAATAAATCATAATATACATCTGTGAGTGGTTGTGATGGAAAATGAATAATATCGGTTCGGGAGACCATAGTCCGCTGTACACCAAAATGATGAATTTGTATCAAATTTTATGAAATTAGAGTTATATATATGTTAATGAATTTAAATAATAATATAATAATATATATTATATACTAGTTATATTATTTAATAATAGTTTTAAAATATTTTAAAGATATAGATGGTGAAGTAAAAAAAATACATCATTAAAAACATTACATCTTTTTCAGACAACCTCTTTGGTTTAACCTAAATCAATCCTAATTTGGAATTATTATCTCACAATGATATATATGATGTGGCGAGGGAATGAAGTATTAAATTTGGAAGGTAATTTCATAACCAAATGATTTTTTATGTTTGAATAAGATAGGAGAGTGGGTGGACTTTTATAGGTTAGGCGAGTGACACCCTTGTAATTTGTGAAAAGATAAAAGTGTTAACTTGGTTTTTCAGATGAAACAAAGCTCGTAGATGGTCTATTATCTAATATTAGAGTTATTAAAGTCCACATAAATACATAAAATTGGTTTTGATAAAGTATATAGGTAATTTCACACCTCATTCTTTTAGTTTAACCCTTGATAAGTCCATTTTCACCTTATGCAGGGTAATTAAAATTTTCATTTTTTAAATATTCATTATGGCATAAAAATAAGTTTACCATATGATATAATATAATTTATTATTCTTAAAAATATGGAGTCAAAATTTATAAATTCTATTCCACAATTATATTATTTATTTTAAAACTAATCTTGTATACGTGAAAAAAAAGTTGTTTTGCAACGAAAAAATGCACCAATATTTAAAAAGATTATATATCAAACATAAATATGAAATGTATTGAAATGAAATAAATTATATTAATATATATATATAATTTATTTAATCTTACTTTTAAAATAATATTAAAAAATTATATTTTTTAATAATCTTTAAAATATTTTTTTTGTTTTAATAATCACCAAAAGTTTTCACTATTCTTCCAAAAATTTACCTTCTTTAAAATTTTTCCAAATTAACCCTATGATAATTCTTTGATTTTTATTATAGATATTAATTTCTATTTTTCAAATAAAAATTATATAATTGTAAATAAAATTCACTTGTAATTAATTTCATAAAAGTAGGTAAAACATCCTTTTAGAAAAATATAGATTTTAATCGTAAAATTTGTTTTATCCTTATATTTTTTATTGAAACCATATATGATAAACATTAAAAATTTATATGAATATATAATATGTAAATTTTATTATAGTTATTCACTAAAATATATTCACTTAAATTTTTGAGGTAATTCATTTTTCTTTCATAAAAATTGTTTTTCATAAAAATATTTCATTTATTTTGAAATAGTTTTTATTTTAATTAATAATGAATTGGTCATTAAATAATTAAATTTACATAAATTTGTAAAAAATATATTTTCATAATATAGTTCATCCAATTAGTAATCTATATTCCAATTTCAAGGTTATAAATATCATATTAAATAATAATATATTCATAATATGTCATGTTTTTTTTAAACACGATGTTTCATGTAACATAAGATAAACATAGTGTTTTATGTAACACAACCTAAACACAGAGTTGTGTTTAATGAAAAAAATAAAAAAGATATTATTTATTTGAAAAAAAAATTCAACAAATATTAGGTTTCTACTTTATACCCCCTTAAATAATGTTTTTCATCACAATTTAAATATATTCTCTCTAAATATGAATCTAACATTTTAAAATTCGTTTATGGGAACCCCACTCCATGAATAGGGTAAAAAGTTCCACTTTAAAAGAGAGAAAGGGATGTGTGATGGAAATATTTAATAATAAATAATATCTTTCCAAAAAGGTATAACCTAGGTTGGAAGTGATTATTTGGACATGGTTGATTTGTGTAATGTAAAAATAATTATGGAGAGTGAAATAAATCATTGATCATAAGAAAGTGAATGATCAGGTGAAAATCAAAAACCAAAATAACACAAACCAAATAGGTGTGAAAAAGGTCATTTATATCATTATAAAATTATGGTAATATGATAATATTTACTTCTATAAGCCATTTATTAATGTTGAATAAGTCTCATGAAAATATATATATATTTGATTCTTTCCATTTCATAAGCATATTATAGTCATTTATTTGTTCCATTTATACATTTCATATTCTTCACTTACTCCAAGAAATGAGGTTGTATTTTTTATTCATGTAGAACTAACAAATAATAAAAACCATAATAGAATGATTTGAAATTACTCCCATCTCTAGTTATCATCATAACAAAATGTTTTACACAAGTTATCCAATATTCACATACCTTCATATGTTGACGTAAAACATTAATTTATCAAAATCCATCCAATGATAAATTTATACCATTTTTTAAATGGTTTACCTTATGACCCTTCCAGAAGACTAAAATCAAAATATTTAGAATGGAGTTCATTAAATTTAAAAAATAAAAATATCCTTATTCCCCCAAATAGAATGAAGTAACTCTTAATTGTTATATACAAAACATGAGAATACCTTCATCATGTTTTATCTTAAGACATGGTAATAAATTTAATTACCAATAAACATTATAGAAAATAAGAATGCTTCATTATTACATAAAAAAATATTTTACATATTTATTAATTTCAAAAAATTTGTAAACTCCATCAATGATAGCAAAAACTATCTTTTCAAAAAATCACTAATCAGATCCATGGTAATCAGTAATAAATAATTTAATTTATCCTTATAAATCAAATTTTTATCCAAAATAAACCCTATTTTATCCACATCATTAATATATTAAGGGTTATCTTCACCCAGTCATGTGATTTACATAAAATATCACTTTTACGTTAAATCACTTTTCTAGGACATTAATAAAATTAAATAAATTATTACAAATCCACAATGAAATGTTTTATAGAACTACCCATATATATTTCATGATTAATATAAATTAATTATTTGATTAAAATATATAAACACATAAATCATTCCAATTAATTATTAAACCATTAATCATGTTTATTTATCTTATTTCTTATTACCAACTTCCTTTCATATGTAATTTTTAGTATCTTCATCATCAACTTCAAAACCATTACATCTTCCACTTTTTTATCCCCTTATTGAGGTTTACCCTTATGAAATTTATTTCGATAATTATCAAATATTATATATTTAAAAAATTAGCCATTTTCTAAGATTTCAGTTAGAAAAATATTCATATGCACTGTGTGAAGGGATCTTTTTAATTTTCCCATAAAAATTACTTTCTTGGAGTCCTTTTATATTATAACATCCTAAGTAGTTATAGAATAATAAATATTCATATATAATCATATTTATGAATTTAATATTAATTTTAGTTTAAAGGTGACACTATGTAGTATAACATACTTGACATGCCACAATGGGTTTTTCTAAAATCTTACGTTGCACACGACACAGAGTTATATAGAAAAATAATACCAGATTGATATTATTACTTTAAATGGTAGCTAACACCTAGACATTGTATTGGAAGGAATGAACAGAACTAAAATATGATTACACAAGTTTTTAATGGTTTCCAAATTTATCTAATAAATTTTAGAGGCTAAAAATGAGAATGAATCCAAATTTAAGCATAAAATACTCTAATATTTTTGAAAGGCATTTTACAACCTTTCTATTGTGAACAATTTTTATATCTAGTTTTTTTTCACTCTTTTATGTTCTATTTGATAAAATTAACTTCTTATTTAGAATAGGGAAATCAAAATTTACTTTGGTTGAAATTTTGATATTTTTCTGATAAAATCTATACGTTAATGAATTGTAAAAATAGTGCATTTTAATTCAAAAACTACCTTTTCATCAAATTTATTAATATAGTTATATTACATATTCAATTGGTTTGAAAGTGTAAATGGATTAATTTATTATGATTTAATCAAATTTTGGTTATTGTACTTAATTTCACAATGAAATTTGATATGAGAAAATGTCAATCTTTTGATAGTTTTTACTTCTTAAAAATTCACTTTTTGGTTTTGACAACAAGAACTAATTTTAAATTAATTTCACCTAATTATTTGTTTTGAATTTGAAAAAATGGACTCCAAATTTGGAATCATAAGGGAAAAAATTTTGTAATTATCTACCTGTTATTTTTTGATATTATGAATATTAACTTCACTAATAAATTTTATTTACATTGGTTAATGGGTAAATCAGGTAAATAAGGGTAAAAAATAAATTATAATAAAATAAAAATACTATAACCTATTTATTAATTCTATTATATGAGATATGGCCAACCATGAGAATCCTCGGGTCGATTTTAGGGCCCCAAGGAGCCACTTCGGTGTGATAATGACATGTTATAATAATTAATTTAAAGTGAAGAGAAATATCACTCTAACATGTATCTTTTTACTAATTTTTTAATGAGTGGTAATATAATTGATCTAATTGACTATAAATAGTCATTATTAATCTATGAAAATTTACTATATCCCTATATTTTATTTATAAATTCTAGACATTAAATAAATAAATTTAATTATGACATAATGATGGTGTAGTGATTACCTTACTAATGTAATATCCAAATAAATAATTTTATTAATATTATAAAAAATGTAAATTGAAAATCTTGTTTCAATAAATTAATATTATTGAATATTATGACATGTTATATTAGATTTAATTTAGTTTTTTTGTATGAATCAATTTGTTATGACATTAACAAAAATCAATTACTAAATAGTGTCAAGATGGACATAAATGTGTTTTTAAAACAAATATTATTTTATTAAATGATATAATAGTCATAAAAGTATGATATTCGGGAAAATGGAATAGATAATTTTCAAAATTACATTATTTATCCACTTTAGGTTATATAGTAATTTTATAGTAACCATATTAGCCAAATTGTGTAAAAATAAAAGAAGACACGGTAAGACTTAATTTATTTAACTAAGGGGTAAAGTCAAAAGATACAGTTGAATTTGTGATCTAAACATTTATAAAACCTTTTTTTGAGATTCTTTACACCCAAAATCCTCTTATACTAGAAATATATCTATTTAGAACTATTCAAATTATAAAATCAATTTATAATAAAATAATATTTAAAGACATTCCTAATGTTCCCCTTCGCCATCTTATAAATGTCCACCATATCTACCCATTTAAAAAAACATATCAATCCCATTTGATCATCCCAATTAAACTCAAATAAGCTCCCAACATTTGTACCTTCATCATGGATGCCATACCTTGGACAGAAGGAAACATCAAGTAATAATTTTGGCTCAAATTAAAAGGATTTACCAGATTTAGAGGTACCACCTTCTCTCAAACTCCATCTATTTATTTTCCTTATCCACCACCATAAAATATTTTTATTCCATTATTTTATAAAAATACTAGTATAATAAATATGCTAGGATGTTTTTATTCTAAGGGTTTGGCCTACACTTACACACACCTCAATCTAATGGAAATAGAACATATTGTTTCTGTGTACGATGAACTACTACATCACAAAATGATGATTATTCAGTTTTATCATACTTCTTACCATGCTTTTCATTATGATGGAACTATATTTATATATTATATATATTATATTTTTGTTTTCTCCATGCTTCTGTAATTTGAATTTACAACATAAATTTATGGTTTTCATAATGTGTAAATATGATAATTTCATTTGATGAAGTGTGGACTACCGCCCCCTCGAAGTGATATGACTCGTTCATTCCATACACGGAACTAATAAAAGATGGAGTTAATGAATTTATGTAACATATATAACATATATATTATAATGTAATTATAATATACGTCTGTATTATCTATTTGTAATTCTTATAATATGACAATGAAATGAATGAAGCGTTCATGCATACGTACGACCTACTATTTCCATGAACGATGTATTTCATTTGTTAATTACATGTGTTAAAGACTCTGGTAAATACATATATATTTTTTATATATGATATTTAAACCACTAATATCATTTTGGAGATAATGGAATTACAACCACATAGATAATTTTCTTCAAAACAAGTTCATTCTTTACTCAAGTACTGAACATCAACAAAATGTCTGATATGATCTCAAATAATTAACTAATTGTTAAAACATGGTAATAAGTGATATAAAATTAATAATAAACTTTAAAAATGTTTTAATTCAATTATAAATTAACATATGATTATTATTCATGAATTTAAAGAACAAATGAGAAAATATAAATTCATGGAACGGTACTTCGTCTCAATATCCATTCATTGAGGCATATTTTGATTTATATAAGACCTTATTTTATTCAATGTATAATCAACCCCTTTAACATATAATTTCATTAAACTGTTTTCAAAATGAATATTTTTTTCGAATCGTTTTACTAAACAACAAAAGCAATGTTTCCTTTTAACAAGTTTGGTGACAATGACCGTTATGCCGCCACAAGCATTATTTGATATTTGGATTCCTCTACAAACAATAAGGTTTTTAAAAATAAAAATAAATACCATATTCCTTTTATAGGTATTTATTTATTGAAAATGGATTTGAGATTGGATTTATAATATCTATATCTTGAAATGATGTCTTAAGATTGCATTGTGAAATATTAATTTTCTTTTATACTTGTTCATGCATTATGATTATGTTATGGTTCTTGATAATTTCATATGTATATGGGTGGTTACGTGATAACCCGAGGGCAGGTGAGCCCATGATAGCTCTCCAATTCATTGGGTAATGCAATAAGGGTACATTTTAAGGATTATACTTATAGATTTAAGGAATATACTCTAACGAGTAGTCCAAACATAATAATGAGATTACTCCATAGGTGGCTGTGGAAGATACAATGTATGTATGATGTAGATTCCACATGTTAACTTTATGATTTATGATTGCTATGATGTTTACAAGATTCTTATAAATTCATGGGTTTATATTTATTCATGTACTAATCTTTCCTCACCTTATTTAATCCTATACCGAGTCTTTATGTTCATATCATGTTATTGAAAATGCTTGTAGAGGGTATATTGATGAGTTAGATGAAGGAAGAGGTTATGAATATTTTTATCAACAAAAGTGATAGTGTTTTTAAAGGGTTTTCTTTGATGGAGAAAATGGATATTTTTTGAAAGTATCCTCTTGTATGATTATGGGATGATATGTATTAATAATGGCCTAATTATTTAAAACCCTACACATGAAAAGATCTTTGATGTGTATTAAAGTCATATTAATGACTTATCTCAAGATTAGGTAATGTTTTAAAACTAGGGCCTTATAGTCTGTATCAAAGGTTATTTTACATAACTTTAAGGGTTATAATATTTTTAATATAATATTAAGAAATTATTTTTTTATTTATACTAATTAAAATAGAATTTGAGGATTACCATGTTTCTTCATATAACATATATCTGTTCAGAAATGTTTTTTTCAAGGAAATATGGAAGCTATAATAGGATAACATTTAAAGGAAAAACGGTCCAAATCAGCAACCTGAGATGTTCAGAATATGAAATGACAATTTATTGCAGTGACAGAATAGTTGAATCAGGCTATAAATGGAGGTGGTATACATGTGTGAGATCATCCAGATCAACCACAATGGAACATTTTAGTAGTAGAGCAGTTCACAAGGAAATGACCTCCATCAGTCAGAGGATTATTTGACCATGTTCTAAATAAATAGTTGATTAAATACCTAGAAAATATTGTAAATGTCATGTGGTGCTTAGAAAATCAAAAGGTTGGTATTGTTGTTTATATTTTGAAAGGTGAAGCCATTCAGGGGCGGTATATGGTTAAAAATAACTTGAATAGTGAGGATATTGATGCTCTTGATTATGATTAATTCAAAGATATGTTTATTGAGAAATATTTTCCTAAGCCAATTCAACTTAATATGGAAAAAAATTATTGCACTTGATGTAGGAGGATGAATCAGTGGCTGCTTATGAAACAAAATTCACTTGACTTAAAATGTATGCACCAAATTTCATACAAGATCTTGATAAAAAAATCAATATTTTTTACCCATGATTAATGCCAATGTATTGAAAGAAATTAGATTCTCATTAGTTCAAAAGTTATAATTTTTTTTTCTATGTGCAGAAATGGTTGAAATGGAGTTTCCCGATGATTGGTGTTCTTTGAAAAATAGTAGAACAAGAGGCTGATGTGGCAGGCAAAAGGGAGGAATTCTTCAAAAAAGTATGATAGTAAGAAAATTATGTTTATAATTTGTTCAGTTTATGGTAAATGGAACATCAAAGAATGCCTTTTGAAATTCTAGTATATTCTTCTGATGTGGTAAAGTTGGATATAAGGCTCGTAATTGCAATAAAAATGATCAGGGTAGGGGTAAGACATAATCTGATTTACATTCAGTAAATTGTTTTAAGTGAAATTTAATTTGTCATTATAAAAATAAGTGTTTGATAAAGAATTCAAATGATGGGAAGTGTCCAGACTACATGAAGAAATGGGGGGTAAAATTATTTACAACTACTTTAGTAAATGTTGTACCATCAAATGAAGTGCTATCAGATAAATTTTTTAATAAGATTTTACCAACATGTTGTTTGATTTTGGGTGTACACATTGTTTAATTTTAGAGAAATTTTCTAGTAAATTGGGAATTCCATATCTAGAAATGAATCTAGAACATATTTCAAAAACACCTGGGATAAATTTTGAGACAAAAAGAATTTATAATAACCTTTAGGTCCTTTTTTTGGAAAGAATCAACCTAAAAACCTTACTATTTTTCTTTTAGTAGGGTTTGATGTTTTTTTGGGTATGGATTTTCTTTCTATTTGTCATGCTAAGATTTAATGTAGAGCTAATGAAATTTATTTTCAGAAATAATATCATTTTTTGTACAAGAATTAACCCTTACTATTGATAACATATTCGGAAGATGGGAAACTAGTAAAATATAGAAATGATTTTTATCTTGGAGATATTGTCGAAAATAAAGGGAATATTTAGATTAATGAGGTGTCAGTGGTAAATGAGTATCTTGATATTTTTCTTGATGAGTTTCTAGGTATAAGAATTTATCAGGATGTTGAATTTACTATTTACTTGGATCTTGATTCCATGAAAACATCAAAACCCATTATTGAATGGCTCAAATTGAACAATAAGAGTTAAAGAGGAAATTGCTATAGTTATTTGACAAAGGTTTCATTCGACTCAGAACATAACCATGAGGTGATCCTAACTTATTTGTTAAAAAAATGATGTTTCAATGAGACATTTCAATGATTATATAGATTTGAATAACATCATTGTTAAGAACAAGTATCCTTTACCTCGTATCGATGATTTGTTTGATCAAATCCAGGGAACTCAAAATTTTTTGAAGAATGCTTGAGTTCGGGGTACCATTAATAGAAATTAATGGAACTAGTCATTTAGAAGACTTAATTTCATACTAGATAAGTCGATTATTAGTTTTTAGTTACACCTTTTGGGTTATCCAATGAACCTTTTATATTAATGGATCTTATGAATAAGGATTTCCGAATGTTCTTGGATAAGTATATGGTTGTGTTAATTGATGATATTTTGGTTTATTTTATAGGTAAATAAGAGTATGAAATTCATTTAATGGTTTTCATGGAAACCTTAAATGAAAAGAAACTCTATCATAAATTTAGAAAGTGTGAGTTTTGGTTAAAAAAAATTCCATTCCTTGGTCACAATGTTTCTAAAGATGGTATAACTGTTGATCCTACTAAAAAAAGTGGATGAAGAATTGCTAAGAACTACAACTATCACTGAGATTCGTATTTTTCTTGGTTTATTAGGTTATTGAAGGATGTTTTTTGAAAATTTTGGATAGTTATATAGCCAACAGTCTATGTTTAATTGAAAAGGTGTTAAGAATATCTTGACAAAAAAATGTGATGAGTGTTTTTCAAGAATTTAAAGGAATATTATTGAATGATTTAGTTTTGGAACTACCTTATAGAAATGGTGATTTATTTATGTATAGTGATTCTTCATTGAATGGACCTGGCAATTTCCAAATGCAGAAATATCAGAAAATTGCTTATAATTCATGTCACTTGAAAACTTATGTGTAAAATTACCCTACACAAGATTTGGAATTAGCTGTTATTGTTATTGTTTTAAAACTATAGAGGCATAATCTATAAAAAGTAAAAAGTAAAATATATAATAACCATAAAATTTTTAAGTATATATTTACTCATAAATAATTGAACATGATATAGATAAGATAAATGGAATTAATCAATGATTATGAATGCACGATTCATTAGAAAAGTGAACAAAGTGGCCAATGATTTGATTCTAAAAAGTAATTCTATAATAACCATGTTACATTTGGAATGTGACCCTTTGATTAATGATTTGATGAACTTTGGAATATATATAGTCATAGTAGGAAATTCCTCTGTTTTGATTCATGTTTTAGTGCAATATTCTTTAGCAGATAGAATAAGTCAAACATAGAAGGAAGATAGTGAGTTGTATAAAAAGGTAGGTTTAATTCATAAGGAAAATTTCTCTTGAATTTAACATTAATAATTATTTTTTTGAGATTTTTTAAAAGATTATGTGTTCATTGTGATTCACAGTTAAAAAAAGAGTTTTTGTGTAAAGATCATATTTATTTGTTATCAATTCATACTGGATCTGCTAAAATGTACTAAGATCTTCCGGAGTATTACTAGTGGAATAGAATGAGAAGAGATACTACTGACTTTACTATGAAGTTTTTCACTTTCCAGTATTTTAAAGACGAATTAAAATTAAAGAAAGGGATTCTTCATCCTTTTACAAGGAAATGAGAAAATTTATCCATGGACTTCATTGTGGGATTACCAAAGTCATCTGGAGGTAATAGTTCAATCTGGATTATTGTTGACCGATTGACTGAATCTGATAATTTTCATCAAATTCAAGATTCAAAGTCTTTAGTTAATATTTTTTAGTTATATCTTAAAGAAATAGTCTGGTTACATGGAGTTCCTCTCTCCATTTTTTCTGATCGTGATCCCAGGATCACTTAAAATTGTTGGAAAGGCCTTTAGAAGTCATTGGTTACTGAATTAGATTTTATTACAGCTTTTCATTCCTAATCAGATGGGCAGAAAGAACCAATAATTCAAAAATTAGAAGATATTCTACCTGCTTATTGAAGGGATTACTAGGGAAGTTGGGACCACCATCTTTATTTGGTTGAGTTAACATATAGTAACAGTTTTCATTATAATATATAGATGGAACCATACGAGGCATTATATGGAATGTGGTTTTGAACTCTAGTTTTTTGGGATGAAGCAAGTGAAAGGAGGTTGATTGGACCTGAATTGGTAGAACATATGGAAGAAAAAGTTTAGTAGATTCAAAAGCAAATAACCACAACTTAGAAGAGATAGAACATTTATGCAGATAATCGGTGGAATGATATTTATTTCCATGTAGGTGATCATACCTTTCTCAAATTTTCTCCATGGAAAAGCGTAATGTGTTTTGGAATGAAGGGAAAGTTGAGTCTACAGTTCATTGGACCCTATGAAATCTGGGAGAATGTTTGATTAGTTTCCAACAGTGTGGATTTTCCACCATTTTTATCCCAGGTAGACAATTTTTTTCATGTTTCAATTTTGAGAATGTGTTAGTCAGATTCAACTCATGTTTTGAGTCTAGAGGTAGTTCAGTTGGAAAATAATCTTTCTTTTAAGGAATAACCCATACAAATTCTTGGCCGTAAAGAGAAACTATTGTAGAATAAGTTTATTCAATAGGTAAAGATTTTTTTGGAAAAACCATATGGTGTTAGAGGAAACATGAGAATCTAAAAATGATATGATAGATAAATACCCCCACTTGTTTGATAGTGAATAAAATTGTGAGGGAATAATTTCCAAAAGGGGGAAGGATTTAACATCCTATGTATTTATAGAATAATTCGTTTTAAAATATATTAATATTTTTGAATTTAATATTAGTTTTTTGTTTAAAAGGGTCAGTATGTATGATAGAGTACCTGAGATACAACAACAGGTTTTTCCAAAATCTTACGTTGCACACAACACCAAGTTATACTGAAAAATAGTACCAGAATAATAAAATTATTTTAAACACTAGTTAACGCATAACCGTTCTTTTTACAGGAATGAATATAACTAACTAAAATATGATAAAAAAGTGTGTTAAATATTTTTTTTGTTTATCTAATAAATTTTGATGCCTTAAAATGAGAATGAATCATATTTTAAGCACAAAAAACTATAATATTATTAATAGGTCATATTAATGGATTTTGAAGGAAAAACATTTTTAAATCTAGTTTTTATCACTATTATATGTTCTATTTTAAAAATAAAATTTTGATTTAGATACGGGACACCAAAATTTACTTTGGTAGAAATTTTGGTATTTTACTGATAAAATCCATATTTTAATGATTAGTGAAAAATAATGCATGTTAATTCAAAAATGCCTTTTCATCTAATTTTTTTGTATAGTTATATTATAATATTAATTAGTTTTAATGTTTAATTGGACTAATTTTTTTTTCATTTAATCTAATTTTGGTCATTAGAAGTAATTTCCCATTGAAATTGGACATAAACACATGTCAATATTTTGATAGTTTTACATCTTAAAAACCCACTTTCTATTTTTGACAATGGGAATTAATTTTAATATAATTTCATTCAATTATATTTTTTGAATTTAGAAAAATGTAATTCACATTTTGAATCAGAAGGTCAAAATTGTGAAAGTATGTACCTCTTATTTTTGGACATTATGAACAGTAAATTTAGTAATTATTTTTTATTTTCCATTGTTAAAGTGAAAATCACGTAAATAATATAAAAATAATATAAAACTACCCTAACATGTGTCATAATCACATTGGATGAGGTATGGATGACCATGAGAATCCTAGGGTCGATTTTATGACCCCATGGAGCCACATGGGTGCGATAATGACATGCTATAATAATTAGTTTAAACTAAAGAGAAATATAACGCAAACATGTATCTTTTTGCTAAAACAATTTTAAGGTGGGTTAAAATAACTGATCTCTTTGACTATATATAATAATTATAAATATAAAAAGATATACTACAACATGGTATTTTATTTAAAATTTTTAGAAATTTAGTGAATAAATTTTTTTATGACACAATGATGATGGAGTGATTATATTATTAATAAATGATTCAAATAAACGATATTATAAACACTAACATAAATTTAATTTGAAATTTTTGATGCCATACATGAATTTTTTATATTATTATGAAATTTTAACTTTTATATAATTTAGTTTTTTTACTGAATCATGTTTTTATGACTTTAAAAAAATAAATTACTAAATAGTGTCAAAATTATCAAAAATAAGGTTTTTAAAATAAATACAGTTTTATTAAATGATATAATAGTAATGAAAATATAATATTAGGAAAAATTACTTATAGAATTTTATAAATTTCATTAATTATCTAATTGAGGTTCTCTTGATATTTTATTGTATCCATATTAACTATAGAGTGTAAAAATAACGGAAGACATGGTGAGAGTTAATTTATTTAACTAAGGGTTAAATCCAAAAGATAATGTTAAATTTGTGACCTAAATTTGTTTAAAACCTATTGGTGGAGATTATATAAACCCATAATCATCTAATCCAAATAATATATCTCTTTGTAACTATTACAAGTTTAAAATCAATTTATAATAAAATAATATTTCAAGACTTTCATAAAGTGACCCTACTCCCTCTTATAAATAGCCACAACCTCTACCCACTTACCCACACCTCTCAAACCCCTTGGATTGAAAAAATTATAAGAAAATAGGATCCCAACATCCATAACTTACTCATATAATTACTTCCTTGAGATGAAGGCAATTAAAGATATCCTTTTGGCTCAAATCAAAAGGAGTTACCCGACTTGGAGGTAATGTCTTCTCTCAAACTCTATTAATTTATATTCCTTCTCCAACCCCCATCAGTATTTCTATTACATTATTTTATAACAAAACAAGTATAATAAATATAATATGATGTTTTTATTCTAGGCTTTCAACCTATACTTACTCACACATCCATCAAATGGATATAAAAGATATTGTTTCGGTGTTTGGTGAACTACTACCTCATGAAACATTGATTGTTCAATTTTCTCCTAATAACTATATTGGTGGAAATTATGATAAAACTGTATTTATTTATGATATAAATTCCATTTCTATTGTCTCAATTCTTCTATAATATTTATTTACAACAAAACCTTATGGTTTTAATAATGTGTAAATATGATAATTTCATTTGAGGAAGAGTGATCTAGTGCCCCCTCATTGGGATTTGACTCATTCTTTCCATACATGGAACATCTAAAGGATATAATTAATAAAAATATGTAATATATATAACATATATATTATACTCTAATTATAATATACCTTTGTATCATTTATTTTTCAATCCTATAATATGAAAAAAAAAATGAAGGCAGCGTTCAAGCGTATGTACGACCTACCATCTCCATGAATGATTCATTTCATTTCTTACCTCCAAATGTTATGGAATCTTATAAATATATATATATTTTATGTATATGATATTTAAATTACTAATATCAATCTAGATATAATTTACTTATGAAAAAATTGATAATATTCCTCAAAAAAGTTCATTTTTAACTCAAGTACCAAACATCGTCAAAATGTATGATATGAACTCAAACAATTAACTGATTTGTATAACATGGTAATTAGTTTTAAAAAGTGAATAAAAAAATTTAATAAGGTTTTAAAGAACATATAAATTAACATATATTTATTATTTATAAAATTAAATAATGAATAAGACAAGTCAGATTCAAGGTAAGGGACTTCATCTCTATCTTCTTTTATTGAGGAATATTTTGATTTATATACAACCTTCTTTTATACGGTGTATAATAAACCTATTTGACATTAATTTTGTTTCTCTATTTTCTAAAGAAATATTTTTTATGAAGCGTTATATTAAACAATAAATGGAATGTTTCTTTTTAACGTACGTGGTGGCAATGACCTTTCCACAACCGCAAGAATTATTTGGTACATGGGTTACTCTACAAGACATAATGTTATTAAAAATAAAATTTAATACCACATTCTTTTTTATGTGTTTTTTTATTGATAATGGTTTTGAGAATGTATTTATTATATCAATATCTTAAAATAATTTCTTATGATTTCAATATGGTAATGTTCTTTTTCCTTTATGCTTGTTCATGGGTTATGATTATTCTATGGTTCATGGGGATTTCATATGTATGATGGTGGTTTCATGTTAAATTGAGGGTGGGTGAGCCTGTGATAGCTCTCTAATACAATGGTTAATGGGGAAAAGGTAAATATTAAGGATTATTCTAAGATAGTTAGGGAATATACTATAATTTGTATTCCAAATGTAACCCTGAAGGTTACTCCCTAGGTGGATGTGGAATCTACAGCATAAGTATGATATAGATGCCATAAGTTACATTTATGATTTGTGATTTCTATAATGTTTTCATGATTCTTATTAATTCATGTGTATAAAAATATTCATGAACTAATGTTTTCTCTCCTTATTTTATCCTTTGTTGAGTTTTTTATGCTCATCCCAAGTTCTTTAAAATGTAATAATATGGTATAAGGATGAATAAGATAAATGAATAAGTAAAGAAGATTTTTATCAAGAAAAAATCATCTTTTTAAAGGGTTTTTGTTTAGTTGAATAAATAGATACTGATTTAATAGTATTCTCTTGTATGATAATGTGATGATATGTATTTATAATAGCCTAATTCTTTAAAATACTAAAACTGAAAAGATATTGTGTTTGAATTAAAGTCAAATTAATGTCTTATATCAAGATTATGTAATGTTTTATGTCTTGGACCTTATATCTACACACATAACATCTAGTCGTCCCATTTATACATTCCCATGAGTACTTCATCCCAGATTAATTACATATAGGAAACTGAGTCTTTTTTCTTCTTGGGTCTCCACCACCAAAACTATCAATAAAATATGTCATTATTTTATTTGGTGAGTGAAAGAGTTATTTAGAGTTAAATTATTTAATCATAAATTCTGATAAATGATTAGTAATAATAAAAATATCCTTAACTCAAGTCATCATCCAATTTGGTTTCTCATCAACATATTTTCTATCGCATTCAATGTTTTTCCAATTCCTTCTAATTCCCACCGTTGATGAAAAAACTCATTACATGAGTAGTAATATTCATGGTAGGAATCCAACTAATAATTAAAATCACTTATAGGATATCTAAATCATGACACATTTTGTTTAATCTATGACACATTAATATTAAACTCGGTCATTCATGGTGATTATTTAAATCCCTCGGGATGGTTCAGAAAGAGTATATAAATTTCCAAAGAATATAACTTCATATGTAAAATAAGGTGTGTATTAGTGCCAAATGTCTTTTCCTATGTGATGATTGAGCCTAGATTAATTCACCCTTTTCAGAGTTATTAGCCATATGAAATTATGTGATATATCCACATTAACTTATAGTATCCATATAGGGATTTAATTTCATTAAAACCACTTTCTCTAACCTTTTACAAAATTATATGACTTTATCTTATACATTTACTCATCCTTATATTTATCCTTATACATATATCTAGACATATCATTAGAAATATCACTAGATATATCCCTAATGTTTTATCATCCTAGTTTAAAAAGGTTAACTAAACCATTCCCTTGATACCAACTATAATGACCCAAATTTTCATAAATAAATATTACATCTTTTTAGATGAATATTAATCACACTACTCAAATATACACTTAAAGATCATAATAGTCTAATATAATAGAAAAAATGGAAAAATAAATAACATATTAATAAGTAAGATATGTCATTTCCCTCAATGTTTATAATAAACTGATCCCTTCTTAGACATATTATACATATTACCTTTCATCACAACCCGACGAAACAAAATGTAATAATGGGTGAACATAGATGCTCTATAAGGGTAAATAAAAGATATATCAATATAACATGAGTATAAAGGGATGATAAAATGAAAATAAAATTTTAAAAGACACACCCTTGATGTCATATATCATAAAATTGATTCATGGCATTGATCATTCTAGATCATAAGATAAGAAACAATATGGAATCAACGAACATGAACCATGATAATATAAAATTAGCATAAGTAATAGATTTTTTGTATAAACATAATCATAGAAAATATTTTCCCTAGTAGTCAAATAATATATTCAATGTTATATTAGTAGAAAGGGTTCACTTGAAAAAAAATAATAGTACAAAGGTTCACCCCCATATTATTATAAAAAGTCCCTTAATGAAATAGGTTCACTACAGATTCCATTTTTATTAGTCTCATGAGATATAAATCATTACCCAATGAATGAAAGGTAGATATAGATCCCACAGATCTTGATAATTACTTATCACCATCCTTGGTTATAATATAAAAACCTTCATTGGTTATAACATAACCACTATAAAATAATTAAAATATTACATATTTGTTCCATAAGATCATAAAACATTCATGACATCATAAATCATGAAAATAAGAGTTTTTAATAAATATTTTTTCATCACATTACTGTTGTAAAATAAGAATGTTTCATAATCATTTATCATTTATTCAATGTATAACCCATGGAAAAATAAGTGCTTTTGATAAGAAGTTTACCAATGTATTAAACAAGGAAGAGAAAACTATTTCATTAACATCATGTAATTATTAAAAAAATCTCCCAGAGAAATAAAAATATTGATATCATTGGATTATATCCCTAGTATAACATATTTAACATCAAAGGATGTTATCATAGATGGAAAATGACATTAAAATATCACCTTAAACATTTTTTAGGGAAATATACTTTCCACAATGAAAAAAATTAAATAATAAAACATTTTAACAATCATTTTCTTTTAAATTAACCTTGTAATATTATAAATAAATATTTAAAAATCATTCAAAATGTACTTTGAGGAAAATATCCTTTCCATTTTCTAAAAAAAATTATGAAACTAAAATTTAAAAATAATTGAAATATTTTTCATTGAAAATTAATCATTTAAAATTAAAATTGATGATTTAAAACATTGACATGGTCAATATTTTGAAAGCAACCATTCATTATATTCAAATGAAAATAAATATTCTTTCACATTTTCAATAAAATCAAAATGATCATTATTTTTTACAATGAAACGTAGATTCATTTAAAAAAATTTAAAATTAAAACATGAGTGAAATTTCTATAATAAATTATCATTATAATTTTAAAACATTTTTTTGAAAACATTTTTAGAAAACATTAAAATGGATGAAAGAGGATTTTTCTACCAAAGAGAGAAATAAATCCGATTTACATTAAAATTAATATTTTGTAATACTATGTACAAAAAGAGAGGAATATGAGTGGAAAAATACAATTCAAATTAAATAACTATAGGAGAATAAAATTCCTATGTTTCATGAGATATGGATTCTAATATTTCATCATTGGAAGAATAAACATAAGCAATCTAGATAAAAGATGAGATTGTACAATACAATAATAACCACTTTGGTAAAATAAAATCATAAGACCCATAAAATAAGAACATTGAATGAAACATATAAATATCATGATAATAAATAAATTCATGATTTTAAATGTAAAATGGTTTGTGTATACACATCATAAAATAATACAGCTGCATAAGAAAGAATATGTCTCGAAGAAGTCAATTTGAAACAAGAATCCCTCATCACTTTAGTAAAATTTTGAGTCATTAGAACCAATGGGGAATAAAATAAATTTAAAATTTAAATGTAAATAAAATAAATAGATTAATTTAATAACATGTCCCATGGGTAGTATATACCCCACAAAAAATAAAAGAGGGTTGAGTTATTATATGTCTCCCAAAAAAATAGAGACTAGGAATCCCTTACCGCTTTGGTAATATTTTGAATAGTAGTTCTCAATGAATAATAACATAAAAAAAAATAAATATCATGAAAATAATAATATAAATGTTAAAATATTTCATAGGGTATTATATACCCCACATAGGAGAAATAAGTTGTTATTTGGAATATGTCTCCCAGAAATAAAAGTCAGACTAGAAATCCATTATATATAAACTAATCTTTCAAATTAGTATACCCCATAAAGAATAACTTCAAATAAAACATTAAATTAAATTAAAATAAGTATAGTAATGATAAAAATTTGGAATGGGTAGTTTATACGCCACATAAAATAAACGAGTGTTGAATTTTCATAGGTCACCCTATGAAAAATAGAGAATATAAATCCCTTACCTTATGTATTGAATTCATTCAAACATGTTAGAAACACATGTATAATTAAAATAATTTTATTATAAATTTCATTTTCAACCATATATATTTATATTACAATATATTATTTATTTTTCTCCTTTTATTTCTTGTTTATTAGAAATTATTTGTTAAAATAATGTTTCTCGTAATAATTGCATTGTTTTTTATTTATGTTTTGAATTATTATTTTCAGTATTCTTAATTTAATCATGGTTAATTCATCTATATAATAATAACCAAGATATAAATTTAATATATATTTTTCATATATATATTTATATAATTCTATAAAAGATATTGATAGAAAATAAAATACACTATTCATGGGGATGATAGATCGTACCTACACATGAACACTGTTTCCATTTTCTTAAAAAATAGAATGAATGGTTGGTAAAAAATATTTCACCTTTATAGAGTCATTATTAGTTCATATTATTTATGTATATTCATTAATTTTATCCTTTTTACCATCTATGGAAATCATTAGTGAACCACGAAGCACATCACCTCATGGGGTGGTAGTATGTTGTCTGGACGAGTGATGTTATCATATTTCGATAGGATGTAAAGTAAGAATGAATATATGATATAATAATTAAATATGTATAATATTTTCATTTAAAAAATATATAAACATTTAATCTATCAATATATGTAGCTGTGAGAGGTGGCGATGAAAATAATTAACATCGGTTTGCAATGCAATAATCCACCATAAACATGAATAATGTTTTTTACCATTTTTTTGGATGTGGAGATGGATATAGGATATTGAATTAACATAATAAAATCTCATTATATATAACAAAATTGTGCTATAATTTTATTATATTTGGAATTTATTTTATGGAGTTATAAGAATAACTAAAACAATAACACATAGCCAAAAACATTACATCTTTTTAAGACAACCTCTTAGGTTTAACCTATACCCTTCCAAGATTTGATTTATTATCTGAAAAATGACTCAAGTATTTGGGGAGTTAATTATGGAATAAATTTGGGTATATCATGAAAAATGTCTTTTTTTGGAAGAGGCCATAAGAGTGTGTGGCCTTTTATAAGTGATGCAAGTGGCACACATATAATTTTTAAAAAGGAAAAGTTATACCCACATTTTTAAAATTTAAAAATGACAAATATTGTCCATAAATGATCATTATATGTTATATGTTCTAAATATGTATAAATATTTGGTGGTGGACATGTTCATAAGTTATTTAACCCTTACCTTTTTAGTTTAACCCCCATGTGAAGCCCATTTTCACCACAACCCGAGTAATTAATTTTAACTGTTTTTACAATTCATTATGGTAAAAAATTAATTTGACCTTATTAGATAATATAAATTATTATAATTCCAAATATTTAATATGCCTTTCCAAATTCCATTCGCACAAGTAGAAATTTTTAATATAAAACTAATCTGGAACACATAATGAGAAAATGATTTATAAAGAGATAAATTTCAAAAGTATAAAACAATATTTATAAAAATTCATTATGAAATTTATTTTAAAGAAATAAATTGTATTATTATATATATTAAATAAATTATTTTAACTTTAAAAAACATACTAATTTTTTGGACCTTTTTAAATTCATTAAAATAAATTACATTTCTTAATAAAATCAAGTATCATTTATTATTCATCGAAAAATATATCATCTCAAAAAAAATTCAAAAAATTATCTCTATGATATTTTTTACAGTATAATTTTGAAATTAAATTAATTTTTTAAAATATAAATTTCGAAACATGAAAAAGATATTTTCAAAATAAGTGTGCAAAAGGAGACAAAGCTTATTTTACAATAATACAGTTTTAAGTGTAACATTGGCCTTATTATTATCTCTCATATATAACTTAGATAGGCTAAATGTTAAAAATTTATTTAAAATATAATATATAAATTTCAATAAAATCAATAAACAAAAGTTATTTTTTTATTTTTTAAGGAAAAACACATTTGTGTGCATAAAAAACGTTTTTAAAGGAATTACATTATTTTCAAATAGTTTTTTATTTTAATTTATAATTAATTTTCCACCAAAAAATTGATTTTATAATCCTTTAAAAAACTTATATTTTCATAATTTATTTAATCCTATTCATACCCACCATTATAATATCTAATCTACAATAAGAATTTTAAATAATAATATTTTAAAAGTATTTACTGTATAATTTAAACTCGGTGTTGCATGTAATTCAAGATAAACTCACAATTTCATGTGATTCATGTTATACATGGTGTTTCATATAATTAAAATCATCAATAAGATTAAATTAATTTGAAAAAAATAAAAAAATTTCAGGAGTTGAAAAGTTCTAAAACACGAAATTCAATCATTAGAAAACCAATCCTTTCTATAAAGTGCTCTGAAAACAAATTCATAAGCTAAAGTCAGATCAATCCAGAAGAGTAATAAAATCAATTTTATATAAAAATATGTACAAAATTCAATGAAATATTTTCACTGTGTAACATTTAAATAAATATATCAATCCAATTTAGTAATCAACCGAGAAAGGAATATCCAATGTTAAGTAGTGATAATGAACACTATCATGTATCTAGTATCAAAAATATGGATGTCATTGGTAGAACCAAGACATAATAGTTAAAAAAAATATAAAATATAATAAATATATCATGATAAATTATTTTTGGGCTTACATATAGTCTCATGGGTCTCATGAAAACAATGTCCATACACACTTGCTATCCTTGGCACATATTAAAAGCCTGAAGCATTCATGTTCTCTACAAATCCACTAGATGGTGTTTGAGTCTACTATAAAATATTGAATCCAATTCAACTAATCTAGGTACCTAGGTTCCCATGACTAGTTAGATGGGGTGAGTGAGATAATAAAGTCACATAGATTCCAATGGAAATCCAAAACAACATTAGTATGTTCTTAGGTCATTGATAATTTATTAAAACTCGGTCCACATGTAAATCTCTCTTATAAACATAATCAAGTGAATAATATATTTTTCAACACCCATAATGGGATTTAAAATAACCATGTAACTCATATCAAATTACTACTACAATAGTGGATAATCAAAACTGCCAACCAGTCAATCAATCAACATCAATTTTAGATCAAAACCTATTCATCAAATCAACAATCAATATTCATCCATCCTTTCATTCAAAAATAATCATCAAACTGAAAATGTTAATTTAAAAAAATAATTTATTTTAAAAAATTAATAATTAATTCAAAGGATTTTTCATAACATAATTTTCTCAAAGTCATTACAAAACATGTTTTATAACCATTTTTCCAATGTGAACCATCACTCATTTCTAATCACCAAAGAATGACCATTTTTTAAGAAGGGTAAGTTCATTAAAAAAAGTCTCTAGGTCATTTAAAACATTCAACCATTTGATTCCCTATTTAAATCATTATATATAACAACCAATTTCACTAAAATCAATTAATTTTTCTTTAAAAAATTAAAACTAGGCCTAATCCATCAACATCAAAAAAACATCAGAAAAATAAAAATAAAATGAAATAAAATCATTGTAGAATTCATCAATTTATATAAGTTTGAAAGGAATAAATATCATTAATAATTATATCCATTCCATTCTAAATTAATAGAAAATAGTATGAAATAATATTTCATGAGAAAATTTAAGATTCATATTTATAAGACATTTTTTATAACATAAGAGACACATATCAATGAATTTTGAAATAAACAATGAAATATAAGGTGAATTAAAATATTTGAAAAACCTAATTGGAATATCTATATATAATTAAACAATAAATATTAGATGTTTTTCCTCTGACGTTGATAAATGAGTCATATACAAGGGACCTCAATAGAAGTGAGAAATGGCGGTATATCCCCAATTCATTATCAATAATCCATGGTCCAATGAATCAAAAGTCCACTATATCCTATTGGATGAAAAAATATAGATAATAGGAGAGATAAAAGGCCATGAAATGAAGAACATACAAAAATAGGAGCAATGGTTAGATCAATACATTATTCCACTATGAGATGTGGTTTGGAGAGATGGATTATCTCTGGAGGGATCCAAAAATAAAAAGGGTCAAATTATGTTATAATATAATGATTTTGGAGTTAAGTATGAGTTCTAAGGAATTTATACAATTGAAATAAAATAAAATACAGTGTAGTCCCCCATGACTATGGTGCAAGAGTATGAAAAAATGGGTTGACTATGGTTTAGTGAATGAGTTTGTGCAAAACAACACCCTATGTAAAACTTTCTCCCGGATCAACAACATTGGCTATGCCTAGATCTTGTTTACCAACGGTAATGCTATAACATATCCCACTATATATGTGAAATCCACTATCTAATTGGAGGATCCTCCCAAAAACCCCTTACATTTTATTTTTCCATTAATTACACAATAGTTCTATAAATGATGGTGGCATAAAAAACACTGTACTAGTGAACCAATCCATATCCATGACCCTATGACATAGTCATGATAGAATTGAAAGTGGCATCAAAATTCACTACACATTAGTCAATTTTTCCAATACACAACCTATTTCACTCCATGCAGAAGACAATATCTTATATTGTTCAGTACCCAAAAAAATTAGAAACAAATTCCACAAATTATTGAAAAACCATATGAGAGGAAGAAAATGATAAGGAAAGAATATGCCTGAATGATATACACAAGATGTTACATTATTCTGATAATAGATATTTCTATCACTATAAATATTATTGTCCAAATAATTGAAAAATGTGTGGAAAAGGAACAATCTTACTCATCTGTTAACAAGGAATCTCTTTGAGCCCTAATAAATTGTCACCCCAATTGATACAAGTAGCACAATTTAAATATCATCACATCTTTAAACAAAACATAAAATCATAAGGCGGAAATAGAAAATGAATTTAATGAACTAGAGACATATCATAGGCTAGACCACTATGTAATGAATCAATAAAATGGTGTACCATGAATAAAACATATCCCATCAATATTTGTGAACAGATATCAGTCATTATCCATGGAGTGAAATATAATAGTAGAAGTTAAACCCCTAACTGAAAAACACAAGGAAACACCAAAATGATTTCAAAATAGAATATAATCAATAAAATCATTTATGGTTAAATATCCATAGGAAACTAATAGGGTTGATAAGTAATTATAACCCAAGAAATAAATTTATGGTAACCATTGATTTTTATCATCGATTATCAAACCTTTATGATCTCATCAAATAATCTACTAGCACATTTGGGTTCCTGGTATATCTCAAATCCAAATCATCCTAGTTACCTGAGTATAACTCTATGATCTATCCATGCCCAACCTAAGAGAGATGAAGAACAAAGTAAATTCACAAATAGGTCACTACACAATCATATGGGTAATCGACCATCACATCAATATCGAGATATAACTGTAATAAAAAATTATATATTGAGGTACAAAAACCATTCATTATCAAGGTCAAACATTCAGAAGTTCACATCCACACGTCACAAAACTAAAATCTCAAAAAAATGATTCCATCATCAAGATCACAACCAATTTTTATAAGTGATCATCCACCAATACAAAAAAAATGTTTTAAAAAATATATGGTCAAAAACAAGAAAGCTCAAATTTTTTCTACTCTGACATTGGAAATGTCATCTTGGGACAATATCCATCACAACTAGATATTCCACCTATACCTAAAAAATTCTCTCTATATCATATGGATGGATCCCTATTATCTTGAAACATATTCTTCCTTCTTGTAAGAAGTGATGATTCATGACCAAAACATCTATATTGAATAGTACAATATAATGAAAAACTTATAATCACCCATGATATGACAACATTTACAAACTCTAAAATAATTAAAACATCCCTTCATAGAATTACCAAGTGTAACACAATAGAAACAAATGAAGTGCCTCATCTTTCCTTAGATGAAATTCCTTACCTATCTAACACCAGTGGTTTAAAAAAAATTGGCAACATATATTAAGGAAATTTTATTGATACATTCTCCACTTTCTATATATTTGATAGATACATCTCAAATGATAAGGGAATATTAAGAACCATCATATAAGAGGCCAAATATATCATTGTATCATCATATTGGAGTTCTGTGTAAAAAAATTTATGAAAAATATTCATTAATATTGTTTTTACTAACATGATTAGGTAATAAATATAAACAATAAGTAAATTTCATGGCAGACTCTATAACTAATATATCATCTTGACTAAATTCAAAGAGCTCATAAATATTATTTTTCTTCACATTCATGGTAAACTAACACAAAAATAAAATTTAATTGAACAATTACCAATGCATTGATTTATGAGGACATGAGGGAATCCCTATATTCCACCCACATTATCTAGGAACCTCAAATAACGAGTTAATAGAGCTTACCTTCATTGAATCTGGACTCTTTGCAAAATTAAAAATATATTTGTCTTCTTTATGAAAAAATATTTTTTAGGGGAAACCCACTAAAATCCATTAAAAGGTTGAAGGAAACCCTAGAAGAATTGAGTGGAGTACAAATGATGGAGAGGATTTGGCTCCACCACATGATTCTGAGTATCGATAGAGTAATTAGTTTGAGTCTTCACATCTGAAGAATGTAAAGGAATAACTCATAGACTATAGTGTTGTGTAAAATATTTTTCTATCATGGAAAAAATTATGGTAGATATTTTTGGATATCACAAAATAGGCTCACCAATGTAATCATAAAAAAACTCATAGAGAGAAAAAATACATTCCAAAATCACTCAAATAAGGATTAAAACTAATTTCATGAATAAATCACACATGATTTTCCCATTAATAATATTTTTTAAATTCCTCTCAAAATGGGATAGTTTGATATAAATCCTTTAAAGTTCCAAAAATAATTTAATAACTCATAGATATTATTACATGGTATAAAAAAATTAATAACATTTTTAATATGTTTTAAAATCATTTCCATTTCAATCCCATTAAAAAAAATAGAATATGAGAAATGTCTATATCACATCACAAAAGAGTCATTTAAAACTAGTTTTCCAAACCTAACAATTCATCAAAAACTATATTTTCGTAGTTGATAACACTCAAAAATAAAAGAAAAAACTTATATTAAGTAATAATTTTTGTTTCCAAAATCATATAAAATCCAGTACAATTTTATTAAAGCATAAAAAACCAAAAAATATATTGAAAAATATATTATCTATGACTGTATAATGTAAAATAACATGAGTGAAGTCATTTTGGACTAAATGTATAGGTTTTCATGTTTGGGTTAGAGTTTAACAATGCATGTCATGATAGCATGGGATAAAAACCCATGAATCTAAAACAAAATAGTACCTAGTTTAACATCTAGATAGACCACACAGATTCCACATTATTTGTCACACCTCAAATGCACCGTTAAATACTCTCCTTCGTTCCATTAAAATTCCATAACAAACCTAAGATTCCAAGAAAAAAACACAATATCATTGGAAATATAAATTTAATTTATTATCTACAAACCAATAACTCAAATAAAGTCTCAATTAAGCACTTTATATGGAAATTAATGTCTCTTCATGAAGATTTTTTGATCAAGAACCCACTCAAAACTATATATTGAGTTGCAACATGTTCTTTTTCTCATTAAACCAAAAATCACCCCAAATAAAATTTTTTTAAAGGAAATTCTATTTATTTTTAGGAATAAAATCACCTTTGAAACCATTTTTATTGAACCTATATGTTGTTCCATCTAAAAAAATCCATACTGATTCCCATTTAACCCAACGAGAATGACCAGTCCACATGGGTTGGAAACAAGATTCTAGGAAATGATAAAAAAACCATTTGGGAATGATTATCCATTAATAAAAGATAAAAATAATCAAATAAAACTATAGATAAATCGTTAGTGAAATATTAAAAATTACCACCATAGTTACATGGAGTTGATAAAAAATATAAAAGTAATACATAACTACAAAAAATATTATCTTAGTGGTCTATGAATACCTACCATGACCGATGACACATTACCTCTGCTAACCAAGACTAAAACTATATAAGGTGAAGAAAAGAACATGAGAACCTATATTAAGAACTTAAAGTCCACAAAAACCAAATAGTACAACAAATGTGTGAGGTATAGGCAATAGTAGGATTTCAATAAAGAGTATATGTTGTCAGTTTAAATAGTAATTCAAATATTTAAAAAATGAATATAACAAAGTGAATATAAATATTAACTCTTAAGGATATAAAGAAAAATTAATATATATCATTTTAAATCATGTTTAGGTTTTAAAAATTGAATTCTTGATATTTGAGATTATTTATTCAAACCATAGTCAGAAAAATGAAATTTCACCATTGGAAAACAAAATGATATGTTGAAATGAATTAATAACCATGTCATAAGATATTGTCATGTCAATACAGAAGAGTATGAACATCCAATAGATATCAAAATAAGTACAAGATTTAATACAACAAATTCAAGATAAAATATCTCAATAAATATATAAAATAAGAATAATAATTAATCAAAAATCTAACATTAGTTCTATGTATTGACAACGAATTCTACCATGTATTGAGTATCAAGAATATAGATTTTAAAGTTATAACCAAGATATAATATTGATTCCACTATAGACATGATAATATATAAATCATCATGACTTATCATAGGTATTAAATATAGTCTCATGAGGCTCAAGAAAAATCTAAGAATAACCCATATACTATCCACAAATCCCTACCATAAACAATTTAGTTTCTTAACTGATCCACCAGAAGGAGTGTGAGTCCACTAGAGAAGTGCAAATCTACGTCATCTTATCTATCTATATAGGTTCTCATTATTAGTCAAAATATTTAAGGGATATAATCACATCACACGGATTCTATTGAAAATAAACATCAGAATGTGCATCAAAATGAGACCATCCCCACAATATTTCAGTAAAATCTAATTAACATCTCATTATATCCCCTTAAAACCCCATAAGTGGAAATAAATTTTTCAGGACCCATTAAATGGATTTACATGAATTAGTTAACACATATAAAGGGACTATAATATTACAAGATAATAAAAATTTTCTAACTAGTCTATCAATAATCATTAATTTTAGTTCAAAGCTTTTTCATAAAATGATCATTCGACAAGATGAAATCATCCCCAGTTCCATTCACAAATCATCAAAAAAAGTATAAGCAGACATTGAGACAGGAAGTTATTTAAAAACCCCTAATTCTTTAAAAGGATGTATCATAGCTCAAGAGGTTAAAATTTAATTCAAAAAATGTTTTTACACACCTTTTTTCCATGTGAGAAGTCACTCATTTCTAATCACCCATGAACAACCATTTCCAAAATAAGTAGTAATTTCTTAAAAGGGGGATCATAGTCATTTCAAAAATTCATGAATTTGAAACCCTATAGAATGAATTATATATATATAATACATTTCATTAAAATAATGGATTTTTTCTATTTTATATAAGAACCTATCCTAATACCCCAACTTCCAAAAAACAACCTATAAAAATGATCTTTCAATAGAAATGAAAATCAACCTGGAATCTATTAATTTATAAAACTATGTGAATAATCACTATCATTATCAAATATTTTGATTACATTTACAATATATAAAAAATATAATATGAGGAACATTTATGTTGAAATTAATTATTTAATTTCATAATACATGTTTTAGATAGTTATAAACACATATCTATGAATTTTTAGTAGAAAAATGTATTTAAATAAGAAGTTAAAAACATAATCACATACTTGGAATATATAGAAATCCTAACTCAATGAATATGAGTGTTTTTCCTCTAAAAAAGATCAATAGATCATGGTAGATGGATATCAATGAATGTGAGAATATATCATTGACATAAGGTTCAACTTAAATCAACTATGATTCAATGAATCATAAGAAAACCATATCTTCAAGGAAGAACAAATTAAGAGAATAAGCGAGATTGAAGACCAATATGGGAAGTAATTATTGGAAGTGGATCACCCCTTTAATCATCACATAGATTAATTAAGAAAATGATTTTAGAGATACAAAACAAATTAGAGGGATCTCTATATCCAAAAGGTCATAATTGGTTCATATTTTTATAGTATAGAGTTAAACCGAATATATTAGTATTTTAAATACTTGAAATAGAAAACACTATAGTTGGACACCCTATAACTGAGACATACAAGGTTGAAAGAGTGGTAGACCATGTTTTCATGTAAGAGGTTATGCCACAAGCACCCAAACCAATATTTTTTATGAAACTAGGATACAAACTACACACAAATCCTATTTATCTCAGTTTAGTACATGAAGAAGCACAAACAACAATTTGTATCCACCCTCAAAATGGTAGAGGCATCCAAAACCCATATCTTATATCCATCCATAAACACTAAATCACTGCCCAAAATGATAGTGAAATAAAAAATACCCGCCTGGTTCTCCATGAATCATCAAATTCCCTATGTCACAACCAGTATATGATTATAAAATTCATAAAAATTCCTTACCCCACAACTAGGTTATCTACAATGAATCCACTCTCAGTTCATGCTGAAACCCATCTTATCTACATCATCGTACCCAATATTATACCCAAACCCCACGAAAAATTATAAATATGAGAGTAGATTATAGATAATGAAAGAAAATACCTAATAACTACTAACAATATGTTACCATCAAACCCTTTTCCAAAAAACCATTCCATTTCCTATTATCATGATGTGTTTTTACATTATTTTTTAAATTTGGAAAATATATTCAATTTAAAATTATAGATATATGAATTATTTTATGGGTAATTGACAAACCAAGAATGACATTATTAAAGGTTATTTTAATTATTCCATCGTTTTTTTGTAAATCCTTCTTTAAATTTTTTTTAAACCACTTTTTTGGGTTTTTCCATCTACTGTGAACCTTGGTTGTCAAGTCCCATTTGTGTATAGAGAGTTTTTTCTTGGGAAAATGACCATATTTTTGGGTATGTGTTTTTATAATTAATAGAGTCATTATATAAATTTATCAAGGGACTAGGTGAGTTCCCCATGGGTTCGGAGGGTGTTTATGGTGGTTCAATATTTTCTTATAGAAATTGGTCTGAGTTCAGTTAGTTGGAATTTTCATATCATAAAAATTTTATACTATTTATAATTCTTAATAAGAATATTTCATAGACTAGTTTAGGGTATGAAATGAATAGTCACCCTAAAATTGGTTCACATCATGTAATGTTTGATCATGGTTATTTTAACATAATGAATTTTTTTTAGCATTACTCATAAATTCATAAATACACTATGTAAAAGGGTTTCATGTAGCTAATTTTTAAGTATCGGTAGTTTTTAATAGATATGGTCCCTTTGATTCTTTCTTTATCCATTTTTATCCCCCTATATCATACCCTAGAGAAAATGTGGGTGATGTTGGAGTGTTTTCTGTAATTATAGATGTCTCAATCAAGTGACTGATCCCTGGTGAGTTGTTTTTCTTTTTATTTTTATCTCTTTCACTTATTCTTTATTATAGTGGTTGAATCTTTTGACTGTGGTTGTTTTGGGTTTTTATATTGGGCTTGTTTGATCTAGGTTTCTATTTACGATCATATTTCATTTTTCTCTTATTGGTGTTACTTTTTGGAAGAATTTTCTTATCTTTAGAAAAATGTAGGTGGTCTAGAAATAAACCATATTGTATGTTTCTATTTTTGTTTATTAATATGAAATATTTTTCGACTACACCAAAATAGTGTGTGGGATAACGTATATAATAAATCACATTTTGGACTACCCTTTGAATCCCTTTGGATACAATAGTGTTGGGACCTAGATTATGAAAACTTGTAGGGAGATAATACCCTTGAATTATAATGAATTAAGTAATGTATTAAGGTATGTTTTATCATGAAATGAGATCTCATGTGATTTTTTAGGATTGAATCATGTTGAAAAATAGATTACATGGTTATTATAATGAATATAAATGATTTATTTTATTTGATTGTGTGCATTGTGATGATAACAGTTTAAGAAAAACCTAATAAATGAAAGTATAAATAGAAAGATAAAGGATAATTAAATTAATTTACCTTTGAGGATGTTGATGTTATAGTGGTAATTCATGTGGCTATATTTTTTGTTGTGATTTATGCTGTAATTCTTATATACTAGTCTTGGAAAAGTATGTTGAAACTATTATATAATCAGATTGGTCCAGTATATTTATATGCTTATATAAAGATATTGTCCCAGTATAATGACATTATTATGTAAAGGGTTTTTCCAAGAATGATTAATTGATTTTATAAAGGTATTTATTTAGTTTTGATAAATGATTATATAAATTTCATTGCCCGATATGATGAAATTATTATATAAAGGGTTTCTCTTGGTGTTGTGAAAATGATTCTAGTTATAGATTCAATTATTTGATTATTCCATGGACTTGTGGTTATGTATGGCATGGTTTTTCTATATACTCATAGATACTCTGGTATGGTGCCAAATAATGTTGATTTTGTATCATATTAATTGATAAATTAATCCACATATTTATCATTTTTTTGAAGGTAGTTATTTATTAGACTAGTTTCATTTAGACATAGTAGTGTCTACGTACTGATTTTTACTCAAACCCTATTTGGCTTCAATTTGGAACATGAGAAGATTACATGGATATTAGTTTGAATAATTGAAAATGCCCTTGTTGATAATTTTTTTAATTCTTTTTGGGTTAGATAGTAGATATGGAATGTATATGATGTTTGAAACTGGGGTATTTGAGTTATTTTCTTAGCATAGACTATTATCTATGTTACCTTTAGTTGTAAATTTAGATCAAATCCATCCTTTATTTACATTATAATTTTATTATTAATGGATTATTCATTTTAATTTTATCATTTGGTTCATCCTTTATAATCCAATTGTTTGATGTACTATTTTCACAATTTTTTACTCTCGTATTCATTTACATCCATGCTATAGACTCTATACTAGGGGGTATTGTCTTCCTAGTATGTTCATTAGACCCAATTTCTAGTCACCAACCTCTGACACATGGGGAGTAACACTTGTGATCTAGTAACCAACCTGATTTGGCCATGTGAGGGGGTTCCAAATCATGGCATTTTATAATGTGGTATCAGAGGATCATGATGTTATTTTTAATTTAACTACTATTTGGGAAAGGTATAAAGGATACTCAGATGTGTTAGAATATGGCAATGATCTCTCTCATGGGGGTCTCTAACCTATGTGCGGTGGGGAATACGAGTTCCCATGGAATGAATTGATGTTCATATGGTTCTCTTGACACGATCAATGTTATTTAACCATTGGTGATTAATATGTTCTGTGATGTTATTTTATCTTAATAATTATACACATGAACTCATTTACCATGAGATGAGTTTTCATGCATCCTGAGAGAAATTAAAGGATATATCATGACATTAATTGTCCAAGATATGTATTTATTTTTTGAATGTGATATATTTTTCTATATTAATTATGAAATGAGATACCTATTATATCAGATAAATGAAGTGAAAAAATCAATTATTTCATTTTAATTCACTTATAAGCTATGTTTAGAGCGACCATGATCTATAGGGTATCTATTGTTTTCACCTATTGAGGTCTAACGTATTTTTATCTAGTGATCTAAGGAGTGTGTTTTTCTTTTAGGGGAAATTAGTCATTCCATCACATAAATAAGTCACATGAGAGTGGGAATTTTCATGCTCCTAACATAGTAGATCTGTATATTTCTATGAATCCAGAGAATAAAAGGGGTGCTTATCTTTGGAACAACTTCATAAGGGCCATGCAATCCATTTAAATGTATACTATTCTCATAGTTCCACTGATTTCTAATATGAAGAGAGAATTTCAAATATATAATCTTTCTATATTAATTAGGGAGAGAGGCCCTAGGTAATCGTGTTTTAGATTTAGTTAATTAAGATGATCTTCAACCACCTCAAGACACCTGTTTATAAAATAGGGAATATTTATACATACATCATTCATGAAACAACCAAGTGTAGTTGGGATATTCTAGATCAGGATATGTTGTAATATGAGTTATCTTAGAAGAAATTTGAGGAAATTCTCCTGACCTAACTCTATCTAGAGACATTGAGGGTTGAGAAGGCTCATGAGTTAATGCCCCTGACATAGGAGGGCATGTAAATGATGTAAACAAAGGGAAATTTTAAAAAACATTGAAGTCATTTTCTACATATTTATTAAATTATTAGATCGAAAAGGTGGTACATTTTTATGATGGGATTTTATATGAGATCAAGCCACACATGAATATTTTTATTTTGTGTATATTTTTAGATGTGGTGAATTAGACACACATCGTAGAAGGAAATATAAGAGAGACACCGAGCATTTTCCATGTTATATAATCCTAGTGAAATGGTATCTCTTCTTATAGTGTTAAGAATAAGTATGATTTTTATCGCCATTTAAATAGTGGTTATAGTAGTCAGGGAAGTTAGAATCTATCATAGGGAGTTGTTCTTTTGTAGTGCTATCAGTGTGTGAATATTTGTCAGAATAGGACTCATAGCTCATACCTTTATTGGTAGTTTCATTAATATGATATAATTCCCTACATATAATAGTTTTGTTGGATAATGTTGTCAAATAAAAGTGGTAGTGGATTGGGATAGGTTCCAGAGTTTGGGAATGACACATATACCCCTTATCACACTGGTGTATTGAGTTCTGTTGGATGTTCAGGTCAAGGTAGGGGATGTGGTACACACGAACAATAACAAAATTAACAAGAAGATTTAATAGCATAGTGTATTCAAAATAGATCCTTGGGTAGAGTGGAATTTCAGTTTCATGTTATAAAATATACAATGATTGGATTAGATGGAGGGAAATCTATAATTAGAGGTAGAATTCCTATATCATATACCTTACATTGCATTTTGTTTGATACATGATCATCTCATTACTTTCAATATATTCTTTTTAAAAATGGCTTTTTTTATTATAGAGATTATAGATGAGGTAATGACCACTAATACACCATTGGTAGTGTATTTGGAGAATATAAAATGTTTCAATGAGTGTTTTCTAGAAATTTGTGGCTATCATTTCCTGTGGGATATTTTTGTGCTGGAAATGATAGGATTTGATTCATTCATCGTAATGGTGGGATTGGAATATACTAAGATCATATTGAATATTATCTAAGTAGAGTTACCTTCCCCTATATATAATGGGGATTCTAAAATCACTAGGGTGAGTGGGATTTTTAGTCATGATGGGAAGGAATAATAAAGTGAAGATTGGATTGTCTTATGGCACAAAAAGAAAGAATTATTCTAGAAAATAGAGGAATTTAGGGGTATTATTTTCCTCCAATGGTTGACCATTTTCAATTTGTATTTCTTTTTTAATTCATGTTCTTTAAAACTCTAGTGATATATCATGTTCCTAATCGAGTTCGTGCTAGGGGTAGAGCTAGTTTCTATCGAGCCTTATAGGATGGAAGTGGTAGATATTCAAAAATTGAATGTTTGTTTGAATGATATAGAAAAAATTGGTTTTATACCTCTTAGTACATATAAAACGGGTTATCTAGTTTGATATACAATAAAGCTAATGGGACATTGCACTTTTTTGTGGAAAATCAGATATTGAAATAGATGACGGTCAAAAACTAGTGTCCACTTCAACACATTGATGATCTCTTAAATTGTCTGAGAGGTTATGAGATATTATACATAACTAGTTTAAGAGTTGGTTCCCAGCAGTTTAAATTTATACCATTAGACAAACCTTGGACTTATTTTAAGAGTAGGTACATCTTGTATGAATTTTTAGTGATGCTGTTTGGTTTGAAAAACAAATAGAAGGTGTTCGTTACATTGATAAATCAAATCTTTCATCCTTTTATGGGTTATTTAATATTTTTTTGTTGATGATATCTTAGTATACTCCTAGTAAATGGATGATAATTCTCAACATCTTAACATCATCTTGATTACATTGAGAGATCACAAGCTTTGCACCATTCTAACCAAATAAAATTTATGGAATGATAAATAAGACATCTTGGGAAATGTCATCTCATAGGATGGAGTGTTAGTGTTCCCAATGATGGTTTCATCAATTTTATATTTGTAGAGACCAAATAATGTCTCCCAGATTCATATTTTTCTTGGTGTTTTAGGTTATCAAAAGGATTTTATACTGTAATTAAACTATGAAGTAGCACTAATGTCTAGGCTAATCGGGAAGGTGGTGACATTTTTTGTTTGATTCTTATGAGAGAAAATTCTAGGAGCATAAGAATTGGACGACCATAGAACCTATCCTCACCAAAAATATGTCAGTTAAGATAAATATTGTGTACTATGATACATTTAGAGTTAGAATTAGTTTAATTTGGGTATAGGAGAACCAAGTGCTTGTGTATGGCTCCAGAAAGCTAAGTCTGCATAAGAGGAATAACCATACTCATGATATAGAGTTAGTAGTAGTGGTACCCAACCTGAGATGTTGGAGGAAGTATCTTTTGTATGAGAGGTTTTTGGTGTATACAGGCTAAACGTACCTTGGTTATATATTTTCTCAAGGGGAACTAAACTTTCAGTACATGAGGTGGTTATGTATTTTCAGCCTTTATACATTGAGATGCCTTATACATCATGCAAGGGAAATTTCATTAACAATGACTTAGAAATATTTCACAAAAGGAGGTATTTTGGCAGTATTTTGACGATTTGATGGTGATTCCACTATTTGTATTCATAGATATATATGCTTTTAAGTCCCATGGAGAATTTTATCTAACTTCAAAATCAGTTATAATAATTCTTTTAGACTAGATCAAGATAGATAAGTTATTTATTCTAGGTGTATTAGCATTGAGATACATCTTATTTAGTGGTCAAAGATTTGGATTTTGTCATGGTTAGGAATATTATCTTCTTTTACATGTCTGAGTATGCGTTCTTATGGGATTGTGCAAGGAGACAATGAACAAGTTTCATGCCTCAACATGGGAGGTGTATTTTTGTTTGAAAACGATGTATCATGATCTCCATAGATAGTACTAATGGATAGGAATTAAGAGGGAGTTAGTATGATATTTCTGTGAGATGATTCACATTTTATAATGTGAAAGTGAAGAACCTGAGGACTATTATGCAACTGAAACCTCATCCCATTCCAAAATTGAAATGGGATGATGTCAGTAAAGATTTTTTGAAAGGATTACCTAAGACACAATGCATGCATGATTTCATATGGGTGATTTCGAATCAAATTATGGAGGTAACCCACTTATTATAAATTAGGGAGAGCTTCACTATTGATGACATATGAAGTATATATGGGATGAAATAGTTAGGATTATTTTTGTTATGAGGATTATTGTTTTTAAGAGAGATACACATTTAATTTATTTTTTTGTAGGGTCTTATGAAGGCTCTTGGATTAATGGTTCTTCTAATTAAAAAAATATTATTGATAGAAATACATCCAATCAAAATGGACTATTATGATTCCAGAGGATATGTTAGGAGACTAGGTTTTATATTTCAATGGTTTAGTGGAGATACCTTTATAACATTGGAATTTTATTATAATAATAGATTCTTGGATTTGATCCAAATGGATCCTTTTTAGGATTTGTATGGAATTTTTTTCCACTGACCTTATTGTTGGTTGGAACTAGATGAGTCAAGTCTAGTTTGACCGAGTCTTGTGCATTAGATATATGATAAGGTTTATTTGTTCAAGAGGTTTTTGGTGACTACATATAACAAGCATATATCTTATGTTTTTCATCCGAGATTATATATGAAGTATGAGTTTGGTCCTCGGGTTTTCCATTGCGGGGTCTTCTAGGTTGGGGGAAAATCCATATCAATAAATAGGGAAATAACTTGCCCAAGTTTTCAGGTTGTTTAAGATATTGGAAGGGGTTTGTCTCATGAAATACTGATTAGCCCTTCCACATTTCTATAGGTCTATGCCCAATGTTTTTCTTGTATCATAGATTTAGAGATATCATCCTGAACATTCTCATGTGGTTGAGGTTGATTACTTCGAGCTTGGTGTAGATGTATCATTTGAGGATCATCTAATATGGATTGTGGACTGTACTAAGAATTATATATAAGTAAATAATATCCTATTACTCTAATTGAAGTAATAGTATATGCATTTACATGAGAGGAACTAGGATATCAAATTTTATATGTATTCACAATAGAAATACTTGTTATCCAAGGCTCTACAGAGATGCTTGGAGTTGGTCATGGATGAGATATTATATAATGGGGGGGGGGGAGGGTAGAAATATCCAATCCCATTATAGGTGTGTCCCTCATTGAGTTTTCAGTGGATCCTATTTTTTTGGGTTTTCCTTTATCATTCAACATTGGTGGTTGAGTCCCTTATTAGACATGGAGGAATTTTTATAATGAAAAAAGGCTTATTGTTCAGGTATTTGTGTTTCTATGAATTATTTGAGTCTAGGTATAAAATTTTCATGAAATTATAAGAGTTCCCCAGGGGGTTTCCAGGCTAAAAATGTTCATTGTGATTTTACTATAAACATGTTACATGACATGTAATTGTCTCCAAAAACATGTCATGAACTAGTTTAGGGTGTGAAATGAATACATGTCACAAAATGGGTTCACATAGTGTAATCTTTGATCAGGGTTATTTTAACGAAAGGTTACCCACTTCTTAGAATAACTCATAAATTAATAAATACCTGATTTGAAGTGTTTCATGCCATGAATTATTAGGTCTAAGTGGTTTTAAATCCACACTGTGTGTTTCATTCATTCATCACCCAAAGATTGACCCTATATCTAGAAAACTAGATAAACTCCATGTTATTTTAGAGTGTTTGCTTCCCTTCCTAACAATTCGATCAAGAATATGATCCCCAACAAGTATTTTTCTTTTTCTTTGAACACACTTCTTAGTATTATAACATTAATAGTGGTATATCTTAACTACTGTGGTTTTCGCTTTTGATATTGTTCTTGTGTTATCTAGGTTTCCTCAAAAATCTTTATCACCATTTTTATAGTTGGTAATACCTGTTGGAAATATTTTATAGATAAGTAGGTAATGGTAGAAGGTCTAGAACCAAACCACATAGTCTGTTTTTAATTATTTATATAAGTAAAATATTTTTCAATTAGGAAATTACAATGTGTGTATTAGCAAATATAATAAATTATTTTTTATTCTACTATTTATATACCTTTATATCTAATAGTGTTGAGAAATAGCACAGGAACACCCATATAATGAGCCTAACCTTGAACATTAATTAATTTACTAATGGAATCCAGAATGTTTTGTCATGGAATGATACCTTAAGATATTTTTAGGATATATTCACCATGGTAAATGTTTTTTTTATTATTGGAATGACTATATTTTTTTTATATTATTTGTTTTTGTGCATTGTAAGGGCAATGGTTTATGACCAAAGTGAAATATGTAAGGGGAAATTTAATGATAAAAGATAATTGGATGAATTGACATTTGTGGATTATGGAATTATATAGGTTATTCATGATGATATATATTTTATTTTTACTAATTATGAAATTATTATATAAATTTATTAACTTGATATACTAAAGTGACTATGTAAAGGGCTCGGCCAGGTATAATGAAATTATTTTACAATGGACGTGGCTTATATTGATAAATTATTATAGAAAAGTATTACCCTTGTATAATGAAACGTTCATATAATGTGAATGTTTATGTATACTAAAATGATTATATAAAGGGATTGGTCTTGTATTCTAATGTGAAAATATAATGATCTTAGAACTATGATTTTGTAATTCTTATAGCGATCAATCTATATAGGTGATTATGACATGTACTTGGGGTTATGGATTTCATAATTATACTAAATAATCAAAGATATTACAACATTGTGCGGATGTATTCTTTTTATCATATATATATTTATTAATTAATACACTTGTTTATCAATTTATTTCTTGAATTTATTTTCTAGATTGGTTTTGTTTGGACACAATGTTGTCGACCTACCATGTTTTAATCAAACCCTATTTGGGACACTATTTAGTACCCATGTTCATTATAAGGATTGGGGATTTTAAAAGGTAATAGGAACTTGCTGATGGTTTTTGATTTCTTGTTGGGTTGGGGCTTGGATTCCTGTCTGACATGGTGTTATAGAATAAGGTCCTTGAGTTATTTATGTCAACATGTTTTTTTTAAATGCATTAAATTAAATATAAATTAAAAAACATTCAATCCAATCAATACATTATCAATTTATTCTTATTAGATTATTTAGTTGACTTTAATAATTTGATTCATCCATTACCTTCAAATTATATGATGTACTGTTTCTAATATTTCTATTACTTTTATATTTCATAACATACACTGTATTAAAACTATATAATAGTGTGTATAGTCTCCCCACTATGATCATTAAGCTCTCTATTATTTTTTGAAGAATTTGGTATATGAGTGGGCATGATCGATGTCCAATAACAATCTTGATTAGACTATGTGAGATTGTATTAGATTGGGGGATGTTAAAAATGATATGGTGATATGCGACTTGAGAATATTGTAGAATTTTGAGATGATATTATAATATTTTTCAAAGGAAAAAATTATTGGAGTGGATGAAAAATAATTGAAAATATAAAGATCTATTTTTAATCAAGATAAGTATTCAAATAGATTTGTTGAAATGTACATTCAGGATGATCGAGTTTGGTCATGATTTTTAAAATGATGTGAATAACCATATTTTATGTATTGTTTTAAATATTATTTATATACTCACTATTATATACTTTTACTTTAACGTTTATAGTGAGTAAATCTTGAATCAGTTAGTGGATTCATAGAAGGATGGAGTTTTCATTAGTATTTAATTTCATTTTAACAAAAAAATATCATCACTACCACATATTAATGACTTCCATGGTACATTGGAACATAATAATTTTATTTACTAAGTGTGTTTCATGTTTCGATTAACTTGTTAAAATCCATGTGTTATTTCATTTATAATTTTTAGATAAAATGTATTCATTATAAAGAGTGATATACTCAATATATCTATGATAACATGATGAAATGATCCATTTTATTTATGAAATTCTGAAACTACACTCATCCCTCTCTTTAGGTATATTTTCTGCCTTGTGTATGTACCAAGTGGTATCCACGGTGAGTGGTCATTTCTTGTTAATCTGTATCATGTTGGTATTTAAAATAGATAATGTTTTTATTATAAAATGTGTTCCTCAATTTTATTGTCGACATAATTAGACTTATAAAAAACATGTGATCTAATAATATGCTTCATGGTCTTGATGTTCAATCAACTTTATTATATAAAATTAAATGATGTGTTTTTTCATTGATGTATCTGAATAAATCATACAATAAGATTATGAAGATTGATTAAATTTCACAAAATATAGAATCAAAATCCATATAAAATAAAATATATATGGAGGTGATGTGTTATTACTCTTTAATGAAATACTAGTTAATTAAAATAATATTTATCATTTTTATAATAATTTTAATGCGGTGAATGTGAATGTTTTGACTAATAATTTTAATGATTTTAGTATGTATATGGATTAAAATAATGATAATATCCTCACCCCAAACATTGTGGTTCATGGATCCATTCATTGAACTGTTGGTGAGATAAAGGATTTTAATATTGTAATAAATATTATATGGATATATCTAATAGTTTTTAAACTTTTATGATGTTTATTATGAAAGAAAAAAACTGAACAATGAATTCAATTGATTATATGAGAATTTAATGGGTTGGTTATGAAAAATGGTTGAAATAAAAAGGCATAAAAATGTACTTACTAAAGGTGATGGAATTAAAATATATTGAAAAAGGTAAAAAAATGACGAAAAATATATAAAAGATGTTGAGGGTGATATATTCCTCTAAGTTGTGGATTGAAAATTAAATAGTGGAAATGTATTATTATTGGTAGGAAATTTTGTATTAAAATTTTTTAAATATAGAATGGTTAGAGAAATATTAGTTATTTTACCGTTGAGATATATTGGTTATAATGGTGATTTTAATTTCATATAACCATTGATGAATTCAAAAAATATAGAAATATGTAAAAGAAAAATATTCAATGGAATTGTGTGGTTTGTTTTGAAGAAAAAATATGTAATTTTTTCTTAAATATATTAAAAGGAAGTACAGATGAGTTTTTTTTTGATAGTGATAATAAGAAATGAAAAAAGTTAATATAAATAAAAAAATCTACTGAATGATGTTTCTGTTATCAAAGATAATACTAAAATTATACTTTTGTAGTTAGATATTTGAAATAATTGAAATAATAAATTTATTTTTCTTTTACTGATTTGTTAAAAATATATTGAGAAGCACAATTTGAAATTTAGTTGTCTAGTAAATGATTTGGAGGACCAATCCACTGTATAATAAATATACAGTGATATTTTTTATTATATGATACAAAATAATAATTACTTTATAGTTACCAATGAACTTAATGTTTTTACTATAGGGTGAGGAATGTGGATTGAATGTTTTGAGAATGAGGTTAAATTGATGAAGAAATTTAATGAGAAGTTGAATGTGGGAGATTATATGAATAAAAGTTTATTTATAAAGTTTTTATAAGAATAAAATAATGGATGTTCTATACAATGATTAAGGATTTTGAGGAGTGTTTCCATGATCAAGGTTCAAATAAATTTGAAATTTTGTAATTGGATTTGAAGATGAATCATTTAAATTATGGATAGATTATACAGTAGGTGAATGAATGAAAATGGTTGGAGATATCTCAATATCATTTTGGGATATTTAAAAATAAATTAATCCATTTATAGGTTGTAATGTACAAGGAAAAAATAAAATGATATACCCCATAATGATGGTCTAATTCTATAGTTACATTGTTCGTATTAGAACTCATTGTTATGCAGGATGATTTAATTTAATTACATATAACACTAAGTAAACATAGAATAATTTTAACATATCGTAAAATTAAATAAAGAAATGAATTATATTGATAAAATCATTATTTTTTGAAGTATCATTATAATGTATGTTATTATAAAAACTTTTAATGTATAAAATAATCAATGATAAGATCAATAGTATTTGAAATATGTCCAATTATTAATGTTCCATTACGGTAAACATTTAATCAATTAAATGAATAAAATGATTATATTAATACATATAATGAAATGGATAAAAATATACTCAGACATGTCCTAACTTATCCTAAAATTTATTATAGTAAATAAAGTGAAATGTGATGAAAATAATATATTTATTAAGTTATGATGCTAAAGAGGGAAAACATGATGACTCTTGATAGTTGGTGTTCAAACAACATAATTGGAAATATATTATTATTAAAGAATATGATTGGTCTTTCAAATATAATTATACACTTTAATAATGATAGAGTAATTATGATTAAATGCAATAAAAATTTATTTCTATATAGAGATAATTCAAAGAACATTATGGTGATCTATATTGATAGGATTCATAATTACATTTTGAGATTGAGTCAAATTTTTACTAGGGAATTCGAGTGTCATTTACATAAAAGGATTCTATTATAAAAGATTCTGATGGATGGATTCTGATGAATAAATCATGGAAAAATATTAATAATTTTCAAGTGGACCACAAGGTGACAATATGTTTCCTCATAGGAGAATATGAGGACTACATGTGTAATTATTAATAATGTAACATTCATTAACAATGTAGAGAAAATATCTCTATATTAAAAGTTTGGACAAATAATTAGAATATTTAATGTGGTAGAAAAAATATTTTTGATGAATTAATGAGTAGAAGAATGGGACAAAATCTTTTTAGTCTAATGAATAAATGATATTCACACATTCTTGACAAGGTTAAAACTATTGTATGATTTCCTATAACACAAGAAACAATAAGTTATGAAAAATATTTCACATTTTTACAGATTATTATAGATGGATATATTATATAATATTTATGTAAAAATAATGAAATTATAGAATTCCTAACATGGAATAAAATATGTGATAATAATAAAACATGTAACACAAAAAGAAATTGATCAAATAATGGAACACAATATACATCAACCACATTTAAAAATTATTTATTGAAGCATAAAATAAAACATTTAGAGTCATTGATAATAACTATATTTAAAATTTATTCATTTAATACTGAACAATTGGATTAAAACATTACTCCAAATTAGTGTTATTTCAATGAAATTTTAGTAATTATTAGAGAATTTTGTGATTTACACAAAAAATATTGTTTTAGTATGTCTTAATTAGAATAAAATACAATAAGAAATATGGAACATAAGGATGAAAAATATAAATCACATTGTATTTTTTTGGTAAAATTAATTTATTTTGAACAAGGATAGACCCATTGTTAAATATAGAGATTAAATTTTTTAATGAGTTTTTATTATTACACAACTAATTATAGTGACTACATGATTTTAATTAAAAGTCCAAAAAATACTTTGAAGATAAATGACATTATTTATGATTAATAAATGAGATGAAATAATTTTTAAATTTATGGTTTGGAAGAAATTTGTGAGGATAATGATGATTTTGGTGAAAACTGTTGAAATCCTAAATGTTCGACACATGATAATGATTCAAAGGTTGAACAAAAGGTTGAGTTATGAAGATATTAAAGCACTAAAAAAAGTTTAAATTGAGATTTGAAAATTAGGAAACTAATATCACCGGAGATAAGGTAGCTTAAAACCCTAAAAATGGGAAGTGTAAATAACATCTCATTTTTATCAAAGGAAGATCCAATATCCTATGAATAGAATTTATTGATTAATCTTGGGTTAAATCCATGATGTAAGATCATATTCTTTTAAAGAATAATAAAACATGTGATTAAATGAAGTGAATGAAAGACAAAGTGTTTCACTCCTCTTGTTTTAATGCTAAAAAATCATGTAAATCATGTAAATCATAAAAATCATAAAAACCATGTTTAAATCTTGTACATCATTACTACTATTGTTATATTTTTTCTGTTATAATTATCAATAACCTTAATCTATTCTGGGTGTATTATTTCTTAAAATAAATTTCCTATATTTGACTAAGTATGAGACATCGTTTCTCTACCTGAAAAGTCTCACCGTTTAGTATAGAAATCGGCAAAGTTCATGACATAGTTTCCCAAACACCGTAATCATGATATATGTTAAATAATTCACAAGGGACATGACACCATTTCTATAACATTGGTTTTGTGACACCGTAATAAGGAAATGTTCATAATTTTCACAAAAGGAGTAGACAACATAATTGTGCCACCGGTTCTATAAATTGCAATGGAACAGACGTCATAAATATGCTACTCTTTCCATAACTCGCAAAAGATGTCACTGCTATGTATGGAACTACTTCTAGCTTACCCTGACCATGTAACCTGTTCTTTATCACCACCAACTATGACACCATTCCTTAACAATTTATCTTTCTTTTTCAATTAAATTTAAAAGTAGATTCTAACAGTCATATTTGAGTCATTTAATGACACTGGCATAGTAAATGATCTTTTCTATATATGAAACTTGATAGTATAAGATACGAGTTGTGGAGATCATTCTCCAGGTCAGCCATAACACAAACACCTAATGACTAAATAAATGGGGGTGAACTAGCAGAAATAATTTGCAGTTGACACTAAAAGAGATGTTAGAGTGAAGTCCCATGCATGAAAGAACACACAGAATAACACACGAAGAAATATCATATTATAAAAAATATATTATTGTTGATCAATATATCGAACATAATTTTAGAAACAACCCAATAAAGAGATTAACAATAACTCACTGAACTTAAAACTAGAACCCATAACTCACAACACTTTGTTTCTGAGTCTGTTTTCATAAAAGGACCCGAATATAAAATCTGCTACATCCTAGAAGTCTAGAGCTTCATAGAACAACACTAAGAGAATTTTTAATCCCTTATTATTATATTATGAAATTTTTATACTATTTTTTATATCTCTAGCAGTGTTTGTGTTTGTACTAAAAACACACAGGTTCTTCTAAACTGAACTAGAGGAAATAAATATCCTCACAAAAATAATTTTTTACACCTTATTTCACCTATGTATAACTATGGAAGAATTCCTGTGTGACCTGGCTGTTATATTTCCCACATACAAATGTGGCGGAGGACTTGTGACCTGGAAAATCTTGTGTACTATTGTGTAAAAACCAATCCAGGGTGTGGATCAAAGATTTATATATATATTTCTTGGTGGAAGGTGATCACCAAGTGGTGTGGAATAGGTCTCATCTAGATACTGATCCACATGTTTATAATCTATTGTATTTCCAAATTTAGTTTACTTTGTTTTATCATTTATTTTAGAAAACTATGTTTCACATTGATTTTAATTATCAGATAGTATTTATAACTAATTTTATTTTTAAATTAGTTTAAAAATTATTTTTTTCTTTTAGGTTGATATAAATAAGAAGTAATCAATCTCTTGAAAAAATAGTTGAATAGTCAAACTATTATAAATTTATTACTTTGATTAACTAGCATGTTTTGTATTTAAATTAAGGTATCTTCAAATAATTTTTTTAACAAACTTATTTATAAGAACTCAATTCACCACCCTCTTGAGTGTCCCACTCCGACCAACATTTGGTATCAAATGTTTCTTTTAAATATCGATTTTCAAAGGTCTCTAAGATTTTTCAAATCTTTTCAACTACGATTTCGTTGAATTTTAATGATCTATAAATTATTATTAGTTCTAAATTTCTAGATCTATAAAATATAGAAATTATTTTTAGTTATGGATAATAGATATAAAGGTGATGAAATCAACAAAACTCTATACTTTAATGGAATAACTTATACTGAGTGGAAAATTTAAATGAAAATTCACTTAGAAAGTATGGGATTTGATATTTGTATTATAATAGAAGATAATATGAAATACTATAGACTCCAAGAACTACATGAAGTGATGCTAGAAAATATTATTATAATAATAATTTTATGTCCATTAAAAACTTATTTTGTGCTTTAGGGGATGAATAATTTAATAGAATTTATACATGTAAATCTACTTATGAAAATTGGGAAACATTATCTATTTCACATGAGGGAACCTCTTGTGTTAAAGAAATGCGACTCAATACCTATAATATTAATTATGATAACATTAAGATGTAGCCTGATGGACCCATTTCTGATATGTATCTCAGGTTTAATGAAATAGTCAATACAATGAGCTCCACTAGAAATCTAGTGAACTCCAAAGAACAAATAATGTGGCTACTCTGATGTCTACCTTGAATATGGAGAGGAACCTCAGAATCAATCAGAGGATCCCATGATATTAGTATGTTTGAAATAAAGGAGATGATAGGTAAATTGATGATGTTTGAGGAAGAGTTAAAGGTAAACAAAGAGGAAGATGATGAAATGAAGAAAAATCCAATGGATTTCAAAACCACTACTTCCAAAACTGAACAAAAAGAAATAATACATAATCATTTTGATAGTAAAAGTAATGATGAATCACTATCTAATAGTGACGAGGAAATGGCCCAATTAGCTAGAAAGTTTAATAAGTTATATATAAGGAATAAATTATTCATGAAGCCTAGATTTAAAGGAAAGTATGATCAGAAGGGAAATTGGATTAAGGACTAGAAAAAGAACGAGAACCCAAATGATATTTTCTCCTGTGAATGTAAGAAGATGTGACAAGGAATGACCAGCTACCCTAAGATATAGTGTAAAATTATTTACGAGGACAAAGATGTAATGTAAAAAAAGGCAATGAATGCAACATAGAGTGCTTCTGAGGACAACGTAAGTGGCTTCGAATATTCACATGATGAAAAGGTGATAAGGGAAATATGTGATTCATTAAAAACAAATATGAGGTGAACCTGGAGTCTCTTGTACAAAATTATAATTATTATAGAGATTAATGTGATTATGAAAGTATGAATTTTGATGAAAAGATTGAATACTGAGAAATGATTGAAGATACATGGAATGAATTAAAATGTAAATAAAAATCTCAAAAAAATATTATTCTCTAAATTCTAATTTCATATATGATCTTATTATAGAAATGGAAAATAATTCTTAGTTACTTAAAGATATCAATGAGCATAAATTATCTAATGAGGAATTTAAAAGGACATAAAAAAATTCAACAATGGAATGAATACTCTAACATAGATGCTTGGTAAAAAAGTTACTTCTATTACTAATTATGGTATAGGATAACAACCTGGATAGAGGATATTTCCTAAAACACATTTTATATATTTTTTTGAAAATCTGTTTTCATACCCAGAAGTGCAAAATCTAATAGTTATAGCTCTGGGAAGTCATTCATTGCTTCTAATTTTTTTCAACTAAGCAACGTTTAATTTTACAATACATTATAAAATGTGTATATTAATCCCATGAAGTGGGTATCAGTTCTCAAAGATCTTATTACTAATGTTAATGGACTCAAAAAAAAATTAGGTACCATATTTGTCTCTTACTTACTTATTTTATGGGAAAGATATTTGAAGAGATCCTATAGAAGTATATGGTACTTAGAAAGTATATATTCAAGACCCATGATAGGAGATTTCTCATCTTGAAAAGTATGATAAATATTGATGGTGGAAATATCACTTTTGGTGATAATGCTAAAAGAAAAATAACTGGCCTTTTCCAAATTGGTAACTCTATCTCAGTTTTAATTTCTAAATAAATTTTTTTGGTGGATAAAAATATTATCTTCTTAGCATATCAAAATTATATGATTATGATTTTCATGTTAAATTTCAAAATGATTCTTTGAATATTTTGAATTCTAAAAACAAGTTAGTATTTTCTGCTTTTTGAAATGAAAATGTTTATGCTTCAAAATCAGATTCTTTAGTCTCTCCAAATGTCTCATGCTTATATAATTTTCACAAAGAGTCTTGGATTTATTATAGAATACTAGGACCTTATAATATAATATCTATTTGAAATATTACTTATAAATTCTTGGTCAAGGATCTACCCAAACTTTGGTTTCTAAATGACATAGTCTGCAATCCTTATCAAAAGGGTAAACAACACAAAATCTCTTTAAAACCAAAGAATGATATTTAAAATTCTCACCCTCTCATGTTGGTTCACATGGAATTTTTTGGACCATATAGAGTTTCAATTCATAATGGGATTCAATATGTGTATGTTCTTATAGATGACTCTTACAGATATATTTCAGCCTTTTTCTTAGCTCACAAAAAGTGAAGCTTGCTCTCATTTCCCCTAGTATTCTTGGACAATAGATAAATTATGTGGTATTAAAATTAAAACCATAAGAATTGACCATGATAGTGAGTTTTATAACTAATAGTTTGAATATTATTTCTCATAAAATGGCTATAGTCATAACTTCTCTTCTCCTAGGACCCCACTATACAATGAAGTTGTAGAAATAAGAAATAGAACCTTATAAGAAATAGCTAGAACCATGGTCAATGTTTAGAGACCCAAATATTGACGTACATAGATATTTCATTACTTTTTTGAAATACTTAATACATAACAAAAACATACACCAAAGGACCATAATAGTTTAGTGTCTTTTGAAACTCGGAACATAATCTTCTAATCGTGGTGAAAGATCTTCAACATCTCCCATAAAGATCTTCCCCTTTTTATTTTTTACCTAAAACCTTTCTTTATATCCCGGGGAAAAGAAAATATATAAAAGGTGAGATCAAATGCTCAGTAAGGGTAAGAATGGATAAAATAAAACAAATCATATACATTTGAACTTAAAAACATGAACATAATGTTTAAACATCAAAATCTTGAGAAATGACATAAAACATGGCAGTACGTAAGGAATATATCATAATGGAACACCAATCATGATAAGGCGAAGAGCTATGGTGCTAGTCCCAGGGCACTCCCTTTCCAATGATTCCTTTGCTCATCTGGAATGCTCGGGGTCTTGGAGCCCGGGTCAAGTTGGACTTTCTTACCTCAGTAATCTCCAGGCACAAAGTAGCGGTGGTAGCAGTCCTTGAGCATAAACAACAACCCAATAGAATTGGGGAGTTCTCCAAAAGGCTTCGGATGCATGGAAGCACGCAGGATGAGCTGGTTAATAGCCATATTTGGATCTTTTGGCACAGGAGGTGCAATGTTGTCCTAATTCAAGTGGGGGATCAGTTCCTCACTGTTAAGGTAACTCTTGGCCCCGTTCCTGTTTATGTTTCCTTTGTGTATGGAGGTTGCAACAGGCACTCTCGAGAAGCCTTATGGAGAGAGTTAATCTTGTTTGATCCTAGCCTTGTGCCTTGGATTGTGGGGGGAGACTTTAATGTAGTGGCTGCTCCTGACGAACGGCAGGGTAGAGGCCCCTTCCCAAGGAAATCTAGTCTTGATTTCATTCGTTTCATGGCTGGCAAGGGCCTCTAGGACCTAGGCTTTGTGGGGGACAAGTTCATGTGGAGTAATAATCAGCGGGGATCATGTCGGTCGTGGGGGCGTCTGGATCGCTGCCTGGCTAACATCCATGCTATCTCGGTCTTCTCGACCACTAAGGTGACTCATCTGGTTCGAGGAATCTCAGACCACTCACCTCTCCTTGTGTCGCTTGACTCCTCACCTCGGCCTCTAGAGCAGTTCAGATTCAGTCAGTACTGGGTGGACAAACCAGGTTACCATGACCTAGTTGGTGTAGTTTGGGCCACTCCTTTGCAAGGTAACAAATGGATCATTTTGTACAGTAAACTGAGGAGGCTTAAACTCAAGCTCCAATCATGGGTGACAGACCTGGCTCCCTCCGAAGAGGTTGTTACTTCTGTTATGCAAGAAGTGGAGAGTCTTGAGCTTGGTCTCGAGGTGGAGTGGGATGAGAAGTCCTATGTGGCTCTTGCAGAGAAGAATGGAATTTTGGCTGATCTACTTTTGAAACAGGAGGGGCTGGCTAGGGAGAGGGCCTGAATCAAATGGCTTAAAGAAGGATATAGGAACATAGCGTTTTTCACACGTGCATCAAGGAGAGGGGGAAGCTTGTCAAACAAAACATCCAACTGGAGGACGGTTCCTTCACGGAGGACAGAGACACGATTGGAGGCATGGCTAATTCCTTCTTCCAAGAGCTTTTGGCTGGTCCTAATGAACTATTAGCTACGGGTTATCCTTCGGAACCTTCTGACATTTTTGTTGTGATTCCTACCTATGTGTCCGGCCAAACCAATGAATGTGTGGGGGCTGTGCCTGGCGAGTCGGAGATCAAAGAAGCTCTCATACATTTGAACCTGGAGAGCGCGGCGGGTCCTGATGGTTTTCCTGCTTCGTTTTACAGGTCCTCCTGGGTCTAAGTGAAAGAGGACTTGATTGATGCTATAAAAGATTTCTTTAGGGGAGGGAGATTACCCAGAATTGCTTGTGCCACCACTCTCGTTCTGCTTCCCAAGTCCAAAAACCCCTCATCGATCTCACACTACCGTCCGATGAGTATGTGTAATGTGCCATACAAGATCTTGTCTAGAATTATTAACTTGAGGATGGATATGCATATCCCTCACTGCATTTCCTTGGAACAACATGGGTTCATTAAAGGTCGCTCGATCCAGGAGGCCATTGCTCTAACTCAGGAGATGCTCAGTGATATCAACTTAAATACTAGAGGGTTTAACATAGTCATTAAACTTGACATGAGAAAGGCCTATGATTGGGTGGAATGGAGCTTCATTAATAGAGTTCTCTCAGGAATGGGTCTCAACTCTTGGAATATTGATCTCTTCTTCCGTTGCTTCATCTCTTCGTGGTTATATGTGTCCTTTATGGGTAAATCGTATGGGTTCTTCATGTCTACTCGAGGCCTCAGTCAAGGGGACCCCATCTCTCCATCTCTGTTCATTCTCATTCAGGACGTCCTGAGTCACCTCATCCAGAGAAGCATCATCAATGGAGGTATCATTCCATATTGGCATCGTCTGAAGGCCCCGATAATCTCACATCTTATGTTCGCGGATGATACCATCCTTTTTATGAACACTAAGACTAAGTCCATTCATAGAATTAACAAAGTTCTTGATGTTTATTGTCGATGGAGTGGTCAGTAGATCAATAAGGGTAAGAGTGTCTTCTACATCTTCAATAAGTGCTCCGCAGAGAGAGTGGAGGTTGTCAGCAGCTTGATTGGCATTCATAGGGGGGTTTTTCCTATGATTTACCTTGGTGATCCCATATCACCGGGAAGGCTTCGAATCTGCGACTTTGATGACTTACGTATCAGGATCTCAGATAAGGTTCTGAACTGGAAAAATAAATTCCTGTCATTCGGTGGAAGAATCGCCCTGCTGAATAGTGTGATGCTGGCCTCTCTAATATATGGTTTATCATCCAACAAAGTCCCTAAGGGGGTGATCAAATCCATTGACGGGATCCTTGAAAATTTCCTTTGGGATCCAGCTTCGGAGGGCAAGAAACACTGGGTGGCGTGGGGTAAATTGGCGAGGCCTGTGAGGGAGGGAGGGATTAATGTGCACAACTTAGAGGCCACACTTTACTGCATGAATGTGAGGCTCTCTTGGAGTGTTTTGGAGTGTCGTACGCTCTGGGGGACCACCATGCAAGCATATGCCTCGGACTACAGGGGTTTGGTGGAGCAGAACAAAGCATCCCTCTGGTCTTTGGTTGCCCCCATTGTTGAGAAGCTTCAACCCTTCGCTCGGTGGATTGTTGGTAATGGAGATCTCTCCTTTTGGCACCAAGAATGGAGCAGTGCAGTGCTAGGGTTTCCTGGATGTCCGATCATAGACATTTCGTACAGGGATGCTAGTGTTTTCCCGGAGTTCATCAACTCAGTTCTAGATGATAATCAGCTTGAGTGTTTCAATCTCATTGAGATTAATACAAAGATCGATAAATGTGTCTTCACTGCTTCCTCCATGGGACGGTTCTCCTTGAAGGACTTCCGCCGCATTGCTTTTGAGCCAGGTTAGGCAGGGAGCTGGGATGAGGTCGTCTGGGTGAAGGAAATTCTGACTAAGCTCAATTTTCTAACTTGGAGGATTCGAAACAGAGCACTTCCGACAGACGAGAATTTCAGGAGGTGCGGCATCCAGCTTGCGTCTAAATGTGTTTTCTGTAACGTGCATAGAGAGGAGAGCACTTCACACCTGTTATTTGGCAGTGTTTGGGCGGCTGAGGTCTGGAAGTCTCTTGGCGAGTTCTCTGAAACCCTTTCTTCGAACGAGTCCTTATCCTCATTTCTTGTTAAGTGGTATCATGGCTCAGAGGGTGGGGGACCTAAGAGAGTTGCTCATTCAGTTTTGCTGAATGTGGGGTGTTGGTGTCTTTGGCAGGTGAGGAACAGAGCAAAGTATGAGGGTGTGGCTGTCTCCGCTGCAGTTATTATTGTCTAGGCAAAAAATCGGTTACTAGAGCTGTACAAGGCGGTGGGACATTGGAGGGCAGATCCTTCCTTTCACCGGTTTCATTCCAGTTCCATTGAGGATTGTACCTCTAGTAACAGGAAGGGCAGTTGGGTCTGCTGGCGACCTCCCTTGGGTGGCTTGAAGCTCAATACGGATGGCTCTTGTGTCCAGGGATGCATTCGTGGAGGAGGTGTGGTGAGGGATAGTAAAGGATCATTTTTCTTAGCGTTTTCAGCCAGCCTGGGCCATGGATCTTCCCTTAAAGCGGAGGCATTTGAAATGCTTATGGGACTCAAACTTTGTAGGAAATAGGGGTTGGAGGTATCCGAAATTGAAACAGACTCCTTAATTGTCTATAAATCCTTGGCAGAGAATGGTGAAGTCCCCTGGTCGATATGCTATGTCATAAGGCAATGTAAAAGCATTATTAAGAACAAAATCCGAATTATTCACACATGGAAAGAGGGGAACAAGGTTGCTGACTACTTGGCCTCGGTGGTCCTTAATGGCATGGATAAGGTGTTTCTTCACTCTACTGCAAGTATTACTCCTAATGGGATTGACTTTATTAAAGGGAATGCATTAGGGATGCATCATTTTAGACCCCCATAGTTTCTTTTTTGGGCAGGGGCGGGGGTGGGAGAGGGGTTTCTGTGCTTCTCCTTTTTGTATTGTTCCTCCCTATCCCTTTATAAAATTACATGATGATGATCATAGCAAAGGGATTGCTGCCAAGACCATCTTAGTAGACAAAGTCCCTTTCTGAACCGAGTTCACTCCTCGTTCCAGTCCTGTATCACAGAATTGGATTAACTTTCCGTTCCATCCATGTCTATCTCCTGAGATATAAATCGTTACACAATGAATTGGAGGGAGATATAGGTCCCAACCATCCCATAATGAAATCATTCTTACTTGTTCAAAAAAATAAACTTAAAACATTCATCATAACCCAAAGAATAAAATGGGGTTCATAAACATCATCCCATCATAACATAAACCATATAAAAAAAGTTCATTATAATATAAGTAAAACCACATAAATCATAGAGACATTATACTTGAAACAAACACATATGAAATAATGTTATCTTAGATGGAAAATGGTTTTGATAAAACACTTGAAATGAATTCTTGAGGAAAATATCCTTTCTTTTTCATAATAAATTTTTTTTCACAAAATTACATAGAATCTTAAAAGAAAAGTATTTTGTTGAAAATAGTCATAAAATTTAGTAGAGGAAACATAATATAAATAAGAGGTTATGAAACCGTAAAAATCCATTCATCCAGTATAAGTTAAAAATAACATTCTTCGCGTACATTTGTCAGAAAAGTCAAAAATTACCTCTTATGGTAATGAAAAGAATGATTCCTTACATACCGTGTAGTAAAAGTAAAAAATGGGTAAAAAAAGTCAATAAAAATTCATGAAACCATTTTTAGAAAATAGGTACATGGATAATAATTATAACCCCAGTAAATACTTATGAATAAACAATCTCGGATAAAAACGAGATTGGAAAAGTTATCCCTTACAAAGATCTTTTTGTAAATAAAATAGATCACTTATGTGTATTAACTATAAGGTCACAAATAGAAAGCATAAATACATGATATGAAATAAAAATTCATTTCTCACATAATCAAATAACAACATAATCAGAAAGATAAGATCAACCGAAATAACGAAAATTGGGTTAAGTAGTTCCCTTACCTTGTGACCGACTTGACTTGATCATTATTTAATCTCCTAAATAATAAACCAAACATAATTTCTACTTGCTTAAGAACCTTTTTCAAGTTTATTATTACTTTTATATCACTTATTACCATTTTATAAACATTATGTAACCATTTATGTTAATAACGTTCGTTTTGTCGATATTTGGTACTTGAGTCAAAAATGGACTTCTTATAATTTCATGTTGTTCATGTGGACAAAGGTTTATTATATCCAGAATTATATTCATGATTTAAATATCATATATATCATATATATCCATATTATACATGTATTTATAATAGTACATAACATATGGATGTGAGAAATGAAATGCACCGTTCATGGAGACGGTAAGCCGTACGTACGCATGAACGCTACTTTCATTTCTATTTCTTATTTTAATGGAATTAAAAAATAATTATAAATAGGTATATTATAATTCCAGTATAATATAATATTTAATATCATTAAATCTATCCTTTATACCTACCACATAAGGAATTAACGAATCACATCTCTTTGAGGGGTCCATAGTCCGCACTTCCTCAAATGAGATTATTGTATTTACCAACTATGGAAACCATATAGTATTGATATAATTGGGAATTAAATAAGCAAAAGAAAATCATAAACATAATATATATCATATATAAATATGGTACCATCATAACGGCTACCATGAGAGGCGGTAGGAGAAAATCGAACAATCATCGTTTCGTGAGGCGTTAGTTTGTCATCCACAGAAACATTATGTTCTTCATGAATTAGATGGAGGTGTGTGTACGTGTAGTTATAATACTTATAATGACAACATCCTTGTATATTGAGAATACTGGTTTTGTTACAAAAGAAAGTATTAAAAGAGTTTAGGGGCTGTAGAAGTAGAATAAAAGAAAACAACTTAAGAGAAACTGTTACCTTTAATTTGGGTAACTTCCTTTGTTTGAACCAAAAGGACTTCTTTAAGTGACTTATGCCTAAGTTATGGATTCTAGGGGGAGGAGTGGGATGTAGGGAGATTAATTCGGCAGTGTTTGGATGGGACTAATGGCTTGAGAGGTGTGAGGAATTGCATAGAAATGGTCTCCTTTTATAAGGGAGAGGAGGGGCCCTTTAGGAAAGAGTGAAAATATTATTTTATAATATAATGATATACAGTTTATAATGGTCCAAAAATCATTATAGTAGAATATAATATGACTCATGGTCGAGATATAATCATCCAATCAGAATTGGACATGTTTTGGATAATATTTTATTCATTAAAATCTTATTTATTTAAATCAATTATTAATATGGTAAATACTGCATCATTATTGTGTCATAAATAATTTAATTTATTTGATATCTAAAAATTATAAAACAAATACCAGAATTTCAAAAATCTTTTTATATTTCCAATTAATATTTATAGTCGAAAAGATAATTTATATATCCCCTTATAAAAATTAATTACTAAAAGATATTTGTTAATGTCAATTTTGTCTTTACATTAAATTAATTAATCCAAATTGTCATTATCCCTCCCATGTGGCTCAATGGGGTCCCAAAAATTGACCCAAGGATGCCCATGGTCAGAAAATACTCATCCAATAAGTTTAGGACAAGTGTAAAGGTAATTTGGAATTATTATAATATTCTTTTAACTATGAATTACCTTATTTACCTTTAACCTCAATAAATAAAAGTCAAAAGACACTATCCACCAAAAATTATTTTCATCTTATTGAACCAAATTTTAATTCTTGATAACAATAATGTATGTCATATTTTTGAAATTCAACTCACAAAAGTGGTAAAAGTTCATTTAAATGAAAGATTCAGTTTTTTTTACTACCACTAAGTGGTTTCACTATTCATCAAAAATTGTCGTTTTTCAGAAAAATACCAAACATTCAGCCTAAGCTATATTTGATATTCCTAATTAAAAAATGATGTCAATTTTTCCAAATTCAAAAAATATAAGTGGCATTAATTAATTTTAAAATTAACTCTCGTTATCAAATCAAATAGCGTGTTTTTAAGAAACAATAACTATGAAAAGATCGACACTAATTTATGTCCAATTTCAAATTGAAATTAATTACAATGACCAAAATTGGATTAAATGGTAAAAATATATTCTAATTACACTTTAAAACCAACTAAAAATATAATATAACCATAAAAATTATTTCGATGAAAAAATTTGTTTTTAATTAAAATATAGCGTGTTTTTACTATTCATTAAAATATGAAAGTTATCAGAATAATATGAAAAATTAATCCAAATTAAATTTTTATATCCTTATTACAAGTAAGAATTTTATTTTGTCAAATTTAACTTATAAAAATGTCAAAAAGTAGATTTAATGTGGGTGCGCCATCAAAAGGCAGCAAAACTGCATTTTTTGGAAAATACTTATTTTACCCAAAAAATTTATTTTGTTCTCATACCATGTTCTAGGAAATATGTAAGATGAATAATAATGTTATAAAATTAAAAATGTAGTTAATACTATTCATAATTTCTAGTCCATAATAATATTATTACAATATATCATTGTTTAATGAAACCCGGTATTGCGTACTACGCACGCTATCGAGGAAGGTCGTGATTGCGTGTAATGCAAGACAAGTCAAAGTTGCATGTTGTGAAAGACTCATACATTGTTTCATATAACCTAATCCAACAATATTTCATTTATAAATTGAATATATATATATATACACACTCAACGTTGCGTAGAATGACTACTATCAAACGAACTTGAAATTGCGTGTAACACAATCCAAGAATAGTGTTTCATATATTTCAAGCTAATACGGTGTTGCGTATAGAGCAAGATAATCTTGGGGTACCATACAACAGAAGATATGAATGAAATTAAAAAGAATATATCTCATAAAATCTCGGGGTGTTACATTCTACCCCCCTTAAAATTAATTTCACCCTCGAAATTTTTCGGGGTTATAAATGGTTTATTACGTGAGAGTTTCTTTCATATAAACCCACATTTTAAAAAGGAATACTAAAACTTCATTTTAAAAAGTGATGTATGAAACATAAAAGTTACCCAAATTAACTCATCACTAGGTTACCATGTAGGAGAACATAGGTGAAAATATGGATATGGAAGAGAAATCTAAATATCATGTTCTGATGGAGAGTGGTAGAGAACATGGATATGAAAAAGCCAACAATCACAAAGCCATAAATTTGTGATGATCTAAGGTACTATATGATTAATCGGATATGGGTGCACTAGGACAACATTTTTGGTTTTGAAGATCATTTCCCTAAAGTTGACGAATTAAAAGAAATACTTACATGATTTTGTTTCAATCTCACTATTGTTTGTTCCATGAACAATTTCCACTTCATATCTTAAAGAAATAAATTTGAATATGTTATTCATGAAGTGTTAGCAGATCATGTGATAGAATGATGGGTCATTCCATCTGTCTCAAACAAAAGGTTAACAAAAGTTAATAAATATACATAACTCGATTAATCGTATATGGTTCCTAAAATGGACTTAAACATCATATCTAATTCCACATAATAAATTAAAACTAATTTATACTAACTAGGGACTTACTGTAGGCTAGTGGTAGGTGATAAAGGCCTTTCACACTTCATTTGTGGGTTCGATTCCGGAAGCCTTGTCTGACGCGACGGGTTGTCGCCCGTCCTGAAGGTTTTCCTTTTTCTAAAACTACATTATTATAACATTCCATCAATAATATCGAAAACAGTTCTAGCCTTAAACAATACTAAGTTATGTCCATCATAATCCATTTCAAATATTTAGGCTTATCCAAAATACGTATGTCCAATATCATAGTATAAAGAAAACAATTTTGAGAAATGTCATCTACCGAGCATGTGAATACCATCTTTTATCACCCATATATCATAAGATAAAACTTCTTGGTCACATTAAAAACATGTGAATACCTTAATCATGTATTGTATTGAAAAATTAATATACATTGACCCTTAGTGAAAACATGAATGCTGTCAAAATTTAACACTTTCCACGTAGAAAAATCCTAAAATTTCTATATACTCAATCCATGATATCACTTTGTCCTTATATCAATCATGAGCTCATGAATACTACCAAAAATATTATTTTCTCCTTATATCTTAATTATGTGCATATAATCTTCTTTTCAAAAATATTTCAAACACTTTTCATGTTTACCTGTACCATATAATTATTGAAAACCAGAATTAACCAATACATAGATATTCTAATATTTCATTAAAGTACCTCAACAACATTATTCTTGAATACCAATACATAAACACTTCAATCCATCCTCTTAAATTATTTTCATATAATTCATCCATCCTTGATTTAGAATTAACCTCTTAGGTCCGAGCATTGAGTTGGGTAATGACCGTGTTCTCCACAAACAAGACATTGAACTCCATGACAGTCTGTCACTCTGTGACCCTTTTCTCCACATAGATAACATCTTCCCCTCCATTTGAGATATTCATCAAGGTTCTTATTGCCTTTTTATAAATCCCAATCTTCCCTTCTCTATGATCCTCACCATGCGAACATGCATAAAATTCCATCTTCCTCTTATTTGATGACTTAGGAATACAACTAAACATTACCTTGTTAATCATATATTGAGATGACTGATTCAGAATAATCACAATATCTTTCTCTCTAGGTATTACACAATTTCGTTGCTCATGATCACCAATTTTTCCATTGGAATCAATGTTAACTAAATTACTTCTCATTCCCTCCATTGACTAATACAAGAAATCATAGTGTAAGAAACAATTAAAATAACGCGGAACCACATAATCATAAAAAGTCACTTATGGGATGTCTAAATTATCACACATTCTTTAATACATGATACCCTAGGTTCACCCTAGGTTATTCATGATTATCAACATAATTCTAGGACTGTAACCTATAGTTATACTAATCCTTAGGGACATCCCTAGACATACCTTAAAAATATATCTAAGGATCTCACTAAAGATTTTACATCCTAGTTTCAAAAGGTTAACTCAACCTTTCCTTTGATACCAACTGTAGAGACCCAAATATTGACGTACATAGACATTTCATTACATTTGTGGAATAGTTAATACATAACAAAAATAGACACCAAAGGACCGTAATAGTTTAGTGTCTTTGGAAACTTAGAACATAATCTTCTAATCGTGCTAAAAGATCTTCAACATCTCCCATAAAGATCTTCCCCTTTTGTTTTCTTACCTAAAACCTTTCTTTATATCTTGGGGAAAAGAAAACATATAAAGGGTGATATCAAATGGTCAATAAGGGTAATAATGGATAAAATAAAACAAATCATATACATTTGAACATAAAAACATGAACATAATGTTTAAACATCAAAATCTTGAGCAGTGACATAAAACATGGAAGTACGTAAGGAATAGATCATAATGGAACATCAATCATGATAAAATAGCTTGGAAATAAAACATGTAATTGTGGAAAAACATTAATCACATGATATGATTTCCATAGTAGCCAAGGCATTGCTTCCAAGACCATCTTAGTGGAAAAAGTCCCTTACTGAATTGAGTTCACTCCTCGTTCCAGTCCTGTATCACTGAACTTGATTAACTTGCCATTCCAGCCATGTCTATCTCATGAGATATAAATCTTTACCCAAATCATTGGAGGGAGATATAGGTCCCACCCATCTCATAATGAAATCATTCTTACTTGTTCCACAAAATAAACTTAAAACATTCATTATAAACCAAAGAATAAAATGGGTTTCATAAACATCATCCCATCATAACATAAACTATATAAAAAATGATATAATTTCGTCATAATAGAAGTAAAACCACGTAAATCATAGAGACAATATACTTGAAACATACACATATGAAATAATGTCATCTTATATGGAAAATGGTTTTGATAAAACACTTGAAATGAATTCTTGAGGAAAATATCCTTTCTTCTTCAAAATAATTTTCTTTTCACAAAATGCCATGAAATCTTAAAAGAAAATTATTTTGTTGATAATACTCATATACGTTTTTAGAGGAAACCTCATTGAAATAAGTCGTTATGAAACCGTAAAAATCAATTCACACCGTATAAGTTAAAAATAACATTCTTCTCGTAATTTTGTCCGAAAAGTCAAAAAGTACCTCGTATGGTAATAAAAAGAAAGATTCCTTATGTACCATGTAGTAAAAGTCAAAAATGGGTAAAAAAGACTTTAAAAATACATGAAACCATTTTTAGAAAATAGGTACATGGATAGTAAATATAACCCCAGTAAATACTTATGAATAAATAATCTCAGATAAAAACGAGATTGGAAAAGTTATCCCTTACAAAGATCTTTTTGAAAATAAAATAGATCACTTATCTGTATTCACTATAAGTTCACAAATAAAAATCACAAATACATGATATGATATAAAAATTTATTTCTCACATAATCAAAGAACGACATAAGCAGAAAGAGAAGATCAACCCAAAGAATGGAAATTGCGTTAAGAAGTTCCCTTACCTTGTGTCCGAATTGACTCGATCGTTCTTTAATCTCCTGAATGATAAAGCAAAGTTAATTTATACTTTCTTAAGAACATTTTTCATGTTTATTATTCCTTTTATATCACTTATTACCATGTTATAAACATTATGTACCATTTATGTTAATAACGTTCATTTTGTCGATATTTGGTACTTGAGTCAAAAATGGACTTCTTATAATTATATGTTTTTCATGTGGTCAAAGATTTATTATATCCAGAATGATATTCATGATTTATATATCATATATATCATATAGATCAATCATATACATCTATTTATAATAGAACATGACATATGGAGTTAAGAAATGAAATGCACCGTTCATGGAGACAATAAGCCATACGTACGCATGAACATTACATTCATTTCTATTTCTTATTTTAATGGAATTAAAACATAATGATACATAGGTATATTATAATTACAGTATAATATCATATATAATATCCTTAACTCTATCCTTTATACATCCCACATAAGGAATTAACGAATCACATCACTTTGAGTGGGTGGTAGTCCGCACTTCCTCAAATGAGATTATCATATTTACCAACTATGGAAACCAAAAAGTCTTGATATAATTGGGAATTAAATAATCATAAGGAAATAATAAACAAAATATATATCATATATAAATACAGTTCCATCATAATGTCCACCATGAGAGGCGGTAGGAAAAAATCAAACAATCATCGTTTCGCGAGGCGTTAGTTTGTCATCCACAGAAACATTATGTTTTCATCCATTAGATGGAGGTGTGTGTAAGTGTAGTTATAATAATTCTCATAAAAATACTAGTATATGTAGGATACTAGGTTTTTTACAAAACAAAGGATTAAAAAGTTTTTAGGGGTTGTAGAAGTAGAATAAAAGAAAACTACTTAAGAGAAACTGTTACCTTTAATTTGGGTAACTTCTTTTGGTTAGAACCCAAAGGACTTCTTGAAGTGCCTTCTGCCTAAGGTAAGGCTTCTAGGGGGAGGATAGGGATGTAGGGAGCTTAATTGGGAAGAGGTTGGACAAGCAAAATGGCTTGAGAAGTGTGAGGAATTGGATAGAAATGGTCTCCTTTTATAAGGGAGAGGAGGGGCTCTTTAGGAAAGAGTGAAAATATTATTTTATAATATAATGATATTCAGTTTCTAATGGTCCAAAAATAATTATAGTCGAAGATAAGATGACTCATGGTCAAGATATAATCATCCAATCAGAATTGGACATGTTTTGGATAATATTTTAATCATTATAATCTTATTTATTTATATCATTTATTAATGAGGTAAATACTGCATCATTATTGTGTCATAAATAATATAATTCAATTGATGTCTAAAAATTATAAAAAAATACCAACATGTAGGAAATATTTTTATATTTCCAATGAATATTGATATTCTAAATGATAATTTATATGCCCCTTATAAAAATTAATTACTAAAAGATTTTTTTTAATGTCAATTTTGTCTTTACATTAAATTAATTAATCCAAATTGTCATTATCACTCCCAAGTGGCTCAATGGGGTCCCCAAACATGAACCAAGGAATAACATGGTCGGCCACTACTCATATAATAAATTTAGGACAAGTGTTATGGTAATTTGGAATTATTATAATATTCTTTTAACCATGAATTACCTTATTTACCTTTAACCGCAGTAAATAAAAGTCAAAAGTTATTATTCACGAAAAAATATTTTCATCTTATTGAACCAAATTTTACTTCTTGATAACAACCATGTATATCGGATTTTTTAAATTCAATTCACAGAAGTGGTAAAATTTCATTTAAATGAAATATTCAGTTTTTTTAACTACCACTAAGTGGTTTCACTATTCATAAAAAATTGAAGTTTTTCAGAAAAATACCAAAAATTCAGCCTAAGCTATATTTGATATTCCAAATTCAAAAATGATGTCCATTTCTTCAAATTAAAAACATATAAGTGATATTAATTAATTTTAAAATTAATTCCTGTTATCAAAACAAATATCGAGTTTTTAAGAAACAATAACTATCAAAAGATCAACACTTGTTTATGTCCAATTTCAAAGTGAAATTAATTACACTAACCATCATTGGATTAAATGGTAAAAATATATTCTAATTACACTTTAAAACCAATTAAAAATATAATCTAACCATAAAAATTATTGCGATGAAAAAAGTTGTTTTTAATTAAAATATAGCGTGTTTTTACTATTCATTAAAATATGAATGTTATCAGAATAATAAGAAAAATTTATCCAAATTAAACATTTATATACTTATTAAAAGGAAGAATTTTATTTTGACATATTTAACTTATAGAAATGTCAAAAACTATATTTAATGTGGGTGCGCCATCAAAAGGTGGCAAAACTCCATTTTTTGAAAAATACTTATTTTACTCGAAAAATTTATTTTGTTCTCATACAATGATCTAGAAAATGTGTAAGATGAATTATAATGTTATAAAATTAAATGTGTAGTTAATACTATTCATAACGGATAGTCCATAATAATATTATAACAATATATCATTGTTTAATGAAACCTGGTATTGCGTACTACACACGCTATCGCGGAAGGTCGTGATTGTGTGTAATGTAAGCCAAGTCAAAGTTGCGTGTTGTGAAAGACTCCTCTATTGTTTCATATAACAAAATCCAACAATATTTCATTTATATATAGAATATATATATATATATATACTCAATGTTTCATAGAATGACTACTATCAAATGAACATGAAAATGTGTGTAACACAATCCAAGAATAGTGTTGCGTATACTGCAAGATAATACGGTGTTGCGTATAGCACAAGATAATCTTGGTGTAGCGTACAACAGAAGATATGAAAGAAATTAAAAATAATATTTCTCATAAAATCTTGGGGTGTTACACAATGAATACGACCTACCTCTATAATTTTTGGCTAAATCTATCAATATAGATTTTTATAATATAAATAGAGTCTTAATCAAAACGATTTATAAGAAAAATCTCTATAAGTCATGGAAAAAAAGAAAACCCAAAGTTAATTACTTCAATGTTTTTTGGTTCCAATGATTATAATCTCAATACTAAGGAAAACCATTAGAAATTTGCATCCAAAATGATGAATAAATTTCCCTAGTTTAATCAATCTCTAGAAAAGAATATTGAGTCTTTAATAAAAGAACCAAATGCATGGAAGAATCTATACATGTCAAATTTGAGGAAACAGATCAACATGAAACTAAAACCTCCCTAAAAACCCATGAGTATGTTGTGTCAAATATGGACACAACTGCATAATCTTTTGATACTGATGCTAAGAAATCTATAAAATCAGCCAATTCTATAAATTATCCACATTATTTTCATGATGAACCCAAACATATTGAAGAAGATTAAATCACTAGCCTTTCTTTTTCTAGATCTGTTAGAACCATTACTAACCATCCTTTAGATTCTATAGTTAGATTATTAGATAAAGGAACTTATACTAGATTTTCCTTTAGAGTTTAGGTTGAATATAAATATTTCTTGTCACAGCATGAGCCTAAGAACATCAATGTGGAAATCAATAATGAATTTTGGGTGATGGCTTTACAGGAAGAGTTAAATCATTTCTAAATAAATAAATCATAGAAACTAGTGGATAGACCTAAAGAGACCATGACCATAGTCAATAAATGGGATTTTAGGAATAAAGTACATGAAGATGGTAATATTTTAAAAAATAAATCTAGATTTGTTACCCAAGGTTGTAGTCAAGAATAAGGTATTGATTATGAGGAAACATTTGCACCAATTTCGATACATGAAGCCATTATAACCTTTTTAACATATTCAGCACATCTAAATCTCAAACTATATCAAATCAATGTTAAAAGTGAATTTATAAATGGGTATATAGTTGAGGATGTTTTTGGTGAACAACCCCTTTTTTTTACAAACTGTCATTTTCCAAGTCTTGTTTTTAAATTTAAAAAAGCTTTATAAGTTTTAATTTCTTTTTCAAGAGCTTGGCATGATAGACTAACTAGTTTTATTAATCTGTGAAATTACATTATCCATCACATATGTGACGTGATCAATACAACATTAAAGTAAAATTTTATTTTAAATTCATTATTTATCACTACTATTCTTCTCGAAAATGGTACTATTGGTAAGAATTAATAATTGGTTAATGATTATGATTTTTTATATAAAAGGATACATGAGTATGGATGAAAATTGGTTGGAATCCATGGAAGACAGAATGGGTTGAATATAATGATAGACTATATGTGGATTTTAATTCTATTAAGAACCCTTCAAGAGCTAAGAATTTCACTAAACATGGTTTCAAGTCATATGGGATTGTAAAATAATAAGATGAAGGAATAGATGTTGACATACATGAAGAAGAATAAGATGCTGATGAAGGTGATGTAATTATTGAATAATCTCAGGACCCTTTTCAAAAAGTTCCCTCTAAAGAATCTCCTCCCTCTAATGGAAATGAAGATGCTAGAAAAGGAAGTGAAGATGTTGATAAAATTAATAATGTTGAAGAATAAGATATCCAATAGAAGAACATGTTGCTACTGAGAAACATATATAAGGAGAATCTGATGAAAAGAAGTGATTTTATATACAGAAGAAATAGTGGAGAAATATTTTCAATTAGCTAGAGATGTTCCTAAATCTGATAGATATGAGGGTGTGGAAACTGGTTAGGAGATTGAGTCTCTTTGTCCTACAAGGGATGCATCTATTGGGGGAGAGTAAAACCCCATATTGGAAAGGATTGAAGTGCCAAACCCTTTGGAATCATGTTTTGTTGACACCTAGTAAAATTTTCTAAGGTATTTTTATAATAATGATTCTCAAGGAATAATAGTTTAGGGATTGGATCTTTGAACTATGTTTTAGCTGAAATATGTCTCTCCTATAGAAGTTTTATTTCCTAAAGAACTATAACCTATTTTATTTCCTTCTCTATAAACTAACCAATAAACTCCTAGTTCTGTAAATCCAAAGATTTTAAAGAGTTTAGAGATAATTTGTTGTTTAGTTTTGGGAAACCCATGAAGTACCATCATGCTCATGTAACAAATCCCAGTGAAATGGAATGATGCATTTCTTATGAAGAAATTTTTATGGAAAATCCAACCCAACATGCTTCATGATATTCAAGAAATCTAGATTGAGAACATGCAGTTGAGTGACGAGGTAAAATATTTAAAATCAGTGGTTGAGGAATTGAAGAATGAAAAGGAAGTTGTTCAATCCCCTTTAACTCATCTCAGTGAGAATGATTCTAATATGATCCCAAACAAGGTTGTATCTATGATTCAACCAATAATGATTTATATGTATGAAATGGTTATTGAGAACCACACGAAAATAGAAAACAAAATGTAAGGCCTTGTCTCTAGAATCAATAATCTACAACAAAATATAAAGTATGTTTACGGCCTATTCTAAATCAACTTAAAGCTCTCACATCAGCTATTTCTTCTCCATATACTTCTATTCAGAAATATCAACCCTTTTATAAGGAAATGGTTAGATATGTAACTATAAAAAAGTTTTAGTCGTCTATTAAAGGTTTTCATAACTAAAGTCTTGATAATGTTGTTATGAATTATGACCATGTTCTTGACCTGGTACAAATTCAAAAAAAAAATTCCACGTATTCTCAAGAGGAATCCTTTATGGAATTTGATTTATACTTCACGAGGATATATTCCAAGCATGAATTGAAAAACCATTTCTATAATCTTGCAGAGAATTCAATTCTAACTCCAATAACTAAATATTTCAAGAATCAAGTACAAAAGAAACTTGAATTCACACTAACTCTAGAGAAATTCATGGAAAATAAATATGGCTTTGAAAAGTCCATTCATTATAGTGGTGAAATCATAAAATATTTTATCAATTTTTTGAATATTTATCTGTATGTTCATATAACAACCATCAATGATCCCGCAGTCGGTCCTTTGAGACCCGACATTATTCCTTTTACCAATCCTTATTCTTTGACTTATTTTACACCTATAACCACATCTGTCTCTTAGGATCTGAGCTAAATTAGACTTGTTATTATTGAAAATCCTTTTCCTATATCTTCCTCCAAACCAATTATTTTCTCTTCTATCATTGAAGGAGTGTCATTTCCTTCACTTATTACTACTTCTACTACCTTCACTACTACACCCTTTTCTTATACTCATGTTTTCTCTAACAAGAATAAAATGGGGGCAGTATAATATTATGAGAAGTGAATGATAGTTTTTATAGGGATTTTATGTATTCCCTTTTTTTATTTTAATTGTACTGAAACATATTATTCAATGGAATGTGTTATGATTTCTCTTATTAACTTTTTGGTTTATTTAGTGTTTGTTTCTCTTGTCTCTTATTCTCTTTTTGATAATCCCAAATGGGGATAAATAATAACTGGCTTAGGCATTTATGGGAAATTATCCTTTATGAGATAATAATATTCTCTAATACCTTAATATGATAAAAAATAATTTTATTTCTTTCATTGATGTATGGCTTGGAAATTCCATGATTTGTGATCATCAAAAAGGGGAAGACTGTTGGTCTCCTCTTGTTTTAATGCACAAAAATCATGCAAATGTTGTAAAACATAAAAATCTTGTAAATATTGTAAATTATGTTTAAATCTTGTAAACCATAATTACACTTGTGATATTATATTTTATTATAATTATGTTTAACCCTAATCTATTCTGTGAGTATTACCTCTTAAGACAACTGGAATATTTTTGACTAAGTATAAGACATCATTTATTAACCCAAACAGTCTCATCGTATATTCTAGATATCAAAAATGACTATAAAACCATTTCCTAGACATTGTAACCATGCTACCAGTTCCAAAATTTGCAAAGGACATAACACTGTTTCAATAACATCAGTTCTAGGACACTGTAACAAGACACCGTTCAAAATATTCTCAAAGGACAAGATATCGTAACCATGCTTTCAATTCCAGAAATAGCCAAGGAGCAAACATCATAACCATAATACCAATTCCAGATCTTGTGAAGAACATCCCTCTAGACTATGAAACCAATTCTGACTCACCGTGACTGGGGCACTGCTTCTATCTCACAACTAACATTGACATCATTCCATAAAAACTTCCCTTCCGTTTTCAATTAAATTTAAAAGATGATTCTAAAGGTCATATTTGAGTCATTTAATGACACTAACATAATTAATGATATTTTATTGACATGAAACATGAAAATACAAGGTATGAGGTGTGACTATCATGCTCCTTTTTGTCCATAACACAAACACTGAAATAATAAATAAAAGGCGGCACACGAGCTGAAAGAAGTTGTAGTTGAGGCTGAAAGAGACATTAGAGTAAACACACATGTATGAAAAAACGCATAGAAGAACACACCAAAAGATCTCATATTTTTCTAAATATATTGTTATGGAAAAAACATTAATCATTCTTGTAGCAGCAACTTAAAGAAGAGAAGAAGAGAAACTCGTTGAATTGAAAACTAGAACACAGAACTCATAACACTCTATTTATGAGTCTGCTTTCAAAAAAGGACATGAAAATAAAATCTAATACATCCAAGAAGTCCATTGTATCATAGAACAATACTTAGAGAATTTATAATCCCTTTTTATTATATTCTACTATATTTTGTAATATTTTATCAATTCGAGTAGTGCGTGTGTTTGTACTAAAACTACACACTATATCCTACACTGAACTAGGGGATACAAGATATCCTTACTCAAATATCTTTTTACACCTGATTTAACCCATGTATAACTATGGAAGTGGTCCTATGTGACCTATATGTTATATTTATCACATATAACTATGGTTGTGGTCTTTAGACCAAGACAATCTTCTGTACTATTGTGTGAACCATGATCTATTTTGTCGATCAATGATTTATATATATTTTCTTGGTGGACGGTGATCATTGAGTTGAGTGGATTAGGTTTCATCTTGAGACTGAACAACTTTTTTTTTAATCCTCTATGTTTTAAAATTTAGTTTAATCTATTTTTAACACATTTTTTTTGGAAAACTATGTTTCATATTGATTGTTAGTATTAGATAGTATTTACAACTATTTTGATTTAGTAAATATGTTTCAAAAGTTATTTATGTCTTTTAGGTTGATATAACAGAAAAGTAATCAATGTCTTCAGAAATTCATTGAATAGTCAAACTATTATAAATTTATTACTTTGATTAACCGGCCTGCTTCTTTTTAAATTAGGGGATCTTCAAATAATGTTTTTAACAAATTTTTTTATAGGAACTCAAATCACCCCTCTTGAGTGTCCTAAGCCGACCAAAAAAATCATTGGATATAATGAAAATTTTAATGAGTAACATGTATTATAACGCGATATAAAATAAATATAATTTTACACTAAGAGGATATAATTAATTTAAAGGAATAAATACCAGAGAAATGTTTTCATAAATGGAATTAATTGAGTTCATTCCTCTATTTTTGGTAGTTATAATATAGGTGGACTTTAATATATATAAAATGAATGTAAAGATGATATTATTAGAAAATGTTGATGAAGACTAATTCTATATTTATCAACCACTGGGCATTAAAATTGGTGATTTTGATGGAATGTTATACTATTTTAGATGGATTAATACAGTCTGAAACATGAACCATAATCGTAGCTTGATAAATTCGATTCATACTTAAGAAAGATAGAATTAATGAAAGATATGGTTGTTCAAAACCACTACATGAATCCATAAAATGATAAGATGTATATGGAATTCATCCATGTAGATGATAACACCTTTAGTTGATGAAATATGGAATAAGTGTGGGATTTTTAAAAATTTATTTTATTAGTGTATGAGATGAAAATTATAAGTGAAATTTCATCATTTTTAAGGATATATGTTAATAAAATCATTTTTTATTCCATTATCTCATAAGAAATATACTCTAAATAGTTGCTCAACTTTTTTATATAAATGATTGGAAACAAATATGAACTCTGGTCAGGGTTTGAAATAAACTCAAGAATCATGTAGATAGAATTCTTATAGATAATATATTTTATAGAAAAATGATTTTTTTACATTAAAATAAAAATTTCATATATAGTAGTCCAAATAATATTGATCTCATGGTCTGAAATCAATCAAGTGAAATAAAATATTATTGTAGAGAATTTAATCATAACATATATTCAATGAACACTGGATTTTGCCTTGGTGTTTGGTATTGGAAAAGAAAAAATATTTAATTGGATATTTGGATACATAATAAGATGAACTAGTACCCAACCCATTCATTTGCATGACATGATCATTAAATTACATATTTTCATACACACTCAAAAAATTGTGATGATGATATATGTTACCCGTGTCACTCATTGGGAGAGTGGGGGGAAATTGGATAAATAAACAGATGGAGTGGGATGCTAATGAAAAATTGGGGGAATATATAATTTATAATTTTTTTCATGAAAATTCTAAGATTTAATGCATTAAAAAAAATAAAATCAATTTTTTGAATATTTATCCATTATATTTCACAAAAACATATGAAAATATCAAATGAATGTAGTTTGGTTCATTTAATTTTAATTTTGAACTGATTTTTAAGATCCTATGTAGATGGACCATTTTTGGAGAAATCAATGTTGAATTTCTTTACTAAATAAAATATTTATTTATCGAAATCATGTTGTAAATGTATTTTCAATTAATATATTATGTAACATATCACATATATTTACACACTAAAATGAGTTAATTTGAAAAATATGACCAATGTGACCTAAATGAAGCCTTTACCATCATTAAGATATAAGCTATCAATGGATGGGCTCATGAACATTGTTAAAATACACCCATATTATAATTGAATATAAATATGGAACATATGTATACAATATGAACTATATAAAAGATGGTCTATTTGAATTCTATGAAAAATTTAATTACATAATGTGTAAAATGATTAAGTCATATCCATTAGTCATTTCCATAATTATATGGAATACATCATTTAAAAGAACTCTGAATCTTAAAAAAATGAATCCATATAAAAATAAATTGTATTATGGAATACAACTATAAAATTATGGAAGAACAATATACACACAGGTGGAAGAAATAAAACATATTCATAAATTGTTTTCTTAAACATATAAACAAATAACACAAAAGTTAGATTAAATCAATTTCAATTTAATAAACTACATTCACATATATGTTTTAATATTATTTTTTAGGAAGAAAAAATGGTTTAAAATTATTTATTGTAATGTTGAACCATATATGTATAATTTTTAACAAATTTACTGTTTTCATATTCTTTTTAACAAATAAAATTATACTTCACGAACATAGTATTTTTAAGACAACATATTATTTATCGAAAAATATTGTACTAGAAAGTCAACATAATAGAAGAAAACATGGTTTTTTATCACTGAGAATTAAATATATGGCATTATTTAAAAACAATATAATCATTCATATCAATATATGATTATTTTTAGTATAATGAATTAAATAGTTTTATAAATATAAAAAATATGAAAGTAATTTTGTGTCATTAATGTTTATTATGTATATAGTCCATACATACAATTGTTATGGTTTTTATTTTAAAAATATATGAAAAGTTTTAGTACCTTGTAAAAGGAGGAGATAATGAAAACATAGATAATATAAATTGATGTATTTAACAATATGAATAAGAAATGAAAGACTACATTTATGTATAAAATTTAGATGTAAATTGTTTAAGGAAGAACATAATATGCACCCTTAGATATAAAAACTGTGATGATATATTGATGAAGTGAATTTGTTTGGGAGAAATCATCATAAGAAAAAATATATAAGAAAAGGTAAGGAAAAGAGTAATATAGAATAACTTATTATATTTTTTCAAACACTGTATATGTAGAAGTGAATAAAAACTATGTATCTCTTTAATGTAAAACTACAACATATTTATGAAGTTCATACACTATTTTATTTGGTATAATTATCAAAATTACAAATTTGTAGTATATTGTTTATTATAAATGGGATTTGAAATCATTATGTTACAATGATCTTCACAAAATTCAAATAGTTTATTCTAAAATATAGATTTTGATTAAAACAATTTGGTTCTAGGTAATTTATCAAAAACCAGCATCAAATAGATATAGTTTTTACCAATGTTTATATCATCAAAATACTATTTTTCTTGTAGAAAAATTGAAAACATTGTAGCAATACTAAAATGATATGATCAGTGGTTTCACATGTATGTGTATTTGATCTCTAGAAAATAGAACGATTTCCCAATGAAATTTAATCAAAAAAACCAAACACGAATAAGATATTATAATGTTTTACTATAAATATATTACAAAAAATTAATTATAGTTTTTTTATAGAAATTTTGGAAACCTTTTAACACATTTTACATGGTCATTACTGAACCTAAACAACCTCTTCCAATCTTTGTTTGAATTATGTGGGTAGTAAATAATAATATTTCAATTTGTTTTAATATATTCTATTGTAGTCTCAGCATCTATTTGTCCTTGAAACACTTCAATAAACATTAATGGTTCCTGTAAAAAAGAATCGATAATATCAAAACTCCAATTGAATGAAATTAATTTCAAAATGAAAACTAATTTATATTAAATAAGGAAGACCCCGCTGATTCAAGAAATTTTCATTTTTAATTTCTTCAAGCCACTACTTTAAAAAAATGTGCAAAAACTCTATGAAAAAAATATGAATTATTAGGACATGAAACATTTTTAAGAACCAAATAGAACCCTATAATGGTTTATGGTCCATTAATATGGGTATCATTAAAGGATAGTTCAAGAATAGAACTCTCATTTTCTATCTATAGACACAAAAAAGTATATATATATTTATTTATAGGAGTTGAATGGAATTTTCTAAAGAGTAAGTATTTAAATGTGTATGTTATTGCATGATGTGAAACCCCAAAATCAGACGTATATGATATGAATCTTGGAATCTATTATCAATGTATATATAAGCTATTTATAGATTCTTTTATTAAGAAAGAGAGATTTTTTCCATCCATGATGATTTCAATAACATCTGGTATCCCTCAACATTATAAATTCTTTAATTTTATAGCAAAATGATCATTCTCACTGTAATATACAAGTTAAAAATAAAAACAACAGTTAAATATAAATTCTATAATAAATATAATGTGATATTATTAAATGTTCCTTAATCGTAATGCATGGTTATTATTCATTTTTTAACATTCTCTTTAGACACATGGTGGTTCCATATCAGTTTATGTGAAACTAAATTGATATATTTTTTAGAAGAAAAAAATATTAACGATGATATACCAATTATCTCATCAAGAGAAGATAATCAATTTTATATTATTTTCAAGCATAAAGGTCAACTATATCAATTAGAAAATTAAAATTATCGAAAATAGTAGTGAAGTTTCTTCTTGACCTTCATTTATTATATATAATAAAGCCTCTTTTTAAGGGAAGAATGGGGAATCCCAAATAGACTTCATGAAAAAAACATAGCTTGCCCTTAAGGTCTTAGAGTGAAAAACTAGATTGACAAAATGGAGTTTCCCTTCCCCAGCATGTGATTGTGATGAAGCTCTCCACTATTTCATGAATTTTTACCTAGAAAGTGTTCTGTGTAAAAGCATATGACCGATCCGATGGATGACGTCATACCCTCTTAAACATCCAAATCATAAAATCTCTGAAAAGGTCAATCACCAGCTCTAAAACCTTATTGGGGCCTAATCCATGTGGTCGAGTACAACCAACTTGGACATACAACAAATAGAATAATAAATAAAATTCAAAATAAAAAATACACTATTAAAATCCCTACTATGACTACCTCCTTCAACAAATACAAAAAATAAAAAATTCACAAAGCAATATATCAACATCCAAAACCAAAAAATTAATCACCACCTTACCTTAAGACACACACCTAACACGACATACTCTTGGTCCACAACAAACTAGGTCACCGGCATGCTCTACCAGCCTCCGCTATTGCTGTCACCATTGATAAATATCATCAACTCCACTATACTTGAATCACAGAACATCTTGCTATCATCAACTGATTAGTTGATTCACAATAGAAGACATAGGCATAATGAAGAACCAATAGAGACATCACCAGCTTAACCCCACTGTCAACATCTATGTCCTAACACCACACCATCGATGACGTAAGCCAAAAAAACCGTACTAGATTTAGAAGACAAAAACATCAGTGAACCAAACTCATACAAAAACACCACCGATCAAGGATCACAAAAATCAACTCTAAATTCAAGATAAACATGTCATTTGAGAACAAACAACTACCACCAGATCCCACCCCCAATCCTTTGAGAAACCACCACTCTATCTCCAAATCAGAGAGAAGCAGATGAACATAGGGTTAGGACAAGGATAAGAGAAGATGAAGACTAAAAGTGACGATATAACACCTAAGATGAGGATAGAATCCACCAAAACATGAAAGCACTCCAACCGATAACTCCTTGAAACCCTTCAAACACTGAACAGCAAATCCCAAAACCTCGAAGTTACCTCTTCACAAGATCCAACATGGAGATGTGCATAGGAAGATTAGGTCAGAGCAGGATGAGTGACCAAGGAGTTTATCAGTACAAAACCATCGTTGGGCCCATGAATCCATCAAGAGGAGGCTTCTTGAGTCAGATCAAAACTGATTGGATTACGACACAGTATAGAAAGCCAGATCCAGAGTAGTCCCCAAAAAAACAACCCCTGAAGAAAATGAAACCAAAATCCAGAGACAACTCTTCCTTTTACTCACCACGATTAGATAGAGTGATCACCATTGAAGAATCCCAACTCCAAATTTGATAACAGTGTGATGAAGCTACCTCTCCGAGACTCTATGTCATCCCCACCTGATGGAAGTTCAAGAAGAGAGACCCCTAGGTGCCGCTGAGAGAAAAGCTCCCGAGCACACCAAATGATTTCACCCATTTTTGAGATTTTAGAAATTGGGAATCAGGTCTACTTAAATAAATAAAAATACATAAATCATAATAAAAGTTGACTATATGAATACTTATAATAACATAACCTTCAAGGTACTCATTCTGAGGGATTATTGATAATTAGAAATATAAAACACATTGACACCAAAAAATGGTTCAACTTTCTCGTGGGAAATAATTAGAATCAATAATAACTTGAATACCCTCAAAATAACATATTTATTCAAATCATGATGAATGTGGAATAAAATATCAAACATACCAATTATGATGTGGCACACCAATGATCTAAAAATACCTAAAGATTCAGTAAAATATATATTATAAAATGAAAATTATTAAAAAATGGTCATAATAAAAAACATAATCGTAAGTATTAAAATTTTATTAACATTATCTTTAAAAACTTCATGATTTAAATTTATTTTGTTACATTAATGAAAGGTCGCTTAAACTATTAATAAAAAATTGAGAATTCAAAAATTCATCTACATAAAACAATGGGTTAAAATTAATGATGATTAATGTAAAAATATGCATTGTGATTAATCAAAAATTTTAAAAAAGTAATGTATATGTGAATAGGAACAAAAGGATATGAAGGAAAGAGAAGTATTTTGAATTCACATTATATGGTCCTTGAACGAAAGATATTTCCTCATGTGATATCCATTAATTGATGACTTGAAAAATTATAATCACATTATATAAATGCAATAAAAAAAGAATGTAGGGACATAGTAACCTACGACAATAACTCAAATCTCCTCTTAAGAATAGATTCATTCAATTCATGATGATGGTGAAATCAAAATTTCAAATAGACTGATTATGAGGAAAGAAAAAATGATCAAAAATTACCATAAAATATAGTAAACTAGATGTTATAAAATGAAAATTCTAATTGAATGGGAAGAATAAAAAACATAACCATTTATATTAAACATTTAAGGACGTTATCTTAAAAAACATCATGCATTAAATATATTTCTTACATTAATGTAGGCTCTAATGAATCATTAATGATAAAATTGAGAATGAAATTATTTAGTTTCATGAAAATATGGGAAAAAATGGATGATAAGAAATGAAAATATTTTCTAATTTAGTAATCAAAACCTCACACAAAAATAAAAACAAATGAAGAGGAACATTAAGAGAAGAAAGAGAAGAAAGGTGTTTTGAACTAACTTTATGTTAACACTGGATGATGGATAATGTCAAAAATGATCTTCTATATTTGAATATTTTTTTTAAAGAAATTCATAATGTATGTGTAATTTAAAAATAAGGTAGAGAAACACTAACCTACAATAATAACTTCAATACCCTTTAAATAAAAGATTCATTCAATTCATGATGATGATGAGAAGAAAATTTCCAACATACTGATTATGAGGCGTGCACCAGTGATCCATAAATAAATAAAAATATAGTAAACTATATGTTATAAAATGAAAATTGTATAAATTGTAAAGAATAATAAAAATGAATATAAGTATTAAAATTTCAGTAATATTATATTAAACAACATAATGGTTTAAATTTCTTTTTGAAATTAATTTAATATCTCATAAACCCTTAATTAATAAATTGAGAATGGAAATATTCAGCTGCATGAAACAATTAGATAATATGGATGATGAGTAATGTAAAAAATATAAATTTGTACTAAAGAAATATGATCATAATGATAATTAATATTACGAGGAACATGATGGAGAGAGAGGTGATGAAATAAGTTTTGAAATCAACTTTTTTAACCCCGACTGATGAATATTTTCGCACACAATATTCGTTATTGAATATTTTCAAAAATATAATTTCATAATGTATGTGTGATTAAACAAATTATGGTAGGAAAATAGTAACCTTCATAAAAACAAAAAACCCATATAGTGACTAGAATCAGTCAAATCATGATGTTATTGGTATAGAAATTTCAATCATACTGAATATGTTACATACACCATTAATCAAAAAAATACCAGAAAATACAGAAAACTCAATTTGATAAAAAGAAAATTCTAATATAATTATAATGAATAATAAACATGACTGTGAGTATTAATGATTTAATGAAAATATCTTCAACAACATAATTTTATAAATGTTTTGTGACATTAATGTAATATATTTTGGACCATTAATGAAAAAAATAAGAATGCAAAGATTTATATTCATGAAACAATTTGATTAAATGGATGATGAGTAATTTAATAATATGCATTGTCAGTAATCACAAAATCAATCAAAATAAAAATTAATATCAAGAAGAACATGATGGATTGAAATGAATAGAAATTAATTTTGAATTCACACTTCTGTTAATCTTGAATTCGGGGTTTCATTCATTGTTTTATACACAAACCCTATTCTTAAATCTCAGTGCATGTTTAGACTATTCTGACTCGTATTTTAGATGAGGCGACATGCCCTACCCAGGGAAGTTGTAGAGAATCAATTGGTAAGTCAAGGAATTTCTATGACGATATCTATATTAATTTTACATTTTTATGTTTATTTTTCATATCAAAAAATATTATATTGATTTACCACATTGGGGATCAAATAGTTTACCTTTAATAAATGTTATGACGTTTATTAATTCATGAATTAATAATTTATTTTTCACTATTTAGTTTATTTGTAATTTACTTATGATTTACTAGGTTCCTAATGTATAACTACTATTATCGATGGATTAGTCTCCCAAAAACACCATTCAATACCACACTACTAGTCAAAGACCTTCTGGGTATATGGTTGAATGCATGAGCTCCTACATAATGCTTTCTCAAACTCGATGATTTGAGTTTGGGTGTTACAAATTTATGTCAATTCTCATTGATCTTATTCTCCACTAAATTCCAAAAAATCTACCTCTAGTAGAACATTATCATTCTCCCCATCTATACAACCTTTATCAAAATAATACTTCTCATCGACCATCAAAAGTGGTAGTTTAAATCTCTCCATAAGTTTAATAATTATATAAAAAATATCCACATAAGTTATCAATCAACATAATAAAATTTAGAAAACTAATATATCTTGATTAAACTCCTCAAAATCATCAAAAGTAATTCATGAAATAAAACTAATGGCATTTATACATCATGATCCCTTTACAAATTTCAGGAATTTAATTCATTATTTAAAATCCATTATGGAAAACACTAATCATTATTTTTAATAATTGAATTATATACCTAAATTGTAAATATATAATAATTTAAAAATATAAGTGGAAACACATAATTCATGTGCATTTTGGCCAAAATGATTCATCAATATCCCAATACCCTCTCTTAAATTGGTTAGAATAATATCTAAAAATCAACATAAAAAATTGATTCCATATAGCTCCATAATACTGAGGAAACAAGGAACATTTCATTGTTGGTTCTAGCCATGCAGAAAGACACCCAACAATCATTACAAAACCTTAATCACTATCATTATTAAAGAATATTACCATATATAAGTACCATATTTTTTTCTCCAACTTAATTTTTGTGCACCCCACCTCAACATGACCTTGATGCTATGATGAAATATCACATTCCCTCATGTACGCTCTCTGATCACTAGAGGTCTAGGACTAGATCTGAGGGTATATAGATGTCACTTGACGAGTGACTTACCTTATAACATCCCTTAATATTAATATTAAAAAATAAACAATATATTTATGAATATATATAGAATACATAAAAAAAATACAAAATATTTTCTTGTTAGCATCTAAAAATACCCAAGGGACTCATAAATCTAAATAATAAATTATAGTAAAACTCTTATCCCTAAGTATAAAAAACAAATGTGAAACTAAAGGTAATGTTTTATTTAGACCTCCCGCTGACTCAAAATAAATATTTATACTAACCCAATATGTCTTGTTATATCATCTCCTAGCTACTCTAGCCTCTTTCATTTACTGAAAACATAATTCATAAAATATATATACATGATGGGTGGGAATGTATATGGGGTAAAAATAAATCATCAATAAAAATCACTTGAACCCCAAGAATCCAATAGAGTTTATTATGAAAATATATAGATCACAAAAAAACATTTTAATGACTTTATAATATCAAATTTTTCATGAAAATAAATAATTATATGTAAACCAAGATACCTAGATATTTATATAACTACTCTTTCGTGTGTTGATAAAACCTCTGATACCAAACATATAATATAGAATAATATTTATTATTATGTTTTAATATCCAAACACATGTATTCCATTATTACCTAGTGAAAACCTAATCCCTATAAAAACCAATTGCTCAAATCTCAATTCCACATTGTATAAGATCACAAATTGATCCCTGAGAGTGTCAAATATCATTGAACATTGCAAAAAAATAAGTGTTAGAGTAATATATATATAAAAATATTTTATTAAAAAATTTCACTGTTTAATCAAATATTTATCTATTTAAAATTACAGATTCCCATTAAAAAAGTAAACTAATTTTTGGAATGTTATATATGATTTAATACGTAAATCACAAAAAATATGTTTCATGAATAAAATTTCTTTTCAAAGACATTTACACAAACATTAATTAAAAAAAATATTATTTAACCATTTTTTTATATTTAATTTTTATCATTACAATTGTATTTTCCCACAATAATATATCACCTTACATCTCATAATTTCGTGTTAGAAGTTGAAAAACCAAACAATTAATTCATGTTCATTATATGAGTTAATAACATTAATAAATCATGTTTATATTAAAAATTATATTATAATAGTAATTAAAAATATAAGTACACTAAAAAAAATCAATTAATTCAAAAAATATAACTATATTTCATTTTATAGTGAAATAAATTTTTATATATGTGCTAAACACTTTAAAACAGTCAATTAAAATAAAATAATTTCACCATATCAATTTTCATTGCTATTTCCACTCTTTATGATAAAATTATACTAAATATTTAGTCAATGTTATCCCCATAAATTCATCACTTTACATATGAAATTATTTTATTTATTTCTATATCACATTTAGAAAATAAATACACAACATGACAATTCATGAAAAATTATTCTACATTATTTAGAATAATTTTCTATTCTAATTAACCCGCATAAAATATCAAATCAGAAGGCCATCATCCAACTTAAATAAAATCACTCAATTGAGTAAAACAAAGTAAAAGATATTGAATATATTTGACATAAAAAAATCCTCACCCAAAGAGAAGGATTAATTCCATTTAAAACACATAAAATCTAAAAAATCATGATGCAGAAGAAAAGAGAGAGAGTAATAACATTATAGTGATTAAAAATGAACATATTTTTATAAATATATTGGTTTATAATATCAATTAATAATTTAAATATACCATTACTACAGAATTATGATCTATAACATTAAATAGGGAAAAAGTGAACACATGAATTTTAAAGGGGAAAGAGAGATATTGTGGTGAAAAATGTTCATAAAATTATCCATATATTATACGAAAATACACCATTAAATTGAGATACATTGAATGAAAAATAATGAAATTTCTCATATAAACCCACCCCAATATTACCCGGTTTCAGATACATATCCACCTTGAAATCGTTCACTTCAACCGACATCCATTCATTTGGCTGCCATAGTGGGTACCTAATACCCTACCATCAGTTATGCAGTGATATTTACATGAAAAAAATGAAATGATCCACATAATCTCACTCATATTAATTCTATTATTCACCCAAATCCCACTAAGACAACTCAAAATAAAATATAATATTATCATAAACATGAGATATAATATAAATATAAAAATCTAAAAAACTATGGTCTGTTACCTATATTATCTATGAAATTATTAATATTATTCGACAGACATGCATTATTAATCAAGTGATATAGGAATGTTATATTAAATATCCACATACTATTTTTTATTTTAATGAATATTTAATTATTTTCTAATTATCTTTAATTTTCTTATTCATCAATGACGTTTCTTAATCATTTGTGACATGGTTTGGTCTTGATTCATAATTATCTATAAATTAATCTACATTAGGAGTATCTATTGGTATATATAATTTGTTCATTAATGAAATAGAATTCATAAGAATTATTTCATCATTTCTTATAGTTTTTTAAATTTTATTATATATCCCCTTATGAAATAATCAAATTCTATTTTTTTATCATTCAAATAGTGAAAATAATATGGAGGGAAGAGTTTTCATAATATTTTTTAAGATATATTTTTGTTCTCCACTTTTTTCCATAAATCACTAAAAGTAATAGTTAAATAATATCCTCTTTATGATATGTTTTTACGTGACTAAAATAGATATAAAATTGTGACACCATTAGTTGGGAAGTCATCACGATTTTCTTAGAATTTATTCAAATAATTTATTCATTTTTTGAACCATTTAATTAATATTTTGATAGACTATCACCAAATCCATATATTTTCATTCTGTAAAAATATTTATAAAATATGTTTCAAAATTTATACCATTTATAACCCTTTATTGCACCGTAGTCTACTCTTGGACAACAAAATAGTCCTTTCATATCTCAAGATATCATAAATTTATCATGAAGTTTTTTTTAATTTTGTATCAATCTCTCAAAAACATTTATCTTCCTAATTTTATTTTTATAAAATTTGATTTAGTGTAAATAGTAATTTTGAAAGTCACCAAATATTGAAAAATTTAAATGATACACATTCCAATTTCATTAATGAGAGAGTTTAGAAATCAATCTTTATGTATTTATATTAATTAATTATATTAAAATTAACTATTACCTTTTTTATTTCATCAAATAGTATTCTTAAAATACACGTTCAAATTGAGTAATTTTATATTCATGTTTATCAAAATATATATTGAAGAATTAAAAGGGATATATATCATCCAATAGTTATTCCTTTGGATTTGATATCCTAAAGAGGACCTTCATGATATACTTTTAGATTAAAAATACATTTTGTGGTTTTCATATCTGATATCATTTTTATCATCAATTGCCACTATAATTCTTACTTCATTAAAACTATATAAAATTTTATTATTCTTTTATTTAAGTAATTAATTATCACTATCATTCACTTTTCAAGAAGAAATCCTTCATTGAAATTTTCTTCTAAATTCTGTATCGAATCTAAATAAAAAATATCAGATAATAGGAATTTATTTTTTTCAGGTAATTCTATCTCACCCTCTTCTACTTTTCGTTCAAATCCTCTTGGAGATATAAAATATTTTGAAAGTATCCCAAATAAAAAATCACAAAAATATTATTTTTCATTCAATCTTACCATTTCCCCATTTTAACATTATTGAAACTAGTCTTAGATATTTTTCAATGTCGTATTCATATTTGAAAAATGATAGAAACCATTTATTGCATAGTAGAGAAAGCTATTTATTATGATAAATATAAATAAATTTTTAATGGACTCATTACCAACTCATATTTGATGCGATTCATTTATTCAGAACTTTTAATTTACTCTCTTAACTGATTATCAATGAAAAGTGCATAATTGGTGTGAAATACTCATGTTTTAATATTAAATGTAATATTTTATTATTATTTTATTTAATGAAATCGAGTCAGATTAATATTTTAATTATAATACCCCATACACATCAAAATTTCGTGATTTGTGTTTTTAGGATTCCATATTCAATTTCACACATATCATTAGAAGGAATTAGTTTCCAATTCTGCCATTTGAAAGGCCATATAGACCACACAAGAAGGACTGAACAATCTGTGAAGAAACTAGACCAGCCAAAAATATAGAATTACTAGGATCAATCTAGATGTCCAAAATTGTTAAATCTACCCCAAAAGTCTAGGTACAATACTGTTAACTTTGCGTAAAAATTTCAAGTCCCAAGTTCCCTAACAAGGTGCCCAAAGGATTCATTTAAATCCATCCCACCATTCTTTCTGGGAAATGAAATCGGCACACCAATATTGATATTTTTCCTGATAGAGATATCCATTCGAGCTTATATTGTTTTGTATGAAAGAGGAGATATAGGTGGTTAACTATGTTGAAGAATGTGTTAAGATTTAAGGTCATATTCATATTCAAAACCCCATTCATAGTTTTTCTATGTAAAAGTATAAATTGTAATGGATAGATTAACATTGTTTAATACAGATTCCATAACATTGGCCCCTTATGTAAAATGGCCAATAATGTTTTAAAGTAGATATAGGATATCCATATGTAAAACCCTTAATAAGATTATATCTATAGATTCATCTATATAATTTATTAAATTGGTGAAGCAAGAGGAGAGGGAGATTTGGAATGCAAACTATCCACCTCCTTGGGCTATAAATACAACCCCTATTATCAATGAAAGGGGTTCTAATTTCAGAAGAGAGTATCATACATTGGCATGAACAAATCATTTAAATAGTCTTGGTAGGACCTTCTATACTCAGGTTTTCACTTGAGATACTTTTCCTCCTCTACTATTTGTTTTTTACTTTTGTGTTCTTCTTATTTGTAATTTTGTTAGTCTGTTTTCATTTTTATAGAATTTTAATGCATGTTTATTTTTCTTCATCTATTATTTTCACCCACCATCTATTAGATAATATTAATTCTATTAAAATATTTTAAATTAATTTGAAATCCCTCCACTTCTTTGGATTCCTTATTGAATCGAGTGTCCATTTTTAATTATCATCATTGTTCATGTGTTTGTGTTTGACACAAATCTCTTTTCTAATCCTTTTATTTTATTTATATTTATAATTAATAACCATAGACACATATTACCATATTAAAAAATATTCTAATGGTGGAGTAAATATACCATTGGGGTGAGTCAAAATTTATTGGTGTTAAGTGATTGAGAGTATTTAATCGATGAATCTTTTTCAAATTAACATTGTGTATGATAGATGTAACGACCCGCATTTTGAAACCGGTTTAAAAGTGGGGGGAATTGAACTTTTTTAAATTTCTGAACCGGTTGTTTTTAGAACAGGGCTTCAAAACGAGGTTCCGAAGGTTTGAACCCTGATTTTTAATGTTTTTGGACATGGGCGAATGCCCGTTAAGTTTCTCGGGTGGCCCAAGGGGTTTCGGAACTACCGAACCCTTGTTTTTAAAGTGTTACAGAGGGTGCATGGTTGGCGTACGGTTTGGAAAACAGTGCGGCCCTAACCGTGCAGCCTTATTAAAGAGCTAGTGGCGTGCGCACGGGCTACGCACGGTTTCCCCAAACAATGTGCCCAGCCCGTGCGAGAGATCTCTTGGAGGAAGAAGATTTCGCATGGTTTGCACACGGTTTGGAAATCCGTGCGGGTCAAACCATGCGCTCGGATGTGTTTTAGGATTTTGATTAAAATTAAAAGAAAAGAAAATTAAATTAAATAAAAACCTAAAATCTAATTACACTCCCTCCCCTCTCCTCTCGGCAGAAGCACGACACCATCCAAAGGGGGGGCTCTCCCTGGTACGCGCTCGACCCCCACCTTGTCCTCCCTTTGACTAGGGTCTCCTCCTCCATTTATTGGGGTTTCTTCTCCGGATCATCATGGTAAGGTCTCCTCCCTACTTCTTCTTCTTCCTTGTCTGATTTCCAGCTTCTCCTTTTCCCCAATCTAATTCGGACGAACCCCCCTCATGGTTAGGGTTTTGTGTAATTCGTTTTTTTCTTGTTTCTCTTGTTGTTAAGGGATGTGGAAGGTTCCCCAGGACCTCGTGTGTGCATGTTAGTTGTCTGCCGCCAAAGGTGAGGTGGGTTACGGTGATTTCGATCCACCAGTTTGATTCCGAGGTAAGGGTTATTCCCATTTATGGTTTGCGCATCCTCTAAATTAATGTCTATAGTTGTTTTAAGGATCATAGTGTGTTTTTTCTAGTGTGTTTACAGCTTCGTGTTGGTTTCGGGTTGCCGGAACTTAGGCGACTTGCCTGCGCAGGCATAGGTACATATTTATATGTACGTGAGTTCCCCTGGTATGCATATATTCATCCATGGCGGCGAATATACATGTATGTGGCTAGTTCTCCCCACTGCATATATATAAAGTGCATGCGCAGGTGAGCGGAGACATGTATATGTGTATAAGCATATGTGTAAGGATCCTCTTGTGGATTCTCATGGCCATGCAGGGCATGTGCATAGGGGCTAGGTGTCCTTATACGTATGTGAAATCACATATGCCTCATGGGGGAGTAGCAACGATAGCTTTAGTTAGAAAGCGCCAAGAGCCGGAGTGGACAAATGGATTCACCTTGAGGTAGGGTCCCTCTCCTTTCCATTTTATTTAAAGTAAAGTAATAAAGAGTTATTTTTGCAAGTTAGTCCTGAATAAGTGCATCTTTGAAAACAGTGTGAATTGTAGGAAAAAGATAAAATTATTGTTTGGTCACAAAACAAACGATTTAATAATAAAACGCCTCGATCAGAGGTGTGCTATATTGAAGATAAAAGTACGAAGTATACTCTTATGCTTGCCTGCGAAATTTTTGTTATGCTTTGGTGAAACTTGAATTAAATGGATTTGGATGGTAAGACCATGCCTTAGGATAATGGAATGAGCACGACTTATGTAAATGGAATGGGTCTAGTCAGTGGGACTTACCTAGGAGGAGTAGTCCTCAACACCTCTTATTGCTTTTTAAATCCTTATATGTCTTTGAAATGAAATGAAAGGAATAAAGAATGAATTGGGGGTTATCCAATACCGTACATGAGAGGGTTATCTCATGTACCTTATATAAATGTGATGAATATGATCAATGATGGGATTATGTGATATTGTGAGATGGAAATGCCATGTTTTATTGATATGAATGTTATAAGAAGTGTATGCGTCATAATCCATGATAATTAAATGATTATGCTTCGGGCTAGGGGGAGACTGTGAGAGCTCCCCTATAATACGGCTTCGGGCTAGGGGAAAACCATGAGATATCCCTTAATTAAATGATATAGCTTTGGGCTAGGGGTAGACCGTGAGTGCTTCCCCATGTTACGGCTTCAGGCTAAGGGTTGACTGTGAGAGTTCCCTTGAATAATTATTAAGCCTTCGGGCTAGGGGCAGACCGTGAGAGCTCCCCTAATTAAATGATACAACTTCAGGCCAGGGGTATACCTTGAGAACTCCCCTATGTTATGGCTTCGGTCTGAGGTTAGAATGTGAGAGCTCCCTTGAATAATTATTAATCCTTCGAGATGGGGATATACTGTGAGAGCATCCCCAAGGTTGGGCCAGGGGTAGAATCGAGAGCGTTGCCCCTGGGTTAAGGACATCTGTGAGTTCCGTACCTGTCCTACCCAACTTATTATATATATATATATATGGTGACATGATCGGGTTACTTTACCGGCAACGAGCTGAAGCTGGTATAGCCGTCAGGTTTCCTCTAGGGAAACCAGGATGAGTGTTATTGTTCTTTATTGTTCTGTTTATCGAATCCTGTTATACCTGCTTACTGCTTTAATTATTATTACACTGTCTGGATTGAATTAGACACCGGTGGTGCCGGCCTACTGAGATTTATATCTCACACCCTACTCAGGCTGCCATTGCACTTGGGTACCCGGCTAGACCTTTATTATTTGCAGGACCTAGGTTGGTTGTTGTGCTGTTTGTACCTCAGGAGTTAGGAGCAAAGGACCAAGCAGGATCTTGGGATGCTCAAGAGATCACCCGTCGGGCCTTGTTGTCTTTTCTTCATTCTTTTTCATTGTATTGTAATCATGCTGTATTATTTCTTGCTTTCACCTTGTATCATTCATCATCCATGTAACGTGTAAACTGGCATTGGAAACCTTTTATAAAAATGATCACTATTTTTTTCCGCTGCTGTTTGTTCATTGTTTATCTATTACTGCTTCAGCTATTGAATGTTATTTACTCTGAGATACTGCTGTGCAACTTTGATAAGAAGGTATAGTATCCCCACTATCACCTCTCGAGACCATCACTGCTAGTCCGCAACCTCTAGCATACGGGGAGATGCGCTTGAGGCCATGTGGTGACTGGTCCTTCCACCGGGTTGATGGTGAGCCTGGTCGGGACGTTACAAAGTGGTATTAGAGGGGTTTCTCTTCTGATTTTCTTTCCTGTTTGGCGACATTATACAGGGATATGAAGGAATTGGAATTCGGTAATGAGCTGTGTCTGGGATTGGCCATCCCCGTGCAGAGGGAAAAGCCAAATTACCTCTAATGTAATTGTTATTTTAATTATTTTGATTATTACAATTGATTTGATTTCACCGTTGGGAGACACACATGATTTTTGTTGATATTTTTGATGCAATTGTGGGTTCTATTTCAGTTGCAACCCAATAAGACTAGGGTATGCCATCTCATGCATTATATAGGCACCTTAAAATAAATTGCATACCATGCATTATGCCACCCTATCTAGGGTCCATTAGTAATGCCTACTGTTGTGATAGGTGTTGTGGTAGTTATTCCATGATTCTATGATATAAAATGTTTCTGTGTTACTTCTTTCTATAACATGCTAGGTTCAATTAATATGAAATTGGTTTCTTTGACCAAATTAAATGATTGCGATTACGACAGGAGCCAATTTTCTGTTGTAAGGTGTATGGGCGCCTTATAGCTGGGAAAGGGTAACCTGTGTAATCAAATTTCTGAAAAAGGGATTCTACAGTTTTAAATTGTAAAATGAAATTGGTTTTGATTAAAGAGAGCTAAATGCAAAAATGTAAGGTGTATGGACCCCTTGAACATTGGTAGGTGTCCACCCTTATGATTGTATCATTGTATTTGAGCATGTTAATTTCTAAAATGTGATCTATTTTGCTTAATGGGATCCAATTATTCAATTTATGGAGTGTATGAGCGCTTCATGGGTTGGGAAAATGGAAACCCATAAGGAATGTAATGGCATGATACCTTGTAAAATTCATAATGGTGTAAACGTTGTTTGGGTTTTATCTAATGTGAGTTGGCTTGTTGGAACCCTCGTAGGTCACCTGATTTGTTTAAAAGGAATTTATTTTGATAAATTTCTGGAAAAATACGGGATGTCTAATTAATGTTTAATGGTTAAAAGGAAGTTTGTTGAAAATTTCTTGCTTTTCTTTGATCTGTTAGTTAAAAATGATCAAGTTCCAGGTGATTTTGGTTTTGAAAGGTCACTTGAAGTTTGGAATTGAATATTTTAAAGTGATTAAAAGAATCAATGTGATTAAATATAAAGGGCTTGAAAAAAGTAACCTATAATGGTGTCCTCTGTTGAGACCCCACGTGTGGGTAGGTTAAGTCTTTCTTATGAGTGCCATGGAACAGAACCTTACACATTTCCATAGGCTCTTTTCTTTTTTCACTGACTTTAAATGTATGGCTTTGAGTCGATGAATTTTTTTGGGTGTGACCAAGTGCTTGAGTCGATTCTTGTTCTTCGTGAGGGGCTATCCCATGGTAGGTATCACCCTTAGAACTTATGTACTTGGTTTGTTTGGTGAACCTTATGATGTTTGGTACTTTTCAGGTACCATTGTCCCTTGTAGGACTTCCAGTTCTAATGAAACCCTTGTTCGGATGGGTGTTCATGCTCCTTTTGATCTTGTTATGGGATTGAACCTCGGGTAATGCTCTTTAGACCTGCCTGGGGCATGGTTGGTTGCTTTGTTGGTCATTTTGCATTTTATTATTCATGGTAATGGACAATTGGTATGTCATCGTCCATGTAAATGGTCATGTAAGGTGAAACAATGTTCGGCTATACCACTTGTGCTACTATGTATGGCTTTGGGTCATCTCTATGGTAGAGTGACCTGAGCATTTGCGACTCAAGTTGTCCCAATGCGCAGGATGATTTTCGAAAGACTCGGTTGGTTGACACGCTGGTCTTGTTGTTTTGGTTTTCTTGTGTGTTTCGATGTGGTGATCATGGCTCGAAGGAGTGACACACGTCTGTTTAATCATTATGATTAGTTCTCTTATGAGCAACTTGTATTTCTCCTGTCGAGGATGCCGACCCTTCTAAGGTGGGAAGTGTCGTGCCAGTTGTGTAAAGTGTTTCCTTCCGGGTAGAAGGAATACGTCATGAAAGTCCATTTGGGAATTATCAGGTTTGTTTGAATGCCTTTGAGGCTTGAAGGTGTCGTTATGTGTCGATGCTTGCTCGGCAGCACGACTTTGATCGGGTTGGCAGTGTATGCAACCCATTTTGAGAAACACCATCGTTCGTGGAGGGCTCCGGTGCTAAATCGTGAAAGATCACAAAATGTCTTGTGTGGAAAAAAGGCATTTTGATCGGTTTATAAATCTTGAGGTGACGATAGAAGAAGTAGGGTCTTGTGTTTAAAGTCGACCAATGGTGGTTTGACTGTTCTCCTTTCCGGTTATTGGGTATAAATAACTAGAATCTATTTTAAAATCCTCTTAGTGTACTCTGCTATGTGACGAGCATGTCCCCTATCATGATTTCATCCTGGATGCACTAAGAGAGCGTCAACCATATGCCACGCTAATATTTTCAATGGTTTTTGAGCTCTTTTGGTTGTTCCCTTTCGGAATTACATGTAGAAGGTGTGGTTTATCTTCATGGTTTTATCTCATATACATCACCGAGAGTCGGGTATGAACTTCGGTGAACATTCTCATGGTAAGTGTGAGATTCCATGGGAGAAGGCATCGTTGTTCATCTTATAAAACATCGGCCGTCTAAGCAGTGCATCTTCTTGAATAGTCCCCCAGAGTGGCTTGACTCTTTTAGACTTGGGTTTAGAGGTCTATGGGGAAATCTACCATTTTATCATTTCAATATCATGCTAGGCGCGTCGTTGGAATGCATAGAGCATGCTTTTGAAAGACAATTCAAAGGTGGTGGAGCTGTGGTTTGAGTCTTGGCCATTTAACATTAAAACCTAAGGTGGGAAGTACCCGTGGATGGATGCTTGGAGAGACGACGATGTGATCATGTCTATAGCATCCCGCCTTTTTATCACATAAACTTTCATAACATTTGACAAAACTGAGGATCTTTAAGTTTTAGTGTCTTGGAAACCAGGAACATAAAACATGAAACAACAAAAAAAACATTCTTCTTAAACACTTGAAAGGCTCCTCCTTTAGTTCATCCTAGGTTCATTACTGCATCTCATAACCTGGGGACATACATCAAAAGAAAGGGTGAGCAGAAGGCCCAGTAAGGGAAACAGGAGGAACATTTTACATGTGAACTTGAGAAACTTCAATAAGGACATGAAATGAACTTTAAGGCATGATAAAGAAATCATGAGGCATTTCATAATAAAAATAAAATTTTTCATAACTTGAATATGTGGCTACATCATTTAACATAGACAATCATGAACATATCACCAAGTTCCATCCCCAAGGTGTCATTTGAAAATTACCAAGGTTATTCACCAAGGTATCGTGAAAATTGTAATCTCTAGTGGTTACATCATTACCCAATGCATTGGAGCGCTATCAGGGTGCACCCTTAAATTTGCCTTTATTATCATGTAAGACACATATATCATCATCAAACATTTCATAAATAACCCATATAGCATAAAATAAATGGGTTTCATTTCATAATCACAACATTTTAAAAACTTCTTTAAAGACATGATCTTTACGTCACTATAAAACCCACAGAAAAGGAAGGTGGGTATCATGTATGTAAATCCCAGAATTTAAAATAGAACATTTTGGTATATATGTGAATACCCATTTAGAAGAAAGAGCTTTGAGTATTCACTTAATAATATAAAAGAACTTTAGAAAAAGAGAGTGACATTTTGAGACGGAAATTCTGCAGCATAACAGCTATGTTACGAGGTTTTAGAAGACATTAAAAAGAGAGGGAAATGGGTAAAACATTCATAAATGACCCATAAAGCAGTAGATGGACAGAATAAGAAAGATACATGATCATGGTAATGAAATTTCAAGGACATACCATTTGAAATGAAAAACATGGAAGGAAGACAAAAATTAGATTTCTCTTATGAAAGTTCGGCAGCCTAACGGCGTTACTGAAACTTCAACAAAAATGATTTGAAAAGATCAAGTAGGGTCTCTCATAATGTGAACATAAGAGTTAAGTATGATAGATATAGAGATAATTCTCCAACATAATTAAAAAGGAACTTGAAAAACTTGACATGAAAGTATAACTTTGAAAAGAATGAGAAGGGTGAAAGAATCCCCTAAAAATTCGGCAGCCTAACGACGCCACTTAAAACTTCAAAATTATGAATTGAAGAGATAAAATGGGGTCTCTCATCATATGAAAATAAGACTCCAGTATGATAGATATAGAGATCATACCACAACATAACAAAAAGGAACTTGAAAGAATTGACATGAAAGTAGAACTTCAAAACGAGAAGGGTGAAGAACCACTTAAAAATTCGGCAGCTTAACAGCGCCACATAAAACATCAAAATACTGAATTGAAGAGATCAAATGGGGTCTCTCATCATATGAACATAAGACTCGAGTATGATAGATATAGATAACATACCCCAACATAAAAAAATGGAACTTGAAAGAATTGACATGAAAGTAGAACTTCAAAACGAGAAGGGTGAAGAACCACTTAAAAATTCGGCAGCCTAACGACGCCACTTAAAACATAAAAATACTGAATTGAAGAGATGAAATGGGGTCTCTCATCATATGATCATAAAATATCAGTATGATAAATTTAGAGATCATACCCCAACATAATAAAAATGAACTTGAAATACTTTACATGAAAATAGATCTTGAAAAATGAGAAGGGAGAAAGAATCTGTTACAAAACTTTTGGCAGCCTAACGGCGCCACTTAACACTTCATAAAACGAAATAACGAGAGTAAGAGGGGATATATCGTTATATGAACATAAAAAGGGCAGTAAGAGGAGTATAAAAGAACATCCACCAACATAATAACATGAAGCATAAAAGGAATGACATAAAAGAGATTACTTGAAATGAAAGAGAGAGGTTGGATTCCATACCTTAAAACGTGACTCTTTAAACTCAATGTTTTGGACCTTGAGGGCTTGGGGAAACCTTGGGAGGACTCCTTGGGAGGTAACGGGATCCGAAATTCGTTGGGGGAGAGTGGGGAGTCGAATGGATGAGAGGATGGCTTGGTATTTATAGGGAAAGTGAGGGGACAAGGCATTAATGGCCAAGGGACACCTCATTAGTGGTTTTGGCAAAACCATGGGCTTGCCCATGGTATTTGCCCATGGTATTGCCCACTTGGGACACCCCATACCTTATATTGCTATTCATAAGTCGACCATATTGATTACATACTTAATACATCATTTAATGATGTCATTAGACACCCGTAACTTAAAAACTGTATTTTCACTATTCATCGAAAATTCAACTTTCTCAGAATAATCCCAAAATTTCACCTTAACCAAATATCAATACTCTGATTTCAAAAATGAAATCCATTTTATAAAAATAATTTTCTAAATATTTTTAATTAAATTTTTAATTAAAACACTATTCATAGAAATTTTTTTTTTTCAGAAAACTCCCCAAAAATTACCTTAACATAATATCGATGCTCTGAGTTCAAAAATGAAGTCCATTTTATAAAAATAATTTTCTATATATTTTTAAATAAAATTTTAATTATGAAACACTATTCATCCAGAAAAACTAATACTTGAATAATAATTTATGAAACTGTTATTTAACCATTTTATTGAATCACATTACTTAATCAAAGTGCCTAGCTTATTTTAAAACTTTCTTTAATTGAGATTACTAATCCATTTGGACACATTACTAATCCTAATCATAAAATCACTATTCATAATTTACTATTCATCAAAAATAATGTTGATCTTATTAGACTCCAAATTCTGTACTGAACATAATTGTACAAGACCATTTTTCAAAAATCATTACACATTTTTAATTATTTAAGGTTTACATAACCATTTTCAAAATATCCTTTTTCTAAAATTCATAAAAAATATGCATTCTATATTTATCCGGTCATTTGAAAATTCATAAACTTCATCATAAGAAAAAATCCCAATTTTTATTTAAAACAAAGGATTACACAAGGTAGTTACGGTCTCCTTACATAGCCCCTTATCACACCAGCATAGGACCTAAGTGTAAGGTGTGCTACGGTGAGAGAATCTGAGGGAGGCTCGGCTAACATCGCACGAGTAGTAATTTCTATCAGTTTGAACTTCTCGCGAAGGCGGTCCCGTTATAGCTTCACACGATGATGTTCAGCTTGCGTTTGGTCCAGAGCAAAGCCCAGTGGTGCTACCTTATTCCCAAGTTCTGTTAGATGGGCTTCGATCGGTCCAAGACTACTGGGTGAGGCCATTGAATCTTCTTTATATATTAATTAACCAAGATTACTTGTATTTAGAGACAATAATCGAAACATTTTGTTCACAGCGGTCATATTGACCGATGGTCATATAACAGTCAGAACCCAATGGTCTCATTTTAATTATAATTAGGTTTATCAAATAAAACATTTTTGCTGAGTATAAAAATAAAATAAAATAACACATGAAATTAGGAAACAAGATTTATTAAAAAATTTTGGCCTTTACAATCTTCCCCCCTTAAGAAATTGCGTCCTCGCAATTTTAAAAAAAATTGGGTTTTGAAATTTCATTGAAAGTCCCACATCAGAAAAAGAGTCAGTGACACCATTACTTTAAAAGAAAGAAAAGGAAGTACAAAGGCCACCCGAGTTTACTCATATTAGGATTTCATGTAGGAAACATGGACATGGAGGAGAAAACAAAGGGTCACGTCCTAAAGGAGAGTGATAGAAAACATGATTAGGAGGAAGCTAACCACCAGAAAATCCCAAAATTATGATGTGTGTAAGCGGTCTTTCATTACCAGGTAGGAAATGTAAACCAACAACATTTTTGTTTTACGTTCTTTTTCATAACTTTGAGGAATTCATTTACAACATAGAACAAAAACATAAGGAAATAAATCTATCTTAATGTAGAGTTTCATACTTTAATAAGTTTCTACCAAAACTAATCTTTTCTCTAAATGATGAGTATTCAAAACTACTTGGTCTCATCAAAACACAAGAATCATCTTCTAGAGAATCACATAATCCACAAAATATCAACTATCTATTTCTTCTATCTTTAAACATTATCCCAAAAATAGAAAGGGTAAGGTAAAACAACTCTTCAAAAATAATACCATAGGAATGGAAACTACTTTTAAATCTTCAAAGTTCCATGGTACTACCCAAAGTTCATCATAGACCATTCAAAAAATAACGGTCCTTAAAATTCCACAAAATAAACCAAACAAAGATTGAAACCCAAATACAAGAAGGATTTGAAAACATAGTCTTCCAAAATAAACTTCATTGTTCATCTCCAAACAACAACAACCACTCCTAACATCTTATAACAAAAGTAGCTAACCTAATCATATTTTACTCAAGATAGGTTAATAATTCTAATAAGTAACCTAAATTACTATAAGTCACCCTTAAATTCATCAATTCTTCAAAATATAAGTCAACCTTACTCCTCAATGAAAATACCGTAGTAATCTATTTACCTTGATCATATAGGGTCCTCAAAATAGAAAATGTCTTCCAAAATAATAATCATCTTTTAATCCCCTAATCATCTCTGTCGTATTAAAACGACAATCGTAGCATTTCCTATCACATTGGTTATTGGGACATGTTCTTCCATTTCCCGCCATTAACTAAGAAAGAAAGCTATAATTAGGGGCTTAAATACTTAGCCAATAATTATGAAAAGAAACTTAAAGCATATAAGGATAACTTGTAGAAGAAAAGTATACCCTAACTTGTGATCCCCTAGGTTCCCATCTAGGTTATCCATGATCATATATTCTTATGTGATCCTTTATTTTATTTTATCTTTGTTCCTTTAATAATGGTTCATACTAAGCTTATGAATTTACCAAAGCATATCCCCCGGGAGTGTCTTAACTAAGAGTGAAGCAAGGCCCGTTGTTGTGTACCAGTTCCCGTTCGAGTTTAACTCAAAGCGGTGTTTTCGGGTTTTACCCCTATGTACATCTGTTCCAGAGCCACCTCTACCTGCTCGTATCCAGACAGGGATGTATTTTCTTGGAAACCCCTTACTCAATACTCACCAAAATACCAGGAATATTTCCAATATTTAAACTTTTCTATAAGGTTCTTCCTAAAGTTTTCATATCCTAATTTCCACAAATAACTAAACCATCCTTTGATACCAACTATAGCATCCCGCCTTTTTATCACATAATCTTTCATTACATTTTACAAAACTGATGATCTTTAAGGTTTAGTGTCTTGGAAACTATGAACTTAAAACATGAAACAACAAAAAAACATTCTTCTTAAACACTTGAAATACTCCTCCTTTAGTTCATCCTAGGTTCATTACTGCATCTCATAACCTGGGGACATACATCAAAAGAAAGGGTGAGCAGAAGGCCCAGTAAGGGAAACAAGAGGAACAATTTACATGTGAACTTGAGATACTTCAATAAGGACATGAAATGAACTTTAAGGAATGAGAAAGAAATCATGAGGCATTTCATAATAAAAATAACATTTTTCATAACTTGAAGATGTGGCTACATCATTTAACATAGACAATCATGAACATATCACCAAGGTCCATCCCCAAGGTTTCATTTGAAAATTACCATGGTTATTCACCAAGGTATCGTGAAAATTGTAATCTCTAGTGGTTATATCATTACCCAATGCATTGGAGTGCTATCAGGTCACACCCTTAAATTTTCTTTTATTATCATGTGAGCCACATATATCATCACCAAACATTTAATAAATAACCCATATAGCATAAAATAAATGGGTTTCATTTCATAATGACAACATTTTAAAAACTGCTTTAAAGACATGATCTTTACGTCACATTAAAACCCACATAAAAGGAAGGTGAGTCTCATGTATGTAAATCCCCGAATTTAAAATAGAACATTTTGGTATATATGTGAATACCCCTTTAGAAGAAAGAGCTTTGAGTATTCACTTAATAATATAAGATAACTTTAGAAAAAGAGAGTGACATTTTGAGACGGAAATTCTGCAGCATAACAGCTATGTTACGAGGTTTTAGAAGACATTAAAAAGAGAGGGAAAATGGGTCAAACATTCATAAATGACCCATAAAACAGTATATGGACAGAATATGAAGGATACATGATCATGGTAATGAAATTTCAAGGACATACCATTTGAAATGAAAAACATGGAAGGAAGACAAAAATTAGATTTCTCTTATGAAAGTTCGGCAGCCTAACGGCGTTACTTAAACTTCAACAAAAATGATTTGAAAAGATCAAATAGGGTCTCTCATCATGTGAACATAATAGTTCAGTATGATAGATATAGAGATATTTCCCCAACATAATTAAAAAGGAACTTGAAAGACTTGACATGAAAGTAGAACTCTGAAAAGAATGAGAAGGGTGAAAGAATCCCCTAAAAAATTCGGCAGTCTAACGGCGCCACTTAAATCATCAAAATACTGAATTGAAGAGATCAAATGGGGTCTCTCATCATATGAACATAAGACTCCAGTATGATAGATATGTATATCATAACCCAACATAACAAAAAGGAACTTGAAAGAATTGACATGAAAGTAGAACTTCAAAACGTGAAGGGTGAAGAACCACTTAAAAATTCGGCAGCCTAACGGCAGCACCTAAAACTTCAAAATACTGAATTGAAGAAATCAAATGGGGTCTCTCATCATATGAAAATAAGACTCCAGTATTATAGATATAGATATCATACCCCAACATAACAAAATGGAACTTTAAAGAATTGACATGAAAGTAGAACTTCAAAACGAGAAGGGTGAAGAACCACTTAAAAATTCGGCAGCCTAACGACGCCACTTAAAACTTCAAAAAACTGAATTGAAGAGATAAAATCGGGTCTCTAATCATATTATCATAAAATATCAGTATGATAAATTTATAGATCATACCCAAACATAATATAAATGAACTTGAAATACTCTACATGAAAATAGATCTTGAAAAATTAGAATGGAGAAAGAATCTGTTACCAAAATTTCGGCAGCCTAACGGTGCCACTTAACACTTCATAAAACGAAATAAAGAGAGTAAGAGGGGATCTCTCATTATATTACCATAAAAAGGGAAGTAAGAGGAGTATAAAAGAACATCCTCCAACATATGAACCTGGAGCATAAAAGGAATGACATAAAAGAGATTACTTGAAATGAAAGAGAGAGGTCGGATCCCTTACCTTTAAACGTGACTCTTTAAACTCAATGTTTTGGACCTTGAGGGATTGGGGGAACCATGGGAGGAATCCTTGGGAGGTAATGAGATCAGAACTTCGTCAGGGCAGAGTGGGAAGTCGAATGGATGAGAGGATGGCTTGGTATTTATAGTGAAAGTGAGGGGACAAGGCATTAATGGCCAAGGGACACCTCATTAGTGGTTTTGGAAAAACCATGGGCTTGCCCATGGTATTTTCCCATGTTATTTCCCACTTGGGACACCTCATACCTTATCTTACTATTCATAAGTCGACTATATTGATTACATACTTAATACATCATTTAATGATGTCATTAGACACCCGTAACTTAAAAACTATATTTTCACTATTCATCGAAAATTCAACTTTCTCAGAATAATCCCAAAATTTCACCTTAACCAAATATCAATGCTCTGATTTCAAAAATGAAATTCATTTTATAAATATAATTTTCTAAATATTTTTAAATAAATTTTTATTTAAAAACACTATTCATTGAAAATTAATTTTTTTCAGAAAAATCCCCAAAAATTACCTTAACATAATATCGATGCTCTGAGTTCAAAAATGAAGTCCATTTTATAAAAATAATTTTCTATATATTTTTAAATAATATTTTAATTAAGAAACACTATTCATCCTAAAAAAACTAATACTTGAATAATAATTTATGAAACCGTTATTTAACTATTTTATTGAATCACATTACTTAATCAAAGTGCCTAGCTTATTTTAATACTTTCTTTAAGTGAGATTACTACTCCATTTGGACACATTACTAATCCTAATCATAAAATCACTATTCATAATTTACTATTCATCAAAAATTAAGTTGATGTTATTAGACTCCAAATTTCGTACTGAACATAATTGTAGAAGACCATTTTTCGAAAATCATTACACATTTTTAATTATTTAAGGTTGACATAACCATTTTTAAAATATACTTTTTCTAAAATTCATAAAAAATATGCATTATATATTTATCCGGTCATTTGAAAATTCATAAACCTCATCATAAGAAGAAATCCCAATTTTTATTTAAAACAAAGGATTACACAAGGTAGTTACGATCTCCTTACATAGCCCCTTATCACACCAGCATAGGACATAAGTGTAAGGTGTGCTATGGTGAGAGAATCTGAGGGAGGCTCAGCTAACATCGCACGAGTAGTAATTTCTATCAGTTTGAACTTCTCGCGAAGGCGGTCCCGTTCTAGCTTCACACGATGAAGTTCAGCTTGGGTTTGGTCCAGAGCAAAGCCCAGTGATGCTACCTCCTTCCCAAGTTCTGTTAGATGGGCTTCGATCGGTCCAAGACTACTGGGTGAGGCCCTCGAATCTTTTTTCTATATTAATTAACCATGATTACTTGTATTTAGAGACAATAATCGAATCATTTTGTTCACAGCGGTCATATTGACTGATGGTCATATAACAGTCAGAACCCAATGGTCTCATTTTAATTATAATCATGTTTATCAAATAAAACATTTTTGTTGAGTATAAAAATAAAATAAAATAACACATGAAATTAGGAAACAAGATTTATTCAAAATTTCGGGTCGTTACAATGCCTCTTGTGGAATGGGCTCAAGTAAGAGCTTTCGTGTCGGTTCGGTGGGGAAAACGAGCATTGGATCAGGTGATGATAGCTTAAGTGTCATGAGCTTAAGTGGATGTTTGTTGGTGCGTGGAACATTCAAAAAAGTAACAAGATCATTTGAATGAAGCTTCAAGACCCTTGTAGGTTGGGTGAGGTGTATTTTTCCCGAAGGATTCTTAGGGACGAGAAGTTTTAATGTGGGAAGGTTGTAATGACCCGCATTTTGAACCCGGTTTCAAAGTGGGGGGAAATTGAACTTTTTCAATTGTTAAACCTGTCATTTTTAGAATCGGGCTCTGGAATGGGGTTCCAAAGGTTTTAACCCTTCTTTTTAATGTTTTTGGACATGGTAGAATGCTCGTTAAGTTGCTCGAGTGGTCTGAGGGGTTTTGGAAGTGCTAGACCCTTGTTTTTAAAGTGCTGCATAGGGCACACAGATGGCGCACGGTTTGGAAAACCGTGCGGCCTTATTAAAGGAGGAAGTGTTGTGCACACGGGCTGCACACGGTTTTCCCAAACCATGCTCCTAGCCCGTTGGAGAGATCTCTTGGAGGCAGAAGACTTTGCATGGTTTTCACACGGTTTGGCAAACCATGCGTGTCAAACTGTGCGCTTGGATGTGTTTTAGGTTTTTGATTAAAATTAAAAGAAAAGAAAATAAAATAAAATAAAAACCTAATATCTAATAACACTCCCTCCCCTCTTCTCTTAGAAGAGGCATGACACTATCCCAAGGGGGGGGGGCTCTCCTTACCACACGCACGACCCCCACCTCGGCCTCCCTTCGACCGACGTCTCCTCCTCCGTTTCTTGGGGTTTCTTCTCCGAATCATCGCGGTAAGGTCTCCTCCCTCCTTCCTCTTCTTACTTGGCCGATTTTTGGCCTCCCCTTTGCCCTAATCTAATTCGGTCGAATCCCCCTCATGGTTAGGGTTTTGTTTAATTCGTTTTCGTTCTTCTTTCTCTTATTGTTAAGGGATGTCGAAGGTCCCCTGGGACCTCATGTGTGCATGTTTGATGTCCTCCGTAGAAGGTGAGGCAGGTTGCGGTGATTTCGATCAGCCGATTTGATTCCAAGGTAAGGGTTCTTCCCATTTATTTTTTGTGCATCATCTAAATTAATGTCTTTATTTGTTTTAAGGCTCGTAGTGTGGTTTTCCTAGTGTGTTTGTGGCTTTGGGTAGGTTTTGGGTTGTCAGAGCTTAGGCAACTCACCTGCGCAGGCATAGGTATGTATTTATATGTATGTGGGTTCCCCCAGTACGGGTATATTCGTCCATGGCAGCGAATATACACGTATAGGGCTAGTTGTCCCCATTGAATATATATAAAGTGCTTGCGCTGGTTAGCGGAGAGAGGTATATGTGTATAAGCATATGTGTAAGGATCCTCTTGTGCACACTCATGGCCATTCGGGGCGTGTGCATAGAGGCTAGGTGTCCTTATATGTATGTAAAATCACATATGCCTTGTTGGGGAGCAGCATCGGTAGGTTTAGTTAGAAATCATCAAGATCCGAAGAGGACAGATGGATCCACATTGAGGTAGGGTCCCCCTCCTTTCCCTTTTATTTAATGTAAAGTAATAAAGAGTTATTTCTGCAAGTTAGACTTGAATAAGTGCTTCTGTGAAAATGGTGTGAATTGCAGGAATATGATAAAATGGTTGTTTGGTCACTAAAATAACGATTTAATAATAAAATACCTCGATCAGATGTGTGCTGTCTTCAAAATAAAATTTGGAAGTAGACTCTTATTATTGCATGAAAAATTATTGTTATGCTTTGGTGAAACTTGAATGAAATGGATTAGGATGGTAAGACCATGCCTTAGGATAATGGATTAAGCACAGCTTATGTTAATGGAATGGGTCTAGTGTGTGGGACTTACCTAAGAGGAGTAGTCCTCCAAACCTCTTATTGCTTTGTAAATCCTTATATGTCATTGAAATGAAATGAAAGGAATAAGGAATGAATTGGGGGTTAGCCAATAGCGTACGTGAGCGAGTTTTCTCATGTACCTTATATCAATGCGATGAATATGATAACTGATGTGATTATATGATATTGTGAGATGGAAATGCCATGTTTTATTGATATGAATGTTATAATAAGTGTATTCCTCATAATCCATGCTAATTAAATGATTAAGCTTCGGGCCAGGGGTAGACTGTGAGAGCTCCCATATGATACGGCTTCGGGCTAGGGGCAGACCGTGAGAGCTCCCCTAATTAAATGATACAGCTTCGGGCCTGGGGTAGATCGTGAGAGATCCCCTATGTTATGGCTTCGGGCTAAGGGTAGACTGTGAGAGCTCCCGTAAATAATTATTAATCCTTTGGGCTAGGGGCAGACCGTGAGAGCTCCCCTAATTAAATGATACAGCTTCATGCCTGGGGTAGACCATGAGAGATCCCCTATGTTATGGCTTCAGGCTAAGGGTAGACTGTGAGAGCTCCATTGAATAATTATTAAGCCTTGGGGATGGGAATAGACCATGAGAGCTTCCCCAAGGTTAGGCCAGGGGTAGGATCGAGAGCGCTGCCCCTGGGTTAAGGGCGTCCGTGAGTTCCATCCCAGTCCTACCCAATGTATTATATATATATATGGTGACATGATCGGGTTACATTACTGGCAACGAGCCGAAGCTGGTATCGCCGTCATGTTTTCTCTGGGGAAACTGGGACGGGTGTTGTTGTTCTTTATTGTTTTGTTTATTGAATCGTTCTGTACCTACTTACTGCTTTAATTATTATTACACTGTCTAGATTGGGTTAGACACTGGTGGTACCGACCTAGTAAGATTTATATCTCACACCCTACTCAGTCCGCCACTGCACTAGGGTACCCGAGTATATCTTTCTTGTTTGCAGGACCTAGGTTGGTTGTTGTGCTGTTAGTACCTGAGTAGTTAAAAGCAAAGGACCAAGCAAGAGATTGGGATTCTCAAGAGATTGCCCATTGGGCCTTGCTGTCTTTTCTTCATTCTTTTTCATTGAATTTTTAGCGTGCTGTATTGTTTCTTTCTTTCACCTTGTATAATTCATCATCCCTGTATCAAGTAAACTGGATTTGGCCACCTTTTATAAAAATGATCACTATTTGTTTTCTGCTGCTATTTGTTCATTGTTTTTCTATTACTACTTCCACTATTGAATGCTATTTACTCTAAGATATCGTTGTGCAACTTTGATAAGAGGGTATAGTCTCCCCACTATCACCTCTCAAGACCCTCACTACTAGTCGGCAGCCTCTGGAATATGAGGAGACGCGCTTGAGGCCTTGTGATGACTGGTCCGGCCACCGGGTTGATGTTGAGCCAGGTCGGGACGTTACATTAGACATAACATGTCATGTATTAATGATTTTTTTGTTTAACATTTGGTTTCCATGTGTTATTGGAACCATAAATACACTACCATAAACATGTAATGATTGAGATTAGAACCCTATGTTATGATAAGTATTGTATTAAAGCCTTAACATTTAAGAATTCCAACCAACATCATCTTGTGAAGTTGGTGTTAACTTAATGAAATATATATCCGAGCTCAAGGATATCACATATTTAACTACCTAATAATGAACTAACATCAATATTTATCAAATTTTTTAATCAAACACCAACCACTAATCATTTAAATTAAGCTATTCAAACTAACCCACCATTCAAAATTAAATCATCTAAAAATAATCGATTATTTAATAGTGTCATCATAGAGGATTAAACCTGAATGCTTCTATACACACTAGAAGAGTTTCAGAACCTTGAATGGTCGATAGGTGGAAATAATCCATGCTTTCAAATGGGATTGTTTCTGGGTATGGTTCATTAAGTAGTCAGTTTTTATTGGTTATTGTAAAAAAAATTAATAAAACTTAAAAAAACAGATAGAAAAACATGTCTTCTCCTGAAAATCAAAAATTGAAAAAACACAAAGAAAAAACCATCTTACTATTTCTTCCAAAATCTATCTGAATACCCTATATCCTCCCAAAAACGCTCTCATATTTGTTTGACCCTAAAATTGAGGGAACACCTTGCCAACATAGGAGGACCATTAGAGATAACAAAAATCATGTCCAACCAATTGAATTAGATATGGATAATCATAGGGAGAAATCCTATAATTAACTTGATACCTCTGATATGAATTACTGACCCCTTCGTATTCAATATACAATCATAGAGGATGATTTCAAACTCAAATCAGGATTGATTCATCTTATGCCTAATTTCCATGGGCTAGCAGGTGAGGATCCAAATCATCACCTTAAAGAGTTCTAAGTGGTGTGCTCTACCATGAATCCTTAAGGGGTTTTAGAGGAAAAAATCAAACTTTGAGAATTTCCTTTTTCCTTAGCTGACTCCATTATGTCTTGGATCTACTGCCCCGTCCTATTTTCATAAACTCATGGATTGACATGAAGTAGATTTTCTTAGAAAAATACTTTCCTGCTTCTCATACTACTTTTATATGAAAGAAAATTAGTGGTCTCCATCAATTCCCCAATGAATAACTCCACGTGTATTGGGAGAGGTTTAAAAAGATTTTGGAAACCTACACACACCAACAAATCCCTGATCATATCTTGATCCAATACATCTATGAGGAGTTATTGGTTATGGAGAGAACCCTCATTGATTTAGTATGTGGTGGTTCTTTTGTTGATTAAACTCTTGAATATTCAAGAGATCTCATAAGTAACATGGCTACAAACTCACAAAAATTCCATACTCAATCACATGCTCAATTAAAAAAAGCCCAAGACATTCAATCGATAGAGCCAAACAAGATGACAGAGTGAATGAGTGAACATATAGGTCTTGTTCAACAACTAGTAGTGGAGTCCTAATCCCCAACTTCATATTCCCTACGATATATGTTCCCTGGAGATATCAAGAATGGTGGAATCTATAGCTCCCCATCTCATCAAACTGATACATGAAAACATCTTAAATAGGATCCCTCTGAGTTATCCAGACCATTGGAACTCAATGCATTATACGGTGAGCAGAACCATAACCATCAAAAATATGGTTTTCTTGTTATAAACATCAACCAACCCCATGTTAAGCCCTTCTCTTCAATCTTCAACCATGGTTTGAGGTACGAAAATCCTATTTCTCATCCCCCAAAATTACCTCCTCAAAACCAAAACCAATTGCAATATGGTCACCATGTTGGTAACTTCCAACAAACATACGCTTTTTTTCCAAAACCTCAGAGGATCAATCATACTCTTGCTCCTCTTGGATTCTCCTATCCTAGTGAGCCTTCCCAATTCCAAAACCAATAAAATCACTTTCCGGAGAACCTAAATTAGGGAAATCCCAATCTAGGAAAAGCCTCTTCTTCCATGTAACCATTGGAAAGTCTAGTGGGAGATATTACCTAATTCACCTATTCTAGACTTAAAAACATTGAAAAACTAATTGGTCAACATGCATCCCACTTGAGCCAGAAACAATAATTAAATTCTTCCCAACTCCCAACTCAACCATTACCCAACCCCAAGGGTAATGTAAGTTCAATTTAACATAGGTCAGGAAAGAAAATTGCAATGCCTCATGGTGTGTCCTCCAACTCCAAATTAAATTTTGACCTAGAAAATGAAAAGGAAAAGAAATATTAAAAGGAATCAGAATCCATTCCTTCAAATCCTTCCATTACACTTAGGAACCCAATTACTTTTCCGTAATACATTTCAAATCCAGAGAAGTCCTATAAATCCGATCCTAAAATGATCGACATATTTAGACGTGTTGATGTCAAAATTCCCCTCTAAGATGAAAAACATATATCCCAAAATACACCATGTTTTTTTGAATTGTGCTCCCATAAAAGGCCACTTAGGACCATAAAAAATCATTCCTCACACTAGTATATTCCCATAATGTGAAAATATCTAAGGAACTTTAAAATTCCATTCCAAATTGGAAGTTCCAACTTCGATGATTCACTCATAGACCTAGGAGCCTAAATTAATGTCGAGTAGAAATACATATTCTCCATACTTGTTTTAGGTCCCTTACATCCAATGGGTGTTTCCATCCATTTAGCCAGTCATAACACAACTTGTCCTGAGGGAATAATTGAGGATGTCCTTGTATGAGTGAATGATCTTATATTCCCTGCTGACTTCTATATAATTGACATAGAATGTGTGAAAACTTCTTTCCAATATTATTTGATTTTAAGAAGACCATTCCTCATGACATCTACAACCAAAATTGATGCCTACTCTAGAATCCTATTAATGGAATTTGGTGACCAACTAGTCAAGTTCAATATTTTTCAATAAATGCAATATCCTTCAGAGAATGAATATTTATTATATATCCATGCATCTAAAAGTCTATATAAGAGTGTGTTGAATCCCAATCAATAATTTTCATCATATTATACTAATAGAGGTGTTTGTGAATATTTCATTATCATTAACCATGTCATAAATGGAGATGTTTATGGTGAAATTACAAATGACAACACCCCTGATCTAAAGGATCATGAATAATAATACCATCTCACACTTAACCTCCACTACTCCAACACGGATGGTAATATATAAAATGAACTAGATTTATAATTTTTTGATTCAAATATAATTATACAACACTCAACATTACCTATCCATGATTCTAAAAATTCAGTTTTATGTGTGGTGAACCCTGAACGAATATGGATAAATTGTCTTGATGATAGGGATGCTTGTGATATTTTTCCCCTAATTTATAATGTGATCATTGGTGATTTTGAAATTCACCATTCTTTTGGGAACAATATTGATGTAAAATACATTGAATAATTTATTCAGTCTTTTGACTCTACTGATCCTCATTACTCTACATTGCTATGTGATGAAATAAATGAGTCAAAGACAATTCAAATCTCATACTCTGCTTTTGTGTTATATGAACCCTAAAAAAATGAACCATCATAATTGAGACATCTTCCTAAATTTACAAGAATATAAAACCATCACATTTTGGATAAAATCATTCTTTAGTTTGAAGATCAGAGGGAGGATAGTCATATTCTCTTTCCACCCCCATTGAATTGCTAGTGAAACAACAAGGAAGGGAAGAAATTATCTAATGAATCATCAAGAATCCTAAAGGAGATGTTTTTCTGGAATCAAACTGGAGTTGAAAAAATACAGTGGCCACCATCGGACAATGGGTAGTCCAAAGTAACTATACTGCTAAAGACAAAAAATGCAGCACTTCTTGGGAGGCAACCCAAGTATTCTGATACTTTTATGAAATTTTAATTTCTTTTTTTATCATTAAATTAGTAATGATTTTTTTGTTTCTATTTTTGGTAATGGTCATTTTATAAAGGATAACCATAAGAGTAAACACATCCCAAGAACCACATCGACATCCGTCATATCCACAACATCTACAGTAAATATACACTAGAAGGAGACAATGACCAACCAAATAAAAACCAAGGGCACAAAATTCCTTTTTACCCTATCCCTCTTCCTCTATCTACCTATTTCTTCTTCTTCCTCTATCATTCATTTTTTACCACTTTCCTTATCAAAACCTTTTTTTATCTTTCTCTTTTGTGTGGGTGTGTATTTTAAAAACACTAAAAAACTAAAAAATAAGTAAAAAATGAAAAAAACTAAAAGAGTCATACTGACTCGTCATCATATTTTAAAATTTTTTCCAACCATTTTTGGGAGAGAAAATAAATGTTTTCATTAAAAAAATTGTATATTCATCAAAAATTTGGAGAAGGAATCTTGTATCAAAACCAGAAAATTGTGAATGATCAGTTTGTGATTTGAAAAATGATTTTACCCAAACTATGAGGAACAAAATTAGCTTTCATGCCAAGGCCCCCTATAGATATATTATCAAAATATGTGTTTTCTACCATTATTGTGATTCTTGAGTTTTGGGACCTCCGATTTGAGTTTTCCATTTTGGTTTTTATTAATATGATAGAGGCATTTTATGAACGTCATGAGAATCAAAATAGACAAACAGCCTCCCATTACAGTTAAATTAATCATTATTTTGAATTCCCCTATCATCATATGAAAATATTTTATTAGATAGCCACATTATAAGACCAATACCTTATCCCATAGAAAATCTACATGGATTTACATTGCATTATTTATAGAAATTTATGTATTAGGGGAATGGATTTCATTTTGGCATCCCTTTTATTGAATTTCAACGTGTTATTATATAATTGAGGAAAAAAATCCATTTTAGTGTGGGGGATAGGTTTTAATTCATTTAGTTTTGGGAATATATTTATGGTTATGACATATTGTTCAATTTTTTTTGAAATGTGTCAAAAAAAAGAAAACAAAAAAATAAAAAAAAAATAAAAAGAAAAAAATGTGTTATGTCTTGGGTGGGTAAAAAATCACTCTTCCTCAACCTTTTATCTTGTTATAAATATTAAAATTAGTGTAGTGAAAGGATAAAAAAATGGGTTGGTAGATAAGTGTGATATTGGTTTCATATTCAAATTTCGAAAAAAGAACTCTCATTTCATTTGGGGAACTTTTCTGTTTTGTAAAAATTTCATCTCCTCATTCCATAAATTTTCATCCACTTTTGTGTCTTTATTCATACAATTGTTCCATTGTATATATGTGTTACCATTTCTTTCCACGTTTTATTTGAAAAATATTGTGCATTTTTTTATCCATGTTGGTTTTTTACCCCTCTTTATACAATTTTGAATACTAAATTATTACCATCCCATAGCCACAAAAAAACCACATAAAAAGACCTCTTGAATTGTGTAAAAATTAGGGTAAGTAATGGAAGGTGAGAGATCTTTAAAACTCTAGTATTTTCACTTTTCGTTGATGAATGAGTGAACCACCAGAAATAAATTTTTTATCACCTTGAGAGGAGTATTTTTCGAGTGCCCATATTTTCTATTTCTAAATTTCAGCATGAAAAAAGAGTTTTTTATGAAATATTGTTTCTTTTACAATTTGAGGTGTAATTCAATATAGTGGAGTGAATAATTCTAAACCTCCCCTAAGTGGGGAAAAAAATATTAATATTTATTGGTGGGTGAAAATGATTTTGTAATGTTATTTATATTTGTGGAACATGAGGGCATGAACGAGCCTATGCGTGTGGAAATTGATGTTATTAATTTATTACAAACATTTTATTTACTCTATTTTATAATTTTCAATTAAAAGTGCATAATTAGTTTGAAATACTCATGTTTTAATGTTAAATGTAATTTTTGAGAATTATTGGAATTAATGAAATTGATTTGGTTTACTATTTTAATCATTACACACACTCTTATTATAAAAATTTAATGATTCTTGTTTTTTAGGATTCCTGATTTTATTTCTAAAATAATATTAAAAGGAATCATTGTATAATTCTACCATTTGAAGGTTCATATGGACCACACAAGAAGGAACACAGATTCAGTGATGAAACTGGACTAGTCAATAATATTGAATTACTAGGCTCAAAATAGAAGTCGAAATTTTTTTATTCTCCACCAAATGTATGGGGACAATACAATTCATATAGGGTAAACATTTCAAGACCAAACACCTCTAAAAAGGGGCCCAAATAATTCTTTTAAGTACAGCTCACCATTCTATCAAGGAAATGAAATCAGTACACACTTATTGACATTTTCCCTGATAAAGACTTTAATTCGAGATGAGATTTTGTAGTTTTTAAAAGAAGATATAGGCGGTCTACTTTGTTAATGAATGTTTTTGGATTTTAGGGCATATTAGTATTAAAAAACCCCTTCAAATTTTGGCCTTGAAAAAGTATGGATTCAAATGGACAACATATCCTTGTTTAATAAAACCAACACAAAATTGGCTCATTAATTCCAATGGCCGCCAAAGTTGTATAGTAGATATAGGAGAACCATATCAACAACTTTTTAAAGGATCATATATCGATATTTTTATTTCTAATTTATCAAATTTCTGATGAAATTGTAGGTTCATATTTTGAATGCGAACAGTCCAAATCCTTGGGCTATAAATACAACCACCCCTTCTCCTAGGAAGGGGTTGGAATTTAAGAAGAGAGGATCATACATTGGAACAAAAAAATATTTTTCAATGTCTTGGGAGGACCTTCCACACTCAAGATTTCACTTGAGAGACCCTTCATCCTCTCTCTTTTTTCATTTTCATTTTTGTTCTTCTAATTTGTAATTGTGTAAGTCTTTTTTCATTTAAATAGAATTTTAATTTATGATTATTTTTATTCATATATTATTATCAACCACATTCTATTAAATAATATTAATTATATTAAAATATATGAAATCTAGTTGAAATCCCTTCCCTTATTTCGATTCCTAATTCAATCGAATGTCCTTTTTAATTCTCATCATTGTTCGTGTGTGTTTTCAATGCACAACTCTTTTCTTATCCCATTTTTTCATTCTATTTATAATTAATCACTATAATAACATATTAATATATTAATAAATATATTAATGGAGTTGTAAATATACCATTAGGGTCAGTCAAAATTTATGGATATTAAGTGATTGAGAGTATTTTTTCAATGTAAAATTTTCAAATTAACATTGTGTATGTTGAACTTAACATGTAATGGATTAATGACTTGTTCTATTTAATGTGTGGTCTCCATGGATTATTGGAACCATAAATACACCACCATAAACATGTAATAATTGAGACTAGAACCCTAAGATAATTTAATGCTTGTATTAAATCCTTAACACATAAGAATTCCAATCAACTCCATCTTGTGAAGTGGGTGTAAATTTAATGGAATATAATGAAAAACTCAAGGATATCACAATATTAACTCTCTAATAATTAACTCACACAAATATTCATCAAATATCTAAATCAAACAATTACCATCAATAATAAAAATTATTTTAGGAAAACAAACACCCCAATCAAAATACAATCATCTAAAAACAATTGACTATTAAAAGTATAATCGCTGAAGATTCGACCCGAGTGATGCTATTCAAATTAGAAGAGCACCAGAAACTTGAACCATTGATAGGTGAAAATTGACTTCTCTTTCAATATTACATCAGGATAATTTTAAATTAATTAGAAGATAATAAAAATATGTTTCATCCCACAATAATCAAAAGCATTGTTGTATACAATGAAATAAGTTTCATAAATATATTTATTATAAATTAAATTCCATTAATCCTTTAAAATTACCTCCCCTTGATCCAAATATATCTATAATACTATTTAGGAATCCATTGAAGAATTAATTTTTTTAAAACCTTATGTATTCCAATTTATAACATAATACATTAGGGTTTGTATAATGAAGTGTATTTTCAATAAATTTTATTTAATGATTTTATGCATAATAATTAAAAATTACAACAACAGAAATCATATAGGCCTAGTATCTTTAGGAAAATAGACACATAAACAATTAACATAAACTAAAATACAATATTTTTTTATAATTGAGTAATGATATCATAGTATCATTGAACAACTAATTTTGTATAGGATAATCTGGGGGAAAATTAAATGGGTGAGCTATAAATACGATAAAAGAGAAGGGAAGCATAGGATGATGAAGAATGATAAATTCTAGTTTTTAAGTATATTAGTAAAACATAAATAGGAAATAAATATAAATAGTCACATGAAGAAATGGAATATGTAAATGACATCATAAAACCATAGTGTCATAAGAATATTGAAACAAAATAAAATGTGACATAATAAAAATAATTTATGGTCAAATACAGAGAAATAATAACATAATTTGAACATACTAACTATCCACACGCCATACATGGTATCACATGGGGAAAAAATTATCTAATTCATTGGAGATATATCTAGATACACCCTTATAATGTCTATAATTAGTTGTTACATATTTATCATAGAAGATAAAAAACTTATTTACTCTTTTAAATATAATTATTAATGAGTTGGGGTTTATTATAGGGAAGTACTAAATCAATTATTTATGGGTATATCTTTATGAATACTCATGAATAAAATTATGGTTAAGTATTTACAACACAATGGTATGGAAAGTGTAAATCAAGGGATAATTTAAAAAGTATAATATGTGTAAATAAAAGATCATAGAAGGGGATAATGAGAGATAGGTGTAGTATCTCATTAATATGGAATCATTTGGATAATAAGGGATGATTATGAATGCATGATAACTTGAGATCATATAAATAAAAAGTCTTATAACAAAGCAATTGGAATAATTGGTAAGAGGAGGAAGAGAACAATTATCTAGAGAGGATTCTTCTTAATTCTTTTTAGAAGCTCCTTAGAACCATAAAAACTCATTTAGAGTGATATAGAGATCATATATTATAGGAGTTTTATTATTTTTTTCTTTGTAGAGATGAGTAATGGGTGAATTAGTTGATATTTTTATCAAAAAAGATAATATTTTTTATTAATATCCAAACATTTTACATGTTCGGCTAATAAATAAAAAATAATAAATCATTTTCCATACCATTGTTATTCTGATGGTATTGACAATGGGAAGAGGTTTTTTATATTTTATTAGATTATACTCTAAACACTATAAAATAATCCTATTCATGATGTGGAATCGAGTCAGGTACATAATGAAATGTATTAAAAATATAAAAATAATTTATGTTTTTGAAGGTTCATTATAGGTTTGTAAATTTAATATCATCACATTAAAATACAATATTTTAATGAAAATCCTTGTTTGGATGATAAAAAACTTTATAGGATATATTGCATAACATTGAGTTTGTTATAATGTCATAATAATTTTATTATATTAAAACTGTATTATATTTTTAGACATATATTCAACTATCTTATAAAATTATAAAAAATTAAAATTTGAACAATTTTAATGCTAGGATAATGATATTTATTTTTTAAAAATAATTTTCGTAATATGTTAATTTTAATTGTCAAATATAAATCTTTATTTACTGAAAAATAATTGTTTTTATGATAGAACATATTTTATGACACCTATAACAATTAAATAGAATATTAAAAAGTTATATTTTAATTATTATTTAAATAAATAATTTTTTTTAATAACAATTATAGAAAATAAATTTTATGAAAAATAATTTAATTTATCATAAAATTTATTTTATTTTAAAATATATATTTTTCAAAAATAAAATTATGTTTCTATTATATAAAAAAATATTTTTCAAATTAATATTATATTCATTTATATTTCATTAAACCAAATACAAACTAAAATGAGATCTATGAAAGATCTATTTCATTTCATAGAAGAAAAATAAACTATTATAATACAATGTTCTAGATACATTACCCCTTACTACTCTCATATAGACCTTAAGTCAAAGGTGTGAGATGGTGTTAATTTCCTGTGATAACTCAAAATATATTGATCTTGGGGGGGGGGTCTCTACAAACATTCAGACTTAACAATAGAGGTTCGGCTAGATCCCTAATTATTGAATATATTCTTGGTATTTTTTATGTTAAAACCATAGTGATGCTACACCCCTCCCTATATTTGTTAAATAATCATTAAAAGGTATTATTATACATGGTAAGGCCATCATTTATCCATTAAATATAAATTTGATCTTATAGTTACCCTTAATATACACTTAATCTTACAATAATATTACTTTAATATCTAATAAGGTTCAATATCCAACAAATACAAATTGAATATTACTTTACTATTATTTTTTCCCCTTTTACAGTGTTTTTCATTGGTGCAAAAATCATAGAAGATTTAGAAGATCCATATTTTCCTATTTTAGATATTTTTCAATATTTATTTTACTGTGGTAATATTATTAATTTAAATGTGATTAATTTTTTACAAAATGTAATATTTTCAAATAATGAAATAAAAGGATATTATTATGTTATATACTACACTATATTACTAAATACATACATATATAGAAGGATAATTATATTTACTAATGTTTTTGTGGTTATTTATTCCAACCTTACAAAAATTAACATTAAATTTTCATTTCATACACTAAAATATATAATGGTGCTTTTATTTCATTATTTATCCATGATTCCCTGTTACCTATTTGGACTTATGTTTTAGCCACAATAAATTTACTTTGTTAGTTTTCATTTTTTTCTAAAAATTTTTCTCTATGTTTAAAGATCATAACTACTGGATCATCATATAAACGATAATTCTCCAATGTTAAAACATCTTAATTTATTAATTTTTATGGATATTAAATGTACATAATCAGTAGGGATAAATTGAACAAGTCATTATCTTTTGAAAGATTGTGTGCAATGGCTAATCTATAGGTCATAACATTGATGTCAAAAATAATCTTGAAGGTAATGATATATCTAATAAATAGATTTACATTCATCACAATCCATATGAAATTATTACATGGCGATATATGATCGAGAAGAATATATTTAACCATATAATCTAGGTGACATTTATATCTGGAAGTGTATCTTTTCTATTTACTTTTTTTTGGTTTAAATGTGATGAAATATGGTTTAAACCTTCTCGGTCATGTCATTGATAAAACTATGTCATATTAGCTTCCATCATTACACTTCGTCCAAGAATGTTGGAGTCCTACATCTGTTCCCTTATTGAGACTCAATAGTTTATTCTAAAATTATTTTATAAAACTATTTGGATATGATCACTATTATTGTGGAAGGAACTAGTCTCAATTTCTATAGAAATATAATGATTACAATATCCCAATATATTTTTAATAGTTTTTTCATACATTCTATCAATGTAAAGGTCATACACAGTATTGAAACCTTGTTTTTTATCTAATTATTAAATGAAATCTCTCCAGATCCTCAAGGTAAATATCATATCTTAATAAGATAGTATAGAGAATGGTATACCATGTCACATTACTACTATGTTATGTATGTCTGGGATAGTTGGTAAAAAAAGAAATAATTCTTGATGAAAATGAAATGTGATGACTTAATAAGGTAATTAACATTATTCAAGTTGGTGTTGTTGATAAATTTGAGGTAGAGCCCTCCGATGAAACCCTTAGTGGGTTTTCCCACTTCCATTTAGTTACGGGTAATGGTTTCATCACAACCTTATACTTATATAATTAAGGAATATCTTCATGTAATGTCGAACATCAGGAACAATTCTCCATAATATACTTATATATTTAGTCCCAATAATTGTTTTCCAACTGATTTTTATACATTTTTGTTCAACCTTGATGAATATATAATGACGTGTTAGGGGAAAATCCAAAACCTCCCTCTTTAGTAATAGTTTTGATGGGACACATTTCCAAGTTCAAAATGATAAAATTTCCTTATTATTAAATATAAACTCTAGAATAATAGAAATCTTTCAATTAACCTCCACATCATCAATCTTAGCTTATTTAATCATCACATCGATAGATAAAAAGTTATTTTTTTGAGAAACGATAGGATTTCGTTAATTTTATTATGATTCCCATTTCCATCTAGATCATGTCAATGAAGATTAGATCCCTCAAAATCTTTATCTGGAATAGGGTTTCAGGTTCATATATACTCAGATCATCAGTCACTTTATTCACCATCCCAAGATATAAATGTATTGAACAACTTTAATACCTCATGATTTTAAGAAATATATTTTTCCCAATATATTTATGTTTTTGATATATTGTGTTACGTGTAGCAATGATTGTAGAGAAACCAAGGAAAACTATTAAAATATTATTATCATCAAGCTCTTGGATTGGAAGATATATGAGTAAGACTACGAAAATAATGAAAAATTTTGTTTTACACATGTATAAAATAAATTCATTTGGTATCAATTAATTATAAATACAAATAAAAATCATTTGAAAATAAAGGAGATGTTTTTTAAAGATTGGTTTTATGTACGTAATGTATTTTTATCCAAAGAAATTAAAATGATCTTTATTACTGAATAATTTTAATGAATTTACATAAGATATATTAATCCATATGTTTTAAAATTCACATAATATTCTTATTTTTTATATGACAACAATAACTCTAATTTTATGCTTAGAATATCATTTTCTAAAAAGAAGGTTTCGTTCCATTTTTTAATCTAAAATTATTATTATGTTACACTATTTATAGGTATTTATTTTTATTAAATTAATTTCATATTTATAATTATTATTATTGAATTTAATAAATAGTCACCTTTTATTTGTTCAGTCTAAATAGTTATTGTATTAAACTTTATCACCTTGATAAAGTGAAAATCAGGTTAATATAGGATAAAAGTATGTGTTAAGACCATAATTTTCATCTTAATTATTATTATATGAATGTAATTTGAACATTATAACCTTATACATGATATTTATTATTTTAATTGACACTTTTAAATGAATATTACTAATATAATATTATAAACAAACGAAGTTACAAAATTCCACGGTTGTTGTTTTCAATAGCTCTTATGTGAGTACACAATGAAAAAAATAAATATAAATGAAAATTTATATTTCAATATTAAGGAAATACTTTCCATTTAATAAAATTATTTATAAATTTTAGTAATTATATAATTACCATAGTTTATTATCACACACCAATTTAGTATTTCTGTACTTAACAAAAAATTTAATAAATTATTCTAAAAATATTAAAGGTGATATATATTAAATGACTTATGGTTTTTTATGAATATTTTAGATCAATATGAAATAGTTGGGACGTTTTAAATCATTATATCTTAATCCCTCTTTATTTTTATGAATTTATTTTTAAATCAAATTAATAAAGTTAAAAATAACATTTATGGTATTTTATAATAAATAATAATTTATTAAATTTTATGAAATTCATAAAAAATTGGACTCATCCCAATAAATGATAGATAGTTATAAACTTCATAAATATTTCATTTATGTGTTTTTTTCATTTATATTAAAATATTTACTCAGAAAGGGAAGATATCATTAATTTTATTGTAATTGAAAAAAGGGTTTATGGGGTGTTAAAACTAACACATATGGGTAATAAATGATTAAAAAATTTCCAGAGTTTAATTTAAGAGATTATTTCAGCTAATATTCATACTTTTTTAATATAATAAATTTGGAATAATTTTGAAATCAAAATCATTGATATTTACTTAATATTTGAAGAAATACAAAAGTGACTCTCCCCTCAATTATAGAAGGGAATTCTCATCTCTCTTATTTTTACCACATTGATCCTCCTAGATCAACAAAAATATAAAATTTTTTCTTCACTTATTCTATAGAAACATAATATTGAAATTTTTATTCCAAAAAATCCCACTCTAGATTCATTTAGAGGTGATCAAAAGGAGTCATTTTGAAGAAGAGGTAATTGCTTTAACTAATCACTTTATTTTAAATTTTTTTACCTTCTCTAAATCAGTTGTATTATTCGTAAAATATTTTTTTTAAAATTTTAATATACTCAAATTATATTATAATAATGATAATACCATTCTAAACCCTTTTTCCATCAAACGAAATGTTAACGTAGTGCTTGTGTGTTCACATGTCTTGCCCTCTCCATATAGTGATACAACTCATTTTTCATATTTATACTTTATGGATGAGTATTATGATAGTTTTAATACTTATATATATAATTTATTGCATAACTATACATTTGGAATAAAAATATCATTTATACCTTCTTAGAATCCATTCCTTGGGAAAATGATAAAGTCGCTCGTGCGTATGTGTGGACGACCGCCTCCCCGAAGTGATATGATTTTTTATTTATATTTTACATAAATCGTAATGAGGATAAATTTAATAAATTTATATAATATTTAAGATATAATAATAATCTTGGAAATATTAATTAATATTTACCTTTATTTTGTATCATCCATAAATTTTGAAAATATCTTTAATGTGTACGTACAACTAACGTTCTCCAGAAATGATGTAATTAATTTTTATATCCATACCTTTTATGGATGAATATAAATATTTATATAATAAATATATATAATATTGATAAGAATATTAAAATCCTATATATTATGGAACTATTATCAATAAAAATGGTCAAAAATACAAAACCAAAACTTATTCGAAGAATGAATCAATTATCACCATGATTAGTGATTTTAATATAGGATTGTTTAAAAAAGGATGATAAAAGGTTAAATGTAAATCATATGTATTTTGATATATATGATTATGGTTCTATAAAATTATGTATATTAACCCTTAATTAATTATAATGATGGTTAGAAAATATAAAAAGGAAATTGGAATTTACATAATGGGTTTCATGTTAAAATCTCATTGTTTATTGGGATTGTTTATGACAAAGTTATGGCTAGGAAATATTTGTATTAAACTACCAATATGCTAATGAATTTTTCTACTGTATTTTTATTTCTGGAAAATAATTGTTTTCAATTCATTTTCATTACCTTATGTACTCAAGAAACCTATAATACTGTTCTAAGGAAAATCAAATTTATTTATCTCCTCAAAAGAAAACACTATTTCATCAATATCCATTCATTATAAAAAGGATTAAAGAATATTTTTATTATTATAATATTCATTTTAAAAATATTTGTAACCATGTTTTACTTTTTACAAAATGGAATATTATTTTAATTTTCCATGATAATTTCTTTGTGAATTTTCCAAAAACAATATTTATGGAATGTCCTTCAATATATAAAACATTTATGGAATTTGTGACTATCATTCCCAATATGTGTTTTAATGATTCCATTAAATTTTCCAATGATTATTTTTAATGAATATTTTTCCCCTAATATTTTCTATTTTTATGATTTTATTTTATAATGGAATGGTTATTTTCCTTAAGAATATTCAAATGATCTTCTAATTCACCAATGAATACCAACTTCAGTGTTATTTATCCTTTAATGGGTATATTATCCATGTATGCAATACTTATAAATTATATTGAGTTTTTATGTTTATAGAGGAATGATATTTATTAAACATTTCTTTTTCATTGGGTTATGCTATAGATAAATATTTATGAAATCCATTTTATTTTATGTGTTTTAATATAGTGAATAGTTTATTAACTTATGGCAGAAGTATATATGATTTTCATTATGTAATGTGGGGGACATACTTCTCCCCCCACTTCATTAGGTAATGATTTATTTTCATGATATTTACATTAGAATAATAGGGACTGAACATAGTTCAGTAAGGGAATTTATCCATCATAATAGTATTGGGATTGATCCATGACTACTACGACTACTTGAGGAGTGAAACCATTCCACCATCTAGTCCTAGAAAAGAAATTTAATAATAAGTAAATTATATTTATGCCAAAATTCCATATCTTATAGCAATATTATGATATCTTGGCCCATTATATTTTATTCTATTATGATTCATATCTTATAAAGTGACATGATTTATTCAATAAGTAAATATTACTATATATAATATAAAGGGTATGGTTTTCAATTGTTAATATCCTTTTCTCATAAAACATCTCTCATGTTTTTCTTATATGATCATTTATATCTCCCTTTATTACCCTTACTAATCATTAAATCTCACTCTTCCTTATATTTCCTTTCCCATATTACAAAAAAAATGTTTTTTGTATGAAATTTCTTTGAATGGCAACAATCATGAAAATCTTACTAGGAGATGATGTAGAAAATTTATGAGAAAGTTGGTTATATTTTTATATTTCCAAATATACATGACCAATATTATTTTGGAATGGATCATTATGTTCTATAAATAATATTCATCTACTTAGATGTAATATATACGTATGGAAGGTTTAGGATGATATAGATTATATCAGATCAAGGGTTATTTAACCATTAAAAACTAGGGTGAGAAGGCATTAGTTAGAACCATGGGGATAAGTATAATTACATGATAAAATAAAAATGTTTTGTTAATTATAATAAATTCCCTATGTCAAAACTATGTTTTAATAGAATATGGTGTCATGATTGAGACATCCTAGAAATTATTGTTTTTGATTACATTGTTTTCCAATATGATTATTGTTTTTGACACAATGATTTTGGTTTTAGAAAATGGATTAATCTTAAATGAATAATGTTAATGAAGAATTTTATAGGTAATGAAATGATCCTCCAAAGAAACTAAATTTTATTTGATCTATAATGAAAAAAACTCATTTCTATTTTCACCCAAGTTTCTCATGATTTGAATCATGTTGATCTTCCAGATGAGAAAATGAAAGGACAATTATATTTTGAGTCCATCATGATGAAATTCGAAAAAAAAATTAGTGGGTCCAATAATCCAATATTTACAAAAAAATGGATCTATACCACTTTAAATTTATCTTCTATTTTTCATTATTCTAAATATGAGAGTGGTATTCAGGGTTATTATCATTTAGAAGGAAAATAATATCAATGGTGGAATCTTATTAAGATCACAAATCTGTAAGAGGACATTGAATCAATAGATTGGTATAAGTTTAAGATATTATTTCTAAATAACTACTTTTATTATATTATTCAAAAACAATAGATTAGTAATACCTTTAGTTAAAATAAAAGGATGATGTATCCATTGGTACTAGTAAGGAAAATATTTAAATAAATTCAAGGTATTATATTGGAATTATCATCCAACTATAAAATAAGGTTGATATATTCCTCAATGTCTTAAAATTATGTCCTTGAATTTTGTCATCCAAAATGAACATTTTTAGCTATGAAGAAATCATTAAATTTAATACAAATGTGGATATGGGGATTGGAGTTACCAATCAATATCATTATTTTCAAATGAAATGAAAATAATATTCAAACATAATTTTAAATACCATAGAGTGAATAAGATGATTTTTTCTTTATGATAAAAATTACAAGGGAATCATGGGTGAATTATTATTAAGGTAACTAGTGTAGGATTAATATTAGGAAAAAGAAATTTCATTGAGTAATCCAATTTTGATGTGATGGGAAGATATTACCTAGTAATGCAGATAGATATAATAAACCACATAATTCACCACCGATATTAAATGCTTTACATGAAATATCTATGGAAATTATTCCAACCAGTTCCAAAATATGAAGGTTAATGATGATGATTGACTTGAACAACATCTTATTCCTTGATAAAAAGGGAAATCACATGAGATCACTGTTTCTGATGAGGGTTATGATAACCACATGGTGAATGGCACTCTTACACTCAACTATATTACTATAAATGTCTTATTGGAAAATATATATTCCTACACTTTTATATCTAAATTCATTTCTATTTGTATCGTTATACCACATCAAATATTAGTGCTTTAGTTAGCAGCAAAAACAACTAATTATATGATGATTTTATCCAATGTCTATGATTCATCTCCAATTGATGTTTGTGGGAATGTGTTTAATTTAAATATTTCTATTCCCCCTAGGTATATTTTTTGTTATTTTGGGATTGTATTATATTTATATACATAAATACCTTTTCAATATATGATTAAAGGAATTAATATTAGATATTTTAAACAAACCTATTATTTTCATTTTGTGTGATGAAAAATGAACATTGGATGGAAATTGTATCCATCATATAGTTTATGTTTCCTATTCAAAACATGCGTTTATCTTAGATTGTTGGGGTGAAAATGGTCATCAAATATATGATTCTTATGATGGAGTTTATTTATATATTTATAGAATAATTTATTTTCATTTCATCGAATCATGATGTTGATTTTTTAATACAACTCATACCTATAACTACTCATATTTTTATGAATCCATATAGAATGGTACTGATTATGTTGAATCAAATAATGAAGTGAAACCAAGGAAATATTGATAAGGGATTGTTTGGGACTTATGAATTATCTTGGGGTACACATATTCTATTTTGTAAGAATAATTATAGTTCAATGAGACTCTAAATTGATTATCAGAAAAATAATAATATCAATACAAGGAACATTTATCTTCTTCCCCATATTGGTGAATTGTTTGATCAACTGTGTGTATATATAAGCATTTATAAGATTTATCATCTTCTGGATATCATAAATTGAGGTTCAAGAAGAAGGATAAACCCAATATATCATTCCATACAAGGTATGGACCTAATGAATTTATAGTTATTTAATTATGTCATACTAATTAAATTTCTATCTTATTGTTTTTAATAAATATATTCATTAGATACTCACTTGATTAGTTTTTGGTTGTCATTACAAATGATATTCTTATATATTCAATGAGAGAAGGAAGAGCATGAAGATTAAATAATGATTGTGTTGAAGACCCTAAAGAAAGGGAATACTTTTGAAAAAAATTACCAAGTGTGAATTTTAGATCGACAATGTTTCATTCCTAGATCATATAATCTCATTGGAGAGTATATCCATATACCCTTAAAAGTTATAAGTAACTTGAAATTGTCAAAGAGTGTCCATTAGTTATAATAATTTTTTCTTGGTTTGGATAAATATTATTTTCCCATTGTATAGAACTTCACATAGATATAGAACCCTCTTTAAAATTGAACATGGAAGGGTGGAATGATACTTTGGATGGATGAATGTAAGGAATATTTTATAGAAATTATGTGTAGTTTCATCAGTTAATATATTATTTTAATTCCCAACAATGGATAAGGTTTTGTATCCCACTGTTCTTCATTAAATAAGGGACGAGGATGCATCCTCAATTAGAATGACATTGGTATAGATTATACCTCATGAAAATTGAAGGTCTAATAAATTTATTTCCCAAATCATGATTAGAGGACAGCTGTGGTAATTTTTTAATTAACAATATGGAGGCATTATCCAAATGGAGAAAGGTGTGACATATATACTGATAAAAAATTCTTATAGTATATAATCATTCAAAAATATATTAGCATCTGTAAAAGAATATGGGTTTGATATGAATAATGATTATGATTCCACAATGAATTACCCCATTAATAAAGTGAACAAGGTGGATAAATCTCCGAGTCAAAAGGATAAAGTTATCTTATTTATGATGAGGTTGAATTTTTTTTTTATTTCAAGACATAAAAATGGTGGATCTTGAAATCTTGAATGAAGGGGAGAAATAATATATTTCTCAAATGATTTTCCAACCGTCTAACCATGTGAATATTAAATTGTAATTAACGGAAGTTGTAGAGCTATAAAATAATGCCATTAATGTTAATTAATTTAACCATGATTTTGAAAGAATAATAATTTTATGGAACTATGTATGTGTATCTTCACTAATATATTTCAATGAGTTTTTGGATTAAGATCACAATTTATCATTCTCAACTCTTTCTACATGTATGAATATGTATAGATATTTGAAGAGTATTTTTGTCTTGATAGATTGAAGATATATATTTCATAGTATGTTTCATGGTTCTTTATATGTTAGCAAGTTATGGATGTGGTATAGAATTTTAATGGGATAATAACCATTACCCAAAGGAGAATTAAAGTGGGGAAAAATAAAAATGGATATAGCCATGTGGCTCTCGAAATCATCTTAAGTGAATAATGTAACAAGGGTTGTAGCTAATCAGCTTATGATGTTAACACACTTCATATCCTTTAGAGAATATATCATTCATGATAAAATTACATATTTATATATATTAATTAAGTTGTAAAATTTAATGTTGTACCACTATTAAGTATATTTGATCCATATCAGAGGTTTAGCTCAATCATTAGGAGAAGTATTCATAAAACTATGGATATAGAGGTATCTTTCAGAACTGCTTATCATTATTAGATATATGGTTAGTGTGAGGTGACAATTAGAACTCTAGAAGAAATGTTTAGAGATTACTCAATGGATTTTAAATTCATTGGGATTAACACCTTCCACTTCTTTATTTTTTTATACCATAGATTTCAATATAGTATTCAAATCGGTCCTTATGAAGCCTTATACTGTTAGAAGTTCAAAACTCTAATTTTATTGAATGATGCTGGATAAAGAAATATGATGATACCTTATCCAATATAGGAAATTGTAGTTAATGTTATTCCAATCAACCTAAAATATAATGAGATTAGTGTATACATAAAAGGTAATCTGAAAAACATCAAACGATATATAGTTTGAAGTTGGTGAAAAACTATCCCAATGAATATATTTCTATAATATGATTATGAAATTTAGAAATAAGTTAATGTAAATTAGTATATGTATAAATGTTATTAAAATTATGGATTTTATTGGGACAATAGATTATCAATTGGAGCACCCACTGAATCAATCTCATGTCAGAGAAATGTTCTATTTATCAATGTTATGTATGTACATACCTAATCCATCACATGTACTAATCACATAGGTCAAAAAACTAGAGTCACATACTTATTCTAATGAATTACTAGTGGAGATTATATAACATATAGAGTGTGTGTGATGAAACAAAACCACTCAATAGGTTGATGTTTTATGGAGAGCCTACTAATTATAAGAAGATATGTGGGGTAATAAGCATATGATTGGGAATAAGTATCCCTAATTTTTTTGTATCTGAGTAATGTATGTTTTAGTAATTTTTTTAAGGTTGTTAGAATGTAATATTCTAAAATTTTAGTAAAAAATTAGTTTCAAATAATTCAAATCTCCTTGATGTATTTTGTTATACACAACAATGAGTTTAGACGACCCACACTATAATATTGAAACCAAACAATTGGATGGGAAAGTATGAATAAGACTGCTTAAATTATGAATTTGTGGATTTTGAAAATTTATAATCAGAATTAATGTATTATAAATTAATTAGAAATGAGAATAAAAAACATTTTAAAATAAAGGAGATATTATTTTTGAAAAAGATGTTTTCCTATGAACGTTTTTCTATCATAATAAATTAAATTGATCACTATTGGGTAATGATATAAAATATATTTATTTATAATATCTCTATCAATTTTTTTCATTCATCTTATTTTTTTCATAGGATAGTAATCAATAATGATTTTATGATTAAGAATGTATTTTTATAATTGTGGTTTTCATTACATTTTTTAAACATAAAATAAAATTAATTTCATAAAATTGCAGGTATTTAATTATATAAAATTAATTACATTTTTTAAAATAGTTGATTTTGATTTATTTAATTTGACCCATTTCGTTTTGGTCAATATGAATAGTAACCATTGTAAAATTTACCACCTTGGTAATGGGTAAATCTAGTTAATAAATTTTAAAACTATGTGGTAATGGCCCCAATATTCCTCATAATTTTTATTTGATGAATAAAATTTGATCCCTGTCACCATAGTGTAAAAACATTTTAGTTCAATAGATAAATTTACAAGAAAATTACCTATTCAATATTTAAATCATATAATGTTATAAAATGTCACTCTCTTTGTTTTTATATCACTTTTTTTCCAACATAGATAAAAAAATGAGTTATGAATGATTTTATGTGTATATTTTTATAATAATGAAATAATTTCTATAATATAAATTTATTTTTAATATTTATTAAATATATAATAACTTTAATTTCTTATACATCAATGATGCAGTATTTTTCCATTTGAAAAAATTATAATAAATGAATTTAAAAATTCTAAATTTAACCTAATGTGGTTGAGATAAAATTTTCAATCAACTTTTTGGATATATATAATAGATTACTAATGTTTTAAAGAATTATATTTTATTTCCCACTTTAAATTGATGTGGATAAATTTAAATTCAATGAATATAGTGAACAACATCATTAATTATATTTTTTAATATATAATATTATATTAAATTATATAATAATCCAAAAAATCTTATATTTGGAAACACGAATGTGATACAGTTTTAAAAATAAAAAATGGTCCATTTATGGGAATTTTTTTATATTATAATAAATTTTTAACCCTTAATGGGTAAAAAACATTAATTTTACTGTAATTATCCAAAGGGTTGTTTGGGGGTTAAAAATAAATGAGAATGTTAAATATGTGATCCAAAATTTTCCAAAAAAAAATATTAGATGAGATTATGTCCACAAATAATCATCTTATCAAATATTTTTTATTAATTAGAATCATTTAGAAATCAAAATTAAATTATTTTAATTTAATAATTTTTTAAATTACTAGAGTTACTATAACGACCCAAAAATTACATACATTGTTATTACTTCAAAATTTAAGCACACATATTACAACATATAACAAAACCATGAAATGTCCTTATAGGTATAATGTCTTTAGATACTGGTAAACAAAAAAAACTGGTTCATAAATCCTCTACATTGTCTCCCACATATTTCATCATATCTAGACTCCCTTTTTGGCAAATCCTAATTAATACCCTTATTCTTGACTTGGGGAAAAGAAAACATACAGAAGGGGGACCTCAAATGCTCAGTAAGGGTAAACAAAAATAAATATCAATCATATCATATTCATAAGAACATAACATTTTGAATATCTTAACATGGAAAAGATATCATAATATCATAACATAGGATAAATCATAGTGGTGAAATTTAATCCCAATAATAATAACATAAAACATAAAACTTTGTGGCATACACACATAATCATAGAGAATCATTTTTTAGTAGTCAAGACTCATTGCCAAGACTATCTTAGTGGACAAAGTCCATTTCTGAACCAAGTTCACTCCTTGTTTCACCCCTGTATCACTGAACCGGATTAACCTTCCATTCCATCCATGTATATCTCATGAGATATAAATCTTAACCCAATTCATTGGATGGAGATATAGGTCCCACCCATCTCATAATTATACCATTCTTATGTGTGCCACAAGATCATAAATCATACATCATAGCATAACCCATGTACTAAAAATGAGATTCTTAAACATCATGACATCATAACATAAATCATATAAGATAAAAAGGACATCATAAAATTAATTCCATCATAACATAATCAAATTAATGTAAAGATAGGGATAGAAACATAACCCAATATTATCTTAGATGGAAAATAATTTTGATAAAACACTTGCACTCCGTTCTTGAGGAAAATATCCTTTCTACTTCCCAAAACATTTTCCTTCATTAAAATGTCATATAATTTTAAACTAAAAGAAGTTGATTAAGAATAAACATGAAAACTTTTAAAGTAAGCTTCATGGAAATAATGTTCTAAAAATCCATTCATGTCTTATAAGTTAAAGAAAAACATTATCCTTGTATATTGGTCAGAAAAGTCAAAAAGTACCTCATACTGCAAACGACAAAAGATTTCATTCATATTTTTACTAAAAATTCACCAATAGGTAAAATTTGATTTAAAACATTGTAGGAGGATAGAAATGATATTACATATTGAGGAAAATGGACATGGATGATAAATATTCCCCAGTAATTACCGAAGTAAAAAAAATCTCGGATAAAAATTGAGATTGCGAGATTTTCCCTTACCTTAGGTTTGATATGCTTCTTACGGGTCCAAAACTCTTATATAATGATTTAAATAATGTCATTGACTTATTTCAGAATCATAATCATTGTTATGATATCATATATGGTCATATTCTTTTCTTTTTATTAGTAATATTTCATTGCTACTTGTTATTCGGGTGTTTATTGATTTAAGTTCTTATGTGTGTTTTGTCGAATAAATTATTATTCTTATTTAGGTTATAGATACCAAATTTAGAGAATGGTATTAGTGTAATATATATCATATTTACTCATTCAATTCATTTATATAATCATTATTCAATGTAGATCATGTTGAACGAGTCGTATCACATCGTGGAGACGGTAGGCCGTACGCACGCACAAGCGATGATATCATTCCCATGATCGTGGAATTGTATTGAAGTGTACACATACTATTTTAGAATCAATATCACTTTACAATAATCATATATATTTATTCTTTACACCATCATACCTATCCATGTACAGTGGTGGTGGAAAACAGATTACACCACAGCCTGGAGACGATATTCCGTACGTACGCACGCACGATGATTTCATTTTACGTAGGATGGATAGAAGGTGAAATAGGGTAGTTTCATATTTATGATATCATATCAGTATATGAGTGATACTGATATTATTACTTCATAATGAAACAACTAAATAAGAAGAAATAGAAGAAGAAATAAATTTGAAAGAATTGGTAACAGATATTACCTCTTCTTCGACACGCCTCTTTGAAATCTCCTCATAGGGAACTAAGATTGGTCTTTGAATAAGACCAGGACCTCTAGGATTTTTCTAGAGAAGTGGATAAGAGAAATTGGCAGGGGTTGGCCGAGCATGAAGGCTAAAAGTTGTGTGATTAGGAGAGGGAGGAGGTGCCCTCTTATAATGGAGTAGAGGGGCACCTTTACAATTATAAGAAATATTAATTTATAATAAATTCCAACCCCACATAAAAACCTCAAAAATGACTGAAATCTGAATATTAGATGATATAAGGTTGCAATATCATCAGAAAATAAAATCTAGACATGTAACACCCCGACCCCAGCTACCCAGAGCCGGTGCGTTACTTCGTAACATTGGCATGATCACAAAAGATCAAGTCTCGAAAGACCGATTAGTTTAGTAGCCTTGGAAACACTAGATACATTCGTAAACGTTACATTACATCATAAAGTGGAAAACTAATAACAAAGTCTTCATAGTCCACACTTCTATCCTCTTAGGACTATCCCTGCAGGTCATTCATAAAATACTTCTTCACATCCTAGAAAATATTAAAACATTGAAAGGGGTGAGCTCAGATGCTCAGTAAGGATAACAATAATGCGGAAGCTTTCATAAATAAACATTAACATTTAAGGCAATGTATAACTAAAACAAAAGCCTTTTAAACATGAACTTCAGCATAATATGGCAAAAGTAAAATGAGATAATGCCATTTACTAATTCACATGGATATTCTACTGGTCGAATAATCACATGCAATAACAATAACCACTTTCATAATGAGGGAATGCATAATGCCAGACTATCATAGCCACGTAGTCAAGGCCTCGTGCCAAGACCACAAATAAGATTTTGTCAAGGCCTCGTGCCAAGACACTAGTTTGTCTCATGAGACCTGCCGATGCATCGAGGAGCTATAGCGGGCTCCACCCGTCACTTATTAAGTCCAATGCATTCCTCATATGAATAGGTTTAAACATATCATAAACCATAACATAATCGTATCACATAAAACATGCATAAGGAAACATAACATTTCCACATTTCAATCACAAGATATAAATACAACACATTGATATAATAAGAATGCTTTCAAAACCATTTTCAATACCAAAATAAAAGAAAGTTAAAACTTTGTATTTATTTTTCATAAAAAAATGATGGCTTGTAGAGGAAGCTGAATCTCAAATAATGGTCATGGCGGCGGAGAAGTCATTGTCGCCGCATAAGTACGGAAAGAAAGACATTCCCTTTTGTCGTTTAGTAAAACGCTTCGTATAAAAAAGATTCCTTTTGAATAAACGTAAAAGTCAAAGGGGTTTATACACCGTATAAAAGAAATTTGTGTATAAAACCAAATATGCCTCAATGAAAGGGATTGAGACGAAGTCCTTAAAAAGAACATTTTTTTAAATAAAGTACATCTATAATGTGAATTCACTATAAGTACACATAAATAATGTAAAAATACAAAATAATACATAATAATATCATGACATAATTTGAAAGTAGGAGATTAACCCAAAGAATGGAAGTTGGGTTAAGAAGTTCCCTTACCTTGTGCCCGACTTGACCCAACCGTTCTTTAACCTCCTGAATAATAAACTAGAGTTGATATCTACCTTATTAAGAACCATTTTCAATTTCATTATCCTTTTTATATCACTTATTACAATGTTATGAACATTATGTAATTATTTAAGTTAATAACGGTCGTTTTGTCGATCTTTGGTACTTGAGTCAAAAATAAACTTCTTATAATTACAAGTTGTTCATGTGGTGAAATATCCATTATATCCGGAATTATATTCATGATGTAGATATCATATATATCATATATACAGTATATACATTCATTCATAATGTCACGTATCATTTAGAGGTAAGAAATGAAATGCACCGTTCATGGAGACGGTAAGCCGTACGTACGCATGAACGCTACTTTCATTTCAATTTCATATTTAATGGATTGAAATCATAATTATATAAATGTATAATATAATTCCAGTATAATATAGTGTATAATACCATTTACTCCATCCTTTATACATCCCACATATGGCATTAACGATTCAAATCACTTTGAGGGGGCGGTAGTCCGCACTTCCTAAAATGAAGATATCGCGTATACCCATAATGGAAGACATAAAGGTAAGACACAAATGAAAAATAAAGAAGCATAAGTAAAACATAAACATATTATATATCATATATAAAAATAGTGACATCATAATGGCAACCTTTTAAGGTGTTAAATGTGTGTTGAACAATCATCGTTTCGTGAGGCAGAAATTCGCCATCCACAGAAACCGTATGTTCTTTAACCATTAGATGTAGGTGTGTGTAAGTGTAGCTCGAATCCTTCTTATAAAAACATCCTAGTATATTGAGGATACTGGTGTTGTTACAAAAGAAATTAATAAAAAGAGTTTAGGGGGTTGGAGATGAAAAATAAAACAAAACAACATTATAAAAGACATTACCTCAAAATCGGGTAACTCTTTTTGATTTGAGCTAAAGGCTTCCTTGGAAAGCGTTCTGCCCAAAGTGAGGTTTCTAGGAGTAAGGGAGGAATGTTGGGAGTGTATTTGGGCAGAGTTTGGCCGAGCCAAATGGCTTGAAAGTGTAAATGAGGTGGGAGAGGTGGGGGCCTTTTATAAGTGGAGAGGAGGGGCACTTTTGGAAAGATTGAAATGTTACATTATTTCACAATGCTTTTCGGATTATAAAGGTCCCACACTTATATAATGCGAGGCTAAGGTGATAAGGTTTCGAAATCTCCTCATCCAATAGGCTTTGGACAAGTGTAAGCCTTGGATTTTGCATTATCTTCTCATTTTATTTAAATCGTTAAATAATGAGGTCATCGCCACATCATAATGATGTCATAAATAATTTAATTTATTTAATATCTAAAAATTATAAAACAAATACTATGATGTAGGAAATCTTTTTAGCTTTCTAATGAATATTTATAGTAAAAATTTGGACTTGTGTAACCCTACTTAAAAATTGTTTTAGTAAAGCAATTTATGTTAGTGTCATTTTCACTTTAATATTAAATAAAAACTAATTTATGTCATTTCCCAACAAAAGTGGATCCATGGGGTCCCCAAGATAGGCCATGGCTTGTCTTGGTCGGCCATGACACAACCAATGAGGTTGGGACATGTGTCTATGTCATTTCATATTATTAAAGTATTATTTATACCTTAAACCACACTAATTACCACTAATCGCGATTAAAACTTAATAAGTTACTATTCACCAAAAAATTATTTTTATCCCATTGAACCACATTTTACTTCTTAATGACAACCATGTATGTCGGATTTTTGAAAATCAAATCACAGAAGTGGTAATATTTCATTTAAACGAAAAATCAGTTATTTAACTACCACTTAGTGGTTTCACTATTCATCAAAAATTGAAGTTTTTCAGAACAATGCCAAAATTTCACCCTAAGCTATAATTGATATTCCAAATTCAAAAATGATGTCTATTTTACAAAATTCCAAACATATAAGTTGCATTAATTAATTTTATAATTAATTCTCGATGTTACGACAAATAGCGTGTTTTCAAGAAACAATTTATATCAAAAGATTGGCAATTGTTTATGTCCAATTTCAATGTTAAATTAATTCTAATGATCACCATTGGATAAAATGGTAAAAATATATTCTAATTATACCTTAAAACCACTAAATAGTATAACTTATCACTATAAATTATTTTTATTAAAAAGGTTGTTTTAAGTATTTTTCACTATTCATAAAAATTTGGAAGTTCTCATAAAAATACCAAAAAATCAACATAGGCTAATTTCGATATTACGAATACAAAAATGAAGTCCATTTTGAAATATAAGATTTCTATAATTTTAAAAAGTGGTTATTACTATTCATAACGGCTACTTTGATTAGTCACAGTGTTTTAGAACTCGAACTTGCGTACAATGCAAGCAATTGCATTATTGAAAGAGAGGCGTATCGTGGAAGCTCAGGGTGTTACATTCTCCCCTCCTTCAATAAATTGCGTCCTCGCAATTTGATATTTGTCTTTGAAAATAAAAGGTTGAAAAGAGTTAATACCTTTGAGGAAAACCCACATCGGAAATAAGGTTAATAAATATATAACATTAAAAGAAGGCAGGATAAGTACAAAGGTCACCCGATATAGCCCATTCTAGGATCCTATGAAAATATGGATATGGAAGAAAAACAAACCATCAAGGTCTGATGGAGAGTTATAGAAAACAGGATTAGGAGAAAGTTTAACCACAAGAAAATCACAAACTTGTGATTGGTTAAATGGTCATTGAATCCCCAGTTGGAAAAGTTAACCGACAACATTTTTGTTTTAAGTTACCTTTATAATGTTGAGGAATTTATTTAGGAGATTTACTAAGAACGTAAGGGAATATACATACTCGTTATGTATACTTTCATTCGTTAATATATTTTTACCACAAACCCAACTTTTACTCCAAATGGTAACGGAACTCAAAAATATTCTATTTATCCTAATTGTATAAGGTTCTAAATGTTAACACATACCATTTAGATTAGTAAAACTATTTTGTAATAACCAGGGACTTCCTGTAGGATAGTGGTAGGAAATAAAGGCCTGTCGCACCTTGATTGTGGGTTCGATTCCTACAGCTTTGTCCGACGCGACGGTTTATGCCCCACCCTGCAGGTTGTCCTTTTCCTAAAACTATAGTATTATAATACTCCAAAAACAATCTTCATTAATTTTTTAACCTTAAACCATACTATCCAAAGATCAACTTAATCCACTCCAACCATTATAGTTATCCAAAATAACTCTGTCCAGACTTTCTCTAAAATGTCTCTTAATTCCAAAATCAATTGTAGCATCAGATTCCCCATACAAAGAAAAGTTTCTCTTATTGTCACATACTAAAAATATGATTACCTTAATCATATTACCTTAATCAAAAAGTACTGCAGTACAATCCTTATATAGATCACATTATTCTAATAACCAGAATATAATCCATGAGTCCAAAAGCACCAATACATTAGTTATTCTGCTTCAACTGTAGTAATAGCATAAGATTGTCCTTGATCCCTTGGCCTTTTCTGAGGTAAGTTTCCTTGACGCTTAGGACATTCATTTTCATAATGACCCATTTCTCTACAATTGTAGCATTCAACTTTGACAGCCTCTTTCTTTCCCTTGCAATCACGTGCCTGGTGACCTTTTTCTCCACATTTATAACAGACTCCCATTCCTTTTAGGCAAGTACCAGGGTGATTCTTCCCACAATTATCACATAATGGAAAATCCTTCTTTCCCTTTTTCCCTTTATCTGTCTCTTGTTCCACCGTTCTCTTCTTCTCTTGCTTTACTTTGTTGTCATAAGACTTAGAGAATTCCTTTTCTGTCTTGATAGCACATGAGACTATATCTTCGTATGTTGAGAAAGATTGTGACACTAGAGCTCGACGGAGAAATGGTTTTAACCCATCAAAGAAACGATCAATCTTACTCCTTGGGTTACGTATATAATCGGCAGCATGCCTCGCTAACCTTGTAAAGTTAGCCTCATACTTTGCAACATTCTCATCCTCCTTCTGCCTCAAACTCAGAAATTGCCTTTCCATATCTGCTCGATGGTCACGAGGAAAATATTTTTCTAAGAAAAGCTCTTTGAACTCCCTCCATTCCATATTCGATACGTCATCATCTTCCTTTGTGTTTTGAATCAGCGACCACCACTGATCGGCATCTCCAGTGAGGCGGTAAACTGCCATGACAACCTTCTCCCTTTCACTACTCCCCAAGGCATGGAATATTTTCTCTAAGGAATTTATCCATTGCTCAGCTACTGTAGGATTTGTACTCCCATTGAAGGTTGGCGGTTGTTGCCTCATGAAACGGTCTAGCATTGATCCTCCACGTTGCGGATCAGGGTGCTCCATACGAGTAAGGTTATTATTCATAACCTGCGTGAGTTGTCCCAGTATGGTGAGAAGCTGATCAGCACCAGTTGTATCTCCAGATCCACAATAATTATCTTGAGTAGGAGGGCAATCCCTACACGGATTTCGTGCATTGATACGGTTTCCATTCCTTCCACTAGGCGCCATTTCTAAACAATGGCATAAACTAGATTAGTTTATGAATCAAAATACATAATTCCATACTTGTAAAATACTTAACATAAATTGAACTATTTATGGATATAATCCATAATCATAAAAAGGTTTTATTTGAGGAAGTATATACTCATAACCGTTCATAGTGGTTTGTAAAGAAAATGAGAATTATCCTAAGCGTATCCCCCGGGAGTGTCGTAACCAGGAGTGCAGCAAGGCCCGTTGTCGTGCACCAGTTCCCGTTCGAGTCTAGCTCAAAGCGGTGTTTTCGGGTTTTACCCCTAGGTACATCTGTGCCAGAGCCGCCTCTACCTGCTCGTATCCAGACAGGGATGTATTGCTTGGAAAACTCATATCATCTCTATAATACCAAAATTCTAGGAAGTTCTTCTATACTAATCCTCGAAGCCTATCTTTGGGCTATGCGTTCTAATCAGAGTTTATCTACATCTAGCTTCCAAGGTTAGTACTAAACTGCCTTTGATACCAACTGTAACACCCCGACCCCAGCTACCCAGAGCCGGTGCGTTACTTCATAACATTGGCATGATCACAAAAGATCAAGTCTCGAAAGACCGATTAGTTTAGTAGCCTTGGAAACACTAGATACATTCGTAAACGTTACATTACATCATAAAGTGGAAAACTAATAACAAAGTCTTCATAGTCCACACTTCTATCCTCTTCGGACTATCCCTGCAGGTCATTCATAAAATACTTCTTCACATCCTGGAAAATATTAAAACATTGAAAGGGGTGAGCTCAGATGCTCAGTAAGGATAACAATAATGCGGAAGCTTTCATAAATAAGCATTAACATTTAAGGCAATGTATAACTAAAACAAAAGCCTTTTAAACATGAACTTCAGCATAATATGGCAAAAGTAAAATGAGATAATGCCATTTACTAATTCACATGGATATTCTACTGGTCGAATAATCACATGCAATAACAATAACCACTTTCATAATGAGGGAATGCATAATGCCAGACTATCATAACCACGTAGTCAAGGCCTCGTGCCAAGACCACAAATAAGATTTTGTCAAGGCCTCGTGCCAAGACACTAGTTTGTCTCATGAGACCTGCCGATGCATCGAGGAGCTATAGCGGGCTCCACCCATCACTTATTAAGTCCAATGCATTCCTCATATGAATAGGTTTAAACATATCATAAACCATAACATAATCGTATCACATAAAACATGCATAAGGAAACATAACATTTCCACATTTCAATCACAAGATATAAATACAACACATTGATATAATAAGAATGCTTTCAAAACCATCTTCAATACCAAAATAAAAGAAAGTTAAAACTTTGTATTTATTTTTCATAAAAAAATGATGGCTTGTAGAGGAAGCTGAATCTCAAATAATGGTCATGGCGGCGGGGAAGTCATTGTCGCCGCATAAGTACGGAAAGAAAGACATTCCCTTTTGTCGTTTAGTAAAACGCTTCGTATAAAAAAGATTCCTTTTGATTAAACGTAAAAGTCAAAGTGGTTTATACACCGTATAAAAGAAATTTGTGTATAAAACCAAATATGCCTCAATGAAAGGGATTGAGACGAAGTCCTTAAAAAGAACATTTTTTCAAATAAAGTACATCTATAATGTGTATTCACTATAAGTACACATAAATAATGTAAAAATACAAAATAATACATAATAATATCATGACATAATTTGAAAGTAGGAGATTAACCCAAAGAATGGAAGTTGGGTTAAGAAGTTCCCTTACCTTGTGCCCGACTTGACCCAACCGTTTATTAACCTCCTGAATAATAAACTAGAGTTAATATCTACCTTATTAAGAACCATTTTCAATTTCATTATCCTTTTTATATCACTTATTACAATGTTATGAACATTATGTAATTATTTAAGTTAATAACGGTCGTTTTGTCGATCTTTGGTACTTGAGTCAAAAATAAACTTCTTATAATTACAAGTTGTTCATGTGGTGAAATATCCATTATATACGGAATTATATTCATGATGTAGAAATCATATATATCATATATACAGTATATACATTCATTCATAATGTCACGTATCATTTAGAGGTAAGAAATGAAATGCACCGTTCATGGAGACGGTAAGCCGTACGTACGCATGAACGCTACTTTCATTTCAATTTCATATTTAATGGATTGAAATCATAATGATATAAATGTATAATATAATTCCAGTATAATATAGTGTATAATACCATTTACTCCATCCTTTATACATCCCACATATGGCATTAACGATTCAAATCACTTTGAGGGGGCGGTAGTCCGCACTTCCTAAAATGAAGATATCGCGTATACCCATAATGGAAGACATAAAGGTAAGACACAAATGAAAAATAAAGAAGCATAAGTAAAACATAAACATATTATATATCATATATAAAAATAGTGACATCATAATGGCCACCTTTTAAGGTGTTAAATGTGTGTTGAACAATCATCGTTTCGTGAGGCAGAAATTCGCCATCCACAGAAACCGTATGTTCTTTAACCATTAGATGTAGGTGTGTGTAAGTGTAGCTCGAATCCTTCTTATAAAAACATCCTAGTATATTGAGGATACTGGTGTTGTTACAAAAGAAATTAATAAAAAGAGTTTAGGGGGTTGGAGAAGAAAAATAAAACAAAACAACATTATAAAAGACATTACCTCAAAATCGGGTAACTCTTTTTGATTTGAGCTAAAGGCTTCCTTGGAAAGAGTTCTTCCCAAAGTGAGGTTTCTAGGAGTAAGGGAGGAATGTTGGGAGAGTATTTGGGCAGAGTTTGGCCGAGCCAAATGGCTTGAATGTGTAAATGATGTGGGAGAGGTGGGGGCCTTTTATAAGTGGAGAGGAGGGGCACTTTTGGAAAGATTGAAATGTTACATTATTTCACAATGCTTTTCGGATTCTAAAGGTCCCACACTTATATAATTCGAGGCTAAGGTGATAAGGGTTCGAAATCTCCTCATCCAATAGGCTTTGGACAAGTGTATGCCTTGGAGTTTGCATTATCTTCTCATTTTATTTAAATCGTTAAATAATGAGGTCATCGCCACATCATAATGATGTCATAAATAATTTAATTTATTTAATGTCTAAAAATTATAAAAAAAATACTATGATGTAGGAAATCGTTTTAGCTTTCTAATGAATATTTATAGTAAAACTTTGGACTTGTGTAACCATACTTAAAAATTGTTTTAGTAAAGCAATTTATGTTAGTGTCATTTTCACTTTAATATTAAATAAAAACTAATTTATGTCATTTCCCAACAAAAGTGGATCCATGGGGTCCCCAAGTTAGGCCATGGCTTTTCTTGGTCGGCCATGACACAACCAATGAGGTTGGGACATGTGTCTAGGTCATTTCATATTATTAAAGTATTATTTATACCTTAAACCACACTAATTACCACTAATCGCGATTAAAACTTAATAAGTTACTATTCACCAAAAAATTATTTTTATCCCATTGAACCACATTTTACTTCTTAATGAAAACCATGTATGTCGGATTTTTTGAAAATCAAATCACAGAAGTGGTAATATTTCATTTAAACGAAAAATCAGTTATTTAACTACCACTTAGTGGTTTCACTATTCATCAAAAATTGAAGTTTTTCAGAACAATGCCAAAATTTCACCCTAAGCTATAATTGATATTCCGAATTCAAAAATGATGTCTATTTTACAAAATTCCAAACATATAAGTTGCATTAATTAATTTTATAATTAATTCTCGTTGTTACGACAAATAGCGTGTTTTCAAGAAACAATTTATATCAAAAGATTGGCAATTGTTTATGTCCAATTTCAATGTTAAATTAATTCTAATGACCACCATTGGATAAAATGGTAAAAATATATTCTAATTATACCTTAAAACCACTAAATAGTATAACTTATCACTATAAATTATTTTTATTAAAAAGGTTGTTTTAAGTATTTTTCACTATTCATAAAAATTTGGAAGTTCTCAGAAAAATACCAAAAATTCAACATAGGCTAATTTCGATATTACGAATACAAAAATGAAGTCCATTTTGAAATATAAGATTTCTATAATTTTAAAAAGTGGTTATTACTATTCATAACGGCTACTTTGATTAGTCACGGTGTTTTAGAACTCGAACTTGCGTACAATGCAAGCAATTGCATTATTGAAAGAGAGGCGTATCGTGGAAGCTCGGGGTGTTACAAGACAGGTTGGGAATTTATTTTAAACATTATCAACATGATTTATCCTTATATAATCTCTTGAATTTTATTTGTGGTAATAATATTTGAAATTTTAAATCATTATAAATAATTACTTATATGTTGTGAATTGTACATAATTGTACACTTTATTACATTTTAGATCATATATATTTTAATTTACAATTTTTAAATATTTTTTGTGATTTTTAAACAATTTTATAATATGTAATTTCTAAAAATTAACAATAGTGTCAATTTTGACACTATTCATTTATTTGGTTTAAATAAAATATATACAGAAGATATGTTAAAAATAAAATATTTAATAGATTAATAACATATCATTTTTATCTAGAAAATTAGTGTAGCACATTAAATAGTTCATATAATATTCATTTTAATACTTTTAAAATAGTTTATTTGATATTTCAATCAATAAAATAATTTCAACATCACTATTGTGTCATAATTAATGATAATTATTTAATCCCTAAAAATTATAAATAAATTCATATGATTTATATAATTTTATTAGATTTCTGGAGACTATTCATGTTCAAAGTTTCATGATATTTATCACTAAATTAAATTTATTATACTTATAAGATTTAAGAGAGTGACATGTTGTCACATTCTTTGGTTTTAATAATAATTATATTATTTCATGGTCAAAAGTCCATGAAATGAATCTAGTCCTACCATTATGTGATATTTTTAGACTTTTATTCATCCAATAAGATTTTGGAAAGTGTTAGGGTAATTTTACAAGCTTATATTTATCCTTAATTACCCAATTTACCTTTAACAGTAGTAAATAAAAATTACCGTAGTTACTATTCATAATCTCAAAAAAATAAAAGTAACATATTAACATAATTTGGACCAAATGAATCCAAATATGGAATCCATTTTTCAAAATTCAAAACACAAAATTTGTAGTAATTAATTTAAAAATAATCCCATTGTTAAGCAGACGAGTTTTTAACAGTTAAAACATTTCCAAAGAGTGAATTTTTTTACCTATGAAATCAATGTAAAATTAATTCTAATGACATAAATAATATTAAATCGTAAAAATATATTCTATTTATAATTTAAATCCATTCAATTTTATAATTTAACCATATAAATTATTGCGATGAAAAAAGTTGTTTTTTATTAAAATATAGCGTGTTTTTACTATTCATTAAAATATGAAAGTTATCAGAATAATATGAAATATTTATCCAATGTAAATTTTTATATCTTGATTCCAAAGAAGAATTATATTTTTTCAAATTGAACTTATAAACATGTCAAATACTTTAGTTAATGTGGGTGTGCCATCAAAAGGTGACAAAACTGCATTTTTTGAAAATACTTATTTTACCCGAAAAATTTATTTTGTTCTCATAACATGTTATAGAAAATATTTAAGATGAATAATAATGTTATAAAATTTAAAATTCATTTAATAATATTCATACCGGCTGGTTTATAATATTATAATAATATATCGTTGTTTAGTGGAACTCGATATTGCGTACTAGACATGATATCGAGGAAGGTCGTGATTGTGTGTAACACAAGCCAAGCAAGTGTTCTGTGACATGAAAGATTTATTTGATGTTTCATATAACAAAAAGACATAAAAAAATATAATTCTCATAAAATATCAGGGTGTTACATTCTATCCCCCTTAAAATGAATTTCTCCCGCGAAATTCGTCACTTTGTAACAAACAGATGAGGATACCTCCCTCTCATCATATCCTCAAGCTGCAATTTAGCTTCATCCAATTGGTGGTTCCTCCATAAAACATTCACCAAGAAAGTGTTCTTGTTTCGTAGAACTTTTTCACTATGATTCAGAATCTCTATCGGCTGTTCTTCATAAGAAAGATCTTTCTCCAGTGGTACAACTTCTGAGATGAGTACATGTGAAGGATTGGGTATGTACTTTCTCAGAAGAGATACATGGAACACATCATGAACTTGAGAGAGATTTGGTGGTAGCGCTAATCAGAAAGCTACCTTCCCAACACGATCCATTATTTTGAAAGGACCGATATACCTAGGGCTCAACTTTCCCTTCTTTCCAAATCTCATTACTCTCTTCCAAGGAGATATTCGTAAGAATGCTTTATCACCAACTTCAAACTCTAGGTATTTTCTTCGGTTGTCAGCATAACCTTTTTGTCGACTCAGAGCTAATCTTATGTGTTATTGAATAGATCTGACCTTTTCTTCCATCTCATCAACAAGATCAGGTCCTAATAGCTTTCTTTCCCCAACTTCATCTTAGCAAGTTGGAGTTTGGCATAACATTCCATAGATAGCTTCATAAGGAGCCATCTGAATGCTGGAGTGAAAGCTATTAATATAAAAAATTTCTAGAAAAGGTAGGTGTTGATCCCAACCACCTTTGAAATCCATAGAGCAAGCTCTCAACATTTCTTCTAGAGTTTGAATTGTTCTCTTAGACTGACCATCTATCTGAGGATGATAAGTAGTGCTGAAACTCAACTCTGTTTCTTGAGTATGCTGAAGACTTCGCCAGAACATTGAGGTAAACCTCAGATCCCGATCAGATATAATGGAAAGTGGTAATCCATGAAATCTTACCACTTCCTTTACACATATCATGGCAAGCTGATCTAGAGATAAATCATCCCTAATAACAATGAAGTGTTCCGACTTCGTAAGATGATCAACTATGACCCAAATAGCATTATTTCCTTTGGATGTTTTAGGAAGTCCAGTGACAAAGTCCATAGTGATGTTTTCCCATTTCCATTCGGGTATGGGTAATGGTTGTAACATCCCCTTAGACTTCTGTCTCTCAGCTTTAACTTGCTGATATACCAAGCATCGAGAGACATATTCAGCAACATCTCTTTTCATGCCATCCCACCAGAAGTACTCTTTCAGGTCCCTATACATCTTCATGCTTCCAGGAAGAATAGAGAATGAAGAACTATGAGCTTCATCCAGTGGCTCCTTATTTAATTCTGGGATAGGGGGAACAAAAACCTGATTCCTGAACCTTATTATCCCATCGCAATCAAGGTTGAATTCAGGAACATTTCTCACCTTCTTTTTTAACTCTACATCTTCTTTTTGTGCCTCTTTAATCTTCACATGCACAGATGGTTGAACATTCATTTGACAAAGATAAGATTTTTACCCTTCCATTATAATTCCAAGATCCATCCTTTGTAAATACACAAATACTGGATCTTTTGTGCTCCTCATCATGGAAAAGCTAGCATGGTCTTATCGACTTAATGCGTATTCCACCTTGTTTGCTTTCCCAGGGTGATAATGAATTGAATAGTTGTAATCCTTAATCATCTCCAAAAATCTTCTTTGGTGCATATTTAGCTAATTGTGTTTGAAAATATACTTTAAACATTTATGATTAGTATAAATATCACACCTTTCACCATAAAGATAATTCCTCCAAATCTTTAATGAAAAGATTACCGCAGCTAACTCCAAATCATGAGTTGGGTAATTTTGCGCATGGATTTTAAACTGTCGTGAGGCATAATCTATCACCATATCGTTTTGCATGAGAACACACCCCAATCCCTTCTTGGATGCATCACTATAGATCACAAACCTTTCTCCACTACAAGGCAGTGTGAGCACAGGTTCACTGGAAAACCTTCATTTCAACTCCTTGAAATTCTCTTCACACTCCTCTATCCACACAAACTTAAATCCTTTTAAAGTCAACCTAGTGAGTGGATTAGATAATCGTGAAAAATCTTTCACAAAACGTCGATAATATCTAGCCAAACCAAGAAAACTTCGGATCTCAGTTATTTTTTTTGGTCTTGACCATCTTTTGATAACCTATGTTTTTTCTGGATCCATAGATATCCCCTCTTTTGAGATTATGTTACCCAAAAATGAAGCTTTTTGAATCCAAAATTCACACTTGGTAAATTTGACCTAAAGCTTCTCCTTTCTCAGGGTCTTAAATACAATTCCGAAGTGATCTTCATGTTCTTCCTTTATATTTGAATAGACAATAATATCATCTATAAAGAATACCACAAACTGATCAAGATAGTCTCTAAAGACTCTATTCATTAGATCCATGAAGATAGCAGGGGCATTAGTAAGACCAAATGGCATCACTATAAATTTGTAGTGTCCGTAGCTTGTATGGAAAGCCATCTTTGGTATATCATCTTTTTTGACCCTTAATTGATGATACCCTGAATGAAGATCAATCTTGGAAAAGTATTGAGCTCCACATAGTTGGTCAAATAAGTCATCAATGCGTGGGAGAGGATATTTGTTCTTGATAGTGATCTTGTTAAGTTCTCGATAATCAATGAAGAGTCTCATTTATCCATCTTTCTTCTTAAAAAATAGAAAAGGTGCTCCCCAAGGTGACACACTAGGGCATATGAATCCTTTATCAAGATTCTCTTGGAGTTTCTTCTTCAATTCCTGCAACTCAATTGGGGCCATTCTACAAGGTGTCTTTGAAATGGGCATTGCACCCAGTATGAGTTCTATTGAAAACTCAACTTCACGATTTGGTGGAAGACTAGATAGTTCCTCTAGAAAGACATCATCAAACACTCATATAATGGGTTTATTCTTAATCGTGAGTTTCTCTCCAACCATTCGAGATAAATAACCTTCATTTATTGGAATCAAGACCCATAAGATGGAAGAAATTTCCACTGTAAGGTTATATTCATCCTTCCATCGATAGATGATAGTATATTGATCGGGAATATTAAATGTGATTTCCCTTATTTGGAAATTGATATGAGCTCCGTATAATGAAATCCAATCCATGCCAAGAATCACATCAAATTCTACTATAGGAAGGATCATAAGATTTTCTACTTTAGAGTGGATGGTAAGTGTACCTTTAACCACTTCGTTATCATACTCCACATCGTCGATAGTAATTTCATGTGACTTTCCTTTGTCCTTGGCCTTAAGAGTTTGTTGATTTCGATCATAATCATCAACCCTTGGATTAGGGAATTGATTGGCATAATTCCCCATCTCCTTGCACTTGAAACATTGAAGTTTAGGAGGTGCATTCTATGTATCCCTTTCTTTGTTCGCATCATTAGACATCTTCTTCCCATTATTTTGACATTCAACTGCCTGATAACATTTTTTTCCACTCTTAAAACATTTTCTTGTCCCTTTAAGACAATTCCCTCCATGTTTCTTTCCACAATTTGATCATAAATTAATACTCATCTTCTTTTCAATGTGATCTTTATATTTTCCATTGAATTCCATTTTCCTCTTCATGTCAAACCCATATGACTGATGGGTTACTCCAACCTCTATCTCAACCTTGAGAGCACATCGAACAATTTCCTCATAGCTATTGAAGTACCTTATGGCTAACTCCCTTCGAAGACTTGGTTTTAAGCCACTAAAGAATCGATCGATTTTACTCTCAGGTTGGATAATAATTCCGGAAGCATACCTAGCAAGTCTTGTAAAATTTTCATTGTAGGCACCAACATATTCATCATATTTTTGCTTTAGTTCAAGAAACTCCTTCTCTAACTTTGTTCGAAGAATACGAGGGAAGTACTTAGTGAAAAATAAGTTCTTGAACTCATCCCATTCCATGGAATCAATTTCATCTCTTTGCCTCGTAGTCTTGATAAGATTCCACTATTGATCAGCATCACCTTTCAAACGATACACTGCTAAGATGACATTTTCATGTTCAGAAAATTGTAGAACTGAAAATATCTTTTCAGTTGTACTAATCCATTGTTCATCCACTAATGGAACAGAAGACCCACTGAATGAAGGTGGACACTGCCTCATGAAGGATTCAACAGAATGTTTCTCCTTCCATTATTCGTTTGGAAGTCCTACATGGTTCATAACTTGAGAAAGTTGTCTGACCATGGCTACAAGATTTTTCATTCTAGCTCCCATAACGTTTGGTTGCACAAGGGGACAATCATTGCATTGCCTGTCGCATTCAGCATTAACACGGTTCCTTCGGGTTCCAACCATTGACTAAAACCAATAAGTATTTTTTGTGAAACACTAATCATAATAGGAAAACCACATAATCAGGAATAAAATTTTACACTTAAGGTCTTATCATAGGTTATTCATGGCCATTTCTAAAACACTAATATTGTGTTCTATGCTTAGACATATCCTTAGAGTTCTTATTAGGGATTTCACATCCTAGTTTCCAAAGGTTGACTATACCTTTCCTCTGATACCAACTATAACGACCCATACTTTACATACATTTTTATTACTTAAAAATTGAACCACACTTATTACAACATATAACAAAACCATGGAAGGACCATATAGGCATAGTGTCTTTAGAAAATGGGAAACATGAACAACTAGTTCATAAATCATCTATATTGTCTCCCATTTATTTCATCATATCTAGACTCCCTTTTTTATAAGATCCTACTTAATACCATTCTTCTTGACCTGGGGAAAATAAAACATACAAAAGGGTGATATCAAATGCTCAGTAAGGGTAAAAAAAAGAAATATCGACCATATCATATTCATAATAACATATCATTTTGAATATCTTAACCTAAAAAAGAGTTCATAATATCATAACATGGGATAAATCATAGTGGTGAAATGTAATCCCAATAATCATAACTTAAAACATGAAACTTTGTGTCATACACACATAATTATAGAGAATCATTTATTAGTAGTCAAGACTCATTTCCAAGACTATCTTATTGGAAAAAGTCCATTTTTGAACCGAGTTCACTCCTCAATTCAGTATTGTATCACTGAACCGGATTAACCTGCCGTTCCGGCAATGTCTATCTCATGAGATATAAATCTTTACCCAATGCATTGGAGGGATATATAGGTCCCACCCATCTCATAATGTTACCATTCTTATGTGTGCCACAAGATCATAAATCATACATCATAGCATAACCCATGTAATAAAAATGGGATTCTAAAACATCATGCCATCATAACATAAATCATATAAGATAAAAAGGACATAATAAAATTAATTCCATCATAACATAATCAATTCAATGTAAAAATATGGATATAAATAGAACCCTATATTATATTAGATGGAAAATAATTTTGATAAAACACTTGAACTCTGTTCTTGTGGAAAATATCCTTTCTACTTCCAAAAACATATTCCTTTCTTAAAATGTCATATAATTTTAAACTAAAAGAAGTTGATTAAAAATAAACATGAAAACTTATAAAGTAAGCTTCATAGAAATAATTTTCTAAAAATCCATTCATTCTGTATATGTTAAAGAAAAACATTCTCCTCATACATTGGCCGAAAAAGTAAAAAAGCACCTTGTACTGTAAACGACAAAAGATTTCGTTCATATTTTTACTAAAAATTCACCAATAGGTAAAATTGTTGGAACCATGGTCATATATGCATGAATTGGAGAATGTTTTGTGTTTGTTGTCAATCCTCAGTGGAAGTTCAAAATTTTTACCAGAAAAGTGATCATACAGTTCAAGCAGACAATAGTATTGAATGTGGCGCGGTTTCTCAGTGTTTGCCAAATTTTTGGGCTTGAAAATAGACAAATGGAGAAAAGTGTTTTTGGAAAAGAGACTTGTGCGCCGTGTACTTGAAGGAGAGGAAACATGCCCGCCATATGTTTTCAATATCAGAACATGGAAAAATGGAAAAGGGATAAGGGTCACGCAAGTATTGGTGTGGTCATGCAAGTAACCTGCGTGCCGAGGAGAGGCTTGCGCGCCGGTGCCTAGGAGGATTTGAAACTTGAGTGCCTATTGTTATTTCTGTTCAAAACATCAAAATACAGCAAAGGGAAGAGGATCCGGCAAGTATTGGTTTGGTCGTGCAACTGAGTTATGCAATGGAGGCCAGGGTAGTTGGAGCTGCGTGCCGGGACTTGCGCGCCATGAGGACACTTGCGTGACACCGCGCAGGGGGTCCTGTTTTCCTATAAATATAGGACCACCCCTCCTCATTTGGAACAAAGTTCAAGACTTAGATATTTTCACTGCTCTCATTGGGAAAGTGGTTGAGTCACGCGGGTGGTGGTTGGGTCGTGCAAGTAGAGGCTGCACGCCGGTTGTTGGCTGCGCGACCAAGGAGGTTTTGGAGTTGAAGGTGCAGAGTCGCGCAAGTTTGAAGTTGAAGGAGTCAGTGTCGTGAAAGTGTGTTGGTGTCACCTGTGTGCCTATTTTGTACTGCAAAAGTGACTTGTGCGCCATTCTTGAAACTTGTGTGAAGATCCTAGAGAAGCACGCTAGGTGAGGTTGTTCTACGTCGAACCTTTTAGAGCTGCACGACATCTGGAATATTGCCCGATACCTTCGGTGCAAAGTGGGATTATTATAAGAGTGAAAGTTGGAATTCAATAGAGCTTCTACATTCAACAGAGGATGCATTCCTTTGTAATAATGAAGATACCTTGACGTCTATAAATTGACTGTGACTTCAGCAAGGGCAGTGAGCCAGGGGGAGTCAACGGTGGTGACCCAAGGGACGCAGTGAGCTATCCCTGAACATTTGTAAAGGCAGTGAGCCTAGGACAAAGTGACTATTCCTAAACCTTTATAACCCACAACTAGTGAGGATTAGTGGAATTTGATATGACCTACAACTTTTTGGCATATGCTCCATGGACGTTGCCCTTAGCGGTGAACTAAGTAAAAAATTGTTGTGTCATCTCTTTGCATGTGAATGTTTCATTGCTGATCATATTCATCATACATGTTTAACTAGTTCCTACCAATGTGGGAACAAGATCCTTGTTTTTTAAAAGAAAAAGTTGACACCCTGATTCACCCCTCCCCTATCAGGGTGTCCCAGGGTCCTACAAGTGGTATTAGAGGGTGGTTTACTGGGGTTTGGTCCGTCACTTACTATTATGGACCATACAGCTAATGTTAGAGGAGTCCCTCTCTTTGATGGAAGTAATTTCCAGATCTGGAAGAATAGAATGAGATCTCATCTAAGATCTCTTGGAATGGAGGTTCTGTTTTCTACTATGCAAGGAATACAAGTCACTGATCCAACAGGTATGGCTATGACTGACACAGACATGAAAAATCATTATGCAGATGCTAAACCAGAAAATGCACTCACCGTAGCCCTTTCTGAACAGATCTATCTAAAAGTGATGAATTACACCTTTGAAAAATCCATGTGGGATAAAATCGAAAACATTTAGGAAGGATATATCAAAGTGAAGGAGGTGAAACTTCAAGTGCTGCACAATAGGTTCGATGATTTGAAGATGCATCCTGATGAGAATGCAGACTCCTTCTTCAATCGAATTACAGAAGTTGTTGGAGAAATTCGGGGCCTAGGAGAAGAAATCAAAGATATTGACATTGTGAAGAAAATACTGAGAAGACTTCCACCGCTGTACAATGAAAAGTTGTTAGACCTTGAGGAAAGAGATCTTTCAAAACATTCTCCGGATGATCTTTTGAGAATCTTGGTAGCATATGAAATGGGAGTCAATCCAGAAGATGCTACGACTCGTGTGAGCAAGAAAATGATATTCAAGGCCATGGATAAACTAAAAATTTCAAAATATAGTAGTGGTGAAGATGACGAAGAAAAAGAAATCCTTTCTCTCATTGTAATGAAATTCCAAAAGGGAAAAGGGAAGTTCAAAAAGAAGTTACCTCTTTCTTGCTTTCATTGTGGTAAAGTCGGGCACATTGCTTATTAGTTATTAAGAAAGATCGATGATGATGATAGCGATGCTAAAAACATCGAGAAGCCTTAGAAAAGGTTTTTCAAGAAAGGAGACTTCAAATCGAGAAAGAAAGTCATGAAGAAGAGTTTTGTCTGTGAGGAAGAAGATGATGATAATAAATTCTATGAAGAAGAAGAACCAGAATTTAAAACTGGAAACCATGCTTCCATGATGGCCACTATTGAAAAATCAGAGGATAATGGTGCAGACAATCTATTAAAAACTAGTTTCAATCCTGATTTTCAACTTATGGATGTTTTTAGCAATCTTAAGATGAAATGTAAGAGTTGCAGTAAGTGGAAATCACATGTTGTGGAATCAACTGAATTTGATGATCATATTGAAGCTGAAATTGAACGACAGGAAGAATTTGTGAAATTTCAATCTAAAATCCATGAAAGCAATGATGATGTAGTGGATCTGAAGATGATAATTAAAAAACAGACAAAGGTCATCAATGATCTCACCTCCAGACTGGAGAAAAAATCCAAGACTACTGAGGGTCTTGATAAGGAAGGAGTTACTATTAGATGTAAACTTGAGACTAAATAAAGTTGAAAAGAATCAAAGAAGAAAATACAGTTTGGAAGATTCTTAGATGCAGAATTACGGGCAAGAGCCAAGTGTGGGTCAGATGGGGCTGGAAAAATCCTGAGTAATCAGAGACCCGCTAGCATGGGAAAGAGTGGAATTGGCTGTGAAGCTGAGACATCAACTGCTGGAAGTGAAAAGATCCAAAATAAAGAAAAGATGAAAGTTGAAAATGTTGAAAAATTTCTTAAAGTGCTGAAAAAGGAACACTCAATCCAAAATAAAAGGAGAACTGAAAATTATCCTCAATTATTCAGAAATGACAGGATGTCTAACTACTCTTCCAAGGAAGAAGATATGAGAAGAAATTCAAATGAGAAGATATTTCCTCTCATGAAGTGTCCGTTCTATGGGTATCTAGGCCACACCATGTCGTATTGTGAAGAGGAAAGAAGCTATATGAATGTAGAAGATATAGTAGTTCAATAGAGGAGAAAAAATCCATATCCTAATTCTTATAGAAGAAACAATTTATATGGAAACTTTTTTCATTGTTCTAACATTGGTCATAAGGCTGTTAATTTCAGGCAGATAAGGGACATGGACACCTCATATTGAAGTTTGAGACAAGTCAAGTCTTGTCAACAAGACAATATTTTTCTTTCAAATAGGTTTTCTCCTCTCAAAGAAGATTTCGACTATGAAGAACCTGGGTACATGGAAGAGTTAATTGAAAGTCCATCAGTGTTGTATACTCAATCCAATGCCTCATGGAAAGAACGGAAGAAAATTGAGAAATCCAACATTGCAGAGGGGACCTCAAAGCTAAAAAAAACAATAGTACCTGGATTCTGGATAGCAGTTGTTCATCACATATGACAGGTAATGCTGACCTATTAATGGATATAGAAAGGATGGTGGATGGGACAGTACGGTTCGGTAATGATGGAGCTCTAAAAATCAATGGTAGTGGATGCACTGAATTAGATAATAGAGAGCTTAAGAAGACTGAAGTCCTTTATGTAGATGGCCTACGTCATAATCTACTCCGCATGAGTCAACTCTGTGACTCAGGACTTATAGTTACATTTAATCAGAACGGATGCACTATCAAGGGAAAGAGATGAAACTCACTCATGAAGGGATGCAGAACAGAATGAAACTTGTATAATGTTGATAGTGAAGAAAATGTTTGTTACATGAATGTTGAAGAAGAAAACTATTTGTGGCATCGGAGACTGGGACACATCAATCAATAGGACATAGAGAAAATATCAAAATTAAGGATTATCATGGACATTCCTACCCTAAAGCGTGAACTTGTAAAATATTATGATGCTTGCATTCATGGAATGCTATTCTGCAGTTCATATCGTCCAAAGAAGAAGAGGGAATCTCACCTTCTTGATTTTATTAATACAGATGTATGCGGGCCGATAAATGTTGATGGAACTCATGGAGAAAGGTACTTTGTCCTTTTCATAGATGATTACTGTAGAATGGCATGTGTGATGGTAATTCACAGGAAATGACAAGTCCTTGACTGCATGAAAACATATCGGCGAATCGTAGAGAATGATACCGGATGAACAATCAAAGTGTTGCAATCTGACAATGGAGGGGAATACACATCCATTGAATTTGAAAATTATCTGGAGAAACATGGGATACAACATGAGGTACCTGCTGGGAGAACTCCTCAACAAAATGGAGTTGTTGAATGGAGGAATCGATAGGTGAACAACATGGCACGAACTGTGCTAATTGAGAGTCGCATTCCACGACATTACTGGAATGAGGCTATTCAAGCTGCAATGTATATTCAAAATTGAACAAGACTCTATATGGGTGAGGCGAAGACACCATATGAATTGTGGCATGTAAGGAAGCCCTCTTTGAAATACTTTCATGTTTTTGGACGCAAATGCTTCATCATAAACAATGAAGGTAATCAAGGGAAGTATGGTGAAAATGCAGATGAAGGAATTTTCCTCATATACTTAATGAACAGCAAAGCCTACAAGTGTTTCAACAAGAGATTAGGAAGGATTGTGGAAAGTAGTGATGTTAAAATAATTGAATATAAAACAACAATTTCTTCAAGGATGTCATATGATAATGTGAGAGGAAGTGAAGAAGAAATTGAATGCGGAGAAAATATAAATACAGAAATAGAGGAATCTATTAAAAAGACTCAGCAGTCACATCAAGATATTGACTTAGAAGAAGAATATGAAGAAGAAAATGTGGATGGAGAGAATGCAACTGAACCACATAGGAGAAATCGTAGAGCTGAGATTGATCCATCCAATATAATTGGGGACAAGTGTGCCCCCACTCAAACAACAAGAATGCGGAAGAACACGCAATCTGCATTTCTATCTATTGTGGGGCCATCCGCATTCGAAGAAGCTCCAAAGGATGAATCATGGGTGAAAGCCATGAATGAAGAAATAGATCAGATTGACAAGAATCATACATGGGATCTTGTCCAGAGACCCTAAGGTCACAATGTGATTGGGACAATGTGGATCTTCAAAAAAAAATTGATGAGCATGGAAGTGTTATCAGAAACAAGGTATGACTGCTTTGTAAAGGATACTCCTAGATTGAAGGTATTGATGTTGAAGAAACCTTTTCTCCAGTGGATAGATTGGTGTCAATCAGACTTTTCCTTGCCATGACACTGCAAAGAGGATATAAATTATACCAGATGGATGTCAAGACATCATTATTGAATGGCGTACTAGAAGAATAAGTCTATATTGAACAACCAGTGTGTTTTGTTCTTGGTTCTGATGAAACAAAATTCTGCAAACTGATGAAAGTTCTATATGGTTTGAAGTAGGCACCACGAGCATGGTATTCTTGACTGGACTCATATATCAAGAAACTGGAATTCAAAAGAGGCGGATTAGACCACAATTTGTATGTGAAGAATTCTCTAAGAGATCAATTCATGGTTCTAGTCTACGTTGATGGCATTATTTTTAGGGGTAGCAAGCAGAAATCAATGGATGAATTTTCCAATCACATGAAATCAGAATTTGAAATTTCTATGATTGGGGAGTTCACATATTTCTTGGGGCTGTAGCTGACTCAAAAGAAGGATTACACTTTCATTTCACAGGAAAAGTATGCAAGAGAGCTGCTGAAGAAGTTTAATATGCAAGACTCCAAACCAATGTCAACTCCGATTGCAGTTGGAATCAAACTGGGAAAGCATGAGGATGGGGCCTCTATTGATCCCACCATGTACAGGAGGATCATTGGGAGCCTACTATACCAGACAGCGACACGACCAGATATTGACTTTTCCACATGTCTTGAAGCCCGCTTTCAGAGAAATACAAATGAGGAACATATGGCCGTAGTAAAAAGAATCATGAGATATATTCAAGGTACACATAACATTGGGATATACTTTTCTGTAAGCATGGACAATGAATTATCAGCGTTTTCTGATGATGACTGGGCTGGTGATGTCGTAGACAGGAAGTCCACCAGTGGTGGAGACTTCTATATTGGGATAAAATGTGTTGGATGGTTGAGTAAGAAAAAAGAAAGTATTTCTCTTAGTACTGATGAAGCTGAGTATATATACACCACAAAGGCATGCACTCAACTGCTATGGATGATGAAACAATTAATAGATATTGGTGATTAGGTAAAGAACCCAACGGTAATTTAATGTGATAACAAGATTGAAATTTATCTTATGAAGAATCATGTTCAACATTCTCATACAAAACATATTGAAATCAGGTATCACTTTATCAAATAAAAAGTTGAGAAAGGGGTGATTAGAATAGATCATATGGGAATTGATGATCAAGTTGCTGATATCCTGACGAAGACACTATCATCGACTGTGTTTGAAAATCATCGGTTTAACCTCAGTGTTCAACCTCCTCCTACTGCATAAGGAGGTTTTGTAATTCCCCTCTCCCCGATTATGTTAACTGTTTTTATCGGTTTATGGATGTGATGCAAGCTTGTGGGGGATATACTATCCAGGGGAGTATTGCTTGAGCTGAATAATGAATAAATTACCAATCTTTGGGTTTATTGTCAAGAGGAGAGAAAGGAATAAATTCAATATCAGTGATAGGTTGAGAATGATGAGAAGGAATACGTCGGTCATGTAATGCTTCTTGGGTTTCATTGAAGATTCCAAAACACTGCAACCCAATTCATGCTTCCTCTATTATTTTCAACACCGATCATTGATCATGTAGACATAGAGTGTTGTCTGAGTTGTTTCTTGTGTTTTTTGTTTTCACATGGATGGGGATCTATTGATTTTATTTTCTGATTGAAATCAAATCCAAAGGGGGAGATTGTTGGAACCATGGTCATCAATGCATGAATTAGAGAATGTCTTGTGTTTTTTGTCAATCCTCAGTGGAAGTTAAGAATGTGTACTAGAAAAGTGAACATACATTTCAACCAGACAACAATATTGAAGGTGGCGCAGTTTCCCAGTGTTTGCCAAATTTTTGGGCCTGAAAATCAACAAATGGAGAAAAGTGTTTTTGGAAAAGAGACTTGTGTGTCATGTACTTGAAGGAGAGGAAACTTGTGCGTGATATGTTTTTCAAGATCAGAACATGGAAAAATGGAAAAGGGATAAGGGTCGTGAAAGTATTGGTGTGGTCGTGCAAGTGACCTGCGCATTGAGGAAAGACTTGTGCGTCGGTTCCTAGGAGGTCTGAAAACTTGTGCACCTATTGTTCTTCCTTTTCAGAACATCAAAATACACCAAATGGAAGAGGATCGCACAAGTATTGGTTTGGCCGCACAACTGAGTTATGAGACAGAGGCTAGGGTAGTTGGAGATGCGCGTCGGGACTTGCGTGCCGTGAGGACACTTGTGCACCACCGCGCAGGGGTCCAGTTTGCCCATTAATAGATGACCACCCCTCCTCATTTGGAATGAAGTTCAAGAATTAGAGATTTTTACATCTCTCGTCACGCAAGTGGTGGTTGGGTCGCGCAAGTAGAGGCTATGCGCCGGTTGTTGGCTGCGCGACTAAGGCGGTTTTATAGTTGAAGGTGCAGAGTCACGCAAGTTTGGAGCTGAAGGAGGCAGTGTCGCGCAAGTGTGTTGGTGTCACCGGTGTGCCTATTTTATACCGCACAAGTGACTTACTCTCCATTCTTGAAACGTGCACGCCGGTCCTAGAGAAGTGCTCTAGGTGAGGTTGTTGTACCCCAGACCTTTTGGAGATGGACGACATCTGGAAGATTGCCCGATACCTTCAGTGCAAAGTGGGATTAGTATAAGAGTGAAAGTTGGACTTCAACAGAGCATCTACATTCAACAGAGGCTGCATTATTTTGCAACGATGAAGAAACCTTCATGTCTATAAACTGATTGTGATTTCACTAAGGGTAGTGAGCCAGGGGGAGTCAACGGGAGTGACCCGAGGGACACAGTGAGCTATCCATGAAGATTTGTAAAGGTAGTGAGCTTGGGATAGAGTGACTATTTCCGAAACATTGTAATTCACAACTTGTAAAGATTAGTGGAATTTGGTATGACCGACAACTTGTCAGCATATGCTCGTTGGATGTAGCCCTTAGCGGTGAACCAAGTAAAAAATTGTTGTGTCATCTCTTTGCATGTGAATGTTTCATTGCTGATCATATTAATCATATAGGTTTAACTAGTTCCTTCCAACGTGGGAACAAGATCCTTGTTTTTAAAAGAAAAAGTTGACACCCTGATTCACCCCTCCTCTCTCAGGGTGTCTCATGGTCCTTCAAAAATTTGATTTAAAAAATTGTAGGAGGATAGAAATAATATTACATATTGAGGAAACATGGATGTGGATGATAAATATTTTCCAGCAATTTACAAAGTATAAACAATCTCAGATAAAAATTGAGATTGTGAGATTTTCCCTTACCATAGGTCCGATATGCTTTGTACGTGTTTGAACCTCCTGTATAATGATTTAAATAATGTCATGGACTAATTCCAAAATCATACTCATTTTTATGATATCATATATGGTCATATTCTTAGCTTCTTATTAGTAATATTTCATTTCTACTTTTTATTCGAGTGTTTATTGCTTTATATTCTTATGTGTGTTTTGTCGAATAAATTCTTATTGTTCTTTATATTATAGATACCTCATTTCTATAATGGTATTAGTCTAATATATATCATATTTACTCATTCAATTCATTTATATAATCATTATTCAATGAAGATCATGTAGAATGAGTTGAATCACATCGTGGAGACGATAAGCCGTACGTACGCACGAGCGATGATATCATTCCCATGATCATGGAATTGTATTGAAGTGTACATATACTATTTCAGAGTAAATATCACTTTACAATAATAATTTATAGTTATTCTTTACACCATTATACCCATCCAAGTAAGGTGGTGGTGGAAAGAAGATTACACCACGGCGTGAAGACGGTATTCCTTACGTACGCACGTGCAGTTATTTTATTTTATGTAGGATGGATAGAAGGTGAAATATGGTTGTTTCATATTTATAATATCATATCAGTATATAAATGATACTGATGTTATTACTTAATAATGAAACAACTAAATAAGAATAAGTAGAAGAAGAAATAAATTTGAAAGAATTCGTAACAGATATTACCTCATCTTCAACACGCCTCTTTGAAATATCCTATTAGGGCACTAAGATTGGTCTCTGAATAATACCAGGACCTCTAGTATGTTTCTAGCAATGTGGAAAAAAGAAATTGGGAGGGGTTGGCTGATCATGAAGGCTTAAAGTGGTGTGAGGAGGAGAGGGAGGAGGTTCCCTTTTATAAGGGAGGAGAGGGGCACCTTTGGAATTATAAGAAATATTAATTTATAATAAATTTTAACCCCACTTAAAAACCTCCAAAAATTACTCAAATTAGAAGCTTAGATGAGATAGGTTTGTAATATCATCATCCAATAAAATTTATACACATTGGGAATTTATTTTAAACATTATCAACATGATTTATCCTTATATAATCTATTTAATTTTATTTGTGGTAATAATATTCAAAATATTAATTCATTATAAATAATTACTTATATGTTATTAATTGTCCGTAATTGTACACTTTATTACATTTTAGACCATATATATTTTAATTTACAATTTTTAAATATTTTTGTCATTTTTAAACAATTTTATAATATGTAATTTCAATAAATTAACAATAGTGTCAATTTTGACACTATTGATTTATTTGAGTTTAAATAAAATATATACAGAAGATATGTTCGAAATAAAATATTTAATAGATTGAAAACATGTCATTTGTATCTATAAAATTAGTGGATCACATTAAATAGTTCATATAATTTTTATTTTAATAATTTTAAAATCATTTATTTGATATTTCAATCAATAAAATAATTTCAACATCACTATTGTGTCATAATTAATGATAATTATTTAATCCCTAAAAAATATGAATAAATTCATATGATGTAGATAATTTTATTATGTTTCTGGAGACTATTCATGTTCAAATTTGCATGATATTTATCACTAAACTAAAATTATTATACTTATAAGATTTAAGAGAGTGACATGTTGTCACTTTCTTTGGTTTTAATAATAATTATATTATTTCATTGTCAAAAGTCAATGAAATGAATCTAGTCCGACCCTTAGGTGATATGGGTTGACTTTTATTCATCCAATACGATTTTGGAAAGTGTTAGGGTAATTTTATAATCTTATATTTTCCCTTAATTACCCGATTTACCTTTAACTGCAGTAAATAAAAATTACCGTAGTTACTATTAATAATCTCATAAAAATAAAATTAACCTATTAAAATAATTTGGACCCACTGAATCCAAATATGGAATTAATTTTTCAAAATTCAAAACACAGAAGTTGCAGTAATTAATTTCAAATTAATCCCATTGTTAAGCAAACGAGTTTTTAAAAGTTAAAACATTTCCAAAGATTGAAATGTTTTTACCTATTAATTCAATGTAAAGTTAATTCTAATGACATACATTATATTAAATGGTAAAAATACATTCTATTTATACTTTAAAACCATTAAATATTAATATTTAACCATTTAAATTATTGCGATGAAAAAAGTTGTTTTTAATAAAAATATACCGTGTTTTTACTATTCATTAAAATATGAAAGTTATCAGAATAATATGAAAAATTTATCCAAAGTAAATTTATATATCTTGATTCCAAATAAAAATTTTATTTTGTCAAATTTAACTTATAAAAATGTCAAAAACTAGTTTTAATGTTGGTGCGCCATCAAAAGGCGGCAAAACTGCATTTTTTTGAAAAATACTTATTTTACCGGAAAGATTTATTTTGTTCTCATAACATGATCTAAAAAATATATAAGATGAATAATAATTTTATAAAATTTAAAATTCAGTTAATACTATTCATAATGGCTAGTTTATAATATAAAATAATAAATAGTTGTTTAGTGGAACTCGGTATTGCGTACTACACACGCTATTGAGGAAGGTCGTGATTGTGTGTAACGAAAGCCAAGCTAGTGTTTTGTGCTGTGAAAGATTTATTTGATGTTGCGTATAACATAAGACATAAAAAATATACTTCACATAAAATATCAGGGTGTTACAGTTACCCACCACTCAATTATAAAATGCCGCCCTCCTCTATTTTCATCACATCACATTGAGCCTTTTAGAAATTCCAAAGTCTAGATGCATGTCTTCTACACTAACATATTCACATCCTATAGGTTGTTTTTTCCAAAAGACCAACCCAATATTCCTTTATAGGAGATCTAAAAGAGTCGATATAAAGAAGGGGTTGTCCCTTTAACATATAATTTTATTTTAATGGTTTTAATTACCACATACTAATATATTATATTCATTAAAAAATTATTATCACGAATATAATTAAATATTATTATCATTATAAATACATGATTATACACCCTATTTCCCTTAAAATATAAAGTGGAAGTGTCACTCATGTGTACATATGGTTTATTATCTCCACATAGTGACACAACCCAGATTTTATATCCCCAATTAATGGATTGGGTATTAAGATGGTTATAATATATAAATATTATATTTCCGACATAATTATTCTTCTGTAATTATAATATTAGGTCTACCTTCATAACATATAATCATTTGTAAAATGATAATGTTACTCATGCGTACATGTGGACTACCACATCCACAAAGTGATGTTATTAATTTTTCATTAATATTTTACATGGAATTTAATATGGATAATCATGAGAAATATATACGATATATATAATATAATAATTATCTCAAAAAGTTCAATTAATATTAAATATTATTTCTTCCATACATCTAAAAATGAAAACTATATTTATTCATATGTATTTCTTAGCATCTCTATGTATGGTGTAATTCATTGTTATAGATATAACATATATTGAGTAATATATATATATAATAAATATATAATATAATATTAACATTATTATATTTCTAAATATGATATAACTATGATCATTGTACAAGGATTGATATCACCAAACCAAAACATAAATAAAAGTAAAGTAGTTATCATCAGAAGTAGTGATTTTACCAATGAATCATTAGTAAATGGGTTATAAAATATTACAATTTAATTATATATGATTTCATATATATGAGCGTGGTTCTATAATAAGATGTATAATAAATATATATTTATTATATAGGATACTAGAAAACATATGATGGATGTCAGACCTGAGGTACGTGTTTTCATTTTACAATATCATTATTTATCTCGATTATATATGAACAAGTTATGGTGATGAAAAATTATTATCATCCTCTCATATAAATCATAAATTTTTACTTACTATCATTATTTCATGAGAATAAATGTTATACTAATTTTACTCAACTTATATACTCAAGATACCAAATATTATGTTTTTGGAGAAAATCTATTTTCATTATCTCTTCGATCAAAAGACACTTTTCTTCCATATCCATGTTTATAAGATATATTTAGTATTGATTTTTTATCTAATTCTATGTTTTTAACAACCATTTTACACATGTTTTAGTTTTTTCAAGGGTGTTTGAAATTAATATTCTTGTCTTTTTTTAAATATGGTACATTGTGACAATTTCAATAAAAGTATGGAATAAATATTTTTTTATCATATACAACATAGACAATGTTTCCACCCATTATAGAAACATATTGATTTGAATCTTCATTCACACATTCCCATGGTTATGATCAATGATTGTTTCCATTAACATTTTTTATTTTATTGAAATTATTTCAAAAATAAATGGTTATTTTCCACAATTATTTTTAATGGTGTTTTAATTCATGAACAAAAACATTCTTCAATGTTGTTTAGGATCTACTAAGAAAATGATGCAGGGATACCATCCTTATTCTTTATTTTGAAGGATTATGTTTATGATTGAACAATTTTTATGAAACCTATTAATTCATTATGGGTTATGTTACAATGAAATTTCAATGACACCCATTTACTTAAATGGGTTCTAATATGATGAATGGCTCATAATATTATGGCACAAATATATATGAATTTGATTATGTAATAGGTGGTCCCCATATCTCTTTAAAATTAATTGGGTTTAGATGGATATATTATGAGACAAACACGATTTTAATGGGGAGTCAACCCAGTTCAGTAATGGACATTGTTGACTATGATAGTCTTCAGTGTTATCCTAGACTACATTGCTCGTTTGGGGAGTTAAATCATTCCAATGTTATTTTATTTTCAAATATCAATGAATATTAGTGAAATTACTTTCTATGATTATCTTTATGCCGCATTTCCATGTATTATGACTATAATATCATCGTATGGATCATGTTCTTTGATTCCTTCATGACTAGTGTATTATTAACAACCAAAAATTATTCAATGACTCAAGATTATGATCCATTATACGAAATGTAAATTTTTTCAAATTTTAAGATCATGTTATCATACAATTATTTAAAATTTTATTATTATATGATCATTTATATGTACATTGATTACCATTATTGATGATCAAATCTCACATTTTCTTTTGTTTCCTTACAAGAGTTATGAATAAAGGTTTTATGTACGATATTACCAAGAATGGTGATAGTAATTAAGATCAAAATGGGGGATTATATAAAACTATTATGAACCAATTATTTATGATTCAATGTTTCTAAATATTCTATTCTTATAAAATTATAGAATGTATTTTTATGTTATATAAATAAAATTCACCTATATGGATTTAATATCTATGTTTGATGTTTTTATAATGCTATAGTAGTTATAATTATTAATTATCTCTAACAACCTTTATTGGTTCATATTGAGCTATTTTTTATATATAGAAATGTGGATATTCTAACCTAAATATATGTCACCTTTTTAGAATAGAGGTATCATGACAAAATATTTATTACAAATAAAAATATAGAAAACTCCTGATTATGTGTCAGAAAGTTATCGTCACAAATTATTAATTATTGAGAGGCGTAGTTAAAACCATTATACATTTTAATGATTAGACAACCTAGGAACTTCTTGGACACATAAATATAGATAAAAAATCCATTCCCACTTGTGATTAGCATGAGTACAAGTGAAATTATTAGTATTTTATTTAACTCTTTTATGATCTCTTCACATCCAACATCCACAAAAACATTAAGTCCACATGAGTTCACTTGGTCAAATTGTTTTATAATCATGAAATATTTATCAAAAAAGGTTTACAATACCTATATAATATAAGGAATATATGTATATCTATTTTATATTTCATTATGGTCCATTCTTCAATAACTTATATTTTTTTAAGGATCCTCAAGAAACCATTACTTTTCATTAGATAACCAATGATGGATACTTTTTGTAGCCATAAATCTCAATAATTGAACATGGAAAGGGATTCTTTATATCCCAATATACTTAACATTATAATCAAATGGTATTCGTGTTCCAACATTCAATTTAATTTTATCAGAATAAAATATATAAATTATAGCATAAATTTTAAATTGGAATCTCTAATAAATCCATCGATAATTTCCCATAATATTTTTTGTCATTCATTAGTCTGACTATCATCAATATTAAATCTTAGGGAATGTACCCTGTATGAAAATAATCCTTTTTTATATCTAAATTATTCACCATTAAATGTAAATATCTAGCATAATGTTTTATCATATAGTGATACTAGGATCTATGCAGCTGATCAAAAAATTCATCAAACCATGGAAGGGAGTAACTATTTTCTATAGTGATATTTTTTAGTTCACAAAAATTGATGTAGGAATCCTTTTTCCTATCCTTCTAATAAATGAAGATGTTTGGTGCAACCCATGGTTTAGAACATGTAAATATAAATCCTCCACCTAATTCTCATTTAGTTTCTTATTTATTAATTCTAGTTTAATGGCTTTCATTATATATCAATTTTTAGTTTTTATTAGACATATTTTTATTTGTTAAATATATAACCCAACCACTTGATTACGAGTTATATAAGGTTTCTCATGTGTCAATAAAACAACATATTTCCTTTACAATTGAATGTATTAAAAAGTGATCCTACCATTTTCATCAATAAATTATGCTAGATACACTATATCATATAGAAATAATATCTATTCTCGAGAAGAATATTACAAATTAAGATATTTGTCTTTCTTAAACTTATACCGAATTAGATGATGATTTGTGATATGTAATGACAATTCATTCTATATAATAGTGATGATCTCTATATACAAGGACAACTAATACATTCCCAATATTACATTAATTCCACTAAATTAGGTTTGAAATCCGTTAAATAAAACATTAATAGAAAATGATTTATTGGGGAGGAATTATATGCATGAAATTCAATAATTTCCATATTTATATTTTCATCGATAACCCATCCATCATGTTTTGAGGTTGTATTTGAATAGCTATACTAAAAAACATGGTATAAATAATACATGAAACTAGAATAAAATATTATGATCAATATTATTGTATGAATGAACAATTTATATATAACTCATTCTATTTAATGATTTACCTCATTATTTTTGACAGAAAAATACAGTCCCTAATGTATTGTCCATATAGGTTATTATAATTGGTTATCATCAATCAAGAATATATTTTTTAAAATGGATTTTATATTCTCCATGATTCTTATAGTTGAAACATTATACCATGGGATTATGAATTATTATAACCCCACATCCCACTATCATATGAGTTGTTTTTTTCACCTCCCCTTAGAATTAATTAACTTGAATCCAATCCATTACAATAAAAAAACATCTCCTCATTCCCATGTGAAAATCGTGAAGATTATTATTTCTAAAATTTTGACAAGTGGCTAGTTGGATGGTCTTATCACTTTTAACAATCTCATAATTCTCATAAAGTAATTTTTAAGGTATTTCTTCTCACATATTTTTTACGTGAGAGGTTGGAATCTATTTCCTCCATGAGGATTATATAATTATCCTTTATATTTAAAATAAATTATCCACTTATTATCAATTATTAAATTGGACTATAGATAATCATAATCTTATTTATCAGTATTTAGGGAATATCAATTAATTTCTTCATAGGTGTAAAAATATTGAATCATAAACATTTTGGAAGACTTGTATTTAACATACTGAAGACATGATAAAAAAATTATATATGTATCTTTGAAAAATTCAAAGTAATATCCTGAAATACATGTGATGTTCGTTCAAGAATCGTGATGTTTTCATTATAAGACCTAAAATATTCATCCCATTTTGTTTGAGTTAAATTAATTCAATATCTATTTAAAAAACATTAGTGTGAGGGATTTTATAAAATATATTCATTAATCTTTCTCGTTTCATGGATTCGATGTCTTCGTTAGGGTATTTATTCTTTTTAAATATACACGACTATTGAAATTATACCTATAAGAGATAAAAAAACTAGTATGAATTTCTATTACTCAGAATATTGATGGGAAATTAATATCTTTTAGAAATGGTTAATCCAATTCTCGTCAACTAGAGGATATGAAATTCCACTAAAATTAAAAGGATATTTTCACGTAAATACTCAAATATAAATTTTTTATTCAGAATAGGATGGAATTCAATGTGAATCATTTTATTTATCACAACGTTATGAGGATTTTAAATTATTTCCATGAAATATTAGACAACCACTCTCATAATATATTGCATTTATTTAGTGAAATAATTATACATTCCATTAAATATGTTGTTGAAATTATTATTCCTATTTCCATTATTTTAAAAAAAGTAATTTCGGGGATAATAATTAATTATTAAATAAAAATATAAAAATAAAAACTTCATAACCAATAATAATAGACACTTATGCCTAAAATTGTGAATCTCTATGTTTCAATATTAGTTATTTTTGGTCTATTACTTATTATGTTCTATGAAATAATTAATTCATAATGGTATCAATATATAATATTAAATATATAAATTAGATCCTTAGAGAGTTTTTAGATATGATTATAGTCTTTGTCCCACTCATCATGCATTGAGTGAAGACAAACTCAATTCCCAGCTCACCCTTTTTCAAGGGGATTACAACTAGGTGCATAACTTCAACAACCACATGCATATACAATTGACTATTAAATATTGTAATTGATAGTAAAACACATAATATAATCTTTAATATTACATTATTGACTCTTTAATATATTTTTTCTAATCCCTAGAGTTTAAGTAATGTTTTCTAATTCCTAATATAAAAAATATACCTTTATCTGATACCCACTATTAAATCCCACATTTTTATGACATTTAATTTCATTAGTTTTAACATGAATACATATATATATATATATAATACTATACCAAAAAATAATAGGCCCTGTTTCATTAGAAATTATATGTTTAAACTATTAAATTAAAATGAAATACAACATTATTATTCAAAACTCTATAATGTGCTCTTAGTTTCCATTGAACTCTTAATAATGGATAAGATGACATGTAGATATAAAAAAGGATGTGGTGAGTTAAAAATCCCAATAAAAGGATAATAATATCATAAAATGATGATAAATAATTCACATCATTCATGAGTCATATAATGATGACATAAATATGTAATAATCATATTTACAAACATGTATACATGAAATGAGAAAAACGTCATAAAACTATAATATCATAGGATTTTGGAAGGAACATAAAATTTGACATCATAAGCACATAACGTGGCTAACGAAAATTAAATAATAATGCAATTTTCTAAGTCTTACCACCATTAAACCATAAATATAATCTTACAGGATAAAAAACATTAACCATTGTATTGGAGAAATATCAGGGATCACTGTTAAATTTTCTATGTTTACATATTCTAAATCGATCATATAATATAATAATATATTTCATAAATTATGCCTCATGAGTATGAAATATGGGTTTCATAAAAGGATGTCCCAAATATATGATGTATAGTATTATCTATATGAAATCCTTTTAAGAAAATTGGGTTGTGTACTACCAACAAAAGGTTAAATCATAAAAAAACCAATGGATAGTTTCATCTACATAAAATGGGATAATAAATGAACAAGGAAGGGATATATGAGAGAGAGGTATGGTATCTAATTTATAGGCCATAATTTTGATAACATGGTTCTTTTATGAAAACATGAGAATATAAAAAGTTTAAAATAAAAACATTTATAAAAAATGACGTTTTTAAATTAAAGTGAGGAGGGAGATAATAATTACCTTGAAATTGTGGTCATAAAACAAGGGAGGTGCTCCATAGAACCATAGAAATTCATTAGGAGGAATATATAGAGCTTAAAGTATAATTAATTCATGCTTCAATTATTTTGAGAGATGTGAAATTTTAGAATTTGTGGGTACTTCTAGAAAAATTGAAGTGATTTATTTATTACTTTCTAAACATAGGAATCACACACCTAGTTAATAACTAATATAAAACCATTTTTTATACCATGTTATTCACCATACAATTATAGAAAGTAGAGTTTTTATAAAATTTTAATATTTTAAAAACCTAACTCTTTAAAACAATTTCATTCAAGATGCTGGAGCGAGTCATGTTCATAAATAATTGTTTATGACATTTTTAAATATTATTTCATTCATGGATGGTTCTTTATATGTTTAGAAAACTAATATGATGACATTAAAATAATTGTTTTTAAAAAAATAAAAATTTGTGTTTATTTAACCCCTTATAGAAATAATTTTATCAATTAATGTTATTTTGATGTCATAATACTAACTATATATTCATATCATATTTAATTTTCATCAAAAAAGTTGATTAACTCAGAAATTTATGAAAAATTAACTGTTGGATAATTTTTACCCAATTATTTAAAAAATTATTTTTATTTTATAGAAATAAATTTTAAAATATGATAATTTTAACATTTAAGTAATTTTTTATTTAAAAATTACATTTCAATGATATAATAAACCTTTTGACCCATAACAAAATGACCAAATATGGCATAAAATCATTGTATCATTTATAAATAAAGATATTTTATTTTCTAAAAATATTTCATGAAAATAAATTTTAGAAAAAATTCATTAATGTTTCAAAAAATTTATTTAATAGAAATTATATATTTCCCAAAAATATAATAATGTTTTAATTATATCTAAAAATATGTTAATCTAATTTCTCATATATTATTTTGAATTTTTCTTAAAAAATAATGATGAAAATAGGATTTAGGAAAAAACTACTCCAATTTTTTAAAGAATGTGACACCATTATTATTCTATGATATTGATACATAACCCCTTTTTAACATTGACATACACCCTTAGGGTAAGGTATGTGAAAGTGGTAATTTTGTTAGGTAACGTTTCTAACATTGATCTAATAGTGATCTATACAAACATAAACAATTCTAGTAGGAAGTTTCAATAAAGCCTCACCAATTGAATCAATGTTTGGGATTGGTTATGTTTTAACACTAGCAATGCAACCTCCCACCCATTCTCATACATTTGATCATTGTAAGGCATGATTATACACGTTGAGGCTACATGTTCCCCCCTTCAACATTAAGTAGTTATCTTCATTACCATTAATAGACACTAATACTGATGGTCAAATTAAAATTCATATATCACTAATAGTTATTATTTACAGTAATAATAATACCAAATGGTCAGAATAAACAATGTTCATAATATTCAATTATCAAAATGGTTTTATACATCATATAGATACAACCAATTTTATTAACTCATATATTACTTTAGTTTGTATTAAGTACTAATATTATTCATTTTATATATGAGTACTACATTAATAAAATTTTGTTTCTATTTTTCAATGTTTTCATGTTCGAGATAATTCTTCATGATTGATATGAAACAAATTTTAATATTATAGTTAATTTATTTTTATTATTTATTTTTTGATTGTGATATTTTAAGATTATAGGGTTTAATGATTAACTCAATGTAATTTTTTTAATAGAAATAAACTATTACCATTGTGTTTAATAATATAAAACAAAATAAATTTCATATATCTATTTAGAAGGGAAATTATGCATATATATTTATTTTCCATTAAATATAGCCTGATCTATCATTATATAAACATCATGGATAACTATAATTTTGTTTCATAAATATTTATAGGATCAATAAACCATCACCTTCTTATAAATAAGAAATTTTAAAGATATATAAATATTATTTTGAGTCATTATATTTTCAATTAATGTTTCCTAGAAGGATTAATCAGGGAAATATCTATTGGATTGTTAGTCTCAAATTAATGAAAAGATATATATTAATCATTAATTCTATGATATGATATATGATATCATGCAAAATTCAAACAAAAATATTTATTTGTTCATTCAGAGATAGGTACATCAGTTATATTAAAAGTGTTATCCATGTTGGAATTTATTTAATTAATTATTATCTCAGAATATTTTTTTTGGCGATTGAATCTATTCTAGTGTCCATGTCCTTATAAACCATGAGGTGAATGTGAATAATTGTGTACATTTGTTTCACTAAATTCCACCCATTTTATTTTATTACAATGTTATGTGGAATAATATATCATTAATTTATATTATATAAACATATAAACCATCAAATTAATGTTTTAACACCAGGAAATGATGAATCTTATTATCCCTTTAAAATTTTATTTTGCATAATTTATTATTGGAATAAAATAATTATGTTCTATTAGAATCAATGATTAAGGAATCATTTATACCAAATGTGAAATGGTGTGTCAATTTTTCACAATAGTATCACAAATAATTTATTTCTCTCTTTAGGTTTTATGTATATTAAATTCAAAACGACATTGAATAGTAGTATTGTTCTAATATTCGATTTCTCTCTAAAAATATTCTTTATTTGAAAACAATTATATTTTTGGGCTATGTATCAGATTAATATTTAATATTTATTCTCTTTAATATAACTATTCTAGGACTAAAATTCCCTATAATGTTTCCCTATTCTGTCGCCATTTATTATTAAATAAAGTATCCTAATATTTAAAATTAAATCCCCAATAATGTAATCTAAAAAATAAATATTATAACGAGATATATATATTGAAATATTTTATTATATACTGAACTAATACATGGATTATTTTTCTACAAAAGGAATGTTTCGTACAGTCAATATACATTATCGAATATCCATAACATAGATATCTTTATCTCCAAAAAATATTTTCCATTTATTTGTTTAGTGAATATAAACATAAAATCTACCATCACATGGTTTCTATAAATCCATATTTTAAAATTTTTCTCTATAAATATATCTAATTCAACATAAAATCATAAAACATTTTCAATCAAAATATCCAAGAACTATGACACAATTTCCCTATTAAGCCATTTTATGACACGAAATTTATATAACACCATATATAAAAACTTAATCCATAAAATTATATTTAATTATACCTATTTTTCGAAGTATATATTAATTTAACATACATTAACTTTTATCATATCTATTATATGGTTTCATATGATAATGTGTTTTTAGGACGTGGTTGATCATCATAATTTCTTAAAGCATCAAAGGACCCGGAAATTACACCCTTCACCCAGATATGGTTATATCATCAAATTCATTGGGTTTTAAAAAGTTTTTGTAATAATTACAAATAGAAACATACTCTTACCATATAAATTTATAGTTTTATCACAAATACAAGGCTTGATGTTTACATTTAAATTTACAAACATTTAAATAATATATCAAACTGAACATAATCCACTCACATCCAATCTACTCGAGGTATAATAAAGTTATTGGATGTGATTTTAATTATCAATAAATAAAACTATAAAAAAATCACATTAATTTCCTAAAGTGTTATAATATAGATGATCATCAATATTGTGACCTTCTTGACCACATCTCACACACAACTCTCTTTTATAACCATTAGTGATTTAAAAATTTATCTTAGACTTTATCATTTTTTGGGAACTTTGTAAATATATATTTGATCCTTTTATCCTAGGATGAGTGTCTCTAAGTTAATTGATTATCAAAATATATTTAAATGATATGTTAAATTATAATATTTATTTTTATTCACCAAATATCAATAAAATAATAAATATTCATTAATAAATAATTTTATACTTATAACTTTATTTTTTGAAAAATACTATGTTCTTGATTTAGGACTTTTTGACTCACATATTTAGAAAATATTACATTTAACAGAATTTTCATAATATCTCCAAATATTGAGATGAATTATCTCTCTTTATCACAACTCATATTTATCTATAAATTGAATTGATTCATTATGTGTTAATTGAATCACTTCAAGAATTATTTCCTTATTATTTTTAAATAATATTAAATCTTTATTCTTTTATCTCATTCTTAATATATAGTTACATTAATTAATTTATATAATTAAATTTTACTTTTAATATGTGGATAAATTTTTTTTGTAAAAAACATATCCCCTCTCATTTAATTTCGTGTTTTAATAGTTTTTTCAAAATTTACTTATATAAATTTTAAAGATTCATATAATTCAATGTGAATAGATTAAACCTCTATTAAGCCATTATCAATGGATGTTGATATTTTTTTAATATTTTATTTTATATTTGAAAGATAATATATGTTCACCCTCAATATTTTAATTTATTATTTAGAATCATATTATTTCGATATAGATCTTTATGGTACTCCTCACTATTTTCATGATAGGGAAAAATCGTCCTACTTCCTGGTGTGATCTTCCAGTTAGAATTGTGTCCCACATAGTGTGAGGGGTAATGTATTATGGAATAAATGTAAAAGTGTATCCCATATAAAATTTATTTCAATTAAATAATAATCTTGATATCTTGTGTAACATGTAGTATCAAGAATTATGACAGTTGAGATATACTATAGAAATATTATTATCTAAATGTAGATATTACAACATATTATTGAATTGATGGGTATGAATATGAAAAATGATTTATTAAATATATGTATAATGGTTTTAGATAATTAAAATTTATTTATTGATTAATGATAATTAATTACCACATTTTTATTAATGTCATTTTTATGATTTAAAATATATTTTAATTAAAAATGATTTTATCGCGTTTTATGCTCATAAATTATAATTAATTTAAATTTTTTGGTAATTATATTTTAGTAAATGATAATAATTTTTTAGATCAGAATACAAAAAATATCATATAATGAATTTTATATTTTTCCCTAAAAATTTTAATTTTCAGTGAATAGAAAAAATTCATATTTTTTAAAGCATTTATTTATTTCATTTAATAAATTAATTTTAAAACCACAATTATTTTTGATTTTATATTATTTTTAAATCATTATACATTAATTATGAAGAAATTAATTAATTTTATATGAATATATAAAATACATGATTATGGTATAAGATCATTTTTGGGCTTAAAAACGTTTTCTTCTAAAAAACACTCTTTATTTGAGAAAAAAATATTTTTCAATTAGTAATTTTTTTAAAATATATTTAATAATATTTATAATTACATATAGAGATTATATAATAGATAAAATATAGTATTTTTAATTTCATGTTTTTTACAAGGCATAAAAAAATTATTAATTCATTTTTTTAATTAAAAAGTGTTTTTTTAGAAATTTGTTATTCCTGGTATTTATAAATTTTATATTAAATTTATTTGTTCCACTTATAGTGAAAAACTAATTTGAAACAAATTCAATATCTAGAATCATCATTCTAAAATTTATCATCAAAGTCAATTTTGATTTTTGTTAATTGTGAATAAGAATAATGTTAAAAAAAATGTGTCACTATAGAAAAAGGGTAAATTAGGTTAACCAATTTTAAAACAATGTGAAAATAACAAAAGGTTACATATTTATTCTTATTGTATTAATTTTATATACCAATAAATTATAATCAAAATATATTTTTATGAGAAACTTTCTCTGGAAAATACTTTTTAATATTGAAATATTTTTTAAAAATTTCAAGTGTGTCCTTTACCAGCATTATAAAAAGGAACCCACTCTCCTATATTATCCATTATTAAATAGAATCATATCTAAAAAAATTACTAATATAATACCTTACTAACATTCCTCTCCATTCCATAGAGGTCCTATTTAGATCCAAATTTAAACCATATATGGAGAATGATGTAAACCTAAGGATGTTGTCTGATGAAGTGGTAAACCCCCTAACTATGTGTTTTTATTTTATTAAATATTTATTAAAATTTAAAACAATATTAATAATTAAAATATTAAAATATTATTATATAAAATATAATGTTATTTTATTATGCTGATGGAATAGCCATTATCCACAACTTCTTCCATAAAATGGGATATAAAACCATCATTTGTATATACGACGGACTATCGCCTCACAAAACAATGTGATTATTTTTTATAACAACTTATCATGACTGGTTATAATGATTTATATAATATATATTTATTATAATCATTTAATAGTAATCATTCTACAAATATATTACCTATCTATCCATTGATAAATGATAATTTCATTCGTGCATGCATGCGAATTAAAACCTCCATGAAGTTATGTGATTCATATTTCATCACCAAATATTTTGGATTTTCATAATAATGGATGAAAATTAAATAATATGACATAAATTATATAAATATAATTTCTTATTGGTGAATAAATATTCTACTTATTTACTTAAAATAAAATTGAAAATTGATACATATCTTGTGTGTATGTGTGGATTACCACCTCACAATCAATGTATTTTACTTTTCATCACCAACTCACATTCCATATACATATATTTACATTGAAATAAATAATATGGTATTTATGATATAATTATCATAATTTAAATATAGTATAATAACTACTTTCATTACCTCCCATTCATCGAAAAAGAAAATATTTCTTTTGCGAATGTACAACCTAACATCTCCATGAGAGTAACAGAATACATATTTCTTAACAAACCTATATGAATAGTATTAAAAATATAAATAATGTATTAAAATGATAATTATGTCAAAATAATTATATTTTAAATTATATAATCATGATCTATTTGAATAGAGTCAACCTTTTGAAATCATTTTACATATACTTTGAGAATATCATCAAAATGTCCAACATGATCTTAATTGATTAAGTAATTTAATATAACATAATAAAAAATAAAAATAAAGTATTAATTGAAAATAATGTTTATTAAAATTAAAATATTAAAATATTTTTATTATTAATGAAGATAAAAAATTTATTTGATGAGCGAGTCTTAGTGTAAGGGGATTTCTCATCTTAATTTCCATTCATTGAGAATTGAAGCATTTTCACTACATGTTTCCACTTTTTTTTGCACAAACTATGTTATGGATATATTTTATAATTAATTTAGATAAATTATTTTTAAATATATTTAAAATTGTATTCTTCTAGGACATTTTGAATCCAAATTTATGAAACATATAAGGGACATGTTACATTAAAAACATTTTAAAATGTTTTAAAGATTTATTTTTTTAAAACTCCTTCTTATATGTATAAATTCAAAAAAATATTTTATTAGTTTATATATATGGATATAAATGAATTACAGGGAACATTTTTTTCCTCTATTGTATTTAATTACATGTTTCTGAAATAAATTTTATTGAAAATTTATGAATAAGGTATACTATCCAATTGCGTGAAAGGAATCATAATCAGAACACTTATTAAATGAAGATAATTTACCACCATAGTTATTTATTAATTTCTTATATGATTGTTATAAATGGATCTAGGTTAATTTTCAAACAAAATAATTCTCCTTATTTTTTTTATTTGTTAGTATTTAGTAAAAAGGTTGTTTTAAAATGAAAAGATATTTCGATGTCTGAAATTGTTTTATCTATGTGTTTAATAGAGTTTTTGAAGATATTTATGATAAAAACGTAAAAGATTTTTTTACCTAATATGTTATATAATAATTTTAAATTATGGGTGTCCTTGATATATAATATATGATAGGTGAGCCTAGTACAACTTATACGATGGGTGAGGCTAATATTTCTCCCTAATAAATTGGGCAATGATCCTTATAATCAAAGAGGAGGATAGAGTTAACATGGTTTTTTTCCCAAATGTATTTAACAATGTCATATTATTTCTTAAATGAGTGAATATAGGTTGTGAATTTTTATATCTTATATACCAATTCACTATAATTCTTAACAAAAAATCTACTTTATTTTTATTGTTTTTAATTGTTTATTTGATAAATATTTATATTTTCAGGTATATATGAATGATTTTATAAAATAAAAGAATAATTTAAAAATGATAATCTTTATATATTTTTATGTTTTTCATTGGAATAACATATATCATTATTTTATTTACCTTACTGGGATTTTATTATTCTTCCCAAATTTTTAAATTGTTTCTGTACAGTTTAAGGATGAGAAGGAATAAAGAATAATTCATGTTTTAATTCTTGATGATTTTTGTAAAAAAAAGAAAATTATTTTAAGAGATGATTTTTTAAATAATATATATTTAATTGACTTTTCTACATTTTGATACATTGGTATGTTATATTAGAGTTATAACATGATACTCTAAATCACTAAATGAAAATTTTCCTCTTAATGTAAGATAATGAATTATATAATTAAAATAGAAGATTATATAATTTTTTAATATTGGTTCCCTAATATAATCCCCCTATTTCAAGAGGCCATTTCTTGACATAGAAAGAAAAAACTTTGCGGGGTTGATCCCTATGTGAAAAATATCATTATAAAATTCATAGTTGGTGTATTTACCTAGATCGTTATAGGGTATCAAAAAAATGTGATCTTTAAAAAACATTGAGTATAATAAATGATGATTTTTTTATACATAGGATTTTCTAATTATCCCCCCAATGTTGACGACAAGGACTAATCATCCTATCATTGGGTGTGACCTATTAGAAATATGAAATTTCCATATAAGGTTATGCCTTTTTTCTAAATTGAATAATTTTATATTAATCTCCCACATTATCACTTGGCCTTTAACAGAAGTTTTTTGTAAGGGAAAAAAATTTTATGAATGAAATTTACCTTCTTATATTGATTTAATATATTATAAATCACATTAAATAACTTTGAGAACAAAATAAAAAATTTATAAATAAAGAATCAACGAAATTAGAGTTAATTCTAGATATTATTTAACCAATGCTGATAGAATACTAACTTGAAATTTGCGATAGTGATGTCAAAATTAAGAATAGTAATTATAAAAATATAATAGTGACCAGATATATAAACTTTTAAAAAAATTAGACATCATATAAATGATAATATGATATAATTATATCTTAGTATAATTAACAAAATGTATTAAATATTATAAATTAAGCATTTGTATTTTTATAAAACATAAATATTTTTTTACAATTTTTTAATTAATATAATGATTTAAAATAAAAATTTTTATCATAAAATGTATTCATAAATTAATATTTTTTGTGTCATATGATTATAAGGTAATTTTATGAGACCATGATTGATTTTAAAAAGTGTAATAAAATCATTTACAATTTTAAAATATGTATTTTCCAAGTAAATGATAATTTGAAATAAAAATTAATGTTCTCATACTTAGAAAATTACTTTCTTAAAATGGAGTTTATTTTTTAATAACTACACCTCAAAAATGGTTAGTTTGAATTAATGGGATTTTTTCAAAAATAGTTAGATTGTTTGTGAATAGTGAAATACAGTAATTTACGGTATTCAACAGTATAAGTTAAAATCACTATTTTTTTGTGTCAAGGATGATGTATAAAACATAATATAAAATAATAATTTTGAATAAGTATATCTAGTGATAAGGATCAAACTGTTCATTATCTTGAGTCAAAATAATAAATTATTGATTAAAATAATAAAAAACAGCACTCTCCTCACTTATAAATACCACCTATTCTCCTCACATCTCTAAAGATTTGAATTAATCCCAATTAATAACAATACTATTCCCATGTCAATTCCCCATTTCTAATTTCCTTTGGCCACATCAAGAGACCAAAATCAATTTCTCTAAGGAGGTCCACATGGAGAAGAATTCAAGTGGTATAATTCACTTTCTTTTCTTTTAGTTTATTATCAATTTATTTTCTTTTCTTATTCTATCATTACCTCCCACTATCATAATGGAATGATAAATCTATTATCAAATATATTATATAATTTTATTATTTTAATTTAATAACTAATCACCAAACTTCTTATCTTCCCCATTTTATTCTAAAAAATAAAATCAACATTCATGATGTGTCGATTTACATCCATCATGAATAATGAGTTTTTATTTTTTTACCACCTTAATGGCTGGTAATAAAACCATTATAATTGTAGAAAAATATTTTAAAATATAGTTTTTTAAATTTTTATTTTACGTAAGTTACATATATAAATAATATAAAATAATAAAACAAAATGAGTTCGCTGTGATTGAAAATCGCCAAAATTAATCTCAATAATTATCATTAAAATTATATCAAATGAATTATATTAAAACATAAGAAAATAATATATAATAACAATTAAATGTATCTATATTCATTAATAACATGTAATTTCAATTCTCATAAATAACCCCCATTATAGATTGTCATCCATACATGTATACAAGTGAATTGATAATGAAAACCAGGAAACAAACACTATAGGAATCATAAAATTAAACAATAGAACTCATAAAAATGGCCATAAAAATTTAAAAAAATTATATTTTGTAATATACATGAAAAATAGGTTCTTGATTTATTAATGATTGAATCTAATTTTATTATCCAGTATATTAATGTAGAGAAAGAATACTGATATAAGGTTAGTGTATTCTCAAAGAAAATTACATTATTTTTAGTTATTCTCTCTTCCTAACTATGAATATTAATATTATGTTGTTAAAATTTCATTTCCCTTTTCATTTCAAGGTAATAAATGTTTTCTAATATTATTTTTTTAAAAATTCATATATATTTCCAGAAACTACAGTTATTTATGAAACAACTCAACTTTTACTTTTTTTGGAGATTGTTTCTTCCTCAATAAAGATTAATGATTCGTATAACAGGTATTTTATTCTCTTTTTATTTGGGGAAACCAAAAGTTTATTAATTAATTTATTCTTTTTTAAATTATCAATAACCCATTTCCTTTCCATTGTATTGTTATGGAAATTATATTTATCCATTCTATGTGGCATGAATGGCTATTTAAATGTTATGACGTGACCGGTACTCCAAGAATTATATAGTACTCTAATGAATTGGGTAATAAGATGTATCTCCGGAGATAATTTAAAATATTTGTGAAAATGATTCTATCGTTCTTCCAAATGATGTTTTTTTCTTATAAACATATGTTATGCATGAACATGATACCCACTTTGTTTACAACTATGTCTGTTAGTTGACCACTAAGACATGCAATTTTATTTTTATGAATATAAACATTCCATGAATATATTTAATACTTACTCTCATGATTATGACGATTATCCCATAATTATGTTATAATGATAGTGGTTATGCTCACTGATGTTATATTGATTCATGTCCTTATCTATCCTCTTTCAATACTTTTAGTTAACCTATTTCTGTAATGTATATTCTCTTGTGAGTAATTATATTGTAGAGTACATGAGGTCCAATATGAAGCTAGATAATAATTAATTAGATAATTTTATGTTTTATTATGAATATTTTATGTTTTTTCCAAATTTTCCAAAGACAATTATACTTTGGATCCTGATTTTGTATCACTTTTATGCTATTTATATTTAAAATGAAGTAATAATAATGTTTAAAAAATAAGGCTATCGATAGTTGGTATTAGTTAATTGTTTAGATTATATGGAAATTTTGATTAGATAAAATTAGTTAAAACCATTATGCACGAGGATAATCACCCAAGAAGCTTTGTTTTATACAAATTGATAAACATAGGGATACCACAAGACATGCCATTAGAGTTAATTACATAAATAAATAAATAATATATTCATGTCTTGTTGGATTATTTTTGGTTCAAAACATTTAAATTTTAGAAAATGGTGGGGACTAGGAGAAACCATGAAAAAACATGTGTGAGGGATAGTGTATCATTTACTTAAATGAAATCCCCAACTCCTTGGGAGGGGGTGTTCAAAATAAATGGTGATTCTTAAAAAACTATCTTTGGATAAGAACAATAAACATAATGATGTGGAAGATTATCCTTAACCTAAGAGGGAGAACATGGATATTGAGTCTTTTATGCAGAAACAACCATATTCTTTTAGTGGGTCTTCTGATCCACTAGTGGTTGAATAGTGGGTTAGCTCAATAGAGAAGATATTTTTTGTGCTTCACTATTCTGAGATGGGGAAGGGGAAATTGGTGTTTTATCATTTAGATGTGGAGTTTGGTCAATAGTGGGTGTTTATTATGAACACAAAACCAAAGGACTCAATTGAAGATATATGGTGGAAAGGATTTAAGAAAATAATTCATAATAAGTATTTACCAACAACTCTTTAGATGAATATGGTGAGATAATTCGTAGAGCTATTGAAAAAGATATGGTAATCTTTCATGGCTTCTAAAGAAAATTTAATAGGGATTTCAAGGTATATCTTGGGTTTTTTTTAACAATAATGATATAAAAATAATTAGATTCTTTTTGGTTTAAAACCAAAACATTGCAAATCTATATCAATTCGAGACTTTGAATGTTTTGAAGAAGTTTTTCAATGTGTTCTAAAAGTGGAGATAGTGTTTGGAGAATGGTCCCATGGATTTAGAGATAATAAACTATAGATGGATATTCAAGCTTGGGGACCTTATAGGAAATATTAAAAGAAATCTCAAAAACACACATGACAAATATTTGGGAAGAATCGTCATGGGAAATTCCACAAAGGGATGGGTAAATTTTTTGAGTGTGGGGGGGAAGGCCACCAAACTCATGATTGTTGAAGAGACATGGGGGAGATGGAATATATGATGGAGTAAATGGGATAAAAATACATAGTCTAATGATTCAATTATAGGGAACAAGGTCACTATGAATATAGAGAACTAAACCTCAAGTACTCAAGGGTAATAATCATTATCAGAAACCAAAGCCAAAAGAGAAATGTAATTCTTATGCCATCACTACTACAGAGGTTGGATCTCAAAAATGATTTGTTGATATGTATTCTAGTTATTCATTCATGAATATAAAATATTATATTTGATTGTAGTTATAAAAATTCATTCATATATTACGTCTTTTTTATAACAATACAAACAGCAAATCAAAATATGGAAGTTGATTTTTCTATGAGAACAAAAAATGGAGGAATTTATTATATAAAAAGTATATAAATCTTCCATAGTTAATGTTTGTGGAATGAACCTCTCTGAGTATTTTTTTTAATTTTTTTGAGGTTTGATTCTATTTTGGGCCCAAATTCATAATCTATATACAAGGAAAACATCAATTGTAGGGAAAGGGAGATCACCCATCACTACCTAAGGAATCCTCAAATTCTGCACAACATTATGTATGACGATGAATCTCCTTCAGAATAGTTATCCCATGCATGGATACTATTTCCATATGATTAATAATATCTAGCTCAAATTATTGAGATAAAGAAGGTAATCATGATTAAGGTCATTCCCATTACGAGGGAATACACTGATGTGTTCCCTAAAACATTACCTTGACTTCCTCCTGACCAATATGTTTTATTATCAATTGAACTTAATTCTGGATCTCTACCTATATCAAACACACCTTATATAATGGAATCCATTATGTTTTAGGAATGAACTAAAAAATTAATATAGAATATGGACAAGGGTTTTGTAGGTTCTAGTGCTTCTCCATGGGGTGAACCAGTCCTCCTTATCAATAATAGGGATGGATCAATGTTCCACTGCATTGTTTATCATGAGATCAATAAAATCATGATAAAGAACATGAATCACCTTCCATATATAGATGGTTTTTTTGATCAACTCTGTAGGGATATGTATTTCTCTAAGGTGGACCTGTAGTCTATATGTCACTAATTAATGGTGACTAAGTAAGATACTCGTAATATTGCCTTTAGAATAAGGTAAAAACATTATGATTTCATAGTGATTCCTTTTAGAATCACTAATGATCCTGAAATATTTATGGAATAAATAAATAGAGTCTTTATAGATTTCCTTAACATGTTTGTGGTATACATAATAGTTGATAATTAAATATACTCCAATATAAAGGAGGAACATTTGGATCATTTGAATATTTCTCTAAATACATTAAGAAGGGTGAAAATTTATCCAATGTATAAAAAATGAGAATTATGGATGGAGGAAATATCATTCTCTGGGCATGTTAACCAATAAAGTAATATATATGGACCCTTCAATGATAATGATAATTGAATATTTTCAAAGGTCAACATCTGTAACAGATATCTATAGTTTCCTTGTTCTATGCGGGTATTACTTGTGATTTTTAATGAATTTCACAGAATTTTCAAATAAAATGAACACGCTTACTTAGATGGGATAATATTTTGGACTAGTAAATGTGATGATTGCTTAAAATAATTAAATTATAGGTTTATAACTGCATCAATACTCACACTTCTGATAAGTGGGTAACTATTTATCATATATAATGATTCTTTAAATAAGGTGTTAGGCTTTTTATTAATAAAAAATGATATAGTGAAATCCTATTCCTTTGGGTAGTAGAAGATTCATGAGAAAAACTCTCCTATGTATGATCCAGAGTTAGTGGTTATGATATTCTTGTTTAAATGTAGAAGCCTTATCTATATTTGGAGATGTTTGAGATATATAATGATTATAAGATAATCAAATGTATATTCACATAGAAGTATCTTAATGTGAGTTAGTGAAGTGGTTTGATATTATCAAGGATTATGACTCCTCAGTCCAGTATTATCCTGGTAATGAAAATAATGTGTTAGATTCTATATGTAGAAAGGATCCAACACCATTATAAATGAAGTTAACTGATAATGATCCAGTATTCCTTGAATTTCAAATTACAGACATGGGAATCATTAAGGAAGAAACATAAGTAATCTTTTCTAAAATGATTTCTCAACCATCCAACATGGATAAAATAATAGATTAAAAAATAAATGATGTGGAAATTAAGATTACTGTGGATTATCTTAGAAAATAGAAATCAATAGAGTTCAAAATTAATGAATAAGGGGTCATAAGATTTGGGTCATGACTATGTGTACCATCCAATTTAGGGACAAATAAAGAGATTTTGATTAGCACACATAGCTCAACCTTTGTTATTCAACATGGGATCAAAAATATGTATCGAGATCCTTGAGAGGACTATGGTGGAACAATATAAAGATAGAGATCACAAAATATACATCAACATGCTGATATTTCTCCAAGTTAATGATGAATGAAAAAATACATAGGGGATGATTAATCCTTTACCAATAAAAACATGTAAATGGGAAAACATCACCATGAACTTTTTTACCGAACATATAAATACATCCATAGGAAATAATTCTATATGAGTTAATATATATCATATTACAAATATAAATTTTTTTTTATCAATTTTAGAGGAAATATATCTAGATAATATTTCATGTATATTCATTTGATAAGTGGTGATGTTTCTTGGAGTAACACTATTTATTGTATCTGACCGAAACAAAAGATTCACCTCCACATTTTGGAAAAGTATCCAACCTGATCTAAATACTAAGATTAAATTCAGCAAAACTTATCATCCTTAGACTGATAGTCAATATTAATGTCCTATTTAGACACTAGAATACATGATTAGACAATGATATATAGAAAAAAAGGATGGGATTAACATCTACCTATGGTTGAGTTCTCTTATAATAACAGTATCCAATTGAGCATCCAAATGGATCCATATGAAACCCTTTATGGAAAAATAATTAGAAAACCTGTATGATTGGATGATGTTGGTGAACGTAATCTTCCAGGAACTGAAATGGTTGAAGAAATTGTACAAAAGCTAAAAACCATTTAGTAGCACATTAACGTGGCCCATGTTTGACTAAAAATATATACATATAATCATTGACAGGGGCATGATTTTTTTAGTGACATGGTATTCCTTTTCATATCTATATTGAATAGGATCATGAAATTATGGAAGAAAGGAAATCTGAGTCCTAGGTACATCAACCCACTTTTAGATATTTGATATTTTCAGAGTTGTGGCCTATCAAATAGAACTTCCTCAAACCATTTATCAAGTACATGATTTATTCCATATATCCCTCTTGAGGAATTACATATCATATCCCCTACATGTATTTAATTTATAGGTGGTATAGTTGGAAAACAATCTCTTTTAGAAGGAGTTTCCAGTGAAGATCTTGGACCATAGACATAATTTTCTACCCAACAAGACTACACTCCCGATCAAAGTATTGTGGAGAAACCATAAGTACAAAGAGGGAACATGGGAACCAGAGGAAGTGATGAAAGAGAAGTACCCTAACTTGTTTTCAACACATAATGTAAAATGAAATTTCAAGGGAAAACATTCATAAGGAGGATAAATGTAATGACCCAAAAAAAATTCAAAAGAAATTCCATACATATAATGATTTAATATATAAAAAAACTCATTAAATCACTTTTAGAACATAATAAAAAATTTATAAATGATGAATGAATGAAATAAGAGGTATATCTATTAATTAATGAACCTATAATAATGGAATATAAACTTGAACTGTGGAAAACAAATGTGACCATTAAGAACAGTAATTCTAAAAATATAATAGCAACCTCACCTATAAATATATAAATAAAATTTATTCATATTATAAATGATAATATGATATAATTGTATCAAACTATATCTAAATAAATGTATTAAAAATTAGTAATTAAGTGTTGGTTATTTTATTAAAAAGAAGTGTTTATTTACATTTTTTAATTTGTATAATGACATAAAAGGGAAAGTATTTTCAAAAAATTTATTCTAAAATTTATATATTTTTCCCTTATTATTATAAGATAATATTAAAAGACCTTAATTAATCTTTCAATGTGTAATAAAATCTATTATAATATTGAAATTGGTATTTTCCAGGTAAATGAAGATTTTAATTAAAAATTAAAATTTCATATTTGGAAAACTATTATCAAAAAATTGTTTCCATTATTAATTATTCAAAACAAAAAATGGTTACGGTTAATTTTTCGGAATTTTTTAAAAACTAAATGTGTTCTTCATGAACAGTAAAGTACAGTAATTAATAATTTATAATAGTATAAGTTAAAATCACTATTTCTTGATTTATTGATGATTTAAGCACAAAAATATATAATCTTGCTTCTCTATTTACATTATTTAGTAATAATATTCAAACTATTCATTGTCTTGATTTTATATAATAAACTAATTATTAAAATTATAAAAAAACTCCGTCTTATCCCCTGTAAATACCACCTCTCACCACATATATTCTTCAGAACTCAAAAGCCTTGAATCTGGTCGAATATTTTCTCAACGTGATTCCAAAGACTCTACCCCACTTCTATAATCCTTTATTTATAGAAAAATAACAAAAAACATCCTTGTGGAGGCCCTCAATGAGAATAATTCAAGAGGTTAAATCCCTTTTTTTATTTTAATTTCTTTTTAATTTCTTTTATTTCCATATTCTCTCCTCACCTCCCCTTAAAAAGATGAATGATAACTAATATATTTTATATATAATGGTATTTTATTATGTCAATTGAATAATTCAGAATCAAACCTCTTATCCTCTCTCTTTTATTCTTAAAAAAATTAAATCAACATTCCTGATGTGTCAATTTACTACCATCGTGAAGGATGCCTTTTAATTTTCTCTTACATCCATCAAGGATGGTCATAAATCCATTATAATTTTTGATAAAGATTTATTAATTTATTTTATAACTTCTTTATGTTTTCTAATAAACATATATATAAAATAAGAAATAAAAATACAAAAAAGATTTCACTTTGATTGAAAACAAGAAAACTTAATCTAAATAATTATTATTAAGATTTTAACAAATGAATCAAATTTATGACTAGACAAAGATATATATATATAACCAATTAGGCTTTTAATTTTCATTAATATCATATAATTTTAATTCTAGATAATTACCCCCATTTTACATGATCTTCCGTACATGTATACAAGTGAACCGATCATGAAAACCAGGAAATGAAGAAACTCAGAATGATGGAATTAAATTATTAAACTCATCAAAATGACCATAAAGAATCATAATGAAATTATAATTAATATAAAATTAAATTAGTTTCTGGTTTTTGAAATTTTTGAATCTAATTTTATTATATAGGATAATAATGTGAAGAAATAATTCAGACATAAGTTAAGGGGATTATTCACTAAATTCATTTCATTGGGTTATTCTTTCATCCACAATATGAATATTAGTATTAAGTTATTAAAATGAATGTTCCATTTTTATTTCGAGGGTATAAGTAACATCCGAATATTTTAGAAAGAAGCACTATGTGCTTAAATGAATTTCTAAATACTCTATGACCTTTATATCCAAATAGTTAAAAATATTTTTTGCACTTTTATAAATTAAATTTCAAAAAATGGGCATACACGACTTTGATCATTATGTTATTTGGTGACTAATATGATGTAATTTTTTTTGAATAGTAACTTACCCATAAGAATAGTAATGTACCATTATGAACACTAAATCTTCCTAACGAATAGTAACCTCACCCATGAATGTATAACTAAAATTTATGCATCTTATGAGTTACAATATGATCCCCGTATAAATGTTTTTATTTTTTTGAAAGGTATAAATATTTAATTAAAAATTTATGATTAATTTAATAATTTAAATGAATATAAATTTTCATAAAATGGAATCATAAATTATTAATTTATTGTCCTATGCTTATAATATAAATTTTTTAGAACATATTTTTTTCATGGTGTTAACGAGTTAGTTATAGTTTTAACATTGTTTTTTAAAATTAATTATGATTTTTTTTGGGAAAAAACTAAATTCATCATATATAGAAAAATATTTTGAATAAAATGAGTTGATTTTATAATTATAGATGTCAAAAAAATAGTTGAGGTGTTTTTTTGTATTTTTCTGAAATAAATAAATTTTTAGTGAATTGACATTCAATAATTTACGAAATATGCTAAATAAATAAATTTCAGCATCATGCTTGACTCATTTATGAGGTAAATGAAAATTAGTTCAAATAACACGCACTTATTACTATTTCTTGTCACAATAATCATCATTATTGCTTGTCTTGAGAAAAATAATAAACTAATGAATTAAATATTAAGACAACTCCCCTCTCATCTACTATAAAAACCATTCCTCACCACCTCTTATCCTCACTCCTCTAAAGATTTTTTCCTTGTAATAATTATACTCAATTATATCCATAATACTCTCTTTCACTTCTATGAGATCTTGGTCACATCAAAAGACAAAAACCTCTCCCCTGTGGAGGTTCTCAAGAGGAAGGAATCAACAGGTAAAACCCTCTTCCATTTTCATTCAATTTCTTTTTAAATTCCATTGTATTATTTTCTATCCTAAACCATCCTCATTAAAGTGGTGTGATAAATCTAGTAACATAAATTTAGTGTAATTTTTTATACTAAGGAGATAATTCATTATCATCTCTCATTTTACCGCATTTAATACTAGAAATGATACTCCATCCGAGATGTGTTAATTCTTCAAATTCAAGGATGATGAGTTTTTAATTTATTTTAACATATTTAATTATGGAAATGAAAACATTTTTATGGTTGAAGAAGACTAATATTTATATTATTTCTAGTTTAAGTTTATGAAACATTTTTTACCAATTATATTGATTTATAATGAAAAATGTGGTCGTTGTGAAAATAATTAATAATTTACCCAAACTGATATCATTAATGATTTGTAAAATGATTCAACTTCCCTACAAATATGAAAATTAATTTTATAACCATTTAATATTATGTATGTTCACTACTAACATATAACTCAAAATATAGAAAATCTCTCCCACCTTACATATTTATCCTTACATGTATGTAAGTAAACCAATCAAGAAAACCAAGGAAACAAACTCTCCAAATCCATGAAATTGAACCTCTTAGCCCATAAAAACTACCATGAATAAATGTAATAATGTTATAAAAAATTAGTTAAATTAACAAAAGGTTATTTAATAATTAATTAACAAATATAATATTATTATTGCGTACATTTTGATCTAGTGAACAACACCTTCAAACTTAAGGTAAGAGATTCTACCCAAACCTCTAATATATTATTGGCTTTCTGTATTTTTATCAAAATGATGTTATCTTTTATTTTAATGTAAATATTCTAAATGTTTTTTATATGTTCAAAACTCTTGTATCAAGATCCATTCATCATTATAAATCTATGATTTAAATATTTTTTAGTTTGTTCCCTTCTCAAAACATCCTGATAGGCAATACCATTTTAAGGGAACATCCCATATTCTTTCCTAATTTTAAGTGAACTATATCATCAATTTTAACCAAATTTATTTTTATAAAATTAGTATTTTTATTATGAAAACCATCTTGGTTCACATATGGTTTTATTTAAAAGATTATTCCTCTTTCTATTTTAAATTCTTGTTAGTATTTTCCTTAAAACTGAACTAAAAGTTTTTAATGATCAAATTTAAACAATACTCTTTTTTACTTATTTTCACATCTGTTTGACATCACATACCATGATGTAATTCTATTTTACCATATGAATGTATATTTATGTTTTGATTTCTTTATTTCATGGTCACTTTTATGATACACCCATTTATGATGATTTATGATAGGATTATGGTTCTTATTTCATTCCATGGTAACCCTTATATTTATATATGATAGTAGTGTATGATTCATTATACGGAAAACATGTTGATAGATGTGTATTGATGAGTTCTTACAAATATCACTCTAATTTATTGGATAAAGCTTACTCTCCCAATATGTTATGTTCTACAATCTTGGCATTTAGCCTTGACTCATGCTCCTTGTACAACAGTCTTGTTGGTTATCCTTGTCTCATGATACACTATTATAAAAAATCCTTAACTCGTGCTAAAGTAATGTTTTATATGATGCCACAATACTATGATTACATGTTTATATGATCCCATATTTTATATGTTAATATTCTATATGTTCAATCATGTTCCATTAATTTTTATATCATTATGTCTTTCCATCTAACCCATGTGCTATGATTTATTCTTATGATTATTCCCTTAGTGACAGTTTTATAATCACCCCGTTTTTTAAATTTTTTTCCAAAGGATACCTTGGAAGTTCAAAGAACTATTAAGGTGCTAGTATAGATGAATCCAATTTGTCATTCTGTAATTTTTCTGTATAATCCTATTTATTGTTTGTTTTGTGTAATCCCCCAAAACATAGACTGGAAATGGTCCTTAGATGTATAATTTACTATATATTTTCTACTGTCATTTATAAAAATATATATAGTATGTTTCAGTACTGAATCCGGAAGTGATGGTCTAGGGATTTACAGTTGGTATCAAAGGAATGATAAAAAAATTGAGATTGGACATTGTCATATTTTTAGAAAAATATTAGCGGTAATACATAATTTTGAACTTATTGTTAATTAAGTAAACATAATAAAATATTTTTTCACAATTATCAACGTGAAAATTCAAAATTATAAGTATAATGATTAAATTTTTAAGGAACAATTTGTTTTGGGTGAGGGGAGAATGTAACATCCCAATATTTTAAAAGGAATCAACATATGCTTACATGAACTACTAAACACTATGTGACCTTTATGGCCTATTAGGTGAACACAAATTTTCTAATTATGTGTTTTGAATTTCAAAAAACAAACACACTCAGTTGTGATCTTCATGTTATTTGGACACTGAAAGGATCAACTTAATTTTTTATGAATAGTAACATACCCTTATGAATAATAATACGGCCTTATGAAGAGTAATACACCCTTATGAATAGTAAATTATCATAATGAATAGTAACCTCACCCATGAATGTATAAATAAACTTTATCAATCATATAAGTTTCAATATAATCATAGAATAAGTGTTGGTATTTTTTAAGGTCGTAAATATTTAATAAAAATTTAATGAATAATTTAATAATATAAATGTAATATATTTTCATAAAATGTAATAATAAGTTATTATTTTATTTCCTTATTCTTATAATATATTATTGGGAGAACTTTATTTATTTTTCATGGTGTAATAAAATCAGTTATAGTTTTAAAATTGATATTCTTAAAATAAATTAATATTTTATTTTAAAACTAAATTCCTCATACCATGATTTTTTTGATAAAAAGGAGTAGATTTTGGAATTCAACATGTCAGAAAATGTATTGGGTGGTTTTTTGAGATTTTTCTGAAATACATGATTTTTTGTGAGTAGTGAAATTTGATAATTTATGAAATATGATAAATAAATGAATTTATGCATCATGATTGAGTCATAGAATAAGTAAATTGAAATTTTTTGGACCTCAAATTCACTTATTAATGTTTTTTGTCACAATAATCTGCACTATTGCTTGTCCTGAGAAAAATAATAAAATAATGAATTAAATATTGAGAAAACTCCCCTCTCTTCTACTTTAAAAACCACCCCTCACCACCTCTTTTCCTCACAACTCTCAAGCTTATTACCTATACAAATTCATCTATAATATATCCCTAATCCTCTATCCCATGTCCATGAGGTATTGGTCTCATAAAAGGACCAAAGCCTCTCCCCTATTGAGGTTCTCAAGAGGAAGGAATCAAGAGGCAAAACCCTATTTTGCTTTCATTCAATTTCATTTCATGTTCCTTTTTATTATTTTCTAAACTCACCTCTCCTCATCCAAATGGCATGAAAACTCTAGTACCTTACATGTATTGTAATTTTTTATTGTAATGGAATAATTCATCACTATATATCTTTTCGGAAACTTTTATGGTTAAATTGAAAACACCATCCGATATGTGTTAATTCATCACATTTAAGGATGATGGGTTTTCAATTTCTTTTACCATCTTCGATTCTGGTCATAAAACCACTTTTCTAGTTAAAAGATACTATAATATATGTATTATTTATAATTTAATGTTTTAGAGTCTTTTTTAGACCGATATTAAATTAGAAATTAAAATGTGATCGTTGTGAAAAAAAACCAATTAACCCAAACAGTTATCATTAAGGTTTAATATAATGAATCATCTTCACTAAAAATAACAAAACAAGTTTTATAACCCATAAATTTTATGTATGTTCACTAATAACATATAACTAAAATTCTGGACAACCATTCTCCCCTTACATGTTTATCCTTACTTGTATATATGTAAACCAATTAGGAAAACCAAAGAAACAAATGCTCCAAAATAATGAAATTAAACATCTTAACCAATAAAAAAGGCTAGAAATGAACAAAAAAATGTATACTAAATCCGTTACATATAGAATAGGTTTTTTAATTATTAATTAATCATTATAATTTCATTTTCTAGGTCATTATAATAATGTTAAGAACACATTTGGACATTAAGTAAGAGATTATACCCGAACTCTATTATTTCATTGGGTTGATATATCATTACTTTTACCCAAATAAAGTAAGGTGTTAATTTTTATGAACATATTATAAATAATATTTATATGTTCCAAAATCATTTATCAATATCCCTTCATCATTATCTTTTGGGGATTTATATATATTTTATGCGGTTCCCTTCTCAATTCTTATTGATAAGCATGCTTCTCTTAAGGTAACTTACCGAATTCATACCCAATTTAAAGTGGACTCTATCATGGTTTTTACACCACTATTGTTTTTATTAAATAAATAGTCTAATTATTAAAACCTTTTTGGTCCACTTCTGGTTTTATATAAATGATTCTTCTATTTTCTATTTAAAATTCTTTTTAGTATTTTCCTTAAAACCGTAGTAAAATGTTTTAATGATAAAATTTATTAAATAATCTTATTACATGTTTTAACATATTTTTACATCACGTAAAATGATATATGAATATTTTACATTATGAATTTCCAGTTATGTTTTGATTTCATTCTATCACGGACACTTGTATGATATTCCCATTTATCATGCATTATGACATATTTATGATACCCATTTCCTTCCATGGGTACCCTTATGTTTATGAACGATTTATTATGTATGATTATTTATGTGGAAAATATATTCATGAACATGTTATAATGGGTGATCCATGATATAACTCAAATGAATTGGGTAATGTTTGTCTTCATGAGATGTTATGAGCAACAGTCTTGGCGGTTTTCCTCGACTCATGATTCATATGAAATGGCCTTGGTGGTTAGCCTAGAATCATGATACTCTAAGTGTAACAATTATTGAATCATGATAAAGTAATGTTGTAACGTCCCGGTTCCGTAATCCACCAAGAGGCGCCCCGTACCCAGTTCCTCACAAGGCCTCAAGCGCATTTCCACAAATTCCAGAGGCTACCGACTAGCAGCGAGGTCCTTGGGTGTTATAGTGGGGAAACAATGCCTTCATAGGCAGAGTAAACAGTGGAAGTAAAAAAAGCATACAATAGCGGAAGCAGTAAATATCCAAAAACAATAAACAGCGGTAGACTAAAACAATAATAAACTAGAGCACACATGTATATATGAAATGATGCATGACACGTGTGTCTAGGAAAGCAGCCAAACAAGTCACAATGCTAAATACAATACTAAACCCAAGTACAAAAGAATTGATAAATAGGCAACTCCTCAGCATCACAAGCCTTGGCATGGCCCCATGCTCTCCTTCTCCAAAGAAATCATGTACTATAAGTCAAAGGGTTCTTGCCCTTGTCTATACCTACAACAACATAGTCTGTTTCGACCCAAAAGCTTGGCCCAAATAGGGTGTGGGACTAAAATCCTAGTAGGAAACCACCTAAAGATCTGTGCCTAACAGTCAGTGAGTATATGATAGGTAATAGTTCAACAAGCAGTAAATAGTAATAGTAAATAGCATGCAGTAAACAGTAAACAACAATAGGATGATATACAATAATAATCAATCCACAGAACAACAAGCACCAAAGAAGCAACAGCTAACCACAATAAGAACTACCTTTGATGTACTCACAACCAAACCCTCTGGTCCTATCCAAAAAATACCAACAACCCTTTAGGCAGTTCACTCAGCCTAACCCCTCTTGTTTGGTCATACAAAATTGTAAGACCCTCTAGGGAAGATCGCTTGGTCAATTCCTCTTATTTTATAGGGTAGTCATGGAATCTCTGAGGAAGATCACACGGTCTAACCCTCTTATAGCCCTAAGGTCTAGAAACTCTCTGAGGAAGATCACTCGGTAAATTCCTCCTATTGTCTTAGGTCTATCACGAACTCTTTGAGGAAGCTCGCTCGGTCAATTCATCCTCTAGACTAGAATGGTTTAAGGAAATTAAAACTAGTAAATACTCTCTGAGGAATCTCACTCGGTCTACCCTCCTGTAGTCAATAATATCCAAGACTCTCTGGGAAGCTCACTCGGTCTATCTCTTATAGTCCATAATGACCAAGACTCTCTGAGGAAGCTTACTCGGTCTACCCTCCTATAGTCTATAATATCCAAGACTCTCTGGGAACCTCACTCGATCTATCCCTTTTAGTCTATAACACTAGGTTCTAATGGTCCCATGCCAGTCAGTTCATAATAATGCTATAAGTCCAATGTACACCTACAGAGCTACTTGTATAACCAGTCTACAACAAAATAAGCATGTCAAGAATATCATTCCATCCTACGGTCACAAGGCATGGAAAACAGGTATAACGGCCAAAGGCTAACAAGAACCAAAGGTTGTAACAAAACAAGGCACAGAAAAAACATCCAATAAAAACAATTATCCCCAAAAATGATCAAATTACCTCTACACAAGCATACAAGCATGACAGAAAAATAACAGGGGTAAAAGGGTAAACACGCAATACCCTGTTCACAGGTATTGGTAGAATTTTCACATAAAACTCAAAGTCTTCAGACGGTAAGGCACAAACCACCTACCTTGATGCTAAGAGATTAATATACATTGACCACGGGGCTTGATTCTCCTTATAACTACATAGATCTATGAAAATGCACAAAACGTTCAGCCCACGATATCTTGAGAAAGAGGGAGAATCATGGAATGAGACACAATAAGAAACAAGTGCTCACAACATGGGTTCCAACACAATCGATGGTGGTCAATTCAGAAAATAGATAGAGGTTCAGGGGCTCAGAGGATGTTCATAGCCGTACAGAAACTCCCAGTCGAAGAACCAGAAGAAGAAGGTCTTTCTGTCAATGAGCCGTGACCCCGGTCCATTTAATGAAAAAAATGAAAGTACATGGCATGTACTTCTTGAGTACACAGCGTGTACAAGGCCTTTCTGTACACTGCTTTAAGCGGCCACCACATCGACCCTACACACCGTGTGTATGGACCAGACACGACCAACACATGGACTTGCACTGCATCAAAGTACACAATGTGTACTTATAAAGTACACGACGTGTACTTATAAAGTACACATCTTGTACTTCGAATATATCTAGATATTCCTCTTTTTCTAAAAAACGACCAGAAAAGGAAAAAAATACTTGAAACGAAGATCTAGGTTATTACACACTTCCCCCTTTAAAGAAATTCATCCCTAAATTTCTTTAGCGAGGCATAGAAGAAGAAACCCCGAACAGCCCCGACCACAACGATCGTATGTCAACCTCCCTCTCCTAGGTCTTGTCCTGTACTCGCACGTGCTTCCATAGAACCCATACTAGATGAACAGACCAGCCATGTAGAACCTTCGAACTATGATTGACAATCTGGATAGGATGCTCCTCAAATTACGCATCTGCTTCGAGCTCAACCTCCTCAGGTTGAAAGATATGAGACGGGTTTGAAAAGTAATGTCGGAGATGAGAAACATGGAAGACATCATGCATAGCCTGATACCTCTGAGGTAACTACAACCAATAGACAACTGGCCTAACTCTCTCCAACACCTCAAATGGCTCGATGTACTGCGGTGAAATCTTACCTATATCTGAATCCTCTTGTGTCCCAACCTCGGTGCGACAGGCAGGAAACATGATCCCCAACCTCAAACTCCAGAGGTCTTCTCCACTGATCAGCATAAGACTTCTGTCGAGACTGTGCTGTAGCCATACTCTTCCAATTCAACTCTATCTGCTCTGAGGTCTCCTAAACAAGATGAGGTCCTAGTAAAGCTGCCTCTCCTACCTCTAGCCAGCACAAAGGCGATTTGATTGACCTACCATACAATGCCTCATAAGGTGCCATCTGAATAGTAACCTGAAAACTGTTGTTATAGGCAGACTCCACAAGGGGGATATGCTTATCCCAAGAACTGCAAAAGTATAGAACGAAAGATCAGAGCATATACTCAAACACCTGGATCGTACGCTCAGACTGGCCATCTATCTGGGGATGATATGGTGTACTCAAAAGAACCTGTGTACCCAAAGCCTTCTAAAGCCCCTTCCAGAACCGAGAAGTAAAACACGCATCCCTATCTGAAATAATGGAGTGTGGAACTCCATGCGGACGTATAATCTCTCGGATGTACAACCGACCCATCTCATTAACACTGAAGGTTTTCTTGATCAGAAAGAAGTGAGAAACGTTCGTAAGCCTGTCGAAGATAACCCAAACAACATCACTCCCTCGAGGTGACCTGGGTAACCCGGTCACAAATTCCATCACGACATCTTTCAACTTCTACTCGGGAATGGGTAACTGTTGTAAAAGCCCTACTAGTAGCTGATACTCCACTTTCACCTACTGAAAACTGGAACACCTCATGACAAAACCAAAAACATATCTCTTCATACCTTTCCGCCAGTACTGGCGGTCTAGATCAAGATACATCTTGGTGACGCTAGGATGAACTGCCCAAACTGAAGAATGAAAATCCCCCCTCAGTTCCTTGTGTATGTCTACTGGAACCCATACACATCCCTAGAAACACAAGATATCATCTTTTCCCACTGCTTATACAGGAAGAGGGTCCTCTCCTGACACACTCTCCCAGAGGACTAGGCCTTCCAAGTCTGATAGTTGCATCATCCGTACCTGATCAAGAAGGGTAGAGGTAACAGATACATAAGATAGAAAAGTTTGTCCCTGTCTGTCGTGAACCACTAAGTGCATCTCAGAGTACAGATCCATAAGCTTCCACTCACTGATGGCCTCTTGAATATCCTGAATATGATATCTTCTGGTCAATGCATCAGCCAATGTTTTTCCCTTTCCTGGCGTATAGGAAAGCTCAAAGTCGAAGGACTGAAGATACTTGACCCACCTACGCTGTCTCAGATTCATATCACGCTGCGTGAAGATGTACTTGATACTCTTGTGGCCAGTGAAAACCAAAAAGTTCTCCCCCATTAGGTAATGCCTCCAATAGTGTAAGGCATAAACAATAGCTGCCAACTCCATATCGGGCATCAGGTAGTTTCTCTTGTGTGGCCTCAACTGCCGAGATCCGTACGTAATGAATCCCTCTCCCTACATAACCACAACCCCCAATATAACACCTGAAGCATCACAATATACTGTATAGCTCTTTCCCAGCTCTGGAAAGACTAGTATTGGTGCTGACATCAACCTCCCTTTAAGCTCCTGAAAGGCTGTCTCACAAGAATCTGACCATAAGAACTTCGCACCATTCTTGGTAAGACCTGTCAGCGGTGCTGCTAGGCATGAAATGACTTATATGAAATGCCTCTAGTATCTATCCAGCCCTATAAAAATCCTCACCTCAAATTCATTCTTCAACTACTCTCAGGAAACTACAGCTCTCACTTACTCTTGGTCTAATGATACTCCAGTCTCTAAGATAATGTGACCCAAGAAGTGAATCTGATCCATCCAAAAGTGGCATTTCGAGAGCTTAGAATTTAACTGATGCTCTCTCAGTGTAATCAGAATGATCTCAAGATGGGTAGCATGGTCATGTCTAGTTTGAGAGTACACCAAGATGTCATCCACGAAAACTACCATTAAGGAATCCATGTATGGATGGAACACTCGGATCATCAGTGCCATAAAAACTTCTGGCTCATTCGTGAGACCGAACAGCATGACCGTATACTCGTATAGACCATACATGCTATTGAAGGCTGTAAGAGGTATACATGATGGTCTAACGTGCAACTGATGACAATGGGACCTCAAATCAATCTTCGAGAACACTTGGGCTCCTCGAAGCTGATCAAATAGCCCATCAATCCTCGATAAGGGATATTAGTTCTTGACCATCAACTGGTTCAACATCTGATAATCCTCACAAAGCTGAAGGGTTCTATCTGCCTTCTTCTCAAATAGGATAGATGAACCCCAAGGATATGTACTGGGTCGAATGAAACCCTTTTCCTGAAACTCCTCCAACGGCTTCTTGACCCCCTGTAACTCAGGTGTAGCCATCCTATAAAGAGGAATGAACACTATTGTTGCTCTTAGCACAAGCTAAAAAGAGAACTATACCTCACACTCTGGAGGCAAACCAGAAAATTCCTCTAGAAATAAATCCCTGAAATGATACACCACTATAGGGAAGTCTAACTGTGAAGTCCCCTGGTCATCCCTTAAAGACTGAAAATCTGGGCTATAACACCCCGTAGCCCATGATGCTATAGTCCAACTCTACCTGCCTGGACATCCCAATCGCCTCTATGAGGAAATGATATGCCCACTGGTGATACGAAACTCACCCTATGGTGATAGAAATCGATGACTGCCTCGAAGGGAACTAACCAGTCCATACCGAGAATGACACCATAGCCTGTCATCTCTAGGACATAGAGGTCCCATAAGAAGTGACACCCTTCTACTTCAAGAGGGAACTCTATGCATTGACGTATGATAGACGTCCTCATTCCCAATGGTGTATCAAGAGTCAACATGTCGGCATACGAAAAGATACAGAGTCCAAGGATCTCCACAATAGCAACAGAGATAAAGCTATGCGAAGAAACAGTATCGAAAAGGGATGATGATAAAACTGAGGATAATAAGATCGTACCTCACATGGTAGAATGGCCAGGATCTTGCTCTTGATAGGTCTACTCCACGTCGAAGGTCTGGCATGTACTGCGGCCCTGTACCCCTGGCTGACCACTCTGAGCTAATCCACTCTGCTGTCACTTGTAACCTGGTGACTGACCACCACGGCTGCGACCTCCACCTCAGCCCAAACGGCCGGAAGAACTCCAGTTCCCAGACTGGTGAGAAACTAGCAATACATATCCTGTACGTGGGGTCATAGAAGAACCCCTACCACTAGTTGTAGGTGAGAAGATCTGAAAAAATAGTGAAGATGTCCCATCTTGCCGCAAGATTAGCCCTCCATCGGGTATCTCTGATACTAGGGCCTAGTACTCCCACTCCTACCACACTGGAAGCATACAACCTGGATACCCAAAGATACATTCTGCCTACTCAGATCTCATCGAGCAGAGTCCCTGCGGCATTTCCTACTATCAGTAAGAGGAACACTGAATCTGGATGTCGAACCGCCCTGGCTCACTACTCCAGAATCTCTCATATTGGGTTTAGTGATCAGAACCTGGTTGAAAATAGAGGATATCGAAGTCAACCTAAAGATATTCACCTAGGAATAGATATCCTACCTGAGACCGTACTCAAACTTCCTAGCAAGGAACAACTCATCACCTGCGGGAATCAGCATGAAGGACTGCAGCTCAGTAAAATGAGATGAGTACTCCATAACAGAAAGAGTACCATGCTAGAGATTCATAAACTCCCAGGATTGGTCGGCCCTTAAAGTCTCTGGATAGAATTAATCACAGAAGATGAGCCGAAACTCATCCTAAGACATATTATTCTAGAGCCCTGACTATGTGATCACCTCCCACCACCTCTTGTCAATGTCGCAGAGCATATAAGTAGCAAGATTCACCTTATTCTCTGGAGGTATCTCTAGATGCTCGAAAATTGTTAGCGTGCACTCAAGGTAGGTCTCTGCAGCCTGGGTCCTCCATCACCTGAGAAAGTAGGAGGATGCTGCTACTAGAAAACCTACGTCAACTTAGCCATTGACGGGGTAGGAGGCGGTACTCCCTGAAGGGTCTGCATCATCCTCAGGAAGCCCTCCATGAACATCGATCGGCACCTGCAATGGTTATAACTTCTGGTGCCAAGGTTGGCACAACAGGAGGATCTATTGGAGGTCCCCGATCAGCCATATCCGGTGTCTGATCACCATCTGATAGCTAACATACAACCGGAGGACATCTCTGTGGCATAGCTCTGAAAGATTGAAAGCACACCTTAGATCAGGATTATCAATGACAAATAACACAAGAGTACAAAACAGGAACAAGAGAAAGAAACACTCAAGTTTTACTAAACACAACTACATGGCGTGTATAAAACTACATGGTGTGTTCCTTAAAGCCATTCACATGGGCATGTGCTTCTGCCACCTTTGGTCGTGTAACACCCTAGACTACACGGCGTGTTGTCCCCACACACGGCATGTAATTCATCTATATTCCCCTTCCTGAGTCTCTTTACACAGCTAAATCACACAGTCCACTTAATCCTAGACTACATGGTGTGTTCACTAAGGACACAACGTGTACTAGACAAGGTTTCGGCGACCCGTGTTGTTAGTTACACGGCTGGCTACACGCCTGACCCTTACACGGCGTGTTCTGAACAAAACCCGTGTGTATATGAGAAGATAACACCGACCCATGTTGTTTGTGACATGACTGGGTAGAAAGAACAAGGATGCATGACGTGTTCATACCCAACATGGCATGTACTACACGAGATTCCCCAACCCGTGTTGTTAGTGACACGGCTTGGTACACTGCTCACTACTACATGGCATGTAATGACTGTACACAACATTTTTATGAATACTTTTTCACCACCCCGTGTTTCTGCTCACACAGTCAGTGACACGGTATAAAACTACACAGTGTGTAGTCAAGTACACAACATGTATTCTGGGTTTTTTCGGGCAGTAGCTCAGAAACTACACCGAAGCCCAAAAAACACTGACAAATAAGTATTTAGGTGCCATATTCCGATCCATGAGGGCCCATACACCCTAAGAATCAAAGTTTGGCATCTCTTATAGATCATATAAAAGGGAAAAAGTCAATGATCCACCATGTTCCAACTCATGAGGGCCCATAACACCTCAAGAACCAAAATTTGGAATTTATTTAAGCATGGTACAATAAAAACAATTTCTCGATCAAACTGCAGGGATTCTATCATAGCATCTATCACAACAACATGCATAATATACACAACGCCTATCAAAATAACATGCAATCACTAATGCACCCTATATGGCATGGTAAGAATGCATGGCATGTGATTTCTAACAAGTGCCTATATGATGCATGAGATGGAATACTCTCATCTCATCGGGTTGCGACAGAAATAGAACCGAAATAGCCACAATAATAACAACACAAGGCATTTGAATCACTCTAGAAGAAATAATATCAACCGTAAAATCTCAAAACTAGAAAAATGCAATAAATGAGGTAGATTGGCTTTTCCCTGTACACGTGTTAGCTACTCCCAGGCACATCTTATTACCAAGTACTGAATCCATCCTATCCCTGGATAAAGGATCCAAATAGTAAATCAAGAGAAAATAATTAATCTGATACCACTTTCTAACATCTCTGGTCCAGAAGCCACCTAGAGGCACCCCGTGCCCGATTGGTCACATAGCCTCAAGTGCATTTCCCCAAATGCCATAGGCTACCAACTAGTAGTGAGGGCCTTGGGTGTGATAGTGGGAGACTATTCCCTCATTGGCAGATTACGCAACGGATGTAAACAAAGCATAAAATAGAGGAAGTAGTAAATATCCAACAACAATAAACAGTGGAAGACAAAAACAATAAACAAGTGGAGAACACATATATATATGAAATGATGCCTGATACATGTGTTTAGGAAAGAAGCCAAACAAGTCACAATGCTGAATACAATACTAAAACCATGTACAAAAGAACAGATAAACATGCAACTCCTCAGCCTCGCAAGCCTTGGCTTGGTCCCATGCTCTCCTGCTCCAAAGAAATCATGTACTAGAAGTCGAAGGGCGCTTACCCTTGTCTGTACCTGCAACAACATAGTCTATTTGGGACCAAAATCACGGTCCAGGTTGGGTGTCAGACTAAAAGCCTAGTTGGAAACCACCCGAAGATCTTTGCCTAACAGTCAGTGAGTATATGGAAGGTAATGGTATAGTAATCAGTAAACAGTAACAGTAAACAATAGGCATTAAACAGTAAACAACAACAGGATGATATACCATAGTAATCAATCCACAGAACAACAAGTAGCAAATAAGCAACAACTAACCACAACAGGGATTCCCCTCGGAAGTACTCACAGCCAACCCCTCTGGTCCTATCCAAGAAATACCAACAACCTTATAGGCATTGCACTCAGCCTAACCGCTCTGGTTCGGTCATATGAAATTATAACTCTCTGGGGAATCTCTCTCGGTCAATTACCATATAGTCTAGCGTATTCAGGGACTCTCTGAGGAAGATCATGCCCTCTAACCCTCTTATAGCCCCGATGTCTAGAAACTCTCTAAGGAAGATCACTCGGTCAATTCCTCCTATAGTCTCAGGTCTATCACAGACTCTCTGAGGAAGCTCACTCTGTCAATTCCTCCTCTAACCTGGACCGGTTTAAGGAAATTCAAACAAGTAAAGACTCTCTGAGGAATCTCACTCAGTTTACCCTCCTGTTGTCTATAATATCCAAGACTCTCTGGGAAGCTCACTCAGTCTATCCCCTGAGTCTATAATGTCCATGAATCTCGGAGGAAGCTCACTCGGTCTACCCTCCTGTAGTCTATAATATCCAAGACTCTTTAGAAAGCTCACTCGGTATATACCTTATAGTCCAGAACACCAGGTTCTCATGGTCCCATGACAGTTAGTGAATAATAATTCTATAAGTCCAAAGTAATCCTATGGAGGTACATGGATAACCAGTCTACAATATAACAAGCATGTCAAGAATATCATTCCATCCTACGGTTATAAGGCATGGAAAACAAGTATAACGGACAAAGGCTAAAAAGACCCAATGGTTTTAATAAGAAAAAGGCATCAGAAAAACATCCAAGCACAAAAATTATCCCCAAACATGATCAACTTACCTCTATACAAGAATACAAGCAAGGAAGAAAAACAACAGGGGCAAAACGGTAAACACACAATACCCCGTTCACGGGTATTGGTGGAATTTGAACATATAACACAAATACTTCAGATGGTAAGGCACAAAACACCTTCATTGATGTTAGGAGATCAATATAATTTGACCAAGAGGGTTGGTACTCCTTAGAACGACATAAATCTTTGAAAACAGACAAAATGTTCAACCCATGATATCTTGAGAAAGAAGGAGAATCATGGAATGCGACTCAAGAAGAAAGAAGAGCTCACCGTTGCGGTTCCAACACAATCAACGACAATCGATTTGGAAAACATATAGATTCTTGGGGGCTCGGAGGATGTTCGCGGCCATACGGACACTCCCAGTCAAAGAACTAGGAGAAGATGGTGTTTCTGTTGATGAGGCGCGACCCTGGTCCATTTAATGAAAAAAAATGTACACAGTGTATAATTCTAGAGTCCATGGAGTGTACTAGGCCTTTCCGCACTCCTCTTTAAGTGGAATCCACATCGCCCCTACACACCGAGTGTGTGGCTCAGACATGGCCAACAAATTGCCTTGCACCGCATCAAAGTACACGACATGTACTTAAAAAAGTTCCAGATTTTCCTCTTTTCTCAAAAATGTCCAGAAAAGGAAAAACATACCTGAAACGAAGATCTGAGTTCTTAAAAATGTTTTATGTTACATTTACATTAATATGATTCCATTTTTATATGATCCCATGTATTTTATGTTATGATTTCATATGTTCAATCACGTTCCATGCGTGTTTATATCTTTATATAATGTCTTATATCAGATTTTCTAAGATTTATTCATCTGATTATTCCCTTACTGAGCTTTTTTATGTTAATACAATGTTTTTAAAATGTTTTCCACAATATCCCTTTGAGTTTAAAAGGATATTTATGGTGCTAGTACAAATGAATACTATTAATTATTCTATAATTATTTTCATAAACACTGATTTAATGCATAGTTTGCCTAATCATTGAAAAACTAGACTTGAAATGGTACTCCGAAGTATAATGCACTATGTAATTTTCTATTATCCTTTATAAAAGAATACAAAACATGTTATACTTCTGAATCCAAATGTTCAGGTTCAGTACAGTACAATATACAAGTTTCCAATATAAATTTCTAACAAATAAATTGATTTTTCCAAAGGAACAATTATTTCTAAAAAACACTTCTTTTACTTATCTTGAGATTTATTCTCCTTAAATTATGAATAAATATTATTATAAAATTTATTTTATTCTAATTTTATTTTGAGAAACCCAATGTTTATTCATTAGTGATTACTTTATGAAAATTTCATGTAACCCATTTCCTTTCCATGTATTATTTTATGAAAAATATCGATATAAGTTCTATGTGGTATTCATGATAACATAAATATTATGATGTGATAGGTGAAACAAGAATTATATAGTGCTCTAATGCAGTAGGTAATAAGATTTATCTAAGATGACAATTTCAAATATTCTTGAAAAAGATGTTATATTTGTTCAAAAATATGATGATGTTGTGATTATGCACAAATTTTATGCGTGAACATGATTCTAGGTTTGATCATAACTATGTGTGGTAGTTGACCACTAAGAAATAATGTTTCATTTTTAGGTATTTCAATATTCTATTACACTATATAATTCTTCCAATCATGATTATGATGACGACTCCATGCTTATGTTATGATGAAGTTTATTATTCTCACCCATGTTATATTGATTCATGTTATTATATATTCTCTTACTTGTTTTTTATCACATCAATTTCATTGATGTATATGCTCATGTTATTGTTTATACCATCTAGTACACTAGGGACACTATTAATATAGAGAGGAATGACTCAAACATAGCTTGTGTTTTGTTAATAAAATGTTATTTTTGGTCGTAATTTTCCAAATACAGGAATCCTTTCTATCCTGGTTTTGTAATGATTTTATAATATCTACCTTTAAAATGATTAATTTCTAAAAAGGTAGTTTCAAAATAGTTGGTATTCCTAGTAATGAAATACTGGACTAGGTTGATCCTAGAGTAATAAAAAACAATATAGTATTGATAGTGAGTAGATTGACCTAGATCCCAATAATCCATGTGTTCCAGATCTGATTGGATCATTGATAAAGGGAGGGGATAAATTAGTGATTAATTTTATTTTTGCACTTTTTTCTCTTTTATCTCAAAATATGGAACAATTTTTGGTTCTCAGTCCTATTAATTTTTTCTTATAACAACACCATAATGTGTGGTATTCAAAAGAGTGATAGGGAGAGAGAGTAAAATACATCATTTATGTGATTCGGTTTAAATGCCAGATCATTTCCATGTTGTTTATACAATTATAAATGTATTATCTTCCTTTTTCTATAATATCTTTAAACTTTCTATATGCAACTTCGAAAGTACACTTGAGGATACAATGATTCTTGAAAAATTGACCCAACACCAAAATACAATCATTTTAGTTCATTTTTTCTTTGTTCTTATGGACGTTTGTCTTACTACATGAGAAAATGGAGCAGTATATAAGCACATATATATCTTTAATGACAATATTAGAAGTAAAAATCAAAAAACTACATCAAGATCTTATGAAATATAGGCTTTCTACAACCTTTATAAATACTCTGGGTTCCGAAAATCACTTTCCTCTTAGATAAATATTTGAATTGACTCATTATATTTTCAATAATAATGTATTAGGATCTCATAGTTCATTCAAAATTTTATATTATATTTATCAATATTTACAAACTTATTCATAATTCAATATAATTATTTATAATCACATTATATCATTTGAATATTTTGTTTCCAATCGAAGATGGATACATTATAATATTATAATGGTATATTTTACTCATTTAATTATACAATATATTTTTAGTTTTAATTTCACTTTCAAATTATTTAAATCCAAGATCAAAACTTATTTTTAAAAGGAACAAATGCTTAGGGTTTATTCTTATCTCATGTGATATTAAAATTTCTCATTCTTAGATTCTATAAAATTTTTGAATTTTAAATTTTTATAAAAACTCCTAAAGACTTGGACTATTACAATATTAAATACCAAATGAATATTGACACCCCTTATTTGAAATACCCAATAAAATTCACTTTATTATTTTTGTAGAAATCATTATGAGCATGGAATAAATTCATTATTGCTTTATGAACCTCCATTTATTTATGAATAAACCTCCTACATAGTTATCATATTGAATCATGATAACATGTTTTATCATAATGTATAATCCATTAAAATTAGGTCATCAATATGATTACATTAAAATTCTTAGAATATCCAAAATAAGGAAATTGAAATTTTCTCTAAAAACAGTCACCAGAAAACACTATAAGTACATGAATATCAATGAGTCCAATAGCAGACTATATATTGAGGTTGTGATGGAAATTACAATGTGAAGTGACTGTACCATCTTTTCATATGTATTCTTTATCTTGGATAAAACACATTTGTATATTGATAGTGTGGATTAACCTCATGAAGTAGTCTCGATCAAACAAATATCTTAGTCTGCATCGACCATACATTTGGATCGACCATAAGGATTGAACACTTGACGAATCCATCAATATCATGAGAAATATTCAGATTTATCTCCGGAATTACCTATTAAATATATTTTTTTGGATTTTATGAATAAATTGATCAGCTGTGAAGACCAGAGCCCATATGAATATGAGGACAGTGGATTAATATAATGTAAAAATATAATAAATCATGTGTAAATCTATCTAGAACTTCAATAAAATCATATCTTCAAAGTAGTTAATCCTCAAATTTTCTCCATGGATTCACAATCACCATAATATCACTGCTAATATTTCATATAGAGAATTTATATAGGTTTTTATATCTTGGAAGACCTTCCCTTTATGATTTTTGGGATTTGGTTACACCTAAATGATATTCCAAGGCATTTTGTGTAAAAGAGGAGTGCCAATGAATTTTTTTGGATACACCATCTATCCCTAGGTTTGACCATATGGATGTCAGCCGCCGCATAGTCAATGTGGCTATAATGAAATATACTTTGTTGATGCAGGAATAGAGCACTAGTTGAAGAGTTTGAGAGGTTGTGGAGGAATACCAAGTTATAAATGTTTTTTCGATAGCTATAATTTGGTATATGTATGGGGTGTAAAAGAGTTTTGGAGGCTTCATCCTTTTGAGGTGTTGATTCTTTAGGGGATATAAGCTACCATGTGGTCTGTTTCATAGAAAACTATTACTATATACTTGTTTTTGAGGTATCACTATAGACAACATACCATCTTTAATAGGATATTACTGTGATATATATAAAAAAATGAAACCGTGGGGAGTAGTAGTTTAGTCCTCCATGATGTGATGTTGAATGTATTGTGTAAAAAAGGGTGGCGACATAGTCTTAGGGGTTGCATAAGGGTCTTCTAAAATTCTCAATGCATTTAAATACCCCCAGACCATGATAACCTAGTTTTATCCCAATTCATCCATTTAAACCCTATGTATTGATGTTGATTTTTTAATTATCCTTGGATTAAATTTATATAGGGATTGATCCCCATGTCTTGGTGACCAATCCATAGAAATATAAGGGGATTGATATGTAAATTTTTCTGAATGTTTATCTTAAAACAATATCATTTATTATTGTCTCATAAGTCAATGTAATAGAGGTTTATATCCATCATTATAATGTATTTTAATTTTTATATTAAATTTGTTTTTGTGGAAATAATCTTTGGTAGATCATAATTCATCATAAGAGAGGTGATCATCTATCCATGTTGGTGTTTCACTTTTGTTTCAAGAAAATCTGATGATTGAGTAAGGGGATTCATTAAATATACTATTTATATATATGAAATCATATTATTAAAATGGCTATCCCTATATATGTAAATAAATTTATCATAATAAATATTACACTGGATTAATATATAAATTGGATAGAAATTTCATGCTTTTGTTTTATAGAAGGATAAAGGTCTTCCTTTGGAATTTCTAGACATTTGTTATCTATGGTACACTTGTTAGTATGGTTATTATTCTTTTATGTAATTTTTAATTGATGTAATAAAAAAATTTAAAGAATAAATTAATTGAATAATGTGAAAAGAACTCAAAATGTGGAAAGTTTGTAATCCATTTTCTAGTAATTTGATTTTAATCAAATTTATTAAAATTGTTTATTTAATTATATAAGTCATTACTATTAGGAAAAAGTTGGAATAAAGTTGTTTTTTGAATTTGAAAGGAATTTATACTGAAAGTGTTTTATTTTCTTTTAAAATTTGAAAGAAATCAATTCACTTTTAATTGTTTTGATAATCAGACTGACCATCATATTAAGTATTTGAGACATAAAATTATTAAGAAATTCCATCAGATTAGGAATATGTTTTTTGGATGAAAAGGATCATCAGACATTCCATGGTTCTATAATAAAGTGATGATCAAAATAAGGGAGTTATAGACTATTTATAATGAAAATGATAAAAATCCAATGATGTATTTTTTCTTTGTAATTTAAACAATTGAAATGTTTTATGGATGATTGTGATGCAAGCCTTATGAAGAAAATAGGGAGAGCTAATGATAACAATTTTATAGGGGATTGGTTAGAAATAATATTTTTTTGGAATAATTTGAAGTTATAATTATTATCAATGAATGTTTGATGATATTTTTACAATATTAGTCATAGTAAAATTCATGAGGAATTCATGATAAAAGATGATGTTTTTTGATAGACTAATGTTGTTAACATCAAAGATTTCTAGTCTCATATCATCAATGTGAAATCACCCGATGTAGATTTTTCTAAAGGATAATAAGATTAATCAGAATATGAGATTATGATGGTTATAGTTTTCTTCCAGACCAAAAATCCATGAGACATATTCTTCCTAAAAATAAGTTTTGTGAATCATAATAAGATATTGAATGGAGTTAATTATGTAAAAGATACCATAACTGGTCCATCAGATGCAGTGTGCACAATGAATCAGAGTCATGTTGACATAGATCATCATATTAAAATTGGAGTTCAAATTTTTTCCATTATGATTTGTTGGAATTTTTTTTAATAAAAAAAATTGTTGGATTTTATGGTTATAAGAAAACAAAGATCAAAAAACAATATAGTAATCCACTTGTATCATGATGAATTATTGGTTTTTTCCTTGACAAGTGGATCAAGAGGAAGAAGAACTCTGATATGATTTCAATTGTGTAAAGAGTCATTATAATATCACAAATAATGGTAATCAGAGTGAAGATGCTAATTATAAATATAATATATTCTAACACTTATAAACATTTTTAGACCCACAAAAATTAGTTTAAGAAAAAGAATAAATGAAGAGTTTTTTAAAGTAGCAAAAAAACAACTTTCAATATAAATCATGAATGAATTTATTTGAAGTGATTTTGTGTTATATTTTCAAAAGGGGTCTGAATTTTTTTAGAATTGTTTTATGATGGTTTCAAATAATTTCCATGTTAAGTATAATTCATTTTCATGTTGTTCATGAAAATCAGACTAAACATATGTCTTCATCATAACGAGAATATAAAAATAGGGAATCTAAATTAGACTGAATATTGTTAATAATTTGTAGAGTGATAATTAGTTGTAAGAATAGTTTAGAATAATTTATAAGAGTTTACATGAATATAAGAATTCAAGGTCATCCAAAATTCAAAGAGAATTTATGTTTTGGGAAAATTGGTTGTTTGGGAATGTTTTTTTAGAATCCCAATAAAATATGTTTGGGGTCACCTATAAATGAATGGAGTACATTGTAATTTCTAATAAAGATAAAATGTTTAGAGCATAATTATTAGAGTTGAATAAGTGTATAGAGAAGGAGTTTCCTGATTGAGAGTTCACAAGGAATTTTTTCCAATAGATGAATAAAGTAGAAGATATTAGATCAAAATCAGAGTTATAGGAATTGTACTGAATAATCAGAATTAGATTTATGTACAGAGACATAAGTAGTTAAGATTTATTTCAGTGTTATTCTGGAAGAGTTATATAATCTGGTTGAGTAATTGTTCTAGGAAATATTATTTTGACTTTTTACTGAGTATCATTACGATGTCTAATAATTTATTACATATTGATACATAAGAATGTGAAGAACTATTTCGAAGAACATATTTGTGTATGTTGAAAAGTAAGCATAGTAAAATCATTACTATATTGTTACATAAAATACTATTATATCATTTTATGCTACTTTAAGAACATTAATTGTTGTGTTGAACTTATTTCTACATGAGTGTAAGGGAATACCCTACTTGTTGTATTCCACATAAAAGGATTGTTTTCTAGTGGATTGTGTATAAACCTTCATAAAGACCTTTATACTCTTTTGTAGTATTAAAACTTGTTGATTATTGTGTTATGGTGTATGTTTGATTGTTTTTTCATCGAAATATATAATAATTTAACATCATACAAAGGTTATTTAAAATATAATTATAATAAAAAGAAAAAAATATCATGTATTTACAACTCCCACTCTCAATTATAACTGTTCTTAAATGGGAACTTACAAGTTTTACCATAGATGAGTATTCCATTAATTTATTCATTGATGATGTTTTAAGTGGACATTGTTATAAATAATCTAAATTTTTAGAATAGTAAAGGGATCATAATATTTTATGGTATAAACTATCATATATGGAATTATAGAATGGTAATGATGTTCTTGAAGATACAACATATGCATTTCAATTTATTCATGTTGAAGTTCCTCTATCATTAGTTGAAAATATAAATAATGAAAATGATTGAAGGGTCAAGAATGATTTTTAATCATCACATTATAAAATCTATTTTATAATAGTGAAAGGAGTCTCCATTTCCAAAAGTATATAGGTTTAACTATAAACATTTATGAAGGTAACAAAAAAGTAAAGAAGGAAACGTTAAAAATCTAGAGGCTGAAGTATGAAGATTTCAAGATGGTTGAATATGATTGTTTAAGTGAATTCTTTACAAGCATGAAGGAAAAGGTCAACACAATTATATTTGTTGGATTAATGTTTGAAGATTCTATAGTTGTTGAAATGATTTTGAGAATTATTCCTGACATGTTTTATTAAAAAGTATATTCTTTGGAAGATTGAGATCTAGAAACATTATATTGGGATGATGGTAACAATACTCTCATTACTTATGAATTGAGAAGTGAAAAATTTAGGAATAGAGAAAAATAGATGTAGAAATGTCCTTCAAGGATATTAAGAAGGAATATGAGAAAATATTCTTTTAGAAGAAGAATCTATTGAACCAGATTCTAAAAATGAGATATGTAAATATCTTGTTGAATTTTTGTACTTGTTTTTTCTTAATATAAAATAGGTAATGAAAAAATAATATGAAACCACCCTTTGTTATATTTTAATGCGGAGATGTTGGGTATATTGAAGATAATTTTACTTGAAAAATAATGAATTGGATAGGGAGGAAGATAATAGAAGGTAGATAATATCAGGGAAGAAACATAGTGAAAATCCTAAATTGTATTCCAAATGAAATGGTAAAAATTAATCCAAATATAAAGGTTAATATTTTTGTCTAATGATGATGAAGGATAAGACAGATAATATTACACCTAAAATACTGCTAATTAGGCTAAGAGTAATTTTATTTAAATAGTTAACAATTAATATTTCGGAAACAATAGTTATTATAAATAAGAAACTCAATTAGATTCCATATAATTGAAGAATTAAAATCATTTCTGATAAATAATTTGATTCCTGACAATGTAATCATGAAGTAGAAATTTTAGGAATCTTCAATAGAGAATGAAGAATGTTTTTTGATGAGAATGTCAACCTAATAAAATAGATTTATGATTTGGAGAAATATATTGACAATGAAAAGTATCTTAATGAAAAACTAGATTTAATGTTGGAGGAAAAAGAATAAGAGTTGTAACATGTCTAATAAAATATTCTAAAGATGAATCTTTGGTTACATGTTTCAATAATTCTATCTTGAAATATAAAGAAAAATCTATAAAGTGTAAAGCATAGAGCAACCAAAAATTACTCTCAAAGGATGAGAATAATGTTGACAATTTTTCGAAGAAGAAGAAATCTATAAAAGTTTTGTATTTGGACATGACCAACAAGGTGGAGATGTCAATTTTTTTTTAAAATCACTATCTTAAAAAACATTCTATTAAATATGATTCCAATTAAGCTAAAAATAAAACCAATATAAAAAAAATAATTTTGCGTTGATAATAGAGAGGTTGATGGTCAATTTTTTTTTGTAAGAATAAAAATTTGTTTGCTAAGAAACATGCTCACAAATCTAGATATTTTAAGTGGAAAGTATTCATTATATGTATACTAATGGTATTATTACCCAGAAGGTCAGCCCTAGACAACGTCTCAGACCATTTATTAAAATAAAGGAAAAGTAAAACCAGAACAGAAAAAAAAACATCACAAACCATAAAAGAAACTACAAGTCATAATAGTCATACCCGTCTCCGTAATCACGATCCATTGCTTCATCCGCAGTAGCCGACTCGCACTCTGAGTTGTCAAATTGCGTCAGAATATTTGAATATTTCGTTCTGAGATTTAAATTTTCTAAATATAGAAGCTCCTTAGAATACTGCAGACCAGAGAACCTAGTAGTCATCAGCTTAGGCCTAGAAGAGTAATCTTTACTCCGCCTTCTTCTTAGCAGATCAGTCACATCTTTCTCATTCCCAGACACATTCCTCTTTCCACCCTGAACAATATCACTATAATATATTTGAGTCCTACTACCATCATTATCCTTTTCACTATTAGAGAGTTCACCCAATTTTCCGGAGGCACACACCTTCTGATAACCATCATCTCCCCCGTTCTTTCACTAATTGACTATTAGAGTAGATCTTGGCTAAACATTGTTCATGTTCCCCATGTTGAGGATTACTAGGACCAACAGAAATCTCCATATCCTTTGCCTCCTCCACAAATCCCCCATTTCTAGTGACTACATCCTGCAAATCATCACCATCAATTCCTAGGATACCTTTAATCAGCAATGATAGCTCCTCATTCTCCAAACACTCAAATCAATTGTAGGTCATCACTCCATTAGATCCATGGGTACTCATGTTCGTAGTTTCAAAGATCCCATCCAAATTATCCAAGGGAACCTCAATGAGAGGAACCAACTGTAAATGGCATATCCCCTCCTCCTCAGTCCGAGACCCTACTCCAAGATCATCCCTCATCCGTTAAAAAACATGCAACACTATTGGATTTATCGGGACTTGCACTGTCTTTATATTGCAAGCAAGGTCCAGCGCAACAATAAGAAGGTCCTACCTCACCTCCCCCTCCACAATCCCATCAGTTTTTTCTTCCACTATTGAAATAGTAGTGCAAGAGGCTTCCACCTAGGCCTCCTTCCCAGAAGACTCTCCTGCATTGGTACAAACTATAGGTTCCAAAAAAGAGCACAGACCCCCATTCATCTATCCAGAATCTGACATAGCTGCTCCAGGGCCATCTTCCATCACCTCCTGAGTTGGAATTCTAGAATTACTACCATCACAGCCACCACTTTAGTGCCGTTATACCACTCGCGAGGCCTTACCCATCCTTCCACTATGGTTGATGGCCTCCAGATGCCCTAACCTTCTGCACCCCACACAGAACTGCATCCATGATTCGAAAACTACTTCTTGCATCCCTCAGAACTCTTTACAATCAGTGATCCAGACACAATGCACCCGAGGCTTTTCAATGTCAACCTCGACAAATATCCATGGGAAAATAGGGTGTGAAAAAGTCTCAGCCCATTGATCTGAGCATAAATATCTTCCTATAAAATTAACAACAACACAGAGAATATAGGGTTTTTGAAACGAAAGCGGAAGACCATGAGGGCTCACCCATGTTGAAATCGACGGAGGGTCACACCACATATGAAATTCAAAGCTCCAGTGAAACAAATAAAATGATGATCCACTGCACCACCGCGAAGCCCAGGACTAAGCAACAATCATGTATTCCTCCAATCCTATTCGGACCATTATGTGTCTCCAGTCAAGAAACCCGGCGACCGCGCACTCACGTAGATTCCAGGAGTCAGAGATGAACTGATTAATGAATTCCACTGAAGGACTATGAGGTTGAAATTGAGCCACCAAGGTATATTTGCATAGATCCATATCACTATTAAGTTCCGCTAGAAGTATAGATAACTGGGGTGCCTCCCAGAAAAGATCTGAAACTTTCGAGGAAATAGAAATTTGAGGGAATGACGGAGGAAGGATAGAGAATGAAGAAGGGTCATCTCTCCTAGACGAACGCGAGACTCCCCCCTCCAATCAGGAGGGGGGAGCTAGCTCTGTCGCCATGGACCTAGGGCATTGCTGCGAGAGAGCACGATGGGAGAATAACATTTACACTATCCCACAAATAATAGAAATCAATGGTTGAGGGGGAGTCAATCCCCTTAAAGGATGAATTCCGAGTAGGATGTTTGAAGAAACTAGAGAAGGTTGGTCTGAAAATTCAAAATAGGTTAAAAAAATAATTTTTTTCCCGAAATATGTTAAAAAATTAGAAACCTTCCAAAAGGTTGTCTTTTTTTTTTCCGGCACAACAAAATCTTGTTAACAACTCCTGGATTCCATAATTCCATAATGATAATGGGAAATAAAAATATCTTATTATAGAAATTAATTTAAATGCTACAAAAATAAATCAACGAATGATTCTAGATTATGGGTGTTATTTTCATATGATAATATATTTAAAATTTTTAAAGAATGTGAAATATTTAATAGAAAGAACTGTTACATTTGGTAGTGATGAATATCTCAGAATCAAAGGTGTTCTATTAGCCACTATTTGGAATGAAAAGTTGAAATATATGAATGATTTATTTTTTTATATGATGAAACACAACTTGATAATTTTCTCAGAGCTTTGCGTAGAATTAAAAAATGTGTTTTTCTAGAAAAGATGGGGTTTTGTGAATATAGGGGAAAATTAAACAATTCTTACAAGATGCTAATATACCAAAGGAAAATCATCTAATGTTGGTGAGACACAAAACTATTGTTACTTAAAAATGGTGGAATAAAATTAGTTAAACTATAAAATTATGGCACACATGGGTCATTGAAACATGAGAATGTTATAACCGAGATACGGTGTCAATGGGATTCCTGATATGTCATGAATAAGTGATTGGTGCTACAAAATTTTCTATAAATGAATGATTAATAATTTTGTGCATAATGAAGTTGATGTTTTTTAACTGACACCCCATTAACATATTCATTAATATATCTATGGGAAAATATAAAAAATAAACTCAAGGTGATATGTATTTCATTAAATTTATTGATGACATTACTTTCATTACATGTGTCATGTTTATGAAACATAATTTTGATACTATGATAATATTTATAAAGTTTCAATATTAAATATAGAAAAAATGTGAGTATTCAGTGAAAAAGTTGAGAATAAAAAATGTCTATGAATTAAAAGATTATGAATTTGAAAGTTATCTTGAGAAGTATGTAATTAATCCTGAGTTTTTTACACCATACATACCTCAAAAAATTTTATTAATGAAACAAATAATAGATGTCTGGTTGAAATGGAATAAGTAATGTTACTTGAATTTGGTCTTTTTCAGCAATTTTATATGAAATTCATGACCACTAATGTGTACATTCAAAAAATGATGTTTTTTAGGATAAATTTTAGATGTCAATCCATTTTTAATTTTTAATTTAAAAACTCAATGTTTGAAACAATTAAGGGTTTTTAGAGTCCATTTATTGAAATGAATAATAGTGGAATCCTTTTAATATTTGACAAGAGAGGTGAGGATATAATTTTTCTTCGATATACTCTATATGGAAGAGGATATATATGTTTTAATAAATATTTAGGAATATTAATTGACTCTATTGATGTGAGAGTTATTAAAAATGTTAAAGAAGATAAAAAAACTCATAAAATAATGAAGATTATCTTGTATAAATGAAATTCTTATAATGATTTTTATAATAATGAAAAAAATAATAATCCTTCCCAAGTAGAATAATATGACTTAGCTATTTATAGTAATGAGGATGAATATAGAAAATATAGTCCTAGGTTTATGAAAAATGTGGATTCTCAGAACATTATTTGCGATCGACATCAAAGGGTTCAAATAAGAAGTAAAATTACAGAAACATATTTTTATTCAAAATTTGTTCCAAAATATATGAATGAATATTTTTAGTATCCATAGTGGGTTCATGCTATGAAAAATTATTTTGATCATATTTAAAGGAATAATACATGTGATCTCATACCTAAACCAAAAGGCAAAACTTTTATTAGAAATTGTTTTTTTGGAACAATATAAATGAATATGATGAATTGATAAGAAATAATGAAATATTAGGGTTTTATAGTTACTCCAAAATTAATGGAATTGAATTTGATGGAACAATTTATCCATTGGGAAGGTGAGAAACAATCATAATAATTATTTATATTACATCACAATATAGTTACAAAATGTTTTATATGGGTGTCAAATCAGAATTTTTGAATGGCTATATTGATGAGAAAATTAACATCGAGAAACAATGTGGCTTTGTTGTTGGGAAGGATTAATGTTACATGGAAAATTTTAAAAAATCTTTTTATGTTCTAAAATAATCTCCAAGGGAATGGTAATTTAAATTGGGTAATTTCATAATGAAGATGAGTTTTAAAAAAGGAAGAGTGGATACCGATATATACAATAAAGAAATTTAGAATTTCAACATCATTGTAAATTTTCATATTGATGACATTATATTTGATGGGAATGATAAAATAACTTCTAAAATATTTTATGAATAGATGAAAATGTTTTTTGAGTTTTCTTTGTGAATTGAAATGAAATAATACCTTAGGTTCAAAATCTCATAAATAAAGAATTTTTTTTTCTTTCGCAATAAAATTATACTAAGGAACCTCTTATAAAATTACGTATTTTTTTTGATTCCGCACTGATTTGAATGGGAATAAAGTTATGTAAAGATGAATAAGGTAAATATATTTATCATAAAGAAGAAATGTTTTTTGGGCTTGATAGGGAATCATAGAATTTGAGATCAATCAACAATGTAGTTAATTATTTTAATTTAGATTAATTGATGGTTGTTTTCCATAACACGTGTGTTAAGAAAAGAGGAACTTTGAGATGATTTCAATTGGGTCAAGGTTCATTGGACTAGAGATGACACCAATTATTAGAGTGAATCCATGACATTTCCATATGATTCATTCTAAAACCAATAAATATTATTGTATGATGGATCATTATTATGAGACCAAGAAAAATAGAATAATTGTTTCAAGAATCTATAAAATTGTTTTCATGGTGGATTTTGAATGAATTGTTTGAAGTGATTTTCGTGATGTTTTGTCAAAGGGGAATAAAATTAGTTAGAAGAGTTAAAAGTTGGTTCCAAATAATTTACATGTTTTCTACGATTTATTTACATGTGTTTCATGAAAATCATACTAAACATATGTATTTATCTTAATGAGAAAATTTGAATGGGGAATCGGAATCAGACTAACAATTATTAAAAATAAATAAAGTGAGATTAAGTGGTGAGATTTTTAAATAAAATTCAATAAGTGATGAGAGTCATTGAATAAGTAAATATGCACATAAAATTTAAGGAGAATTTATGTTGTTTGGAATTTGGTTGATAAGGAATGTTTTTTCATAATCCTTCCTAAACCAAATTTGGGTCATCTATAAAAGTAGGAAATGAATTTTCCATTATGACATGGATGTACTGTTCAATAGAGAAGGTGGAGAACTAATGAATTATTAAGAGAATGATTTTCTAGATCTATCATTCCTGAGAACATTTTTCAAACAGAAAAAGAAGGGATAAGAGATAAAATCATAATTAGAGTTTATAGAATTAGACAGAGGAATCTGACTATTATTTTAAGAATAAGATTGAACCAGTCCAGAATTGTTTTAGATATATTATCATAGTGTTTTATAATTGGGTTAATCAATACGATTAAGTATAATTAAGAAATAAAAAAAGTTATTACCTTATCCTATGTTGTAATGTATATAATTATTTTTAGGATCATATTTTTGAATGTAGAAATGGAAAAAAGTTACATTTTCAGAACTTGTACAAAAAATTATATTACATCATTTCATGGTACACGAGGAACATGTACTGTTATATAGAACATACTCGAACATATGTGTATGTGAATTCACTACACATTGTATTCCACACACAATAATTGTTTTCAAGTGTATTTTATGGTATTATATTATTTCCAAACCATTACAAGGACATAACAACTCTCTTTCAGAATTTACCATTCTTAATTATTATGTTCTTATGGATGTGGGATTATTTAGTTTATAGTGAATTTTAAAACTCTTTAATAGGAGGTGAAGGATGTTTTAGAAAAAATAGACATAAATGAAAAATATATCTCTGAATCAACCCTTGCCCCTCTCCATGATACTTGATCTTGACTAGGAACTAACAGTTACACATTATAATGGAATTCATAAAGAAAATGAAGATCGAATTATTTTAAATTATGAAAAAAATAAAATTTCATATTAATTGATAATTGTTATTCTAAAAAATTGATTATATGAATTTATACTAAGATTATGATTACATAATTATGATATATCATGATAGTTGATTTGTTAGGTTCCACATTATAAGAACCTAAGAATAACGAATCAACTAATTCAATATAGAATAATACTAGTTGTTTTTTAAGGACTAATAATTGATTCGGAGAGAAATTACATGTTTACAAAGGCCATATGCCTTATATTTAGTACTTAGTGAGCCTGTTTTTTTATGATGTTTGAATTCATTTTTTAGTTATAATTTTTTATTGAATATTCTTTATTGTTTTCTTCATTATGTTTTCCCTAGATATGATCCTGTAAATGTCATACAAATGTAAGATGAATGATATTTGGATGGATAGAATGGTATGGGGTGGAGGCCTGAGGTTGTGGAAACAATTAATGCCTGTGATGTTGAGATACATGGGGATATTCTTAAGTGTGTCAGGGATGGTAGTATAATGATGAAATATTTTGATGTTGGGTTTTAACATTGCTTTGATAATTCTATATTCATTCAGCATATTAATTTGTTTAATGGATGATGGCTAGGTTTCTTGGTTATCATAATTACATTCCCCATTACCTAAGGCTATTGGATGTTCATAGTTTTATCTCCCTTGATGGTATCTTATTATATTTTTATAGAGTATATAGAATTTTTGAATGTTTATTAATGTTTTATAAATTAATTACTATGTGGTAGGTTGTTTTAAGATTCAAAATGTTGATCTTAATCTTGAGAAACCATGGGTTTGGTGTGGGTTACACCTAGAGTGCATGGAATTCCCATTTTTTGTTAATAAAGTGTATATAGGTTAATAATAATGTTTCTGTAATGGATAATGAACTAATTAACATAATGTGTATTTGTCAATGAAAATAAATATATTTATTTTATCTTTTTAATTTATATTAATTTAGCATATTTATTTCATTGTAGAGACCGCATGAAGCTCAAGTGACATTAGTTGTAATTGAGGCTAAGAGTGAGTTATATTAATATCATGGTTGTGATATTTATTATATCATATACATTTTGTGATTTCATATGCTACCCCACAAATTATGGATAGTGGGACTGACACTGAGTATACTCTTGGAAGGTCTTTTACCGATATCTTAGTGGGAGGATGTATGTATAACTACCGCTTCCAGCCCATCTCCCCTCTTCTAGTTGTATTATGTGATGTTATGCATGTTGGTTAGTTTTCCCCCATGTGTATAGAGTTATGTAATGTATTATGATTATTTTACACACTTGTATATCAAGATATAGTATCCAAAGTATTATTAATGTTATGATTTGAGTAGTCTATAATGACTTGATGTACCTTAAATGGTGTATGAGATGTAATGCCTTGGGGAATAATATCTTTTGTATGATACACATCATATGGGTTGATGTGGATGCTAAAAATTATTTGATTAATATATGTAAGGATATGGATTGTATGATGTGGTTATATGATCCATTTGATATATGGTGTGATAATTTTCCCCATTGTTTTTGGGATGGCTTATTGGAGAGAGATTGTTCAAAATGTGTGATATTCTGTCAGAGTGGAAAACAAGTGGGAATGTGGTAACTAGGTTACCTTTATATTTTATTACTATAATAAATGAACCCTAGTATGAGATACTTGTTGAGATATACCCATGGTGATTATATAAACATATTATACTAATTCTAGTGATAATTTAGTGTCACTATTTCTCGCTTTTCTGCATGCATTCTTTATCATATTCATGTGAGAATCAAGTGAGGATCCTATTGAGTATTCCATTATTATCAAACCATATATATATATATATATTTTACGTAAATAGGTTAAAGAAGTATATTTTTATTAATATTACCATGTCATTGTTTTTAGGAGTTGTTTAGGATTCATGGTCACTGACGTGTTTAGCATTTTTGTAATTATAGTTTTATTTCGATTCCTCAAGAATTCTATGATATTACTTGTATTTAATTGGGATATATTTTACCTACCTATAAAGGATTTTTTTATTCTATGTATCTTATCTATCTCTTATTCATTCTATCATAGATGGAAATACCTCTTATTTGTATGATTTTTATACCCTCAAGCATTTTGATACACTGAGGCCTACTAGGGGAATGATTTACGTGGCCATCATCCTTATCTCATTAATGGCCTTGGAGGGGTATTCTATACCAGGATGGGTCATGAACGAGTGGTATTAGTTTTTCAGTTTTAGTGGTATGTTGGATTATAGAGTTATAAACATGTGATACAACATGGTGTTGTATGGAATCAATTACAGTTAGGTTTATTATGTTATGTAATAATGGGATACAAGTTAAACGTGGAAATTTTAGGTCCCTCTATGATATCATGTATAAAATTTTATTTTTATTAAGTTTACTGATGTTAGTGATACTGGTAGTAATGTAAGTTCTAAGGAATGTATGATGCATATTTCCTCACTGTGCCTACGTTTTGGAATGGGTGGACCTTATGATAGGTTAAACCATAAAATAATAGAATTAAATAATTAATTAATGTAAAATTGTCCATATTATTTTATTTGGATTATAAAATTTTGTTTTTCTTTTAGGAATAGGTCTACGTTAGTTTCTTTTTCAGTTTTACATTGATTATGTTCTATAATATGTGTTGGAAAATCAACATAAAGTGGAGGTCGGGGATGAAAAAACAAGGAGTATGAAACCTTGGGAGTTTTAGTGCTATATTCAATAAATGTATGATGGAACCATTTCATATTTAGTCATATAAGACTTGTTAGATGAGGTTGAGTTAGCTTTTAGTTTAATCCATTATTAGAAAGAGAAATGGGTTTCATTGTTTGTGATGATGTTATATGGGGTAGTCTAGTAGTGGTGTATCCTATTCCTTGAAGATAATGAGAATCCAAAAGTCTCATAGAGGATTTGTTTTGATTTTTTCTTAGTATAGTTTTCTTCTTCGACCTAAAAAGTGTCTTGCATCCAGGAGCTACATACCCTTTGATAGGGTATTTCTAGTTTGTGGGAGCTTTAGATCTATTTTAAAACCCTTATTAAATATTATTTAAACCAATTTTTATATGATTATGACATGAATATATATTTTGAGGAATGGTTTCATCCAATGAACTAGTTCCCGACCACCCCATTATTATTGCAGATATATCTAGTAGTGCTTGCAAGAGTAGACATTGTTGAGAGGATGATGGATTAAATGATATTATTATTGTAGACAATCACCAAGATTCCTCATGAATTAGAGTTATGGAATGGGTTCCTAGTTTCCCAGACAAAATAATTTTCGATTAGACGAGGGTCGGTCCCCACCCCCATAATATCATTTCTTCCGGGGTGGAACCTCTCCAACCCATAAAAAAGGATTAAACATTTGTTTTTAATGTGGTAATGAGTTCGTTTGTTGTAATAGTTCCTATCCATTCTATTTAGTATGTATGAAATAATTTTTTCACATTAGGTTCCTCTATTGAGGAAGTTTCATCTTAGGGAGTAGTAGAAGAGAGTAGTAGCTTGGGATTAGTATATAGGAGATGTGGTTGAAAAAGGATAACCCTAAGATATTTTATCTCCTTAGTAAGTATATTGTGGCTATTGAGGTGGTTAGAAGAATGGTCATAGGGTCTATAGAGTATGCCACGATCAGCTTTATGCTTTAGAATTTCTAGTGTCAAGCATTCCAAACATCACCAGATGTACCCATTTCTTCAAGTATACATGGGTTCATTCAATGTTTGATTAAAAATCTAAAAGATTATTCATATCTCCATCCATTTCATATGTTTTAGTGATTTATGAGGATATTATTCTAGTTCCATTGTAATTTACTATGAATGTTATAGGATGAGATGAATAATAAGATGTATGTAGAGATAGTGAGATAGTTGTTGGTGTGTCACTTCTATTTATGGGGGATTCTAATGTTTATATATAGTGCGGCAAAAACTCATCCTCATTATAGACAATCTGTATTCTGTGAAGGTTATCATGGATTGATTCTAGACATACGATTCATACTATGATGGTGATGTGGATTCGAAGGTGTTCCTTGGTAAGAAACATCCTCTGGTGAATTGGACGTGTTATTTTTTAATTCTCATCCATGAAAGTCGTAATGTTTTGGAGTTAAAAATTGGTTCACAAAACCGTATTTTTTAAATCAATGAAATAGTTTAATAATTTCATTCATGAAATTATTTTGTCCTCACCCCCTCAATGAATGATTGATATTTAGATCTAGTTATATCTTGAGGGTTTATCCTATCTTTATGTCTCTGTATAGGATGGTTACATTTTATTTTATTGATTTTTGAGTACATATCAAGGATATATTGTATTGGGGATTTACTAAGAAGGGTGGGTCACCTTGGGGTTCCTTGGTTTTGTTTATATATAAGGATAAATGTATTTTGATACTATATATCAATTATTATAACTTGAATATGGTGACAATGAATAATTACTATCATATTCTATTGATCGATTATTAATTTGATCATTTGAAGGGAGCATGTTGGTTCTCGATGAACTATTTTTAGTCAATATATCATCAGATGTGGTTGAAAGAGGATCACATCTCAAAGATCCCATTTTGGTGTCTTTTGGTCATTATGAGTTCCATGTGATTGATTTAGGTGTGATGAATGTTTCATCCTTGTTCATGGGTCTGATGAACACAATGTTTATGGAATATCTTGATAATATCATGGTGGTTTTCTATAGTGACATTATTGTGTAATTATCATCTAAGGGGGAGTGTACAAAGAATCTATATTCCATTTTTGGATTTCATCATTGTCAATATGTAACACCTTGACCAGAATGTCTCAAATATTGTGGTTACATTATTATGTTGGAAAATGATACAAGTAATCACATCATAATAGATATATTAGTTTAAAAGACTTGGTAAACTAGAAACATATATAATTTATAAATTACATTTAAAAAAATAACAATAAATTGTTTTTGATAAATACTTTATTATCTATATGTAATTCTATATACAAATCAAATGAAACCTATAGAAATATTGGTGAAATATAAAACATAAAAAGGGGTGAGATTAGATGCTCAGTAAGGTTAAGTGTACAATAGAATCATCCATAAATAATCATAATCAATATGGAAGGTTAATAACTAAAATAAAATCTATTTAATCAATAACATGAGAATAATATGGTAGGAATAATGGTTGATAGAAATACCATTTAAGAAGTTACATGAGCATTAAAATATGACCCTGGATGTTCTCATAATCGAATAATCAATAGGAAATCAATAAATACACCCAGAATGAAGGAATGCATAATAATGGATATCTAAAACATAAAAACACGGCTTCATGTCAACAATATAACACTATTAAGGAATAATTCCATGAAGCTAATATCATCAAGGCTTCATACCCTGAATCTAATATATAGTTAAGGCATTGTCTAAAACCCAATCTAGTTTTCCTCATGAGAAATACCGATGCATCAAGGGGATATAGAGGTCCCTAACCCTCGCATACTAAGTCCAATGCATTACTCATAAAAAATGGTAACACATATTCAATATAAATATTATTATAAAAAATTAAATTAAATTCTAATACTTACCCCTAATCAAACAAACATAGTTACAAAACATTTAGAGTAATATGGTGAATGGTATCAAAGTATCACATCCACAGTCACACTGATCATATAATAAAAAAAGAATGAAAGAAGAAGGATGAAGTCAATACTAAAAATCCACATGGGATAATAACTACATTAAATGTTTGATTTCATTGATGAATAATAATATTTTGAAAAAAATATTGATGCAAACATCCTTTTAATATTAAAAATAAATTTTTAAAACTAAAAATTTAATAAATCATTTTTAAAATAAATTTATTTTAATTCAACCATTTAAAACTAGTAAAAGAATAATTAAAAAATTATGTTTTCAAGGTGGTAGGACATTACTTACAGGTTGTGCATATTAATTAAAAGTTTCATTTCACATTTTCAGAAAAATCCAAACATTGGTTGTTTCAAAAATGACATGAATATTATTTTATAATTTTTTTAAAAAAATGCTAAAAATTTATTTAATATATCAATTTCATAAGGGGTTTTCTTTAAAAAATTAATTTTAATAGAAAATGTGCTTTGATGAAAACAAATTAAGAATCAGAAAATGAAATAATGTCTTATTTTATTAAAAACATTTTCACGATCATTTAAGGTACCAAAGAGTGGAAGAATGGAAATATTAATTCATATGGTTAATGAATAAAAATACGATAATAAAATATATTTATTTCAATTTAGGAATGTAAAATAATATCCCCTTGGGAGAAGTGAAAAAATTATTCTCAAATAATGATGATATTATGAAATGAACCCTAACCAGTTTTAAATAAGTAGAATCATATGCCCCCTAAAATAATAACATATTAAAAAGATATAAAATATCCTCATAATAAATATATACAAAAAATAACATGTTTAAGGACCATTATAAACTCTTTAGAGAATATTATAGATTTATAACATCGAAATAATTTCTCAACTAATGAAAATTGAGATAAAGTCCATGGAAAATATCATATCATTTACATGAGAAATTGATAATTGAAATTTTAATTCCATATAAATCGACATAAAAATGTGGTAATAAAATAATTAGACAATCAAAATTCCATCCACACATAATCTTATGAAATCCTAATCAATGAAGTTGATTTTTATCCTAATAAATTGAAATCGAGTTTTGAAATACCTTACCTCATGCATACCTTTAGCTATGAATATTTTAACCTCATATATAAAATTTTAAGGAATACTAGTAATTCATTGTAGAATAATATTAATATTTATAACACATTATATGAATCTTTTGTGACATCTTTTTACCATTTCATTAATAATATGTCATTATTTTCATTGTTTTTGGTGTTAGTTTCATAGTTTCATGGTAGGTTCACTGTATATAATTATGGATTTTCATATCAAGTTGAAATAATATTCTAGATGTGAAATTAAATGGTATTCATTAACATAATTAGTTTTAAAATTCCCCATAAATAATTTTTATTTCAGACACGATGATGATTAATTTCATAGAATGTTGTTGATAAATTCTTACTTTGTTTTGGTGGGTTTTCCAACCATCAAAAACTTGTTTCATTTTATTTTATATAATGTTAATATATTATTATAAGAACATAAAATAAGTTATAATATACATATTAAAATTAAATTTCATAAATATTATTCTTTTATGACTAGTATTAAATGAATTAATGGAAAACAAAATATTATTTTCCATTAAGATGTTTAACCAACATAATTTTGACAATGGGTTCATTTCATTAAACAAGAAGATGTGAGAAAAAGGGCAGATAAAAGATATTACATTAGGAATTTAAAATTATATTATATTCATGATACTCTATTTATGATGATTTTAGGGGTAAAGTATATTAAGAGAAGGTATAAAAAGTAATGAATCTAAGAGAGGTTGTTTAACAATGTTACCAATTAAATATCACCTCCTTGATAGGCTCATTAAGGAACAATGAATTAGTCTTATGCTGATATGAGAAGAATATATAAATGGGGATAGTGGGTAGGAGATGATTTTATAGATAATTTAACATATTAATGAATTTTTTTAAGATAAATGGGGTTGTGAAATGTCTTATTTGTACTAGAGGAAGGATGGTATTATGCGATCAGATATTGATAATTTTATATTTAAAGCGAACCACATTTGAGTGAAATTAATTATAATGAATTTAGTTGATAATTAATATTAAATTGGATTTTAAGGGTTTATAAAAACAAAATACACCCATTTAATGTTATATTTTTTATGAATTTTATTCTTTTTTCCTTTTAAATTTAACTTGCTACATTATTTTACCAATACATTAGAAAATCTTCTTTTACCAAGGTAGCTTCTTAATAAATAGAGAAGAAAATTCACGTAAAACCTAATTTTCACCATGTGATTCCAAATATATCTTCTATTTTACTTGATTAAAATTTTAAAATTTATAAAAATGAATTCTAAATCTGTTATATGTATAACTTATAAAAACCGTCAGTTTTAAGGTAAAAATCATGGTTTTCAAAATTTATATGGATGCGTTTCTAAACATAACTCCATATATATGTTATGTTATTAAATAAATAAATTTATATCAATAATATGGGTTTATAAATTTTAAATCATGATCATTTAAAAAATATTTCAAAAAAGTTATGGTATTTCATAAAAAACAATATTTTCACTTTTTAACCTAAAAATAAATTTTTTTAGAAAATTTGCTAAAAATCACCGTATACTATTTTGGTGAGATGATTATAAAAATGAATTTTATTTTTCCTAATAATTTTCATAAAATTATCAATAAATGGGTTTATTTATTTTCTCATCAAAAGTAATAAAAATTTCTTTTTGATTAAAAAATATATTTTAAAAATATAATATATTTACTAATAATTATTTTTTATTTCCTAAGAATAATTATAATTTTATTCAATATGAACATAATATTTATTATGTAATATAGTTAGTATTAATCACACTATCCAATTAAATTATTATTTTATAATGATCTTAATAAAACAATTATATTTTGGAGTTCATTTAATCTCAACGTTCTATGAAATGTATGTTATCAGACATACTATTATTTCAAAATAACATTTTGTTAAATTATACTATCCTTAAATAAATTTCTTCCTCACAATTTAATGAAATTATTTGTAATTATGGTGTTTAATTTTTAAAATGCCCTTGTGAAAAGCCTTCATCATAAGATGGGTTAATAAAGAATTATCTTAAGAACATGGAAAGAAAAATCGGATAGTCACCATAAATCTAGGTTCCTGTATAAGAGAAAATTAGTTGGAATTGAAATCCTGCACATAGAAAAGAAATATAATTATCAAATTTTGATGGAGAGTGGTAGAGAATATTGTGATTAAATTTTTTTCCATCATGTAACCATAAATATTTGATTGGTTAAAATGCCATTGATTTCTCTATGACAATATTAAAGGAAATAATGTTTTCATTCCAAACTCTATTTTCCGATTTGAATGAATTATTTTATTATCAAGTTAAATCAGTATATAAATTATCTTACTTTCTCAATAATCATAATATAATCCTTTTGTTGTTCATTGATTTATTTCCAATTCATATCTTATGATAGGAAATTGATATTTTCTAGTGATTTTTTATATTTGAATCCCTTTTAATGAATCATAAGTCCCCCAAGTCATTCATTCTAAGTATATATATATATATATATAACAACATGGTTAGAATAATTTATCAAATAACTTTAATATATAATGTTTAACATAATATATTCCATAAGAATTTAATCATAAGACTTATCAAAATTATGTTTATATAAATTAAAAGACCAAAAAATTAAAAGGAATGTCACTGAATTTGAAAATAAACATAACATTAGGATCCTTAAACTACATAATGAAACTCTTAATGTCTCATACAAAAGATATGAATACATTTATCACTATAAAACCTTAATTAAAAAATGAATTATCTCATAACTAAAATCTCAAATTGCTGAATATATTCCTTAAATCCAATCATATAATTAAACATAGAAATATAAAATAAACCATTAAATTAGAAACCAATTTCATCATCCACAATAATATCCCATAAACAACCCCTTTTCGTTATTATATCAATATTAAGCACATATTTAGGGTTACTATCACCAAATAATGTGTTTTTCAAATGAAAAAACATGATACAGAATCAAATCTCAGGGTTTTTGGTACTATTTTTCACATGCATCCAAATATATAATGAATATGTACTGTGGTAAAATCCTTATATATCATCTTGGTACTAAAAACTAAAATATCATTGATAATTTTAATAAATAATTTTTAAATCCGAATAAAAAATATGATAATCATTCGACTTCATTCTTAATACAATATCTATTCTTAATTATTCCATTTACATGTCATTTATAGTCTCAAAAGCAACATCAATATAACAATTACTAAAATAACCTTACTAATCCTTTTCATGGGTTTCACCATCAAGAAAAACATATTTAGGATTCTCATACATTCTATATTAAAAACATCTAACAATATATAATATATCCTGGAATATATTATTCCACAATTTCCAATTTTCATTAGACATTCCTTTATTTATATACTTATTTATACACCAATGACATCTCCATATTCCTCTAACAGATTCACTTGGGTGTTTCTTCTCACATTCTTGAAGGATCTGGATGTAGCAGAATTATGGAGGTTGGGAGGACCTAACATTGCTTTTGATGTAATCAATGAACAATTTGGGATCAATGCAATGATGAACGCCAAAATCCACAGATTAAAATAAATGATTTAGAAAAAGAGAAAAAAGATCTAGATTCGTTAATGAAGATCTTATGCATCATGTTTATCATTAATTTATTAATATCTAAATAAATTAAATAATCATGTATTTGGTACTTTCTTTATTCATGATAATTGATCATCCAGAATGGGACATCCATATCTAATTCATTATACATACAAAGATCCAAATTATAACCCCTATAGTGGTGATCCACACGTACACCAATGGTTTGTAATCAATGCTAGTTTTCTCTTAGTGCTAGTGCGGTGCAAATTTTTTTTTGCATCAATCGTTCATGATCGCTCATTATTCATACATGAAGAATATCTATCATTCTTGAGAGGGAGTGAGGAGAAGAGTCAAGAGAGAGAATTATTTGGCTCAACAATTCTCTAGGATCAACTATCCTTGAGAAAATAGATGTATATATCAAATAATCGACTTGTGGTTTCAGTTAAAATATATTATTTCATAATTGCGATTAAATACAATTATAACAATTAAAGAAAATCCCTTCCACATAATAACAGTAACAACACCATTATTTTTTGTTGCCCAACTTGTTAAAAATGGAACTATAAATAAAATTTCGTCTCACAAAATGATAAAATTATTATTAATTTTTTATGCTGCCTGGATAAATATTATTTTCCAACTTATAAATAATTAATTTATCACCAGACATGCTCTTGGTCCATTCGAGATCCACATACATTTATTTAACACCCGCATAATATTTTTATTCTGTTAAATAAATATTTTCATTTAAAAATTAGTAAAAATATATATAATAAATGTTCAATAAAGTAAATGAATATATTTTATTCACAATCCGGTGAATAAATATTTATTTAATTTATGCCGTCATTTTAACTTGTATAAAATTATTTCTCAGTCTTGAAAATAATATTTATTACATTAATTAAATTCAATTAAAATTTAACTAAGACCACAAAAAATGTATTTTGTGACCCTATAGGATACTATCTCATGGACATTCAGTGAGCTTTCCTAGAATCCATGATTACTATCCAGAAATAGGTCAAGGCACCTAAGAGAAAGAAAATTAAGTCACAATTTCTACAATCACATATTAACACTCACTATGTAATATAATCCATTTTGTCTCGATATATCATCAAACATGCTTTGTGATAGTGTCATCAACCTTTATGCATGATACATAATTTTTTTAGCTACCTAAAATAAACTCATCATTACACAGTTTCCATGGAATTTAGGATGATAGTTATATTTCAATCAAAGGGCTGAGATATCAACTTCTAAAAATGGAAGGGACAAATCCTTCCTCGACTAATCTATTAATAACATGTCAATAGTGAGACAACCAATGTACCCTACTTCCAGATAACACATGGAGTAATTGTTTTCATTAGTAAATCAATGTATGTGATTCTTCACATGTATTAATTAAATCTTAAAGTCTAAGGACCATTACACATTCTTGATGATTGGAATATCCAATGTCATCAAAACCTTCAGAATTTTTACTAGCATGCCCTTTCTCATAATCTTTCATCTTGGAGATTACCAAGTGATAATGTTGTGACAATAAGTCTCATATACTTATGACTACTTTCACATAACGGCCTATATATTATCTATTCCATCATATTATGTCATACAATCATAGAAATATATTTAATAATATATTTATAGAACTTCAATGTTCTCATCATAGTCAGGAACTTCCATAACCTTGTTAATGATTCAAATAATCTAAGAAATTATTACACTATATTCATGAAAAACAATAATAAATATGTTATAACATGTATGATAATTAAATATATTAAATATTTATTTAATAAAGGTACAAACAGTTGGTTCTAGGATACCAACTTATACAAACACCCTCATTGACTAGAGCCAACTATCTAAAAAATTAAGTCTTCTAGAGCTCACATAATGATTATGTTTCTTTTGATTTAATATTTAGTCAAGGGATCCTCCATGTTTTCTCCCATAAAAACAATTCTCACTGCAACTTCATCCCTCTAAGAAAAATCCCTCCATAGATGATACTTCCAAATTATTTGTATTTTCCACTAATGTGACCTCAAATCATTTTTTTTGCGAGATACACCCATGTAGTTTTATCATAATTTTGTGTGATGGGATCTTTAATTCTAGGTACCACATCAATTTTATGGAAGAAGATTCATATCCAAAATACTACTTTAGATGCCTTAGACGATATGATATACATAGACTATATTGTATAATATGTGACCACAATATGCTTTGAGCTCTTCCAGTAAATAACACTTCCATTAAATGTGAATATGTATATTGTTTGTGACTTCATGTCATCTTGATCAGTATAGAAACATTCATTTACATATCTTCTGATGTCTTGTTCTTCATCTCCTCCATAAACCACGAACAAATCCATAGTATGTTCCATATACTTAAGGATAGTCTTGACTTACATCCAATGCAAGTGAGCTGGGTCAGCTTAACATCTTCCTACCACACACAATGCGTAGGCGACATCTATCCTAGTACTTAGCATGAAATACATGAATAGACCAATAATTGATTCTTATGGAGTCCTTTACAATCTATTCCATTCCTCATGCATATGAGGACACGATTTATTGGAAATATGAATTCCATGTGACCCTGGTAATAATCCCCCCTTGTAATGTTCCATACTGAATCTCTAAAGTATCTTGTTAATGTATATATATTGACATAGGCCCAACAATCTCTTTGATCTATCAAAATCGATCTTGATCCAAATAATATATGCGACCTCACCCATGTCTTTCATTAGGAATCATTGATTAAACCATGCCTTAAAAGACAATAAGACTGTTATCAAATTTCTAATAAGTAATATGTCATCAACATATACTATTAGGAAACTGACGAAACTCCCACTTAACCCTTTTGAAATAAGGATTACATTAATTATTTATAAAACCAACTTCCATTATGGCTTCATTAAAAGGAATGTTTCATGACCTGGTTTCTTTCTTTAATCCATAAATGGATTGTTGTAATCATTCAAATCTTATTTGAATCATATGGAGTCACAAAAAGGTCATGTTGTGTCATATAGACATCTTCCTAAAGGTTCACATTAAAGAAGGATGATTTTAAATACATTTTCGAAACCTTATAATCATGGTTGGATGTAATGGCATGTATAATTCAGATGGATTTTAGCCTTTCAACTAGTGAAGAGTGTACATCGTAGTCAATTCCTTGACTTTTTAAACCAATTTTCAGCAAGTCAAGCCTAATAGGTTGTTATTTTTCCCTCCATGTCCCGTTTCTTCTTGAATACCCATTTCCAACCAATTGGAATTACATCCACTAGAGGATCTACCAAAATTCCTAAATAGGTTTTTGTACAAGTAATCCATTTTAGAATTCACTTCCTTTTACCACTTGGAAGAATCTATGCAATTAAATACATCTTTGTAGGTTAAAGGATCATTTCTATCTACTAATAATGAGTCACTATCCTCAATAACTAGATTTCCATACCATTCCTGTTCTATAGCCTCTCTTGTAATACATATAGTTCTTATGTGTTTGGAACAGATTGGCCTTCCATGGGGTTTTGAGAAAATACTCATCAACCGACTCTTTTGTGTTGTGAGCCTCGACATCATCAAAGTCTATCTAGATCCCATGATCCCTTTTAGAGATGTGATCCCTATAAAAGAATTTGGTGTGTTTTTTCCAATATAGCCTTTTTTAAAGGGTTTTTATACGTAATATTCCCTCATTTCCATGGGATATCCTATGAAGGTAAACTTATTGCCTTGGGGTGAAAGTTTGATACCTGAAGAGGCCTAATAAAACACTTAACTTCCAAACACATGTAAACTCGATAGCATGGATTTTCATCCACTCCAAAACTTATATATAACCCCATTTATTGATTTAATCAGTACTTAGTTTAGTATGTGTGTTTATTTTTGTAGCGCATATCCCCAAAAGAATAAGGGAAAACCTGTATAAATCATCACTGATCTCACCATGTCCAACAAGGTGTGGTTCCTCCATTATCTTACACCATTCCATTAGGTCATGTAAGGAGGAGTGAGTATGGATAGAAACCAAAAATCCCATAAGTAATCAATGAAGTCTTGATTAAGATATTACCAACCTCTATCTAAGCGGAGATTCTTAATCTTCTTAACTAAATGGTTCTTAAATTCATTCTTGTATACATTGAACTTATTAAATGAATTTGACTTATACCTCAATAAGTAAATATATCTATATCTAATAAAATCAGCAGTAAAAGTTATAGTGTATGAGTACCCACCCCTTACTTCATTGGATGGGTGTAGTTTTCCTTCCAATGGCCATTCTTTCCACATGTGAAACCCAAAGATTCTTGTTCCATTACCTCCCCTATGAACTTCATTTTCTTAGAAGATAGTGAAGAAGATTTGGCCCTATAGATCTTTGCATGACCTTCCCTTTTCTTCTCCATTAGGACATAAAGAGTTTTTCACTTCATATGATTGTCTAATTAGAGAAGGAAGATAAGAAGATCTGGAAGATACTTATCAATGTAGTTCATATTAAAATTCCCATCAAAATGAGAGAATCACCAAGGGAGTTATGCGATGATGAGATTAGTACACAGTTATTCAGGGAGTTTAAACCCTAGAAACTCCAGGTTCTAAATATAGCCAATGAGCTTTACTACATGAGGCCCATCTGGGGAACACTCTCCAAGATTACTCTGAAAGAGTACCTTGGATATTTTAAACCATTATTGTCTAGCTCTCTCATGGTAAAGACCACATAGGTGATCATGAATGATGTACACATCCTTGTATTCTTAAAACATCATGAGTTAACCAGACAAGGTTGAAAGCATCATACATTGGACACAGAGTGTGTCATTCTTATGTTTCTAATGCCCTAGGAACTCTTCATTACACACCTATTGGGTATGAAGATCGGGTAATGGGGACTCTAACACGTAGTATTTTAGTTCATGGTGTAGAATAAACTAAAGGCTTCTAAACTATTCCTAGAAGTTACTACCAGTGAGGATGTTGTCTTTATCTAGTTCTAATCGTAGGGAAAGTGTGGATGAAAAACCTATCAGTTTTTATTATAAAATTTTTAGAGTGGATTATTAGTACATTCTTAGATTACAATATTGTGAGAAATAATAAATAAGTTTGATTATGTATCACACTATTTAATCAAGTCCCAATAGACCTCACCATTGAACCTAGAATGTAAAATTACTAGAAAATTATAGTGGAAAGGATACATATTCCTCTTCACGTAACCCTAATATTGGTTGGTCATGTTATTTGATGGTATTTTGTTAGGCAAGTATTCAACAACTGCAGTCTTGTAGCTCCTTAATCTATTGAGTGGACACCCTAATCCTAAAATCTAGACATAGATTTCCTCAACACATACATCCAATTTTACATCATGTCTAGAATGGTCTACTCCTCTTGATGAAAAATGGTTATGTAAACATGAAATTGTCATAAATATTTACTATATAAAATTATGTGTCCCAAAAAGGGTTGGTCAAAAATATAATTTTATTGAGTCTTTCTCTTAATCATGTAACATAAGGATTAGTGTGACTTATTATTTAATTGAGGGGTTTTTATCTTTTATGTATAAATTACCTTAATTTATTTATCAAATGTTCTTGAATATTAATTAAAACACACTAAAGTGATTAATCATGTGTTAGATAATATTTAATCATAAGATGTGTTTTTTTAGTTCCATCTTACATGCTTGTTAACTAACTAATTATGTGATCATGAAAACACATCAAAAATGAAATAACCAAGCATCTAAGAAAAATAAAATAAAAGTTATGATCAAGATACTGTTCTAATGGTTAGTTTTTCTAGTGGTTTATAAACAACCCGTTGACCTAGGGGAGAAACACATTGAACTAAGGTTCATGTTTACAGATTTTTTCCTATCCACCTTTGTATCTCCCTAGATTGGTTTTGCCTTAAATCCAGACTTAGAACACCTCTAAAAACATGGTATCTTCATATATTACTTATTTTTTTCACACATTAAGGTTAGGGGTAAAAACAGGTATATATATATTGAATCCACTTGAATTCATTCCATACATATTAATAAGGAGAGAAGGGCCACATGCAAAAATTTAATTTAATTAAAAATTAAAGGGAAACCATTCAAATACAAAGGTCTTCTGAAGCTCATGTTTATCCACATACATGAAAAAATTACACATTTAGTAAAACTAGTATTCAATTATTTAATCATTCTTATTAATGATAATTCATGATTTAATTGATTAAATATTATCTTTGATTAATAAATCAATTTAATTTAATCCTTTTTTTAATTTCCTTGAGATTCTCATCCATTATCTAGGGCATAACATAGTGAATTCAAATTTGAATCTAACCAACATGCAATATATTTGTATACTATTTTACCCTCGTGACATATGGAATTCAAAATTTAATGCCTACTATTACAATGTTTAGATCATGGATGATTACATGAATTACATTATTTTTTCGGCCAGTTGTTATGCTTTAATGAATAGATTGAAAACTGGTAATATGATTCCAGATGATATACAGACCGAACATTGTAAATATATTAATGTTTTAATTCAGCATAATTGGGTAAAGTACATAGTACGCAGTTCCGACTACATGGTGTGTACTACCTTCACCATCTTTTCTATGCACATTCCTATGGGCTTGGAATGTGAGGAATACATCAAAAATCTTAGAGTAAACATTGTTTCATATGGTCCACAAGTCATGTTGTCTCCTAGTTATGAGGTCACCTGTCGGCTAAGCCATGTATGTGACACACAGTTTTAATCTGACCTAGAAAGGACTACACTCCATGTCCAGTGGGACACATGGCTTGTAATCTGATTACCATGTGCCTTTCTGTCCTTTAAACCCTTGGTGTAAGAATTAACTACACCGTGTTTCATTAATGCACACGACTTGAGTAATTTCCAAACTACTCCCGATGCATTGAAAACAACCACACAATGTGTAATCTAAATTACGCAACATGTATGGAAGATTACATGACATGTTTATCCTATTAAATAGTATGCACTATCATTTCACCTAGAGATAATCATCAACACTTCCTGATGAGATCATCATTTTAGTTTTAATCCATTTTTTTCTATTAGATTTTCAAGAAACTATAGAGGAAGAACAAATATGGAAATTCAGATTACAAAAATGATTAAACATGAATCATCAAACTAAATTTTTAAAGTTTAAATCATTAAAAAATTATTTAAATCATTATAAATTATGATGAGCCCACTCTGATACCACTTAATGGATCCGAACAAAACCAAAGCATGGTAGTGGGGAGGACTGAACATTTCCTTTGCTGTAATAGATGACTAATCTGGGATCAATTCAAGGATGAATTCTAATATATATGGATTTAAATAAAATATTTAAGAAAAGAGACAAAAAAATATAGATATGAGAATGAGGATCATGCACATATATTTTATAACAAATGTTTTAATCTCTAAAAAATTATATATCTAGGTCTTTGGTATATTCTTTTTTGGTGATCAGTCAACTTCTGAATTGGACCTTTTTTATTTCCTTTATTTCTATTGAGAATATACAATGTAGAATCCCTATAGAGGTGATCCACACATACTCTAGTGTTCTCTGATCAATGTTGCTCATTCTGAAGGTGCTAGCATGGAGAAGAAAATGTCTTATGTCGATCGTTCTGGATCGATCGTTCTTTGGGTTTGAAGAAATTCTCTCATTATTGAGTGGGAGAGATAAGAGTAGTTGAGAGAGATAATTATTTGGCTCAATGATTCTCTATCATCACATATCCTTGGGAAAACAGAAACACTTTTCTAGTAATCGACATGGGGATTGGGGTATAATATTTAATTGTGTAACACTGATTAAATGCAATTTTAACCAATAAAGAAAACACATTCCACTTAATAACAATAACAACACCACTATTTGTGATTCCCATACATGCACAAAATAGATCCATAAATAATTTTTTTTCTCTTAATGATAAGAGTATTAATATTATCATTTTACCACCAAGATAAATGTTTTAACCAACTTGTAAATAATTAATTTATAACCAGACATGGACTTGGTTAGTTCAAACTCCACATCCATTTATTGAACAACCAAATAATATTTATATTCTATAAAATATTTTTTTTCATTTTCAAACTAGTAAAATAATATTTATAAAATGTTTAATAAAATAAATATATATATTTTATTCACAATTCAGAAAATAAATATTTATTTATCTTATACAGTCAATTTAACTTGTATGAAATTATTCCTCATCCTTGAGCATAATATATATTACAATAATTACATTTTAATGGAATTTCATTGACACCACTAAAAAAACATAGGGTATGACCCTCTAAGATTCATTCCCATTACCATTAGTTGGGTTTGGATAAATTTCAAGATTAATATCTAGAAATGGGGTGAGGCTCCCAAGAGAAATAACTTTCAGTCGCAATGATGAAAATTACATAATAATACTCACGATTTAATATAATCCATTTTGTCTCAATATACTATCAATAATGTTTTAAGATAGTTTCATAAACCTTTATGCTTGATACACCATTCCTTGACTACCTGAAATAAACACGACATTACACCATGGCCATAGAATTTAGTGTGATGGTTCTATTTCAATCAAAGGGATGAGATATATATTTCCTTAAATGTAAGGGATAACTCCTTCCTTTATATATCCATCAATAACATGTCACTCGTGACACACCCAACGTACCATAATTCCTGACAACATATGGAGTGATGGTTTTCATCTGTAAATAAAAGTGTACGACTCATGAAATGTATTAATGATAATCTTAAACTTTGTAACATTACACAAGCTCATAGATAGGAACATTTAATGACACCAAAACATGAAAAATTCTGACGGGTGGGTCTGTTCTCATAATCTTCCATCTTAGAGATTTCCAAATGTGAACTTCATGAGAAGATATATCATCTCCTTATGAGTAATCACACTTAAAGTTATGTATATTATATTTCCCAACATTGTATGTCATCCAAAAATAGAACAATATTTAAGAATATTGTCATAGAACATCATGTTCCACATCATTATGGGGAACTACTATGACCATGTCAATGCGAAAAATATTCCATAGAATTATAATACTATAGTCACACAAAAAAATCAAAAATCTATAATAATATGGTTAATATTTAAATATAATATATACTCATGTAATAAAATTACAAAAAGTTTATTCTAGGGCACCATCTCTTACAATTCTAATCAAATTGAAAAAAATATTCCTTTCTCTATGATCTATATAACACGAGCTCTCAGCAAACTATATCCTTATCTTATTGTTTGAGTCCAATAGTTGGTGAAGTTGAATTTTTTTAAATAATATATCTTGATGATTGATTATTCATAAACACAATATCCATTAATCTAGTCATTATCCCATCTAGTTTCCCAACCACACATTGTCTATAACATTCAATGATAAACTCGTTCTTTCTGGTTACTAGATTTGACTAAAACCCAAAATAAAAGTATAGGTATCAAAATTTCTTATTTATAGCGATAAAATATTATTCAAATTATGTATATATAATGAAATTTTAATCTCAATGAATGACTCATAACATTTATCCTAGGTTATCCATTATCATCACTAAATCTGATAGATATTATCCTATATTTTTACTTATCCTTAGTGTAATTCATAGGGTTATGGTTCATAATAATTGTTTTTCTAAATCTAATTCACAAATATTTTACTACACTTAACCTAATACCAAATATAATTCTAGACCCTAGTACCCCAGGACTAGTGGTTTATTTATTACATTGAAAAAAACAAGGAATAACATCTTAAATGACCAAATAGTTTAGTAGTCTTAGTAAAATGGATACATACTTGATTCAGAAATTATAATTGAAAACTAATATTACAACATAATTTTTCATTTTAAGAGGACCGTTATTCTCCTAGATTAAGCCAGCTTATAAATCATAATAAACTTCGTAGCATTCTAGGGAAAATTAAATCATAACCGTTGAGATCTAAGGATCAACAAGGGTAAGCGTACATCATAATCTATCACAAATATTAATAAAAAATATGGAAATTTATGTAACTAAAATAAATTCCACATAATTAACAACATTTTCATAATAGGGAAGGGATTAAATATGAATAAATATCATCATTTAAATAATCACATGATTTGGAAAACATAAACTTGGATATTCTACTAATTCAATAATCAAATAGAAATCAATAAGTAATATCATAATGATGAAATACATAATTCCAAACATAAAAAGAATACCATCTAAGATTCATTACAAGAACATTATACAATCAAATCAACTTTTCAAAAATTATATTACCATCAAGATTTCATGATAAAAATATAATAATTTGTCTCATGAGACAAACCAATGCATTGAGGGGATATAGATGGGCATACCCATCACCTATTATGTTAAATGAATTCCTCTTATTAAAGGGCAAATAATAATAATAATAATAAACATTCATATTAAAATCTAAAAAATATATTTATATCATTTACCCCAATCATATGAACATAATCCCAAACCATCTAGATTAATATAGTGACTGATATCAAAATAGAACATAAAAAATAAAACTGAAAAAAACTATCTAAAGAAATAATAATAATTATATAAATTCAAAATAACCCCAATAGAAAATAAGAATATTAATGTCTTGATTTCATTTTTGAATAAAAATACATTTAAAAACCTTATTTATTAAAATTTTATTTTTATTTGGAAATTTTTTTTAAAAAAAATATTTTACATTAAATTTTAAAAATAATTTTGATTGAAGATTGAATTTGACGAAATGTAAAATAATAATTAAAATATTTTCATGTTCATGATGTAGGAAATGTTTTTCATTTCATACATGTTAAATAAAGGTTTCCATTCAATTTTTTAAAAAAATCCAAATTATAATTCTTTTTAAAATGAAATGATGATTTTTTTAAACAAATTATCTAACTATAGGGAAAAAATAACATCAATAATTAATTTTTAAAATTTTAAAAAACTTAAATATTATTTTAAAAATAATAGTTTTGATAAAAAAATATTTCACCTTAAATTTTAAAAATAATTTTGATTGAAGATTGAATTTGACGAAATGTAAAATAATAATTAAAATATTTTCATGTTGATGATATAGGAAATGTTTTTCATTTCATACATGTTAAATAAAGGTTTCAATTCAATTTTTAAAAAAAATCCAAATTATAATTCTTTTTAAAATGAAATGATGATTTTTTTAAACAAATTATCTAACTATAGGGAAAAAATAACATCAATAATTAATTTTTAAAATTTTAAAAAACTTAAATATTATTTTAATAATAATATTTTTGATAAAAAAATATTTCTGACTGAAAGAAGAAATAAGGTCTGATTTTCTAAAAAACATTTTTTCAATAATTTAAAATACCAAAGAGGGTAATAATGGTAATATTAAATTAAATGGTTCATATATAGATACATGATAATAAAATATATTTATGTCAATATTTATGTATAAATAACCCCCGTGATGGATTCAAACATAAAAAATATTGAATAATGAGATTATTGTGAAATGGTATCTTAAAACTTTTTAATTAGTCTAATTTTATTCACCATGAAAGAATATAATTTAAAAAATCATATAATAATATGGGAATAAATATATTCTTGACAAAACTGGAAAAATTTGTGTTATATACACCTCATATAATATTATATGGTCATAACATCAAATTTTTTCCCAAATGACGGAAAATTGAGACAATGTCTACTAAGATAATTTCATTTAAGTGAGCATGGATAAAATTAATAGATTATATTTATTAAATTATAATAAAAATTAAAAAGTTGAAATAAAATCATATGATAATAGAAATCCATTTCACACATAATATTATACTGACATAGTCAATAAAGTATAAGTTTAACCCAATGAAATGAAATTGAGTTATGAAATCCCTTACCTTACACTTCTCTTTAGTTTTTAATACCATAACATCATGTGTATAAGTTTAAATAAATTTTTAATTAATTATATAACTATATTTATATTTATAATAACTCATATTACACTTTTATAACATATTATATCCCTTTTAGTAGTAATATTTCATTATTTTCATTATTTCAACTGTGTTCACTTAATTTTTTTGTGGCCAATTAACTTGCGTAAATCTAAAGAATTTCTTTTAAAATCGAAATAAAACTACATAAGTGAAATAAAATGGTATTAATTCACTTATATAATTTTAAATGGTCCCATATATCATTTTTATTTCTAACATGAGGATGATTCATTTGATAAAATTTTAATGAAAAATGTTCAGATACATTAAGTGGATTTTTTGACCATAACAAACTTTTTTCAGTTTATTTAATATTATTTATATATTATAGTTAAAAAATGTGAAATTGGTGATAATAAAAATATTTCAATATTATTTAACAAAAATAATATTTTATGACCAGTCTTGAAGGTAGTAATGGAAAATAAAAATACAATTTTAATAGAGATGGTTAATAACCATAATTTGGAAAATGGTTTTATTTATTTGTATAAGAGGAGATTAGAAAATGGGTGGATAAAAGAAAGTATTCCGGATGTATAATATTCTATTATATTAATGATATTTTATTTATTATGATTTTATGGGTAAATGAGGTCAAGATAAGGTAGAATATGAAAAGAAATTAAGAGAGGTTGTCTAATAAAGTTACCTATTGAATATTAGATCCTTGAAGAACCCCTTATTGAACCTATAATTGGTCTTTGGGTGAGACCAGTTGAGAATGGAAATTGTTATGGTGGAGTGGAGAGTGTGTGTTATATTTTTTTTTGAGTTTCAAAGATTTTGAGGATAAAGGGGGTTCTGAGGGGTGGGATTTATACTTGAGGATGTGTGGATTTACGTGTTACATAATGATTATTTTATATGTAAATACAACCACATTTGGGTGGAATTAATTCCAAATAATTTGGATTATAATTAATATTTGATATTTTGATTAATTTCTAGAAATGCATAAAACAACCATTTATTTTTTTATTTGTTATGTATTTTAGGATTTTTTATTTTAGTATTTACATGATACATTATTTTACCTATACTACGTTAAATATTCTTTTAGCATGGTATATTTGGTTTTCCTAAAAATAAAAATAAATTTATAATTTAATTTAGATATCTTTATTCCAAATGTGGAATCAATTTTATTTGGTTCAAATTATATGATATATACAAATCAATTCTAAATATGTTACCTGTATAACTCATAAAAATAGTTTTATTATGGTTAAAATTGTGGTTTTCAAAATTACTAAGAATATGTTTCTAAATGTAACACATTATGTGTTATGTTATTACATAATAAAATTTTGATCAAGAAAAATTATTGGTAAATTTGATATCGTGATTGTGTAATAATTATTTCATTAGTGTTATGATATTTTGTAAATATTGTATTTTTACTTTTTATCCAAAAAATAATAATTTTTAAAAATTTTACAAAAAAAATTTACCTAAGCTAATTTTGATGTGATGAGTAAAAAAATTAATTCTATTTCTTTAAGATAAATTTCCAAAATGTGTAAAAAATTAATCATATTTTTTTCCTCATATAAAATAATAAATATCCCTTTTTTATGGAAATATATTTTTAGAGAAGAAGACGAATTTAATAAATATTATGTTTTTATTAACTAAGAATAATTATAATTTTATTGAATATAAAATCAATATATTATTCTATAAAATATTTATCCTTATTCTCATTGAAAAAAATATATGATAGTTTATAAGTTTCATGTTAGAATAATAATATTTTCAAGTTCATTTAATGTTTTTGTTTTATCAAATGTAAGATATCGAACATAGAGTAATTTTAAAATAATGAGATTTTACAAAATAACTATTTGTGAAGTTATCAAATTGTGAGTTATGGGTTTATGAGGTTTTATTTTTATGGAATTTCTTATCCAATTAGGGAGTATTTGTGGGTCATTTGAAGATAAAAGATGTAATTTTTAAGAAACTCGTAATAGAGATGCAAAGATAAGAAGATTCCTTATTACTCTATGTTATTATAGGATTTTTATAAATGATTTACTTCATGTTTAGATCACCTTATAGACTTTTCCATAAAGGATTAGGTATACTTTTTGACTGGCTAGTTTTAAGAAGCTTCCAGGTACTTCAAAGAGTAGTTAGTTAGCACTCTAGTTCTTCTTCTTGAAGAAGTGGTAGTTATATTTGAGATATTCTATAATTATTTGTACCTTGGTTTGGAATTTTTTATGATGTATTAAAAATTAATTGTTTTTTATTGGACTCGCATTTTAAGACCCCATGAGTATAAATATTTCACCAATGATCTCATTTTGGTGGTAGTATTGTTTTCATTGACGTTTTCATGAAATTTCCTCATTAGTGAGTGTTTTTTGATTTTTAGAAATCATGATATCCTGGGGTATGTCTTATCCTTGCATTTAATGGACCACAAAAAATGCGGTTCATTAGGATTTTTTTAATTTGACTTATGGAATTCATTAACACTAGGATATAGAAATTATGTAGATGATGTGCGCTGTTGATACCAAGTTAATGTAGATTTTTATAAATCTAGATATTATAGGAATGTGATAGAATAACTATCCCTGATATATTGTTATATCATATAGAATCAAAATATATGTTTCCTTTTTTACATGAAAGTGCATTCGTCTTTAGTGCAGTGGGTGGAGGAGTCCCAGTTGGGTGACTCTAAGGTGGAGGTTTGGAGAGACTAAGTTTCTTTAGGTAATTCCCCAAATGGTATATTTATGGATGGAAAATTGTAGATATTTTTATAGGGAAGACTTTATACTTTTATATATGAGTGAGATTATACATCCTGACATTAAAATGGTCCACTGAGATCAAAGAGGGCAGTTCTGGTGACTTGGGTTGAAGCATGTAGTTTCTGAGTATGTGTCTCGATGTTTGGTCTCCTAGAAGGTAATGGCCAAGAACTGTGTTTCATGTGGGTTTCTATTACCATTAAATGTTCCTTAATAGAAGTGTGATGACATCCTAGTGGGCTTCAATACCTATTTATCTTTATGTCAGTGAGTCTATTCTTCTGTGTTGGTGATAATGATTGTTTGATGCAATCATCCCACTTTTTAGAAATGAGGTTGTAGATACCGTTAGAGGTTTTCTAAATGATGTACCTAGAGTATTATTAGAAACTCCATAGAGTCCTATTTATTATCATCACTTATTATGATCTTTATTTTACCTCTATGATGTAGAGTGGCCTCAATCATACCATTTGAAATTAGTTAAGATATATCACTTCTTTGCATCCCTATATAGATTGTCATATAGAGAAGACCATACAAACTATTCATTTCTTTTTTTTCTCATATAGACAATATTTTTTAGGATCATTGATGATGCACTATACCATGTTCTATTATTCTTACAATAATAGTTAAAGATCCAAAATTTTTATGAAACTATTTGACATTTCGTATTATTAAAAATTTAGTTCTCTATTATGTTGGACTGCAATCAGACATGTGGAATCTATCTGGCCAGTACTAGTGATGAATATGATGGAGAGGTTTCATATGATACAAGATAAGATTATAATAGTTCAACTTCATCAAAAATACAATTCCATCCAAATTAATAGGCACATATAGATCAAAACCAGAGATTACATATTCCTAAAGGAAATTCATTGTCATGGGAAGTTATGGGTTGGTTGTGGGAGTAAGCTTACTCCCCAGTTTCATGGTCCCTTTAGGGTGTTATATATTGTTGGATCCATAAAATATTATATATAGATTTCCCCAAAGATAATATAGATTAATTAAATCTATCATGTATCTCTTCTTTCCTGTTATCTTGATGACTACAATAACATTATTGATTGGTTCAAGATTAATATTGGGGGTGATGCACCCTCAAGGAGTACCTAAAGGAGACCAAGATCAGTAGGATAATGGGTTTCAAAATAATATTAACTACTTGGTTTTTTTATTATGGTTTCACAATGGTATGGAGGAGACTATCGAGGAATGAGAGTTTTAGATGTGTTCTTAGTTCCCTAAGTGGTTCAATGTCTATCTCTTCCTTTAATATAATTTTTGTTGTGGTTATTGAATATTATTGATGGTTTATGATATGGATTCCTCTTATTGATGGTTGTGGATTTCTATCATTTGAGATGTATATATCCTAGGATAGTGTTTTTTGATTCCTAATGTTGTTTCATGGTATGTGATTGATTCCTCTACGTGAGGTGTCTTAACTCCAATGATAGAAGGATCCATGTCAGGTATCTTTCACGGTAGATGCTCAGACAATCACATTATATATATTTCCATCTAATTTTTTAGGGAAATTATTTTCTATTAGAATGTTTTTATATTTTTTTATTTAAGGTATCAAATCTCAGAACCCCATCCCTTTTTGAGTTTGGAGGATGGGATGAATCCAGTGGATATTCCATTGAGTTTTATGGAAATGGAGAGTGCCACTACCATTTTTTGCTGGGCTACATTGTGGACCACTAGGTCACATCATAAGCCAGTGTTTTTCAGTATAGTGGTTATGGATGTATTTAAGTCTAGTTATACATTTGTTTCATGGAGCACCGGTTATAGAGTAGGGATGAACATAAAGTCAAATAGAGATAATTCCTTTTTAGGGGTAGCTATGCTATTTTTGATATCTATGGAATAATTTACATCGGTTGGATACTTTACTTTTACGGGAAGCATAACCATGGGTTGTAGGTAATGGGATGCTCTTTTTCCTAGGGAAGGGGTATTGAAACAGAGTTTTTGAGTTTAATCTGTAACTCACAAATCAACTTTAATATGATCTAGAGATGGATAATGGATAAATATTTTACCGATGGGATCTATGGTGGAGTTACACTTGTAAATATGTATATTGTCTCATGTCAGGGAACTATATAACATGATCTTAGGATCTATGATGTGGTCGTCCAAAATACTCCCTTCTTATAAACTCCCTAATAGGACATCCACTCCTGGTTTTCTCCTTAGTCATGCACTCAAACCCTAGGTGACCAAGAGTGGTTTTTAAAGATCATTGAATCCCATTTTACCATTAATTGGTCACTACCTCTTATAAATCAATCCCTATGAATCCAAAGAGAGTTTTATATCCCTTTTCATGTGATTTTTCTCAATTAAATCAAATTTTATACTATTTTTTTCATTACATGTTAGGTTGTTTGATCTAATTCATTACAATATATATTCTTTTTTGACTTTGTAGTGTGTTTGTGGAATGATGTCATTGGGAGATCATATTTCTTCAAGGATGATGTGATCTGAGTTATGCATCAGTGTTCTATTTCCGTTTCAAGGACATCATAAGCTTAAGGTAGGGGATTCGTTTAATATCATATTTATTTGCATAAAATTAAAATGATAACAAGTTTTAAACCTTTGGATGGATGTATAATTATCCAAATTAAAATTTTTCTAGATTAAAATATAAAATGATTAGTGATCACATTTTGATATTTTTAAATCAGGATAATGGATTTCCTTTTTATTTACAAGATAGTGTTCTATCTATACTATTCTTATTAGCATTTTTTTCTTATTTTATCATGTTTAATTGACATAACATGTAAAGAACATAAATATACTATTAATTTATTAATTTTAATAAGAATTAATTATAATTTAATTTTATAAGTAGGTGTTTCTTGTAATTTCCCAATAAAAAAATTGAAAAAAATCTTTTTTAATTGATTATTTCATTCAATGTGTTATTTTAATTGACTAAGAACATGAATCCAAAATTCATGTAAGTGATTTAATGAATAATTTTTTGTGTTAATTGATAATTTTTTTCTCACATTTTTATGAAATTGGTTTTATTCTAAGTGTATGTTTACATAAATGTGATTGCTTGAGATAGATGGAAAAATAAGTTTCCCAAATTTAGAATCCTTGAATAATTAATTTTTTAATTCAAGATGTAATAAACCTAAATTTTTTCCAAAGATAAATATTTGGTGTCAGGATCACATGATTGTTTGTAATGATTGGAAGCTTTTTTGGGCAAAATGATCCCTTTTCTTTTGGGCATAGTCTTCAATTCTAAATATTATTGATTGTTTGATTCATTTTTTATGCTCCCGATATGGTCCTTACATTGTGATACAATCCTATGATAGATTGTCTTAGGATGGATGGTGAGATAAATATGGGGAGTCATATGGTTGTAGTTGTAGTTGATTCCTATAAAATAAAGATGAATTAGGATATTTATGAGGGTTTTAGGGATGTAATTAAGATTATTGAATAGGGTGAAGATGAGATTACCTATTTATGTGATAAATCAAGATTATTTCCTGATTTTGATGTGTTTAACAGTGGATGATCTGGTTTCTTATTTAAATACATTCATTGACCCACTTATTGAGGAAGATAAATGTGCTTGGTTGTAAATCACTTGATAGTATCATATGATGTTTCCCTAGAGTAACATAAAATATTAAAATATTAATGATGTTTGATAAATCCTTAACCAATGGGGATGGATATTTCAATATGGAAAATTTTAATTTTACCCATGATAAACAATAGTTTCAATTTTGGATTTTTATAAAGGGAATTGACATCACATTGTCAATTAGTAAAGCGTAACTCAGTTAATATTAATGGTTAATTAATGGATAATGAATGAATTAATTAAAATATATATTTTTAATGAAAATAATGATATTTAATTTAGCAATATATAATTTTTGTTTTATTTTAGGATATATATTTCAAAATAGTGGAAACTATTAGTTTGGCTGATCATAGAAGCATTTTCATATAAGACTAGGTTATTCCCATAGTTTCTCAAAATTACAACATATCATTTATGTTAAAGGATTTAATATGATTTCATACCCAAGTAAGTTATGGTGATTGTAACTGAGGGGACTCTATAATGGTTTCCCCCAGTATCCTGAGGGTAGGATAGATGGCGGACTACCCTGGTGGCCTCATTCTCGTATCATATTAGTATTATGTGCTTCTATGAATAAATGTTAGTTTTAACATATATGTGTGTAGAGGAATGTAATTTATTTATGTTATTTCACACCCGTGTATCTGTAGTTACAATGTCCAAATGATTAATGAATGTATGATTTTTGTAGGCAATGATGGATTGAGGTACCTTTCTTTATATATGGGTGTACTGGTAGGAGTAATAATATATGAGGTATGATACACATAATATAGGATTTGTTAGATCCCAGAAACTACTTGGTCACTATGTGTGGAGATGTGTAGGGTTGATGGGATGTTGTGATGCTTGAGGTTTATGTTGTGATACAAGTTTTAGGAGTCGACAAGGAAGATAATTGGATAGTTATGGCTCTGGATATGTAACTATATAGAATAGTAGAATACCATTGGGTATGTAGTAGTAGGGTACCCTTTACGTTTCATTACTATAATACATGATATACTGTATGTGATACTTGTTGAGTGATATCCAAGGTGAGTCTAGGAACATAGTATACCTATTTTGGGGATGTGTTAGTTTCACTGTTTTCAATGTGATTTAACATGCTTTCAATATATTTTTTATTGGAGGCTCTGGGAATATACTACTACACATACTAGTATTATCAATCCATATATATATAACCTATTTATCATGCTATCAGGGACAGTATTGGGAATATGATAGATATAAATAGATCATTATTTTTAAGGATATATTTGGGCTTCATGGATACTTCTGAGTTTGTCAACATGTTACTTTGAGTAATATACTCAATTATTTTTACACATTATGATATTACATATATGTACATGGTATTTATTTCATTTATATGAGATGTATTTTATTTTTATATATTCCATATCTCCTTTTTTATATGTTCTCATAGTTGTTAATACCTCCAATCTGAATGTTTATTATACGCTCAATGCTGGTCTCCAACATGAGGTCTACTGGCGGTAGGACATGAGTGGTCAACATCCACCTTCTCTCATTACAGGACCAAGAGGTTTATTTTTTCGGTGAATAGAGTCATGGAAAAACAACATTTATCTATAGTTTTACATGTTTTCATTGAGGTTAATCTCATTAATCATCCCATTTTAATCTTCTAAATTGATCATGTCCAACCATTGCCTTCACGTAGAAAAAAGTCCCATTTTACACTTATATGTGAGTTAATATATGTTTGGTCTATTAATGGTTTGATTATTTATAAAGAATTATTGTGGGATCATAAGTTGAAAATTTATTTCATGTTTGATTATATATCCATTTCCATATACTGAGTGAGCTACTACCATGATAAATTATAGAAGGGATTTCTTATAGAAATGTAAATACATTTGTTGGATAGATTTAATGTAGAAACATATATCATGATGATTGAATTGATGGACCTTAACGAAATCAAGAAAATGTGATTATGGATATAGATGAACTATAAAAAAATGGAAGCGATCTTATGTCTCTTGAACATTGTAATGTCCTGTAATTTCCATAATTATTTTTAAAATATAGGAAATTATTTTGAGTCCAAGCGCTGAGACAACATGCGATTCTGAGCCAGGAGTTCCCAAAATGATCTGTCGAAAAATGTGAAGCTTTAAATAGAATGTGTTAGAATTGTTTATGAAAAAGTGGAATAACTCTTATATGGGTGTCGATACAAGAAATATTAGTGCACCATTGCGTACGAAATGGAGACTTTACACTATGCGCGACATCACATTAGTCGGCACATCCCCCCAGCTAGAGAAACCAAAAATGGCATAACAATAAATAAAATTATAAAGAAATTATATTATTTTTAAAATTATTATAACTCAAGAACGGTGAATTAGAATAAAAATTTGAGACCACAGCTAAGCAAGTGAGGGTATGCTTTCCATAGAGACATCCTAACGTTGGCTGGCACGTGCCATTAGTGGATGTTAATTTTTGGTCGTAAATAAAATAATTAAATAACAATTATTTTATTCTCAAAACCTTATAAACAATAAACAGTAACATAGATTGAAAATCTGAGAGTACTATTGAACTCGTTAGGGTGTGTTACCATTTGGCGGAGCCTGACCTCGATCAGGGCAGGTCAAGGGTGAATGTTAATTTTATGAAAAAATTTTAAGGTATGTTCAGTAAATATGCGTGTGTGTTTTTCTAAATTTTTATCTGGTGATCAGATAGAAAATCTGAGGGCACTATTAAACACCGAACACAAGGATTAACATAGAAAAGACTTAACATTGGCTAGAAAGGGGTGAATAGAAATGTTATTTTTGGGGGTTTTTGAAAAATAATAAAATAACATCTAAAAAAGTTATATAATTTTCTATTCTTATCCATTGAGCGGCGGATGACGATGTTGTGATGCAGTGAAGAGACGATTGATGAGGCTTATTAATGTATCTTTAACTGATAGTGAAACAACTCTTTAATGACGCGTAAGAGTGATGTTGTTTCATAAATGAACCAGTATAATGGCGCGGTGTCGCAGTTTAATAGAAACATTGTGACATGTTTCCCTTTTATTTTGGTTGATGCATTGGTGGAATTATGGATTAAACTATGATGATTCTATGATGAACCACCAACGATCTTCTAAGGATGGAGCTAGAAGTGATGAATGACGTCAATTTCATGAAACCTTGATAATGTAATGATGTGGCAACAAACATAAGAAAGGTAGTGGTTGTTTTATTTTTATGTTTTTCCTTGTTCTGTACTAGAAACGACGAACATGGATCAACCCACGAATTGGTGGATTCGTGAATCGTCCATTTATGTGGAAGGGTAACATTAATTTTGGAGATTCTATATCAGGGATTAGTTTATCTTCTTTTATGATTGAACATATCCATAGATCCTCCCTGGTTTTAAAACTTCTAATGCGGAGGGAGCGGGCCGACAGAAACAAAGAGCTGGATTCCTTTGCATGTGTGCTCCTTGTGAAAAGATTGCAAAAAATGGTAGCAGGGTGCGATCGAGACCATAATTGTGATAGGAGTGACTTGAGAGGCCCATAGGCATAGACATATCAGAAATTAGACCACCAGTGAAATTATGGTGGCCCATGGAAAGTGCCGCAACCGCATCAACAGCGGCCGCATCAACTACGGCGCGGTGGCCAGCCCACACTGACCGCATGGAGGGGGCGGTTCCATCTGACACCATGGTAGAGGAGGTGGACAGCCCACGTTTTCCGCGCTGGAGGACGACATCAAGACCATGGGTACGCCATGATGGCTAGAGGTTGCAGCAGTTGTGATAGCTACAAGGGGACATGGTGCCAGGCGGGCGTCGCATGGAGGGTTGGCTCACGTATGGGCAACCTGGATGAGTTGGCCCCGTGGTTGCTCGACCACCGATGGATGTAGGCCCTGTTGAATACTAAAGGGAATTAGGGAGATGGATGCTATGACATGGCATGTCCCGGCCAGGTGGACCGTGCCATAGTGGGCGGGCTGAGCCCCCAGCCAGAGGTCGGGCTGGTCCCACACATAGTAGTCCAGATAATCACTGACTGGCCGGACCCACATCCTATTAGGTTGGAACTGCATCCTGTGGTCCATACCCATTATAGAAGCTCGCACTAGTGTCCTTGAGGCTGTTCCAGACACCATCAGGTTGTCGAGTGACCCGGTGGGCTAAACCCACAGCCAAACCGGTCCGGGTCCTATGAAGCCCTTGGGGCCTAGCCCACTTGCCAGGCTGGACCGGACCGACTCAGACCTGATCTGAGATAGGTCAAGTTGAGACAATTTAGACTAGGTTATGTGGGACCCCTGGACCAGGTTGTTCAGGTTAGACCGACCAAGTCAAACCAGGCCTTGAGGCAACCGACCCCTATTTACTAAAATGCTAGTTTCTTGAAAACTACACATCCGATGGACAAGTTGTTTGCGGAGTTGGGACCCTCTCAATGAGGTGGAGATTTTGGAATGATATATGGTGACTTTCTTGTATATTGAAATGAAAATAATGGAATGGGAGGTGGTTCACTCAGGCGCGGTACGTACGGAACCCTAAGAATGAGTGAGATCAGAATACTGATGACTTTCGACTCCGTGTGGCTCAACTATGGCCCAAAGGGAAGAACTTCTGTGAGACATTGAAATCCCATTGTGGGAAGCACTTCTATGTGACTTCTCTTTCCCAAAGTAATTGATGAGGAGGATTACCTCAGTTGGCCATGATTATTGGGAGGCACTTCTATATGACTTTTCTGGCCCACAATACGTGATGAGGAGGTGCACGTAAGTAGTCCAATGTGAGTGTGAAGCACTTTTGTGTGACTTGGCAGACTCACTATACTCGATAGAGGGGGAGTTTTCTAGAAATTGTGGTGTTCGATGATGTGACTCAGGATTCCATTTATCACTAGCCGAAGTGTATACCAAGTGTGAGCTATCTTGTGCTTTGTGCTTTACGTTGAGGATTGATTTGTGGTTTTTCCTTTTTAGTTTGGGGTACCTACTGTGTATTTTTTTACTCACCCCCACATAGTCTTTGCCCACACGTGTTATGTCTAGTGCAGACGATCAATATTTTGAGAGAGACTTTGGTGGACTAGGACCCCTAGGTTCTTTGGGGGACTTGACCAACGAATGCTATAATTGTGGACTTGGTGGCCTAGGACCAGGCGTGCCCCAGTAGGATCAATTGCACATGACATTATACTTTGGCTTACAGTAGCTAAACTACTCTCATGATCAGGTGTGGTTTTCTATGGATGTCCATCAAAGTTTCCTTTTTTTCAATTTTATGGTTTCAGTTATTTTATTGGGTTTCTATTCTTTCCCACTTATATTAGTTTTACTTTAACTCAACATTGTTTTATTGATACTTGTTCCATTTTCAGTGTGTGGGACTTGGGTGGGCATCTGTGTGAATAAAGGTAATCAAAAAACACATCCCACTAACAGGTTCATGCCTTAGGCACAAGTTTCCAGCCCATTCTCTTTTAGAGGTGAGCTTGGGGTAGTCATGACATGGGCCCTGGGGGATATGTCCGGAAAAATGGGGTTAGGGAAGATTTTATGGTGCCCCGGTTCAAGGAGAAGAAATTATTAAATTTCAATAATAATGTTATAATGGATAGTTTAATTTTTATATGAGGTCGATCAAATTCCCATAGATTCATATGGAAACTTTTCCATAAAATCCATCAAAATTTTAATGTCATTGATCTATTTAAATGGCCTATTATTTTATTCATTTGATTTAAATATTCTGCATCTGGTTGATGGGTGGTTCAACGGTTGATCCACACGATCAATCCTGATGTGTGGTCAATAAAAATGAGACATCTAGTTGATCAATATTACATTATATATTCAATACACATAGTTAGAAATTATATAAAGCTATTCCAAATTTATATATATGGTCGAATTAGATGGTAAAGTCACTACACACTATCAGTTTTATCATAGTCACTCTGTAAAACTAGTTTTCAGACTCATGATCGATCATGTACTTTGGGAATTTTCAAGTGAGTCTTCTGGGTGAAAATATGAATTTATATATTTTTTTATTATAAGGATTTAAGTACAATAATCTTATTGATTCAGTCATAATGGATTATACATCATCATTAAAAATGTGATCGACATTATACAATAGGAATATTGACTAGGGGTCCATTATATTAGAGGGAGGTCTACATGGGAATGATTCATTATTCCATGAATGTGGAGATTTATAGAGAATTAATGAAGTTTATTTTATTAATGAATTTAAATAATGTTACTCCTATTTTATTTTTTGATAAAAGTGAGAAAATAGAAAACCGTAAAATCTATTGATCTTTATGGTTATTTAGAGTGCATTATTTTAACATTTAATGAGAGTATAATAAAGATATAGTCATTTTTATATCTAAAGGGATGTTTTTGTGAAGGATTTAAATGTGCTTGAATATGGAATTAAAAATGGAAATAGCATTCAAAATTAAATGAGGAGATTAATGCTGGTGAGGACCATGGAGTTCTCGAATTCCAGAGGAAACCATATATTCACCTTAATTTATATGATTATAAATATATGTGGGAAAGAGAAGAATAAATGTGTGAAGATAGATAACCCTAGAATAAGAGTGTAATAGAATATTGAGTACCTGATATATTAATAACACAGAGGTAAGTATTCAGATCTTAGAGGTATAATTCCATAGTTTATTGGGATGGATATTCTTTTAATAAACTATATGATTATAATTATAATTTTTTTTCAATGGAATTTAATTTGATTTTATAATAATTCATAAACAATATGAACTAAATTAAGAAATATTTATTAATTCAAATAATGATTATAAAATAAATGAACATGAAACCATGTATTAGTCAAAATAGATTTTTACATCAATTAAAAATTTGTAAATTAATAGAATAAAATAAATAAAGAATAATAAAATAATCAATACTAGTAAATATTCTAGATTATCTTCACGTATTAGAATCATCAATATCCCAGGAAAAAATAAAATGATAAAGAACTTAATAAAAGGAGAAAGGAAACTGTAATACAAATTGAAAACAATTAAAGTAAGAAGATTGACTTCAAAAGGGAAAATGCAATGTATGATTCTAGTATGTTTATTTATTAGAACGAAATATAGAAATTTTTATGTATATTTATTGAAAAAATGGTTAATGGGGAAAGTATCATTAGATAAAATTGAATCCAATAGACATACCTATGTTTTTAATTTTTTTTAGTTAATTTATAATAATACAAATCACAATAAAATAAACATTGAATATCAAAATATTATAAAAAAATATAAATACATATATGTAATTATGTATTCCTTATGTATAAGTATAGATATTATTATAAAAATATGACATGATGTATTTATAAAAATAAAATTTATATTTAAATATAAATATATTAGTAAATTTTAACATTAAAATATAAATATTTATTTTAACGATATTTTACTAAAGCATATTTCATATATTAGTAATAGTTTTGAAATAACTAATCTATTAAGTGTTTTATATTTTGCACCGATAAAGTAAATTGTTTTTTTAAATATTAATATATATGAATTAATACATTTCAATAATTTAAATTATAAGAAAATATGATATAATATTAAAAATATATAATGTTTAAAAACAACATTTTTTCATTAAAAGAAATTTTTCATAATGCATTCTATTTTTGATTTATGATATAAAATATAAAATATTATTATTTAAATATTGAAAGTGAACATCATTTTTTTAAAATAAATTTTTTTTCTTACCTTAATTTTTTATGGTTTCAATATGTAATTGAATTTTAAGGTGAATAGTGAAAATAACATTTTTTACAAAATTGAATTTTATAATTATATAAGAAAGACATATAGGTTTATAAAGCCTTTATTTTTTTCAAAAAATTACTTAAGAAGTAATAAAATACTTATTTAAATTCCATTATTAATTTAGAAAACACATGTTATACAATTTAATAACATAATTAATATTTTCCAAAAAAACATGTTTTTGATATAATATTCTTATTAAATAATATTTTCATAATATTTTAATATTATATTTATTTAGATGAAAAAAATAATTTTTTATATTAAAAATATTAATATCCAAAAAATAAATACCTGTATAATTTTCTACTACACAAATTTTCTTCGCTTGAATATAATCATCTTCTAACAACATGATTTAACAGTTACATGCACCAATATTAAAGTTGATTATTTTATAAAATAAACATTTTAAATGATCTAATTGATTTATTATTTGGAATAAGTTGGTATGAAATATATAATAATTTTTATTTTTTAGGAACTAAAATTAATTTACTTGGGTAGAAATTTGTTACCAGAGAAAAGAAATCATAAGAGTGAAAATTATGTAACTCATAGACTAAAAAGATGTTTAATACATGGATGTAAATGGTTAGTTGATGGATGATAAACCTTTTGTCATCCCCCACAACATATGGATCAATATGAAATGTTTAACATCTTGTCCCTTAATATTATGTTGATATATTTACATAAATGTCATTCTAACCATTTATAATTGAGGCCTCTCACCCCTCATAGATCACTAAAAGGATTAGATTTCCTTTTTAGAATATGTCATTTTTTCATTCATGTAGAATTATATTAATTTTTTATGATCCTCTACTGGACATATAATGTCTTCATACCTCTATTTTAATGGATTCATCTATGAGAATGAGCATGTCCTCAACATGAATAACTTCTTATTTACTTCTGATCATTTCATTCTTAATTTCCCAAATATAATTTTATAATTGATATAGAATGATAGATGTATTTTTTTTGTACATAATGGTATTATGATATGGAAATAACATTTAACCACATTACATATTTTATATTAAGAAAAAAATAACTATCATTTGTGTGTTGTGCGAACTACCCTCTCTATGAATCAATGAATCACGTTTTCACCACTACCTCTCTTCCTTGATTATACGGCCAAAAATAGAAGAAGAAATTTGACATATATAATATAATTATGACTTATTTCAAAAAAATAATAGTTAAAAATCAATTAATAAAATTAATCATGAAATGAAATAGTTTCCGATGTATTATACTGATTACCACCTTCATGATGTAAAATATTTCGCTTTTCATGTATTTTCATTCTTATTTTTTGAAAACACTTCAAATTGGTTTCAACACCATAAATGTATCTAAAAAATTTCATCATTATTATATTAAAATTATATTATTACAAAAAAACCCATATTCATAATCACAGTCATCTATTAAGTACTATATTCTCATATCTGGGTTGGTCAAATATCTTATATGAAGAGTGATATAAAATAATATCGCTAATTACTATTAGAACTTAATTAAAAATAATATATTATATAATATGTTAATAAATATTTTTGTTTTCGTATCTAATGGAAAGTATAATTAATTGATATTTGAGTTTAAATTTTATTTTAAATTAACACTATAGCATACACAACACACAACCCTAAACGTAAAAGAACTATGAAATAATATTATTTGAATATAATTAATATAACATGGAACTTTGATTTGGGTATGTATAGGATTAACCGAATTATAAAATATATTTTTAAAATATTTCTATAATAAAACTAATTAATTTATTCAAAAAAATCACATTTATCTAAATTTTGTTAATATGAATATTATATGAATAAATTATTATGAGTATTTAAATATAATTTTCTCAAAAAATGGATTTTATTAAATTTTATCTGTGAATATTTTAAATAATTGCATTAAATTTTATAAATTGTTTTTTAAAAATGGAATTTTTTTAAATATTTTTTTCATAATATTCTTAAGAAGAATTATTAATACTTTTTATAAAAGGTTGAGTTTCGAGTGAATATTGGAAAAATAACGATTTTATTAAAACTGTCATTTCTTTTCCTTAAATAATTTTTTTTTAAATACCCATAATATTTTTAATTTGATATTATATTAATATAAGTATAAATTAATTACAAATATTATTATTAATTACATAAGAATCTATATTATACTAGAAATTTGTATAAGACTACTCTTATTCATAATTTAGTTTTTCAAAAATGTGTTTTTAATTAAATTTTATATATCTATATTTAACATTAAATATTTCACTGGGTAAAAATTTATATTGAAAATATATTACTTATTTTAAAAAATGTGGTACCAAATTTAGTAAATAGTTCTATTTTTTTATTATGAATAGTTAGAATTGTATTGTTTTATAACCATGTTAGAGGTAAAATGGGTAAAATAGTGTTAAAACATTGTGATATGAACTTTTAATATGCATGAAATGGATATTTATTTCACTATATGGGTATGTTTCATTAAAAAATTGTATATTATAAAATATGGAAATTTATTATAACTTTTCATTATTTGTAACATTTAAATTATTTCAGGAAAATGATAAATAAAAAATCTCACTCTGTTGATATTAATTTCTAATATTTGTATTCAAAGGGGAGGAATACATTATAAATGAATATAAAAAATTAAATTGAAAATATATAAGCTATTATTATAATGTAAATTTATATTTAATCCTTAGTGATTGTATAATAACTATAAACTATTTCTCTACACTAACATAGTGCTACTACAATGAGTTTCAACATCAGTATAAATGGTTTTAAAAATAATAAAATTAATATATTTTTGGTTGAATTGTGTATTAAATTAATTCAATAGGTACCCATTAAAAATAATTAGTTTTAAAAATTTTCATATTCTAATTCCATTTTTTTCTTGATGTAACTGAGGAAAAATTAAATTAATAGTCTACATAATGATATTAATTATATTTTATGATAAGTAATATTTTATTAAATTATTAAAAAATATAAAAATATAGAAATATAAAATGTGGAATGGGAAATGGTTTAAAATTTCATTGAATGATAATTTTTCAATACTTTCCTCTAAAGATTTTAATTTAAAATAATTCAAGTGTGAAAAATGTGTTACCATGTTTTTGGTTAAAACAGATTTGTTAAAAAGACGTGGATTTAAATTTCTCCAATTTTTTAAAATTTTATTGTATGATTATATAATTTCCTTTACAATTTTGGTTTTAATACATGTCCTATTTTTATAATTTTACTTCATAAATACATTAATTATTTATAAATACTTTATGTAATTCTAGCTCTATCATCTCATCACTTATAAAAGGATGCCTCATATCCTTCCCAATTCACAATGTCTTAGAATCATATAATAGAAAAAACCTACCCAAAAACATTCAAATCATCATTCCCATCATTCATGAGATTATAATATTACTATAATACCATCCCAAGAAGTCTTAATGAATTAGAAAAAGGTGGCTTCTCAAATAAGAGGTAATTTTACTGTTAATTTATTCTTCAACTTACTAATGATATATTGTATCTATACTAAAATAATGAATAAAGTTTAAAAATATATACTGATATTTCATTATTATTATGTATTAGAACTTTTTTCCTATTTTCAAACTTATGGAAAATTGAATCAATGCTCATGTGTACATATAAACTACTGTATCCATATAGTAATTTAATTTTATTAGCCAACACCACATTACGTGGATGGTTATAAAGGTAGAGTTAATTAATATATATAATATTTTTTATATAATTATGATTATTAAAATATATATTATCATCTACATTTTTACACTCAAATCTATTAGAAATTGATAATGAAATTTGAAAGTATTTTTAGACTGCCACATCCACAAAATGGTGTGATTCATTTCACATGTATGTTATTTAAGAAAGATTATAGATATGTATTTAATGTATACAAATTATAATTTTATCATTATTCATATCATAGAGATAATGAAAACATGTAAAAATGCATGGACCATAACTATTGAACTGAATCATGATTGGAAAATATAATAGTTAACTAATAAGATAAATATTTTCTCAACTGATTATTAATAAAAATGTTATTGAATTTTATAAGTGAATTATATGTGTTGTTATAACTATAAATATTGTTATTTTACATATTTATAATAATTATAAATTTATGAGGTCTACATTTATCAGTTAGTAAAATGAATTGTGGACTTGAGGTATGGGTAATTTCCCATTGTTTCCAATTTAGTGGGTTATGTTTTATATTATGCACCTAATTTCAATATTTTTTATATATTTTTAATTTTAATTTATTTACCATTTTACCCTATTTATTAGTGGTCTTAAATAAATTTTATTCATTTTTTATCCTTATTGGTGTTTGATTCAAATGTACCAAAATAATTATCGTAATTCTGTTTCAATCTCATTTTATTTTATTATTATTTATGTTCATTTTTATTTTACTGAAATTATAGGATCCTCATAATTTTAAACCTATAAATATTAATCAAATCTAGTTATGATGTATATCTTATATTTATTTTTTTATTTTTTCTCTTTTTAGATAAGGAACCAATAATTGAGTTACATGTATAGAACAATTGTTTAAAAAATAATATTTTAAAATTAATCATCAAACTTATTTTTACCATATAGAGGTTGTTTTAAATTTTCCAAATATGATCTTTTTACGATTCAATTTAAAATATTTTTTTACATTCTTTAAAATATGTTTAAATGAATATTTTTAACTTTTAGATTATGAGTTACTTTATACATTTATACATATAAAAAATATTATTTTTCAATCATATACATCATGACTACCCTTTCTCAACATTATAGTTTTTATAAATTATCAAAAATAATTTATATTATTCCATGATTATTTTTAACGAATATATTTCTTTTAGTATTTATGATTTTTTTTAAATTTTATCCAAATAAATAGGTATTATTTTCAAAATTAAATGAAAATAATTTTGAAATATTATTTATAAATACATTTTTTAAATGAAATGACATGGTTGTTATTTATAAAATACATTTATTTTATTTATAAAGAATTTTTTTAGTAGAAAACCATGATTTCTGATGAATCAATGGTATTCTATCATCCTTTACTGATAATGGATTATACCTTATTTTGGGATTCTTCACTTTCTTATGATCATGTTCACTATCACTCTAAATCAATAACTAGTTATTTTTTTTCTTTCATGCTTATATTTTCACCATTAAGGATGAATTAGATTTCATTTCTATTACATAAATTATTTTTCAACCATATATCATTGAAATATATAGGGGTATATTAAGGTTTAATTTTATTTAATTTCATGACTAAATACAACGTTTTCATGATTTAACACATATAATTGTTGATTTATGAATCATTTTTAGAAATATTTATTTGAACATTACATATATATGAGGAATTAATAAGAATTATATGGGGATGTTAGGGTTATGTTATATATATCACCACTATACATCGACTTCTCTAATGATAAAAAAATAGGTGGGGACATTAAATCATTTTTTCTTTACACTAATACATTTAATAAGATTGTTTTATCGATTGGGAGGACATGAATGCAAGATCTATGAAAACTTGTATGAGGACGTGTTGGAATGACCATTAAGGATTGATTTATCCATTTCTTTTAATATAAATTAAAATTTCATTATCGCTATGATTTCTATATTGATATTATAAATGGATGTACTTCATCTCATATTGTAGATTGAAATGTCAGATTTTTTTATTATCCACCAACCATATATATCATTTCTAATATATTAAGGATAGATTATTTTATGCACTTTCCTTTACTAATGAATTTGAGAATTTTTATTTTATTTTTTCCATTCCCCGTGATATAAATAATGAATCATTGATTGATCTTCAAGGGTACAATAATGTCTTTCTTGATGTGTTTTATTTAAAAAATTTAACATCATAATCTTATATATAAATATATATTTTCTCCCAAGACGTCTAAACTGATCTTTCATTCAATGTTTTATCCCTTATAACATATACTAATTTAATATGTTAGAACTAAATCTAGGATATTGGATTTGGATTGTTATAGTTGGTATTAGAGAAATTTTAGTATGAAATTTGGGAATTTGGTCTTAGACTAATGTAACTAACTAGACCATTGTGATAATCCCCAAGAGTTTTTGATAAACTTTTTGGGAATTATATTCCATTGATCAATATTGATTATATGTTTTTTATTCTAATTGAATGTACATTTTCAGGGTTGGAGCCTAGAAGACGGAAGGTAATCCAATCCCATGGACATTGTACATATTAAGATACTAGGAAATCTAACATAGTCGGTATTGGAGTTCAGAAGATCGTGGACATATTTATAAAACTGACTCCTAATATTATTGATATCCTTTCTCATATAGAGAAAATAAACATGATAAAATCTTAGGTGAAGGAACTTTTCATTATTTATAGATAATTTTCACAAGTTATGGTATGAAATAAGATCCTAAATAAATTTCCCTCCAATAATAGAATAGTGGTGATACATGAATATTTAGTTGGTAAAGACTAGAGAAGGAAAAATATTCAACATCCCTTGTATCACGAATATATGAAAATGAAATTGGTTAAAATCTTAAATTGAATGATAGTTTTTCATAATCAAGGGAAAATTGGAAAAATGATTATACTTTTAATGGCTTCAAACAATCTATTAATGTCTTATGATTTAAATTTTAGGAGGTTGATAATTATAATGAAAAATTTCAAAATCATTAAGGATAACCTGAATTTTTTTTTTTATTAATGATATATGAAATATACTCAAATTATTAAGAAGGGTATGGTAATAAAATTTGAATCATTCTAGACTCATTTAATGATAATGTTTTATATTTTATATTTAGTATGTAAAAATATTAATATCAAGAAGTTTACTTTCATGGAAATAATATATATATGGATAGAATGTATATTTATTTTTATAAGATACAAAGAAATCAATGAATATCCAAAATGGATAAATGTGGAATTTAAGTATTAAAAATTATGCTAATTATTGTAACTTTTTATAATATATGATTTCATTTTTGTTTTATTTATCAATGATATTTTTTACAAGGATTTAGAATGAGAACCAATTATGTGATATGATACATTGATACTTGGTGGTGTTTAGTTAATTGTATTATGGTTTATTTGGAAAAATTTATATACATGAATATACATATTACAATATATGACTATGTTAGTTATAAATATTGTTTAAGAATTAAAAATGAGATGAATATGTAAGAATATGTTATCAAACATTTCTATTTTTTGGTTTTAAAATTAATAAAAAATATCTTAGGAGTTTTAAATTTAAAATTGGTTATGATTAATATTTTTAATATTAATTATTATGATATTTATTTATATTAATTATTATTTAATATTATAGAAACCATTTTGGTCATCAGTAAAAGGAATTTCATTAAATTGTTTTATGGACCCCATCGTCAATTAAAAGTTGATTTTTCTGATTTGGGAGTGAAAATTAATCATAATTTTTATGGTTCACATCGAAATATGAAATGATTCTTATATATTCAGAAAAAATCTTGTTTGTAAATTAAACAATATTTTCTAGCCCAATAGTATGTGAATTTCCCAAAGATGAGATAATTTAAGGTAAAGATTTATTTACTTATATATAATGTAACCCTCATCTACCATGGTATGTTTTCAAAAAATATTTTTCGATTATGATTCTGATATAGGTATATTCATAATATTTTTATTTTTCATAACCTAGAAATTAATGTTCATTATAAAAATATACTATTTCATTACTATATAATTATATTTTAGGTTAATAATGAGGCCTTAAAATTTTATTTATTGAATTTATGTAACAATAGGATAGTATAAAATCTCACTATTTTACCTTTTTTATTTAAAATGGACACTGTAGAATACACTACACACAATCTAAATCTTTAACTAACCAAAAAATAATATGATTTAAATATAACTATAATAACATGGCCACATGGTTGATATGTATGAATATTATATATAAATTATTTCACTATTATAATTAATTAATAAAATAATGAAATTTATCATTCATGTAATTTTTTCCCATGAGAAATTATAATAATAAATTCATGAAAGGAAACCTCCCATAGTTACTTGGAAGTATTTTGTCCAGCCTCTTGACATGGGAGGTTTATTGCTCAAATATATCATGGTTTTCAATGACACAATGCTCATAAAGTTCACTTAGAATATTATTTACTCCAAAGATACATGTTTAGAGTCCCATTCCAACAATTTCATCAACAAAACTACATAATGGTCATTCTATTTATGTTCCTTTGTCTTTTTTCCAGCTGTCAAGAATGCATATCATGATAATATAAAATTCCCCAAATTTATTGTTTGTAACCAGTCAAATTTTATTTTATGGAGTAATTTGTGGCTATTAAGGATTGTCATCAGTTATGTTCTTATTACTAATCATGTTAAAACTGTTTCCATTTTTAAAATACATTATCATTATAAAATACATGGGATGTTTCATTGTAATTTAAGTGTGGAACTAATCACGTATTAACATACTGATTTAGATATTCTAATTTGGACACTGAATATGGATGGTTGTTTCAACACTAGGGAATGTTTTAGGTATTATTTTGTGGATTCTGTTACTTTTCCTCTACGGGTTATAAGAATTAATAAACCATTAATTTTAAAAAATAATTAACCTTTAATTTAAGGGATTTATAGGTAGAGAATGCCTCAACAGAGGATCAATCAATATGTAGGTATCAACCATTCCCCTAAATTTCACTTTTCTCTGAATGTTAAGAAATTAAACTTTCAATTTTTTTTATACTGGTTCACACATAAATTATTGGTGTTTGTGAAGAATATTTTTGGCTATTCGAGGTTTTTGGGAGTCAAGATTCTCTGTTAACATCCATTTGTAGCTCTATATATAGAGGGAATATACATTCAATCCTCTTAGCTACTATAGTGGTTGTGATCTCCAACTCAGAAAGGGAAAATAATGTGATGGAATTCAATGATCAGGTTCCCTCTTTTCATTCTAGCATTAATTAAATTCACATAGGAATACTACATTTATACAAAATAAAAATGAGATCAATGTGTAATGAATTTTTAGATGATTTTATGTTAAGGACCCTTGGTGTATGTGGCAAGGTCATGAAGCCATTTATAAAGAAATTTATCTAATTCATACCCATATCCAAGGGCAGTTAAAAGTTAATGTTTATGGGGAGGAATCATGTTATCATAGACTCTATAGTTATTGTGGCATCTTCTGTACTCATAGGGGGTTTGTTAAGTTTTTTTATCACTTCATATGGAATGGTTTTGTATTTGAAACGATATTGTGGTTAGTGATAAAAATGATAAGGTATGTTGTCCATTATTTTCAGGAAATAATATATCAAGAATATTCTCAAGTGAAGCATTTAAAATTCTTAATGATCTATCTTGGAATGTTCTATGGTGTATGTTTCCAGCCTGGATTGATTGACTTCATCGGGTGGATAATATTTGCCTTAATGTCTCAAATATCTATATTGAGGATAATTAGGTTGATGATTCTCTTTTCAAGAGATCAATTTTGGAGGTCAGATTGAGTTTGACCCTTGTGATCCTAAATTTATATTCAGGTCTGGTAGATGTGGATGTAAATGGGGTTTTACACAATCATCATTGTAAATCTTCCTTATATTGTCTGTCTTGATACATTATGTAACGTCCCGGACCGGGTGCCACTCAACGGGTGCCCCGAACCCGGTTCGCCACGTGACCTCAAGCACATTTCCCCAAACGCCAGAGACTGCCGACTAGCAGGGAGGGCCTAGGTCTGATAGTGGGGAAACTATGCCCTCATTTGTCAAAGTGTAGTGTAGCGGAATACAAAATAAACATGCAACGACAGCGGAAGCAGTAATCCATACACAACTGAAATAACTACAACAGTGGATATAACCAAAAATATAAAAATGATGATGCTATATGTTTCAAGTTCTATGAAAAATGCCAGAATATGTTATACATCAATACAGTACAACAAAATACAGAGTACAACAAAACAAGAAAAACAGCTGGTAGCGGCATCGCGAGCCTAGGCTCGGTCCCATACCCTTCTACTCCTCAGCAACAGTCAAGTACCTATATAGGGACTCTTGCCCCTATCTACACCTGTAGCAACATAATCTGTTTGGTCCGAAAAACATGACCCAAACAGGGTGTGAGAAATATGTCTCAGTAGGCACCCACCAAAGGCCCGTGCCCAACTGCGTGTAAGCATTCAACGACAGTGTGCAGTAGTAAAATGAAATAAAGTAAGCAGTACTCAAAGTAACTAATTACCAATTATATTTCCATTTTATTATCCATTTAGTTCATTTAATTTAAAATACCACCACAGTGAATATTCTAAATAAACAGCTAATGTCCTTAGACATGTAAACTTCTACCCTCAGGTAAAGAGTATCCAACACAAGAATCATCCCTCAAGTATAACAGAGTTTTCCCTCAGGCATAGGTAGTGTTGCCCTTAGGCACAAAATTAGCTGCCCACAGGCACAGAAGAAGTTGCCCTCAGGCTGAAAATATCAACAGCCCACAGGCTAAATAGTGAAGTGCCCACAAGCTAATCACAACAACGCCCTCAGGCCAAATACAACAACGCCCTCAGGCTAAACAGGTAACCGGGCCATGCCCAACAGGTAAAAAAGCAGTAACAAGAAATTCCTCTCATGGAAATTAAACAATTACTACTTTAAAGGCATACCCTCGGGTATCCTGGCCAAACGGCTAAATAGTGAAACACACCCCCGGGGTGGTTTCAGATCCATGCAATGATCCCAACCGGCCTTTTATTATCACAATTTAATAACCTATGAAATACTAGGCATTAAATATATCAACGAACTCAGCCACACGACACCCCAACATGGGTTCGTGGCACAAAAACGCACAAAATACACAGTGGTTGGAAAACTAAACACAAAGCCACCTACCTTATACGCCAACAAACATTATACCCGAACGCCGACTCCAGAAACGCCCAAGAACGACGTAGATCTGACGAAGAACAAAACCCATTCAAACATAAATAACTTCCCCTCGGGGAAGAATTGGTAAGAATGGTACCAGTAAAGAAGAGAGATTACCCATGCGGTTCCAACGAGATCGTCCGAAGCTGAATCAGATTCCAGACGAACACCCGACAGTTCTTCAAAGGTCTGACCGTCCTCCTTGGCTCGAAAATGGCTCAAACGCCTCCTCTGACAAATGAGGAGGCTACTGCCTATTTTAAACTATAAAATCAAAGTACACAATGTGTAATTCTAAGTACACGACATGTACTTATTTCATTTAATTGTTCATATGGTGGCAACACCATATTGTTCATCCGTTGACCTGAGTACACGGCATGTACTCCTGAGTACACGGCGTGTATTGTCGCCCATCTGGCGACGACTCCACTGCTTTACTATTCATGCCTGCTGACGAACTACACGGTGTGTAAGGTACTACTACACGGCGTGTAGTCGGTTCCTACACCCCTCATCACCGACAAGGCTAAACGCCCCGTGTACTCATCCCAACACAGCCAAAAGTACACGAAGTGTGGTTTCGAAATTTAGCATTTTTTTCCATTTTCCATATTTTCTCAAAAACACTTCAGGAGAAGGAAAAAAGAAGAAGCATGTACCTCAAAAATAAGAACTGGGTTCTTACAAACTTCCCCCCATATAGAAATTCATCCCCGAATTTCCCTTCCAAGGGTGGTGAAGATAAATCTCAGAACAGCTCTGGCCACTGAGCACGTACGTCGACGTCCCGCTCCCAGGTATCATCCTGCACTCAGCCATGCTGCCATAGCACCCGTACGAGAGGAACTGACCGGCCTCAGAGAACCTTTGTGCTCCTATCAATGATACGGATCAGATGCTCCACAAAGGACGCATCATGCTGAAGCTCAACCTCATTATGATGAAAGGTGTGAGATGGGTCTGAAAGGTAGCGACGCAACTGAGACATGTGGAAGATGTCGTGCATGGCTCGGTACCGCTGCGGTAACTACAACCGATAGGCAACCTGCCCAACTCTCTCCAGAATCTTGAATGGCCCCACATACCTCGGTGAAAGTTTACCCTGTCTCCCGATCCGCTTGTGTACTAGCCTCGGCGAAACACGTAGAAAAACTTGATCCCTGACCACAAACTCCAAAGGTCGTCTGCGGCGATCTTCAAAAGAATTCTGACGAGACTGTGCGGTAGCCATCCAATTTCGAATCAACTGGACCTGCTCAAATGCCTCATGCACGAGCTTTGGCCCCAGTAAAGCGGCCTCACCTGCCTCTAACCAGCACAAAGGTGATCGGAATGGCCTACAATATAAAGCCTCCTATGGTGCCATCTCAATAGTTTCCTGAAAACTATTGTTATAGGCAAACTCGAATAAGGGTATATGATTCTCCCAAGAGCCCCAAAGTCTAGGACGCATGCGCGCAACATGTCCTCTAGCACTTTTATCGTACGCTCTGACTGACCATCTATCTCAGGGTGGTATGTTGTGCTCAAAAGCACCTGTGTACCTAGTGCCTTCTGAAAACTATGCCAGAAACGAGATGTAAAGTGGTTGTCCCTATCTGAAACGATATAATGAGTGACCCCATGAAGACATATGATCTGTCGGATATACAGCCTTCTGATCTCGTCCACACTGAAGGTCTCCTTGATCGGAAAAAATTGAGCTACCTTCGTGAATCTGTCCACAACAACCCACACGGCGTCATTGCCATGATGTGACCCTGGCAAACCCGTCACGAAATCCATCGCGATATCATCCCATTTCCATTCTGGAATGGATAACTACTGTAACAGTCCAACTGGTCTTTGATGCTCTGCCTTCACCTGTAGATAGGTGGAACATATCGTAACAACCCCAGCTATCTCTCTCTTCATACCCGGCCACCAGTACTGATGCCTCAAGTCTCGGTACATCTTGGTAACCTCAGGATGAACTGCCCAAGATGAAGCATGGAACTCCCGCATCAGCTCCTCGCGTATATGGCCTGGAACCCATACTCGTCCATGGAAATGAAAAACCTCATAGTTTCCCATCGTCCAATCGGGAGGAGGGTCCTCGCTTTCCACCGACTCTTGTAGAACTAGGCCTTCTGAATCAGATAGCTACGTCATCCTCACTCTATCGAGGAGGGTAGAATTCACAGCTAACGAGGAAAGATAAGTCTGCCCCTGACTGTCATGCACCTACAGATGCATCTCAGAAAACAAACCCATAAGCTGCCACTCACTACTGGCCTCCTGCACTTCCTGTATCTGAGCCTTCCTTCTTAGTGCATCAGCTACTGCATTACCTTTACCAGGTGTATAGGAAAGCTCAAAATCTAAGGACTGTAGGTACTCGACCCACCTACTCTGCCTTAGATTCAGGTCACGCTGAGTAAAGATATACTTGAGGATTTTGTGGTCGGTGAAAACCAGAAAATGCTCCCCCAAAAAATAGTGTCTGCAACAGCACAACGCATGAACAACTGCAGCCAACTCAAGATCATACGTCGGGTAATTCCTCTCATGTGGCCTCAACTGCCGAGATCTGTATGCGAAAACTTGATCACCCTACATCAAAACGGCTCCCAGCCCAATCCCTAATGCATCACAGTAAACTGTATATCTCTTCCCCTACTCTGGGAGTATCAGGATTGGTGCTGATGTCAACCTTCCATTTAGGTCCTGAAAAGTTGCCTGACAAACTTCCAACCAAACGAACTTCACACCCTTCTTAGTCAGACCTGTCAACTGTGCTACTAAGCAGGAGAAGTCATGTATGAAGCATCTGTAGTAACCAAACATTCCTAAGAAACTCTGTATCTCAAACACGTTCTTAGGTTTCTCCCAGGAAACTACTGCTCTCACCTTCTCTAGGTCTACTGCAACTCCTGGCTCTGAGATAATGTGACCCAGGAAGTGAATCTGGTCCATCCAAAAATGGCACTTTGAGAGCATAGCATATAGCTGATGCTCTATCAGTGTACTCAATATGATCCCAAGATGGGTGGCATGGTCGTGTTGAGTGCGACAGTACACTAATATGTCATCCACGAATACTACCACAAATGAATCAAGATACGGATGAAACACACGATTCATCAGAGCCATGAAAACTACCGGCGCATTCATCAGTCCGAATGGAATAACCGTATACTCATATAGACCATACCTACTCCTGAAAGATGTGAGAGGTATATCATATGGTCTAACGCGCAGCTGATGATATCCGGATCTCAATTCAATCTTTGAGAACACTCGTGCTCCACAAAGCTGATCAAACAGATCATCTATCATCGGTAAAGGAAATCGGTTCTTAACCATCAATTGGTTTAGATTCCGATAATCCATGAAAATCCTAAGGGTAACATCCACCTTCTTCCCAAAAAGGACCGTAGAACCCCAAGGAGATGTACTGGTTCGGATAAAACCCTTCAACCGTAGCTCCTCTAACTACCTCTTGAGCTCCTGCAACTCAGGCGTGGCCATCCTATAAGGAGGAATGGACACTGGTGATGCTCCTGGCACAAGCTCGATAGAGAAATCCACCTCACGCACCGGAGGTAGACCTGAACAGTTGTCTGGGAAGACATCCCTGAAACGATCAAAAACCTGAGAGAAATCCATCTGACAAGTACCCTGGTCATCCATATATAAGCCCGCAATCTGGGATGTGACTCCACGTCGCCCATGATGCTCTGGTCCAGCTCGGCTCTCCTGAACATCCTAATTGCCCTTGTATAGAAGCTCTCTGTCCTCTGGTGATGTGAAATGCACCCTGCGACGAGAGCAGTCTACAAAGGCTTGGAAGGGAACCAACCAGTCCCTCCCGAGAATGACGTCATATCTCTTCATCTCCAAGACATAGAGGTCCCAAAGGAAGTGACACCCACCAAACTCAAAGGGGCACTCCTTGCACTGACGCACACCAGCCGTTCTAGTCCCCAACGGAGTGTCTAGAATCATGATATCATAAGAAGAAGAAACACAGAGCCCAAGGCTCTCCACAAATGGAACAGATATGAAACTATGTGTAGCACCCATATCAAAAAGTACTGAAGACAAGATAGAAGCTTCTAGAATAGTACCTCTGACTGTAGAAGGTCCGAGATCTTGCTCCTGCTGGGTCTGTTGCACTGCATATGTCTGCCCAGTGCTGCGGCCCTGAGACACAACCTGGCTACCCTGAGCTATCCCGCCCTGCTGCCTCTGCGATCCTGGTGTCTGGCTACCACGTCCACGACCACCATCTCTGCCTGCACTCCCGGACGTGTTCCAGTTCCCCTACTAGTAGGAAGCCACTGGTCCTGCTATCGCACGCGGAGTATGCACAGAACCCCTCTCACTAGACACTAGTGGAAACACCCTGCAAAAGAACTGTAGATGGCCCATCTTGCAGCAAGCTCGGCACTCCACTGGGTCTCGTGGACACTGCGGTCTCTTGTTCCCCTCCCTACCACACTGGTAGCAAATAACATTTCCACTTGAAGCATTATTCTGACTGGTATTGCTGCCCTGAGAGAAGTATATATGTCTCTTCCTCTTACCAGTTGAATTAATACCAGTAACTGGTGCTGAACCACCCTGGCCCACACCACAAGATTCACGCAGGTTCCTCTCTATAATCAATGTCTGGTTCACAATCGCGTGTACATTAGGTAACCTGAAAACATTCACCAGCGCTCTGGTGTCATACTGAATACCATCCTCAAAACATCTGTCTCTCAGCATGTCATCACCCACCATCATGGGTAGAAAGTGATGAAGCTCCGTAAAATGAGCAGAATAGTCCATCACTGACATAGCGCCCTGCTGCGGATTCATGAACTCTTGAGCTCTATCTACCCTCAGAATCTCGGGAAAGAAGAAGTCATAGAAGATTGCCTAAAAATCATCCCATGCCATGTACCTGTGATGCTCTGACTGGGTGGTAAAATCCCACCACCTCTTGACAGAATCACGCATCATGTAAGTCGCGAACTTGACCCTCCACCCTAGAGGCTTCTCAAGATGCTCGAAAATAGTCTCCATCGATCCTAACCAAGACTCCGCAGTATGTGGTCTTCCATCCCCTGAAAACGTAGGCGGATGATGCTGCTGGAAAATACGATTCAACTCAGCCATAGATGTAGCAGCCTGCGGTGATCCCTGAAAGGTCTGCATAAACCGCATAAAACCTTCACATAAATGTGCCTCCGTTCCTATGTCCGGTATAACAGCTAAGGCCACATCTGGCTCTGCTGGAGGATCCACTGGTATCCCATGGCCCAATATCTCCGGAGTATAATTTTCGCTGCTCTCCCGGCGAACAACTCGCAGTCGTCTAGGAGGCATGACACTACAAGGTCAAAATCATGCCTCATATTTAAAATTATTATGACCGAAAAGCGAAGGAACCACAAAGGAAAAAAGAGGAAGAAGGCATTCAAAATTGGCAAAACAAGACTACACAGCGTGTATACTGACTACACGGCGTGTACATGACTTCCCTTCCCCTGCCCGGGTCCTTCTGCATGGCTAAGCCACACAGCTGCCGTTGTACAAAAAACTACACGGTGTGTATAATATCAACACGGCGTGTACGATGTTATTTTTCCAACTGCCTGTGCCGTCTGTGACACGGCCGACTATTCGGCTTGACACTACATGGAGTGTTACTCCCGTATATGGCGTGTACAACACCCCGTTTCCCAGCCATACAGCTAACTACACACAGTCTGTCCTCATACAGGACTACACGGCATGTCCCACAGGTACACATCGTGTTTAAAGGGAGGTAACACCAGCCCGTGTTTTTAGTTACACGGCCGAGTCCCCAGGTCACACTACACGGCATGTGCATCATTGACACGGCGTGTTCTGTGAAGGAGTTCACTGACCCGCGTTGTTAGTTACACGGCCAGACTCTGGGTCAACACTACACGGCGTGCACAAACCTACACAGCGTGTTTTACCCGAGCCCTTCCCTACCCCGTGTCGCCGCCCACACGGTTTGTGAAAGGGGAAGAGACTACACGGCGTGTACTCCAGGTACACGGCGTGTACTCAAAAAGTTCCATTTTCTTTTCGAACAGAAGAACATACACAACGTGTATAAATTACTACACGGCGTGTATACTGGGTTTCCAGACAATATGCCTCAGAAACGTCCCCGAAACCCAGAAAATACTAAAAAACAACACCTAAGTGTCAAATTTCGACCCGTGGGGGCCTATACTCCCCACGAATCAATGTTTGACATATTATATGTGTTATAACCAACAAACAGTCAATGATCCGCCAAATTCCGGTCAATGGGGGCCCATACTCACCAAAAACCAAAGATTGGCATCCTTTCTATAAATAGGCTCAAACAAAAACACCATATCACAAGGCAGGTATTTATCAAGCAGCTATCACAACAACATGATTTTCTAGCACAACAACTATCACAACAACATGAAAATTCTAATGCACCTACATGACAAGGAAACTTTTCATGGCATGTGATACCTAGCATGTGCCTATATGATGCATGAGATGTCATACCCTCATCTCATCGAGTTTCAAATAAATCGAACCCACAGATAAAATATAAAAAACACAATTCAAGTGTGTCACTGAGTGGTGAAAACATATCAACCGTAAAATTGAAAAATCCAAAGAATGAAAAATACAAGGTAGACTGGCTTTTCCCTGTACACGTGTTAGATACGCCCGGGCACAACTTATTACCAACTACCGTTTCATCCTATCCCTGACTACGGCTCTAAATAGTAAGTCAAAGAAAAGAAACATCCTCTGATATTAATTTGTAACGTCCCGGACCGGGTGCCACTCAACGGGTTCCCTGAACCAGGTTTTCCACGTGACCTCAAGCGCATTTCCCCAAACTCCAGAGGCTGCCGACTAGCAGAGAGGGCCCAGGTCTGATAGTGGGGAAACTATGCCCTAATTTGTCAAAGTGTAGCGCAGTGGAATACAAAATAAACATGCAACGACAACGGAAGAAATAAACCATACACAACTGAAATAACTACAGTAGTGGATATAACTAACAGTATATAAATGATGATGCTAAATGTTTCATGTTCTATGAAAACATCCAGAACATGTTATACATCAATACAGTACAAAAAACTACAGAGTACATCAAAATAAAAAAAACAGCTGGCAGCGGCATCGTGAGCCTAGGCTCGGTCCCATGCCCTCCTACTCCTCAGCAACAGTCAAGTACCTATATAGGGACTCTTTCCCCTATTTACACCTGTAGCAACGTAATATGTTTGGGCTGAAAAGCATAACCCAAACAGGGTGTGAGAAATATGTCTCAGTAGGCACCCACCAAAGGCCCGTGCCCAACTGCGTGTAAGCATGCAACGACAGTGTGCAGTAGTAAAATGCAATAAAGTAAGCAATACTCAAAGTAACTAATTACAAATTATATTTCCATTTTATTATCCATTTAATTCATTTAATTTAAAATACCACCACAGTGAATATTCTAAATAAACAGCTAATGTCCTCAGACATGTAAAATCTTACCCTCAGGTAAAGAGTATCCAACACAAGAATCTACCCTCAGGCATAACAGAGATTGCCCTCAGGCATAGGTAGTGTCTCCCTCAGGCACAGAATTATCTTCCCACATGCACGGAAGAAGTTTCCCTCAAGCCGAAAATATCTATAGCCCATAGGCTAAATAGTGCAGTGCCCATAGGCTAATCACAACAACGCCCTCAGGCCAAATACAACAATGCCCTCAGGCTAAACAGGTAACCGGTCCATGCCCAACAGGTAAACAAGTAGTAACAAGCAATTCCTCTCAAGGTAATTCTACAATTACTACTTTAAAGGCATACCCTCGGGTGTCCTGGCCAAACGGCTAAATAGTGAAACACACCCCCTGGGTGGTTTCAGATCCAAGCAACGATCCCAACCTTTATTTTATTATCACAATTTTATCACCTATACAATTTTAGGCATTAAATATAGCAACGACCTCAGCCACACGACAGCCAAACAAGGGTTCGTGGCACAAAAACGAACAAAATACACAGCAGTTGGAAAACTAAACACAAAGCCACCTACCTTTTACGACAACGAATGTTATACCTGAATGCTGACTCTAGAAATGCCCAAGAATGATGGAGATGTGACAAAGAACAAAACTCATTCAAACATAAATAACTTCCCCTTAGTAAATAATTGGTAAGAACGGTACTAGGATAGGAGAGGGATTACCCGTTCGGTTCCAACGAGATCGTCCGAAGCTGAATTGGATTCCAGACGAACACCCGGCGGATCTTCAAAGTTCTGACCATCCTCTTTGGCTCCAAAATGGCTCAAACGCCTCCTCTACCAAATGAGGAGGCTACTGCCTGTTTTAAGCCGAAAAAACAAAGTACACAACATGTACTTATGAGTACACGGCGTGTACTTCTTTCATTTAACTGTTCATTTGGTGGCACTGCCACACTGCTCATCCGTTGACCTGAGTACACAACATGTACTCATGAGTACATGGCGTGTAATGTCGCCCACCGGGCGGTGACTCCACCGCTTTACTATTCAAGCATACTGACGGACTACACAGCGTGTAGGGTACTACTACACGACGTATAGTCGGTTCCTACACCCCTCGTCACCGACAAGGCTACATACCCCGTGTACTCATCCCAATACGGCCAAAAGTACATGGCGTGTGGACAAGGTAAACGACATGTAGTTTCGAAATTTAGCATTTTTTTCCATTTTCCATATTTTCTCAAAAACACTTAAGGAAAAGGAAAAAAGAAGAAGCCCGTACCTCAAAAATAAGAACCAGGTTTTTACACATTATTTTTCAAATAAAATTTTATAGGAGTTGGATAGCCTATATCCTGAACCATCTGATTAAAATTAATATTTTCAAATCATATAAATAATATTTGAATATATATATATATTTTTATATAATAATAACCTAATTGTCTTATAAGGAATTTTTGGATATTTCTTAAATGGTTTATTTTTGAGTGAAAAGTGAAAAAATATGTTTTTTTGTAAAACTATGATATCTTTTAATTGAATAAAGTATTTTTAAAGACCCATTAAATTTTATATTTTATTTTAAAGTAAAATAATTTACTTTTATTTAGAAGTAATTTTTATTATTATAAATTAATTAACATTATAAATTATTTATTTTATTTTCATTTTGTGTTAAAAGAAAATTTTTCTAAAAACAAATTTTCATTGGGTTTTATGATTTTTAATAAAAATTTATTTATACCACATTTAAAAATTAATCCTAATAAATGGATCCCATATTTGGAATCCTGGTGTTTATATTTGGTATATAGGCCCATTTTGTTCTTACTAATTATTAATATTAATGATAGTAAGGATTTGTCATCAGGATATGGGTAAATGGGTAAAAGGATGTTAAAACCATTTGATAAGGAATAAGCATATCAAAAAAAACATATATTTATTTTATTGTAAGGTATATTTTGTTCAATAATCATCATAGAAAAGAAAATATGATAATTTATATCATCTTTCCATTGAATATGATATTTATTTTATTTTATGAAAGAGATAAATAGAAAGTGTAACTCTCTTGATTTTAATATCTCTAATATGATTTTACTGCAATAAAAATAGATTATTAATTAATAAAAAATATTATTTAAAAAATAAGTATTATATTTTACAATTTTAATTAACTTTAGTTTTTAGTAAATGAATAATAACCATAAATGATAACACAATGTTGATAGATTACCTGTGCAAGATATTGATAATCAAGGTAAATGATCTTAGTAAAACTAAAATTAATATTATTTTGATAAATAAGGTTATTACAATAATTTCATAGTAACATATAAATTATAATTAGTTTTAAAAATTTTTACATTCCAATTCCATTGTCTTCATGACTTTTATGCAATCAAATTAAATAAATAGACTCAAATATGAATTTAATGATATTTTATGATAAAACAAATTTTATTAAATTATTTAAAAATAAAATATTATTTATAAAAGACATGTTCAAAGGATAATTATCTAACATATCATCGATAGACTATTTTTAGGAACATAATACCTTATAAATGCTTTTATAACCCTTAAATACTAAAAAATTAGTTATCACAATGAAGGATAAAAATTGTTCACAATAGTGATAAACTAAAAATTAGGTTTAAAATGAAAAAAACCTTGATAAATTTTCTTATATGAATACATTCAGACCTTATCCAATTTTACTTTTAATATATTGAAATTATAATTCATTTCACTTGTAAAATATATTAATTATATTTAAATACATTATGTAATTCAATGTGTCTTATGCTCACATATAAATGGTCACATGTTATCCTTATATATAAATATTGATTGATTATTCTAAAATAAAAAACCCATAACATTATACGTTTCTTTTTTCATCCCATATTAATTATCAACTTTTATAAGACCATCCTAATAAGAAACTTGGTGCAAGACAAAGGATGTCTCCCAAAGAAGAGGTAATCGTATTATCTGACTGTTTTGAAGTTTATTTCTTCTTCTACTTCATTGAAATATATTTATGTATTTTAAAATTATAAGAAAAATTATAAATATTTTAATATGTTATTATTATTATGTTACAATAATTTTCCACCTTCTTTCCATATTATAGAAAATTAAGCATCGCTCGTATGTATGTATGACCTACCATCCCAACATAGTTGTGTAATTAATTTATCAACACTATTTTACATAGAATTTAATATATGTGGAATAAGTATGTCTTATATTTATAACATAAATTATATAATAGAAATATAATTTATCTTTTTATTTCTTACTCTAAAATACATTAAAGGATGATACCATCGTTCTTGCGTACATGTGGACCACCACCACAATGAGATATCATTCATTTCCGATGTCCTTATTTAATAAATGATTATAAATTTATATTTAACGAACAAAAAGGATAATTATTTCATTATAAATATGTTTTATATGATGATATTATGTCCAATATTCAAGGAATAAATCTACGGTACTTGATTTTGTATAAAAAATAGAGTAGTTAACATTCGATATGATGATATTAACAATGAATTGTCAATAAAAGGGTCGTATAATGATTTAATAGATACATATAATGAATTATAAATATTATTAGGGTTTTTTATATATTTATAATTAATCCACATTTTTTATACAAGTTGTTTTGAATTGATATGAATCTAATTTAACTTGATGAAAGTGTAATTTCATCTCATTTTCTTTTTCAATAGGATACGTTTTACATTACGCACCTAATTTATTTTATATATTGTATAAAATTACCCATTTTTCCTTTATATAATTAATACATAATTATTCTATTTATTTTTTTATGAAAACTATTCCCTTTACGATGTGTTGACTCCAAAGTTTCCAAAGTAGTAAGGAATTTTAATTACAATCTATTTTTATTATTGTGATTGTATATATTATTATTCCCATTAAAAAATTATGTCATACTATAATTTTAAGCAACATATAATTTATTATCAATTGTTTATTTTTGGTATTACATGATTATTTTCCATTTCTTCTACTATTTGATCAAGAATAAAAAATTAAGTAATATTTGTGTGACTTTCGTTTAAAGACATATTTTTTATGTTACTCTTTCCAAATCATCTTCATCCTTATTTTTAATATTTAAATGATTCATGAATGTTCTTATTTATTTGTAAATACGTTACAAAGACAATAAACAACTATTTTTGACATTCTTTAGAAATTATTAAAAATAAATCATCACAAAATTTTTCATTTGGATTATTCTATACTTTTTATAAAAGTATAATAACAATATTTTTAAATGTATTTTTCTTGACAATCAGTTATAATCGTTATAAACATTATATGATATCATGAATGCTTTATAGGTTTCATTTTTTTGAAACATAATATATTTTTTCAATATTTGGGAATTTTTAATTAAACTAATATCAAAATTATTGGGTATTTTTTTAAATGAATGAAAATATTTTAGAAATTCGAATTCAAACTCGGTTCTGAGATAAATTTAAAAGGATTTTATTTTAAATTCAATACATTTATTTTATTTTCTTATGGAGTGCTTTTAGTAGGAAAATTCATTTTCGAGGAACTTATGGTCCTTCACCCTTAATTATAGACAATGGATTAAACCTTGTTTTAATATCATACACTTTATTCAGTTCATGTTCTCTTACACACTTCATTATTTACTAGAAATCATTCTTCTTCTTCATATCCATATTTTCAAAATCAGGGATGAATTAAATATTCATTGTATTTATTTATTGATTATTCAACTTTATAACATTTATCTGTTTGTATCATTGCAATAATGAATGATATTTCATGGACTAGGATGATATTCTATATTATTGATTCAATATAGATTATTTTTTATTTATAAGGAATTTTGAGAATGAATTATATTGATCATTTATTATTTATGACTAATTGATTGGATGTGAAAGTGATATATGGGACCTAATTATAGATATCCTCTTGATGAATCAAGTGGTCTCATGAGAAAAAACTAAGTTCCCATATTATATGGGTAATTGTCTTATATCTATACATTTATTAATAAGAATTTCTTGGATGAGAGGACATGAAAACAATATTCATGAAAACTTATTTTAGCCCTTGATAATACATTATTAAATTTTTTCATTTATAAAATTAATTTTTTTACTTTTTTATTAATTATATTTATTATTTAAAAGTTCATATTTTTAATGGATTTACATTAAAATCTTTTTTTTGATTGAAATGGGATGGTTTTTGATTTTCCCCACTGCCATATTGACTTTTACTTATCTAATAATGATATATGATTTTGAATACTTTCTCTTCATTATTACTTTAAACCACCCTTTATTATGATTTAATTTTACCAAAATGAAAATATGGAATCTTTGATTGATAATAGAATATGTAATAATGATTTTCATGCTATGTTTTATTTTTTTTTATTTAATTTTTTTATATATCTAGTAACCTAAGACTCTATAACTGATTGATCCTTCATGGTAAAATTATTTTTATCTTGTTCTAATTTAATATGTTTCAATAAGTATTGGGTTACTATATTTTGAGTTTTATTAACATTATTATTAAACTCAGTTAATACTATATATAAATCCATTAATTAAAAATCAAATAAACCAGCTCATTGACGATTTCAGATTTATGGATCATGACAAGTACTCCAATATAATAAAATTAAAAAAGTATAAAATATTACATAACATCCATTATTGTACCTTTTATGATCTAAAAATGATGAATATTGAGAGAATAATTAATTAAAAGACACAAATTTGAAATAGTTGAGTGGCCCATTTCCATTATCATCTTGGATTGGTTTTGATAATTACTTAATCACATTATTTATTTTCAAAAAAAATTAATGGATTCAGATTTATTATTCCACATTATTTATTTTATATCAAAATAAATATTGATCATCTTCTTATGGATTTTGTTATGTTAGAAAAGAAATAATATTTTCTAAATTTCATCTATTTATATCAAAATACATTAAAGTTGTTTTCATGGTGAACAAAATATCTAAATATGTTATAAGTATTTCAGGGACAGTTGTTTTCAAATTAATTATACCTATTTATTTTGATTATATGTCAATATAAATTAAAATGATTCACGTGAATGTTGTTCCATGGGTCGGTAAGGTATTTATCTAAAATACATTAGTTTATGAGTATGTCTAAAAATGATGTTTTGTTACTCTAAAAATTCATTCAACTTTCTTAAAAAAATAAACAACTCTATAGTGAAATTATTTGAAAATTTTCCATTTTTAAATCACATCAAATTATAAAAAAATTAGAATCACATGAAACCTAGTGAGATGGAAAACCATGAATATTTTATTCATTTTGAAAGATTTCATAAAATTCTGAGAAGTTCATTTTGATAGTAAATTAGTTATCTATTATTCTACAATGGTATTTCTGAGCTGAAGATTTTCTAGAGTTTTGAAGATTATAATTTATGACGATATCTAGAGTTGTGGATGTCATATTGAATCGTTGTTTTTAAATTTAAAGCTATTGGGATTTCCTAAAAATAAATAATAAAGGATTATGGAGTAATTTGATCTTAAGTTAAAATAAAAATAATATAATTTTAAAGTGGTTAGCTATCGATATTTCATCATTTCATATTTTCTAATGTTGGTTACATTTACCCTATGTTGGAATCAAATAAATCACACATTTGAGAAAAAATATTCTACATTAACCATATGTTCTATGAAATGATCCATATGTTACGTAAGATATGAACCCTAAATTTTTTTCACAATCGAAGTTGAAACAAACATTGTTACTTCAAGAAAAGTGGAGTTTAATCCCTTTGTATATTCTTGTTGTGATTGTGTAACTAAACCTGGAGCACATCAAACGAATTCATGTCTCATCATTATATGCTGAAATATTATGTTTCTCACCTCATTGGAAATATTATTGATATTAAATATTTGGATATTCTGGAAACAATAAACATAAATAATGCTGACAGTCACCGAATGTGATATCACCATCTACAAGATGTAAATTATGGCTTCATGAAGGATTATAGAGTTGTAAACAAACACATGCAAGGAGGATCTAACGATGGTTGATTTATTCAAATTAAATTCAAATAAATAGACTATTTAGGGAGATTATATATAATGATATTTTTTTCAGGAATTATATAAAATTATAAATTTTTTAAAATATTAAAATATCCATTATTGTGGATATTTTCAAAGCAAGTCATGATACTATATTTTACTTGTATCTTAGCATTTAAAGAAACATCATTTTTACTTAAAATTATTTCATTAGTTTATCATTTGGAAAATAACTAATAATATATATAGATTATGGTTAAAGATATTGTAAAGAATTTGGGACTATATTTCAAGAGAAAAAATGATTGACTATTCTAACAAAATTTTTTCCAGTGACATTGGAGGTTTTAAGGATAAATGAATTCAAATATAAGTATTATATATTAGATGGTTATATATATATTTAGGAATATTTTTCAATATGATTAATGTGTTTTAAATGGATTTAAATATCAGTTTTAAATTTTTCAACTCTGATATTATTTTGGATATGTCATTGGATGATTTATTCAAAATATTTTAAATGATTTTATTAAATATTTTTTCTAAAAAATGAATTCAATGGTGGTATGTTTTTTATGAAGATATTTATGAAATATCATTACTCAATTTAATATGAATATAAAATTTAAGAGTAGTTATGAAACTATTTTGATATATTATTCTATATATATCTCCCCTCTAGAAGGTTAACAAATATACATTAAAGTGTGGACACCTGAAAATGAATACAAAAAAAGTGCTACATAATTATTTTATGACATTTTGAAGAGATAATTGAAATAATATGAATACACATTACTCTCTCACTAGAACTACCTATTAATTGTGTAAGAATATTTTTGTTTTGTATAATGTAACTGATAAATTTATATAAGATTTAATTGATGTTTATTTTTTGGGAACTCTAATTTCAAAACTAGATCTGGTATTAATGAAGTTCATTGATATGTAAAAATATGATATGCAAGATGAAAATGAAAATAATTATTCAATCAAGAAGGAAAATGAGGCACTTAATGTTTTGATTGTTGAATTTTCAAATTTTATTCATTTAGTTTCATGTAATGAATCTACATTAAAATAATATGCTTATCTTGAAAAATATAATTGAAATATATGTCTTACGGGTCATGCTAATGAGGTGATATATTCCTTCTCTCCATGTTCTAATTCAATAATTTTTCATTTTATGATCTTAATGATATCTTTTTCTTCATTAACAATTTGATTTCTTAAAGAAATAGAATATAATTCTTATAAAACCATATGATGTTATTTCAATTGATAAACGTTGTTAGTAAAAAAAATAAAAAATTTATAATCTAATTCATCCAAATTTCTTGTGATCTACATGAAACTAAATTAAAATAATTATTTGATGAAGTTGATATATTTAAATAAGACTCTGGTATACTTATTATGGGAGAAAAATATTTGATATGAACTCTTGGTAAAAACAAAATTCACAAAAGAAAACATTGTTTTTGTAGTATTAGAGAAAATAAAAAATTATATAGTAAATTTTTTTATAGTTCTAAATGAAATGGAATATCCACTGTTTGAATTTTTTATTTTGGTATTAATGGAGATAATGTAAATCAATATTATTTGAGAAAACCAAAATTAATTTTTATCAATCATTTTCATTATTCAAAATCAACTTTTGAATCTAATTATGAAATTGTTGATCAAAATAAACATATTTGGTTACCTAAGTCTTTAATTTCTATCACACATAGAACAAAAATTTTATTGATACCAAAACGAACATGTATTTGATATTTTCTAGGTTTTAACCACTAGAATTTATCATTATATCATCATGTGGTTTCTAGAAAAATACATTGATATTTATTTTAATTATTTTAAAATGGATTCATATCAAATATGTTTTTAGTTATTTGAAATTTTTAATAGAGCTCGAATTATAAAAATAATTGAGGTATTTAGAACTATTAAAATACATTAATTAATTTATCTTTTATTTTAACATTTTATTTAAATGACCTAACTATTTTATATATGCGAGGGAAAATATTTTATTGTTTATTGTTTATTCTATTAAATTTTATTATTATTATGCTTAAACTATTAAATCGTTTTATCATTATATTTTCTTATGAATTAATCCATTGAATAATTTTATTAAAAAATAAATATTAATCATACTCTTATGATTATATATAAATAATTTCCTTCATTATACACATGTTTTTTAATGTATTACTATTTAAATTATTTTCATGTTCTAACTTAATCTGTAACTGTATGTGATAGATTATTATATTAATAGATATATATATATTTTCCAATTATGATGTGAAAAAATTTAATTTAAATTTATTTAAAATATTCAATATAAAAGTCATTAAAAATATTTTATTTATTTCCTAGAACATCTATTATTATTATGTTATGTCTCTGGGGGAGTTATTTGAAATATTGTTCATTTTTTATATATTTTATGATTATGGAATTAATTAAATTGTTTAATATATAATTCTAATTCATTAAAAACCCTAATTATTAATTGAATAATATTTTATATCTTTTCATGTATCCTTGATTATATCTATTTATCTATTTAAAAAAATCACATGTTAATGGGGATTTTATATCTCTCTATGAATTGAAAATTTATTTCCCATACAATTAACATAAAATAATTATTTGAATATTCAAAAATGGGGGAGACAATATTTTTTTTCAAATTTTATTTATTTTTAACACTACTACATTAATTAAAATTCAATATTGTTTTTAAAAAGGAATAAGTATATTATTTCAATGAATAATATCAAGAACTCATTTTTTAATGCATAAAAAAGGGGAGAAAAGGTATGTAGAGAATTATGGTATTATAACTATCAAAAAAGAGGTTAATGTTTGGTGGATCATTTAAGTTCTTATCAATGTTTTGTGTTTATAATTACTTCAAACCATCCATTGTTTGATAATAATTTGTTTTAAAGTAGTTACAGATTTAGTATATCACTATATTTATTTAAAATATAAAGAAATATGGATGAGATTCATATGGCGAATTCTCCATTGGAAAGAAAACATATTATCTACATGTAAATTTATTATATATAATGTTAATTTTTTTGTTTAAATAGTGAATAAAATATGTAATGATGTCATAATAAATTCAATGAATTTACAATTTTCTTTTTAATGATACCTCTCAATTTTGATTATATCCCAAATATTTTTAATCAAATTGAAGTTAATATTACATATTTGGTAAGAAAAGTGACATATATAAATATTATTACATTATAGTCTTATCTAAAAATGATCTTACGACATTCTAAAAAATAAATTAATTTTATGCAACATTTTACAAAATCTATAGTGAAAATATTTTAAAAGCTAGTGTTTTTGATTTATTATAATTGCTAAAATTTTTTAGAATCAATCTCAACCTAGGGAGACAGAAATATAATAGAATTATATTTATTTTATTATATTATAAATAAGGTTGAAATTTTCATTTTTATAGTGAATAAATTATTTTATGTTTTCATATTATTATTTCAAATGTGTAGTTTTTCAAGAGTTTAATTTATTTTATTTTTAGAAGATATTTGGATCTTTGTAGGTACGATTTATGCCCTTATTGATCCATTAGAAATCTCTTTATATTTATTAAAATACATATTATATGAAGAATTATAAATCTAATGTGTAGAGCATCTAAAAAATCAGTGAATTCTATAGTGGTAATATTCCTAGATTTCATCCCTATGTAGATTCAAAAGTTAGGTTTATCTACCCTATGTTGGAATGAAATGAACCATAAATTCAGATGAAAAATATGGTATAACCACTACACATTCCGTGAAATAATCCATACACAACATTATATAGGAACACTTCATCTTTTTATGTCGTATAAGATAATCTAAACACCACTGCTACTGTGAATGTGGTATTTAAACCCACAATATGTTCTTGTTGTGACTATGGAACTCTACCTAAAACACATCAAAAAAATTAATGTGCGACTAATATATATTGAAATGTACAACTTCTCTCCATTTGATTATTTTTATTGATTTGATATATTTATATATAATAGATACCTCCATACGAATTATATTTAGCCTTTATGCATGTTATATCACCATGAAAAAGCTAGAAAATAATTTTCGACAAAGGATTGTAGAGATGTATAGGAACATGATCTAGGAGGAACTCAATATGGTTAGTGAATTCACATGAAATATAAACCACTAAATTAATTTTGTAGATCATATATACTGGTAAATGTTTCTTGGAGGTACCATAACTAAAAAAATTATTTGTTATGGGCTATTTGTGATGGGGTACCATTACAAATAGACTGTAACGGAAAAAGCATCACTATAGATAGTTTTGGAAATGGTATGTCACAAAAAATATATTTTGTGATGATAGAATGGACCATTGTAATTTTTTATTCTGGAATATTTACTCATGTATTTTTCAATGAGCTCTTATCACATCACAAATGACTTTAAAAAATAAAAATATCAATATTAATATTAACAAATTTATAAAACCATGAAATTTTTAAAAATTTATGAAATAAAAGATTAAGCATATGAAATAATAAACATATTATAAAACAATTTTCATTCAAAATGTAATATAATAATTATATATATAATTTATTAATAAACTTATAGAAGGAGGGTAATCTGGAGGGGTGGGGGTCATCTTGAAGTGGAGGGGGAAAAAACTCCATCGTTACACTCTAAATTTACCATCACATGTATTCCATTATCTGATCATGTTGCTGATATTATAATCTTTATATCTCCCCTAATACTAGTACTAACGATGGAGCTCTTCCTACTCCATAAACAAGGTCTCTATAACCTCACTCTTATCTAACATCTTCTCTGTATACCATGCAGCCATTGAGGAACACGCTCCATGACATTCCCTTTCATTTGACACCTTCCATGTAGCAGGACCATAAAAATTTTAAGGCATCAATCTAGAATTGATAAATATCCCCCAATCCTTCTCGAAAGAATATTGATTCATCTGTATCCATGCCACATCATCAAATCATTCCACACAAATGGCGTGAATCTCAGTCTCATCCTAACTCTCATCATATGCCAAGGAATTCATTACCTCATATGACTCCATCTTCAATTTGAAATCAAAATAGTAAAAATATTATTTTCAGTTAATATTAAAAATAAAAAAAAATATACTGACCATATTCTATTGTTGGTGACCACATGTAATATCTCTACTGAGAGGATCAATTTACACCCTCTTATAAATGTTGATCTTTATAATATTGGTATGTTCAACAACCGGTATAAGTATAAAATAAACTTTTTAAATTAAATGTTATATAAATTATTAAAAATTTAGTTACCTTATGTAATCAATAAGTTTTTAATGTCGGACTACGATCTAAATGTGTCACCTTTAATCTCCCCCAATTCTACCGACCTAATAATTCTCTCCTCTAAAATCTATCTCTCTTCTAGTGTAAACAAAATCCATACCAATTCAAAGATGGGACATAATCTAGTCTACGGGCATAAAATGAATGATAAAAAACCATAAATCCCCCGTTATTCATGGTTATCCTCCCCATATTGTGAAAAAACTGATGACAATGCTCATACATACAATCCTCTTGGACCTCCAAGATAGAAGATTTCATGATATCATCGATTTTATACAATAAACCATTAAAATAATTAGTAATAGAAAGTTAATTATTTAATAAATTCCAAAATAACTATTATTTATTTATGTACTATTTAATGTCAATATCAGTGTTGTTGAATGAAAATGGTAATTTGATCCCTCATCACCCAAGCTCTAGAAAAATAGTTCAACAAAATAGTACTCCCTTATCCGATAACTATACAAGAAAAGATGTAAAAAATAAAAAATAATCAAAATATTATTAAAAAAATAAATTTATGGAACTTAATGAAAACTAACTTAAATAAACAACTAGAAATACATTTTCACGTCAAAATATAACTCATGATATAGATGTCACTCGAGAATAGGGTCACTAATAGTCAATATCACAGGAGTAGGACCCCTCCGAGTCGATAATGGACCTCTAACAACCTGAGATTTAAATTACAATGCATCAGGATCATCACCTGGAAGTATATCATCCTCAAGAGAACTGAACATATCATCATTTTCATCACCAAACATCTAAAAGATGAAAATAATGTTGTTAAAAGTAATTTTAATAGAGTATTATACATATATATATTATGACTATAATCAGTATATAATTTAGTCATTATTTATCTTCATCCTCATCTTCACATAAGAAATTATCAATATCTTCATATTCTTCCTCAGTATCATTAATTTCTATAGGATCATTTTTATCATTTCTTATTATTTCATATTCATTTGTTACCACACCGATATCAACATTGCCATTGAGCCAGAATTTTAGAGTGACAACGTCGATTTTCATGTATCTTCATGAAAGAGGTGTATTTATTAAAATATCATGAAAATTTAAATTACAAGATCTTTAGAAGAACAACACATACTTTTTATAAATTTGTTTTCTAAAGATATCATTATTATAATGCTTTATCAATAAATTATCTTTATTAATGAAGAAAAATAATTTGCATGATATATTTTGTGTTCATGATGAGATAATAAATTTTTTAATTTACTGTAAGATGTATTTATATTTAATATCCATGATTCTACGGTGTAGATGAAACAAAATCCTCTATCAGTATTAAACAAATGACATTTAAACAAATGTTACATAATTATCTACCAGGTAAAATACATCATTTAGTTCATCCAGAAAGCCATAAAATTCAACTTTACATTTTCTATGATTAGATGCTGTCAAGAAAACACCACTATTATTTATTTTTTGGATTTACTATATGCACATGTATGATGTGGAAAACAACCCACAACATTTTCATTTTAATATCTAACCATTTTTAGTGGGTTTCTCAATATACCAATTGATTATAAATTTTATTAGAATATTTTGATTTTGGAAAAATTAAAAAACAATTAATAAATGAAAAATAATAAATTGATTTAATATATAAAAAAATAAAAATTTACTTTAACAATTTTTGAAATCATTAAAAAAATTATGATGTGAATGTTCTTCAAGACTAGCTACTAGATGTTTTGGAAACTATTTCATGATATAAACTTCATATAATCTATAAATAAAATAATATTTATTTATTATTTTAAAAAAATTAATGAATATATAGTAGAATAACTCTATATAAAAATCATGTAATTTCCTTAGAGTTTGGAATAATATATATACGAGATCTACGATGTTCATCATCTGAAAGTCATCATTCAGGAACTCCACCAAATCCATGTTCAGACTAATTGGAAATTGATCATTGAGTGTTCATTTTATCCTTAATATTTCCCTCACTATATCCCATTCATTTACTTTTTTATGGATATTAAATTTTGAAATAATGGGAGTATAAAAAATAAATATCCTCTTTCAAATAATCTTCCACAATTGACCCATATAATAATGGTTTGCTATGTGATTTTTTCTTTTATTTATACATACATATCTCATATGGATTTATCCATCATAACTATAATTTCCCACTATATATTGTTTCATGTAGAAAATATAATATTAATTATACAATTCAATCAAAGGAATATTGTGATTTGTTTTTCAATTTACTTAAAATTTAAAAAATTACTTCATTCTATTATGTGTATCATGGTATTTTTTTTCACAAAAATATCTCAAAAAAATATTATATTTCTATTAGCCCATCCAAAATTAAAGAATTCAAAAAACCCATAAATCTAATCCATAGAATTATTTACAATATAACATGACAATCATTAATTTTTTAATATAGTAATACGATTTATTCTTACACATCTATCCAAATTAGAAACATAACGATCTGATAGATTCAAATATATAATCCACATTCAAAATATAAATTGTATTTCTTATGAATTTGTATAAGCTACTCTTGGATTCATTAATCTCTATAATCTATCATTTTCAAACAAATCCTCTTCTGATCACGTACAGATCTAGGGAAGATCTAATTATGCCATTATATTATATTTAGTCTTACTAGGTGTTTTCAAAATTGTATAAAATATATTATCAAAATATTTTTACTCAATATTCATGACATCCAACATGTAATAGACCAACAAATCAGACCAATATGGGAGATCCCAAAAAATATATTGTTTAATAAAAATATGATCTTTCCCAAATCAATCATGTTTTGTTTTTTTATTGTTATTTTAATGGTAATGGGAGGTAATGAAGTGAATTTATATTTTAAATCAATACCTGATTTCATTGTTAGATTTCTATCTATTTTAATTGTACATTTTTTAAAATGATTTCTCTTCCTTCCCAAAGGAAAATAAATAGAATAAAATCTATGATAATGGTTGAAAAAATAAGGTTTTCTTCGATTGAAAATAATGAATTATTTTATTTTACTCATACAGTATAGGTATTATTTTGGACCATGTTTACTCTACCAAGATAACATTCCATATGTGGGGAGGTCACTATTTTTCAACATTAATGATTCTTTTATTAGGAAATTGTGTTTCCCAAAAACATATTATGTACTTGAACCATTATACCACAATAACTTTATCTCAACAATCAATGTATTTAAATAAACATCGATATAGATTGTTTTAATTCATAGAATTAATAATTTTGTAAAAATATATGATTTAGTCATAGATATCAAAGAAGGTAAGTTGTACAGAGATATAAATATGGTCCCAAAAACATATTGACTACTGTACAAACCAAATATATAGAAACTATTATTAGAAAGACCCAATCTAATATTACAAGATTCTAAAGAAAAAGAAGGATGTAAATGGTGATATTTTTTCCATGAATCCCCACCACAATAAATATTTGTGATTTTAATGGATTAAATAATGTATTTTTTCCCTCAAATAAATAACCTTTTATTTTGAGACATAAATACATATATAAATTAGAGCGTAATCCAAAAAAAAACCTAAATATTTAGCAACAAAAAATCAAAAAATTCATTGTTAAGACTTCTAGTACCAAGATTCTACACATATTTAAAAACTAAAAAAACTCATTTTAAACATATTATAAGATGCATTCAATTTTAGAATCATGAATCTTCTGATAACCAATACCCATATTATAGACCCCCTATTGGCCTCAAAAAATTTGGTATTCATCACACTACATTAAGGTAATTATGATTTAAACAAAGAGAATATATGATAAAAATAACTATTTTACATTATATTGTTTGATTTAAGGCCATTAATTTTGTAAGAGCTTCAAATTTTCTTATATTTCAACAACGATGTAAGGAATATTCATTTAATTCATAATCACATAAAATTGAGATGTTTTTAGCTTAAGATTGAAATTTAGAACATCTGATTTTTGCGATTCTGAAATGAAGGAAATGAAACATTATTCACTAATGGTTGAAACTATAATGGATCTAGATCAAAAAATTTAGTTTCTTATCTAAAACTATGTTAACTATTTTTATACCAAAAAGAATAATCATTATAAAAAACATAACTCAACAAATGACCCCCAACACTGTCAAATGAGACAAACTATAAAGACTCGACCATAGTTTCCCAATGATAATGCATTATTTATTACATGGGCATATGAACAGGGAATATGAATCTCGAAGGACTGAATATTTTACTAAATTTAGAAATAGGATACATACCTAAGTTAAATATTACAATTTGAAAAGAAATACAACATATATATTCCTTTGAAAACATTTATATCTCTTAGTTTATTCTTGTAGTTCAGTCAAAATATACCTATCTACATCCTTGAAAAAATAAGACATATAAAAGGGTTGATCATAAAGGCTTGATAAGGGAAAGAAATACAGTGGAAGAAATCATAAACACTAACACAAGTCATGGTGAATTACTAAAAACTCATGCCTTTAAATATAAACTTGAACCTAATATGAGGGAAATAAGAGATTAATAAATTATACCATAATAAAAATTAATTATGGTTTTTCTACAAGTCAAATAACCATATGAACTATCAATTAATAGTTTCATATTGAGGGAATTTATAATACGTTACATCATAATAATACCGGAAAGGCCTTGTTCTAAGACCATAAATAACCATTTTGTCAAGGCATCGTATGAAGAAATAGTTTGTCTCAAGAGACCTACCATTGAATTGAGTGGATATAGCGGGCCCACACAACACTTAATATGTCCAATTAATCAATCATATGAATGGGGATAAATATAAAAAACATATACATTCATATTGTAACTAAAATATGAAATGTAAATAACATTCCCTGAATATTAAGCATAAAGAGTAACAATTCAGAGTAAATTGGTGAATGGTTTTAAGATTTCACATGCATAGTAAAACTAATAATAAACCTTTAAGTTAAATATTTTAGATGATATAGTTAAATATTAATCCTAATAATACACATGAATCAACAATAGTGTTGAAAAAATGAAGATAATACTATAAAATCGTCAAGTAATTCTTGAGATAAATACTCTTTTACTTTGAAAAGAATAGTTCTTTTGGAAATGAATTTGTATAAAACCTGAAGATAAGTAATATAGTATTTTCACAATAAAATTAGTGATTTTAGAAAGTAAATGTTTTCTAAAAACGTGCTTTTGAGTTCCCTAGAAAATATTAAAGAATATGAGAGATTTCGTTGAATCAGACATATATTTCAAGAAGAATTTTTGAATAATCATTTTAAAGCGTATAAATCCTGATAAATAAAGATAGGATTCTAGTTTTTATATATATATTGACACTTCACACAAACATTATAAGTTATATATATTAATCAAGAATAATTTAAATTAGTTTTATAGAGAATAAGAGTAACCAAAATTAAAATGTAAGTTCGGCTAGAAAACCCTTACATTTAGTATGAATGTGTTCCTCAATTGATCTTAGTGACCTGAATAATAACATTTAGGTTCATAAATTAATTATTATAGAACCTAATATATATTTAATTGATTTATTATAACCATATTAGGTTATTTCATGGTCTTTTGATGGGTTAACATATTCAATTTCATTGTTTGGGAGAGTTTTCTTCCATGGTTTTCATGATTTGTTTACTTATATTCATGTATATATAAACATATAGAAATAGATTTGTTATCTAGAATAAAAGTTGCATTTTATTATTGAACTAAAATAAGACAACATGGTTATAAAATACATTTGGTTATTTAGAGTGAAGTAAAATGCATATACAAAACATTAATGATAGTTGTTTGGGTTAATTGGTGGTTTCGTTCATAATGAACTCATTTTGATTTATAAATTAATATCATTATTATAAAAGTATTCTAGAACCTTAAATACAATATAATACCTATATTATGGTCTGATTCAATCATAAAAATAGTTTCATGACCAAAATTGATGATGTGAATAGAAATTAAAAACCCATCATCCTTGAATGTGACAAATTAACACATCTCAGATGGTGTTTTCATTTCTAGTATAAATATAATTAAAAAGGAGAGATGATGATGAATTATTGAATTATAATGAAAATATTCTAGTAAATTTATGGTAGTATATCTATTATCACATTTATCGGAATGTAAGTTGAATAAATAAGAAGAAAAGTAAGGGTTATGATATAAAAGAAATGAGAAGAGGAATTTACCTCTTGAAGTTATCTTCTATGAGAGCATCATTAGGGTAGAGGTTTTGGTCTCATTATGAGACCATGGGCTGAATTACGTGTGTTATGGGATTGGAAGGGGATTATGGAAGAATTTTGAAAATTAATAAGGCTTTATTGTAGTGATGGGAAAAGGGAGTTAGGGGGGCTGTATTGTTGGAGGGGAGTGATTTTTTATTATCTTTAGCATTATATAATATTTTGACCAAGACAAGAAATATTATTGATTCTTATGAACAATAATAGTAATATATGGATGTGAGTTAAAACCAATTTCAATTTAAATCATCCATGTCTCAATCATGATGAATAAATTTACTTAATTTTCATTTTTCATAAATTATCAAATTTCTCGATTCACTAAAAAATCAAGTATTTCATAAAAATTATAACTATTCAGACTAACTATTTTTTGATGTGTAGAATTAAAAAATAAAATCCATTTAAAATAATATTTTTATAAATGAGAGAAATTAAATTTTTAATAAAATAATTATTTACTTGAAAAATAATGATATAAATTTAAAATTGATTTTATAATACATTCAAAAATTAACTAAGGTCATATAAAATTATATTAAAAATATAAGACAAAAAACTATATATTTAGACATAATTTTTATGAAAAATTATTTTTATTAATTTACTAATTTAAAATTGTAATTAAGTATTTAATACAGAAAAAATATGAACATATAATTACTAATTTATAAAATACATTATTTTATTTATAAAGTGTCAATATTTTATTTATACAATCATGTGTGAGTTTTCTATTCATAATAATACATTATTATTCATAAGGGTATGTTAAAATTCATATGGGTAAGTTACTATTTAAAAAAAATTACGTTTATCAAACCAAACTCAAAATATCTTACTAAACGCAACAGTGTGTGCCCGTTTTTCTAAATTCAAATCACAGAGGTGGGAAAATTATGTTTACTGGCTAGGTTAAAACAAAATGGTGTTTTGTAGAGACCCTGTATCTCATTCATTCAATATTAAATTTATTTATAAGTCATTTGGGCGAGGCATTCCTCCACATACACATATTTCATCCTTAAAATTTTAGAATGTTACCTCTTAAAAATATTTTTGTTGTTCTTCACCATAAGCTCTTGAGGATCCCATTATTGCGTCTTCAATTTTATGATTTCACCAAATTGCCTTTACTAGACATTTTATCCAATTCATCAACAATATTTCCTTAGTGTGTAGAATTCTGATTGGCTCTTCCCATTATGATAATATGTGTTCCAATTTTATACCTTCCAATGTGATGACATGCATTAGGTCTTGCATGTACTTTACCAACAGTGAGACATGGAACACATTGTGTACTTTAGACAGGCTAAGCAGCACTGCCAAACGATAACCCACATCTCCAATTATCTCCAGAATTTCAAAAGTTCTAATATATCTGGGGCTTAGCTTCTCATTCTTCCCAAATCATATTTTACCCTTCCATGGAGACACTCTTATGAAAACATGATCTCCCACTTGAGATTTCAAATACATCCTTTGATTATAAGCATAACCCTTTTTCCTTCATTGAGATTATTTGATAAGGGTTTTCATAGTATTTACCATCGCTATTGTTTCATCTATAATCTCTAGACCAACAATATTCCTTTCACTGAATACATCCCAACATGTTGGTGTATGAAATGTTTTTCCTTACAATGCTTCATATGGTTCAATTTCAATTCTATAATAGAAACTATTAATATAGGAAAACTCTACGGAAGATAAATATTGTTCCCACATACCTCAAAAATCATGTGACAATGATCTCAACATGTCATCTACTATTTGGATCGTCATATATATTTTCAAATTTTTTTTGTGGGTGGTAATAAGTAATCAACCAAAAATCTGTATCCAAATATTTCAAAATACTTTTCCATAATTTCAATGTAAATCTTGGATCATGTTCATAAAAAATTGAGAGAGGTTCTCCATGATTTCTCCCGACTTAATTGATATAGAGTGGTGAAATGATCTCCAGTGGAAAATCCTCCCGTATATAGAGGAATTGGGTAGATTTCATATGTCGATCAAAAATTACCCATATCACATCATTCATCCTTGGAGTTTTGGGAAATCCAGTTACAAAATCCATGGTTATTTCATCACATTTTCATTCAGGAATATTTAAAGGTTGCATGAATCTTCTTGGATGTTTTTTTCGGCCTTAACATGTTAAAAACTAAACATCTTGAGACATAATCCACAATTTCCCACATCATGACGTCCCACTAGAAATGTTCCATTAAAAATATACAGATTTTAGTGATATCTAGGTGTATAGAGAAATTCAAGCTAAGAGAATCGTCAAATAACTCCCTTTTCAGCTCGGGTTTAGAGGGAATACATATCCTCATTCCAAATTTCAAAATTCCATCTTCACACACAATGTCAGTAACCATCCAATATTTCACACCTTTAATTTTCTCTTGAATATTGACATCATTAGAGTTAGAGGTTATCATTTTTTCCCAAAAATATGGTTGGGAAACCCAATTAAAAAGTTTTGATGTTTCACCTCCTTTGAAAATTCCCATATTCATCTTTACTAGATCAATAAAAACATAACCCCTTTCAATCCACTTTTTGATTATGACTCGATGATACATATTGATCAATGCATATGGTACGCTATTTTTCATTCCTAGGGGCTATTGTATGTAACAATTATAATCCTTGAGTAGTTATATCCACCACATTTTCCTCACGTTGACTTCTTTATGTGAAAATATATATTTCAGCCTATTGTGATCCATTTACATCTTGAATCCTTCACCATAGAGATATTTTCTCAATATTTTTAGAGCAAATATAATAGAAGATAACTCGATATCAAGAGTATGATAGTTTTTTCTTGAATTTTAACTACCTTGATGCATAGTCAATAACTCTATCATTCTGCATAAGGACAAAATAATGTCCTTTCTCTGATGTATCACAATATATAACACATCCATCATTTATTGATTGTAGAGTTAGGATCAGAGCATTCACTAATCTAATATTTAATTATCTGAAATATTCCTCAGATTATTTTTTCTATATGAACTTAACCCCTTTATGAGTAAGCTTGGTTAACGTATGGGCTAATCAGCTGAAGTTCTGAATGAAACACAGATAATAAATTACTAAACCAATAAAAAATATTTAACTAATAAAACTACATACCTCATTTATGTTCTTTGGTGTAAGACATTATTTAAAGACCTTTTTATTCATAGGATCAATGAATATTCAATCCTTAGAGACAATATAGCCATGAAAATATACAGATTGAAACCAAAATTCACACTTTCTAAACTTCCCATATAATTCTTTTATTCTCGGAGTCTTCAATATAATGGTCAATTTATTTTCATGATCATAATGGGTTTTTTAGTATATTAAGATATAATCAATAAATACCGCAAAATCTATATCATGATATTCATTGAAAACCTGATAATTATATCCATCAAAATAGAGGGTGAATTAGTCATTACAATATGTATTGCTACAAACTCATAATGCCTAGATGTGGTTCAAAAATCTTCCCTTGGAATGTATTCCTTCCATACTCAAAACTAATGATATTTAGATCGAAGTTCAATATTCGAAAAATATTGGGCTTCGAGAATTTCATCAAATAAATCATCAATTATATGTAGGGGATACATGTTCATTATTGTTATAGAATTGATCTCCCTATAGTTAATACACATCCTCATAGGTCCATAATTCTTTTTCAAATAAAATAATAGTGTCTCCCCATGGAGATACACTATGGAGAATAAATATTTTATCAATCAACTCCTCTATTTGGTTATTCAGTTATACTAATTACATAGTGTCCATTCAATAAGGAGTCTTTTATAAAGGTCTTGAACCCTAAATTAAATCCATAGAGAACTCGTATTCTCACTCTGGAGGATGTCCAGTTAAATCCTATGGAAAAACATCAATATATTCTTGTTTAATAGGTATATCCTTGATTTGAAAATTTATTTCTCCACTCATAGATATCGAGTTCTCATCCTCTTTAAGAATTAAATTTTGTAAATCTATTGAGGGTGGATCTAGATTATAATTAGTCGGTAATGTTTATGTCCTAAAGATAAGGGATTCCACATCAGCCTCAAAAATTGAAAATTCATTCTTTTTAAAGTATATTTTGACATCATAATATGAAATCCAATTCATACTAAGGATTATATCAATTTCAAGGTTGGGTATGATGATAAAATCAGTAGGTAAAGCTTGTTCATATGCTAAAATGGGTACTTCCCAATGTATCTTTGTTTCTATGATACATCCCTTATAAGATTTTATTGATAAATACTTCATTAAATCCAATTAAAAATATATTATTTTATTTGAAAACTAAAAATATATAAAATAATATGAGGATATAGAATCAAATATATCATTATCTATGTTTTTGTAAATGATTAAAGTACCTACCACCACATTATTAGACACATAAAAATTAGTAATTGTGACCTTATAGGCTTGGTCATGGTCTATTTTGTTTATTTGGGGAAAGGTTCCTTGATTTTTAGGAAATACATGTGCATAATGGCCCATATCTTTTCAATTATAGAATTGATCATTATAAGCTTCTTTCTTTTCCTTTAAATCATAAGAATGGTTTCCTTTTTACCCATATATAACAAACTTCCATTCTTTTCAATCAAGTACTAAAGGGATTCTTCCCACAATTACTATTGGGTGAAAAGAAGTCTCTTCCCTTATTACCAATTTCGATATATTCATTTCTACTTTTTTAAACAACCAACTTCTTATCTAGATTTACATTGAACTCATATGACTCAGAGAATTACTTTTCTATCTTGATGGCACATAATAATATATCTTCATATGATGAGAAATTCTAGGAGACTAATGCCCTTCTATCGATTTTTTTAATCCATCAAAGAATCGATAAATCTTTCTACATGGATTAGATATGTAGTCTGCATAATGCATTTCTAGACTTGTAATGTTTTCTTCATACATAGAGAAATTCTCCTCCTTCAACTACATCAGATTCAAGAATATCTTTCCCATATTTTCTCATTGTTCGCGTGGAAAATATTTTTCAAATATAATTTCTTTAAATCCCTCTATTCCATATTTTTAATATCTTCCTCCTCTTTTTTTGAATCAATTACCATCATCGATTGGCACCTCCTGATAGATGATACACTTCTATGAAAAACTACACCATTTTTTGCTTCCCAACGCGAGAAATATCATCTATAAATAACTTTTCAACTGCTCCACTATGAATGGGTTTATAGTCCCATTGAATTATTGAGGTTATTGTCACATAAAGTGATGTAACATAGGTCCTCCATGTTGGGGATCGCGATGCAACATAAAAGTAAGGTATTTATTAATCACCTAAGGTATTTTCCTTAGTATAGTAATAAGATTCTCTACACCTATTACATCTCCAAATAAAACATCATTATCTTGCATAGGAGGTAAATCCCAACACTGGATACACACATTCATAATATTTAGATTCCTTCCACTAAGAGAAATTTATAAATAATGGAATACACTAGAATATGTTATGAATCATAATTTATTATCTCATCTTGAAAAAATAGTTAACATAAATTGAAATACTATGCATGGATAATACAATAATAATAAAAATGGTTTCATTGAGGAATAATTTATAGTTTCTTACATCATAATGGATTGAAATAAAAATTTTAATTATAAAAAGAATATCCCCCTCGTAGTTTCAAACTATGTGTGTAGTAGGGCTCATTGTTGGGTACCGGGATACCTATGGTTAAGCTCGAAACTCCTTGTCGGAGTTGTTACTCCTAGGAAAATATGTGCTAGAACCACGTGCACTTTAAGTATATAGAAAAGGAATTATTTTCTAAAAATAACCAAAAATATATTTCCTTTAAAAAATTTAGGAATTTTTTGTATGTTTATCATCAAATAAAATCTTAGGGTTTGGTTCCCTATTCTATATTTTGAAGATCTAGTTTTAAATTTTTCTACTAAACATCAATTGATACAAATTCTAAATACCCAACCCCAATTGTTTAGAGTAGGTGAATTATTTTATTACATAAGAATATAAACAAGGAATATGCATCTTAATGGTCATCATAGTTTAGTATCTTTTGTAACAGGAAACATGCGTAAGTCTAACATTACCACTTGAAAAGAAATAAAATGCAAGGATTCCTTTGAAATCATCCATACCTCTAAGGTTATCCCTCCAGTTCATTAATAATACACCTCTTCACATACTGGAAAGAATAAGACATAAGAAAGGGGAGATCTCAAATTTTCAACATGTATAAGAAGTAAAATAAAATATATCATAAACATAAACACTAGGCATGATGAATAACTAAAAACACATGACTTTAAAAAAACATGGACAAAATTTGTCAGGAAAAAGAGAAGAATAAATAATACCATAATAAAACACTATCATGGGCACTCTTCTAGTCGAATAACAATATGAACTATCAATTAATAGTTTCATATTGAGGTAATTCAATATTTGGGATTTCATAACAACACCATCATCACCTAATTCCAAGACCATAAATAACCATTTTTTCATGGCCTCAAGCCAGGACCTAGTTTATCTCATGAGACCTACTGATGCACCTATGGGATATAACGAGCCCCACCCAACACTTAATATTTACAATAAATTCCTCATATGAATGGGAATAAATATAAACTACATATACATTCATACTGAAACTAACATATGAAATGTAAATAAATTTCCTCGAACATTAAGCATAAAAACTATCTATTCAGAGTAAATTGGTGAATGGTTTTATGATTGAACATACACAGTAAAAATAATTATAAACCATTAAATTAAATATGGTAAAATATATGATAATATATTAATACCAATAATACGTAATAATCAACAATAGTGTTGAAATAGATAAATATACTTTTATTAAATGATCAAGTAATTCTTGAGATAAATAATTTTTTACTTGAAAAAGAAGAGTTCTTTAGGAAAATATTTAGTATAGAAATTATGTGAAGTAAGATATAATTTTGATAATTAAATTAGAGTTTTTAGAAAGATAATGGTTTCTGTATATATTATATATTTCCCATGAAATTTTTTAAGAAATTTAGAAATTCCATTAAATTGGGATTGTATTTCGGGAATAATTTTTGAAATATCCTTTTGAAAATTAAAACTCGACGTAAATAAAGGTAAGATTTGGGTTGGTACACATATATAGAATATTGAAACAAATGTCATGAGTGGTATATACAAATAAAAATGTTTTTAATTGATTTATGTAGATAATAAGAGTAACCTAAATGAAAATGGAGGATCGGGTAAAGTACCCTTAGCTTTTGTTTGATGGTGTTCCTCACTTGATCTTAATGAACTAAATAATAAAAATCATGATTATAAATTTATAATTAATGAAAATATTCTATATTTAATTGATTTATTATATCCTTATTTGGTTTATTCATGTACTTCGGATGGGTTATTCAATTCAATTTTATTGTTTCAGATCATTTTCTTCCTTGGTTGTCACGATCAGCTTACTTATATTCATGTACGGATAAACATTTAGATTGGGAATGGTTGTCCATAAAATAGGTCATATGTTATAAGTGAAAAAATTTAATATTTCCTGGATAAAATATTAATTAGGTTATTTGGAGTCAATGTGAAGCATTATATAAAACATTAAGGACTATTGTTTGGGTTAATTTCTGGTTTTGTTCGACACAAATTCATTTTTATTTATAAATTACTATTATTTGTAAAAAGGTTTAAAGAACCATAAATAAATTATAATACATATATAAAGATCTATTTCAACCATCAAAATGGTTTCATGGCCAGAAATGTAGTGAAAAATAGAAATTAAATACCCATTGTCCTTCAATGTGATAAATTAATAAATCTTGGATGGTGGTTTCATTTCTTTTATTAAAGAATGGGAAAGAAAAAAATATGATGAATTATTAAATTTTCATAACAACATTCTTGTACATGTTAGTTACCATAGGTAACATAATATTTTGATGAAGTGATATGTTGAAGGAAAAATATAATAATGGGACTTGAAATAAAATAAATGAAATAAGGAATTTACATCGTGATGTTATCTTCCTTGAGAGTCTCTTTATGGTAGAGGTTTTGGACTTTTTATGAAATGAAGGGATGATTATCATTGGTAAGGATATTGGGAAGAGATTTGGGTAGAATTTAGACCAGTAAAAAGGTTTGAGAGGAGTGATTAAAAGAGGGAGTGAGGGCGGGAGGGTGTTATAGTGGAGGAGATGAGTGATTTTTGATTATCTTATTCATTATTATATTATTTTTCACAAAGAAAGAAATAATAATGATTCATGTGACCAAAAATAATAATATGGGAATGTGACTTCAAAACATTGGCCATTTACCTCACCCATGACTCATGCATGATGTATAAATTCACATAATTACCATTTTTCTTAAACTATAAAATTTCACTATTCCCTGAAAAGATCGAGTATTTAAAAAAAATACCAAAATATTCACCCTAACCATTTTAACGTGTATAATTTAAAAAATAAATCCATTTTACAGAAATAATTTTATAAATATGGGAAATTTAATATTTAATAAAATTATTATTTACCTAAAAAATAAAGATAGAATTTTGAATCATATTTTATAATACCGAAAAAAGATATCTAAGGTTTTATTAAATTATCCCGAAATTATGAGAAAAAAAAATAACTATTTTTTAATATTATTAATGAAAATTAATTTTATAATCTTATTAATTTTATTTTTTAATTAAGTATTAATAATTATTAATTTCTAAAATACTATATTTCATTTATAAGGCATCAAATTTTATTTATACATTTATGGGTGAGGTTACTATTCATAAGGGTAAATTACTAGTCATATGTGTATGTTACCATTCATACAAGTAAGTTACTATTAAATAAAAATGGATGTTGATCTTATCATACTCTGAATATCTTAATGAATGCAACTGGGTAAGTCAATTTTTAGAAATTCAAATCACAGAGGTGGAATTTTTATTTACTCACTAGGTTTTAATAAAGAGGTGTTTTTAGAGACTCAGTGTCTCATAAATTCAATATTAAATTTATTTATAAATCCTTGGATGTTACAAACACCTAATAATATCAAATTTCTTACAAGTACACTTAAATATCCCTTCTGGAATTTTTTTTGACTTTATGATGGAAATGATAAAATATATTTTACACCATCAGTATATTCATTATTTATACTAAAACCATTTAGAATCTTGTGATGATTTATCCAATCACGGTAAATTAACATAGACTATTATATACATCCTTGTTCTATATTTCTCTTAAAAAATTGAAATTAAAAATAATTCTTATAATTACTCTAATATAAGGATGATACATTCCCAAAAAATTTGAAAATTGAAAAATAAAAAATTACTTGTAAATATTATCAATTCAATTTAATTATCACTAAATTTTTCTAATTCCACAAATGGCTGTTATATTTTTCTAATTACCACTAATATTTTCTATGTATTTCTAATTATTATTAAGGGAAATATAAGGATATCATATGGTCATAAGGGAATAATTTAATGGAGTAGATGAAGGTGATGATTGAGTTGAAAAATCTAAGATCCACTATGTTCAAACTGTTTGGAGGGAGAAAAATTTGATAAAACCTTTAGTTTTAGTCATGACTACATTTACTCAAAATGATCTAGACACATGGGAACTATAAAAATTTCACTCCTTAGTTTCATTCATCCCCATTATATTATACATCCATCAAAGTAAGAATGAATAGAGGTGGTGGAGGTGAACAGATAGAAAGAATTTAAAACCAAAATCCTTGACATTGTTTCCCCTTAATCACCTTCACTCCATACTTACCCCAAACCCAATAATTGAACTTTTTATTACTATTTGTGGTAAGTTCTCTTTAATTTCTATTAATTTTGGTTAATTTTCATTTGATGGGTGAATCGCTGATTGTTTACAAATTATCGATCATTATTGGTATTTTTTAACAATTATCATTCATTTTCGGTATTTTTTTACTAATTACTGATAATTGCATGTATTTTGTTAATAATTTTTGATCAATGACATTATTTTTACTAAATAACTCTAAATTAAGGTATTTTTTACTAAATAATGATTATTACCGATATTTTTTATATAATTAAGCTCATTGATGATATATATTTATAATTTACACTCATTTTTTTTATTTTTTATGAATTACTACTCAGTGCTAGTATTTTTTTAATAACTACTTCTAACCATTTTTATTTTTATTAAATAATGCTCAATGCCTATTTTTTTTCTAAATAATTCTCATTGGCAGTATTTTATTTTAATGGTTGATCATTGCTTATATTTTTTTTACTGAATACATTCCAATGTTAGTTTTACTAATTACGTAACATTTTTAGTATTTTTAACTAAATACCACCCATTTTGGTATATTTAAATAAATATTGATCTCTTGGGAGTATTTTTATACTAAAAATCGATCTATGCCAATAGTTTTTGATAAATAATGCTCATTGACAATATTTTTTACTATTAAACGCTCATTGAGGATAATGTTTTCTCTAATTAATGATTATTTTCATTATTTTTCCCTAAATACCTCTCACTATCAGTACTATTTATTAATTAATGTGAATTCCCTATAATGTTTACTAAATAATGTTCATTGTTTGTATTTTTTACTACGTACCTCACATTTAAGGTATGTTTTACTAAATCACACACATTACTGGTATTTTAGCCTAATTACCACCCATTGTTGGTATATTGTACTATATACCACTCATTTTTACTAGATAACTACCATTATTAGTAATTTTTAACAAATACCGCTCACTACTTTTATTAATTAACAAATACCACTCATTGCTAGTATTTTTTACTTAATAATGCTCATTTCTGGTATTTTTTTAAAATTAATGATAATCATGAGTATGTTTTTACCAATTGATGCTCATTACTAATATTATTTATTAATTAACGATCATTATAGGTTTTTGTTACTAATTATTGTTCGTTGCCAAATTTGTTAATAAATAATGCTTATGGTATGGTTTTTAAATAAATATAGCTAATTGCTAGAATTTTTTCTAAATATCGCTCATTATAATTATTTTCATTAATCTCCAATCATTGCATGTATTTTTTACTAATTAACACTCATTACATGTATTATTTACTAAATATATTTCATTATTGGTATTTTTTACTAAATATCAATAATTTTTAGTATTGTTTAATAATTAATGATCAATATTGGTATTTGTTTACTATGTAATTCTCATTATTTGTATTTTTCACTAATTAACAGTCATTGATGGTATTTTTTACTAAATACCAGTCATTGTTGGTATTTTTTACTTAATACCTCACATTGTCTGAATTTTTACTAAATACTTCTCATTACCATATTTTCCTATTAAATATAGATCATTGATGGTATTGTTTTCACTAAATACCACTCATATTCATTTTATTGTACAAATTGACACTCTTTTCAAGTATTTTTTTAATTAATAATCTTTATCAGTGTTTTTTTCTATATACGGCTCATGGTCGGTATGTCTTTACTAAAGAGCTCTCATTGCCTGTATTTTTTACTAAACACCACTTATTGTCTGTATTGTTTGCTAAATACTGCTAATTTCTTGTATTATTTACTAATTACCACTCACTACCCGCATGTTTTTCAATGTGAAACTAATTTTAAATATTTTTTAAAAAATACCACTCAATAAAATTATTTGTAATTAAATATCTCTCATTTCTTGGATTGTTTACTAATTAACTCTCACTTACAATATTTTTTTCTTCTAAATAACACTTATTGATAGTATTTTTTTAAAACATATCTTTCATTTCTAGAATTGTTTACTAAATACCACTTATTTATAGTATTATTTACTAAATACAACTCATTGTAGGTATTTTTTACTAAATAATTATCATTTATTGATATTGTTTTAATAAATATTACCCATTACTCGTATTATATTATAAATACAACTCAAGGCCATTATTTATTAATATATACTGCTCATTGCTGGTATGTTTAACTAAATATCACTCATTACTAGTATTTTTTACAAATTAACACTCATTGTGAGTATATTTTATTAACTAATTCTCATTTCCAGTATTTTTTACTAATAAACGGTCATTACATGTATTTTTTACTAATTAATGATTGTCGTCAGTATTGTTTTACTAATTACTGCTAATTTCTTTTGATTACCGTTATTTTCTACTAAATACTATTAATATCTTATAATTACCACTAATTTGTATGATTTATCACTAATATTTTGTTTGCTATTATTTCTTACTGATTATTTCTAATTTTTAATAATTGTTTTTAAATTGTTAATATTTATCATTAATTTTTTAAAAAATAGTTTTAGTTTGTGAAAGTAACCATTAATTATTACAAATTACTATAAATAGATACAACATAAATATAAGATCTATAATTTACTACTATGTTATATTAATTAGTAATATATATTTACCAATCATATATAATTACTTTTAATCAAAAAAACATATATATAATTAAAATTAACTGATAAAAAAATTAAAAGAATTAAAAATAATACTCTAGACTAAAATTAAATATTACTAAATATTAGTTATTATAGAAAATTATTATTTTTTACTTATTATTAAAAATAATTACTACTAATTACATTTTTTCACTAATACAAATTTTTAATATAAAATTAAATAAATGAATTAGAAATTAAAAATATAAAATAAATATCTCAAAAATAAAAATTTTATCTAATGAAAATATGAATATTTTTGTTTGTGTAAAAAATAGAACTCTTAATGGGTAAAATGTATATAAGATTAATGTAGAGGAGGATAGAAGAATTCATAAGGAGATTGAATGGGAACAAATACAGTGGGGGTATATATAGGGTAGAATAATAGCGATGATACTATTTATGATTAGGCATGTCCAAATTAGTACCCACAATAAATAATCACATTAGTGATTTAAAAGGTATTTGTGATGGGTAATAAATTTCATTCACAAATAACATTAATGGTGAAATGCGTAACGCCCCGACCCCAGCTACCCAGAGTCGGTGCATTACTTCGTAACATTGGCATGATCACAAGAAGATCAAATCTCGAAAGACCGATTGGTTTAGTAGCCTTGGAAACACTAGATATATTCATAAAGTTTTACATTACATTTCAAAGTGAAAAACTACTGCAACAACAAAGTCTTCATATCCACACTATTAACCCCTCATAATATCCCTGCAAGTCAATCATAATTTACTTCTTCACTACCTGGGAAAAATAAAACATAGAAAAGGGGTGAGCTCAAATGCCCAGTAAGGATAACAATATAGTGGAACATTCAAAATAAGCATAAACATTTAAGGCAATGAATTACTAAAACAAAAGCCTTTTAAACATGAACTTCAACATAGTATGGAAAAAGTAAAATGAAATAATGCCATTTACTTATTCACATGGATATTCTACTAATCGAATAATCACATGAAAAATCAATAACCACTTTAATAATGTTGGAATGCATAATGTTAAACGTTAATTTCTTTGTCTAGGCCTCATCCCAAGACCTAGGGGTTACTTCTAACCGGAACCCAACCCGGAGTGCCTCTAATAACCGGACACCAACCCGGAGTGCCTCTAATAACCGGACACCAACCCGGAGTGCCTCTAATAACCGGACACCAACCCGGAGGGCTTACTTTTACCAGTCCCTAACCTGGAGGGATTACTTTTACCAGTCCCCAACCTGGAGGGCTTACTTTAACCAGTCCCCAACCTGGAACATACTTGTCCAACACATTCATATGAAGTAAAGATTGAAATATAACATAAACATTCTTATTGGAACTAGCATACGAAATGTCAATACTTTCACCATAAACTATGAATGGTATAAAAATAGCACATCCACAGTCAAACATATCACAAAACCTTCAATACAATATAGAAGTTTTGTATCTTAATAAATCAACTTCAAATAATCTTAAAATCTATCAAAGGATGTTGACATAGATTAAATCAAAATTCTTTTTAAAGAAGTATCTCCTTTTATTTTGAAATCATTTAAGATCCATATAAAATAAAACATTTTCTTTGAAAATATTCTTATAAGTTTGTATGGAAAGCTTCGACGATTTTATAACGGCGGAAAATAACCGCACCCGCCGTATAAGTTAAAAAAACATTCTTACCTCAATTCTGTCAAAAAGGTTAAAAAGGACCTTGTTTTGAAAACGACGGAAAGATTCCTTTATAAACCTCTTATAAAAAGTCAAACAAGGGTATAAATGACTTTAACCCATATTCTTGTAAATAGTAAAAATGTTTTGAAATACATTTCAAAGAAACATGGATGTGGATGATAAAGAGATCCCAGTAGATTATTACGTATAATACAACCTCGGATAATGAAGAGATTGTGAAATAACCCTTACCAATTTGGTAAATTATGAAACATACAACCCATAAAAGAGGTATCATACAATTAATATGTAAATACACATAAATTAGAGTGTATTACACAATGAATATAATTATGGGCAGTACATACACCACACAAAAGGTGATAGTGGCAATATGGCATGAATCTCACGGAAATAAGGAGTGAGATGAAAACCCCTTACCTTGTACTTTTCCTTGGTTGGGGTAGGTTAACCTCCTTTAATTTAGGTAACTCACTTTGGTTGGAACCAAAGGACTTGTTGAAATGCTTTCTGGCTAAGGGAAAGATTCAAGGAGGAGGAGAGGGATTTGGGGAGCTTAGTTGGGCAGAGTTTGGACGAGCCAAGTGGCTTGAGATGTGTGAGGAAAAGAGAAGGAGGAGTGCCCTTTTATAAGAGGGGTGAGGGGCACTTTTGGAAAAGCTAGAAATATTAATTTATAATAAATTCCTATTCGGTTTCCAAAGGCTCCAAAGTTGACTATTCAAAGGATGAGGTGGGGATAGGTCGAAAACAACTCATCCAATAGAATTTAGACAGGTTTGGGTACTTATATTAACCTTATCTTTAAGTATTAACTCTAAGTTAATTAGTTTCACTTTTACAATGTCTCTTTGTATTTTTATATAATATGGTTAATAAACTTACTATATACATCCAAGCGACCCCCAAGTGGTCCATTAATGATTAACCTATCATAATATAAGTCTCTTGGCCGAACCTTAGATTTTTAGGAATTTAATATCAATTAATAATATAATATTTGTTTTAAGAACTCTTTTATGTCAATTTTGACACTATTCAATAGTTGATTTTTGTGAAACTCATAACAGATTGATTACTTCTAACAAAGTCAATTAAATCAATACTAATATATCATATTATCCTAGAAAATTAGTGTAATTCATTAAAAGTTTCATATTATATTTATTTGGGTATTTATAATATCAATTATGTTAATTTTTTACTATTTTAGTAATTACTGCATCATAATTGTGTCATAAATAAAATAAATTATTTAATGTCTAAAAATTATAAATAAAACATCATTATGTAGGAAATCTTTTTAGATTTCTAATGAATATTTATAATCGAAAATCCAACATGTATAACCCTATGTAAAAATTGTTCTTCTAAAAGATGTAAGCTTATGCCATTTTTATTTTTATTTTAACTTTATTAATATAATGTGTCCCTACCACATACAAGTGGCTCCAAGGGGTCCCCAAATTGACCCAAGGATGCCCATGGTCGGGTATGTGTCCACCAATAAGGTTAGGACACGTTTTAGGGTAATTTTATATTATTATAATATTATTTTTTAACCCTTATTTACCGGATTTACCCTTTAACCATGGTAAATAAAATATTTACCGCAGTAATTATTCAAAATGTCTAAAAATAAAAGTTACCTATTTACACAATTTGAACATCCTGATTCCAAATATGGAATCCATTTTTCTAAATTCAAAACACAGAAGTGGCAGAAATTAATTTAAAATTAATTCCCGCTGTCAAAACAAAAAGCGTGTTTTTAAGAGATAATAACTATCAAAAGATTGACACTTGTTTATGTTCGGTTTAATTGTAAAATTATGTCCAATGACCAACATTATATTAAATGGTAAAAATATATTCTAAATATACTTTAAAACCACGAAAATTCATAATTTATCACTATTAATTATTTTGATTAAAAAAGTTGTTTTTAATTAAAATTTAGTAATTTTCACTATTCATCAAAATATGAAAGTTATCCGAAATGTACCAAAATTTCACCTTAGGCTAAATTCGATATTCCGAATCCAAAAATGAAGTCCATTTTTAAATATAAAATATATATAATTTCAAAAATTAGGTATTACTATTCATAACGGCTAGTTTGATTGGTTGTGGTGTGTGTTAAAACTCAAGGTTGCGTACAATACACGCTACTATATTATTCAAAGAAGGCGTACCGTGGAAGCTTGGGATGTTTCATTTTAAATTTTTGATGTCCCCATTTAGTCAAAAAGTTTAAAATATTGTATTTAAAAAGGTTTCACTATTAAAAGTTGATAAAAGTGCAATACTGAAAATGAATCTGTTCTTGCATTATAACTAAGAAACTCATAATATGGATTCTAAAATTATAAGGATTATATAAAGTTTAAAATGTAGTTAATGCTATTCATGGCCTCTTTTAATGGATTTTTTTTTTGTAAGTCAAGGTGTGATTGAACTCGGTGTTGCGTGTAGTGCAAGTTATTGAATTATTTTGAAGAAATAACACACTATGAAATCTTGGGGTGTTACATTCTCCCCTCCTTCAATAAATTGCGTCCTCGCAATTTGAAATTGTTCTTTGAAAATAAAAGGTTGAAAGTAGAAAATATATTTGTGGGAAAACCCACATTGGAAATTGGGTTACTAAAATTTAGTCTTAATATGAGGAAAAGAGAAATTAAAGGGTCACCACCAAATTATGATCTCGATTAGGAGAACATTGGTGGCAATTAGAGACATATAATCGGAGGAAAAACGTAAATATTTATAGGTAGTGATTGAGGTCATCAATCACAAACAAGTGTATAATTGAGGTCCTTAAACTCATCAATCTATGATGATTTGAAGTACCATCGGTTCAACAAAATATAGGGTATTGGGATAACACATTTTTGACGTTTCAAAATATCTTAGTTGAAATCCCACATCGAAAAATGAATTAACGAGGCCTCTATTTAAAATAAAGAGTCGAAAGTATGAAGATTACCGAAAATAACACATACTAGGGTTCCATGTAAGAAAATATGGATATGGGAGAAAAATCTAGCCATCAATTATCTGATGGAGAGTGGTAGAGAACATGGCTATGAAAAGGCCAACAATCCCAAAGCCATAAATTTGTGATGATTTAAGGTACCATCTAGGACAACATTTTTGTTCTAAGTTTCTATTATTAATGTTGAGGAATTTATTTATGAGATTGGATAAGATAATAAGGAGATATACTTAGTTTATAATTAGAGTTTTATCCATTAATAAATTTCTACCAAAACTCATCATTCACTCGTAAAAAAAATCTATTTATACTATTCATAGAGGGTTCCAAAATAAAAGAATTTATAATTCATCTACCAGATCTTTTAAAAAACTACTTTATTTAATCCAGGACATCTCGTGGGATAGTGGTAGGTGATACACCCTTGTCGCCCTTTGGTTGCGGGTTCAAGTCTCGCAGCCTTGCCGGACGCGACGGGTTGTCGCCCGACCTCCGGGTTGTCCTTTTATGGCAATCCAAAATAATCCAAACTAGAACTATCCAAAATACTTCTGTCCAAACTCACAGTCCAACATTTATAAGTAAGGTAAACATAATGTAGAACCTTTTTACCCCGTAATAGCATATGAATACCTTCATCATGTATTCTTTTAATACACCGAAACATCCTGAATTACCATATTCCTTATTGATTACATTCATGCTCCCTTATTCCATATAGAAAGCTGGATATACTTCATTAATCCAAAAATGTTTTAAACCCCAACAATGATGGAATATACAAATCATTAATCAGTTCCAGGGTAGTCAAGAATATCCAATATAATTTATCCAAAACAATCACATATTATTCCAAAATCACTACCTCAGTATCAGAACTATATTGTGATTTATCATTCTCTCAACCATATATTTTCCAAAAATTTATCCTACTATTGAGTCACTTTTCTTTTCTCCACACAATCTCAAGAAATAGTACTGCAGTACAATCCTTATATACTCCATAATTATTATAACAAGTACATTGTTGATACAAAGCTCAATTGAAATAATCAACATAAGAACTCTAATCATTCCTCTTCATCTGTGGTAGTATCATAACTTGATTATTATCCAATAACAACATTTGCGGCATAGTCTGATGACTAGGACATAGGTTCGCGTAGTGTCCAAACTCCTTGAAAATGAAGCATTGTACATTTAAAACCATTTTCTTACCCTTGCAGTCACGTACTTTGTGCCCTTTTCCTCCACACTTATAACAAACTCCCATTCCTTTCAGGAAAGTTCCAGGGTGTTTCTTTCCACAGTTACCACATATGGGAAAATTCTTCTTTTCCCTCTTCCCTTTATCCATCTTTCTCTCTTCCATCCTTTTCTTCTCTTGCTTCCCTTCAAAGCCATAGGACTCAGTAAACTCTTTACATATCTTATCAACACATGATATTATTTCTTCATATGATGATAATACATGGGAGACTATTTCTCTTATAAATTCTAGCTTAAGACCATGAAAGATATGATCCTTCCTTCTCTTTGAATCATGTGTATTTCTGGAGTTCTCATTCCTTCTACTGGGCGCCATTTCTATACCATGGCATAAACTAGATCAGTTTATGAATCAAAATACATAATCCCATACTTATAAAACACCTAACATAAATTGAACTATTTATGGATATAATCCATAATCATAAGAATGTTTTCTTTGAAGAAGTATATACTCATAATCCCTTCAAAATGATTTGTAAAGAAAATGAGAGTTATCCTAAGCATATCCCCCGGGAGTGTCGTAACCAAGAGTGCAGCAAGGACCGTTGTCGTGCACCAGTTCCCGTTCGAGTCTAGCTCAAAGCGGTGTTTTCGGGTTTTACCCCTAGGTACATCTGTGCCAGAGCCGCCTCTACCTGCTCGTATCCAGACAGGGATGTATTGCTTGGAAAACTCACAAAATCTCTACAATACCAAAATTCTAGGAAGTTCTTCTATACTAATCCTCAAAGTTCATCCTAGGTCTACGTGCTCTAATCAGAGTTTATCTAAATCTAGCTTCCAAGGTTTGTACTAAACTTCCTCTGATACCAACTGTAACGCCCCGACCCCAGCTACCCAGAGTCGGTGCATTACTTCGTAACATTGGCATGATCACAAGAAGATCAAATCTCGAAAGACCGATTGGTTTAGTAGCCTTGAAAACACTAGATATATTCATAAAGTTTTACATTACATTTCAAAGTGAAAAACTACTACAACAACAAAGTCTTCATATCCACACTATTAACCCCTCATAATATCCCTGCAAGTCAATCATAATTTACTTCTTCACTACCTGGGAAAAATAAAACATAGAAAAGGGGTGAGCTCAAATGCCCAGTAAGGATAACAATATAGTGGAACATTCAAAATAAGCATAAACATTTAAGGCAATGAATTACTAAAACAAAAGCCTTTTAAACATGAACTTCAACATAGTATGGCAAAAGTAAAATGAAATAATGCCATTTACTTATTCACATGGATATTCTACTAATCGAATAATCACATGAAAAATCAATAACCACTTTAATAATGTTGGAATGCATAATGCTAAACGTTAATTTCTTTGTCTAGGCCTCATCCCAAGACCTAGGGGTTACTTCTAACCGGAACCCAACCTGGAGTGCCTCTAATAACCGGACACCAACCCGGAGTGCCTCTAATAACCGGACACCAACCCGGAGTGCCTCTAATAACCGGACACCAACCCGGAGGGCTTACTTTTACCAGTCCCTAACCTGGAGGGCTTACTTTTACCAGTCCCCAACCTGGAGGGCTTACTTTAACCAGTCCCCAACCTGGAACATACTTGTCCAACACATTCATATGAAGTAAAGATTGAAATATAACATAAACATTCTTATTGGAACTAGCATACGAAATGTCAATACTTTCACCATAAACTATGAATGGTATAAAAATAGCACATCCACAGTCAAACATATCACAAAACCTTCAATACAATATAGAAGTTTTGTATCTTAATAAATCAACTTCAAATAATCTTAAAATCTATCAAAGGATGTTGACATAGATTAAATCAAAATTCTTTTTAAAGAAGTATCTCCTTTTATTTTGAAATCATTTAAGATCCATATAAAATAAAACATTTTCTTTGAAAATATTCTTATAAGTTTGTATGGAAAGCTTCGACGATTTTATAACGGCGGAAAATAACCGCACCCGCCGTATAAGTTAAAAAAAACATTCTTACCTCAATTCTATCGAAAAGGTTAAAAAGGACCTTGTTTTGAAAATGACGGAAAGATTCCTTTATAAACCTCTTATAAAAAGTCAAACAAGGGTATAAATGACTTTAACCCATATTCTTGTAAATAGTAAAAATGTTTTGAAATACATTTCAAAGAAACATGGATGTGGATGATAAAGAGATCCCAGTAGATTATTACGTATAATACAACCTCGGATAATGAAGAGATTGTGAAATAACCCTTACCAATTTGGTAAATTATGAAACATACAACCCATAAAAGAGGTATCATACAATTAATATGTAAATACACATAAATTAGAGTGTATTACACAATGAATATAATTATGGGCAGTACATACACCACACAAAAGGTGATAGTGGCAATATGGCATGAATCTCACGGAAATAAGGAGTGAGATGAAAACCCCTTACCTTGTACTTTTCCTTGGTTGGGGTAGGTTAACCTCCTTTAATTTAGGTAACGCACTTTGGTTGGAACCAAAGGACTTGTTGAAATGCTTTCTGGCTAAGGGAAAGATTCAAGGAGGAGGAGAGGGATTTGGGGAGCTTAGTTGGGCAGAGTTTGGACGAGCCAAGTGGCTTGAGAGGTGTGAGGAAAAGAGAAGGAGGAGTGCCCTTTTATAAGAGGGGTGAGGGGCACTTTTGGAAAAGCTAGAAATATTAATTTATAATAAATTCCTATTCGGTTTCCAAAGGCTCCAAAGTTGACTATTCAAAGGATGAGGTGGGGATAGGTCGAAAACAACTCATCCAATAGAATTTAGACAGGTTTGGGTACTTATATTAACCTTATCTTTAAGTATTAACTCTAAGTTAATTAGTTTCACTTTTACAATGTCTCTTTGTATTTTTATATAATATGGTTAATAAACTTACTATATACATCCAAGAGACCCCCAAGTGGTCCATTAATGATTAACCTATCATAATATAAGTCTCTTGGCCGAACCTTAGATTTTTAGGAATTTAATATCAATTAATAATATAATATTTGTTTTAAGAACTCTTTTATGTCAATTTTGACACTATTCAATAGTTGATTTTTGTGAAACTCATAACAGATTGATTACTTCTAACAAAGTCAATTAAATCAATACTAATATATCATATTATCCTAGAAAATTAGTGTAATTCATTAAAAGTTTCATATTATATTTATTTGGGTATTTATAATATCAATTATGTTAATTTTTTACTATTTTAGTAATTACTGCATCATAATTGTGTCATAAATAAAATAAATTATTTAATGTCTAAAAATTATAAATTAAACATCATTATGTAGGAAAGCTTTTTAGCTTTCTAATGAATATTTATAATCGAAAATCCAACATGTATAACCCTATGTAAAAATTGTTCTTCTAAAAGATGTAAGCTTATGCCATTTTTATTTTTATTTTAACTTTATTAATATAATGTGTCCCTACCACATACAAGTGGCTCCAAGGGGTCCCCAAATTGACCCAAGGATGCCCCTGGTCGGGTATGTGTCCACCAATAAGGTTAGGACACGTTTTAGGGTAATTTTATATTATTATAATATTATTTTTTAACCCTTATTTACCGGATTTACCCTTTAACCATGGTAAATAAAATATTTACCGCAATAATTATTCAAAATGTCTAAAAATAAAAGTTACTTATTTACACAATTTGAACATCCTGATTCCAAATATGGAATCCATTTTTCTAAATTCAAAACACAGAAGTGGCAGAAATTAATTTAAAATTAATTCCCGCTGTCAAAACAAAAAGCGTGTTTTTAAGAGATAATAACTATCAAAAGATTGACACTTGTTTATGTTCGGTTTAATTGTAAAATTATGTCCAATGACCAACATTATATTAAATGGTAAAAATATATTCTAAATATACTTTAAAACCACTAAAATTCATAATTTATCACTATTAATTATTTTGATTAAAAAAGTTGTTTTTAATTAAAATTTAGTAATTTTCACTATTCATCAAAATATGAAAGTTATCCGAAATGTACCAAAATTTCACCTTAGGCTAAATTCGATATTCCGAATCCAAAAATGAAGTCCATTTTTAAATATAAAATATATATAATTTCAAAAATTAGGTATTACTATTCATAACGGCTAGTTTGATTGGTTGTGGTGTGTGTTAAAACTCAAGGTTGCGTACAATACACGCTACTATATTATTCAAAGAAGGCGTACCGTGGAAGCTTGGGATGTTTCATTTTAAATTTTTGATGTCCCCATTTAGTCAAAAAGTTTAAAATATTGTATTTAAAAAGGTTTCACTATTAAAAGTTGATAAAAGTGCAATACTGAAAATGAATCTGTTCTTGCATTATAACTAAGAAACTCATAATATGGATTCTAAAATTATAAGGATTATATAAAGTTTAAAATGTAGTTAATGCTATTCATGGCCTCTTTTAAAGGATTTTTTTTTTGTAAGTCAAGGTGTGATTGAACTCGGTGTTGCGTGTAGTGCAAGTTATTGAATTATTTTGAAGAAATAACACACTATGAAATCTTGTGGTGTTACAAAATGTATTTATAACAGGAGTAAATTATTGATAAAAATAATGATTTATTTAGTATTATTGGTGATGGGAAATGAATCCTGTTGGAATTAGTCCCATAGAACAAACTATTTGCGACGAGCAAAGGGACCTTCACAAAATAATCCAATTTTCAGTAGTTTAAATGAAATTACGGATAATCATAAATATGATAATATCCATTATGCTAGATATTTTTTTAAATAGGTTGTGGTACACTGTTTTTTGTGTCTACTGGAATATAAAGACAATGCATTTCTACATGGAAATCATTCAATATTTTATTAGTTATAACGTTCTTAATAAATTATTATGATTATAATCTAAGAGAATGCAATGATTTTGGTCTAGTATTTAGATATAACAATTATTTTTAATGGAAATTTTAATCGATAAAATAGAGGACTCAAGGATATTTAAATTCAAATATTTGAATTATCTTTCATATTATGCTTCTTGGTTTCGGGAATAGTTTTGTAAGATCCTAATTTTTATTAAGAGGTATAATTTTTTTTGTTTAAATGGGTTTTTATTTCCTAATGTGAGAAACCAATGTTATTATGGTTGTATCAATGATGTTCAGGGATTCTTTTGATCACATGGCTAGAATTTGAAAAAAAAATAGGCTGCATGTTTAGTAAAAAACGTAAAGGACAAGAGGAATTTTTACCCCTAACAATGCAAAGCATGATAGTGGTCTACTGCAGGTTTCACAGCTTGACAAAACATTGAGGATGGAGTCACACTCTCGTGCAAGGAACATGTAATTTTTATTATAGAATAAAAAACACTCTTTCCACCTGGTTGGATTTTTTTTCACAAACCATTTTGCTTTCCCCTCAACAGAGTGAGGGGATCACGGTTAGTGTGTGGTTTGACAAACCATGCAGCCAAGTCATACATCCCACTAATTTTGGGTTAAATTAAATTTTCACCCAAAAAATGTCTATCACATAAAATCTCTTTTGATTTTTCCTTATTTTATAAAAAATTAAATTCTACTTTTCCTTTGAAGATCAAATGATTTAATTTAGTTTAAAGTCTCTGTCAGAAAACTATATTGAGAGACTTTTTTTGTTTGATTCATGCTGGTATGTTCTTTGATCATCATGTGACATTTTTTCATTTGACATTTAATCGACATATTTGTTTAGGTGTAAGATAATATATCATATTTCATGGTTATTTAACTAGTCTTTGTTTTTTTTTACAAATTTGTATCTAGTTAAAAGTTGATACTCAATGAGTACTCTAATATGAACCTATGGTAAGTGGTCTATAATTTTCAGGTGTAGTTTTTTGCTCTACAAATCTAGTTTCCTTTGCACTGAAAATGGAAATTCTAACAGTTCCACTCAAATGAATTGAATAACTAACCTAAATAAATTTGAACAAGTTAGGGATTCCCCTAGTTCCATTGAATTTTTGGGATTTTTTCCTCATCCATGGGTTCCCATGGGGTGCTCCTTGCATTATCCCTTATTATAAAACATGCTGGGTTCATGTGTGTGCTTTCCTACTTAGGGGAATCCCTTATAAATTTAGATGAATTGTTTGAGATAACGAAGAGATGGTTTTCCTCCTTTTCCTTGTCATATATTTTGGGAAATTTTTATCTATTAAAATATTAATTTATTATATGAGTGGGTTTAAATAAGATATTGTAGATAAATGAAAAATTAATTAATGATTTAGATGAATTTAAATGGTAATGGATTCCTAGGTGGGTATACATTTGATTCAAATTTGGTTGGATGTCAGGGAAATTACCTTTAATGATTTTGATAGTGGTTCTGAATTCTTTGGATGGTATTTGTCCTTGGTTCATGATTTTGTGGAACACCTTGGGCCTTAATACCCCTTGGATCTATCTCTTATAGACTCTCTTTCGAAATGTTGTATTAAAACACTCCACAGATGCCACCCATTTCTAACTAATTTCCACTGTGATGGTGATGTAACTTGATGGGGATACCTTGGTCCTTTTTAACATGGATCTAACCATGTTTGGTATGAAACATATGATTATACATCATGGTCATTGTAATTTGTTTCTTGGTCATATGGTAAGGCTATGGTAATTTTTTTATTGGTTGTATGATGTGGTCGTGGTATATAATCCAGTCAGGTTTTTAGATATTCTAGCCATAGGCAAAAGGCTGTAGTTAATATACTATAAAAATTTGGCTTGTTTATATGGTTATTGTTTCCTTGTTAATTGATCCTAAAATTTTTGTAGGGATTCATATTAGGCTAGTTGGTACTATAGACATGATCATTTTACAATATATACATTCATATCTATTATATAATGAAAACTGATTAATCTCATATTCTATAGCCTGGACTAGTAATAGAAGTTGTCGGTGGTGGCCTACTAACTGTTATATCATAGATTGTTTAGGCCATAGTTGGGTACCCAAAATAACTATATGGATGTTGGTAGGGACCAGGGAAAGGACCCCTAATATGTTTTTTGAGGGTATTATGATTATGAGTAGTGGAACATGGGACTAAGATGAGGTTCCTGATTCTAGAAGGGATATACATTTTTGTTCATTTTGGAATTTTGATACATGTATTTTAATAATTCTTGTATACATAATTTGGATGATCTGTAGGGAAATTTGACGACAAATCATTTTTATAAGAATACCTCTGGCTTTGTTTATATACTCATGTCTTGTTTAATATCTTCTGTCTGGTCGAGTTTCTACTCCCCATAATGATTGTTATTATTACTAGCCCTATTACACATTGATATGAGGGTATAGTCTCCCTATAAAAAATATTTTGGCCATCACTACTGGTCTGAAACCTTTTTCAGTCAAGGAAATGTGCCTTAGGCCATGTGACCCAGCGACTTATTGAACCGAATAGTTTCACCCTAGTCGGGATGTTAGAAAGTGGTATCAAAGCACTTTACTGGTTGAATTTTTATTTTGAGACAATAGAAAGGGGATTAGGGAGGATAATTAATTGGGTAATGAGATGTGTTGGGAAGTAGTATACCCATGTACATAGAAAACCAAAAATTCCTCGAATGGAAATTCTTAGTTTCTTTATTTTGACCATTACAGTTGATTTAATTTAACTATTTGGTGAAACACTTGAATTGTGATGGTATTATTGATATTATTGAGGGTTCTATTTTATTTTAACTTTATGAGGAAATGTTATTCCATAACATGAATTATTTTAGGAACATTACATGATTCACATTTTGCACATTGTTTCTTGCCACATATGGGGCATTGCTTGACTTCAAGACTGGGATATGTGCATTGATTGATAATAATATTTTTTGATTGGTTATTTTTTCATGTTATTCGAAATAATGGTAGGTACATAGAGTTGTTATCATAAAATAAATAGTTTCATATTGGTTATTCTTTAGAAGATACCCTAAGAAGTCAACTAGGGCACATTGAGTCATGGACCAGTGGTTACTGGACTAAGACATGTTATGGTATAGATTTGGTGGACACCATATTTTTTTAATGAGGTTTATGGGTATATATGGATATAATGTTGTGACCCACTATTTCGAAACATTTAAAGGGGTTGTGATATAATCATGAACTATAGGGAATTGAATATTGCGAAATAGAGAACTGTACATAAAACCATGTATTGAGTGGGAAGTAGGTAGTATCTTCATTGAGGTTTATGGTAGTTTCTTTTTATCATGTACTTGATTTAAAAGTAGGTATATCGATGTGACCTATTTAAATAAAGGTTTTTCCCTATCATGGGTTTTAAAACTATGATCCTTTCAATAACATTTTTTTGTGGTGTGTATTTGGAATTAAAGATACATTCCACTATGAAGACCTCAACTCGTATGCTTTGAAGGTGTAACCAACCATTCTACCGAGGAGGTGGGCCATAGTAAATCTGTGGATCCACTTATAGTCACATTCAAAGCATAAGTATTTGTTTCACACACTTGTGTTGAGGCATATTCCATGATAGATTTTTCCAACATATATACCTTTCAGGGAGTACAACAACATACCTAGTCTATGGAATACTTGAGGGGTGTGTCCTAGTAGGAGTATCCTCTGATGTTTTTGGGGGACGATTGTCCAAAATATTCTATGATGTTTATTGAGATGAATTTTTTTATAATGGATAAACTGGAGACACCTCCTTAGAGTTGAATGAAGCTCATGTCTTACATTCTTTGGGGAGTAGAAAACATCTTCTGGGTAAATTTAATTTACGATGACATGATGTGATACATTTTATTGGGTGATTTCCAAACCAAATTTTATGATTACATTTTCCTTGATGCTTTTATTATGGAGATGTATAGTGAGTTCACGAATCAGTAGATGGGCGCAATGACAGTTTAGGAATATTAAACATGTTTTACTGAATTGTAGTGTTTTGCGCCGATATATCTTTCTAATGATGGAATGAGGGATGGACACTTAGAGTAAGGTCTCATGCATGATGTTTGTTATTAGATAAATGTGTTCATGTTGATTGATATTACTGATATAGTAAATAATATACTGATAACTATGTGAAACATGAGGGAATCTAGGACATATAATAGAGTAGTGTTGTCTCTTGGACCAGTGGCTTAGCTTCCAGTTGAAGGAAGAAACATTTTGATGCTTCCTTAGAGATGAGTACTAGCTAGGTTATTAGTGTTGGTAGTTTAGTTTTCTTGCCATCAGTGTGGAAGGTGGGGACACATTAGTAAATATTATGATCTAGACATAATCGAGTGACAAGATTGAGGAAGGATGGGAAACATGCATTATTTTTGTAGGGCTATACCTATAGTAGTTACTGGATGGGTATCATCTTGGACATTCAGTTTTGGATAGGGATAAATAACTCCATATCATGTTGGGATCTTGATATGTACTTTTCATTCAAGCTGAGGTCGTGGATGTGCCCATGGTAACCAAAAAATAGTGGAACCTAGAAAATATAGTAAGCCTACTTTGGGTAGTGAGGTTTTTTCAAAGGGCCATATTAGGGCCAGATCTATTTCTTATAAAATAAAAAAGAGTATAGAATCAGTCCATATTTGAGGATAGGTGTGGTATTCATATCCTCAATTATAGTATCTACTCTTTTTTGATACAGGTTCGTCTCATTATTTCATATATGTACCTGGGGTGGAAATCCATGGCCTTTTTATACAGTTTTCCAACATAGTTATGAAACTCAAATATCTATTAGAAATTAGAATGGAAGATGTGTTTCTATTTATGGATTGAACACTTGATTTTGGTAGGTTTCACTTTATATGATATCATTCAATCCTCAACATTAATGGGTTTAATGTCATACTTAGTATGGATTAGATAGTTTTTAATTAATCCTATGTTGATTTCTATCTTTATAATATGATCATAACATCACCAACATGTATATTTTTTTTATTAAAAAGTGTTAATGGGATGTTCATGAGTGCCATTATGGACCATATAAACGTGAGTTCTGTGGGATGAAAACCCAGATTACTAGTTTATATCTGGATTATTAGGGATCACTTCTAGTAGATTTCCATCCAATTGTTTATCATTTTATGGATGTGTTTGTAGATGGATTTTCTAGTTCCCTTGTTGATATAGAGGAAAACTTCCCTATTAAGGTAGTTATAGAATATTCACCAGTATCCATTAATCCCTATAAGATGGCTACTATGGAGTTGCAATATCTTAAGAGGTATTTAGAGGATTTGTAGGGAAAGGGTTTTATAGTAGATAATTATTCATATGTGTGTTTCTTTAGACCTATTTACCAAAAATTATAATAGTAGACATGGGATATGAGTAGATTATTGAAAATTGAACTAGTGGATGGTTAATAACTAGTATCTATTACATTAGATATATGGACCATTTTTTGAGCTTTAAGCAACATTAGTTTTCCAAAAAAAAATATTTGCAATCGAGATATCACCAAGTATGTGTTATGACCTACAGACATATAATGTATATATTTTCATATAAGGTATGGTCTATATGTGTATTTGGTTATGTTGGTTTGTCTCATGAAGGTGCTAGTAATTTTTAGGGTGCTTATAAACCTAGTATTCTACCCGTATTTAGTTTCATTTTTCTTGTATCCCTAGATGATATCTTGGTAAATTATCACAATTGACATGACCTGTTCTAGACATCCTTATATCATTTTAGATACCCTAAGATATCATAATTTATATGCTTAGCTCACAATATTCCACATCTAGAAGAATATGATTCTATTTGTGGGTCATATCATCTCATAGTCTGGAGTATCAATTGACCTAGTAAAGATGGGAGCTATAGTTTCATTGGATCATCACAATATATTTTATGAGATATAGAGTTTCATGAGGTCAACTCTATGTTAATGATATTCAATATAGGTATTGTTACACTTTGTATTGTCATTTAAAGGATTGGCTTACAAGTGTATGAAGTGTTCATGTACTGATACTTGTGAGGTAGTCTTTTAGGATCCAAAATGGTGGTTGGATTCAGTGTTGGTCAAGGTTCATCCAAATTAGGGTAGGAGATACACTTTTCCTTATGATGCATAAAGTATTAGTCTAGGAGTTGTTCTAATTTTTGGGATAGAGTCATGGGGTATGAGGCTCATCTACTTATGCCACACTAGAGGAATTATCAAATAAATGATCATGAGTTAGAAGCACTAGTTAATACTTTGATCATTTGGAGATGTTATTTATTGAAATAGTATTTTTTGGTGAAAAAAACCTAAAAAATCCTAAAGTAAATATTTACACAAAAAGATTTGAATTTAAGGAGGTTATGATGGCTCCAGTTCCTATAAATTTCAACTTATTACATGCATATATGCCTGGAAAGTGAAATGTGGTGGAAAAATGATTTAATTGAAGGACTTATATAATGGTTGTTTATGAGGATAATAGTGAGTGAAAAATTATGTATTTGTGTTGAAAAATGAACTTCAATGTGAAGGATGGCCTAGAGAAGACCATTATTTATTCATTGTTGTTGATCTATAATCATATAGATAGAGTGAGAATCATACTTCTTTTAAATTCTAAGGGCCTAGTCCAATGTGAGAGTGGGTAAGGTGTGTACCCATCTCTTGGGTGAACCTTGGGTGAGGATTAGAGGTTGCGTATTAATGCTATCATATGGGTTTTTTAAGACATATGTGATGTGTTGATGATATATTTTCATGACTTATTTTGGGTAGTGCATCACGTATTTATGAAGATGTATCATTATTTACATGTGCAACATTGGTGTCTGAGGATGAAATGTGAGGTAGTTGGTTTTTCATGTGGTAGACCATGTATCAACAAGTGAAGGAGTAGAAACTACCACTATCTTGGCTTTTACAATAGATACCCATTTTTTAATGGAAACAATAATATGTTTCAATGGATTACGTTAAAATTTTATTGAGGTCTCCTCGAGGTTGTAATGTCATTTGGGTTTTTTTCGATAGACTCGTGAAGTTTTATCATTTCCTACTAATTATGGTGACCATATAAGTGGATGAACTTGGGAGTTTTCATATCTCTGAGATAGTACGTCATCATGGGATTCCAAATATTTTTGTTATAATAAAGGGATTTCCAATTTATGTATAATTTCTAGAATAGTTTTAATAGGAATTAGGTACACATGTTCTTCCTTGAACAGATTATCACCGTCATATTAATGGCCATTTAGATCATACAATACAGATGCTAGAAGAAATTCTGGAAGTATGTATCATGGATTTTAGTGTCTCTTGGGAGAGGAATACATGATTAGTTTAATTTTCATACAGTTATTTTTATTATGAGAATACAAAAATGTTACCTTATTATTATTTATATGGTAGGAAAAGATGATCAAAACTGTACTAGTTAGTGGCAGGTGATACAGTGATTCTCAGACCGTGCCTTAGGCATGAGACTTCTGAACAGGTCCATGTGGCTAGGAATTTGATGTCTACTGCATAGTCTCTACAGAAATATGATTCCAATCAATCGACTACCTACTGATTTTGACATTGGGGATATTGTATTTTTTTGTCTCCCTGAGGTATGGATATAGATGGATTATGATATAGAGTAATCTTTCACTATGATATGTTTGGACATTCAATATTCATAGTATATTTATAAGGGTATCCCATCAGGAACAACTACCTCATAGGTACTGATACTTGAATGATTTCTTCCATGTATCTCAGCTATACAATTAACATTTAGATTCATATAATTATTTTTATCATGAATTGATAAACTTATAATATGATGACTCTTTTAATGACCATTTGATTTGTATCGTTGACTAAAGAATTAAGGTTCTCTAAGTACATTAAGAACCTTTATTAAGGGTTCTATGGTAGCACAATAATTTATAAGATAAGACTTGGGATTGAGAGATGAAAGTATTGTCATAGTGGGTGAATTTATTCATTTACGATTCTTGAAATCCCTAAGAGGGAAATTCATGGAAAAATTTCATTAATGTAGGAATATAGTAAGATCTCAAGTATTCTTATGATGTACAAATTCTTTTGTCAGTTTAAATGGGTTTTATGTCTTAATGTGAGTACCCAATGTGATTATGGGTGTATTGGGAGCATTCAGGGATTTTTTGCAGGTTGGAGCCCATTTATTTATAAACAAACAAGTTGCACAGTTTCGGGAAACCATGTGGGATAGGCTTAAAGGGTACCTCAAACCATATGAAGATTGATAGTGGGTGATAAAGGTTGCACTATTTAGGAAAACTGAGAAGATGGAGGCACACACCCATGTAAGGCAGGTAAAATTCTTAACAAATCCAAAATTCATGGTTTGTGTATGGTTAGGAATACTATGCACACTAAAAATTTGGGGGTTCCCATTATCTTAGTGTAGAGTACATGGTTTCTGCATGATTAGGCCAAATATGTGAACAAAATGTTGGGCCTTGAAATCTTTGGCTGGATTTGAATTTCTCCGTAAAAATTTTTATATTCTAAAATATAATTTCATTCACCTTTGGTGGCCAATATCTTGAACATGGGTGGTCTCCTTTGAAGCACAAAGGGTATAATTTTGTTCCATGTCTCTGTCCGAACTCAAAATAAAGATTCATTTGTCTCATTAGAATTAAGTTGCTCTATTCTATGATAATATTAATCCATAATTCCTTTGAATTTATAAAAATGGATTTATATATATGCAATCTAATAAAACCAATTTATTGTCTCATCATGACTTATTCAAATATATTTTGACTTAGGTTGAATCAGAAGTTGAAACACGATGAGTAATCAAATACAGACTCAATTTTTGTAGAATATACTTTCCCCATCTGATTTTTTTATTTATAGAACTTGTTTATTTTATATAAAACACATGAACTTTCAAATGATCCCCTGAAATGAATTGAATAACTAAAATTTTTGAATTAGAACTAGTTAGGTATGACCACTAGTTACATTGTTATTTTTGGGTTTGTTTCATCAATGTAGTCCTGATATTGGGTCCTCCTTGTATAATCCCTTGTTATATTACCTACGAGGTGTGTGAGTTATTTCGCAGTTAGTGGAATCCATTAATTAATTGAATTGATTTATTTTAGATTACTAGGAGATGGTTTTCCCCATTTTCCATGTTATACATGAGTAAAATTGTTTAAATATTAAAATTTTAATTTTATATATGAGTTGGTTAATCACATGGAATATTTTGAAATCTTGAATTGATGAATGATTATGATAAATTGAAAAGGTAATGGTTTTCCTAGTTGGTATAACATAGATCCAAATTCCATTTGATTTCAAAAATGTCAACTTCATTGATCTTGAATATGGTGTTAGAATACTTGGATGATATTTATCAATAGGTCTTGATTCCATGTGATTTCTTTAGCATCGATACCCATTAGATATGACGTTATTATAATCTTTTGGGAAATGTGATATTCACATTATCTTTAGAATCCAACTAGGTCTAACCGAGTTTCCATTAAGATCCTGATGGATCAAGATGTGGATTACTTGGTCTTCCATGCCTTGGATCCAGTATTGTGGGGTCTCACACATTGATTATACAGCAAGGATGTGGTGATTTTGTACAGGGTTATATAGTGTGGATGTGGTAATTTATATCATGGTTTTACGGTACAATCGTGGTTGATCTTTTGGAACATTTTATACATATCTCGAGTATAGGAATCACATTTCAGATAATAGACTAGGAATGATGACTTTATTATTTCTAATTATAGTTACCTTGATATAGGATCATGACCTTTGTTGTAGGGTGACTTGTTACTATGGAGGGTACTATTGAATTGAAAACTATACTTTCAATACTGTCATATATGTTATATATTGAACACTACATCACCTTCTATTTCATATCCTATACTTCTTATTGAAACCATTGGATGTGGCCAACTGAGGGTTATCACACAACCTATTCTTGTCATTGTTGGGTACCTGAATAGACTATATAGATGCATGTAGGGACCAAGACAAGAACCCACATTACGATGATTGATTGATCTATATATTTGATCTGGGGGCATGAGACTAAGCTGAGGTGGTGATGCAAGGTGTGATAGATCCTTTTGGTGTTTTTTGAAGTTTGATAAAAGTATTGTACTGATAATTGTATACATGTTTTTGATACATTGTAAATATATTAAATCACGCATCATTTTGTATATGATATTACTTATATCATTGTTTGTTTACAACTCTATTAGTTATTATATTCTATCTGGTAGATTTACTGCTTTTGTAATTGATTAATTTCATAATTCAGCCCTATTATACACTAACATGACAGAATAATCTTTCCATAAACACAACCTAGGATCTCGATGCTAGTCAGAAACCTTTTGTGTTCATGGAGATCCTCTTAAGGATATGTAACCCACTATCCCATGACACTAGATAGTGGAAGTCGGGCCAAGATATTAATTTTTTTCTAATCTAAATGATTTTTAAATTAATTTAAATGGAAAAATAAAAATTTTCAACTGTTATATTATTCTAGATATATTGATTAAGGAATTATTTAAATTATCTTGAATTATTTTGTTGTATATTTATTTGAAATTAAGAATACAATGGTGTTGTACTACTGTTGGTGATAATTACGGAATCTCGTGACTATATTTATTTCTAACATCCAAAGGTAGAGGAGTGTTGAAAATACATGAATGTAATATATAAATATATAATATTAATTAATATAAAATGATATGAAGATATGTGAAGACTCTAACAAAAACATGGTGATGATTTTTTTTAATTTTATTATTGAATTAAAATACATTGTACATAAATTATTCTCTCACTATGAGAAGAAAAAGAAGATGAATATAGTTTATGCTGAAGGATAAACAATTTTTTTGGTTTTAATTAATGAATAGGAGGCCAACATGAAATTAAATATTATTTTATTACTTCAATACATTATTAGATATAAAAATAATCACTCAGTTTTTTCTACAACTATGAGATAAATTTTATTTTCAATAAAATCAATTACTCTTGATTTATTGTTGTATTAGAAGCTTGTACTCAGTTGTGGTGGAGTGTCTGCTTCTAAGACTATTTTGTGGATTATTAGTCCCTTATTAGATAAACAAAAGTCACTATAAAAGACTTGTAATGTCTAAACTACCTATATTATATTGAATAGGTCTTTAGATAAAAGGACCTATATATTACCATGTTCTTCTATTTATTTAATAACTTTGATCACATACCATTATGTGATTTGAATGGATCAAATAATTTTAGGAGGGATGTTTCAATTTAATTAATTTTTTAAAAGGAAACAATTTTCCCCCTTCATCTATCTTTATCATATACATTCCTACATAAAAGATACTAGTTCAAAATGATAAACATAACTAACACTCGATATTGAAAATAGATAATAACAAACTAATATGAATGTAGGGAATAATTATAAATATTGTTTATAAATGTTCATGTCTCTTTGATTTTTTTTAAATAAGTGATTATGATATTTATCTTTATTTTTGAATATCTTAGAGAGTATTTGACTAAGTGGGGAATCAATGTTTGTGTTTCTTGTATCAAATTTTCAATACTTGAGATATATGTTTTATTATACACCACGATTTATTTGGAATGTTATATCTACTATGGTTTTAATATTTTAAATCATGATACTCTCATTATTCATGCAATTTGTTTTAAAAATTATATCATTAAAAGGGTTTTTCCATGAATGTTTCTATGGTTTTAATGTTTTATTTATCTCAATTTAAAATCCCTAAGACATGTTTTATATTGTCAAACAAAATTCATTTAATGTGGTTTGATTAGTATCTAATGGATTTTTTTACCCAATTGTTTTTATCATGGGATTATAGGGTCCATATCATGTTCTTTCATTAAATGTACATTTTATTAAAAGATACCAATTTTGTAAGGGTATTTTCTTAACTCAAATCCCTTTGTTGAGTTGAAATTCCTATTATTAAACTTCTTTCGTATATTATTGGATTCCACCAACCTAAAAGTTTATTTCAGGGTAATTTCTCTTTATTTCTAGGTAAAATGAATTATTTTATTGAAATATTTAAACTTCATGATTTTCTTCACCATATAATGTATATCATTATTGAGAGTAATTAAAATCCCCTATAACAATAGTTTTCCCTCAATATCTATATTTTATTTTCTTTCTATTGTAATACATTAAAATTGGGAACCTAATTATGTGTCATCTAATGTGAACTTCATAATTATATTGTACTTTTTTAAAAAGGATTTTTTGTTAAACTTTTTGTAATGCGGGTTTTCAAAAAATTTGTTTCAAAATATTTAAATGGTTTTGTATTATTTCAAAATCTATGGTTTAATCTTCCACACCACAATTATATTTTATCCATTATTTCTTTTAGAAACATATTTTTGGAGTTTATTTCTCAAAAGTGAATGGTTTCCAAAGTTTTAAAATCATATTTTAGAATTTTTTTTTTCATTTTCAAGGATACTTTTTAAGAATCTATTTTCATAAACAAAAAAAAATTCATAATGTTTCCACATCATATTTATAAAAGATTTATGTAATTCTCAAGGATTAATTTTACTTTTTTATATAGATTTATTTTTTATATGATTTATTTATAATTTCTCTATAATACCTTCCCAATGTAACTTAAAACATCATCAATTACTCTAATGTTAAAAAAATTATATAAAAACACTTTTATGATTTTTTACCAATTTACTCTTTGTATAGAATGGCCTTATATCCTTAGATGTTATTATTAATGGAACACCATATATATTTACATCAGAAATACTCTTTAAGGGTAAATTAATTTTTTTATTAGTTTGTGTAATTATGGAGTTTAATTATGGTTATTATGTTTCTAAATAATGTGAAATAAATTTTTATTTCCTCAGATTATTCATGATTTGAGGGTTGAATTTAAATATTTGGAAATCACATGTATGTATAATTTATATTTGGGTAAAATAAATCAATTTTAATATTTGGATCTAATAAATACTTGATATGGTTAGGGTATGGTATAGCCTAGTGACATTTTTAGTTTGATAAATCACTAAAATGATTTTGATCCAATAAACCCATAAAAATTCTTGGGTATGATTAATCCATGGGATGATTGGGGATTGGTAAATCCATAAATGGTTGGGATCATATATCCATTTACAGTGAATTTTTTATGGACTTATTTCTCAAAATAAATGTATTTATGAGTATGTAGTAGTTTATTGTAATAATGGGATATGATTGTTGGAATCAGGAAGGTAATGTTCCATTTCAATTTTTTAACGAAAATATGAAATATATTGAAAACCCAAGATAATATGTATTAACTCGTTTTTGACACTCTCTTGATTGGTATCTATTTTTAAGTTAATTCATATTCCATGACTAATGTTTTCTATCTATGATTTTTTCGGTGTGATTTTTTGAAAATCATTATTATACCCATATGCTTATATTATTCTCATATATATTATTTTAAAAGCAGTGCATATGTTTACCCTTAGTTTTTGTTTGATCTCCCCCTTTCATATGTTTCCCTTAAATAGATTATGTAGAGTAATATAACATAGTAGATAGATAGAAGGAAGTCTAGTGAGGTTTGATCATAGAGGAATTTTCAATGTTATTGTAAAATAAAACATCTCATCCAACTTGTCATCAATACACTAAACTTTATATTCTAGGGATTATGATATTATTTTTCTGATGTAACATTTAAATAGTTTAAATGAGGTAAAATGATAATATATTTACCTTTGGTCACATTGGATTGTATCAGATTCATCCATAATGATGTTATGGGATTGGTTTAGTTGTTTATCATGATTAAGATAACAACATGTTAGACAAAAAATAAGGACAATGTAATTTAATAGACAACAACCCATTATTTTGGTAAAGTAGATATTTGCGGACTTCCTATCAATTATATCTCTATGTAATTAATATAAATTTTATGTGCCTATGGACCTGATGTATCTAGGGTAAATAACCAGAAAATGGCTTATTAAGTATCAAGTAAATATCAATTTTGGTTCCGGATGAGTGGGCCTAGGTTTTCCCATTTGGCTAGGCATTCCCCATGGATATTCATTGGTTAATAAAATTCTATTTTTAATCAATTTGGAATGATTTGTTAAGATATAAAATTATATTTTGAATTATGGGTGAACACATCATAACAAAAGCTAGGTTTAACAAATAGACTTATAGGAAAGAAAATGTGAAACATATATGAAAGGAAAGTATCTTTGGTTGAAATGATGGTTTCAATTTTTAATATATATTAGAATTTGGTTTTATTATTAATATTATCATTTAACATAATTATATTAGATATAAAATAATATTATTTAATATATTTTGGAAAAAGGATATTGAAAAGAAGTTACCCAAGGATTGTATCTAGAAACTCTAAGAACTATCTATAAAGGAATATTTGTTATAAATTGATTAGAATATAAATATATGACTATAATGAGTTAAATAATATGTTACCTTATCATCCTAAATATATAAATTTATGTATCCTAATAGATGATATATCTTGAGTCATGTTAATCTATTAGATTCCCATAAGAAATTGTTTTAGTAATAGATAATTAAAACTTCAAGGATGAATTTTATTAATGGGGTAGGATAACGCCCGAAGTTTCTAGATATCATATTTTTTTCCTAAAATATATGATTAAAATTCATAACATTTCTTTTCAAAGGATTTGAAATATATTAGGTAATGCAATATCCTCATATTTTTAAAAGGGATGACTATGTACTATTATGTATATGATACACAACACTAAACTTAAATGAACCAAAAATGTTATTATCTAAATGTTACCATCTTAAACTAGACACAAAATTTATAGGAATTACTTTTATGAATTATATTATGAAATATATAATAGTAAAACTTATTTATAATATATTAATTAATTTTTGGTATATATAAAAAAATTAATTTGTAAAGTCACATTATTTTTCAAATATATGTGTTATACAAGAAGGATTTCATTATTTTTAAGATGAATTTTACAAATAATTAATGGAAATTTTTTAAAACATATTTTTTTTGAAAAAAAATATAATTTTCATATTCATATTTTTAAAATTAAAATTGGTTGAATTTTAGTTAATATTAGGAAATTTTTTATTTCTAAATAAATAGAGAAAAATATTTATTTTTGTTGAAAATTGTATTTTATCTTGTTAAAAATATAAGTTGGAATAGTTTTAAAACATCATTAGATAATTGTAAAATATAAAAATACAATTATGATTTTTTTATTTGGATTTTATAATTTAATTTAAAATTAAAACACTTTATATTTTAAAGAGGTCAATTAGGTAAAGAATATAAAATTACCCTAACACTTTCCCTAATATTTTTAAAAGAGTATGTTCCATCTGTAATAATTAAATATTTTGGTAATATGGGTCATTGTTTTTATTTGGACGATGTAAATACATTTATAACACCTAATACTCCAAAAATTCAGAAATAAGAGTTCATTGTTTTACAGAAATATTTTTTAAAAATAAGAAAAAAATGATATATTAATTTATAAATACTCATTTTAATGAAAAATAACACTTCTTCATCATAATGTTATATTTATAATTTTAGTTATGAAGTAATTACTTTTAATTAATAACTAACATTTATTCAATAATTATTCAACTAATATAACAAATAAAACACAAAATATTTAAAATATAAAATTTAATTTAATTTGAGATAACTAATGTATTCCATGAGTTTTGTAGATCAACGTAATATTTTAAGGATATATTAAAATATTTTGTTCAAAATAAGTTTTTTTTCATGATGTTACTAATGTAAAAGTAATGAATAGTTATAAAAAATTATAAAAAATATATTTTATAAGAAATAAAATATTATCAAAATTAAAAAATTATTAAAAATATTTTATTTAACAACGTGATTAGGATATGGTTAAAAATAACAATTAAAGTCAATTTATGGGAACTTTTTCTATTTATAGTTACTATATTGACCCTCAATGAGAAAAAACCCTTCATTTCATGGTATGTTTTTGAAGGGTTAATAAAAGTTTAAAACCAATCTTAGAGGTCTTAAGATGGTATGCAAAGGGGGTTTTCCATATATGAGGTATTGTTTTTATCTGAATGGTTTAGTTTTATTTCTCATTCCACCTCATTAAAATATTATTTTACCATGTTATAATAATAAATATAGATTACTTAATATACTATGATATTATTATGCTAATGGAACAACCTTTATCCATGCCATCTTCCATCAAATGGGAACGAAATCCATCATTTGTGTGAACAATGGAATACCGACTCACTAACTAATGCCATTGTTTTCCATAACCACCTATCATGGATGGTTATACTAATGTTATAAATGTTTTTATAGGATATTCAGGACATATATATCATTTTAAAAACATAATATATAATTTTATCATACCATTCAATTCACTGAAAATTTACAACGTCATTAATGCGTACATGTTGATTACCACCTCCATAAAGTGATGTAATTTTATTCACACTACATCAATTGGATGACATATATAAGTTTATATAAAGAAATAATATGATATTATTATGGTTTTATCATTCATGAAATATATAATAATAATTACCATACTTCCATAATGATGATTAAAATGTGGAAATATTACTCATGTGTACGAATGCCTTACCCTCAACATGATTGTGATATAGTTAAATATAAAAAAAATTCTTATTGGTTTTAAAAGAATAATTTATTTGTATAAATTATAATTATTTCATTATTATTTTCCTAGAGATGATGCAACAAGGACCTCTTCAGATAAAGTCAGCCTTCTGAATTCATTTTGGGCTTATATATCGATTATAATCCAAACATATGATGTGAAGTAAAATTATTAATTAATTATATATAACAATTTAATATGTTATATAAAAAAATATACAAAAAATGGATGTTAAAAAATTATTAATTATCCAATATTTATTATATAAGATGATAAATAATGTTTTTAACGAGCCAAATTCAAACACAGGGACTTTTTTAGAAATATTATTTTAAAGATTCCTTTATGATCTTTTCCAACCATATCCATATTTTAAAAATAGTATTATGAATGAATTTATATGGATATAAAATAATTATAAAGGAAATATCTTATCACATTTAACATTGTTTTAAAGGATTTATAAATTAATTTTTTATGGCGTTTTTTGAATTCCTCTACCAAAGGAAAAATGAAATATATATTTTAATGCATATAGTGAAAATTAAAATTCCCACCCCTATAAAAATTATTTGATTTTTTTATTCCATTATCATCATTCATTTTTTATTCAGGGTAACAACCAATTATATTATTTGAGTGTTTTGGTATTGAAAACGGGGTTTTAATATAATGGATAATTTAATAACCAAAAGTTTTTTCATATAGGTTTAAAAGAGTTTTCATGGGTTTTATGATGAAATGGTGAATGATTACAAAGTTTTAATCAAGATAATTTCCTTAGAAATCAATTATTTGATGGATTTATCCCCATTACAGCTCACATGTGAGCTTGATATAGATAATATGATTGGTTCTCTCTAAAAGGTATAAAATTCAATGGGTAATTATTATGTTCTATAAATAATTATATATGGATGTTGATTGTATGGTTTTTAAAATATATTCGGTTTCATGTAACAGTCTTATAAGGGTTATTTGATAATGAATTTATATGGTATCTGTATGAATTTTATGCTTCTTCATAAGATTTTTTCATGGAAATCATTGATTTCAAAATGTAATAAAAATATAAACTATTTTATTGAAATTATTATAATCTTTTTAAGTAATTATGTATGTTTTTCAAAAAATTATTTCAATGGAATTTCTTGTTTTCATCAAATTAATAGGTTTTTTTCGTCATAATAATCATTTTGGGCCCATACCACGTTTTAAAATGTTTTTACATGGTTTGAGTATCATTAAGGGAAATTGAAAGGTCAATATGTATGTCTATAAATATTATTCATGAAAAGAAAACATATTGTGTTTTAAATTTTTTATGTTTTTGAAAAGATTGATACAAATAATTTGTTACTTACTTGTAATTTATAGGATTTTTATTTAAGTATTATAACATATTTGTTAACAAATATAAACCAAATAGATCTTAGAGATTCTAAACTAAGGAATTCTAATTTAAATTTACAAGTATATATAATTTATAAGGATGATTTAATATAGTTTTTATTAGATAATGGTTTAGATAACATTATAGGATTGGATGTTATTTGAATGTTGTTATGTATGCCTATAAAATATCATCATCATCATGATTCCAATCATTCTAGATATATCTCTTAATTATACGTTGAATTTTAATTAATTCCTAATTATGCAACTCTACTTGAACAATAATAATGCGGTGATATGAGGTGATGGTCATACATAAATCTCTGAAATTTTCCAAAAATATTAAAAAAAGAGTATTTTTTTAAATATAACATCATCTACTGATAAATAAATTCATAATTTCATTACAAGGAAAACAAAATTTCATTAATAATTTTATTAATTACACAAACACAGTGAAGAATATTTTGAATATATTCTTATATATATATTTGATATATATGACACACATATTTATATATATAAGTTTTCTTTAGACTTTGATGGAAATTATTAATTTCTTGTATAATGGGGCATATAATTATACTTACCTATTATAACAACAATGGATGGATATTCGATAATCTTTATCATATTTATTATCATTAACTAAAATTTTAGCTAGGATGTCATGAAGGGATGGTTTTTAATTCCTATATTGTATGTATAAAAGAGATATAGCATTCACTCATTCATTTTAATAGATGAGTTAATGTGATTTTTCTCATGGAGAGACATCAATATTAATAAAAATATAGAACTATGGGTTATATCTGTGTGCATGGATACTAAGTTTATACTCCATGATACCTGAAGCTGTCATATTGGTCATCCTTTGCACAATTTAATAATATCACACTTTTGGTGAATGAGAGTCCCATTCACCTAATTAATGATTCAGGATAACTCCTAGATAACTCCAAAGGTTGTTTGCCTTGTATTTCACTCATACGATCTTATTGAAACTAATTTTAAGGTTTTAAAATACATTTAATTGAAATATTTATTGAAATGTACTCACTTAATGTTGTATGTACATTTTTTATATTATATAATTTTGAATTTCTAGCATATATGTGATTATATAGTATATTAAATTTCTTCTTTTGTCTATAATAATTTCTACTCAGCCCTAATGAATCCCATTAGTTGTATCAAAGATTTAAAAGTTTTATTATTATTTAAATCCAAATTGAAAATAAATTCCGATGAACCAGAGTATTGTTCCATTAAAATCACCACATCAAATCCCATGTGAACTTATGTCATTGGGTGTTTCTCAACAATGCAAAAGAACCAAATGATTTATTAAATTGATTTAGATAATATAATTTTACACTAACAAATTATATGTTTATTTATAAAAAATAAAAAATGAATAAACTCATGATGTACTAATATCATTACAATAATATAAAAATAACATTTCCTTCAGTTTTAAATTAATTGTGTATTGTTATCAACATTTAATTGATTTATCTTATATTTAGTAAAATTACATTTTAAATTATTTTGTAAAATGAAAGTTAATGTATAGTAATATATATTAATTTTACGATTACATCCTAAAGGGGATCTCATGATGTGTAGGTGAATAAATTTTTCTTTAAATTATAAATAAATTGAACAAATAAAATCCAATAAAGAGGTTATACTTTTTTTATCCTTCAATAATGGAAAATCAATATAACTACAAAAGGGTTGTTAACAATACACAATGGGATGAATACAAAATAAATAGAAATGTAACATTGTCTAGTTATATTAATGGGATGCCTCACTTGTAGGATGTATATATCTTCTCACATGTAGGGTGGAATGGGAGGTTAGGGAAGACATTGAAACACCCACGCACATAATTAGCCTTTATGAAAAATTAATTGATATATTGAGAAGTGATAAAAGAGACACTATTTCTATAAGGGATGTATGATTTAGTTTTAATGTGAATAATTTGGTATTATAATGTCATCCATTTCCCATTTTTATGTCATCTCCCAAGGAATGAACCTAAACCTCCCACTATAATTAAACTCGATTGTTCTCCATTACCATTGCTTCCCAATCGGTGGCTCACCTATGGATTCCACTATAATGTTTAGGAGAACCATGGAATCCAATAAAGAACAAACCACCCCAATGATGATGAATAAATTTGTATATGCTGATGGAAGATCAGGTTGGTCATCGTAAATCCATTGATAAGGAATGAACCAACTACATTGAGTTGAGAAAAACAATTATTAGGAGGTCTACATGGTTAATTGAAATGATCAATGACGAACCTATCATTGAAATTAATTGGTAGTTTTATTATATATAATGGCTGAAACCCTTATTTCCAGGAAAAAATTCAATAATGAAAAAAATCATAAAAAAGGGTAAAAAATAGGAAACTTCTTGGTTGAAGATTAATCCTCATGAAAATGAGTAACATATCTAACCATTATTGTTCATGGGTAATGATAGTTTAGGGTCTAGACCAAGATGAATTATTGTATATGAAGATGTATAAAAATAATCATTAATTTCTAAATTATCTGGTTATATTTTATATGAGATAAATATAATTTTCACAAGGATATATGAAACTAAAACTCATACAAAATGGCATGGAAGTTATTATAAGATCGTATATTTTCTACTAAGATATGGAACCTTTGATTTTAAGTTTATAACTTTAAATTTTCTATATATAATTTCTTAATATCCTATATCAGATACTAAGGGTTTTTAGGCATGTTTGGAGCTCAATGCTATAATTTTTTGGGAAAATAGGTGAGAAACAGAATTAGTGAATGGTTATGGATAATTTCTCCCCTAAACCAAGTGGTCCCTGGAAGGTGGAAAACTATTTGTAAATCAATAAACACTAGGACATATGATTGTATAATTTGGTGTATGTTTGTTTAAAAAGTGATATAAAAAAGATACACATGGATTGTCTAAATGTTTCCACACCATTCAAGGGGGTTTCACCACAAGATGTTGGTGGGAACCATTTGAGAGTGGTTTCTCCAACCGCATGCATAAATTGAATTCTGATTAAAAAGTGTTGAAATTAATAAATTTCCTCTCTTTATATTTACTTATTGTTCGCAATTTTATTTTTCTAAATGCATAACCTCTCCACCCTCTTATTGTAATCCACCTCTTGTCCTATTTTCTTACTGATAACTCCCTCATATGATATCCATCACACTTGATGTTATTTAGGTCAGATCCATCTTGGTATGTCCATAAATTCATTTCCCACCTTTAATTATTAATTGTTTTTGTATTTAATGATAAATATTTATGATCTAATAAGCCACAATAATGGGGTGTTGGTGTTTTCCTTATGATTTCAATTGTTTTATAGTGAATCATATAATGATATTGGATAGGGGTAATCTATCATTTTTTGGTAGGTGGTATAATAATTTTCCAAAAAATTTATAATTTTTATATACTCTACCATTGTTTCATTTGTGGAACCTTCTTCCCATCTCTTATAAATAATATCCATATAATAGGTCTAACCAAGTATAAAATACTCCCACAGACCCAATGAAAATTATTTGAGGTTAATGACCATGACTTGAACACCATTTTTGGTTTGTTTATTATTATTTTCTGAAATATTAACTAAGAACTGTGATGAAGGCACTTATTGTGGTTTTTTTGGATAAGAATTTATAATATAATGGGAGAATTTAATAAATTTAAAGTTTCAATGATGTAATTTAAAACATGAAGGTAAAATACAAGACACTAAACCCTATTAATTATTACTTACACCCTTCCCTATATAAGTTTAAATGAAAATATAAATACTATATATGGATTATGTGGTACTTTTGAAAAATAAAATTGGATGCTAACTAAATGAGAATAGATAAAATGTAAAATGGAATATAAATTAATTGGTTCTTAATATTACAAATATATTAGATTTTACATGATTTATTTATAATGAAAATTAATGGATTCCTCCTTGGGGTTCCATTGAATACACCAAGAATACATCTTGACTCATTGATATGTTTTCTGATAGTTTAAATTCATCTTTTACTTATTTGATTCATTATATTTATGAATTCCCAAGTGTAGCTATATATAATTATCTATATATTTCCTCTAGATTTAGAATGCATTGGATTCTCCCATAAGATTCATCTAGATGTCCATAAATGTAGAACACATTATGTTATCCCTATGGTTTCCAGTTAGGTATAGGATAAGGCTTCCTAGAACATGTTCATAAGACTTGATAATATTTAATTATATGATTGTAATTTTGAGGTTTCATCCTTACATTACAACCATACCCTTAGCAAGTTTACATTAGGTGATACTATGATTTGTATTGACATTATTAGGTGAATGACATCATGGTTACACATGGGGTCCTATATTATTATTATTAAAAGTTATATTACCTTGATAAATTATAGGTTTTGATGAGATATGTATGGTTAGAGGGGTGTCATCTAAGAACTGGATCTAACATGGTTCATTTTTTTTATTATTTATTATTTCTAAAAAATAATTATATCTTTCTTTACTAGATGGTATTAGACACTTTTGGGGGTGGCCTATATATTTTTACTCAAACTAATTTTAAGAATTCCATTAGTACTTGGAAGGAAATTATATTTTTTGGTAGGTATAAGGAGAAACATCTCTCTATAGACACTTGAATTCTGTCATTGGATGTATGAGAGCAGAGGACCAATACTATTAATATAGTTCAATTGGATAAATAAATTCCCATTTTTTATAATATTTTATATAATTTATTTTACTATATTAATACTAAATTATATCCCCTTTATCCCATATTTGTTTAATAGAATCATGACATTTCCATTTTTTATATTATACTGGTTAATGTTGACTGTTGGTATTTATCTAGATTATTTACTTATCTTCTGAATTCAATCATTTATACTATTGTTTGGTTATTTATTATTTTATACATACGTGATCTATTATGAAAAAGAGTGTATAGTCACTCCACCATAACATCGTATACCCTCACTACTAGTAACCAACCTTGGGTACTTGAGAGTGAGTTCGTGAGGATATATGGACAACTAAGCCAGGTTAATTATCGTTGAATTGGGTATGATATGTTACAAAGTGGTATCAGACCCATTTTTCATTTCATTAGATACAATTATGGCCTTTAATTATAATGATTATGAGGTTCTTTAATTTTTAAATCAGCCATTATGTAATAGTAGTTAACCCACGTATACGGAAGAAACCATATTTCTGTGGATAAGAATTGTTTTTATTGTTTTCCACTATTATAGTTGTACTCATTTCTTTTTTGGGTGAGACACATGCTGTATATCATTAAAAATCATTATGGATTCTCATTTACCCTTTGATGTTATTAAAAGTATGGAGTGTTACATTCGTCATTTTTGGAACCTAAGGATTCACATGTCATGAAGATGCCATCCCATAAATAATACAACACATGAATTTGCTATATCTTTTTTTAGTTCCTTACTTATTATATCTATGATTTTACTAACATTCATTATAAGAAGATAAAATATATTTTTTATTTATTGAATCTATTTCAACCTAAATAGTTTTTTCCCATATATCTTGATGGTGTAATATAGACAATATAATTTTTAAATTATTTAGCAATGAACCATTGGTTACATGGGTTGGAATGTTTGGATGTTTCAATTAAATGGATGAAAAATTTCAATTTATAATTTGAATGGGTATATATAAAATGGGAATCGTGACCTATATATTTGAAAAATAAATGTGAACATTTACATATTGAAATTAGAAAAATCCTCTGAAATATATTGTGGTTACGTGGAATGATAATTGCAACTTATATAGAACATGACATTATAACTTTTGAATGTTATATGTATCCAACATAAAGATGAAATATATTATTACAAACATCTAAATTTAAATTTCATGAATGAAATGGTTAATTCTAAATTTAGATTCCAATATCAAATTAAAGAGTTCTTTCCTATATATATTCAAATTTACTCTCCGTATAAAAGAACCTCACATATAATATATGATGGCTTGACCCAGACTATATGATAGTATTGGTTGGTGCGAGTGTCACTCATGTTCTTTATTGACCTTTTAAATCAACTATAATTGCTATAAGGAGTAGGTAGATGGGTACTAACTCATTTATATAAAGTACATGTACCATTCATATTAATTTATCTATGATATTTAAATTATAAATTCATGTTATAAGGGGGTTTTATGGTGTTGTAGATATATGACACAATGATGGACATGGTTTGAATGCCAGAAAGGTGGTGATGACCATGATTTGGTAGTGGAAAGACCTAAATTCATGATGATACAACAGGTATTTCCATATTTATAAACTAATATTATTTATAGAATAGGAAACAATTTTAATATTCAATAGGTATTTATATATTTTTTAGAGTATATGTTGGAATATTTGTGACATGAATCACTTATGTTTGATTTGACTCTGGATTTATAGTTGCAGCACCCACCTACCTTTTTTTGGGTATGATTGTCCCCGGGATGTTGAGTTAAGGTTAGAGGGTATTGTTACCATCTTAAACAATCTAGAGAAACATCTAGATAAATTATTGAAGCTCATAGTATACATTATTATTTAATTATTTGAGTTATTGGGGGAGTTTTTGACACATGATGATCTTCATTGAGATATTTTCACGACCCCCTCCCCACAATGTGTACCCCTCATAGGCCGGCAGTGTGTTAAGGGAGATAATGACCCTCGATCCCTACCTCTAGTAGTCCCCGGGTTGGCTACTAGCACTGATGGTATAGAAAACACACCAATGGGAGGCATTACCCTCTAAAAAACACATGTGGAAGAGAGTGTTATGACAAAAACCTACCAAATCCAACAAAGAACTGAAATATAAATGAAATCCCAAGTGCACATATGCAATGTCATGAAAAAGTACTACAACTAAAAGGGGAAACCACAAGTACCAAAAATAATGTAAAAAAAGAAGCAACCATAATCTCGAACAGCTCATGCAACCCCAAGATAGTAGAAACCATCTTAATCTCCAACCTGATCCATGTGACCTGAAAAATAGTTTGTATATACATAAGGTGAGTATAACAGTATAATCAACAGGATCCTCCCTGAATCCTCTTGTGCAAAAGTAATGAAAGCATCCTAAAACACAGTAAACAACAAGTGAAACTAACTCATCACCTAAACATGTATACTAAGTTCCCACCATCACCATGGATACACTCAAAAACTAACACATACAAGAATATATAATATAATAAATAATATCAAAGTTAAGCCATTACTACTTCCCCACTAGTTTTCCTCTTTTCCTCAACATCACACATCCTAAGAATCTCTCTCCAAAATGGCTTGCCTGTAGACACCAGGGAGAAGCACCACTCCTTGCACCTCGTGCAACAAAACCACCACGTCTACGTAAGAAAATTAACCATGTAGTATCTAGGAGCCACCACAATCCACATAACGTGTACCATACATAGGGTATTATACCTCAATCCATGACAACCCATACACTGAGTAATGATCCTCAATCCATCACAACCTATACATGTTACACCTATAGTAGCCCATATGATACTATATCCAGAATATATGTGTGTGAATAACCACAAGCCATTACAGCCCTCTACACACATATATGGGGAAAACTAACCAATATGCCTACCAGTATAAGTATCTACCAAGAGAAGAGAGAAGAGCCAAAGGGGGTAGTCATCAATTCATCCTCCCACCGGAATGTTGGGGAAAACAACCCCCAGGGATCAGAATCCACGGGGTGTCAGTTGACCTTACTGGCAGGGTGGATTAGTGTATAGAAACAATAAAATTATAGAATATACCCTATCTCACAACCACACTATGGGCATAACCTAGTCTTATACACAACTTCATCTAATGTCTCTCAGACTCCGGGCCGCCACTTCTAAGACTAGGTATCCTATAAGCACACAACCATTTAAAGAGCTTCAATAGATAATTTTATTCCCTTTTTACCAGTTTCACATTATGTTAATTAATTATTTAAATATTAATTTACTATGAATAGTTCCATATTAAATTTCATTAGTATCACACCCAAAGTCCACTGTTCCTTCAAAATTACAACCACATTATTTTGTTCTAGCAACTCCATCCCCATGGGTTAACACATTTTATTCAATTATTCCCAACAAACATACTTTCCCACAATCCTAGGCATTCTAGAAAAAAATTCTATGCTACTAAACACAAGGGGGTCAACACGGTGAGTAGGTGTACTACCCGTAGAGTCCTTGCCGCTTATAATAAGAGAATATACCCATCCTCCCTTCAGAAGCTAATCACGGAAAGCATGTGGCATACCTCGCGTGTCTTAGCCTCTTTCAGAAGAAGGGTAAGTAAGACCAGCTGCCTTGAGCAGTGGGAAAAAATAAAGCAGATAAACAACCAACAAGATTCAGCAAGAATCCAACAATCACATCCATCCTATTCCATCATCCCTGGTGTCCTCCCCAACACCCACATGAATAAACTGATTCATATTTTTACTATAGGAATCATCTGCTTCCACAACAAAAAGCCTCCATGCCCCCACATATAACAATGGTCATCCAAGATCACATTATAGCATAAGCAGTAGGAAAACAAACAACACATCAATTAGGATCTTGGCCTTTTAAAAATCAATAGGGTAACTCATAACCCTTTTATGAAATATCAAACAACATATTCCTTAATCCATATTGAATTAATAGATTTATTATTCATAGGTTCCAAATTCAAGAAACATAATCAGAAAGCTATCACAATTAATTAAACATGCTTACTACATCGATTTGATTAACATGAAATTACAACAAGATACATATTTGTTTACATGCATCATTATAATTATCCAAAAAATTATAAATTAATACCAATTTACATTCTTTACTGATTTATATCACGATAGAATAGCTATCCGAAGCAAGCATAGATATTACACTATCTAGAAAAATAAAAGGAAATAAAATACGATCGATATCAATTTATTTACCCAGTAAAATATATTTTTATGTCAATTCCATTGTCATCTAGAGGGATAAAACATGTTAACGATACAGTATCACGTAAAATAAGAGTGAAGTAATGAATCCCCTACCTCAAACAGTTCTTGACATTCATTATCCACCCAATGGGTCATGATTCTCTTCTCGCGTCAACTGCATCAACCCAAGGATTCCATGGTATGACCGTACCAACCAAAACCGAAGAACACCCCATTAGAATCATGTTTATTACATGATATAATAATTGAATGTAGAAACAGGAGAAGATTAACCACAAAATAATGATGATAAAACATACTTTATATCGAAGATTGATCAATACTTCTTGGATGCATCAAAATAGAGCAGAACCTATCCGAGGAGGAAAGTTTGACTATTCAACTACTAGGAGATTGAATGGGATGTTTGAGCATCTCACACAAGAGAACAAGGAGAAAGAAATATTGAGGAAGATATCCTTTCCCTTTAGAAGATTTAACGGGGCGATAGTTTAAGATACGCTTAATTTTCACTTAAAAACAGATCATGTTAACCCATGCAGGTTGACCATGTAAAAACATCCCGAGCCATAGGAATAATTAATATAGAATTTATGTCCTTTTAATCTGCCTTAGAGTCCTTAAAACGATGCTTTAAATGCATTTTACATCAAATTAAACATCAAAGGGGAAAAACTATATGAAGCCGGAAACACTATACACCAAACTCAAAAATTTTGGAAAGGAAATAGAGGCTGTTGTTAGAACCTCATGAGTCTGGAAACACTGTTCACTAAACCTCACTGGTCTGGAAACACTGTTTACGGAACCTCACCGATGGAACACTGTTCACTGAACCTCACCGATAGAACACAGTTCACTGAACCTCGCTGATAGAACATTGTTCATTGAACCACTCTAATAGAACACTTTTCACTCAACCTCACTTATAAAACACTTTTCACTGAACCTCACCGATAGAACAGTGTTCACTGAACCTCACTGATAAAACACTATTCACTGAACCTCACCAATAGAACACTGTTCACTGATGGAACTATTCACATAACTGGAAATTTGGCCTAAGGAAGGAGAGGATACTAACGGTACTGATAATAAAAAGGTAAAACTTGGAAATGTGTTGGGGATGAGTCACCTTGACCTCCCTGAACACATCAAACATCATATTTTCACAAAGGAATGGACCAGAGAGGTCCGAGCCATTACATTAGATACCTCTCAAAACATTCATATCCTCGAGAATTCAAAACCTACCTAAAGAAAAATAAACATGGTCCGAACAACCACCCATTACGAGATATATCAAGAGAGATAAAGCCACAAAAGCAACAAAAGAAAAATTCATAATAATAACATGAAAGGTCTAACCTCAAAGGGGACATCGTTACATGAAAAAAGTTAAACATCAAACAACTCTGGGTACTGAGAATGTATCTTTTACTCACATTCCCAGGTAATCTTTTCCATGCCCTTGTGTCACCGTAATACATGAACCAAGGGGATTGAACACCTATGCAACACCTTCTCTTTGTGGTCTTGGATCTGCACAGGTCACTCCTCAAAGTCGCATCAACATCAACATCGATCTCTCCCCAATTTATGATGTGAAAGTTATCATGAAGATAGTAATGGAGTTGTGATACATGAAAAACTTCATTTATCATATTCATATACGGGGGAAGTAAAACTCGATACGCCACAACTCCGACATAAGCTAACACCTCGTAAGGCCCAAAAAACTGGGGAGAATGCTTACTCGCATGACCAAACATTCGCTTCCCACGATTGGGAGTCCCATTCTGAAACACATGATCCCAAAAATTAAACTCTATGTGTCTCCTTCTTTGATCAACATATGATTTTTGATGATCTTTCATAGTCTTTATCCTCTCATGAATCACCTAGACCATCACTGTTGTATTTTTCACCAGTTTCGATACGAGAATTGCTGACTCTTCAACCCCAGTCCAGCACAATGAAGAATGGAAAGGCCGGCCATACAAAGCTTCAAATGGAACCATACCAATGGTGGAGTGAAAACTATTATTGTATGAGAACTCCACCAAGGGTAAGTGTTTCGCCAACGAACCCCCAAAATCAATAACAGAAGAGCGTAACATGTCTTTAAGAGTCTTGATGGTCCGCTTGGTCTGAACATCCGTTTGAGTATGAAAAGCAGTGCAAAGGAATAGTTGAGAACCAAACGCATGTTGGAGACCTCTCCACACCCTAGAGGTAAAACAAGGATCTCAATCATAAATGATCATTATAGGGACTCCATTAAGTCTCACCACCTCCCCTAGATACTGCCTCGACAAAACTTCCATTGAGCTCTGTTACTTGATCTCTACGAAGTGGGATGGTTTTGTAAAATGATCAACTACCACCCAAATATTATCATGCACTCCCAGAGCTCGAGGTAAACCTATAAAAAAGCCTATTGAGATTTCCTCCCACTTCCAATAAGGAATCTCTAATGTCTGGAGTAGATCACCAGGGACACATTGTTTGGTGTTCACCTTCTGGAGGACCAATCATCGAGACACAAACTCTGCAACCGCATGCTTCATCCCAGTCCACCAAAACTGACTCCTCAAGGCTCAATAAATTTTTGTAACGCCAAGATGCACTACTAAAGGAGAACTATGGAACTCTCTGAAAACCATCACGTGCATCGTCAAAGAGATGAAAAGACTTCCATGATACAACACTCGATGTTATTCATCCTTAGTCCAACCATCCGGGGCCTCACCACAAACAACTAAGTCTCTCCAGACCACCACCTCTAGATCCCTCAACTGGACTCTTCCACCTTCTGCATTGGGGATGACTGTACCATCATCTAAAAAAATACAACCTCTACTCCCAACCTCTCCCATATCAAAATGTAATGCTGATAGTTATTCAATTACTCTCAAGGAATCACTAGACTCATGCACAACATCACTACGTGAAATTTGACTCATCACATCAGCTACAACATTCCATTTTCCATGTGTATATGATATTTCAAAGTCATATTACTATAAGAACTCTATCCAATGTTGTTGTCGTAAGTCCATGACACGTTGGGAAAAACATACCTCAAACTCTTATGATCGGGGAAAACCACAATGTCCTCACCAATGAGGTAATGTCACCACTTCTTTAGAGAAAACGCCTCGGCTGCTAACTCAAGATCAAGGGTGGAATAGTTATGTTCATGGGGATGCAACTATCGAGACCCATAAGAAACAACTGACCTCTACTGCATGAGAACACAACCTAAAACCAGACGTGATGCATCGCATAAAGCATCAAAATGAACTCCCTCAGCTGGAAGACAAATAACTGGAGCACTTACTAACTTCTACTTTAGATACTCAAAAGCTGACTGACACTGATCAGTCCATATGAATGCCTGATCCTTCATGGTCAATGCGGTTAGAGGTGTCACAACTCGTGAGAAACAGGCTATGAACCTCTTGTAGTAGACTACAAGACCAAGGAAACTTCACACCTCTGACACTGTCTTGGGGGCTTCCCAAGATACAACTGCTTATATCTTCGATGGATCCACTGCTACTCCCTTTTGGGAAACAACATTCCCCATGAAACGTACTTCTCGAGCCCAAAACTTTCACTTTGACAACTTCCAAAACAACTGATGTAGATGAAGAACTCCCAAAACAGCATGTAGATGCTCTGTAAGCTCCTCCTCAAATGTGGAGTACACGAGGATTTCATCGATAAAAAATACCACGAACTTATCCAGTAACTCATGGAACATAGAATTCATCAATCCCATGAATACAAATACGACACTAATCCTGTCAAATGACATAACAATGAACTCATAATTCCCATGAAGACAACGGAAAGAAGTATTCTAGATATCCTCATCTTTCACACGCATCTGAGGATATCCTGACTGTAAGTCAATCATTGAGAACCAACTTGAACCTTTCAATTGATCGAAAAAATCATCAAATTGTGGAAGAGGATAGCGATTCTTTATTGTAAATTTATTTATGTGATGATAATCGACACACAACCGCAAACTTTCATCAACCTTCTTCATGAACAAAATCAATGCACCCCATGGTGACACACTTGGCCGCACAAAACCACACTATAACAGAAAATCAAGCAGTATATGTACCTCTCATAACTCAGAAGGGGCCATCCTATATGGAGACATAGAAATAGTAGATGCTCTTGGCTATAGCTCGATCACAAACTCGATCTCCCATCGTGGGGGTAATGCTACAACCTCTTCTGGAAAGACATCAAGGTACTCCTCTACGAACCTAGAAAATGCCAACTACTGAACCTCTGAAGAACTTAGCATCATCTCATCCATCATAGATGATAATGATGGAACACACCTATGACACATCCGTGGATCTCACTCACCATAAAACAGAACTGTCTCTCCATCCGCACCAATGAAAATGACCTTCTTCCTGAATCAATCCACGATAGCCTGCACCGAATACAACCAATTCATGCCGAGCATGATGTAATGACCCAGACCTGAGCAGCCAACCAAACAGTGCTAAACGGGTTGGGTGTTACTACCTTAGGTGCACCTACCCAAAATCCAATGTTTTCCGACTAGTAACGAGGGTCTTTTAGGTATAGTGGAGAGGATATACACTTTCGGAGGATAAATATGGTACTGGTCCGAGTATAATAACAAAGATGCAGTAGAATAAACAACTCAATAGACTTGGACCAGACAGTCATAGCAGAAGCACATTCAATAAGAATAAATAGCAGAAGAAATCAATATAAACAACAACAACAGAATATAAATAGGACATCCTGCTGAATATCACTAGTAACAACTAACCAACCAAACATGCATCCATAGAAAGTCAATATACAAAAGGGCACCAATGGATAACCAACTATAGCTATATAACAAATAATAATGTTAATACAGGAAAGAAAGCCAAACAAAGAAAACTCTAGCTATGAAATACCTCATGGTCCATACCATCTCCATACAATAACTAACGCAGCCCAGCTCCTGAAGCTGGCCTCTTTCCTGCACGTAAATCCATAAGGTCTGCATGCGTCCCGAAAGGACCATTCATGGTGTGAGGGAAATCTCAGTAGGATACCACCCAATGGTGCGTACCTAATATATGTGTTTAAGCAGACATGCATTTATAAGGAAAGTAGTAAACAATACAATGCAAAAATAAACACAAACTCCACTAGTGCTCAATAGCCATCATGGAGTGTCACCTTCTTCGACCAACGCTGAAATATCTATCATGTAACCCGGCACCATGTGCCACTAGACACCTCATGTCTCAAGTAACGACGTCCTGAAGGCATGCCCAAGGAAAATATCAACCCGGCACCAAGTGGCTACTGACACCTCATGTCTTAAGTACCGACGTCCTGAAGGAACGCCCAAGAATTAACCCATAGGAACAATGATACCTGTCCTAAAATAAGAATATGGAGGGACTACGATATATTCCCTCAAATTAGTAACCATAGGGACATCAATGTCTGCCCTCAAATCAAGGGGAGCCTCAACCTCCAACCCGATAGCCTCAATGTTATCACATGAAGGCTCCTCACCTTCCACGTGGCTTCCAACGGTAAGCACCGCCAACAGAAATACCTAAACCGAATTTATGGGGGCCTCTACCCACATGAGTGGCCAAAACCACCTCATCATAGAGTATCTATGTGGGCACACTACATAAAGTTTCAGGTGAGCGGTAATCACCAAAATAGTACCTAAGCCACAACACATCTGACACCTCATGTCCCTACGACCATGTCGCTCATGTACGATGGCCTTGCCATCCATGTAACTCGGGCCATGCCCAATCTGATAGTCAAACTGCCTCAAACTGACGTCCATGACGCCCAATCCTATGGTAAAAACCACCCATGTAACCCAGGAAAAACCCCAACCTGTGATCAACATCACTCAACAAAATATCTCGGCCACACCCAACATAACTAAATAGTTCAACATAGGAAATATCACAAATTTCACATATATACTCGAAAGCACACTTTAAATAGGCAATCACTATACAGTCAAATTTCACTACACATGTGTTGTCCCATACAAGCACCTAAGGGCTAGAATGCCTTAAACAAATTAGTAACATTTTTTAACAAATCAAACTCAGCAGTTTAAATAATAGTTCACTATATACCCATTTCGACACCCTCGGTCGAAATTCCACAAACAAGCAACAAACTCAAACCCGGCATCACTCAATTAAAAATTGGTCAGTGAATACCTAGAGGCACCCCACAATGCAGATAATTAATAAAAAACAATTAAACAGGGTTTTGCTCGATACCCGACATCGCGCCCGAAGGCCGCAACCCCCAAAAGTCTACGAAGACATGAAAGAAGGTATGCACCACCTACCTCGTACTAGTATGATGTTACTCCTCTGATGGAAACCTCTAATTAGGTCTAAAACGTGGTAGATCTACAAAAGATTCAAAACTTCTCAAACTCTTATTACTTGATCTAGGGAAGAAATCAGGAAAAACGGATCAAGTGGAATCAAGGCCTTACTGAGGGAGTTCCAAGGCATCAAATAGTGTTCAGATCAGAGTTCAGACTAAGATCCAGGCGCAAGAAGAAGGTTCAACCGGCTCTCCCTGCGTAAGCCCCAAGTGGGAGAAAAAATGAGAGAAAAATAGGAAATAACGGGTGGCCTGGAACATAAAAACCCTATCATTTAGTGGCCTCATGGTTAACCCGCACGGTTTGGAAAACCATGTGCCAACCGTCCGGTTGCCACTGCCTCACCCAGGAACTTCGCACGACCAACCTGCATGGTTTGGAAAACCGTTCACCGCCCAGGCGGAGCCCTCTATCTCACCCAGAGTCATCGCATGATTTTCCCTCATGGTTTGGAAAACTATGTGCTAATTGTGCGCACCTGCATTACCTCCCCAATTTAAAAAGTTTGACCCAGAATCGTCCAAATTCTCTAATTTTCTTAGAAATAAGTTAAAAATTGAAACAGGGTCAGGATTTTGACCCATTACAAAAACACGGGTTCTTACAATCTCGCCACTTTAACATAACTCATCCCTGAGCTATCAAACAAAACTCGGCGATGACACTGAACATACCACCCAGATCAAAGAAACCCGGACATCCCCAGTCACAAGGTTCTTTCTAAATTCTTCAAGGGGATCCCCCCTTAGGAATTTCCTAACTCGGTCTCAACCCAACGAAATAAAAAACGAGAAAAGGTTCACAAACCTGTGTTCCAGACTCAATATCCTCTTGTGACGCATCGTCACCCCTACCCTTAATTGGAGCTATCTTGTGGTTTTCCATGGATGTTCAAAACAAATCAGGTGCTTAGAACCTCAAGTAACTAGCATCCTCAATGCCCCGGTGCCCATGGAACCTCATGTAACCAACATCCTTGATGCCCCGATGCCCATAGCACCTCAAGTAACCCACATCCTCAATGCCCCGATTCCCATGGCACCTCAAGTAACCCACATCCTTGATTCCCCAATTCCCTTAGCACCTCTTACATATATACAAATTATATCATGCACCTGAGATGGCGCCAAACCCACTGACCAGCATATAGTCAATCCACATCAAACCTGTGAACCTCGTGCACTCAAAACAGACATGCCTCTACAGTTCATGCCAAAATAGAATAAGGAAATGATCACGGACACACACGTGGTGTCCCTCTAACTGTCGTCGGCTCACCAGCCTGATCAACCTCTGGCACCTCCATGGTGTGCACCTAGCCTGAAACATGGCTGCCTAATGCCTGACCTCCCTGCGGTTCTACTCCAGTCATTGTCCACTGACCCTTTATGTGGGACCTGCTGTCTCTGTCACGTCCTCCGTATGTAGCTGAACCTCAACTACCCTCTCCTGGTACCAAACCTGAACCAACTTTGGATGCCACCATCTGTCCCGGTCCCTGCCTGCCGGCTATCTAAGAAGGCTGTCTGCAAAACCTCTCCAGATGCCCGACCTGTCCACATGCTCGACAATCCTTATGTGGCCTATTGTACTGAGTCTAAACACGTCTCGGCTGTCCACACTGGAAGAAAATCATTGAGGAACTAACAAGAGGTGGTCTAGCTGAATCCCTTGCCTGACTGCCCTGCTGGGACACATCCCATCTTCGCTTCCTGCTATCCGTGCCATCACAGTAAGCTGTTGCCCTGCCAAACTGAGGTCTATCCCTCTGGTTTCCCTCTACTATGAGTGCCTGGTTCACTACCTCTGACAAAGAACCATGCCTGAAAATATTCACTTGTACCCAAATGGCATGTCGTAAGCTATCCTCGAAATGCCTCACCCTAGCAGCGTCATCCCTCACCATACCAGGTGCAAATAGAGACAAATATGTGATTGTAGATGCGTAGTCCATGACAGACATATATCCCTGCTGAAGACTCAAGACATCCTGAGCTCTCTCTGCTCTCAGCGTCTCGGGATAGAAGTGCTCGAAGAACCTGTCCTCGAAGTCCTTCCATGCTAGTCCCTCGTGCCTGTGAGCTTGTACCTATACATCCCACTAATGCTTCACCGGTCCTCTCAATATATATGTCACCAGCTTGACCCTCCACCCTAGAGGCGTCTCAAGCTGCTCGAAGAACATATATATGTTATCTATCCAGTGCTCAGCCGCCTGCGGACCACCCTCACCCTGAAAAAGTGGCAGGTGTTGCGACTGGAAATCCCATGTCAGATGTGCCATTGATGGCTCTGTACACTGCGTGCCTCTGCCAATACCATGTATGACACGTACCAGGCTAGCTTGAAGCTGCTCGTCAAGACATGGTTCGAACGCTGGCAAACCCGGCTGCTGCCGAGCCTGCACTGGATCCTGAACCTAATCCTGTCCCTGAGCCAGTACCTGCGGATCATACTCGACCTGCACTGGATTCTGAACCTGATCATGTGGCTCTGTATCTTATCCTACCTGACGCTCCATCACATCGTGAAGGAGTAACCCGCTGAATACCATAAATGGCCAGACATCCCACACATATATATATATAACCATATATTCTAAGCAGATAAGGAAAGCAGTAAAAGGCAGTGTTTAACAACTACCCTTACTCCCCCTCACCGCAACCCATGCCCCATAGCATCCCAGCCTCATGGACTCCTTACCCACCCTCAACAGAGCCATGTATCAAAAGTACCTCGGGCCATGCTCGTCCTGACAACACACTTTGCCTCAAAACGATGACCGAGTCACCCATTCCTGACAGTTACACTGCCTCAGTCATAGTACCTACCTACTCTCATAAGATCCAGACTCCAATATCCCACCGCAAGTAATTTTACAAAATCTAAAGCATGGCATACCAATTTTCACAACTATAAATTCTATCAGAAATTTCACCAATTCAAATTTCAAAGCATATAAAGCATGGAAATTTATTTTTATTCACATGGAATTATCACTTCACAAAGCATACGTGAAATTATAAATTTGAAACGCCCTAAAAAATGTGCCTATCAAAAGCCAAGCAAAGTAGCCTTGCCATACCAGCCAAGGTCCAATTATCCCTTACCGCACGGGGTCAAGGGTCACATCTCACAATCAAGAACATCAGAAACCAAGTGAGCCACTAAGGTGGAAATCATATAAACTATAATCTGAGCAAAAGAAAACAACAATTCACACCCATTGGAAACATGGTACATCTCTTGTACATGGGGCTGCATGCTCCCAAGCACAAGCTAGAAACCTAGTTCTAGTAACAACCTATCTCCAGTCTAACATATCCCAAATAGTTAAACCTGCAGAAATAAAAAGATAAGTCTCAATATCATTAGTAGCCAAGAATACATGACTACTAAATCCTTGTCAAGAACTCCTCTGATACCACTTTGTAACGACCCAGACCTGAGCAGCCACCCGAACAGTACTAAACAGGTTGGGTGTTACTACCATAGGCTCACCTCCCCGAATGCCGAAGGCTACCGACTACCAGTGAGGGTCTTTTAGGTATAGTGGAGAGGCTATACCCTTTCAGAGGATAAATAGGGTACTGGTCCGAGTACAATAATAAAGATGCAGCGGAATAAATGACTCAATAGAATCGAACCAGAACTGCATAGCTGAAGCACATTCAATAACAATAAACAGTCGAAGTAATCAATATAAACAACAACAACAGAAAGTAAACAGGACATCCTGCTGAATATCAGTGGTAACAACTAACCAAACAATCATGCATCCATAGCAACTCAATATAAAAAAGGGCGCCAATGGATATCCCACTGTAGATATATAACAAATAAGAATTCTGATACAGGAAATACTACAAAAAAAAGTAAACTCCATCTAGGCAAGACCTCAAGGTCCATACCATATCCATGTAACAACTAACGCAGCCCATCTCCTGAAGCTGGCCTCTTTCCTGCACGTAAATCCATAAGGTCTGCAAGCGTCCTGAATGGCCCATGCAGGGTGTGAGAAAAATCTCAGTAGGAAACCACCCAGTGGTGCGTACCTAATATATGTGTTTAAAAAGACATGCATTTATAAGGAAAATAGTAAACAGTACAATGCACAAATAAACACAAACTCTACTGGTGCTCAATATCCACTGTGGAGTGTCACCTGCTTCGGCCAACGCCAGAATCTCTGTCATGTAACCCAGCACCATGTGCCACATGACACCTCATGTCTCAAGTACCGACATCCCGAAGGCACGCCCAAGTAAAATAGCAACCCGAAACTAAGTGCCTCCTGACACCTCTTGTCTCAAGTACCGTCATGCCAAAGGCACACCCAAGAAGTAAAACAGTGGAATAGCGATACCTGTCATCAAATAGGAATTCGGAGGGACAACAATATCTTCCCACAAATAAGTAACTGGAGGGAAACTGATGTCTGCCCTCAAATCACAACAAGCCTCAGCCCCTAACCTAGTAGCCTCAATGTTATCCCATGAAGGCTCCTCTCCTTCCATGTGGATTCCTACGGTAAGCACCCCCAACCAAAATACATAAATCACATCTACAGGGGCCTCTACCCAGACGAGTGGTCAAAACCACCTCATTACGGAGTATCTATGTGTGCACACTACTCAAAGTTCTAGGTGAGCAGTAATCATCAAAATAGTACCTAAGACACCACACATCTACCACCTCGTGTCCCTGCGACCATGTTGCTCAAGTCCGATGGCCTCACCATCCAAGAAACCCTGGCCAAACCCAACCTGATAGTCCAACTGCCTCAAACCGACATCCATGATGCCTAATCCCATGGTACAAACCACCCAAATAACCCGGGTAAAGCCCCAACCTGTGATCAACATCACTCAACAAAATATACGGTCCATGCCCAACATAACTAAACAGTTCAATATAGGCAATATCACACATTGCATATATATACTCAAAAGAATCACTTTAAACAGGAAATCACAACAAAATCAAATATGACTACATATGTGATGTCCCATACATGTAGCTAAGGGCTTGAATTCCTTAAACAAATGAATAACATGTTTTAACAAATCAAACTCAGCAATTTAAACAACAGTTCACTTTATACCCATTTCGGCACCCCCGGTCGAAATTCCCCAACCAAGCAACGACCTCGATCCTGGCCTCTCTCAATTACAAATAGGTCAGTGAATACCCAAAGGCATCCCACAATGTGGATAATTAATGAAAAACAATTAAACGTGGTTTTTCTCAATACCCGACCTTGCACCCAAAGGTCGCAACCCCCCAAAGTCTACAAAAACACGAAAGAAGGTATGAAGCACCTACCTCGTACTAGTACGATGTTAATCTTTCAATGGAAAACTCTAATTAGGTCTAAAACATTGTAGATCTACATAGGAATCAAAACCGCTCAAACTCTTATAACTTGACCTAGGGAATAAATCAGGAAAAACGGCTCAAGGGGAATCATGGCCTTACCGAGGGAGTTCCAAGGCATCAAACGGTGTTTGGATTGGAGTTCAGACGAACATCCGAAAGAAAGAAGAAGGATCGACTAGATCTCCCTGCGTAAGCCCGGAGTGGGAGGAAAATGAGAGAGAAATAGGAAATCACGGGTGGCCCAGAACTTTAAAACCCAAACATTAAGTGGCCGCATGTTTAACCCGCACAGTTTGGAAAACCGTGCGCCAACCGTGCTGTTGCCACTACCTCACCCAGGAACTTCGCACGGCCAACTCACATGGTTTGGAAAACCGTGCACCATTCGTGTAGAGCCCCTTTTCTCACCCAGAGACTTTTCATGGTCTGTCCGCATGGTTTGGCAAACCGTGCACACCTGCATTACCTCCCCAATTTCAAAAGTTTGACCCATAATCGTCCAAATTCTCCAGTTTCCTCAGAAACAAGTGAAAAATTCAAACATGGTCAGGATTTTGACCCATTCCAAAAACCCAGGTTCTTACACATGACATCATATGGTTGTATTTGTAAACATAGGAAATCTCCCCTAGAGCAGTGATTCCCCAACACTATCTCATAGTATCTACATACTTCAAACATGTTAGCTCGACCTACAACTGGTGTAGTCAACGCCAAGGGAAATGGAACCCTCCCTACCTCACGTCCCAAAGCATGGATAAGGTTAGGTGATATGAAGGAGTGTGTTGATCCTGAATCAAACAAGGCATACACCAAGGTAGAAAACAATCAAAGGGTGCCTCGAACGATGTCTGGATCACCTGGAGCTGGCAATGATTGAGCATGAAGCTAACCACTACCTCTCCCATGTCCTCTCTGACCCTCATGACGACCACCACCATGGTCGCGCTCTGATTTCTGAGGATGGGGAGTGTCATGGGGCTGTCCTCTGCCTGTACCATCTACCCTCTATTGATCTAAAGCTGGTGCAACCTGCTGCTGTTGCTACCTCAGCTGAAACTGCCTCATCGGAGGAATCTAGAGTATATCACATGGCGCACAAGGATTTCTCTAAAAGGTCATTCAATCCCACTGCTAATGACCATGAACACCACATGAAAAATAATCACTTGATCCCTTGGAATAGGCCTGAGAGGTGCTACCTCCAGAGAAACAAGATTTCAAGGGATAGGAACTACCCCCTGCTGAATGAAAACTCTTCTTCCCTGAAAACCAGGAACCCCGGACCAATTCTATTCATTGTGAGGGATCAGGAAGATTCCCCTCTTGTGATGATCAGGTCCAGGCCTAAGTCCTCTTGATAACCTATGCCCTTTCCAGCACCTCAAGATATGCCTTCTGTAAAAATGGGGTGACCTGGTGCTGGATCTCTGGATGCAAAGCCTCCTCAAAATGTCTCGCCCTGTCCTCCTCATCTAGAAATAGGTCCGATGTATATCGTAAAAGTTTCCTAAAACGGATTCCAAACTCTCAAACACTAGAGCTCCCTTGTAGAAGGGTAAGAAGCTCTTAGCGACTGGACACCTTCACAGTTAAAGAAAGAATCTCGACTCGAAACTTGTCTCAGAACTCCTCCCATGAGATCTCTGACTCCTCACAATCCGCAAGGAAAAAGAACCACCACTGCCTCACTGCTCCACATAGCATCATCACAACCAAGGACACCTAGTGCTCCTTATGAGCACGGATCGAACTGAAGATGATCTCAACCTCCTCTAACCAGTCTTCCATGATTGCATCTCAAACAAAGCCCTCATACTTCTGTAGACTCTGGCGCTAAAACACTCAGAGTGTCTTCCTCTAAGTGTTTTCATCCTCAACCTCTACCCTTTGGAAATCTAGTGGAACAACCTGCTTGTCATTTTCTATGAAAACATGACGAGGATGTCGACCTGGAGCCATACCTGTAAAATAACATACTGTTAGAGTTCCTAAACCTAGAATATTGATGAATAAACATTAATTAATTAATTGTTTTCTTTTATTGATTTTAGGTTATCCTATCCCAGGGTCTACCCATTCAAGCATAGGCACAAAGAAGAATGATGTATGATCCTTTCCTAGGTCTCTACCCTGTAACTAGTATCAACTCATTTAGTAGCCATTGTATGTATAATGGTTCGTACATCAGATCATAGGGGGACCTAAATGCCTATGTCTCAGCTAGTCTCCAGCGTTTACCTCACATGATTAACATGAATGACACCATTTCCATACCAAACCATGCAACCTCACCTGTGCCTCACTCCAAACTCCATCCGATCCCTCAACCAGAGCTCTGATACCACTCTGTCACAACCCCCTCCCCACAAAGCGTACCCCTCCAAGGCTGGAAATGTGACATGGCAGATAATGACCCCCAATTCCCCCCTCTAATAGGCCCTGAGTGGTTGACTATCACCGAGGGTATAGTAAACACACCAATGGGAGGCATTGCCCTTTAAAAGAACACATGCGAAAGATAGAGATATGATAGAAACCAACCAACTCCAACTCAGAATTGAAATATAAATGAAATCCCAAGTTCATATATGTAATGTCATGCAAAAGTACTACAACTGGAAGGGGAAACCACAAGTACCCAGAATAAAGTAAAAAACAACAGCAACCACAAGCCCGAACAGCTCTAGAAACCCCAAGATTGTAGAAACCAGCTTGATCTCCAACCTTCTCCAAGTGACCAGAAAAATAGTTTGTATATACATAGGGTGAGTATAACAGTATAATCAATAGGATCCTCTATGAAGCCTCTCGTGCAAAATTAAATAATGCTTGCTAAAGCATAGTGAACAACAAGTGAAACTAACTCGTCACATAAACAGGTATACTAAGTTCCCAACCTCACTATATCTACACTCACCAATTAATGTATACAATAATATAAAATATAATAAATAATATCAAGGGTACCCCGCTACTACTTCCCCACTGATTAGCTACTTTGCCCCATTGTCGCATGCCCTAAACATCTCTCTCCCAAAAGGCTTACCCACAGACACCAGGCCGAAGCACCATGACTTTCACCTCATGCAACAAAACCACCACTTACTCGTAAGAAAAGTAACTAGGTAGTTTCTAGTATCGACCACAACCTACATAACGTGTATCATACATCGTGTATTATACCTCAATCCATTACTGCCCATACACCGAGTAAGGATCCTCAATCCATCATAGCCTATACACATTACACCTATAGAAGTCCATAGGATACAATATCTAGAATATATGTGTGCGAATAACCAAAAGCCATTACATCCCTCTACACACATATATACGGAAAACTAACCACTGCGCCGACCAACATAAGTATGTACCAAGAGAAGAGAGAGGGGCCAAAGGGGGTAGTCAACCATTCATCCTCTCACCGAAATGTTGGGGAAAACACCCCCCCTAGGGCTCAAAATACCTAAGGTGTCAGTTGCTATAACTGACAGGGTGGAATAGCGTATAGAAACACAAAACGTACAGAATGAACTATATCTCAAAACCACACTATTCGCATAAAATAGTCTTAGACTCAACTACAGCTAACATCTCTTGGAATCTGGGCTTCCACATCTAAGAATAGGTATCATATAAGCACACAACCATTTAAAGAGATTTAATAAATAATTTCATTCCCTTTTTACCATTTTCACTTTATGTTAATTAATTCTTTAAACATTAATTAACCATGAACAATTCCTTATTAAATTTCATTAGAATCACACCCAAAGTCCACTGTTCATTCAAAATTACAACCTCATCATTATGTTCAAGAAACTCCATCCCCATGGGTTAACACCATTTATTCAATTATTCCTTACAAAATTACTTTCCCACATTCCCAGGCATTCTAGAAAAAATTTCTATACTACTAAACACAAGGGGGGTCAACACAGTGAGTCGATGTACTACCCATTGAGTATTTTCTGCTTATAGAAAGAGCATATACCCATCCTCCCTTGAGAGCTAAACACATAAAGCACGTGGCATATGCCATGTGTCTTCAACTCTTTTAGAAGAAGGGTAAGTAAGAAAAGCTACCTTGAGGAGTGGGGAAACATAAATAAGATAAAAAACCGACAAGAATCAGCAAGAATCCAACAATCACATCCATCTCATTCCACCATCCCTGGTGTCCTCCCTGACACCCACATGCATAACCCGGTGCATCTCGCCACTATAAGCATCATCTACTTTAAAAACCAAAAGCCTCCATGCCCCCAAATATCACAACAGCCATCCAGGATCACATCATAGCACAAGTAGTAGGAAAACAAACATCACATCAATTAGGATCTTGTCCATTTAACACTCAAGATGGTAACTCAAGGCCCTTTAATAAATTATCAAACAATAAGTTCTTTAATCCATCTTGAATTAAAAAATTTATTATTTGATGGTTCCAAATTTAGGAAACCTAATCAGTAAGTTATGAAAATTAATTAAACATGCTTACTTCACAGATTTGGTTAACATAAAATTATAACAAGAACCTGATTCGTTAACATGTCTCTTTTTCTTTAGCCACAATATTATCAATTAATCCCAATTTACCTTCTTTACCGATTACTATCAAGATAGAACAACTATCCGAAGAAAGAATAGATATAACACTATCTTGAAAAACAAGAGGCAATAACATATGATCAATATCCATTTACTTATCTGGTTAAAAATATTTTTTATGTCAATTCCATTGTCATCCAGTGGGATAATAACATGATAATGATACAATTGCATGTAAAATAAGAGAGAAGCAACAAATCCCATACCTCAAACAGTTCTTAATGTTCTTTATCCACCCAATGGGTCACAAATCTCCTCTCGCATCCACTAAATCCACCCGATGATTCCATGGTATGACCACACCATCCAGAACCCAAGAAAACCCCATTAGAAGCATGGAGATTACATGATATAATAATGTAAAGTAGAAACAGGAGAAGATGAACCCCAAAATAATGATGATAAAACATACCTTATATCGAAGATTGATCGATACTTATTGGATGCATCAAAACAGAGCGGAACCAATACAGAAAGGAAAGTTTGACTGTGCTACTACTATGTGATGGAATGGGATGTTCGGGAATCTCACACCTAAGAAAAAGGAGAAAGAAATATGGAAGAAGATATCCATTCCTTTTAGAAGATTTAATGGGGTGATAGTTTAAGATACGCTTAATTTACCATTAAAAATGGATCGCATTAAACCATACGTTTTGACCACGTAAAAACATCCCAAGCCATAGGAATAATTAATATAGGAGTTATGACCTTTGAATCAGCCTTAGAGTCCTTAAAAAAGGTTTTAAATGAATTTTATGTCAAAGGAAACGTCAAATGGGAAAAACTTTAGGAAGCTGGAAACATAGTACACCAAAATCAAAATTTGGAAAATGAAATAGAGGCTGCAGTTAGAACCTCACTGGTCTGGAAACACTGTTCACTAAACCTCAATGATAGAACACTGTTCACTGAACCTCATCGATAGAACATTGTTCACTGAACCTCACATAGAGAACACTGTTCACTGAACCTCACCGATAGAACACAGTTCACTGAACCTCACCGATAGAACACTATTCACTGAACCTCACCGATTGAACAATATTCACTAATCCTCAACGACAGAACACTATTAAATGAACCTCACCGATAGAACATTGTTCACTGAACCTCACCGATAGAACAATGTTCAGAGAACCTCACCGATAGAACACTTTTCACTGAACCACAACGATGGAACACTGTTCACTTAACCTCACCGATAGACTACTGTTCACTGAACCTCACTGATAGAACATTGTTCACTGATCCTAACCGATAGAAAACTCCTTAATGAACCTCACTGATAGAACACTCTTCATTGAACCTCACTAATTTAACACTGTTCACTAATTGAACTGTTCACAAAAATAGAAATTTGGCAAAGGAAAGAGAGGTTACCGAGGCTACTGATCACTGAAAGGTAAAAATTTGAAAAGTGTTGGGGATGAGTCACCGTGACATCTCAGAACACCCAAAACACATTATTTTCACAAAGGAATGGACCAGAGAGGTCTGAGCCATTACAGATATGGTTTCGAGGGATTTCCAATCAAGAATCTATAAGAATTTATTTATTAATACATTAAGGGATAAAAAAATCCTAAGATTTTATTCATATTTTATAAGTAACATTATTAGTTATGTAATACTCCACTCATTTCTTGGAGCTTCAATTTTTATTTCTTGTTATCCTTGAGGATGAGGTGTTAAGATCTTGTTGATTTGGGGATGGGAACAGATGTTCCATATAATCATAGGTGATCATTTTCTATTTAAATAATATTTCTGAGATACTTAACCAAGTCCTCATCCTTGAGTAAAATTTCACTGAAATAGATGGTTAGAGCAAGAGTGGTTCAATTATTAGATAAGAAAGAAAACAATTTTGAAGAAGAATTCACCACCTAGAGTCTTTGAATTTGGGTAGTGGTAGTCAATATATCTATATCAGTAGAAATGTGGTATTACAAAAATTATAGTAATATGGTACACATGATCTATTAGTGTAAGAATAATAGAAATGAGTGATAATCGTTCATTCTATTGGGTCATAATCATCATTTATTTTGATAATTTCCTCCAATGAAATATGAAAGAGGTTATGAACCAAGATAGGTTCTAGAGAGGTATCAAAAGATCCATGGTAGGTAGGGATTTAGAGTACTTCATGTTGTTCATGACAATGAGGAGGTCATGGACATGGTATCTAGTCTAGTTAAATGAAATAGTGGTAAGGAGGACCCCCTGAGGATAGTAAGTCTATAGCCCAAGTCCATAGATAATTACATATATTTATAATATATTATACACCTAGGCTGTAGGGTTCCTATCAATCTACATAATTATGTATGATATTAGTATCCTTGACATTGAAATCTTATTTATTTGAAGCTAGAGCAACCCAATATTTTATATATGTGACTATCATGGAGAGTTTTGGTCTTGTTTTTGAGAATTGATATAGAGTGATGAATCATGAGAATCCACTAGTGATTCAATTATAAGGTGTGATGTTATTCAAGGAGTTAACCAGGAGATAATATGGTATAATTGTATATTGATCATTTTAATAATCAAGAATAAGAGAAACAAAATATTCCGTAGTATGGACTAGTTAATACCATACTGTTCTTTTATTAATTAATATATCTGAAGGGTGTCCCTTACAAAACCGGAGGAAGGTAACTACATCCTAAGGAATAATGGAGTTTATTAATGATGGACCATTGTATCGTGAGATATAGGGAGATATATACCATATGGGTAGTCTTTTTTGGATGATCATAGATTATGTCAGACAATTTTTTCAACAGTATTAGATAATTTCATGGATGTTTTGCATAATGAATTTTTAGTGTTTCCTTCTTAGAGGGATATTTGGATTTTAATTAAGATATTTTTTAGTGTATATTGAATGTATATTCATACTTATAAGATATAACCTACTGAGCACTAGGAGCTCATGATATAGATATAATACACTTCAGCTAATGGTTATATATGGACTAGTACATTACCTTATAGATCACAAATTATTTTTACCAAATGGGAGGATAGAAATATGAGGCTATGAGTGGATTAATGGAAAATTTACTAGATTACCATTATGACCATAAATACAATTCCACATATAGATGATTTATTTTACCATATCGAAAAATAGAATATCTTCAAAATAATTGATTTGAGGTTGGGCTATCATCATGAATGAGTCAGAATCTTAGACATAACTTTTAAAATGTTTGGAACAAAGTATTGTTTGTATGAGTATCATATAATATCATTATAATTTAAGAATGAACTATAATTTCCTAAGTATCTAATGAATATTATTTTCCATCTGTATATATATTTTATGTGGTTGTTTTCAATGATAACATCTTGTTTTACTCACAGATTTGAAATGATCATGCCATGAACTTTGATATCCTTTCTAATACATTATTAAATATTATGTTTTATTACATTTTCCAATTTTTTTATAAGTAAATTTCAATTTTGGGTCACCTTATATAAGAGGTAGGACTTTCTATAGTCTTATAGAAGGCGTGGGTTTTGGATTCAAAGGAGTAACCCTATATGTTCTTTGACATACATAGCTTCCTAGGGATATAAGTGTGAAAAAGTAATTTTATTCCTTAACTTTAATTCCATTAAACACGTATTTAAGGCATGGAAATGAATGGTGTTATGTTTCTATGGTTAGAAGAATGTGTTGAATCCTTTTTGAAGATTAAAGAGAGTTTAAATTTAGTATTGATCCTGATCATTCCTCTTATAAGATGAATATATATTATACATTGTGGAACATCAGAAATCATGGTATATGAATTTTTTTATAAGGATATAGGGAAACGGTGTATGAAACTTGAACAATAATTCATAATGAAAATAATTTCCTAACCTATATTCTCAATATAGTAGTTGTGGTCAATACCTTACATTTTTTGATGCATTATTTTTTTGTTGGGAATTCTTTAGTATACATGAACCATAAAAGAAATAAATTCATTCTTAGGAAATCTAATTGAAATCTCATATTTTGAATTTTGGTTTAATACCTCTAATTTAATTATTTATATCTTGATTATATGCCTAGGAAAATAAATATAGTAGTTGACATGATAAGAAAAAATAAATTGATTCAATAAATTCAGGGGGACTACAATGAGTGGAAATTAAAGACCCTATTTTTTGAGATGCATTTAGAGGTTTAGGATAATCATGGGAATTGTTTACTCTCATTACCACCAGTGACATCATCACTTCTATAGGGAGGGATGATGTGATAGTTTTATGATACTAAGTGGTTGGACATAAGGAAGTGTGTATCAGGTGAAGATCTTCAAATTGATTGGCATTTTTATGGGGATGATGTCTTAAACATCCATGGACATGTCTAGGTACCACAAAAAATAATTGAGGAGATAATTTTAGAATATAATTTATCTTATTGGTCATTAAATCATGCTCTTAATATTATATAATATGATTTAAACCTTCGGTATATATATCATGGTTTGAAAAGGAAGATATTCAGTTTCAACATTTACCACTCCACCTTTTTTAGGTGAAAGTAGAACACCATATACAAGTAGGACTTATATAGACATTCCCCATTCCAATGTAGATGTTGGATGAATTTACTAAGGAGTTATTGGTAATATTACCTATGTCACCTAATTCTAGTGATGTGGTATGGGTTGTTGTAGAAAATATGATGATGATTGATTATTATTTTCATATCCAAGAGACTATCTTAGAGGATAAATATAGAAATATTAATGTCAAATGGATTTTCATACATGGTGATATCACTCAAACTATTTTTTAAGGAAAAGAAAATCAATTCACATTGGGGTTCTGGTAAGGGTTATAGATGGATTTTGGTTCATAGGCACTCTTCAGTATAGAATATCACCCATTTAGCTATGATCAATATGAACATAATATTATGGTGTTTTAGGACACAATCTAAGAATTTTTACATGAAATTGGATGTTTTAGGGATAACAAAATACCTGTTGATTAGTTTTTAAAAATAATTGGTTCTTTGAAATTATACAGATGGATCCTTTTAAATATTTTTATAGTATTACATGTCACTCACACCTATTCTTGTTTGTAGTAAGAGAGACACCAGTAATAAGACCTCACCTAGTTCAAGAAACATCAGATAAGGTAAAAGTTATTAGGAATTGTATATATGAAACTCATTATAGGATGATTAATATTTTCAATAACCACCGCTAACCACTATAGTTCGATGTTGGGGAATATGTCTTCTTGAATGTCTATCCAATATTGGGTCATCGGTTAACTCGGTGGGAGGGTAATATATCAATGAGAATCATCATAATTTTTTATATTTTAGGGTGAGTTAGATCAGTAGATTATGAGATATAAATCTCATATAGATACATAGATATGCATGAAATGGTTCAAATTTCTCAATTATACCATCATTATTTAAGCCCAACTCATGTTCTTCTTCCTAATGAGGTCAAGTTGGATGTTGATTATTCTTGTGAGGAGAACCCTATTCTTATACAGGATAAGATAAAAATGTATCATTGAGGTAGTTCAGTTCCTCTAGTACATGTGGTATGGTAATATTTCTATATAGAGAATTAATCATGTGAATTATTGGCTGATGTACATGATCACTGGATTTAACTATTATCTATTGATGCTTTACCACCCACCCAATCATAACACCAGGTTTAGTTGTTTTTGGGGAGGGGAGGTGGTATGAGTGTGCCTTTTATTTTTTATATAGAATATCTTAATTTCAATTAAAATTTATCATTTTATTTATACCTAAGTTAATGTGATCTTAATTATGTATTTGGGAGTGTCTGGGTTATTTTTAGATACCAGAGAGCTGCTATTTTTAGAAACATGTGAGAATCCGATTTAACACATGGTTAGTGATAACCATTCCCATCAACTATATAGATCCTTGATTGCTGACTATTCTTTGAAAATCTATGAACCCTATTCCATAATACCATTCAATTTAGGGAAGGAGTATTATAGATGTGATTCGTATAGGATTTCCATGGTTAGAATAGTCATGCAGAAACCATTCTAGGGGGTGTCTCCCAGTTAAGTTATTGTTTATGGTTGTAATATAGTTTGAACAACTATGAAACCAAACCATGATCCCTTGAAAAGGTTTTGAAATTATTAGAGTTCCCATCCTTCTATTTTTCTCTTCCCATCCATTTTCATTTCCCAAACACAATACCACTCTTCCAACCCATTGTAATCCTACTCCCATCCTATAGGATTGCTAATAATTCCCTCATACAATTTCCATTTCACCCACTGATCAACATAGTGGATTTGTATTAGTACATAAATCAATCAAGTTGTATCCATTATCATTTACCTTTATATATAAAATAAAAAATACATGTGGACTAATATTAACTATTTTATATGTATTTTTCTTTTCCATCCAATATACCATATTCTACCCAAATTATGAAGTTGATATAAGATGGGGAGTCATCTGACATTGTAATGATTGAAGTCAAGAAATTTTTCATAACAGTTTTAATGTTTATATAATGTATAATTTTTCCATGCACTAGAAAATCCATGTGTCACATATATAATGTGTTATTAATATAATAAAATGTCTAATAATTTATGAGACACACCCAAAAAACCATTAAAATTATTAAATTTGGGAGACCTCAACTACAAAACCCATTTGGGTGTGTTTATTATCTCCCCAAGAGACTTTTTACCATGTATTGTGACAAATTTGTCTAATAAGATGGGTTTGGATAGACATTCATGATCCACTGTGTAAATTTTATAAATTTAAATAATAAATGATGAATGATAAATCATCAATGGAAAAAATCCATGTCACTGGTTCTTATTAAATGTTATGTATGCCCATAAAAAATGTTATTAAATGGAATGTAAATTTTATAAATGGAATATATAGTCCTTTAAAATGACTAAATATTGACATGAGTAAATGAGATTTTAAGAAATGTGAAATAGATCATAAATTACATATATATATCTATAACCATTATATATATAGTTATATTATGGATTTCCTTTGGCATGACTTACCCCCCCCCCCCCCCGCCCATTGGTGTTTCCTTTACTAATTAGAGGATGTCGCCTGTTTCACAGATGTGTTTTCTGGGTTTGATACCCCTTTTGTACTCAGTAATATTATTATATTTTTTACTTCCTAAATTTATACATAATAACTCATAAATTACTTCTCTTTGAATATATAATGTCTGGTATTATCTCTTCGGAGTTAGCATGATGTTTTATGGATGAGAACCATCACGGGGGATCCCTTTGGTCTCCAATTAGGTCCAACCAAAGCATACCTAGGACTTGTTCTATGGTCATGATAATTTTAATTATATGAGTGAAATGTTATGGGTTTGTCTCTTGATTATACTCATAACCCTAGATATATTACATTAGTTGTTACAATGTATTGGATCAACCTTCTTTGGTTAATGAATCATTGTTTACTCCTTGGGTGTTTTATTATTATAATTATCATATAGTCACAAAAATAGAGACTATCCTATTGAGGCCAAAAATGGTATTTTCAGACTTTTGTCCTCCTAGATCTCAATATGATATGGTTCATTTATTTTACAAATTTATTATTTATTATACCATCACATAATTTCATTCAATATTCGTTGATTGAATGGTAATATATTCCATTTTTGGTTTCCAATTAGTTTTTACTCACATTAAATTTGGGTATCTGAATAGTTTCAAGAAAAATATAATGGATGTAATCAGGGATAAGTTTACATGTCCAACATTGGACACCTGACTTCTATCATATGATAGAGTATAGGGGTATAAGATCTATCATGTGATTATGAGGATATTAGAGATATAATTTTTCATTGTTTTAAACTATCTAATTGCATATACTACATGGTATACCTATATACATATATCGAGTGTTTCCTCTATTTTTATACATCTTTATGAGGTAATTATTATTTCTATGAGTCTAGTTGTTAATGAATTTTGGTATTTAGATGGATGATTTACTATTATTCTTTTTTAATCAATAATACTGTTACCATTTATTATTCATTATTTTATGTATCTATGATTCACTATAATAAATAGGGTATAGTCTCCCTACCATACCATAATAGACCATCTCTAATATACTTTTTCGTCTAACATGTAGGGAGTAAATTTTTAAGGAGATTTTTTCATTTTGTCATTATACTTAATAGTTAACCAGGCTCGAGATGTTAGATTTGTCATGTTGTGTGCATGAAATGGAATGAATTTAAGATATATATGAATTGACTATTAAAATAGATAAATAAAAACCTCAACACCATGGTGTTTATGACATAAATAGGTATATATATTTAACTAATACTATCCCATTCACATGATTGATATATAACTTGAAAAAATACTAAGTTGTGTTCCACATGTATTCATGATATATCTCAGTGGAGGAGTTGGATTATTATAATAGATGATTATTTGTAAAAGAAAGGTGAGATATGACATTTGAACGATAAATATATTTAATAGATATCCTAAATGAGGATTTTTTATAAATTTATGGAAGAGATTCTATGGAAGTTATCATATTCCTTGGGCATTTGTCGAATTTTATCCAATTGGGAGCTAATATTATAGGTCTATTTGATTTTTTATTTTTTTATCTTCCTAGATCTCAAGAATATAATTATACGGACTAAACGTTTCTTGGTATTTTTATATATTTATAGTATATATATATTCATGTTATATTATTTTAATTATTTAATGTTTTTTTCTCAAACTCTTTGTTCAATTTTTTATCATTTCCTTTTAATTTCATTAATTCAAGACCATTCTGTGGATGTTGTTAGTGTTTGGGTTCATCTATGATTTATTAAGTTGGTAATGAATATTTCTAGGGATTTTTTATGATGATTTTATTATGAGTTATAGAGTGTGAGGATTTCTTTATGACCGTTGGGGTATTTTATATCATATACTTAAATATAGTTTCTAATTAGCAAACATTGAGTGATTAAAAGTTCCATGGCCATTGAAAAAATGTCATAATAAAATGTGGAGAGTGACTATACAATAATTTTAGGTAGCTAAAAGGTTGTATGAGAAGAAAGTAAATTATAAACTAGTCATATATAGGTAGAAACACAAAAATTAGGATTACTGTGTTTTTTATATCATTTTTAGGTAATATGTGCAATTTATTTTATAATTTAAAAACATTATTATCCCTCCCACTTATCAATTTTTCTATTATTAGATTTGTTAATATTTTTTTTACCCTTGGTTGTTTTTTAGTTATTTAATTACACAAGTAAGTAGAATTGGCATATCAAAATGTTTATTCATATTTCAATCCTCTCACACCAAATTGAAATAATCTTCTAGAAATCCAATATCAAGTATGGGAGCTGAAAATAATTCATTGGTATGAAAACCACACCTAATCACAGATGAGATACTCTAAATCAAGAATAATTTTTCAAAATAGTATTAATACACATGGAGAAAATGTATATATAGACTAATGAATCCAATGGATTAACAAAGGAGGAATTTAAGCAGGAAGTACAATTCAATATGGAATCTATCAGTGATGCGGTGGTGGTAGATGAATTCCATAAGGAATACAATGATGTAGAAAATTCAAAATTTTATGATGAAGGCTCAAATTTTTTTGCTAATGTGGAAGAAGAAGAAAAAAATAGATACTATAGAAAGTATAAAAACTCATGGTGTACATAATGGTTTTCATATCACATTGGGTCATTCAATATCAAGGCTTATTGTAAGAAGAGGAACCCTACTCCAATGAAGAAGAAATAATAAAAATACATAAAAATGTTCTAGATTTAGATATCAAATAGGAACTATTTCATGTATGGGAATACAATGATATATTTCTTATATCCTTACAACTATTAAGATCTTGGTTAAACCATAAATGTTATAATTTATATAAAGAATAAATTTTCTACGAGGATAAAGGGATCAATATTAAAATTGGAATTATTAAATATCCTAATGAGTAAATAACACATGAGAGTTAAAATATAAATTTCAATCAGAAAAAATAAGAAATTAAAATCTTCCATAGTATGTGATTCTATCCATTATTTATTTTTCACATTTAAAAATTTTGAAAAAAAATATGAAGGTAGAGAATACATGATCTCGATCTACTTGAGGATCAAAATTGGGTTAATAAAAGACAATTATCTTTTTTATAATATTCATACTACACAATCCAAAACATTATGGTTCAGTTCAAGAAACCTAATAAAATAACCTTTTAGGAGGTATTCCAATTATTTATAATTAAATTATTAGACATTGAATTTATTTTATGAATCCAATTTGTATTTTTTCTTCTTTAGGATTTAGAATCAATCCCAATAATATCTTTAATCATAAAATAATTAAACTTCCAATTTCAATTAAATGTCTTCAGTTATATGCCAATGAGAACTAAGTAAAATTGTAAGAGATGAGGAGAAGATCATAATGTCGATTGAGGAGTATGTATTTAAATTTACCATATTACTCCCCATTATTTTTAAGATGTTTTTAATTATTAATTTAAAAACCCACACCATATAAAAGTGAGAAATATTAATCATTGACCCAATATTTATTTAAATAACACATGATTCCATGTTTTATATTCTATTTTAATTGAGATTGAAGGAATAACCAAGAGTCTGGACAATAAAATTTAGTCAAAGGAGTTTTAATCTATTGAATTATGGTTTTGGGGGGAAAGTAGATTTATATATATATATATGATATTTCCATTCAATTTTTTGGTTTGAATTTCAAAAATTATTTTTTATGAAATTTGTAATATTTTTCATTCCATGAGTAATTAATGAATTTCCTATGTTCATCTTCCTAATAGGAATCATGGCCAATATTTGTAATTTCTTATTAACATGTTTTATGGGAGAATATGGGGAATGTCGAAATTCTAGAAATATAATTTATATCTTATGAATTGTATGATTGGACAAGATCACTCTTATTTTATTGGAGAAATTTTATTTTTTTGAAAAATATACTTGGACTCACATTGTAATCTTTATGGTAAATTACCCCATATAATCTAGGAATGTTTTTTGATGACATAGATCTACACTTTAAGATTATTTTATCATTTTCTACAATTAATATTTTAATTATTCATGGTATTTATATGAATACATGTTAGGGAAAGGTTCATTATTGATAAAGGGAATGTGTTTTATTGTGATGAATTTTTTTCAATTGTCCACATATGTGATTTGGGATGGTTTATTATAATTCTTATTGTATTTCATTGTTACCCCTCATTGATTAAGATAAAAAAGTGTTTTCTAAAATGAAAAAAATGATGATGAGAATGGGGTGTGTCTTTGGAGGATCATAAATTACAATTTCATGACTAGTAACCATAAGTATTTGGTGTTGGTTGATGAATTTGTGGCTTCCCATAAATGAAACATTGAACAATTAATTGAAATACAAATTTAAAAAAATTAAAAATAAAAAAAATTTAAAAATATTCATAAAGGATATTCATTCATTATAATTATTTGTATTCATGAACATTCCTTGATTTTTGGATATGTGAGGTTGTGACATGTTGAATAAGAGTTTTTCTAAGTGGTAATTTTGATTATCAATAAATATGATTTGATATTTAACCACCATTATGATATTTAAAATAGTTTTTGTTTCAAATAACTACCTAATCGATGCCTCATGGACATGTAATCATTCATTTTTAATGGCATGATTAATTAGTAAAATTATTCATTAAAAAGTGCTGATTTTATGTCCTTTTTAACATATGTCTAAAAACATTTATTGTAGTATTGTCTAAAACACCATTTTAATGTTTCCTTGAGTGATAATTAAAATGAACTAATGGAATGGAAGATCACATTTTTACACATAGTAATAATATATTTTGATTCTTGAATGGATGTCTAAAGACTCATCATCAATTTTAAAATATAAATAGAGAATTATATATTTTAGTAGTATCTTTAAAATGTTAGTATTTATATATATATAATTACGTGACTATTAAAAATTTAATATCACAATTAATAATTATTTTATTTTGTTTCATTATGAATTATATTTAAGTACAATTAAATTCCAGGATAATTTTATTTGATATTTTAGGCTTCATGAAAATAATTTTTTTTATTGGTGTATTTGATGTCCTCATTTTATTCCATTAATATGAAAATATAATATCATTAAGGTTTGATTTTTATTGATAATCCCAACATTGATCTATTTATCTTATATTTATGTAAATTAAATATTAAATTTATTTTTAATCAATAAATGAAAATTATATGAATATATAAGAAGATGATGATGATTAAAAAAAGGGAATTTCAAAAACAGATTTTGAGGAAATGATTATGGAAATGAAAAATAAAAAAGGAATATAATGCAATAAATTGTTGCATAATTTCATTCAACAATAAGAATATTTTCACATAGAAACTCTAATGGGTGTCTCGGTATAAATAATTCTAATTCCAAGATTATGAATAATAGTGGACCACAATTTATGCATGTGAACTGGAAGACATGCATTATTTAATTTCATATCCTCTCATAATAATAGTATCACTATAAGAAATGTGTACAACTTGCACCCCTATGAGCTTCATTTACCAACAGAATATTTAAATTTATATATTAATAATCATCATCTATGACATTAATTAAACTATGAACACATGAATGAACTGTAATGTGAGTCATTTAGAAAAGTGAAGTCCTCCATCACCAAAATTTACATTATATCACTATGAAAGAATCTCAACCACCCACAACAAAAAAAACACCAGATACCAGTGTAATCATTATCTCCTATGATAAAATCTCACCTCAAAATTGTACTGAAATTCTCAAGAACACCATGGAACACGAATAAAGATCGATGTAACCCACTATGCTAATGGAGAGAGTATTTCGTTAATATGGGACCTAATATTGACTACATTGAATAATATGATGATGAATTATTCTTCTATATTGATGAACGTAATATGAATCCATGTAATGTTATGTTTTATACATGATACAAATATAAATACTCTCTTGGTGTGGAAAACAGGGTCATTTGAGAAGATCAATTAATGAAATTCCCTTGGAAATAATTTTTTAGTGTGTTGTACTATAATGATGGATAACTTATTTTATAAAGAAAAGTATAAGAGAAAAAAGTTGAAAAATGGGTAAAAAATAATTAAACATCATGGTGGAAGATCTAGATGTATACAAAAGTGTAACCTCTGTAAAGGTGAAGATGAATTGATGAAGCTGCTCAATGTTCTAGTACATGTTTTGTATAGGTATATGAGGTAATGTGGATGTAATATTTAAAGAAAAAAATGGTCATTGATACATGGTATGAGTTAAATACATTTCTTATAAGGATAGATTCTACTCAAACAGAAATTAAAATTGTGATGTAGATATTTTGGTGTATTCATTTAAAGTAATACAGAGATGTGAGATGTGAAAGGGTCTGTAAAAATCCAAAATAAACACTACTATGAAATTGTACCAAAAAATTCAAAAAATTTGATTGATTAGACAACACCAATATATGGACATTCTAGAGATAAAACATAGCAGATGCTTAAGTGATTCCCTATTTGGTCTTCGTGATTAATATGAGTTGAGGAGATAAATGGTTAAAATAGTATAATATGTGGAAATGATTTTTGGTATATTATATATGAATGATATATATATAATAGATATGTCTTTTGGAGTAATTACCTGTAAATAGTAGGAGGAACGGTTGTGCACATAATCAAATTTATAAGGTCTCTATCAACTTCAAAAAGTAATGGACCTACTATTATATGTCTTCATGTTTTATTTTTTATTTATTTTACAACCTATAGTGAATATAATTGGAGGTTAGATATTTTTTGTAGTTTTTTATTCATGAAAATGTTATTTTTATAATTCATTTTTGTTTTGTTTCATTATTTCATGTTTTGTTCTTATACATTTTCGTTAATTTTAAATCCATTATCTTTATGTTCTATAATGGTTTACATTTTTTCTGGTGTGTTTTAATAATGGGTTAAAAATGTATTTCAATTTTTTTATAATGGTCATTACCATTGAGTGTTTAAGATTATTTTGGTGGGAGTTATAGAGTGTGAGACTTCCTCCATGACCATTTGTGATTTTTACATTTTATGTTCAAATAAGGGTTTAGGTTACCAACAATTGAGGGATATGTTGTATCATGACCACTGAGAAAAGGTTGACATGGAGTGTGGAGAGTGTCTAAAAATATAAACTTATTCACAAGGACAAGATTATTATTACATATTGATGATCATATATTAGTTTTATACTTTTATATATCATGTTCCCAAAAATATAAGTTCTTCGTACATATCTTCTCGTCTTATTTATTTTATGTTCATTAGTTTTCATTTTTTTGTCATTTTTAGGTAATTTTTAATTAATTATAATATGTAATAGTTCATTTCCTCTCGAACAATAATTTCATTATCTATACTACACTTATATTTAGGTAGCCGGTTGTTTGCAAAACAAATTATAAATTAATTTTATGTTGGTTGTAATGGTACCATGTGGGACAACACCTATAATATGGTGGGGTTTTGATTTTTAATAGAATATACCTCGGGATTTATCCTTTATCCATAACATGATCCATTTTTTAGTATCACCTGTGGTTTTCTATAAAGTCATACTGGTATTTAATCCACATTTGGATCCATAACAAAGGATTCTCTACGGTCCTATCAAAACTACCAGAAAAATCCCAACAAGTTGTAGGGAAATCCATGGTGTATTAATATATATATATATGTATGTATATATATGTGCATGAATATATCTACATAAAGGCCAATGAAATTACCTTAACCTAAAATGGCTTTTTATAAAGATAAAATAAATTTCCTTTATACAAAATTTGTTCCTTGCATAAAAAGAAAGAGAAAAAAATTTTAAATCATCTTATAAATTGTAAATAGTTTGTAAAATTCAATAAGAGGTATTTTGGTATATAAAACAATAAATACTTTTTTATTATTTAAAAAACTTTTAGGTGATAATAATTATTTAGTTAATATTAATGAACCATTTATTAGTATAAATTCGTTAAATATTCAAAAATAATATTTCAAATCCCATTCCAAATTTATATTTGATGATTAATTGATTACAAATATAAGATTGTTTTATAATCCTATGAGGTATTTTATAATTTGTTTATAAATTAATAAAATTAGGCTATGTTATATATAAAATTTGGTTATAATAACATAGTATGAATTCTAAAAATAATAATTTCTTATTTTAGAAATTAATTAAACACCATAAAATATATCTTTGATAATTTAAATTATTAGAGGGTTTATAGACATTAATTATAAGATATTTAGTTATATAAATTTTTATGTAATTAATTTTGAATTATAGAATTATTATTATTCACAAAATATCATAATATTAAAATGAAATTCTGTACAAATTTCATATTATAATGAATATTAATTTGTATTTTCAGGATTATAGAATACCCAAAATAATAATCTAAATAATTAAAATGTCTTATGTCAGATTTTGATTATGTATTGGTTCATAAAAAATTATCATCTAAATTTATTTTAAATTGTGTTTTATTTATATGATATTCCTTGAATTTAATTTAAATATATAAATTTTTATATTTTGAAAATTTTATGTGACATATATATATGATAAATTATTTATAGAAAATTGAATGTTCTATTTAATGCTAAGGACAACTCTACAATTGTTATTTTTCTTCTACCTTGACCCTAGTTTTTAGTTGATGCTTTTTATATATTTTTGGGAATATTTTAAGCATACTAGGTGTTAGACCTATAAGAAATTGAATTATCTCTTGAGTAAATTATCCCTAGGGATAGGGATATGGTGATGAATTACTCACCTACCTTGTGGCCCATGCCATGTATTTATAGGTAATTGGGGTTGGAAATCAATTTCTCCATGATTTTTCCTTTAGATATTAAAAATATAATGTTACTATAAACATTTTCATTATGATTTAATATATATTTTATATACAATGAATTTTAATTTCAATTAATATTCTTACTATTATATATGGGTGAGTAAAAAAACAGGTGAGTCATGAAAAGAGATAAAAAATAATATGTATTGAAAATATTGATTCGGTTGAGAAAATATTATTGCAAAAATAAATCATCTGATGAATGGATACATAATAGAAAAACATGTGATAATAATGTGTTATTAGATCTAGATAAAATGATATGCTTTGAATTTTATCCAAAGTAACACATTTCAATACCTTGGTCATCCAATCATGTTGCTTCATCAATAGAATGGTTTTAATATATTATCTTGTATGTGGAATTATACTAATGAGTGAAATGGATCATCATTGGTTAGGTTTTTCAGGGAATTTTTTCCTATGGGTTTCTTTTGTATCATTTTATTATTATTTCATTTGTGTCACACATACTTTGGAAACCATTAAAAATGATACGAGAGAAATATATTTGATTATATCCATATGATTGGTAGAAGAAAGGACTTTTTTCACTAAAATTTCTATGATTGATATATAAATTATTGGTATGATTACTTACCTAAATATCTATGTTGTTAAAGGAGAACCATATTATGATTAATTTTTTTTAAAATACATATCTTTTATAATTAAATGATATGATTTTTTTAAAAAGGGAAAATCATTTCAGTGGATACTATTTAATATATGTTCCAAAAAATGTCTAAAAAACATGATAATCATTAGATAGAATATTATATTGTAGATAAATGGAATCATAATAATCTATATTTTACTTCAGATCAATACTAGATAATTAGAATCTTAGTGGTAGAAATTTCTAGGACTGGTTTTGAATTTTTAGAATAGTTCCCAAATAGAAAAAATGTTTTAATTATTGGAACAATATATTACTAAGAAACCTACTAGTGAAAAACCTCAACAAAGTTATTTAGATGGTTATGATAAATAGATAAAATATACAAATTATATATCTAAATGCATCCTTGTTACCATGTATTCATGGTATAAAAAACCAAATGAGATCATGGATGACTATCCTTTGATATATAAATTTAAAATAAATTAAAAATAGAAAGCTATCCATGAATATAATGATTATTCAAAATCAATTTTTGTGTGAAAATGATGGAATAAACCTCAATCTCTACAAATTTATTTATAATTCATAGGTACATCAATTACTTATAAAGGCTTAGTTCATAAATTTCGCTTGAATTGGATACACATTTCATTCTTCAATCACTACATGTAATATTCATGATTTTTTCTTGTAAATTAAAATATTAATTAAATATATAAAAAATTACTAGATGTCCTCATTATATTGAGGACATCTTAATAGGACTTAGGAGATCTAGGCATGATCACCATATTTATGGGATTTAAATGGAATGGTATACTATTTTGCTACACCTTGAGATATTATAATATATTGTTCTCCATAAATTATCAATATGCTGAGTAAAGTTTTCACACACTACACCAAACAAAGAGGAATCATTGATACATTAAAATCATGTTATTAAAATATAATTTAATAAAATTTAAGATAAAATACAAGATATAAATTGAAGTAACCATATTAAAAAATCAATACACAAAATGAATGAAGTGGAATCAATTAGCTGAAGTCACCCTTATGATGCTCAATTTTACGGGCATGGGAATGAGGTAGCTTCACCTAGAAAATTTTGTGACCAAAAAATGTAAAAATGTAAGAATCATGGTAATAAAAAAAAATTAGATAAATTCAATAATGTTGAAATTTCAATGTGATCTATGATTGAAAAGTCAGCACCCACAGTCACAAAAAATTAATTATCTTATGATTAGATCTTATGGGAATATACTAAGGGGATATGAAAATAGAAATTTTGATGATATATAATTCTAAATATTACTGTTTTAATTTATTTATCACAACTATTTTAGAGAAAAATAATGTATATTTAAAAATTCATTGAAAAAATTAACAAGAACATTATATTCATGAAAATATTTTTTTTTCAATTTTTATTTCTTTACCTAATGAAAATAAATATATAATAGATGAAATATATTTTTGATATTAATAATATAGTAAGTAAAATATATTTAGTAATAAATTTTAAATAAGAATAAGTGATAATTGATCCCTTTACATTGATAGAAATAGAATGTTTCACTAATCAGGATTTAAGGTAAAGTTGTTTTGTCTCAATTTTCTTTATATTGAGACATCTTTTAATTATGAATAAAATTTCATTTAAGTGGTGAGTAAAAATAATTTGTATACCTATAATATTATATATTATCTTTTATTTATAGTAATTTAAGTTCAATTTAATGCTAACTAATTGAAGGGGTTTTTATTCAACTGTTTGTTAAGCCATTAGGATTACTTTTACAGGTTTTTAACTCAATGAGACATGTTTGATATAAAAAATAATATTATCATTAGTATATTGAATTAATTACCATATTTACTTAAATTATAATGTATATATATCATTTTATTATTATTTTTATATCCATTTAATTTTAACCCTCTCATGTTTTTTTGATTCTTAAATTTACACTGCCAAAAGATATTCTTCTTGACTAAAATTCTTTTGTTTAGTCATTATGTTAAATTGTTTATTGTTGATTTACAAGATGGAATTATTATATTTTTTATGATAATATAATTCCTTATATTTATGGGGAAATTTAAATCATTAATTCTTATATTTACCATGATTATTTCATTTCCCAAAAGTATATGATTATTGTGAGTAATTATATTCATCTTTAATTATGGATTCCCTTAATTTTTCATTTTTCATTTTCCATCCAATGTTTTCCATTTTATGTGAAAAACAATTTATTTTATATTTCAGCTAACCATTATATTTCAATTCTCCTCATTTAAAAAATATATTTTGAAACTATTTTTATGATGTTCTGTTCCATAATTTAATTTAAAAATATTTAAAAGGATATCCATATTTTAACAATCAAATGGTTTTTCTTTCACCTAAAATTTCATTTTGAAAGCCTATATATATTTTATGGATATATATTTGATTTATTTTAAAAGGGAATATTTTTTAACTTCTTCATGTTAAATTTTCAATAATTGAATTTGAATGTGATCTTTAAATTCTTAATTTATGACAATATGAAAATTGGTTTGTAAAAACACGTTTAATATTTCATTAAAATTTTCCTTTTTATCTCTAATGGGTTTATTTGAATTGAAATTATCTTCTTGAATAAAAAAATAATTTTTTTATAATATATTATTTTTTGGGTGATTGAATACAATGTAACATCTATTTACTTAAATGTTGCCAATTTTTTTGGTACAATATAGAAATTATGTGAAAAGAATTTTTCATTCCATGTGTTCTTTATGATGTGATAAATGAAAATATATTTTCTCCAATTGGTTTTTGTTATATATTGAATAAATGATATATTATGGGACACATATATAGGGTTGATGAATGTAGGGGTCATATGTTACACCCTAGTTGATTGGTTCTTGTTTTTTATTTCATGGTATAATGAATCATGGAATTTTATTTTCCAATAATATATTACATGTATGTGCTTATATTTTTATACAACATAAAGAATGAAAATTACTGTATTTATTCACAAAATAATGGGAATAACGTTTTTCTATTTTTTTCACAATTAAAATGTATTAAATACATGGATTTAATCATAACATAATATTTTTTGTGATTAGGTTTCTATAATAAATATTTTATAATTTATGATTAAATGAAAAAAATGTTCCTATGAGAAATTTATTTAACTATAAATTATGGAAAATGTTTATTATATCTAAATTTCATGTTATTATACATGTTTGTTAATTTGAGATTATATATCTCATTATCATTTAATATAATGAACTCTTATTTTATTATATTATTTTCAATATGATTTATCTCCCTTTATCATGTTTTCTAATTAGTTTATTATTTGACCCATGATGATAGGTAAATCTGACATTCCATTTACTAATCATTTGAGCGCACCCATTCTTGGATTTCCATTCCCTAGGTTATGAATATGAGTACATTTTATGAGAAGCCTATAATGTATTCTAGTTGGTTTCAATTATTGAGAAATATGTTAACTTTTTGTAAAATAATTTTCTTATGTATCTAGTCCAAAAAACTGTAATCATTAAGTTATTAGGATTTTTTGCCTATTCTCATGATATTATGTTTTGTATATGGAAATTTTATTTAATAAATATATGATTTTTTTTTCATGCTCGGACCCTAGAATCCTGGATCTAGTGCATTATTATATAACATTGTCATGATCACAAGAGATGAAGTCTCGAAATACCAATTAGTTTATTAGCCTTGGAAGTACTAGATACATACATAAGTTTTACATTACATCATGAAATAGAAAAACGACAAAATTTTGTCCCCTTTGGACACCCTCATATCCCTAAGCCAATTCCTGCAGGTTAATCGTAATATACTTTATAATATCCATGGAAAAATGAAAAAAATAAAGGGTTGAGCTCACATGCTTAGTAAGGATAAAAATATAGTTGAAAGTATCATAAATATTAATAAAATTTTAATGAAATGTATAAGACTAATACACAAGAATTTTAAACATAAACATCAACATATTATGGAAAACATAAATCAAATAATGTCATATAATTATTCACATGGATATTATACTATTATAATATTCACATTTAATGCCAATAACTAATTTCATAATGATGGAATGCCTAATTCCAGACATCATAACCACATAGTCAAGGCCTCGAGCAAGACTATAGATAAGATTTTTTCAAGGCATTGTTCCAAGACACTAGTTTGTCTCATTAATCCTAAAAATGCATTGATGAGCTATAGTGGGCTCCACCCATCACTTATTAAGTCCAAGGAAATCCTCATATGAAATCGTTGAAAAATACCATTAACATTTGTATTAAAACTAGAATACGAAATATTAATACATTAATCATAAACCATGAATGGTTAAAAATAACACCTCTATAGTCGAACATATCACAAAGTATTAAATACAATATGGAATATCATATCATAATAAATCTACATCAAACAAGTGAAAAATCCCTCAAAGGATGTTGAAAAAGATGAAATATATACTATTTGTGGAAAATATCTCTATCTATTTTGAAATCATTTAAAAGTCACATAATTATAAAAGAATTTATTTTGAAAATATTTTTTTATTATATTAAGTGATGATTCAAGGATGTTATAATGGTTGAAAATATCTGCACACTCCAAATACGTTAAAAAACTTTATTTCCTTCAATTGTCAAAAATGTCATAAAGTACATTATTTGAAAAATAATGGAAGGATTACATTCAATTTTTTTAAAAATTTAAACAATGGTATATATGACTTTAAAATATATTCTAGGAAATTATAAGTAGGTTTTGAAAGTAATTTTTAGGAAACATAGATGTGGAATGATAAATAGGTCCCAATTGATACTCACGTATAAACATCCTCGGATAATGAAGAGATTGTATAATTAACCCATACATTGTAATTTTCCTCAGTCGAGGTTATGTTAACATCCTCTATAATAGCTAAATCATTGTTATTAAATTATACAAGAACCAAATACAAAAATATGATATCATATATGATCTTCAAATATTCCTTTGTTAATAATATTTCAGTAGTATCATTATTTCAGGTGTTAACTGATTCATTTTCCATTATATGTTTTATTAAAAAAGTCATGTTTTATATGGATAGTATTTATTTTATTCATATCTAAAATTAAATTAAGTTCTTAAAAAAAAAATTAAATCATAAAATGAAAATTATTCTTCAATGGTTACGATGGGGAATGCATCTCTTCGTGTTCGTAGAGACGGTAATCTGTACGTATGCACAAGTGACAATACCATTTTATTGATGGTGAAATAATATGTAATAGGATGTTAAAACATATGTAAATAACAATTAACATGTTATATTTATTATTTAAATCAATTATACTCATTATTATACCCAACCAAATGATGAAGTGTTGAATAATAAACTACACCACGACGTGGAGACGATAAGCCATACGTACGAACATATGGTTACTTTGTCATTCATAGGATGGATAGAATAATGAATATTGTTGTATCATATTTATAATAAATAAAAGAATGTAGAAGGTACTTCAGGTATTATTTTCTTATGAAAACAACAAATAAAGAGGAAGCAGAAGAAGAAAAGAACTTCGAAAGAGGTGATGAAATTATTACTTCTTCTTTGGGTGATTCCTTTTGATTTGAAAAAAGGGCTCATCATGGTTGATTTATGAAAAGGGTAATGCCTCTTGATTTAATTTAGGGTTGTTGGAAGGATATTGGAGTAGTTTGGGCCGATAAAAATGTCTTTGGAGGTGTGATTTTGAGTGAAGGAGAAATACCATTTTATAAGAGAGGTGATGGTCACTTTAGGAAAAGCTTGAAATATTATTTTATTATACAACCATATTCGGTTTATAATGGCTCCTAATGAATCTATTTATATCCTTAGGTGGTTATGGGTCAAATTACTCTCATCCAATACATTTTAGACAAATTTATGCTTCCATATTAACCTTATATTTGAGATTTAACTCTTGGTTAAATTGATTAACATTTACCTTATCTCCTAGTAATTTTTTATTATACAGTTAATAAACATAATTTAAAATAAAAATAGAACTTAAAGTGGTTCATTAATGACAAATATATTATTTTATAATTCCTTTGGACGAACCTTATATTTTAAGGACTATTATATAACTTAATAATATAATATTTTTTTAAAACACATTTATGTCAATTTTGACACTATTTAGTATTTGTTTTTTGTGAATGTTATCACAACATGATTACATCATAAAAAATATATTTTATAAACCCTAACATGTCATATTTACCTAGAAAAAGATTTTATGGCATCAAAACATTCATATTATATTTATTGTAATATTTATAATATCATTTTTTTGATTTATTAATTAATTCGAAAAATAGTGAATCAATATCGTATCATAAATAAATACATTTATTTTATCTCTAAAAAATATAAATAAAATATCAAGATTTAGTAAATATTTTTAAATTTCTAATGACTATTTATAGTCAAGGAGATCAATTTTATTAACTCATATAATAAATTGTTTACTAAAAGATACATGATTATGTTATTTTTATCATCACATTAAATTATTAATATAAAATGACATTATCACTACCATGTGGCTCCATGGGTTCTTAAAATCGACCCAAGGATGAAACTAGTCAGGAATTTATCATCAAATAGTGTTTGGACATGTGTTAATGTAATTTCAATATTATTATAATTTTATGTCTCACTCTTATTTACCTGATTTACCTTTTATCAACAGTAAATAAAATATTACTTAACTATTCATAATGTATAAAATTAAAAGTTACCCATTTAAACTATTAAGAACTTCGGATTCCAAATATGGAATCCATTTTTACAAATTCAATATACAAAATAGGAAAAATTGTATTTTAAATGAAGTCTCGTTGTTAAAACCAAAAAGCGGGGTTTCAAGAAGTAAAAATTATCAAAACATTGACTTGTGTTTATGTACAATTTAAATTTGAAATTATATCCAATGACCTAAAATATATCAAATGATAAAATTAGAATCTAATTATACTTTAAAACCACCCAAATTTATAATTTAACACTATAAATTATTTCTATTAAAAAATGTAGTTTTAATTAAAATTTAGTGTTTTTCAGTATTCATCAAAATATGAAAGTTATCAGAAAAGTATCATACATGGTTCCAAATTAAAATTTTATGTCCCGATTGTAGAGAAGAATTTAATTTCATATAAATGAGTATATAAAAGAGTCAAATATTGGAATTAGAAAAGGATCTTCATTAAAAGGCAGAAAAAATATTATTTTTGAATAAAATATTTCTTTTATCTAAAAAATTGAATTTTTTATCATATTTTGTCTAAGAAACACAATAAAAAAATATTAAAATTATATTTGATATATATAAAATTCCAAATGTGGTCATTACTATTCATAACCACTTTTTAAACAGCTTATTTGATTGGTCATGGGGCGTTTGAACTCGGTGTTGCGTTTATCGCACGATATTGTATTATTCAAAGAAAAATGTACTGTGGAAGCATGGGGTGTTACATTACTACCTCTTTCAAAAAAATTCATCCTTGAAATTTGAAATTGTTCTTCAAAAATAAAATGTCAAAAAATAGAGAATATCTTTGTGGAATCCCACATTAGAAATATGGTTAATAAAATTTTGTCTTAATTAGAGGGAATAGGAAATGAACAAGTCGCCACCAAATTAGGAATTTGAAAAGGAGAACATTGGTGAAAATTATGATTGGAGGAAAATAATAAATATTTATACGGAGTGATTGATCTCCTAAATCACATAAAACTGAATGGAAAATTGAGGGCCTCAAAGCCATAAATCAACGATGATTAAAAATATCATCAGTTCAACAAAACATAAGTTACTAGTATATCACATCTATTGTTTTAAGATCCTTTACCTAATTATTAAGAATAATTCTTTATTAAATTATGAATAAAATAATACTTTACAAGTACAATTACATCCTTTAACTAATTTCTACCATAATCTCATCATTCACCCCAAAATATAATAGAACTAAAAAATATTTTATTTATCCTAATCATATAGGGTTAAAAATATAATCATATACCATATAAATGAATGAAACTATTTTCTAACTACCAGGGTCTACCTGTAGGCTAGAGGTAGGTGATAAAGCCTTGTCGCACTTTGGTTGTGGGTTTGATTCCAACAGCTTTGTATGACATGACGAGTTATAGCATGACCTGTAGGATGTGTTTTTTCAAAAATTATAGTATTATAATATTCCAAAAATAATCATAAGAAATGATTTATCGTTAAACAATATTATCCAATGTTTATCTTAATCCATTCCAAAGATTGCAGTAATCCAAAATACATTTATCCAAACTCTCTCTAAATGGTGTCTAAATTCTAATATCAATTGTAACATCAGATTCCCCAAACAATGTTATGTTTCTATTATTGTCACAAAATGAAAATATTATTACCTTCATAATAGTAAATCCTTAATGAAAACAAAATGTACTGGAGTACAATCCTTATATATATCACATTATTCATAAAACAAGAATATAATTCTGGAATCCAAAAAAAATACAATAATTATTCCACTTCAACTATAGTAACAACATAAGCTTGGTCGTTCTCCCTTGGCCATTTATAAGGTATGGTTACTTGGATCAAAGAAAATTAATTTGCATAATTCCACTTTTCTCTACAATTGTAGCATTCAAAATTGACAACCTCTTTCTTCCCCTTGAAATCATGAGCATGGTGACCTTTTTCTCCAAATTTTTTACAAACTCTAATTCTTTTTAGGAAAGTATCAGGGTTTTTCATCCCACAATTATCACAGAAAGTAAAAATAATTCTTTCCCATTTTCCCTTTATCTGTCTCTTTCTCCACCATTCTCTTATTCTCTTGTATTACTCTAATGACATAACACTTAGAGAATTCCATTTATGTCTTGATAGAACATGAAACTATGTCTTCATACGTTGAGAAAGATTGTGAAACTAATGCTCGGTGAATAAATAGTTTTATCCCATAAAATATTCAATCAATATTACCCCTTGGGTTACGTATATAATCCACTGAATTCCTTTCTAACCTTGTAAAGTTAAACTCATACTTTGTGACATTCTTGTCCTCCTTTTGCCTCAAACATAGAAATTTTCCTCCAATATCTGCTCGATGGTCACAAGGAAAGTAATTTTCTATGAAAAGATATTTAAACACACTCTATATCATATTGGAAACTTCTTCGTCCTCTTTTATTTTTGTAATTATTTAAGACCATTGATCTACATCTCTCGTGAGGTAATAAACTCCATTGAAAACTTTTTCCCTTTCACAATTCCCAAAATCATGAAATATTTTCTCTAATGAACTTACCTATTAATCAAATAAAAATGGATTTGTTGTCCCATTGATAGTTGTTGGTTGTTGACTCATGAATTGGTCTAACATTGATAATCCATATTGTGGAACAGGGTGGTCCTTACAGGTAAGGGTATTATTCATATCTGGAGTGAGTTGTTTGAGTATGTTGATAAGATGATTAGCACCAATTGCATCACCATCTCCACTATAATTATTTTGAGTAGGAGGGAAATCCATACATGGATTACCTGTGTTGATACAGTTTCTATTCCTTCCACTATGCTCCATTTCTAAACAATGGCATACACTAGATTACTTTATGAATCAAAGTACATTATTCCAAACATATAAAACCCTTAAAGTAAATTGAATTGTTTATGAATATAATCCATAATCATAAAAATGTTTTCTTTTAGGATGAATTTATTCTAAAATCCTTCATAATGGTTTCTAAAGAATATGGGAATTATCATACGCATATCCCCAGAAGTGTCGTAACCAAGAGTGAAACAAGGCTCATTGTCCTGTACCGGGATACCTCGGGTCAAACATGAAACTCCTTATCGGTGTTTTCACTCATAGGTACATCTCTAATAGAGCTACCTCTACTTCCTCTTATTTGTCTCTTTCTCCATCATTCTATAATTATCTTGCTTAAATGTAATGTCATAAGACATATACAATTCCTTTTCTAAATTTATAAAACATGAGACTATATCTTCATACACCGAGAAGAATTGTGAGACTAATGCATGATAGGGAAATCGTTCTAACCCATCAAATAATTGATCAATATTACCCCTTGGGTTACTTATATAATATTCTACATGCCTTTATAACCCTGTAATGTTAATGTAGAGACCCGAAGCTTGACGTACATGGACATTACATTACATTTGTGGAATACTTAGTACATAACAAAAACACACACACAAGGATCGTAATAGTTTAGTGTCTTTGGAAACTCGGAATAAAATCTTCTAATCGTGGGGAAAGATCTTCAACATCTCCCATAAAGATCTTCCCTTTTTTTTACCTAAAACCTTTCTTTATGTCCTGGGGAAAAGAAAACATAAAAGGGTGAGCTCAAATGCTCAGTAAGGGTATACAAAAGAAATAAAAATCATATCATATCTTTTTGAAAATCATAACCTGGAAAAGAGATCATAAAATCTTAACATGGAACAAATCATAGAAGTGAAAATGAGATCACCATAATCATAACATGAAACTTGAATCTTTGTGGCATGCACACATAATCATGTAAAATCATTTCTTGTTAGTCATGACTCATTGCCAAGACTATCTTAGTGGACAAAGTCCCTTTCTGAATCGAGTAACCCTCGTTTCAGTCCTGTTTCACTGAACCGGTATAACCTACCATTCCATCCATGTCTATCACATGAGATATAAAATCTTTACCCAATGCATTGGAGGTAGATATAGGTCCCACCCATCTTATAATGAATCCTTTCTTATGTGTGCCACATAATCATAAACCATACATCATAGCGTAACCCATGTAATAAAAATGGGATTCTTAAACAACATGACATCATAAAACAATTCATATAAGATAAAGTAATTCATAAACATAATTCCATCACAACATAGTCAAATCAATGTAAAAATATGGATAGAAACAGAACCCTTTATTATCTTAGATGGAAAATAATTTTGATAAAACACTTGAATTGAATTCTTGAGGAAAATATCCTTTCTTCTTCAAAATCAATTTCTTTTCACAAAACATCATGCAATTTTAAAAGAAAGAGATTTTATTGAAAATAGTCATGAAATCTTTTAGAGGAAGCTTCATGAAAATAAGGCTTTATAAAACAGTATAAATCCGTTCGTGCCGTATAAGTTAAAAAAACATTCTTTGTACTTTTGTCGAAAAAGTCAAAATGTACCTCGTACGATAAACGACAAAAGATTCCTTTCATATCTTTTACTAAAAACTAACCAAAGGGTAAAATTGGATTTAAACCATTGTAGTTGGATGGAAATAATATTACATATTGAGGAAACATGGATGTAGATGATAAAATAAACCCCAGTAAATACTTACGAATAAACAATCTCGGATAAAAATGAGATTGTGATATTTCCCTTACCTTAGGTCCGACTTGCTTTGTAAGTGTCTGAACCTCCTGTATAATGATTTAAATCATGTTATTGACTTATTACAGAATCATATTCATTGTTATGATATCATATATGGTTCACTTATGACATTATATTACCCGTTCTTTTGTAAATTCCATGTTAAAGAAGCGTTTTGGGTAAAATCGTTTCATTTATCGTAGGTGTTTTGACTTGTTGTTCTTGACATCATTATTACTTATATCTTGATTTACTTACTTCCAGAATATAAAATATGATTTATATATCATATATATTCAGTATATATATATATAATAGATAGATAAATAAAATGAAAAACACCGTTCATGGAGACGGTAGTCCGTACGTACGCATGAACGTTGTTTTACTTTCCTTATTGTCTTGAAATGGAAGTAAGTAGATGACATACATATATATATATACATAAATCCAGTAGCTTTATAATTTCATATATTTCATTATTATTTTTTATATATACTTTATAATCATTCTTAAATGGTTAACATGGAGAATGAATCTCATCGCGTCGTGGAGACGGTAGTCCGTACGTACGCAGGAGCGATGATATCATTTCTATAAATATTGAATTGAATTGGAGTGGATTATACAATATATCAGAATAATTATGATGTTGTAATAACTATGTATAGTTATTCTTTACACCATTATACCCATCCATGTAAGGTGGTGGTGGAAAATAGATTACACCACGGCGTGGAGACGGTATTCCGTACGTACGCACGCGCGGTGATTTCTTTTTCCGTAGGATGGATAGATGGTGAAATAGGGTTGTTTCATACTTATAATAACATATCATTATATGAGTGATACTGATGTTATTACTTCATAATGAAACAACCTAAGAAGAAGAAGTGGAAGAAGAAATAAAGATGAAAGAATTGGTAACGGTAATTACCTCTTCTTTGAAGTGCCTCTTTGAGACCTCCTCTTAGGGCACTAGAATTGGTCTTTGAGGAAGCCCAGAACCTCTAGGATGTTGCTAGGGAAGTGGAGAAGATATTTTGGCAGGGTTTGGCCGAGCTTGAGTGCTCAAATTGGTGTGAGGAGGAGGGGGAGGAGGTGTCCTTTTATAAGGGAGGAGAGGGGCACCTTAGGAATATCTCAAAATATTATTTTATATTAAAGTCAAAATCGGTTTATAATGGTTCCAAAGGGTCTTATTTCGAGGATAATGTGGGGATGGGTCGAAATCCTATCAACCAATAGAATTTAGACAAGTTTAGGATATTATTTTAACCTTATCAATTAGATTTAACTCTAAGTTAAATAATTTAACTTTTACCATGTCTTTTTGTTTTCTTTCACTATATGGTTAATACACATACTATAACATGCCAAAAGAACCCCAAATTGTTTATTATTAATATATATATCCTTAGCTAAGTAATTTGGCCTAACCTTAGATTTTTAGGAATAAAATAACAATTAATAATATAATATTTGATTTAAAAACTATTTTGTGTCAATTTTGACACTATTTGATATATGATTTTTGTGAGAGTCATAACAGAATTAAATGTTCGAAACAAGATAATTAAATCAACACTAATATATCATAGTAACCTATAAAATTAGTGGAATTCATAAAAAGTCTCAAATTACATTTATTTTGGTGTTTATAACATCAATTATGTCAATATTTCATTAATAAGATAATTACTGCATCATCATTGTGTCATAAATAAATTAAATTATTTAAAGTATAAAAATTACAAATAAAATACCATTATGTAGGAAATCTTTTTATATTTCTAATGAATATTTATAATCCAAAATCCAACATATATAACCCTATGTAACAATTGTTTTTCTAAAAGATATATGCTTGTATCATTTTTGTATTCATTTAAACTTAATTAAAATAAAGTGTCACTATCACTTACAAGTGGATCAATGGGGTCCCAAAATCGACCCAAAGATTCCCATGGTCGACCATGTATCAACCAATAGGGTTAGGACACGTTTTAGGGTAATTTAATATTATTATAATATTATTTTTAACCCTTATTTACCTGATTTACCCTTAACCATGGTAAATAAAATATTTACCGCAGTAATTATTCAAAATGTCTAAAAATAAAAGTTACCTATTTACACAATTTGAACATCCTGATTCCAAATATGGAATCCATTTTTCTAAATTCAAAACACAGAAGTGGCATAAATTAATTTAAAATTAATTCCCGCTGTCAAAACAAAAAGCGTGTTTTTAAGAGATAATAACTATCAAAAGATTGACACTTGTTTATGTTCGGTTTAATTGTAAAATTATTTCCAATGACCAACATTATATTAAGTGGTAAAAATATATTCTAAATATACTTTAAAACCATTCAATATTATAATTTAACCACATAAGATATTACAATGAAAAAAGTTGTTTTTAATTAAAATATAGTGTGTTTTTACTATTCATTAAAATATGAAAGTTATCAGAAAAATATCAAAAATTTATCTAATGTAAATTTTTACATCCTGATTCAAAAGAAGAATATTATTTTGTCAAATTGAACATATAAACATGTCAAAAACTATATTTAAAGTGGGTGCGCCATCAAAAGGCGGTAAAACTGCATTTTTTGAAAAATACTTATTTTACCACAAAAATTTATTTTGTTCTTATACCATGTTCTAGAAATGTGTAAGATGAATAATAATGTTATAAAATTCAAAATTTAGTTAATACTATTCATAACGGCTAGTTCATGACAATAATAATATAACATTGTCTATTAAAACCCGGTATTGCGTACAACACACGCTATCGAGGAAGGTCGCGATTGCGTGTAATGCAAGCCAAGTCAGGGTTGCGTGTTGTGAAAGAATCCTTCATTGTTTCGTATAACAGAATCCAACCATATTTCATTTATACATTTAATATATATATATATATATATATATATATATATACTCAATGTTGCGTAGAATAACTATTATCAAAATTGTGTGTAACACGATCCAAGAATAGTGTTGCGTATACTGCAAGCTAATACGGTGTTGCGTATAGCGCAAGGTAATCTTGGTGTAGAATACAACACAAGACATTAATGAAATTAAAAGAATAATTTTCATAAAATCTCGGTCTGTTACATTCTACCCCCCTTAAAATGAATTTCGCCCTCGAAATTCGTCGGGGTTATAAATGGTTTACTATTCGAAAGTTTCTTTAATAGAAACCCACATCGTAAAAAGGAATATCAAAACCAATCTTTAAAAACAAAAGTATGAAACGTAACGGTTACCCAAATAAACTAATCATTGGGTTTCCACATAGGTGAAAATATGGATATGGAAGAGAAATCTAACCATCATGTTCTGATGGAGAGTGGTAGAGAACATGGCTATGGAAAAGCCAGCAATCACAAATCCATAAATTTGTGACGATCTAAGGTACCATCTGATTAATCAGATATAAGGGCACTAGGACAACATTTTTGGTTTTCAAGATCATTTCCCTAAAGTTGATGAATTAAAAGAAATACTTACATGATTTTGTTACAATCTCACTGTTGTTCGTGCCTTGAACAATTTCCACTTCATATCTTAAATAAATGAAGTTGAATTTGTTATTCGTGAAGTGTTAGCAGATCATGTGATAGAATAACGGGTCATTCCATCTGTCTCAAACAAAAGGTTGGCAAAAATTATATACATAAGTCGATCTATAGTGAGATTAATCACATATGGTTCCTAAAATGGACTTATACTTCATATATCATACTTCTTAATATAGTAAAACTAGTTTCTACTAAACAGGGACTTCCTGTAGGCCAGTGGTAAGCGATAAAGGCCAGTGGCACTTCGGTTGTGGGTTCTATTCCCACATCCTTGTCCGACGCGATGGGCTGTCGCCCGTCCTGCAGGTTGTCCTTTTTATAAAACTATATTACTGTAACATCCCATCAATAATATCGAAAAAACTTCTATCCTTAAACAATACTAACTTATGTCCAACATAATCCATTCCAATCTTTAGGCTTATCCATAATACTGCAGTCCATTCTCATAACATAGTGAAAACGATTACCAGAGATTTAATACCATCGTTGATCCCCATATATCATAAGATATATCTTGTTGGTCACATTCCAAACATTCAAAGGCCTTAATCTTGTACTCTCTTGATTACCCATTGAACCTTAGTGAAAACTTGAATGCAGTTAAAAGTTAACACTTTTCACATACTGAAATCCTCAAAATTCTATATACTCAAACCATGATATCACTTAGTCCTTATATCAATCATGAGCTCATGAATACAATCAAACATCTCATTATCGTCTTATCCCTTCATTATGCGCATATCATCTTATTTCCAAAAATATCTCAATCACTTCGAATACTACATTAGACCAATACATAAATATTCCAATACACCATAAAAGCACCTCAACAACATTATTCTTTAATACCAATACATAAACACTTCAATCCATCCACATCAATGACTGTCCTGCAATAAGTCCTTCCTTGATTTAGAAGTATCTTTTTTGGTCAGGGCATTGAGTTGGGTAATGCCCATGTTCTCCACAAATAAGACATTGAACTCCATAACAATCTGTCACTCTATGACCCTTTTCTCCACACAGATAACATTGGTCCCTCCATTTGAGGTATTCCTCAAGGTTCTTCTTCCCTTCTTTAGAAATCTCAATCTTCCTTTCTTTATGCTCCTCAACATGCGAACATGCATAATAGTTTATCTTCCTCTTCTTTGATGAATTATTCATACCACTAAATTTCACCTTGTTAATCATATATCGCGATGACTGATTTGGCATAATCACAATATCTTTATCTTTAGTCATTACACAATTTTGTTGCTCATAGTCACCAATTTGTCCATTGGATTCAATGTTAACCGAATTCCTTCTGGTTCCCTCCATTAACTAAAACACAAAAAGAATTTTGTGAGAGGCGAAATCATGCTAGGGAAGACAACATAGTAAAGGGAAAGCACCCTCAATATCTAACATCTTAGGTTAAATTCTAAGATCATTAGCGCAATTCTAGGACTATAACCTATACGTATACTTAACCTTACAGACATCCTTAGACATACCTTAGAAATATCTCTAGGGATCTCACTAAAGTTCTCGCATCCTAGTTTCCAAAGGTTGACTAAACCTTTCCTCTGATACCAACTGTAGAGACCCGAAGCTTGACGTACATGGACATTACATTACATTTGCGGAATACTTAGTACATAACAAAAATACACACACAAGGATCGTAATAGTTTAGTGTCTTTGGAAACTCGGAATAAAATCTTCTAATCGTGGGGAAAGATCTTCAACATCTCCCATAAAGATCTTCCCTTTTTTTTACCTAAAACCTTTCTTTATGTCCTGGGGAAAAGAAAACATAAAAGGGTGAGCTCAAATGCTCAGTAAGGGTATACAAAAGAAATAAAAATCATATCATATCTTTTTGAAAATCATAACCTGGAAAAGAGATCATAAAATCTTAACATGGAACAAATCATAGAAGTGAAAATGAGATCACCATAATCATAACATGAAACTTGAAACTTTGTGGCATGCACACATAATCATGGAAAATCATTTCTTGTTAGTCATGACTCATTGCCAAGACTATCTTAGTGGACAAAGTCCCTTTCTGAATCGAGTAACCCTCGTTTCAGTCCTGTTTCACTGAACCGGTATAACCTACCATTCCAGCCATGTCTATCTCATGAGATATAAAATCTTTACCCAATGCATTGGAGGTAGATATAGGTCCCACCCATCTTATAATGAATCCTTTCTTATGTGTGCCACATAATCATAAACCATACATCATAGCGTAACCCATGTAATAAAAATGGGATTCTTAAACAACATGACATCATAAAACAATTCATATAAGATAAAGTAATTCATAAACATAATTCCATCACAACATAGTCAAATCAATGTAAAAATATGGATAGAAACAGAACCCTTTATTATCTTAGATGGAAAATAATTTTGATAAAACACTTGAATTGAATTCTTGAGGAAAATATCCTTTCTTCTTCAAAATCAATTTCTTTTCACAAAACATCATGCAATTTTAAAAGAAAGATATTTTATTGAAAATAGTCATGAAATCTTTTAGAGGAAGCTTCATGAAAATAAGGCTTTATAAAACAGTAGAAATCCGTTCGTGTCGTATAAGTTATAAAAAACATTCTTTGTACTTTTGTCGAAAAAGTCAAAATGTACCTCGTACGATAAACGACAAAAGATTCCTTTCATATCTTTTACTAAAAACTAACCAAAGGGTAAAATTGGATTTAAACCATTGTAGTTGGATGGAAATAATATTACATATTGAGGAAACATGGATGTGGATGATAAAATAAACCCCAGTAAATATTTACGAATAAACAATCTCGGATAAAAATGAGATTGTGATATTTCCCTTACCTTAGGTCCGACTTGCTTTGTAAGTGTCTGAACCTCCTGTATAATGATTTAAATCATGTTATTTACTTATTACAGAATCATATTCATTGTTATGATATCATATATGGTTCACTTATGACATTATATTACCCGTTCTTTTGTAAATTCCATGTTAAAGAAGCATTTTGGGTAAAATCATTTCATTTATCGTAGGTGTTTTGACTTGTTGTTCTTGACATCATTATTACTTATATCTTGATTTACTTACTTCCAGAATATAAAATATGATTTATATATCATATATATTCAGTATATATATATATATAATAGATAGATAAATAAAATGAAAAACACCGTTCATGGAGACGGTAGTCCGTACGTACGCATGAACGCTGTTTTACTTTCCTTATTGTCTTGAAATGGAAGTAAGTAGATGACATTCATATATATATATACATAAATCCAGTAGCTTTATAATGTCATATATTTCATTATTATTTCTTATATATACTTTATAATCATTCTTAAATGGTTAACATGGAGAATGAATCTCATCGCGTCGTGGAGACGGTAGTCCGTACGTACGCACGAGCGATGATATCATTTCTATAAATATTGAATTGAATTGGAGTGGATTATACAATATATCAGAATCATTATGATGTTGTAATAACTATGTATAGTTATTCTTTACACCATTATACCCATCCATGTAAGGTGGTGGTGGAAAATAGATTACACCACGGCGTGGAGACGGTATTCCGTACGTACGCACGCGCGGTGATTTCTTTTTCTGTAGGATGGATAGATGGTGAAATAGGGTTTTTTCATACTCATAATAACATATCAGTATATGAGTGATACTGATGTTATTACTTCATAATGAAACAACCTATGAAGAAGAAGTGGAAGAAGAAATAAAGATGAAAGAATTGGTAACGGTAATTACCTCTTCTTTGAAGTGCCTCTTTGAGACCTCCTCTTAGGGCACTAGAATTGGTCTTTGAGGAAGACCAGAACCTCTAGGATGTTGCTAGGGAAGTGGAGAAGATATTTTGGTAGGGTTTGGCCGATCTTGAGTGCTCAAATTGGTGTGAGGAGGAGGGGGAAGAGGTGTCCTTTTATAAGGGAGGAGAGGGGCACCTTAGGAATATCTCAAAATATTATTTTATATTAAAGTCAAAATCGGTTTATAATGGTTCCAAAGGGTCTTATTTCGAGGATAATGTGGGGATGGGTCGAAATCCTATCAACCAATAGAATTTAGACAAGTTTAGGATATTATTTTAACCTTATCAATTAGATTTAACTCTAAGTTAAATAATTTAACTTTTACCATGTCTTTTTGTTTTCTTTCACTATATGGTTAATACACTTACTATAACATGCCAAACGAACCCCAAATTTTTTATTATTAATATATATATCCTTATCTAAGTCATTTGGCCGAACCTTAGATTTTTAGGAATAAAATAACAATTAATAATATAATATTTGATTTAAAAACTATTTTGTGTCAATTTTGACACTATTAGATATATGATTTTTGTGAGAGTCATAACAGAATTAAATGTTCTAACCAAGTTAATTAAATCAACATTAATATATCATAGTAACCTATAAAATTAGTGGAATTCATAAAAAGTCTCAAATTACATTTATTTTGGTGTTTATAACATCAATTATGTCAATATTTCATTAATAAGATAATTACTGCATCATCATTGTGTCATAAATAAATTAAATTATTTAAAGTATAAAAATTACAAATAAACTACCATTATGTAGGAAATCCTTTTATATTTCTAATGAATATTTATAATCCAAAATCCAACATATATAACCCTACGTAACAATTGTTTTGCTAAAAGATATATGCTTCTATCATTTTTGTATTCATTTTAACTTAATTAAAATAAAGTGTCACTATCACTTACAAGTGAATCAATGGGGTCCCAAAATCGACCCAAAGATGCCCATGGTCGACCATGTATCAAACAATAGGGTTAGGACACGTTTTAGGGTAATTTAATATTATTATAATATTATTTTTAACCCTTATTTACCTGATTTACCCTTAACCATGGTAAATAAAATATTTACCGCAGTAATTATTCAAAATGTCTAAAAATAAAAGTTACCTATTTACACAATTTGAACATCCTGATTCAAAATATGGAATCCATTTTTCTAAATTCAAAACACAGAAGTGGCAGAAATTAATTTAAAATTAATTCCCGCTGTCAAAACAAAAAGCGTGTTTTTAAGAGATAATAACTATCAAAAGATTGACACTTGTTTATGTTCGGTTTAATTGTAAAATTATGTCCAATGACCAACATTATATTAAGTGGTAAAAATATATTCTAAATATACTTTAAAACCATTCAATATTATAATTTAACCACATAAGATATTACAATGAAAAAAGTTGTTTTTAATTAAAATATAGTGTGTTTTTACTATTCATTAAAATATGAAAGTTATCGGAAAAATATCAAAAATTTATCTAATGTAAATTTTTACATCCTGATTCAAAAGAAGAATATTATTTTGTCAAATTGAACATATAAACATGTCAAAAACTATATTTAAAGTGGGTGCGCCATCAAAAGGCGGTAAAACTGCATTTTTTGAAAAATACTTATTTTACCCCAAAAATTTATTTTGTTCTTATACCATGTTCTAGAAATGTGTAAGATGAATAATAATGTTATAAAATTGAAAATTTAGTTAATACTATTCCTAACGGCTAGTTCATGACAATAATAATATAACATTGTTTATTAAAACCCGGTATTGCGTACAACACACGCTATCGAGGAAGGTCGCGATTGCGTGTAATGCAAGCCAAGTCAGGGTTGCGTGTTGTGAAAGAATCCTTCATTGTTTTGTATAACAGAATCCAACCATATTTCATTTATACATTTAATATATATATATATATATACTCAATGTTGCGTAGAATAACTATTATCAAAATTGTGTGTAACACGATCCAAGAATAGTGTTGCGTATACTGCAAGCTAATACGGTGTTGCGTATAGCGCAAGGTAATCTTGGTGTAGAATACAACACAAGACATTAATGAAATTAAAAGAATAATTTTCATAAAATCTCGGTCTATTACAGTTAACCTCATACTTTGTGACATTTTCATTCTTCCTTCGCCTAATAGTTAGAAATTTTATTTCTATATCCGCTCGATGGGCACGAGGAAAGTATTTTTTAAAGAAAATATCTTTAAACTCACTCCATTCCATATTTGATACATATTAATCCTCCTTTCTGTTTTGAATTAATGACTACTATTGATCGGTATCTCCTGTGAGGTGATAAACTACCATGACAACTTTTTTCCTTTTTCTACTCCCTAAATCATGAAATATTTTCTATAAGTAACATATCCTTTTCTTAGTTACAAATGTTTTTATAGTACCATTAAATGATGTTGGTTGTGGCCTCATTAAGCTGTCTAACATTGATCTGCCACATTGTGGATCTGGTTTCTTCATATGGGTAAGGTTATTATTCATATCCCATGTGATTTGCCTCAGTTTTGTGATAAACTGATGAAAACTAGTTTCATCACCAGCTCAACTATAATTGTTTTTAGTAGGACAGAAATCCACAGATGTATTACATGCATTGATACAGTTTCCATTCTTCTAGTAAAACCCATTTCTAAAGAATATCATACATTAGATTAGTTTATGAATCAGAATACATAATTCCAAACTTGTAAATAACATAACATAAATTGAACAGTGTATGGATATAATTCATATTCCTAAAAATGTTTTCTTTGATAAAGTATTTACTTATAAATCCTCTATAATGGTTTATAAATAAAATATGAAATATCCTAAGCCTATCCTCAGGGAGTGTCATAACCAAGAGTGCAGCAAGACTCGTTTCCGTATATCAGGATACCTTGGGTCAAGCCCGAAACTTCTTGTCAGAGTTTTCAATCCAAGGTACATCTGTACCAGAGCCACTTCTATCTTCTCATATCTGGATGAGGATGTATTGCTTGGAAAATAGAAAAAATATCTACATTACCAAAATTCAAGGAAGTTCTTCTATACTAATCCTCAATGTCTATCTTAGGGTAACATTATCTAATCGGAGTTTTTCTAAACCTAGCTTCCAAATATTATACTAAAATTCCTTTGATACCAATTGCTATGCCCCACCCCCAGAATCCTAGATCCTATGCTGTAACGACCCAAAATTTTGAATAAATCTTATTTCCTAATTTTATGTGTTATTTTATTTTATTTTTATACTCAACAAAAATGTTTCATTTGATAACATGAGTATAATTCAAATGAGACCATTGGGTTTTGATTGTTATATGACCATTGGTCAATATGACCGCTGTAAACTAAACATTTTGATTATTGTCTCCAAATACAATTAATCTTGGTTAATTATTATAGAAAGAAGATTCGATGGCCTCACCCAGTAGTCTTGGACCGATCGAAGCCCATCTAACAGAACTTGGGAATGAGGTAGCACCACTGGGCTTTGCTTTGGACCAACCCCAAGCCGAACTTTATCGTGTGAAGCTAGAACGAAATCTCCATTGCGAGAAGTTCAAACTGATAGAAATTACTACTCGTGCGATGTTGGCCGAGCCTCCCTCAGATTCTCTCACATTATAACACCCAACACTTAGGTCCTATACTGGTGTGATAAGGGGCTATGTAAGGATACCGTAACTGCCTTGTGTAATCCTTTGTTTAAATAAAAATTGTGATTTCTTCTTATGATGAAGTTTATGAAATTTCAAATGACCTGATAAATATAGAATGCATATTTTTGATGAATTATAGAAAAATAGATATTTTTAAAAATGTTTATGTAAACCTTAAATAATTAAAAATGTGTAATGATATTCAAAAAATGGTCTTCTACAATTATGTCCAGCATGAAATTTTGAGTCTACTAAGATCAACTTGATTTTTGATGAATAGTAAATTATGAATAGTGATTTTATGATTAGGATTAATAATTTGTCCAAATGGATTAGTAATCTCACTTAAAGAAAGTATTAATATAATATAGGCACCTTGATTAAGTAATGTGATTCAATAAAATGGTTAGATAACAGTTTCATAAATTATTATTCAAGTATTAGTTTTTTCGGGTGAATAGTGTTATTTAATTAAAAATTAAATTAAAAATATTTATATAACTATTTTTATAAAATGGACTTTATTTTTGAACTCAGAGCATCGATATTATGTTCTGGTAATTTTTTAGGGATTTTTATGAAAAAATGAATTTTCAGTGAATAGTGTATTTATTTAAAAAATAAATAAAAATATTTTGAAAATTATTCTTATAAAATGGATTTCATTTTTGAAATCAGGGCATTGATATTTGGTTATGGTGAAATTTTGGGATTTTTCTGAGAAAGTTGAATTTTCATTGAATAGTAAAAATACAGTTTTAGGGTTTCGGTATGTTTAATGACATCATAACTGTGTCATGATGATGTCATGAGATATTTTAAGGGATGGAAGACTAAAGGGGAAGAAATATTGTGTGAGGTGTCCCAAGTGGCCAAAACCATGGGAAAATACCATGGGCATGCCCAAGGTTTTGCCAAAACCACTTATGAGGTGTCCCTTGGCCATTAATGCCTTGTCCCCTCACTTTCCCTATAAATACCAAGCCATCCTCTCATCCATTTCGACTCCCCACTCTCCCCCAACTAAGTTCTGGTCTCCTTACCTCCCAAGGAGTCCTTCCATGGTGCCCCCAAGCCCTCAAGGTCCAAACCTTTGAGTTTTATGAGTTACGTTTTAAGGTAAGGGATCCTACCTCCCTCTTTCTTTTCAAGTAATCTCTTTTATGTCATTTCTTTTATTCTCCATGAACTTATGTTGGAGGATGTTATTTTAAATTCATACTACTGTATTTTTCATTTTCATATGATTAGATACCCCCTCTTACTCTCATCATTTCATTTTAGGAATGTTTAAGTGACACTGTTAGGCTGCCGAGTTTTTAAGGGATTCTGTCACCCTTCTCATTTTAAAGTTCTATTTTCTTGTCAAGTATTTCAAGTTAATTTATGTTTGAGTGTGATATATATATCAATAATACTGATCATTTATGTTCATATTATTAGTGACCCATTTTGATCTTGTCAATTCATTTTTTTTGATGTTTAAGTCGCGCCGTTAGGCTGTCGAATTTTTAAGGGATTTGTTCACCTTTCTCAATTTTCAAAGTTCTACTTTCATGTCAAGTCTCTCAAGTTATTTTTCATTATGTTGGGGTATGATCTATATATCAATAATACTAATATTTTATGATCATATTATGAGATAACCCATTTGTTCTCTTTAATTCAATAATTTAATGTTTTAGGTAGCGCCGTTAGACTGCCGAATTTTTAAGTTGTTCTTTCACCTTTTTCTTTTTTGAAAGTTCTAATTCCATGTCAAGTTTTTCAAGTTCCTTTTTATTATGTTGGGGTATGATATCTATATCTATGATACTGATATTTTATGTTCATATTATGAGAGACCCTATTTGATCTCATCAATTCATTTTTGGTTAAAGTATATGTGACGCCGTTAGGCTGCAGAATTTTCATAAGAGAAATCTTATTTTGTCTTCCTTTCATGTTCTTCATTTCATATGGTATATTTTCAAATTTCATTACCATGTTCTGAAATCCCTTATATTGTATCCCTCTACTGTTTTATGGGTCATTTATGAATGTTTGACCCATGTCACCTCTCTTTTCAATGTTTTCTAAAACCCCGAAACATAGCCGTTATGCTGGAGAATTTACGTCTCAAAATGACTCTCTCTTTTCCTAAAGTTATTTTATTTTGTTAAGTGAATACTCAATGATATTATTTCTACAGGGGTATTCACATATATACCAAAATTTTCTATTTTAAATTCAGGTATTTACATACAAGAAACCCTCTCTCCCCTTCTGTGGGTTTAAAGTGACATAAAGATCATGTCTTTAAATCAGTTTTTAAAACGTTATGATTATGAAATGAAACCCATTTATTTTATGATATATGGTTTATTTATGAAATTTTTGATGATGATATATGTGGCTCACATGATAATAAAGTAAAATTTAAGTGTGCGCCCAGATAGCGCTCCAATTCATTGGGTAATGATGTAACCACTAGAGATTACAATTTTCATGATATCTTGGTGAATAACCTTGGTAATTTTCAAATGAACCCTTGGGGATGGACCTTGGTGATATGTTCATGATTGTCTTTGTTAAATGATGTATCAACATCTTAAAGTTATGAAAAATGTTATTTTTATTATGATATGCCACATGATTTCTCTCTCATGCCTTAAAGTTCTTTTTCATCACATAGTTGATGTATCTCAAGTTGACATGTTAAATGTTTATCTTGTTTCCCTTACTAGGCCTTCTGCTCACCCTTTATTTTGATGTATGTCTCCAGGTTATGAGATGCAGTAATGAACCTAGGAAGAACTTAAGGATAAGACTTTCATGTTTATATGAAAAATGTTTTATGTTGTTTTCATGTATTATGTTCCTAGTTTCAAAGTCACTAAACCTTAAAGATCCTTAGTTTTGTGTAATGTAATGAAATTTTATGTTATAAAAAGGCGGGATTCAATAGTTTGTATCAAATGATGGTTTAGTTATTTGTGTAACTTAGGATATGCAAACTTTATGAAGAATCCTTTAAAAAAGTTTATATATAGGAAATCTTCCGGGTATTTTGGTGAGTATTGAGTAATGGGTTGCCAAGAAAATATATCCTTGTCTGGATACGAGCAGGTAGAGGTGGCTCTGGCACAGATGTACATAGGGGTAAAACCTAAAAACACCGCTTTGAGTTGGACTCAAACGGGAACTGGTACATGACAATGGGCCTTGCTTCACTCTTGGTTACGACACTCCCGGGGGATATGCTTTGTTAAATTAATAAGATTAGTATGAACCATTGTTAAAGGAACAAAAATAAAATAAAATAAATATTCACATAATAATATATGATCATGGATAACCTAGATGGGAACCTAGGGGATCACAATATAGGGTATACTTTTCTTCTACAAGTTATCCTTATATGCTTTATATTTTTTTTCATGATTATTGGCTAAGTATTTAAGCCCCTAATTATACTTTCTTTTCATAGTTAATGGTGGGAAATGGACGAAAATGTCCCAACAACCAATGTGATAGGAAATGCGACGATTTCCGTATTAATATGACATAGGTGATTAGGGGATTAAAAGATGATTATTATTTTGGAAGACGTTCACTATTTTGGGGACCCAATATGATCGAGGTAAATAGATTACTATAGTATTTTCATTGAGGAGTAAGGTTGACTTATATTTTGAATAATCGATGAATTTAAGGTGGAATTATAGTAATTTAGGTTACTTATGGGAATGATTAACCTATCATGGGTAAAATATGTTTAGGTTAGCTACTTTTGTTATAAGATGTTAGGAGTGGTTGATGTTGTTTGGAAATGAACAATGAATTTTATTTTGGAAGACTATGTTATCAAATCCTTATTGTATTTGGGTTTCAATCTTAGTTTGGTTTATTTTGAGGAATTTTAAGGATCACTATTTATGGAATGGTCTATGATGAACTTTGGGTAGTACCATGGAACATTGAAGATTTAAAAATAGTTTCCATTCTTATGGGATTATATCTTTTTGAAGAGTTGTTTTACCTTACCCTTTCTGTTTTTGGGATAATTTTTAAAGATAGAACAAATAGATAGTTAATCTTTTGTGGATTATGTGATTCTCTAGAAGACGATTCTTGTGCTTTTGATGAGACCAAGTGTTTTTGAATTCTCATCATTTAGATAAAAGATTAGTTTTGGAAGAGTCTTATTAAAGGATGAAACTCTACATGAATTTAGGTATATTTTCTTATGTTCTAGTTCTATGTAGTAAATGAATTCCTCAAAATTATGAAAAGGAACGTAAAAAAACGTTGTTGGTTTAAGTTTCCTACTGGGTAATGAATGACCGTTTACACACATCATAATTTTGGGATTTTATTATGGTTAACTTTCTCCTAATAATTTTTTCTATCACTCTCCCTCAGAACGTGACCCTTTGTTTTCTCCTCCATGTCCATGTTTGCCGACATGGAATCCTAGTGTGGGTTAACTCAGGTGACCTTTGTACTTCCCTTTCTTTCTTTTAAAGTAATAGTTTTACTGACTTTATTTCCGATGTGTGACTTTCAATGAAATTTCAAAACCCAATTTTTAAAATTGCGACGATGCAATTTCTTAAGGGGGGAAGATTGTAACGACCCGAATTTTTGAATAAATCTTGTTTCCTAATTTTATGTGTTATTTTATTTTATTTTTATACTCAACCAAAATGTTTTATTTGATAACATGGGTATAATTAAAATGAGACCGGTGGGTTTTGACTATTATATGACCATTGGTCAATATGACTGTTATAAACTAAACGTTTCGATTATTGTCTCTAAATACAATTAATCATGGTTAATTATTATAGAATGAAGATTTGATGTCATCACCCAGTAGTCTTGGACCGATTGAAGCCCATCTAACATAACTTAGGAAGGAGGTAGCACCACTTGGGTTTCCTCTGGACCAAACCCAAGCCGAACTTTAATGTGTGAAGATAGAATAGAATCACCTTTGTGAGAAAATAAAACTGATAGAAATTACTACTCATGCGATGTTGGGTGAGCCTCCCTCAGATTCTCTCACCTTAACACACCTTACACTTAGGTCTTATGCTGGTGTGATCAGGGGATATGTAAGGAGACCGTAATTGCCTTGTGTAATCCTTTGTTTTAAATGAAAATTGGGATTTATTCTTATGATGAAGTTTATGAAATTTTAAATGACCGGATAAATATAGTATGCATATTTTTGATAAATTCTAGAAAAAAAGATAGTTTTAAAATGTTTATGTAAACCGTAAATAATTAAAAATGTGTAATGATATTTAAAAAATGGTCTTCTAAAATTATGTCCAGTATAAAATTTAGAGTCTAATAAGATAAACTTGATTTTTGATGAATAATAAATTATGAATAGTGATTTTATGATTAGGATTATTAATGTTTCCAAATGGATTTGTAATCTCACTTAAAGAAAGTATTAATATAATCTTGGCACCTTGATTAAGTAATGTGATTCAATAAAATGGTTAAATAACGGTTTCATAAATAATTATTCAAGTATTAGTTTTTTCGGGTGAATATTGTTTTTAATTAAAAATTAAATTAAAAATAATTAGAAAATTATTTTTATAAAATGGACTTTATTTTTGAACTCAGAGCATCGATATTATGTTATGGTAATTTTTGGAGATTTTTCTGAAAAAGTGAATTTTCGGTGAATAGTTTATTTATTTAAAAAATAAATTAAAAATATGTAGAAAATTATTTTTATAAAATGGAGTTTATTTTTGAAATCAGAGCATTAATATTTGGTTAAGGTGAAATTTTGGGATTTTTCTGAGAAAGTTGAATTTTCAGTGAATAGTGAAAATACAGTTTTAGGGTTTTGGTATGTTTCATGACATCATAACTTTGTCATGATGATTTTAATGAGATATTTTAAGGGATGGTAGACTAAAGGGGATGAATTATTGTGTGAGGTGTCCCAATTGGCCAATACCATGGGAAAATACCATGTGCAAGCCCATGGTTTTGCCAAAACCACTAATGAGGTGTCCCTTGGCCATTAATGCCTTGTCCCCTCACTTTCCCTATAGATACCAAGACATACTCTCATCCATTTCGACTCCCCACTCTCCCCCAACGGATTTCTAGTCTCCTAACCTCCCAAGGAGTCCTTCTAAGGTGCCCCCAATCATTCAAGGTCCAAACCTTTGAGTTTTAAGAGTTACGTTTTAAGGTAAGGGATCCTACCTCCCTCTTTCTTTTCATGTAATCTCTTTTATGTCATTTATTTTATGCTCCATGATCTTATTTTGGAGGATGTTCTTTTATATTAAACCTAATTTCTTTTTCATGTTCATATGATGAGATACCACCTCTTACTCTCATCATTTCGTTTTAATAATGTTTAAGTGACGTCATTAGGCTGCCGAATTTTTAAGGGATTCTTTCACCCTTCTTATTTTCAAGTTCTATTTTCTTGTCAAGTCTTTCAAGTTACCTTATGTTGGGGTATGATCTCTATATCAATCATACTGATCATTTATGTTCATATTATGAGATACCCTTCTTGATCTCCTCCATTCATTTTTGTTGAAGTTTAAGTGGCACCGTTAGACTGTCGAATTTTTAAGGGATTCGTTCAACTTTCTCATTTTTCAAAGTTCTACTTTTATGTCAAGTCATTCAAGTTCCTTTTTATTATGTTGGGGTATGATATATATATCTATAATACTGATATTTTATGATCATATGATGATATACCTCATTTTATCTCTTCAATTAAATAATTTAATGTTTTAAGTGGCGCCGTTAGGCTGCCAAATTTTTTAGTGGTTCTTTCACCTTTCTCCTTTTTCAAAGTTCTAATTCCATGTCAAGTCTTGCAAGTTCCTTTTTATTATGTTGAGGTATGATCTCTATATCTATCATACTGATCTTTTATGTTCATATGATGAGATAACCTATTTTATCTCATCAATTCATTTTTTGTTGAAGTTTATGTGATGCCGTTAGGCTGCATAATTTTCATAAGAGAAATCTTATTTTGTCTTCCTTTCATGTTATTCATTTCATATGTTATATTTTCAAATTTCATTACCATGTTCTTAAATCCCTTATATTATGTCCCCCTACTATTTTATGGGTCATTTATGAATGTTTGACCCATGTCCCCTCTCTTTTCAATGTTTTCTAAAACCCTGAGACATAGGCGTTATGCTACAGAATTTCCGTCTCAAAATGTCTCTCTCTTTTTCTAAAGTTATTTTATTTTATTAAGTGAATACTAAAAGATAGTATTTCTATAGGGGTATTCACATATATACCAAAATGTTCTATTTTAAATTCTAGGATTTACATACATGGAACCCACTCTCCCCTTTCGTGGGTTTGAAGTGACGTAAAGATCATGTCTTTAAAGCAGTTTTTAAAAAATTATGATTATGAAATGATACCCATTTATTTTATTTGATATGGGTTATTTATGAAATGTTTGATGATGATATATGTGTCTCACATGATAATAAATGAAAATTTTAGGGTGCACCCTGATAGCGCTCCAATGCATTGGGTAATGATGTAACCACTAGAGATTACAATTTTCACGATATCTTGGTGAATAACCTTGGTAATTTTCAAATGACACATTGGGGATGGACCTTGGTGATATGTTCATGATTATCTTTGTTAAATGATGTAGCCACATTTTAAAGTTATAAAAAATGTTATTTTTATTATGATTTGACACATGATTTCTCTCTCATGCCTTAAAGTTCTTTTTCATGACATAGTTGATGTATATTAAGTTCACATGTTAAATGTTTCTCTTGTTTCCCTTACTGGGCCTTCTTCTCACCCTTTCTTTTGATGTATGTCCCCAGGTTATGAGATTCATCAATGAACCTAGTATGAACTTAAGGAGATGCCTTTCAAGTTTTTAAGAAGAATTTTTTATGTTGTTTTCATGTATTATGTTCCTGGTTTCCAAGACACTAAACCTTAAAGATACTCAGTTTTGTGTAATGTAATGAATGTTTATGTCATAAAAAGGCAGGATGCTATAGTTGGTATCAAAGGATGGTTTAGTTATTTGTGTAAATTTGGATATGAAAACTTTAGGAATAAGCCTATAGAAAAGTTTATATATAAGAAAACTTTCTGGTATTTTGGTGAGTATTGAGTAATGGGTTTCCAAGCAAATACATCCCTGTCTGGATACGAGTAGGTAGAAGTGGATCTGGCATAGATGTACATAGGGGTAAAACCAGAAAACACCGCTTTGAGCTAGACTCAAACGGGAACTGGTACACGACAACGGGCCTTGCTGCAATCTTGGTTACGACACTCCCGAGGGACATGCTTTGGTAAATTAATAAGCTTAGTATGAACCATTGTTAAAGGAACAAAGATAAAATAAAATAAAGATTCACATAATAATATATGATCATGGATAACCAAGATGGGAACCTAGGGGATCACAAGTTAGGGTATACTTTTCTTCTACAAGTTATCCTTATATGGTTTACGTTCCTTTTCATGATTATTGGCTAAGTATTTAATCCCCTAATTATACTTTCTCTTCTTAGTTAATGGTGGGAAATGGAAGAACATGTCCCAACAAACAATGTGATAGGAAATGCGACGATTTCCGTATTAATATGACAGAGATGATTAAGGGATTAAAAGACGATTATTATTTCGTAAGACGTTCACTATTTTGGGGACCCTATATGATCGAGGTAAATAGATTACTACGGTATTTTCATTGAGGAGTAAGCTTGACATATATTTTGAAAAATCGATTAATTTAAGGTGGACTTATAGTAATTTAGGTTACTTATGGGAATGATTAACCTATCTTGGGTAAAATATGTTTAGGTTATCTACTTTTGTTATAATATGTTAGGAGTGGTTGATGTTGTTTGGGGATGAATAATGAAGTTTATTTTGGAAGACTATGTTATCAAATCCTTCTTGTATTTGGGTTTCAATCTTAGTTTGGTTTATTTTGTGGAATTTTAATGACCGTTATTTCTGGAATGGTCTATGATGAACTTTGGGTAGTACCATGGAAAATTGAAGAATTAAAAGAAGTTTCTATTCTTATGGGATTCTTTCTTTTTGAAGAGTTGTTTTACCTTACCCTTTCCGTTTTTGGGATAATGTTTAAAGAGATATGGTAGAGTATGAAGAGTATAGGAATGCGACCGTAAAGGGCTCCCGCGCTAGGGTTTTCCTCTCGCCGCCGCCACCCCTTCACTACGGACGGCGCAACACTTCCTCTTGAGCTCGGTGAGTCGGCCAGGTCCTCTGCGGCATCGCGCAGTTTCGTGGTCTCTCCTTGCTGTGGAGTTTCTATTTGGGCTTCGGTGGTTGTTGGTTCAGTCCGGCGGGTGTAAGATAGGTCCCCATCGACGACATACTATTCGGAGCACTCTTGGGTTCATTCTCGGCAGCTTGCTGGTGTCATACGGTGTGCTTCTCAGAGTTTGATGGTCGCACTCTTGAGTCGGCGGTGCTTGGGGTCCCGGCCGTTCTCAGGTGAGTGCGGTGGGGTTTCATCGTGTCTGAAGCAGTCGTTTGGGTTGGTGGTGGCGAGATCTTCAGATTCAGGGCGTTTCTTGTGCGGTTGGGTGGTGTTTCTATGATTTCTAACCATTCGGAAATGGTTTTTGAGTCTTCCTTTCATCTCGTTTCTTGGTGAGGTGAAGTATGGATGTTTTGGTGTTTTTGATTTGTTTTTTAATCGTTTATTTGTCTTTTGGTCCCGTCGGTGAGGTGATGTATTTGGAGATGGCGATGGTGACGGCGATAGCGCGGTCGGTTCTCGCCGGTGTTGTTGTTGATGGTCTGTGAGGGAACGTTCCCACTGTGATTCTGCCAGTGGTGATTAAGTGGTGATGTCGGACGGAAGATGGTGTTGCAGTGTCAAAAGAGGTCGGAGAAGCTCGCCGGCGACCCGGTTGTTGTTTCAGACCTGGTGTAGGCGCGCGGCTCAAGGCAGTGTAGTCTCGCGGCTCGAGATTATGATGACGATTCCATCGCCGGTGAAGGGTGGCGCGTGACTGTGGACTCGGGTTGTCGCGTGGACTTCGTATGGCATGAGGACTGAGCAGACAGGGACTGTTGTGGCAGGTGAGCGGCTCGAGGTGTGTGTACGTTGACGCTTGGGTCGCGGCACGAGGCGGATGGCGTGGATTTTAGATTTTCTTTTGAAATGTGAAATGCGGTTCTGTTTTGGATGTGGTGAAGTTTCTGGATGTGGTGAAATGGTGTTTGGGTACCTGCAACCCCTTAAACCGGCCATTTGAAAATGAAAAAAAATGATTCGCGGGGGGGGGGATATTGTTTAAAGATAGAAGAAATAGATATTTTATCTTTTGGGGATTATGTGATTCTCTAGAAGATGATTTTTGTGCTTTTGATGAGACCAAGTGTTTTTGAATTCTCATCATTTAGAGAAAAGATTAGTTTTGGTAGAGACTTATTAAAGGATGAAACTCTACTTGAAGGTAGGTATATTTTCTTATGTTCCAGTTCTATATAGTAAATGAATTCCTCAAAATTATGAAAAGGAATGTAAAACAAAAATGTTGTTGGTTTACATTTCCTACTAGGTAATCAAAGAACGTTTACACACATCATAAGTTTGATATTTTCTTATGGTTAACTTTCTCCTAATCATGTTTTCTATCACTCTCCCTCAGAACGTGACCCTTTGTTTTCTCCTCCATGTCCATGTTTTCTTACATGGAATCCTAGTGTGGGTTAACTCGGGTGACCTTTGTACTTCCCTTTCTTTCTTTTCAAGTCATAGTTTTACCGACTCTTTTTCTGATGTGCGACTTTCAGTGAAATTTCAAAACCTAATATTAAAACTTGTGAGGATGCAATTTCTTAAGGGGGAAGATTTTAACGACCCGAAATTTTGAATAAATATTGTTTCATAATTTTATGTGTTATTTTAATTTATTTTTATATTCAACAATAATATTTCATTTGATAACATGAGTATAATTAAAATGAGACCGTTGGGTTTTGACTGTTACATGACCATTGGTCAATATGACCGTTGTAAACTAAATGTTTCGATTATTGTCTCTAAATACAAGTAATCTTGGTTAATTATTATTGAAAGAAGATTCGATGGACTCACCCAGTAGTCTTGGACTGATCGAAGCCCATCTAACAGAACTTGGGAAGGAGGTAGCACCACTAGGCTTTGCTCTGGACCAAACCCAAGCCGAACTTTATCGTGTAAAGCTAGAACGGAATCGCCTTTGCGAGAAGTTCAAACTGATAGAAATTACTACTCGTGCGATGTTGGTCGAGACTCCCTCAGATTCTCTCACCTTAGCACACCTTACACTTAGGTCCTATGATGTTGTGATAATGGGTATGTAAGGAGACCGTAATTTCCTTGTGTAATCATTTGTTTTAAATAAAAATTGGGATTTCATCTTATGATGAATTTTATTAAATTTCAAATGACTGGATAAATATACTATTCATTTTTTTGATGAATTTTCGAAAAAAAAGATATTTTTAAAAATGTTTATGTAAACCTTAAATAATTAAAAATGTGTAATGATATTCAAAAAATGTTCTTCTACAATTATGTCCAGTACGAAATTTAGATTCTAATAAGATCAACTTGATTTTGGATGAATAGTAAATTATGAATAGTGATTTTATGATTAGGATAAGTAATGTGTCCAATTTGATTAGTAATCTCACTTAAAGAAAGTAATAATATAATCTAGGCACCTTGATTAAGTAATGTGATTCAATAAAATGGTTAAATAACGGTTTCATAAATTATTATTCAAGTATTAGTTTATTCGGGTGAATAGTGTTTTATAATTAAAAATTAAGTTAAAATTAATTAGAAAATTATTTTTATAAAATGGACTTTATTTTTGAACTCAGAGCATCGATATTATGTTATGGTAATTTTTGGGGATTTTTCTACGAAAATGAATTTTCAGTGAATAGTGTATTTATTTAAAAAATAAATTAAAAATATTTAGAAAATTATTTTTATAAAATGGAGTTCATTTTTGAAATCAGAGCATTGATATTTGGTTAAGTTGAAATTTTGGGATTTTTCTGAGAAAGTTGAATTTTCAGTGAATGGTAAAAATACAGTTTTAGGGTTTCGGTATGTTTAATAACATCATAACTATGTCATGATGATGTCATGAGATATTTTAAGGGATGGTTGAATAAAGGGGATGCATTATTGTGTGAGGTGTCCTAAGTGGCCAATACCATGGGGAAATACCATGGGCAAGCCCATGGTTTTTCCAAAACCACTAATGAGTTGTCCCTTGGCCATTAATGCCTTATCCCCTCACTTTCCCTATAAATACCAAGCCATCCTCTCATCCATTTCGACTCCCCACTTTCCCCCAACGATGTTCTGGTCTCCTTACCTACCATGGAGTCCTTCTAAGGTGCCCCAAGTCCACAAGGTCCAAACCTTTGAGTTTTAAGAGTTACGTTTTAAGGTAAGGGATCCTACCTCCCACTTTCTTTTTAAGTAATCTCTTTTATGTCATTTCTTTTATGCTCCATGATCTTATGTTGGAGGATGTTCTTTTATATTCATAATCCATTCTTTTTCATGTTAATATGATTAGAGACACCCTCTTACTCTCATCATTTCGTTTTAAGAATGTTTAAGTGACGCCTTTAGGCTGCCGAATTTTTAAAGGATTCTTTCACCCTTCTCATTTTCAAGTTCTATTTTCTTGTCAAGTCTTTAAAGTTACATTATGTTGGGGTATTATCTCTATATAAATCATTCTGATAATGTATGTTCATATGATTAGAGACCCTTTTTGATCTCGTCAATTCATTTTTGTCGATGTTTAAGTGGCGCCGTTAGGCTGTCAAATTTTTAAGGGATTCGTTCACCTTTCTCATTTTTCAATATTCTACTTTCATGTCAAGTCTTTCAAGTTACTTTTTATTATGTTAAGGTATGTCCCTATATCTATCATACTGATCTTTTATGATCATATGATGAGAGACCCCATTTTATCTCTTCAATTCAATAATTTAATGTTTTAAGTGGCGCCGTTAGGCTGCCGAATTTTTAAGTGGTTCTTTCACCTTTCATTTTTTTCAAAGTTCTAATTCCATGTCAAGTCTTGAAAGTTCATTTTTATTATTTTGGGGTATTATCTATATATCTATCATACTGATCTTTTATTTTCATATTATGATAGACCCTATTTGATCTCATCAATTCATTTTTTGGTTGAAGTTTATGTGACGTCGTTATGCTGCAGAATTTTCATAAGAGAAATCTTATTTTGTCTTCCTTTCAGGTTATTCATTTCATATGGTATATTTTCAAATTTCATTACCATGTTCTTAAATACATTATATTCTGTCTCTCTACTATTTGATGGGTCATTTATGAATGTTTGACCCGTGTCCCATCTCTTTTCAATGTTTTCTAAAACTCTGAAACATAGCTGTTATGCTGCAGAATTTCCGTCTCAAAATGTCTCTCTCTTTTTCTAAAGTTCATTTATTTTATTAAGTGAATACTAAACGCTATTATTTCTACAGGGGTATTCACATATATACCTAAGTTATCTATTTTAAATTCTAGTATTTACATACATGAAACCCGCTCTCCCCTTCTGTGGGTTTAAAGTGACGTAAAGATCATGTCTTTAAAGCAGTTTTTAAAACGTTATGATTATGAAATGAAACCCATTTATTTTATTCTATATGGGTTATTTATGAAATTTTTTATGATGATATATGTGTCTCACATTATAATAAAGGTAAATTTAAGGGTGCACCCTGATAGCGCTCCAATGCATTGGGTAATGATGTAACCACTAGAGATTACAATTTTCACGATATCTTGGTGAATAACCTTGGTAATTTTCAAATGACGCCTTGGGGATGGACCTTGGTGATATGTTCATGATTATCTTTGTTAAATGATGTATCCACATCTTAATGTTATGAAAAATATTATTTTTATTATGATATGCCACATGATTTCTCTCTCATGCCTTAAAGTTCTTTTTCATGACATAGTTGATGTATCTCAAGTTCACATGTTAAATGTTTCTCTTGTTTCCCATTACTGGGCCTTCTGCTCACCCTTTCTTTTGGTATATGTCCCCAGGTTATAAGATGCAATAATGATCCTAGGATGAACTTAAGGAAAAGCCTTTCAATTTTTTAAGAAGAATGGTTTATGTTGTTTTCATGTATTATGTTCCTAGTTTCCAAGACACTAAACCTTAAATACCCTCAGTTTTGTGTAATGTAATGAAAGTATATGTTTTAAAAAGGAGGGATGGTATAGATGTATTACTACATAACATTTTATTGATCACAAGAGATCAAGTCTCTAATGACTGATAATTTTAGTAGCCTTAGAAGTACTAGATACATATATAAGTTTTACATTACATCATGAAATGGGAAAACCACAAAATTTTGTCCCCTTCGAAGACAGTCATATCCCTTAGCTAAATTTTGCAGGTTAATTGTAATATACTTCTTCATATCCTGGGATAAATAAAACATATAAAGGGTTGAGCTCAAATTCTTAGTAAGGATAACAATATAGCAGAACCAATCATAAATAATAATAAACAATTAAGGCATTGTATAATACTAAAACACAAGACTTTTAAACATATTCATCAGTATAATATGGAAAATATAAATCAAATAATGTCATTTACTTATTAATAGGGATATTATACTATTCGAATAATAACATGTTATATCAATAGCTAATTTTAAAATGTTGGAATGTGTAATGCCAAAAATTGTAACCACATAGTCATGGCCTCATTCTAAGACTACAAATAAGATTTTTTCAAGGCCTTATGCCAAGACACTAGTTTGTCTTTTGAGTCCTATTGATGCAAATATGAGCTACAGTGGGATCCACCCATCACATAAAAAAGTCCAATTCTTTCCTCGTATGAAATTGTTGAAAACATACATAAACATTCATATTAAAACTAGCATACTAAATGTTAATACTTTAAACATAAACCATGAATGGTTTAAAAAAATACATAGTCAAACATATCAAAATCCTTCAATATAATATGGAATATTCTATCATAATAAATTACCTTTAAACAAGTGTAAAATCCATCAATGGATGTTTACACAGATGAAATCAAAAGAATTTGAGAGAAATATCTCCTTCTATTTTGAAATCATTTAAAAGTCACATAATTATAAAAGAAAAAATTTATTTTAAAAATTTTCTTAAAAGCTTGTAAGGGAATATTTGTAGATGTTATAATGGAAAAGAAAGTTGCACCCTCCATATATGTTAAAAAACATTCTAATCTGGATTTATCGAAAAGGACATAAATTACCATATTTGGTAAATGACATAATGATACCTTTCAAAAAAAATTAATAATGTCAAACAAGGGTATAAATGACTTTAATACATATTAGAATAAATAACAAAAATGTTTTCTATGTCATTTTTGAGAAACATATATGTGGAATGATAAAGAGGTCCCTTTATATACTAACGTATAAATAACCTTTTATAATAAAGAGATTGTGGAATTAACCCATACCTTGTACTTTTCCTTGGACGAGGGTATTTTAAACTCTTTTATAATAGTAAAATAAATGCTATTAAATTATAAAAGAACAAAATACTTAGATATGATATCATATATGATCTTCTAATATTATTGTGTTAATAACATTTCATTACTATAATTGTTTCGGGTGTTAACTGATTCGTTTTCCATTATATGTTTTGTTACATAAGTCATGTTTCAAATGGATATGATGTTTTTGATTCATATAGAGAATTATATTACGTTCTTAAATATTAGTTTTAATTATATAATGAAAATTATTCTTGAATGGTTATGATGGGGAATGAATCTCATCGTGTTCGTGGAGACGGTAATCAGTACTTACGCACAAGTGACAATACCATTATGTTGATGGTGAAATAATATGTAATTGGATGTTATAACATATATAAATTATAATTAAATTGTTATATTTATTGTTTACATCTATTATACTCGTTATAATACCCATTCCAATGATGAAGTGTTGAATAACAAACTATACCATGACGTGGAGACGGTAAGACATACGTACGAACGTATGGTGACAATTTCATTCATAGGATGGATAAAATAATGAATATGGTTGTACCATATTTATAATAACATAAATTTTGGTATAATGTGCTTCAATTATTATTTTGGTATGAAAACAATAATGAAATTGGATGAGGAGGAGGGAAAGAACTTTGTAAGCGGTGATGAAATTATTACCTCTTTTTCAGGTGCTTCCTTTTGATTTGATATAAAGGGATCCATAGGTTGGATTTTTGACCAAAGTAAGGCCTCTAGTTTGAATTAAGGGTTGGTGGGAGAAGATTTTATTAGGTTTTGGCCGATCCAAATGGCTTTGGAGGTGTGATATTGAGAAAAGGGGATGTACCCTTTTATGAAAGAGGAGAGGGTCACTTTAAGAAAAGCTAGAAATATTATTTTATTATAAAATCATATACAATTTATAATGTCACAAAATGAATTTATTTAGAGACTTAGGTGGTTATGGGTCGAAATAATTTCAACCAATAGGTTTTAGAGAATTTTAGGCTACCATATTAACCTTATCTTTTAGATATAACTCTTGGTTAAATAGTTTAAAATTTATCATATCTCATTGTATTTTTATATTATATGGTTAACAAACTTATCATAAAATTTCAATCGAACATCAAGTGTTTAATAAATGAAATATATAATATTATATATGTCCTTTGAAAGATTCTTAGATTTTTAGGACTATTATAAAAGTTAATAATATAGTATTTGTTTTAAAAAATCATTTATGCCAGTTTTGACACTATTTAGTATTTAGTTTTTTAATGTCATCAAAACATTATTACATTGAAAAAAAGAAATTGAATCCACCATAAAATGAAATATTAACCTATAAAATTATTTTATAAAATCATAAAATTCAAGTTATATTTATTGTAATATTTATAATATCATTTATTTGATTCATTCATTAATAAGGAAAATACTGCATCATTATTCTATCATAAATAAATATAGTTATTTTATCTATAAAAAATATAAATAAAATATCATGATATAGAAATTTTTTTAGATTTCTAATGAATATTTATAGTCAAATAGATCAATTAAATAACATCATATAAAAAACGATTTACTAAAACATACATGATTATGTTATTTTTGTCTTTACATTAAATTAATTAATATAAAATGTCATTTACACTCCCAAGTGGATCCATGGGGTCCTATAATCGACCCAAGGATCCCTGTAGTCGGGAATGTATTATCCAATTGGTTAATTACATGCTTTAGGGTAATATAATTATTATTATTATATTATGTTTTACTCTTATTTAATAGATTTACGTTTTAACCATGGTAAATAAAATATTTACTAAAGTAAATATTCATAGTGGGTAAAAATAAAAGTTACCTATTTACAAAATTGTACCAACTGATTCCCAATAAGGAATAAATTTTTCCATATTCAAAACCTAGATGTTACAGAAATTAATTGAAAATTATTTCCCATTGTTAAAACCAAAAAGCAAGTTCCTAAGAAGTAAAAATTATCAAAACATTGACATGTGTTTATGTACAATTTAAATGTCAAATTACATCCAATGACAAAAATTATATTAAATGATAAAAATATAACATAATTATACATTAAAACCAATCATATTTATAATTTAATTCCATATATTATTTTGATTAAAAAGGTTGTTTGCAATTAAAATTTAGTATTTTCACTATTCATCAAAATATGAAAGTTATCAAAAAATACCAAAAACAAATCCAAACTAATTTTTTTTGTCCCACTTCTAAAAAATTAATTAATTCCATAAAACTAAATATATAAAAGTTTCAAATATTTTATTTTAAAAAGGTTTGTTACCAAAGGCAGAAAAACTGTATTTTTTAAAAAATACATCTTTTATCTCAAAAATTGAATTTTTCCTCATATTATGTATAACAAACACAAAAGACGAATGTTAAAATTATTTGTTATTTATATAAATTTAAAAATGTTGTTATTACTATTCCTTACCTCTTTTTAAATGGTTAGTTAGATAATTCATGGTGCGGTTGAACTCGGTGGTGCGTACATTTCACAATACTATATTATTCAAAAATAAATGTACCATGGATGAATGGTGAGTTAAATTCTTCCCCCCTTCAATAAATTTTATTCTTTCAATTTAAAATTTTTCTTCTAAAATAAATGGTTAATGAAATAGGAAATACATATGTGGGAACCCAAATCATAAATAGGGTTAATAAAATTAAGTCTTAATAAGAGGTAATGGGAAATAAATAAGTCCCAACCAAATTAGGATTTAGAATAACAGAACATTGGTGGAAATTATAATTCAAGGAAAACCATAAATATTTATAGGGAGTGACTGAGCTCATCAATCAGAAAAAAGTGAATGGAAAATTGAGGGCCTCAAATCCATAAATCTATTATGATTTAAAATATCATCAGTTTAACCAAAAAAAAGTTATTAGGATAACCCAATTTTGGTTTTAAGATCCTTTCCCTAAAGTTTAAGAGATAATTTCATAATAGAATAAGATAAAAATAATACTTGAAAAGTAGAGTTACATCCTTTAACTAATTTCTTCCAAAATCTAATATTTCACTCTAAAATATAATAGAACTCAAAAATATCTTGTTTATCATAATATTATAGGGTTAAAAATATAAACATATACCATTTAAATTAAGAATAATATTTTTTCTAATAACCTGGGACTTCCTGTAGTCTATTGGTAGGTAATAAATCCTTATCTCACTTTGGTTGTGGGTTTGACTCTTAAAGCTTTGTTCGATGCAACGAGTTATTTCCCGACCTGCAATTTGTCATTTTCCTAAAAATATAGTTTTATAATATTATGAAAATAAGCTTAAGAAATGTTTTAACCATAAAGCATACTATCCAAAGTTCAACTAAATCCATTCGAACATTTTCAGTTATCCAAATTAATTCTGTCCAAACTCTCTCTCTATGGTCTCTAAATTCCAAAATCAATTGTAGCATCAGATTCTCCAAACAATGTATTGTTTCTATTATTGTCACATAATGAAAATATGATTACCTTAATCATATTAAAACCTTAATGAAAACAAAAATTACTGTAGTATAATCCTTATATATATCACATTCTTCTTATAACCAAAATATAATTATTGAATCCAAAAATGAAAACACATAATTATTCCACTTCAACTGTTGTAACAACACGAGCTTGGATGTACTCCATTAGCATTTTCAGAGGTAAGTTTACATGGGGATTAAGATATTCATTTGCATAATTCCCCATTTCTCTATAATTATTGCATTAAAAATTGACATACTCTTTAATTCCCTTAAAATCACAAGTCTGGTGACCTTTTTCTCCACATTTGTAACAAACTCATATTATTTTTTGGAAAGCATCTTGGTGTTTCTGCCCACAATTATCACATAAAGGGAAATCATTTTTCCCTTTTTCGCCTTTATTTTTCTCTTGGTCTATCGTTATCTAATTATCTTTCTTTACTGTAATTTCATAAGACATAGAGAATTCTTTTTCTGTCTTTATAGAACATGAGACTATATCTTCTTATGCCGAGAAGAATTGTGAGACAAATGCTTGATGGAGAAATGGTTTTAACCCATTAAAAAATCAATCAATATTACTCCTTGGGTTACTTATATAATTAGCTATATGCATTTCTAATGTTGAAAAGTTAACATCATACTTTGTGACATTTTCATCCTTCTTTTGCCTAAGACTTAGAAATTGTCTTTCCATATCCACTCGATGGACACAAAGAATGTATTTTTCGAAGAAATTATCTTTAAACTCCCTCTATTAAATATTTGATACATCTTCATACTTATTTGTTTTTTGAATAAATGATGTCCATTGATCTGTATCTCCTGTATGGTGATAAACTACTATGACAACTTTTTCGCTTTCGCTACTCCCCAAAGCATTAAATATTTTCTCTATGTAACATAACCTTTGCTCAGCTAAAAATGGATTTTTTATCCCAATAAATTATTGTGGATTTTGCCTCATTAAGAATTATAACATTGTTCCACCACATTGTGGATCTGGGTTCTTTATATGGGTATGTTTATTATTCATATCCCGAGTGAGTTTCCCTAGTATGGTGATAAGCTGAGGAGAAGTAGTTTCATCACCAGCTCCACTATAATTGTTTTTAGTAGGAAGGAAATCGCCAGATTTATAAATTGAGAAAGTATTAATCCCTAGATGTATAATTTACATTTCTTTCCTGTAGGCAAAATTTTGAATAATGGCATACACATGATTAGTTAATTAATCACAATACATAATTCCAAACATGTAAATAACTTAACATAAATTTAAAAAATTACAGATATAATTCATATTCATAAAAATGTTTTCTTTGAGAAAGTGTTTTCTTATAAATCCTTCATAATGGTTTATAATGAAAATATGAATTATCCTAATCATATCCTCTACGAGTGTCGTAACAAAGAGTGTACCAAGGAACGTTTCTGTGAACCAGGATACCTAGTGTCAAGCCCAAAACTTCCTGTAATATTTTTCAATCCTACGTACATCTGTTCCAGAGCTGCCTCTACCTACTCATATCCAGACAAGGATGTATTTCTTGGAAAATAGAAAAATCTCTACATTACAAAAAATCAAAGAAGTTTTCTATACTACTCCTCTATGTCTATCTTAGGTTAATGTTCTTTAATCAGAGTGTTTCTAAATATAACTTCCAGGGATTGTACTAAACTTCATTTGATACCAATTGTAACACCCCAACCATAGAATCCCAAAGCCGGAGCATTATTACATAGAATTTTCATGTTCACAATAGATCAAGTCTTGAAAGACCGATTAGTTTAGCAGCCTTAGATGTACTAGATACATACACAATACCTACATTACATCATGAAATAGAAGAAAAAAAATTATGTCCCCTTTGAACACACTCATATACCTTAGCATATTCCTGCATGTTAATCGCAATATACTTTCTGGACCCATAGAAATAATAAAATATATAAAGGAGAGAACTCGAAAGCTCAGTAAGGATACAAATATAGCAGAAACTATCATAAATATGCATAAATAATTAAGGCAATGTATAAGACTAAATCACAAGACTTTTAAACATAATATTCTGCATAATATGGAAAATATAAATCAAATATTTCCATCACATTGATATTCTACTAGTTGAATAATAACATGTAATATCAATAGATAATTACATAATGATGGAATGCCTAATGCTGGACATCATAACTACATATTCACAGCCTCGTTCCAAGACAAAAAAAAATCATATTTTGTTAAGGCCTTATTCAAAGTCAACAGTTTGTCTCATTATACCTACCGATACATCAAGATGATATATCAGGCTCCACCTGTCACTTACTAAGTCCAATGTATTCCTCATATGAATTTGACAAAACATAACATAAACATTTGTTTTAAAACTAGCATAAAAAATAATAATAATTTATCAGAAACCATTAATGTCTTAAAAATAACAAGTCCACAGTAAAAAATATCACAAAACCTTCAATATAATAAGGATGATTGTAACATAATAAATCAACTTCAGACAAGTGTAAAATCCATAATAGGATGATGACATAAAAAAATAAAAAAATATTTGAGAGAAATATCTAGTTCTATTTTGAAATAATTTAAAAGTGACATAATTATAAAAGAAAAAATTTATTTTGAAAATATTCTTATAAACTTGTAAAGGAATTTTCTATGATTTTATAATGGTGAAAAATAGCCACACTCTATGTATTTGTTAAAATAACATTCTTACATTGATTTGTCGAAAGGGCATAATGTACATTATTTGGATAAGGATGAAAATATTCCATTAAAAACATTTTATTAAAATTAAAAAAGGGTATAAATGACTTCAACACATATTCTAGAGAATATTAAAAAGGTTTCTAAAGACATTTTTAAGAAACATAGATGTGGAATGATAAAGTGGTCCCAGTATATACTCACATATAAAAAACCTTGGATAAGGAAGAGATTATAGAATTAACCCTTACCTTGTAATTTTCTTTGGTCGAGGGTATGTTAAACTCATGTATAATAGTTAAATTAATGTTATAAAATTATACAATAACCACATACAGAAATATGATATCATATATGATCTTCTAATTTTGCTTTGTTAAAAATATTTCAGTAGTATCATTGTTTCGGGTGTTAACTGATTCATTTTCCTTTATATGTTTTGTTACATAAGTAATGTTTTATAGGGATTGTATAAATGTGATTAATATCTATAATGATATTAAGTTCTTAAACATTATTTTTAATAGTAAAATTAAAATTATTCTTGAATTGATATGATCAATAATTAATCACTTCGCGTTCGTGGAGACGGTAATCCGTACGAACACACAAGCGACAAGACCATTATATTGATGGTGAAATAGAATGTAATTGGATTTTAAAACATATATCAATAATAATTAACATGACATATTTATTATTTAAATCAATTATACTAATTATTATACCCATAAAAATGATAAATTCTTGAATAACATACTACACCATGACATGGAGACGGTAAGCCGTACGTACACACGTTTGGTGAGTTTTTCATTCATTGGATGGATAAAATGATGAATATTGTTGTAAAATATTTATAATAAAATCACATTATTTTTAAGGTAGTAGAGTTATTATTTTTTTATATAAAAAACTAATAAAGAGTAAGTGGAAGCAGAAAAGAATGTTGAAAGAGGTGCTAAAATTATTACCACTTCTTCGGGTGCTTCCTTTTGATTTGATCGAAAGGGAACCTTATGTTGGATTTATGATCAAATTAAGGACACTAAGATTAACTGAGGGTGTTTGGTAAGAGATTTGAGTAGGTTTTTTCAGATCCAAATGGCTTTGGAGGTGTGATTTTAAGAGAAGGGGAAGTACCATTTTATAAGAGAGGTAAGGGTCACTTTAGGAAAAGCTTGAAATATTATTTTATTATTAAATCATATTCATTTTCTATTGGATACAAATGAATTTATTTCAAGAATACGGTGGTTATGGGTCTAATTAGTCTTATCCAGTAGGTTTTTGACAAGTTTAGGATACCATATTAACCTTATCTTTTAGATTTAACTCTTGGGTAAATAGTTTAATTTTTACCATGTATCCTTGGTTTTTATATTATATGATTAACAAACCTACAATAAAATGTCAAGAGAAACTCAAGGGGTTAATTAATGACATATAACTTATTATATATTTCCTTTTTCCATCCATATATTTTTAGGACTATTATATAATTGAATAATATAATATTTGTTGTAAAAACTCATTTATGTCAATTTTGACACTATTTAGTATTTGGTTTTTGTAAAGGTCATCACAACTTGATTACTTCTACAAAATACATTAAAAAAACCTAAAATTTAATATACACCATGACAATCTGTGTATGGAATTCAAACATTCAAATAATATATATTTTATTAATTATAATATCACTTATTTGATTCATTCATTAATGAAGAAAATTTATCATCATTATTATGTAATAATGAATTATATTTATTTTATATCTAAAAATATAAATAAAATATAATGATGGAGGAAATATTTTTAGATTTATAATTACTATTTATTTTAGAAGAGAACAATTATATAACCTCATATAAATTATTTTTAACTAAATGATATATTCTGATGTTATTTTGGTCTTTACATTAAATTAATTAATATAAAATGTCATTATTGCTCCCATGTGGCTCCATGGGGTCCCAAAATAGACACAAGGATTCCCATGGTTAGGGATGTATCATCCAACATGGTTATAAAATTTTTTATGGTAATTTTAAAATTACTATAATATTATTTTTTACTCTTGTTTTCCAGATATACCCTTTAACTATGGTAAATAAAATATTTACAGAAGTAACTATTCAAAATGACTAAAAATAAAAGTTACCTACATAAATAATTTGGACACACTAATTCAAAATATGGTATCCATTTTTCCAAATTCAAAATACATATTGTTCTGAAATTAATTTAAAATTATTTCCTATTGTTAAAACAATAAACCAGGTTATTAAGAAGTAAAAACAATCAAAATATTAACATGTGTTTATATACAATTTAAATGTAAAATTACATATAATGAACTGAATTATATTAAATGATAATAATAAAATGTAATGGAAATTTAAAACCACTCAAACTTATAATATAACACTATATGTTTTTTTCATTAAAAAATTTGTTTTTAATCCAAATTTAATTTTTTTTTCATTTCATCAAAATATGAAAGTAATCAAAAAAGGAAAAAAATTATCCAAAATATATTTTTTGTCCATATTATAAATAAAAATTTAATTTCATCAAATTGAATATATAAAAGTATCAAATATTGTTTTTAAAAATGTTTCATCATTCAAAGGTAGAAAAACATCATTTTTGAAAAAAAAATACATCTTTTATTAGAAAAAATTAATTTGTCCTCATCTTATGTCTAAGAAGCATAAAATATTAATGTTAAAATTATATGGTATATATATATATAATTCAAAATGTTCTTAATACTATTCATAACCACTTTATAAAAGTCTAGTTAGACAAGTCATGGTGCGCTTGAACTCGAGGTTGCGTACATCACACACTATTGTATTATTCAAAGAGAAAAGTACCTTGGAAGCTTGGGGCATTTCAATATTCCTAGGTATCCTTAGATGTTTTCTGAGTAAGGATTAGTAATTTTGGGATTATTTTTATTATTTATATATTAAGATGTTATTGTATGTGAAAATAAATGTGATGAAGGGGTGATAAGTTGTTATTCATAATATTTTCCAAACATATATTTATATTTAGACATGTTAATTTAATACTTAAAATATTAAGGATTAGGATAAGATTTCTTCTCATAAATATTTAGGTATAACAAAAAAATATTCGACAATATCATAATTTTTCTAACTGTATATATTATGTGGTTTTTTATACATAAAATACATATATAGAGACTAAAAATTAGATATAACGGTAGAATATATGAACCTCGTGGTATTCAACATGAAAAAGTTGTTGTTGATTATCAACTCAATATTCACATTGGTTCATGGTGAGTGTGTTTAATAGTGAACACCATCTATGAAACACCTAATCAATATGATTTGGTAAATGAAATTCTCAATATAATTCATCATAAATAATTTATTATGATATGGAATTATCTTAACTAAAATAGGTAAAAACAAATAAAAGAAACCATGATTGATCTATGAATTAATTCTCAAAAGCTAAATGTTATTGTACTAATTATGAATCATAAATAATTTTAATCTGTAATTTCACAATTAAATATCTTAAAATATTATTTGTTTTTAGTATTTCACATAATAAGATAACAAAATTTCACTTTAGAAATTCCTAAATTATAAAGAAAAAAATATATCATTTGATACTATAGAGAAATTTAATATATTCTTAAGAAAAAACTAATGGTATATGATATGGAGTAAGAAATTATTTAATTAGGATAAACCAATTATACAAAATTATGATTACAAACATGATTCTAGGTGAGTTTTAAAATTAACCAATTATGTGGAAAAGGTGTCTAATGGATTTTCAAAAGATTTATATGTTTAAGTAATAAAGATTCAATTCCTATAATTAAAAATACATGGGATTTGGAACCTGTAATATTGTATTAATGGAACAAGAATATGTATCATATTTATTAAGGTATATCACTTAGAAAAATGATTCTAATGGAAATTGAATATTTCAGTTAATATATTGAGAAATTATAATTTTCATCCTCTGGATCCACCAAAAACATGATGTTTTCTATGTGAATAATTTTAAAATAATTGAAACTAGTGCAGTAATCTGATATATTAGGATGAATTTTTAAAATTAACAACCTTCTAGACATTGTAAATAAAAATTATTATGCAATAAATACAAGTGAAGTGATTTTTTATAATTATGTCTCTTTATGCACTCTTATCCACTACTAAAGATTTGTTTTTGTATAATTTCATGTATGTTCTCACTGAAAAATAAATGTTAAAATAAAAACTCATAGAGATATAAATACTATATAAATGGTATAAGAATCTTATTCAATGTTAGTGGGATTATGAATCACGAAAGCCTTTTTTCATTCCATTTTATTTTTTATGACTTTGGAAAAGGATTTTTTCTCTCTTCTAAGGAGGAATTTTTTTAATGGAATAATGAAATGTAATTTCATATCAACCTATGATAGTATATCAATTCAGGGATGATTATGAGAACCAATGTGATTAAATTAATATAATATGAGTCAAGATAGAAAATAAAGACAAACTTTTGGATCAAATGTATGTAGGATAACTCAATATGAAGAATTTTAATATAATAAGGAAGGGACATGTTTCCTATGATTTGAGGTTTGATATCTCTCAAGAAATTTTATCTTAATTCATGTCTATCATTCCTATATCCTTTTATTTTTTAATTATTGATTACTATAATTTCAATAATGTAACTTATTTAAGGGGAAAAAATGTATCACTTTCTTATTTTAAATTATATTGTGTTATCTAAATTAACTATATGTTTTAAATATTATTTCACACACAATGAAAAACTAAATCAAAATTTATTAACATAGTATTTTAACCATTAACTAATGTTCTTCTATTTTAAAAAATAATTATAAATTTTGTAAATAACCCCATGTATCAGGATAAAATTTAATTTTAAAGTTACTCAAGGGATCATAAGAGGAAATACAGTGATGACTGCTAGTGTATCACAACATAATAAGTGTTTCTATGATATGATCTTCTTAGTAGTACTCATTGGCACGATAGTGGTAAAGGTATTAGTTCAAAAAATATATAAGTGGCCCACCAAAATATAAGTGATTCGAAGTAACTAGTCATTGGATATCATGAATAATGGGTATCCTAAATGAGTTAAAATTGAAAACTAAATGAGACAACTATCTATGTAATTTCACTTTTTTCTATATAATACTATGTAATATTTCTAGGAATATTTCTGATGTTAGGTGCTGAGACAATGTGAGATTTAGAGGTATGGTGTAACCAGATTTTATTAATGAAATAAATTAAATATATTAAAATAATTCAGGTGATGTTTTTATTGAAAAGTTTAATGACATCCAAAAGGAGCCTCTGATTTGAAAGTTTTGACCAAAATTGAGTTTAGAATTCGTTGTTTACCCTAGGTGTGATATAATCTTCATTAGGTGTGAACATTTGTAAAATAGTCATCAAGGAGACAATTAATAAAATAAAATATGTTTATTTATTTATGTTATTCTATTGGTTATGTGCCATATTTCCCTCTATAAATAATATTGTATAACAAATTTGAAGGGTTATCCTCATAAATCTGAGAATTGGGTGGTGAGTATGGAGGAACATTGGAATACATTGGGATCATAAATTAATGATTGAAGTAAAATAAGAAACACAAATGAAAATTTTTCCTGAGGATATCATCAACAATAATGAAGTTTGACATTTCATCAACCAAGATTTATCCAAATAGAGGTAGGACATTTATTTGGTGGTTTTATCCCCACTTTCATTACCCGTGATGAACGTTAAGTAATGTCTTATCAAATTAATTCATGTATTGATCATTTGATTCAGGTAATATATATATATATCCCATATTATGGGAATTTATATTACATGAGTTTACTTCATTTTCATCATTTATTGTCTTGTGACAATGAATTGAGGCCTTCTAGAGCATTGGTCGAGGCTCGTTTCATATATTTGTGTTTAAGGATTTTCTCTCATCATTCGACATGCATTCTTTTTCAGTATTTTTTTAACTAGTTATTTGATGACATCCATGTGTACTGATCATTGTTTGTTCATTCATTGGAACAATAGATCACAATCATGAATTTGGATTTCACGTTTGTATTTATGATGGAGGAGTGAAAATGATTATGAGAACCCAAATTTTGATCAGGTATGAGTGTTTTTTGAGTCGGATTGAATGGATATCTCAAGAGGTGAATCTATTGATGTTTCCATAAAAATGAGTGGTCATAATACTTTAACTAGAAATGATTGTGTATGGTGATGGAAAAGGTAATGTAGTTCCCTCAACCAGAGATGCATTAGGGTGTTAGAATTATTTTTAAAAATAATAAATTGGTATATTTTTTTATTAATAACAACAATAATTTTAGATAGAGGTGATGGTTCCCAATAATTATTTTTAAAAATAATTTTATTAAATACTATTAAATGGTGAAAGATAATTATAATTATTATTGATACTAATAATAATGAACAGATAATGAGTCAGGGTTCCATACCTATACCCAAAATATAAGGGAGAGGCGAAGTGTAAATATGGATGTTTCAATACCTTTTATAAATTAATTGTTAAAAATGATAATGAAATGGGAAGAAATAGAAGTGAAAAAAAGAGGGGAACCAAGTAGAAGGGGTTGGAGGTGTGATGCCAACAGAGTGGGATGCGTGATTCATTTATAAGTAATATTTTAGAGGAAAATTTTTAAAATTATGTAATAAGAATAATAATAATAATATTATTATTATTATTATTATTATTATTATTTATGAAATCTTGTTTCAGTTGTAACTGCTTTATGTGAAATCAGATTTACAATCTTTTTATGCCATCACAGCCTTAGAATTGCATCAATCAATTCAACAACAATGTTGTGTAATATTTTCAGACTTGTGGATTGACTCCAAAAAACTGAATAATAATAACAACAATAATATTATTAAAACATAATCTTGTAACTGACATATCTTTATTATACAGTATATAATTGAATATCTGTCAGTGATATCATTACACTAATATTGAGGAAAATATTTTGAGACCAAAATTGGGTATTTAATTTAGACATGTGGGTGGGGCCCATGAAGTTTCGTTCACATATTATATAATGAAATGTGAATTTTTTGATGGGTGTTTATTTGGGGAAAGTAAATAGTCTATCCTAAGTATTTTTTCAAAGATGATTGTTATGGTGTGATTTGTTTGGCCAATCATGGGCATTTATTATGACCTATTAGTGGATTTATATTTTTATCCCTTTTGGACAACAATGATCCCAGTACATTCATCTAGATTTTACCAGAATTGGATGTAGACACTCAAGAAGTCCATTGGGAGAAATTTTCTATATAGAGCACGACAGGGAACATCATTTTTTCATTATATATGTCACGACCCGTCCTAGTGGGGCCCGAGCCGCAACTCCCCAAGCCCGCCTCCAATAGGCCAGGGGCTGATGACTAGCACCATGTAGGAATGCTAATAACATGGGAGGAATTTCCTATAAACCTATACACACGCACACACATATCCTAGCCCACAAAGCTGAAAATTAAAAACTATTGAAAGGAAAAGATGCATTCATACACTAAAACCCAACCACAGAGTACGACTGGAAAGTAATGTGGAAGAAAGTAAAACCCTGGGCCAAAAGTACAAGCCCACTAAAAGAAAGTCTATAACAAAGTCTAACCTGTAAGGAAATGTATAGGGGCTGCAATCTATATACCTAGGAACACACCTCGTCCTGCCTGATCTCACTGAGCACCGTCCGGTCCAGGTCCACCTAGAATCCTTTAAAAGGCTCTCTCGTCTGCACAAGACACGACACGTGCGTGCAATGCCCATGCAGGGGTGAGTATAACAATACCCAGTAGGACACCCTGAAACCAAAAAGGAAATACAACAAGGGAAAATACCACAAAGGAAAGATATAGTCATCTCTACATAGTATATGTCTACAGAACATATAATAAGAATATCTAGATATACTCATACACAAACAACCATCGCGATACCGCCACTAGGATCCAGCTTGAAGATTCCACTAAGAATGTAACAAAGAGAACACACTCTTAGGTCTGAGGATGGGGAGATATGATGTACTCGTTCCGGGAGAACACACTCCATAAGTACCTTGAGAACTTGATGCTCATATGAGGATCACATCCAAGTCATGGGGTGATTTTGACAACTCAGTCTGAGCTAATCCGCTAAGAAGAGGATCGACGCCCGAGTAAAGTTGGTCACGTCGATACCAAGAACTCTACCTAGGGTTCCAGGAAGGAATAGAGGATCTGGATCTAAGTCTCATAGAGGGTATTCCAACAACACAATTCAGGAAGTCCTGGTGAGGAATCATACTCCTATAGGTATGAGACGATACCAGAAACCTTCATTAGAATGACTATGGGGAAAAACCCTAAGGAAAATAGTCAAATTCAAAGAATGAAACTTGCTCAAGCCATGAAGAATTTATTACATGGTGTATAGTATGGTTACACGCCGTGTTCCTTGACCCTGGGTACTACCTGTGTAAACGGCCCATGTCATCAGTTCAAGCTGTGTAAAGCACAACTACAAGGCATGTAGAAAAGTACAGGCCATGTTCCTGACTCCGGGTACTGCACGTGTAAACGGATCGTGTCATCTGGATTGTCAAATAGAAAGTAACTAAACGGTGTGTAGAAGAAACACATGCCGTGTCTGAGCACTTGGGGCTCGCTCTGTGTACACTGGCCATGTGCCCGTACATGGTCTCTTTCTATGTTTGTGTCGCATGCTCGTGTGCTAGTGCACGGGGTATCCCGTGTATCTAGCCGGGTCTGGCTGGGGAGGGGTATACATGGCATGTCCTTGGCCGTGTACCCTTCATGTTTCCGTGTTCTCCCAAAGTACGCGCCATGTAATCCTTCCGACGAACAAACACTGTGTATCCCATTCTACACGGCGTGTAGTCGGGAAATTTTCAGAAACGCTGTCTTCTTCCTCGTGCTTTGGCTGATCTTCTAGATCACGTTTCTCTGGTCTTTTTGCCACAAAACTAATGATCATGGGTTTCTTCGTTGTCATGATGCCGAGTCCATGGGTTCTAGGACTTCGATCGGCTCTGAAATCCAATTTCGTTCACCCGTGTGGAAATCTTTCAAAGAATGATATCTTCCAATCGGATTTGATCCGTCTGTCACCACCGCAGCCGCACCTCCATCGGGTTGTACTGATGTTAGATCATCAATTTGGGATCATTTTATCACACAACGAGTGTGCAGTGATCCGTCATTCAAATACCCGCGAAGAACGCATAGAACACAGTGAAGAATGCAAGAATTTTGGGAAGAAGAACACAACAGAAACAAGAGGGACAAACCTTGATCGATGTTCATGTCGATCTGGGTCCATCACCTCTAGGAGGTTGAATGAAACCAAAATAATTCCAAGAATCAAATCCCCATGATTCGTGCAAAATCCCATCCCACAAGAACAATCGATCCGCGGACTAATCTGTTCGTGGATTAGTCCACGCTCTTCATGAGAATCCAAAAATGGGGAAAAAATCAAAACCAAAACATCCTACTTGGATCTGCAGCGTTCGCTGGCGATGATCTGGTTACCACGTCATCGTCGCTGGTGAAAATCATCAAGAACGTCACCGCCACGTCAGGAGGTCTTCTCTAGATCTCTCCAGAGAAAATCAGAGTTATGGGAAGTGTAAACATGACCCTCCCTGTGAAACCTTTATTTAAAAAGGTAAGGGATATCTGTTGTAGTAGATTTCAAAGATTTTTCTGCAGAATAAAATATTTTTATTTAAATATTTTATTACTCTTACGTCCCAAAAACTGGATTCCACCACCGTCATGTTCCGGCCGATGTTAGGCTTCACCTGAGGTAAAATCGCTATTTTTAATGCAACGGTACCCTCAGATTTCTGATTTCATCACCAGTTCAGGATTTATTTTATTTTTTTCAGGAAAACCGCATGCACGCATTATTTAATTATTAAAATAAATTCAAACACATGTTTCGGGCTCACCGAGCCTCGAAACTGTGCGCCATCTCATAACCTGGTCTTGATTTAATTCCCATATAATATTAAAATAATACATGGAAAAATCTGGGACACTACATCACACCAACCTTAGCGCTTTTATGTCCTAAAAAATCTAAAACAAGGGATACACAAAAAGATATGGGTACTACACGCGAATCTGAGCCTTCCTCTCAAACGTGCTCTCCTGGAGATTCTCGTGCTGCCACCAGACATGCACCAAGGGAATAGATCATCCATGAATGATCTTCTCTTGTCGATCCTCGATCTCTACTGGGTACTCTGCAATGGACACTCCATCATTGATGTCCAGCTCGCCCAAGTCGATAACGTGTGATGGATCATGATCGTACCTCTGTAGCTTCAACACATGGAAGAAATTGTGTACCCGATCCATCTGAGGAGGTAGAGCCAAGAGATACTCCACCTCACCAACTCTACTCAGAATCTAAAAAGGTCCAATGAACCTTGGAGATAGCTTGTCGGATCAGCCAAATCTCTACAATCCTCGTCGAGGTGAGACCCAAAGGAACACATGGTCTCCCTCCTCTAACTCCAAGGGCCTCCGCATCCTATTGGCATATGATTTCTGCCAACTCTGTGCAGTCTTCATCTTCTCCTGGTTGACCTTCACCTTCTCTGTAGTAGCTCTCACCATCTCTGGGCCCATGAGTGCTGACTCTCCCAGGTCGGTCCAGCAAAGTTGTGACCTACAAGGTCGCCCGTATAGAGCCTAGAATGGTTCCATACCAATAGTGGAATGATAAATGTTGTTTTAAGAGAATTTCACCAGTGGTAGGTGATTCTCATAGTTACGACCGAAGTTAAGTATGAAAGTGCGAAGCATATCCTCCTGAACCTGGATGGTCCACTCCATCTGACCATCGGTCTGAGGATGGAACACAGTGCTCAAGCGTAACTGAGTCCCAAAAGCTTCCTGAAATCCCTTCCACAAATGGGATGTGAAACGAGCATCATGATCTGAGATGATCATGGATATAACTCCATGAAGTCGAACTATCTCCTGCACCTAGAGGCGTCCCAAGCTCTCTACCGAACTTTGCTCCCGTATGGCTAGGATGTGGGCCGACTTGGTGAATCGATAAATGATCACCCAGATGGCATCATGTCCCCTGGATGTACGTGGTAAACCCGTCAGAAAGTCCATGGATATCCTGTCCCACTTTCACTCTGGCACCTCAACGGGCTGAGTCAAACCCAGTGGAAACTGGTTCTCAACCTTTACTTGCTGACAAGTAAGGCACTGAGAAAAAAAACTCTGCCACGCACTTCTTCATTCTTGGCCACCAGAACTGACGTCGTAGGTCCTGATACATATTCGCCACTCCTGGATGCACTACCAAAGGAGTTGTATGGAACTCCCTTAGAACCTCCTCCCAAAACATCACTGGTACTACTGTGTTCCCTTTGAAAAGAACAACGTGCTCCCCACCTTCTGAATATCCACCAACCGCAACACCTGTGGATATCTGGGCACGTAGAGTCTCACAGTTAGCATCCTCGCACTATACATCCATGACTCGCTGTAAGAGTGGAGGGGTAAAAACCATCAACTGAAGGTAAGATCCCTCATCTCCATCTATAAAGGATAACTGTAATGAGTCCAACTGCCTCGTCGCCTCATCCTGCAACTGCGAACTGGATTTCCTACTGAGATCATCTGCCACCACGTTCCCCTTCCTAGGAGTATAAATGATCTCAAAGTCGTAATCATAGAGGAACTCAAGCCATCACCTCGGTCTTAGATTCAGATCCTTATGAGAAAATATATATCTAAGACTCTTGTGATTAGAGTAGACGATAAACCGCTCTCCCATTAGGTAGTTCTACCACATCTTCATCGTGAAGACTACCGCTGCCAACTCAAGATCATGGGTCACAAAGTTCTTCTGCTATGGCCTCAACTGACGTGAGCCATAGGAAATAACGGCTTGCCTCTGCATCAGGACACAACTAAGCCCGGTTCATGATGCGTCGCAGAACACTACGTACTCGACACCCTCCTATGGTAATCTAAAGATCAGGGTGCTCATCAATCTCTGTCTCAACAGTTGGAAATCCTGCGGGCATCTCTCATTCCACATGAATGAATTCCCTTTTCGGGTCAAAGCTATCATGGGTGCTGCAATCCTAGAGAAATCAATGATGAATCTCCGATAGTAGCCTGCCAACCTAAGGATTCTCCGCACCTCCGTCATGCTCTGGGGTGGCTCCCATGCTATCACTGCCTCCACCTTGGTTGGGTCCACTGTTACACCATCTCTCAAGATAAAGTGTCCCAAAAAGTCGACATCCTATAGCCAAAACTGACACTTTGAGAGTTTCCCAAACAACTGGTGCTCTTATAGTGTTTCCAGAACCATACTTGGGTGTCTCGCGTGCTCCTCCTCGGACGAAGAGTACATAAGGATATCATCGATGAAGACCACAACAAACTGGTCTAGGTAGGGCTGAAATATTCAGTTTATGAGTCCCATGAACACTGATGGGGCATTCGTTAGGCTTATGGGAATCACCAAGTACTCATAGTGACCGTAGCGACATTAGAAATCCATCTTCGGTATATCCTCATCACGTACTGACAACTGGTGATAGCCTGATCTTAAATCAACCTTTGAGAACCATCGTGCCCCACTCAACTGGTCAAAGAGGTCATTGATCCTTGTTTTTGGATACTGGTTCTTCACGGTCACCTGATTCAAGCGTCAGTAATCCACACATTGCCTCAAGATTCCATCTACCTTCTTGGAAAATAGCACTGGGGCTACCCAGGGTGAAACGTTGGGTCTCACAATGCCCTTCTTCTGCAAGTTGTCCAGCTGCACCCTCAGCTCACGAAGCTATGCAGGATCCATTTGATATGCTGATGTAGATATCAGTGTCGTCCCGGGTTTCAATTCAATGTTGAAATCTATCTCCCGACGGGGTGGTAGCCTGAGGACATCCTCCGGAAAGACGTCATCGTACTCAGCCACTACTACTGGAAACTGGAAACTCGTAACATCTGCTGCGCCAAGGGATAGGCTAGCCAACTGATGTGAAATCACTTGTGCCCTCCTATTCCTGAGTCCATCTTGCGCTGCATGGGTCTCTCTTTCACTGACAAAAGAGAACCTCATTCCATCACTGCGGACACACCGCACCCTTCGCCTAAAACTGTCGATCTATTAATGAACTGTGGATAGCCAATCCATACCATGAATGGCATCCAAAGGCCTCGACGCTACCACCAAGAGGTTCCAACCAAAACTCTCTCCTCCAAGGGTCAGGTCACACTGTCTACAGAGGTGTGTGATCTCTAAATCTTCTCCAGTCGGTGTTTCTAAGCGTAAGGGTCGAGTCAACGATTCAACTGGAATCTCAAGGTCTCGAAAAAGATAACCGCCAAAAAGGAATGACTAGCGCCTGTGTCTATCAATATGGAAGCCAAAGTAGAAAAGACACATATAGTACCTTTAATCATTCCGGGAGTACCTAGTTCATAAGCCTCTGCCGCCAGCAGCTGTCCCTGCCCCTGTCCACCAGCTCTCTGGGCCTTGGGTGGACCTCCTGGGGGTGGTGGTGGCAAAGGGTCAAAATGCCGACCACCTCCAGCTTCTCTCCCAACATTTCTACCACATCTTCTTCCCCGTGGATCTGTCTGCTCCACACATTTCCTCTGCCTCGGTGGTCTATCCACTGATCTCGTGTCAGTGGAACAACGGGTCGGACAATCCCGAGCGAGATGTCCCATGCCATCACATGAGTAGCATCATCTATCTCAAGGCTGGTTGGATTCACCCTATGAACCCTGTACGGAAGATCCCCTATCCTAGGATCTCCTCTGAAAACGTCTCCCATGACTGGGTCCCTGACGTCGGCTCCCTGCTGCCGAGGTCTCTGCTCCAGCTCGCACACTACTGACAACTGCCTGCTGTCTCTGCACCGCCAAGAAGCTCTCGACCACCAAAGCCCGCTCGAGCACCCCAGAATAAGTTGGAATTCTTAGAGGGATGATTCTATCTCAGATATCTCTATGAAATCCCCACTCAAAAGTCTGAGATCTGAAGTAATGCCTCTAACCATATCCATCGAGTACCGCGAGAGGTCAGTAAACCTCGACGAATAGTCTGCCACCATCATGGTTCCCGACTGGAGATGAAGAAGCTCTTGTATGCATACTGCCCTCAGGGTAACCGGTGAAAACTCCTCTCTGAAGAGACACTCAAACTCCGACCATACAAGTGTTGCCTCGTCGTTGGTCTGGATAACCAAACTTTACCATCTTCCTGTCGAGCCCTACATAAGGCTCACTGCCAGGATCACCATCTAGTCTGCTGGTGTCCTGACCAAACGGATGACTCTAGCCACTACCTCAAGCCAGTCCTCTACTGCCTGGGGTTCAGGCTCACCTCGAAACCTGAGGGGTCTCTGTCTCTGAAACTAGTGGAGTGCGCTCAGCTTGCTCTCCTCCTCCACTAGTACAACATGCACTAAACACTACTCCACAGGTGACGGGATAACTGGCACACCACCTGATGTTAAAACTAGGGGATCCAGTCCCTATATCGAAGCTTCATCACTAAGAGGGTCATCCTCATGAGCGAGCTTCTGGATCCTAGCTGTGATGCATCACGGATGCATCCTGTAAAGAAACAAGATGTATCTCAGTCAGTTAGTATATCTGGAGAGATGACTCAAGAAGGACATGGAAAACACAACCCATTACTATATGATGCATGTACCATTATTTTACCCTGCAACTAGTGTTCTCATGATCCGAGTCGAAAGGCATGTTATCAGAGTCTTGGTGTATGGATACGGCGGCTGCCCGCACCAACACTAGGATCCCTGGCCTGAAAGCCGAACTCGAAACACTTAACATTGTTACCCCAAACCAACTCACAGACTCTCAGCCCTAAGGTTGAACTGACCACCTCTGATACCGCTTTGTCATGACCTATCCCAGTGGGGCCCGAGCCACAACTCCCCAAGCTCGCCTCCAATAGGCCAGGGGCTGGTGAATGGAACCGAGTAGCCATGCTACTAACATGGGAGGCATTGCCTATAAACCTGTTCACACGCACACACATCTCAAAGCCAAAAAGCTGAAAATTAAAAACTACTAAAAGGAAAATATGAATGCATACACTAAAACCCAACCACAGAGTACGATGAGAATTTAATGTCAAAGAAAGTAAAACCCTGGCCCAAAAGTACAAACCCTCCAAAAGAGAGTATGTAACAAAGTCCAACCTGTAAGGAAAGGTACAGGGGATGCAATCTATAGCCATAGGAACACACCTCGGCCCACCTAATCTCATTAAGAGACATCCGGTCCTAGTCCACCTAGAATCTTGTCAAAGGCTCACTCGTCCGCACAAGACACCACATGTGCGAGCAAAGATTGTGCAAGGGTGAGTGTAACAATACCCAGTAGGACACCCCAAAACCACAAAGAAATATAAAAATGGAAAAATACCACAAAGGAAAGATACAGTCAGGTCCACAAAGTATATGTATACATAAAATATAATATGAATATCAATATATACTCATACATAAACGACCATCGTGATACCCCCACTAGGATCCAGCTTGAAGATTCCACTAAGCACGCAATAAAGAGAAAACACTCCTAGGTTTGAGGAGAGGGAGATTTGAAGTACTCATTCTTGGATAACACACTCCACATGTACCTTGAGAACATGATGCTCAGATGAGGATCACATCCAAGTCATGGGGTGATTCTGACAACTCAGTCTGAGCTAATCCGCTAAGCATAGGATCAGCGCCCAGGTAAAGTTGGTCACCTCGATACCAATAACTCTACCTAGGGTTCCAGGAATGAATAGAGTATCTGGATCTAAGTCTCATAGAGGGTATTCCAACAACTTTATTCTGGAAGTCCTACTGAAGGGATCATACTCTTATAGGTGGGAGATGATACCAGAAACCTTTAGGAGAAAGACTAAGGGGACAAACCCTAAGGAAACTAGTCCAAGTCACAGAAGGCAACTGGATCAAGCCTTAAAGAATTTATTATAGGGCGTGTAGTACGATTAAACACTATGTTCCTTGACCCTGGGTACTGCCAGTGAAAACAGCCCGTGTCATCCGTTCAAGCTGTGTGAAATACAACTACACGGCGTGTAGAAAAGTACACGCTGTGTTCCTGACTCTAAGTACTTCCCGTGTAAATGGCCTGTGTCATTTGGATTTTCAGATAGAAAGTAACTACACAGCGTGTAGAAATAAAACACGCCATGTCAGATCACCTAGGCCTTGCTCTGTGTATGCTGGCCATGTGCCCGTACACGGTCAATGTCTGTGTCCGTGTCGCCTTCCCGTGTGCTAGTACACGGGGTATCCCGTGTATCTGGCCAAGTCGGGCTGGGGAGGGGTATACACGGTGTGTCCTTGGCCATGTACACTGCTCGTGTCTGTGTACTCTCGAAGTACACAACATGTAATCCTCCCGAAAAACACACGTCGTGTTTCCCATACTACACGGCGTGTAGTCAGGAAATTTCCAGAAACACTGTCTTATTCCTTGTGCTTCGGCTGATCTTCTAGATCGTGTTTCTCTGGTCTGTTTTCCATGAAACTCAATATCATGGGTTTCTTCGTCGTCGTGATGCCGAATCCGTGGGTTTTGGGCCTTCAATTGGCTCTAAATCTGATTCCGGTCAACCTTTTAGAAATTGTTCGAAGAATGATATCTTCCAATCCACTTCGATCCGTCCGTCACTACCGAAACCACACCTCCGTAGGGTTGTACCTATGCGAGATCTTTAATTTTGGATTGTTGCATCGCACAACGGGTGCGAAATGATCCGTCATTCAGATCCCCACGAATAACGCATAGAACGCAGTGAAGAATGAGAGAATTTGGGGAAGAAGAAAACAACAAAAACAAGAGGGAAAAACCTCAATTGATGTTTGTGTCAATCTTGGTTTGTCACCATTAGGAGGTTGAGTGAAACCAAAAACATTCCAAGAATCAAATTGCAATTATTCCTTCAAAATTAAATCCCACATGAATGATTGATCCGCAGGCTAATCTGTTCATGGATTAGTCTGCATTCATCATGAGAATCAAAAACAGGGAATACAATCGAAATAAAAACATCCTACCAAGATCTGCACCATTCGATGGAGATGATCCATCTGCCACGTCATCGTCATCGGCGAAAATTGTCAAGAACATCGTCGCCGTGTCAGGAGGTCTTCTCTAGAGCTCTCCAGAGAAAATCAGAGTTATGGGAAGTGTAACCCTAACCCACCCTGCAAAACCTTTATTTAAAAAGGTAAGGGATATTTTTTGTAGCAGATTTCAAAGATTTCACTGAAGAATAAAATATTTTTATTTAAATATTTTATTACTCTTACGTCCCAAAAACTGGATTCCACCACCGACCTGCGTCGGTCGATGTTAGGCCTCGCCTAATGTAAAATCGTTGTTCCGAACGCAACGATGCCCTCAGATTTCTGATCTGAGCACCCGTTCGGGAGTTATTGCTTTTTTATTTTCAGGAAAACCGCACACACGCATTATTTAATTATTAAATTAAATTCAAACACTTGTTCCGGGCTCACCGGGCCTCAGAACTATATGCCGTCTCAGAGACTAGTCTCGAATTAATTCCCATATAATATTAAAATAATACATGGAAAAATCCGTGACATTATAATATATATAATGTTAAGTGATGTAAGTGAGGCACATAATTTTTAAACTATTAGGTTGTATCGGTTAAGTGCGTTCCCTTGATCCATTCCTATGAGGGTTTGGTGAATCATCTGTTTCACATCATAGAGGGTGACCCCTCAACATATTCTTATTAATCAATGCAGTATGGGTGTATTTCATTCATCTAGTGTTAGTTTCCTCAGACATCATTGATTATATCCCTCAATATCATAGATAATTTATAACTCCAAGAGGCCTTGAGTGATCCTAAAATCCTTAATTTATTCCCTAGGTTGGGTTTTTTTGGTATTTGCATGATCTATATTTACACTGTTTTTGATCCTCAATCAAAGATGTTGTTTCCAATAGGGTCTAGTGTCACCCCAGCAAGCCTTGGGAATTGAACTCTATATATGTATTGAAAAATGATCCTTCTAATGATGTGTATTTTAATCATGTGTGTATCTAAAGATGAACCCTCTTCATTCTCTTTGGGTTGAGAACTAAATAGAATGACCTATGGGATGAGTGTATCAAGTGGAATTATAGCTCATGGATTGTGTTCCCCCAAATGACTGTTGTGTGGATCCTTCAAGATAGAATCCAAGGATTTTATTATTGTATTGATACATTCATAGTGATTGTGTTTATTTTTTACTATATCTATATATTATTGTTATTTGCATTATAGACATATATCTGTGTAGAGCTGACTACTACCCTTGATGTTTTTTTCTTATTGTTTTGGGTGTCCTACTTTGTATTGTTATAATCATCCATTCAAGGTCTATTCCCACACATTTCATGTTTTATAAATACAATAGATATTTTATGGATTCCATTGAGGATGGGAAGGAGGTAAATATAGTTTGGGAAATACATATGGAGGTGTATACAAGTGTTATATTTGATAGTTGTCTCGTTAGTGTGAGTAGGTGGTAAATTACATTATTTTTTTGGATGGGATAGCATTTTCCCATTTTTATGATTTAGAAATAAATTTTCCATAGTATATTTGAGATATTATAGATGTATTCATTCATTTTTTTAGTATTTTTACATTTAATCGTTGTATGTGATTTGAGATGTGTGTGTTTGTACAGGTACCCTAGCTAAAATGCTTCCGATGATGGTTATATGACCTCGTAGTAATAGTCGATATCCCTAACCAATTTGAGTTGAGATTGGGGTAGTTGTGTATCAAACCCCATCAAGTCGAGTTCTAATAAAATGACATCAGAGAATTACCCATCCCGAACTATTATGACACCAACAGTGTTCATGATCAGTGATTGGGGTTTATGTTGTCTAGACTTGAGGTTTTGTTTTGGAACAAAGGAAACATTATTAAAGTGTTTCGAGTATGGATCTCAGGCCATGCTTTAAAATGTTGGTGCAATGGCCAATGTATATATTCACCAGGACATTGAAAACCATCTTATTGACTAAGTATATGTAGACACTATGTCCAAGGGAATTTTTTTTTCATGCATCATATAGTAATGAGTTATGGTTTCCAAGTCCTTCTTATGTTAGCGATCCATATATAATCATTTACCTTGTTATAGAATGAAAAATTCCAATATTCCATTTCAAAAGAACCCATCTTGGATTCAAATATAGTTTCATATTTAAGATAATATGAGTGATGAGTTTCCATTGTTGGACCCACTCATGAGGTGTTTTTACCTGGGTGGGAACCAAGTAGGGAAACCCACTATTGAGAAGCACATGAATCATTTTGTGGATTGTGATGATTATCATCCACATATGGAGTTGTTTTAAGCTATAGTAGGAAAAGATTATTCTATGCATAAACATGACAGGTTACATGTGGTTAAAGGATTGGGATCATTGATGTTCCACCACAAAATATAACAGTATTCAGTAGAGGTTTGACTAGATGATGTGGTTTGGGCTTATGGATGTGCCAATCACAACCAATCGGATGGTTTCACTTGTGAAATTTGTTCTACATGGACATGTAGTTGGATTCATTAGTATAAACAGATGACACACCAAGGTTGAGTGTATACCACATTTTCAGTTTTAGATATCACCTAGGTAACATGGGGGTCCAAACCTTTTTCTTTTGTAGCATGTGACTGGCATGATCATATAGTGTCAATGTTGTTCCTGGACAAGATTCCCCCTAATGGTGGTCTACATGTAAATAATTATCTATGGTAATTTATGGTCTCTGTGGATCCTTGTATTTTTGATGAGTTTCATAGGCTTTTTTTGTGGAGGCTTTTGAGGCACTAATGTGTCGATGTAAGACCTAGTCAGGGTAAACATGTGGGATAGATTGAAAATGAGATCAAGGTGGTAGGAGTTTGTGATGCTAACGAGATAGATCCTTAACCTTTGTTGGGTCAATTTATTATAGTTTCCTATGATGGAACCCTCATTCCCTCAATGTTAGAGGGAGAGTGCGTGAGACAGATGAGGATACAACTATACATGATCTATGAGTGATAGTTCTATGATATCTCTTATGGAGAAATCCCATGGAACATGTCTTCTCAAACATGTGTGTGAGAGGGGACCCCGAAAAGGATTAGGTGACATGATTTTGAGATCCACACATTGTGTGTCAATGGTATCACATGCCCATCATAGAGTTTTCAATCTTCTATTATTGAACAGGGTGATAGAGAAGATGACAACTTTGTAGTTAAAACCTTATAGGTGATAATGGTGCAATGTACCTACAATAGATAGTTGTTACACCTTTCTTATTTTGTGAGTTTAAGAGGCATGAATTTGTAATATCCATTTGATATTTTTCATGGACAGATATCCACAAGATACATTCGTTGTGGAATTCCTTGAAGAAGGGAAGAAAATAATCCCTTTCTAGGTATATATGGGGACTCCAATTAATATGTGGGAAGAAGTCTTAAGGATGTTGTTTTCCCTTAATGGTACATCTATTAGAGGTGAGAATGTACTAGGATCTCCTGGAATTAGTTTCACATCAAAGGGATTGGTAGCAAGGTTCTGAGATTATCTTTTTATATATTTTTTGGGGATGAACAATATATCATTGTAAAGAGTTTAAGAAACATGTGCATGTAAGAGGTAGTCCATATTTGTGGTATTCTCTTGACGATCATTTCATACTATGATGATTACATCATAGGATGTTTAGGAAGAAGACATGTGTACCCTTTTGGTACATGGTTTAAGTTGGGAACAATGTTATACCCTATCCAATATGACATGTAAATAGGATTGTTTTTGTTATTGTGAAAAGTCTTCATGTTTGCTTACATATTTTTGACCCTTTGATCGGTGGATCATCTTCCATGGGTGGGGTATTTTGTATCATAATTATTTTATTTCCACTATCACTATAGATCTTTTTAGAGACCATTCATGAGAGAACTCATAAGAAACTATTATACTATTTGGAGCTAGTGGGTAATAACACTTGGTTCCTAGTATTTGTTCTATTGATGGTTGAAAAAAGTAGTCTAGATCATTTAAGGGAATATGTATATTGGATGATAAATGAATGGAGTCCTCAGTGGAAAAGTGATAAAGTCCATTAGAGTTTGAGATTTTCATGGTATTGGATTAGTTAGTAGACTATATTTGGAAATCATAGGCCTTTTATTTTCTTACATTCATTTTAGGTTAGTGATGTTGTATGACACTTATCCCTGAGGAAATAATAGTTTTGGTTTTATTGGATTAATCCATATATACTAGGATATGAGTTATGTACATGACAAATTATATTATATCAACCTGGGCGAGATGTACTGTTAGAGTGTAGTTTCCTTTTTGAATGATCTAGTGATGTTGGGAACTGTTAGGGTGGAGACCCATAGTATAAATGTTTTTTCTTTCGGTGCATTTTTTTATTGAATAAGGAATCATTAGGATATCTAATGGGAGTATGAGAACCTTTGAGAGATTAGTATCCCCATATATTTCATGGATTGGGATTTTTGGGTATAAAAATCATTTAAGGGTGAAATAATGTAATGTCCCCCTTTTTGTGTATGACTTTGTAGTATTTCAAGGAATATTTCTGAAGTTAGGTGCTAATAACACATGATATTATTATTTCCGGTGTGCCCATAATTAATTTTTAATATATATTAAATATATAAGTATCATGTGTGTGATGACCTATGGGAAATGTATAATAACATCTAAATAGAGTCTAAGATTAGAAATCTAAGACAACCATTGGGATAAGAATGTGGGGTTTACACTATGATTGATATAATCCTGATCCAGCATAGATGTTTTTGAAAAATACAACATAGATATAAATAATAAAATAAAAGTTATTTATTTATTTATTTACCCACTGGTGCAGTGACCTATTTCCAACTAAAAATATTCCATTATATCGAATATGAAGGTTTAGCCTCATAACCCTAATAAATGAGTTGAGAGAAAAGAGGAACATTGGCAGTCATTATGATCATGGATCAGTGATTGAATTACTATGAAGAACATGAATAATAATGAGGTTTTTGGATCTCATAAACGACAATAATGGGAGATCATTATTCAAGAGTAATTGTTCCAAAATGATGAAAGATATTTATTTTATGGATTTATCCCCTTTTTATTCACCCAAGATGAATGATAATTAATCACGTAACAAATAAATTCATGGATTTGTCTTTAGATTAGATTATGTTCTTTATTTTCCCATTGTATTTCAATTGATATTTATAAATTTTACTTATTTTTCTTTATATTCCATCACAAAACAATGAATTTTGGACAAAATAGACATTAGACGAGGTCCATTTTTCTTGTTTATTGTTTTATGTTTTTATCTCTTCCATCCATGTTTGTTCATTATTTGTATTCTTTTTGAGAGGATATTCAACAAAATCCAACATTACCAATCATTGTGTATTCATTATATGGAAAAAAGGATCACAATCATGAATTCATATTTGGGTTTTAGAGATGAGAAGAAGGGGTGACGAAGATGATGGGAAACTAACTTTTGACATTTATCAGTGGATTCCAAGTGGGATTGATCAAGTTTATCCCGATATATAGTGATTTATGTTTCTCAACATTGATTGGCTATAATCTAGCCATTTGAAATGATGGCGTCTAGTGTTGGTATGGATGACAGAGTTCCCATCAGCCAAGACATGTGAGTGTGTTATTAATATTATAAATAAAAATAACTTCTGATATTTATTTATAATAATTATAATGATTTTTGAAAGATATGATGGCATGAATTCACTAATAATAATAATAATAATATTGAATTGTATTCAATGGGCTATGATAATAATTATTATTATTGATAATAATAATAATAATTAATAGATAAAGGCTTGGGGTTCCATACCAATACATACAATGTAAAGGAGAGGTTGTGTGTAAAGATATATATTTGAATACACCGCATGCATGGATGGTTAAAATTTATAATTTCATTGAAAAAAGAGAAATGTGAAAAAAGAGGGGCACATTGTATAGAGTGGGAAGCAGAATTCACATAGAGTGGGATGCATGATTCCAACCTATGTAAATTTTTTAATTGTTAATTATAATGTATTATATTAGTATTATTGTCATGAAATATTTTTTTGGTTGTAATTTCCTCATACGATGTTGGATTAATGATTCTTCTACGATATTGTCAGTCTAGAACTGATGATACTTATTCAAGAACACTATTGGGTACCTTTTTTAGACTCGTGGTTCGGGTCCATGAAATGATAATAATATTATTAATTATATAATTTTTATTATAATGGAATCTTTTATCTGACATATCTTTATCACATGGTTTTGAATTGAAGATATATTAGTTGAATTGTGACAATAATATCGATTCTGGTGTTTTGATAACAAAATTGGGTATTTAATTTAGACTCATGGGTGGGGAGTATGATATATCATTTGTGTATTATAAGGTTAAATGAGACATTTTCTTCAACTATATATTTTGGGAAATTAAATAGTCTATTGTGATTATTTTTTATGATTAACATTATGGATTGATCTTCTTGGTTATTCATGGCTGTTTACTATTACATATATGTGGATTTATGTTTTTATCTCATAAGGGCGACGATGATCCATGCGTGATCATTTGGATTTTGCTAAAATCAAATATATGCACTTGGGCAGTCCACCATGAAAATTGTTCCATAGAGAATGTGGTGATGAACTTCCTTTTGGCATCAGAGATATGACCAGAGGTGATTTTAGCAAGACTCTTCTATGAGAAATTCCAAACAAATATTGGTTGAGTGTGTTCCCCTAGTCCCTTCCGATGAGGGTTTTATGCAACATCCTATTCTCATCATTGAGGGTTACTCTTAAACATATTATTGTTGATCCGTGTAATATGGGTGAGTTTTATTATTAAAGTGTAAGTTACCTCATCCCATTTCGACTATACCCCTCGAAATCTTGGAGAATATATCCCTATGATAGGCCCAAAAAGATCCCCATAACATTCCAATATTACCTAGGTGGGGTTTTTTGGAATAGAAATAACCTATATTTACATGGGTGCCAACACCATATCTATTATAATGTTTCTAGTAAAGTTTTGTGTCCCTCCAATGAGTCCTTCATGTGGAAACCCTATATGTGTACCACGATATAATATTTCGGATGAGATGTAGTCTAATAAGGTGAGAAACATAGATGAACCTTATTAGTTTCATTTGTTTTTATACCTGAGGTGCATAACCTCATTGATGAGTGTTGTTAGTGGATATATAGATCATGGAGTGTTTTATATTATATGATCGTTGTGTGGATCCTTCATGACAGAATACTTTTATGGATTTAATGTTGTGATCTTTAGATTGAAAATGTGTTTTTTTATCAGTATATCAAGGGATTCTTCTTATATGTGTACTAGAAATATACCTATGTAGAGAAGGATGATAATATTGATGTTTTGTTCTTGGTTATTTTAGGGTGTCCTATAAGTTATTATTATAGTCACCTCTTCATAGGATTATCCTACACATGTCATTTCATATTCAGACAAAAAATCCTTTGTAATGTTCATAGAGGATGAGGAATAGGAGAAGCTAGTTTGGGATAGATAGACCGAGGTGTATAATAGTGTCACATATAAAAGCAACCCCTTTATTTGAGTATGTGACACATTACTTTCTTGTTTTTATTGTGCTTGTATTTGGACTCCTTTTTTCCATCCATTACATTTCATCATACTCTGATTGGGGGGGGTATAGATGTGTTCATGCATTTTTTTAGTTGTTTTACATTTTAGCATAGTATGGAATTAGAGATGTATGACTATGAAATATAATGAATATTCCTCTCATGTGTGTGATATAAATTCCCATTACTATCCATGAGGCCCATGCCTATTGGAGGTAGGTTTGGGGTAGTAGCGTATCAAGCGATGTCGGGTCGGGTCACAAAAATTTAGCTCATGGGGTTTCGATCTATGTAGTTATAATTGATAACATAAGTGGATAGCTTGTGGAAACAAGTAGCACGATGGAGGCAAAAATATCTGTTGGATTAGTGTTGGGAGGAATCATATTTATTCCCTAAGAAATCCAAATCTAAACTCTTAATTTATCATAATTCAATACTAACCCATCTGAATTGGATTCTCCAATGTCAATATTTGATCTCTTGATTCGTTCATGGATTTGGATGGCATAAATATGGGATCATAGAATACCAGGTTTAATCTAAATCTATATATTCAGATCCATGGTCATTTTCTTATGGTCAGTGTTCTAAAACAACACCCTATGGTTATTGTCAACTTTTTTTGTTACACATAGAATCATTCAGACGCATCACATTTTAATCTTCTTATATTTCTAAAAAACTATATTTATTGGGCCTTATTTCCATGAACTCCCACATATACCATTATGTCTATTTGTGATTGAGTCTTAAACATTGGTCCCCATAGAGGTTCTCAAATCCTTGAACTAGTTTTGGAACATTTATTTTCTAAATGTAGGGTATTATAATTGATTTCAAATGTTTGGTATGATCTATATATTAAACCCTTAGTAATATTCTAACCTAAGTCATTGAACATGTAAATTTGGAAATGGAATTACTTTTAAAATGATACTAGGATAATTGTAATTTGAACTGGTATTCTCACATTTTTATAGGATTCCACAAATAATCATGAAAAAGGCAAATGAAGTAATTAAATTGTGAACTTTAATTGAGGTTGAAATAATAAATGGTAATTATCATGAATTAATGATTGTTTCTATATGTTAAATGTTTATAATTTTTTGTGATCATTAATGAATTGGACCTTTCCAAAAACCATAGGGAATGATCCATATCTGCTTGATTTATGAGGGAATAGTGTTTGGATTCTATATTCATAAGGGAAAGATGCATGTTTCTAGTTTTCTGAAGATGTGATACATGGATACATGATTCCAAAGGATGAGACACATAATTTTTTAATGTATAAGGATGCGAGGATAGTTTTCATTATATATGAGGCCGAGGTACATGATTAAAATATTCATGAGGGTGAGGTGTTTTGTCCCATGGATCTTGGAGTACTGTTTCTTAATTACACATGATATCTAAGGATGTATTGATATGGAATAACAATGAAGTCCTCCTATGTTATTTTCAATAGGGTGTTAGAGTAGAAAAATCCTTCATTGGGATGAATTAGGCATGGATGACCCTATATTACAACCAAGAGTCCAAGGGATGATATAGTTAATTGGATAATTTCCGTGGAAATATATTAAATTCCTCCTATTTATTATACATTTAAATTCACTATTATTCAAACATTATTTGTTTACATGTTGTCTAGAAGTGTAATATTGTGTTTTACTCACACCAAATTTTGGTAATTGTATGGTACCTAAGAAGTCCCTATGGATTCGGGTCTAGTCGAGGTTAAGGGGCCATATGTTTGATTTTATTATTTCTATCTAGTAGTAGATATTAGATATGGGAACGATAATGTTTTTTGGACTAGATATGAGAGTCGGTGTTTTCATAATTTTTTTCAGTTTACTATTTGTTTTTAATTTAATATGAAATTTTGTTTAAAAAATTTTATATGATAATATTTAGAATTATATTGGTCTGATTTTTCAATTCAATTCATGCTTATTAGAATTTATTCGTAATTTTTATTTATCACGTTTCTCCTATGTTTTAAATTTGGATTGGGGTGTCATATTCTTCAAACAATAATATCCAAACCCCCATAGGTATTATATATCCTTTAACATATGGGGTGGCATGTTTTAGGTCTTATAATAATCTGAATCAATCATGTGAGAGTGAACTAGGACAAGGATGTCACAAATTTGTATCAATGGGGGTATTTCAATTTTCATTAATATTTTGGAAAGGTATAAAAAAGAATAAGATATTTTGGGAATTGTAAATGACCTCATCCATTGATGTAGTGGACCCATGTGGGGTGTAAAACCCTATGTTCTCCAGGATAATATTTTTTTTCTTGAGGATCACATGTTATAATAGTGATGTTATTACCCATTTGGTGATACATCAAAAGGGTGATGTTGTTATTTTATTTGATTTTACTCATGGTATGATATGGAATGGTGTGTGTATGATAACATCATGGAAGGAATATTGGGAAATATTTTCCACTTACGATATGTTTTCCTATCGAAATTATGAATAAAAAACCATGTCGTTTCGGATAAAATAGAAAAAAGGAAACTATTATATATTTTTAATTCACATCATATTCCATGTATAAAATTATCTTGTGTTATAAGATACCAATTTCCCTAATAAACGTATATGTTTGATCATGTTTGGAATCAAATGCTTGAGCAGTGTGTTAATACATGTAGATAAAATACCTCTAAGCCATATTTGGATTGAGAATCATGATAGTAGAACATTATAGACACCTTACTCATCAAATCATGAACATCTAGTATCTATAAGGAATCTAATGGTTGAAAATATCTATAATAGTTTATTTTAGGTCATTTGAACTATAGTAAAGGATACTTATCATATAGTTCCTAATAGTTATGAGATGATGAGGGAATTTTTTAAAAAGCATCCTGCCATGTTCACTAGAGTTTGTTTCCCACTATGAAGAATATTTCACACATGAGTCATTCAAGACAATTTTGAATAATCTAAAAACACCCTTGGAGGGAAGGGTGATAATTTAGATATAAATGTTATGGGGACTAGCTGAACGTTGGTTGGGCATATTTATTATGGAAAATAAACATGATTTACTAACATGGGATGATTTAAAATGTTTTATTGGGATCATTTATAAATAAAAATATATAAAAGTGTTAGTTTAGGATTTTAAAAATCTAGTATAAGGGAACAAGATAGTGATGGAATACAATGGTTTCATGAATGATCTATATATGTTTTCACTGAATTTCACAATAAATGATATTTCTAGTGTAGAGTGAATCAAATTTAATATGAAATGTGATATAATATATGAGATTAATGGAATTTGGATTACTAAAATCAAATACATCATGAGTCATTCTCTCTTTTATGAATGGAAACTATTATAGGTCCAATGTGGTAGGAAAATAGTTTTAGCATGATAACATAGAAGTATATTATCTAGCAAATTGGGAATATATTTTTTGGGAATTAATTACACAAAAAAACATGGAAAATTAATCTAGGGAGAATGTCTTATTTTGCAGTTAGTGATCATGGGAAATGTTTTTAGTTTTATAAGACTATCAACAATTGAGATTAATGCCCTCAAAAACCAATATAGTTAAATAAATGTGTCATGATAGACCACATGAAAAGGTTATGAAGAAGAAGAAAAAATTATACTGGTGCTATAAGATCACTGAACTTATAAAATTATAGAATGTCCTTAACTAACCAGTTGGTAGATTGCAACCGGTTCTTCACTAAGGTGTTAGTGACATGATACCATGAAACATGAATAATGGTAACATTATAAATGGAAGTCTTAGGGATGACAGGTTAGAGATCAAAGAAAAAATGGTGAGTTAGTTACATATAATTCCACTCTCATCTATAAGGTTTTATGAGGGATCTTATACTTTTGTATGTATGATTACCGGAGAATCAACAATCTCATTTTTTTATTTGAAATGATGGAGTCACATTCTTCAATATATTATCAATTTTATAGAGGATTGGGATAGGCTATGAAAATCCTGAAAGGTGATATAAGCATCGATACAATATTATGGGTGTTATTAAAGGGTATCATATTCTATAAAGAGTGTTCTCTTAAAATTTATGTATATAATTTCCTTTCAATTATATATATGTAGATAATTTTTGGGTTTGATTAGATTATGGGTATTGATTGTACATCTTTTAAGTAGATCAAATTTTAAATTATTACATGAGAGTTAACATTATATCACCATAAAGAGAATCCATATCAATCCTTGTGATTTGTATATTCTAGTTGGTCATCTAGGACCAATTAAATGAAGATTAGATTTATTCATACCCCATATAGAAGGAATTATTCTAGGTTGTGTGGAGTCATAATAGAGTACATTTCCATCAATTGTGGAAATATTTTAGGGTGATATTTCTTGAGAGATATCCAACTTAACACATAAGTTAAAGATCAATTTCACTATTGGGTTTGTACCATGATCTAAAACTGCTTTTATCCTTCCCTACATGAAGGAAATGGTAGTGATATTGAATTTGAACTTTTTTTTGGATGATATAGAAGCTTAGTGACTCATAAAGTATAGTAAATCAATATGGGGTTCTACCATTATATTTTCCAAGAAGGAATATAGTGATCTTGGAATTGAAAAATTCTTTGAAGGATATAGAAGCTAACTGATTCATATAGTAAAATACATAAATGTCTGGTCACCCATATTATTTTACATAAAGAATAAGAATCCATATGTTTTCTTAATTACTAATGTTTAAAAATGATGATATATATGAAATGAAATCCCCTTCATTATATCAATGTTATCATTAAAAAATTTAGAGGTTCTAAGATATTCTATTAGAGTAATTTGAAATGAATGTACCATTATTGATTATGACATTATCTGATATACATAGAACATATTTCATGAATTTGATGGCTTGTACATGATTATGGTTATATTTCTTGTTATAATAAATATACTGAGGATATTCATGGTATGTATGCATCAAATATTATATTAGTATTTAGATCAGACTTTTTCATCATCAGTGATATCATTATGTAGTCCTGGTCAGAATATAATCCATCCCAACATCTTGAAATCGTCCTCAGTACACTAAGAGAGTAGAAAATATAATCTAATATATCCAAATTTAATTTTTGGAATTTAAAATTGCTCCACTTGCGTGGTGTTATCTCAGAGGCTAGAGTGTCAATCTATCATGAGATGGTGAAAATAATTATATCATGGTAGTGAACCAGTAATGCATTAAATTATAGAGATTTATTAGATTAAAAAGTTATTATCGGTGCTCTGACCAGGATTTCTACCTTTTGATTATGTGGATGTCTTGTCTAACCAATAATTGGTAGATGAGTTTTTTTGTTATATTATTGTAAGTTTTGTTTCTATGAATTCATTTATTTTTACACCTAACCATTGATACTTGTATTATATTTTCCTGGTTAGGAGTATAATTTGATTTTTGATTCATTAAGAGTTGACATCATTGTAATCCTAAAATAAGGGATCCATTAGTTTCTTATGGTTAAATATAGTTACGAATTCATGATCATAATTATTCTACTAATGATATAGAATTAGATATGGTGTTATACACCCTGATATGATTTCATATATATTTTTTGGGAGAGCTATTTTTTTTATTTAGATCACAATATATTAATGTATATAATTTCATTATTAGTATTAAACCATTAATAGAGGATATAAGTAAAGTATCTACAGGTATTTGACATCATTGTGTCATATATTATTGAAAAGGGAAACATAATTATTTAATTCTTGAGTTGGAATATGTACTCAGAGGTAGTGATGGAATCTTATGTTGAGTGGTGGTAGATGGAAGCCTTTATAGATTAACATTAGCAAGGTCTGGAGTCTAGGGGGAAATTGAATCTAATATCAACCACTCGTATTCCCATGATTCTAGACCATAAGAAGATGTGGAAATTATATTATCTAAATGGTTTAGTCCCAAGAGAAAATATATATAGTAAGAATCCACTATCATGTATGATCCTTGACACATATATGTTATTCATTTCCATTTTGATATCTATGTGATAATGAGTTTTTATAGGATATGATGAGTTTATTTGATGATTATACATTAGAGGTACATCCTCATTTGAAGAATATGTATCCATATCTCTGTATATAATTATTCCGGCCAGGGATAATGAAAGAGACCACAACAATCGGGGTGAGATAATTAACTTGTCTATAGGTAAAGGTTTAGAATCCAAGGCACAATAGATTACTCCATCCATTTCCCATTTTGGAATGAATGTTTGATTTTATCACTCTGGACAACATCATAGGGTTACTCAGGATAACTCTTAAGAATGATGTGGTGGGGGTGATTAAGGATCACGTAATGAAGGTATCCCATTTCCTTAATATTAGAGAGGAATTCATCATTAGTGTTATTGGTAATATATATAATTTGGGGATAGATTGATTGTGTGGTGTTCTAAAGAGTATAATTTCTGTTTGAGTTATTTGTTTTATGTCAGAGTTTTTCTTAGAATTTAGACGGTTCAAGGATCATAGGGTTTTTATCATATCATATCAACCTCATACTAACACATAATCATAAAGGATGATTCAAAATCCAGATTTCATGTTATGGGACACGTTTTTACACATTGGTGGTTCTCCGGATCGCCATTTGTAACATATAGAGTTCACTTATGATAAATGATACCAGGTATTGATCCAAATAGATCCTTTCAATATTTTATATGGTTGTATTTTTGTAACATTATGTTTGTTAGAGGTGGTTGTGTAACCACGCATTGAACATAGTCTTTTACAGGAGATGACATAGTAGGTTAAATTGATCATAATATTGCCGGAGACGATATAGAGATTGAAAAAATAGAATACAGACCATTACAGACAAATTTTAATGTTCATATTCAGTGAACATGTATTATTATATGTGTTAATATGCTTCAAAAACACCACATATATAAATAGGGGAATATAATTCCATGTTTTTTGTCCCAATTGAGATATTGGAGAGGAAAAGTCGAGTGTTGTAAAAATTGGATCTTCCAAAGTACAATAATTCCATGAATGAATTGAATCACATGTTGTATCTTTAGTGATATCATAGTGATCCTTCTTATTTGATATATTTTGACAATACTGATATTGATACTAATGTTTCCTTAGAGTATCATCTTATACCTATCTTAGGTCAATGTTCAATGAATCTATGGTGAAATTCAATTCCCTTTGTGCGAGTTTAGTGGCACCGTGGTGTTTATATAATGATACATGAGAGATTGAATTAAATATCAGGTATCTTTTTCTATATTTCTTCATTGAAAACACTTGATGATTCATTGGATAACAACTCAGGGATGACATATTTTATTGTGGGGATGCTATAAGGCCCCACCATTTACCTAGGTACAACACATATTTATGTTTTTCTAAATGATTTTAAATTACATAAATGAGGAAATAGATCTAGTAAAAATGGTGTTTCAAAGTGGATTAGTATCTTGGAGGAGGTTAACTAGTGATGGCAAGTAGTATCTTATATTATAATATATTCAACAGTGAAAAAAACTATATTGTGAGACACACTGGATAACCACTTCAAAAAAAATTAGCTCACCTAACCTACATGAGGACAACTACCAAGCTAGTGATTCCCACCAGATCTCAAGGGGATCCTAGGAAGAAATGGTCTCTTTTAATAGACTCACTGGCCATTCCACAGAGGCCAAATTTCAACCAAAGAAGTTTCCATGGATGCATACACACTAGTTAACACCACCAGTTGGCTGGTAAATAATTGTTTCAAGAAAGTGGTGCTAAGAATAGATGGATTATTATGGGTAAGAATCATATTTCAGCAAATGAATCCCCCCACATTACTCTAATGTAAACCTCATTCGACCATAACCCAGGATAATAAATTTTGAAGGGTTATCTAAGGATCCCTTGGATTATCCAATGCCAATCCTTTATATCATAAAATGTTCATAAATCAAGATGACATATATTTAGGATCATGACGTTTCAAACTAAACTAGATGCTCAATATTTGGATCCTAATTCATTTTTAGTATGTATGTGGTCTAAAACACCTCTTTATGTATTTTTTCAATTTCTAGTATATTCAACTTGTATAAAAAATTTGAAAAATTATGTGTGTAGATTACTCAAATTGGAAAACATGAAAATTTATTAATCCTTCTTATATTATCCTCCCTCAGATCCCATTGGGTTTGTTTGAAATTGAGCCCCTAACATATGGGGACTATAGAGGTGTTCTTATCCTTGAAATTTGAATGGAGTGTAGATTTTATAAATGTAGTTCATTGTAATTTATTTTAATATCATGTATTAATCTCTATATTGAAAAATTTTTAACCTTTTCTCCCTCGTGGTAGATATTTATAATTTGGTCTGGGCATGACATTTGATATAATTTGGATATAATTTGATGATTAATCGACATTTTCGAAATTAATATTAGATATATAATATTATAATGAAACTAGTAAATAAACTAAATAAATAATTATATATAATTGATATTGGAAAGATAAATTGTAATTTACATTAATAAATCATTATTTGTAAACATTATATGTTTTTCCAAGTTGGTGATATTGTATGCACTAGATCTTATGTGAGGACTGAGGGAACGAATCATGACGTATTGATGATTGAGGGAAATGTTCTTAGGTGTATGTTGTATTAAAGAAGTACACATGTTACTCAGTTCCTAAGGGTGAATTCATAGATATATGATTCCATGTGGTATGGAACATGATTTCCTGATGTTTGAGTATGAGAAGATAGGTTTCATATCACATGAGGGAGAGGGACATGATTACTTTATGTACAATAGTGAGTTGTTTGGTTCATTTTTTACTGATGAAGTGTATCATGATTTCTAATGATTTCTAAGGGAAGTGTTCAAAGGGAATGCCTTAGAACTCCTCATACACTATTTTCACTTGGGTGTAAGGATAAAAGCATTCAGTATTAGGATGAATCATGTATAGTTGGACCCTGATGTGATCCAAGATTATAAAGGTTAACAATATTAATTGGAATCTTTTATTAGATTTAAGTTACATTCCTCATGTTAATTATGTAATGTTATATACTATTATTAGGACTATATTTTTTAGAAATTATTGGTGGTGGAATACTGTGTTTTAAACATACCTTATTCGGGCATCCATTTTTTCATGGGAATTCTTAAAGGATGTGGGTATGGACAAGGGACATAGGCCCTGTGTTTGAATAATTGGTTTCTAAATGGGACTATAAAATTTATATGGGTCCAATAATGGTGTTCAGGGCTATATTTGATATTCATTATTTCGATTCTATGTTTTAGTTGTTTACATGACAGGTCTTCAATTGAAAATTTAGTTTACAATATCATATGTCATGACATCTATGATTGTTTTAGAGTGATTTGGAACATTCTTGTTTATCGATTAGAAATTTATTAATATTGATTTATTTATCATGTTTCCACTATTTTTGTAATTCGGTTCCGAAGTTTATAATATTCCCACAATAAAATGAATACCCCCACATTTTATTGGGAGCCTCAAGCAAATTGGGAGGGATGTTAGAGGTCTTATAATGACCCGGGAGGTCATGTGAGGTGGAACTGAACTGAGCATTTTACAGAAATAATGATACATCATTTTTAGAAAAATAGGTTGTTATAGTATATCCATTAAATTAGTAGGAATTAAATGATGGAATATTACTTCAAAATCTATGAAAAAAAAGAATGAAATGGAATTTAATTTTTAAATCCTCTCTTATGAAGTTCATTTTTCATAGATTGAGAAGGAGGCAGCTTTACAAGTGTTTTCCTAAGACCCATCATATACTAAACTCCTAAAATTATGGTTTGAGAGAAATCATATTAAATTGAAATTAAAGCTCATGGAAATTAACATGAGATATATTCTAGTAGAGCCACCACCCATGACTACCACAAGATATTACCTTGTTTAATGATCTTATAAAGAGTTTATTAGGGGATGTGTAATTAGAAAATAGGATGATATTATCATGTAATTTTTACTTTGGTAACACTATATGAATATCACTATATACAGATAATTTTAAACTATTGGAAATTCACATAGAATTATTTTTATATTATATAAAAATAATTCAATGATTAGTGGCCTGTTATGGTGTGGTATATGGTTATATGAATTGTATTACAGAATAATTTTGTTAACCCTACTAGAATATTTTTATACCAAATTTATTAGAGTAAAATTTGTACATATTTATTTTTAAAATTCACAAAATAATTTTTATATGGAAATATCTTTATGCATAATATCCCTCACCTACTCATAGAGAATATAACAACCTAAAAACAAAAACAAATTTAATACCCATTATAAAAAATATATATAATCTATATTTGAAATTTCGTTTGTAGAGATATTAAAAAAATAGTTCACATATATAGAAAATGTTATAATAATCAAACTCCATTTGTAATTTTTTTCATAAATTTAAATTCATCAATAGATGTGATTAATATCTCCTTCATTGGTACCACTTCCATCCTGATCAATACTCTAAACATGGATGTCCTCACAATCATTACAATATTCAACATCATCATCACCACTCAAAACCTCATTTACCATAACACTAGATAGACTATTATACCAACTCGATGCATCATAATTGTATAACATTAATTATTTTCATATATAAGAAACTATAGTATCCTTTGACATAAGTGATGAAAATAAATCATTCATAGCTTTTAGGAACATCTCATTGATCATTTTACCACATTAATTCTCTTATAAAGCAATATTTTAACCTCAACTACTCCTACACATGAATTCTAGAATTTCTTTCCAAAAAAGGTATTAGTGGATCCCAAAATTAGATAATAAATCATGATGGTAATTCCTTTTTTGGGTTCACATTTGTAACATCGTATCTCGAGATCCACTAGACAGAGCTCCATGATGGTAAGTCACATAGCCTCAATTGCACCTCCACAAATGATATAGGTTCTAGAATATCAGGGGGGGTCTATTAATGGTATCGTGGGAGGACTATACCCTCATAATTGTAGTAAAGTAATTTTATAATAGTAAAAAAATAATAGAAAATTTATAATGATGAGATAAAGAAAAAATTCCATTGAAAACATACTAGATTGACTAAATTAGCCAATTCCAAATAATACATCATGCATGTGTGTTCATATTATGCTATAATATATAAGTAGGAAAGAAAAAAACATAAAATACATTACATGGAAGAAGAAAAAGAATAAAAATACTCAATGGATATCTTAATTAGAATCCATAGTACACGCTCAATCTTGTACTCCTAATCTCTAAAGTAGGATGCATTACACATGAAATAATCCATGGACATGTGAACATGAGGTTTTCTTCAGTACCCCAATGTAATGGAGACCCAAAAGGGTGTAAGATAAAATCATTAGTCCACCACCAGTAGTGTCGAATTTATAATCTAGTGCATGAATATAAAACACAACATCATGTAGATATAAAAAATACACTATGAATAAATAAATACCTTTAACATGTGGGGCTCAAGTTCGTCAATGAAACCTGGCTGACCATACCGACTTCAGATAAAGAATAATTTTATATGAATATATATACAGAGATTTATAAATATATATTTACTATAAATGAAGAACCATTTATATACATATATATATATATATATATATTGTATTAATAAGGACCTGAGTCATTACTCATTCTTCCTTGTATAATACTAATCATAATAAGAATAACTGTATCAAGTAAAAAAAGGATTCCTTTTTCAAGGACCAGAATAAATATAGGCCTCCATACCATATATCACAAATAAATTTTGGATTACATAACAATATCCATAGATATAATGATAAGGGTCATAACCAACCACCTAATCATGGGGTAGTGGAATTTCTTTCCCACCTACCCAAGTGATACAGAATTCATGTCAACATCCTTGACCAAGGGGGTTTGACACATCCTATAAAAAGAGGCATATTGATTTACCTATTAGAATTATTCAATATATGGTAATCCACATTCCATACACTCTCTTATTCCAACATATCATAAAGAGTAAACCTCATCACTCAAGGAACAATGGACCTTTTTGCGATAATTTATTTACATTTAGAAATAGACCATTTGTTCATCCATTACACATGTATTATCTATTCATAAATAAGATGATATTACATGAATATTGAATTTTAATTATCATTTGATTATAAAAAATTGGAAATCCATATACATAAGAATTCCATTATATTTAACAACAACAATAAAGGTCATGGTAAACACTTATGTAATAAAGAAAAGAAAAATATAAAACATAAATTATTTCCTATTAATTTAGAAGATAGAAAACCTAAAAAGGTTGTTTTATTTGAATACATTAAATTATCATCAAAATTTCACTTAGAACTATTTTAGTATCACATTCAAGAAGAATAATTTTATACACATATATAAGGAGGTTCAAATAAAAATCCATATGTTCTACTAAATATATTTATATTAACACACCATAAGGTTCGTCTAAGGGTAATGATGATAAATATAATTCTTTTTGAATAATTGTGCAATAAATCAATAAAGGTGTGAGTTGTTTTGATTTTATAACCTTCTACCATATGAATAGGGTCTAAAAACATTCTAAAGAAAACTAAGGATTTAATTTAATCCATTCCCTAAGTTAGAAGTGACACACGAAATGCATGGATTGAGACACAATGGTGATATTTTACAAAATGATTAATCATTATGGGAAATATTATAGACCACCAAAAATATACAATAGATGGTCCACTCATCCTATATCAATTATTTAATCAAGCCAATTTTAGGGAATCAATGAAACTTAAAAATTCCCTAAAAATATGATGACTTAGGTAACACCTCAATAGCATCAATGAAAGTGATAGGAATGATAAAATATGAAAGAGGAGTGAATATATTACCAAGTGATAACTAATGAGACAAAAGATCATAATACCAACACCAAATAAAGGAAATGCTTCCATGCCTGGGTGGGTATTGGAGAGGGAACCCATGTCTCTAGTGAGGTACTTCATGGGTGGGAAGAGAATGTAGGGTGAATATTTAAAAGGATGGAGGGTACAATAGGAATTTAACCCCATTAAATGTGGAGCATGGTCTGGCTACATGGTTAGCCAAACCATGACCTAATCATGCTTGAGCCACTATCTAAGAAGGTGGCTCAATCAGCTTTTTTTCATGGTTTAAGAAATAGTGTGTAAACTGTACACTTTACCCCTTTCAGGGAAACTACAATAATTGCACGACCATGTGTCCAGGTGCACTTTTTTAGAAAAGACCATGTCACACATTCATCCACTCTAAACAAGACACACAGTTTCCTCTAGTAAGAGACAATTGTTTTTGAAAAACCTTGCACCCTTAATATCTCCTTTTGTTTTTTTATTTTTGGGATCATGAAACTCCAAAAACACATCTTCCCTTTTCAAAACCATATCATGACTTAAACTATGACTAAAAAATCATTTTAATGTTAAAAATCCCATATTTTCTTTCATAATTTTGTATTATATAATTGACCATCTATCAAGTGAAAAAAATACTAAAAACCATCATCAAATTTCATTCGATCCAAAAAAAGGAAGCTAAACTATCTACAAATAAAAAAAATAGTTCTCCTCAATAAGCCATGGGGAAACAATGGAAAATACAACAAAAATAATTTTGTCTCAAATTCCCTTTCAAACCTTCATGTTATATTCCCATAATAAAATTCAAATTTGACAAGTGTTTTCCACACACAGTTTTAAAACACTAAAACTTAATCCAATGCTATTATAGAACAAATGTTAAAATGGAACCAATTGAAAATTGTATAAACCGATATATGATAACCACATAATATCATTAATCAGCAGACCTATGGTTCATACCACTATAAGTTATATCATTAAGATACCAAATCCAAATCACAGTATCTCTACCTTTATAATTGTTTATTTAAGAAATCCCCTTAGTGCTCATATAATGATCCTGATATGATTCTGAATTTCTTCAAACAGATGACTCCCAAATTATATCAATTGTCCTAGTCATTAGAAAATGTTCCAAGAAGTCTCGAATGACCCTCACAATTTACTCGTCTCATTGAGATGATCTTCCAGGATGTGGTTGTACACTGATTTTATTTATTAAAAAAAGATGAAAATGTCTCGATCCACACCTAGGAGACCATTCTAAGAAATGATCATATTAGATAGCTAAGGTAATACTTTTGATAACATGGAATATTATACCAATAAAACTTGTGTTTTCTTCAATCCCATCTACTAAATCCCATAGATTACTTATGGTGACATCATCAGACCCAAATGTCATATTATGTTGTCATTCCCCATCAATGACATGGGTATATTCCCAATCCCCCAAACATGGTACATCACCCATTGACATAAAATTTAATCCCAATGGAAGTATGAGGTAACCTTAAAATAATAAAAAGATTTACAATAAACTCATCCACTGTGGTTCATTATCTAATATCTACAAGTGATACATCGATACAATGTTAAAAAATCCTTGTATCCAGAAAGAAAACTGATCCAAAAAGTTGTCATGAACAAAACTGTATAGTGTTTGTGAGTCAATCCATGGAATTAATCCTTTGTAATCTAGGTATCACTTTGGACTAACCATTCACTTATAATAAACCATACTTCAGAAGCATAACTACCATGATTTTCTCCATTAAATAGTAACATCATTCATATTTAGTGTTACATATACCCAATCATATCTTAGTATATAAAGATAAAGGGACATGATTATCAGTATTAAAGGAGTACTACAAAAGTATTTTAAGACTCAAAAAAATACCCAACACACGTTCATCATATTTTAGTTCAATAACATGATAAAATTTTTAACCAATCATGCCGAACTGCATACAGAATGGTTAGTCAAACATTTATGTCCAACTTCTTTGGGATGATCTTGAATTCTAATACATATGCATCACCATAACTTGACATTTATTTCACCACTACTAAGGCATCCTATGATTATTCAAACACTACCTCTGGAATCCATCCATGACCAATAGAATTTTCAATGATCAAATACATATCCAACCTAAAACATCGTCATAATTCCATGAAACCACCAATGTGATTTACAAATATTCCATACTCCGTGGAAAAAAATGATATTGATCATTACCAAATGATCCTCATTTTTTGGGTGGATTCTACTTTGAAGGAAACATATAACTTATATTGATGAGATTCTTCCCACTGATGGAGTGTCCTAAACCTTAGATTTACATTAAATAGAAACCCATATAAAAGAATATTATCCATCGACCACATCGTATAGTTCCTTGATATGCCTCGCATCCTTTAATAAGATTAAATAAAATTAAAGGATATTATAAAAACATAAAAAAGTGATAGTCCATAGAGAAAATATATGTATTCATGATACTCCACCCATGTTACATCCACTTGTACTAAACATTAGGAGTAAAAACTACACCATTCTAACCAGAATGTCAAAACACATGGTCCCCCTTGGAACGTCATCTTGAGAATTGGCCCATTTCTTATTTCCTCTAACACCCAGGTCACTATACTCCTGAGATGAATTTGATCGTATCATAATATCTCAAGGATTATACAATTACAACCAATCCTAGATGGTTTACTGAACTATATATTAATTCAATGGGTTCCACATGTATCGATGCATTTTACCCCAGGATTTACCAATAACAAGGCTCACCATTGATACTATCCATTGTTGTATTGGCCATATTCATCCTAGTTTCCAATATATCATAAGTAATATTTATCCCAAAGTCTCAATATCAGATATGACTATTAAAATGGATGTAAACATACTGATTCATCCCTCGCCAAATAAGAATTTAGGGCCACATTACCTTTTAGGTAGTACACCATAACCCAATAAGGTATACTATCTTCAATTGAGCATTACATGATACTCATAACATAACAAAGGTGAAGGTACCAAAAGATCACATATACATCCTGAGTGTCACTTGATAATCTAAGAGTCCTACTGGGATCCAATGGCATAAAAATGACACCTCACACTAAAAATGGTTCACAAGAATTTTCATGGGTTTTAATTTTATAAGGGTGATACATTACTCTAGGAATACCCTACTAAAACATAATGAGTTTATCCTCTATGGGGTATCACACTTAAAGATCCATTTGTATTAAGGTTATATTATTTAATATTGATATATAGAAGAAATGACATAAAGGGAATGACCATTTTCTTGTTTTAAGGTATCTATCTCAGGTAATATTTTAAATACCCCTAAAAGAGGGTCAATCTATGATCACCTTAAATACATTAAACTAATATATATTTAGATTACTATATTTTTTAGGTCTAAGACTTTTATTGTAACGAGCCAACCCTAGAAGCCCAGAGTCTGTGCATTATTTTAATACATTGGAATAATTACAAGGAATCAAGTCCCGAAAGACCGATCAATATAGTAGTCTTGGAAAATAGATTACTTACATGAACGTTACATTACACATTATAAAATAAAACACAACATAAATGATCCTTTCCAAATTTGATTAATCACCTAGATTAACCATTCTTATCCATCATAATACACTTCTTTGAATCCTGGGAAAATTAACACATAGAAAGGGGTGAGATCAGATTCTTAGTAAGGATAATAATATAGCGGAAACTTTCAAAAATAAGAAAAATTTAAGGCAATGTGTAATACTAAAACAAAATCTTTTTAAACATAAACTTCAGAATAATATGAAAAAGATACTATAAAATTATGCAACTAACTTATTCACATGGATATTATACTAGTCAAATAATCACATACAATATCAATAGCCACTTTGATAATTATGGAATCAATAAATCCAGGCTTTCATAACCACATAGAAAAGGCCTTGTGCCAAGACTACAAAAAAGATATTGTCAAGGCCTTGTGCCAAGACACAATTTTCTCTCATGAGACCTACCAATGCATCGAGGAGCTATAGTGGTCTCCACTCGTCACTTACTATGTCCAATGCATTCATCATATGAAAAGGTTTAAACATAACATAAACGTTCATATTAAAACTGGAATACAAAATGTCAATACTTTACCCATAAACCATCAATGGTATAAAAATAAAACATCCATAGTAAAACATATCACAAAATTGTCAATAAAATATGGAAGATTTGTATCATAATAAATAAACATCAATCAAGTTTAAAATCCATTAATGGATTTTTACATAGATGAAAATGATTTGTAAAACTCTTTGAGAGAAATGTAAATTTTTTATGAAAACATTTAAAAGTCACACAATTTATAAAGGATGAAATTTAAATACATTTTCAATCAATGTGTCCCATACCACTTTGAATCTTTTAAATGTAATTAACATTTTAAAACATTCGTGTACATTTAAATAAATCCTTAAAACCATTTTGAAAACATGGACATTAATGAGAATGGTTTTGAAGAATAAATCCTTAAAACATTTAAATTGAGGATTTAGTACAAATTTCCTTAGAAATATTCCATTTGAAAACTATTTTGTAAAAAAATTTCATGAATAATAAATATGTCCTAGTAGATACTTATGTAAAAACAACCTCAGATAATAAAGAGATTGTGAAATTAACCCTTACCTTGCACTTTCCTTCAATAGAGGGTAGATTTAACCTCCTATATAAAGACCAAAGTATGTTATTAAATTATACCAGAACAATATTAATATTTATGATATCATACATGATTCATTTATGACATTATAGTAACCATTTAATAATATTTTCTGTGTTAAATTAACATTTCGGGTAATAATCGCTTTCTTTATCGTATGTATTTTAACTTGTTAATCTTGATCGTCTCATTTAGATCATGATTTAAATAATTCTAGAATATAAACCATGATTTATATATCATATATATTTAGAATATAATTATTTATAATAGATAGATATATGAAATGGAAAACAACGTTTATGGAGATGGTAGGCTGTACGTACGCATAAACGTTGTTTTTGTTTTAATGTCGTATTGAACGGAAGTAAGTCAATAAGATATATGTAAGTACAAAAATACCTAAACACACACACACACATATATATATAAGTATATATATCTCTATTATAATTATTATTCCATATATTACCTACTTATTAGTAATATATATTTTTATAATCGTGGATGAATCTTGAACGTGGAAATGAATCTCATCACATTGTAGAGATGGTAATCTGTACGTACACACGAGTGAAAATATCATTTCCTTAAAGGTGTTGAATTGAATGGTATATTTATTTTACGGAGAAATTTACATGTTAATTTCATTATTTATATACATATTACTCATCATTATATCCATCCAAATAACATAGTGTTGAATAACAAATTACACCACGACGTGGAGACTTTAAGCCATACGTAAGCACACATGGTGACCTTATCATTCACAGGATGGATAGAATAATGAATATGGTTGTGCCATATTAATAATAACATCATAGTATATATAAGATATTGGAGTTATTATTTTGGTATGGTAAGAACAAAGAAATAATAAGTGGGAGAAAAAAAGAACTTGAAAGAGGGTGGTGAAATCATTACCTCTTCTTCAGGTTCTTCCTTTTCATTTGATCAAAATGGATTTTTAGGATTGCTTTATGACCAAAGGAAGACCTATAAGATTATGGGAGGTTATTTTATAGGGTAATTGGGTAGGGGTTGTCTGCGCCAAATGGAATTTGAGGTGTGAAATTAAGATAAGGGGAAGTGCCCTTTTATAAGAGAGGTGAGAGTCACTTTAGAAAAAGATTGAAATATTATTTTATAATAAAATCATTTTTGGATTCTAATGGCTCCAAAATGATTTATTTAGATGAAAATATGGGTATGGGTTAAAAAACGCTCAACCAATAGGTTTTAGATATGTTTAGGTCACAATATTAACCTTAACATTTAGATTTAACTCTTAGTTAAATAGTTTGACATTTATCATGTCTCTTTATATTTTTAAATTATATGGTTAATAAACATACTATAAAATGATATTAGAACCCAAATTGGTTCATTATTTTGTTATATATTATAATATAAGTATTTTTTCTGAACGTTATTTTTTTAGGACCATTATATCAGATAATAATATAATATTTATTTTAAAAACTATTTTATGTCAATTTTGACACTATTTGGTATTTATTTTTTGTTAAAATTATCACAGCATGATTGCTTGGAAAAAAATTGATTTAATTAACCCTAACATGTCATATTAACCTATAAAATTAGTTTAATTCATCAGAAGTCTCAAATTAAATTTATTTGGGTATTTATAATATCAAATATTTTAATCTTTTATTAATAAGGTAATTAGTACATCATCATTGTGTCATAAATCACTTTAATTATTTAATGTCTAAAAATTATAAATAAAATACCATTATGTAGGAGATGTTTTTATCTTTATAATTAATTTTTATAGTTGAATTTAACGTATGTATAAACTATATTAAGAATGCTTTAGTTATCAAAAATTGAATTTAACACTTTTAACTCTTCTTTAAATTAAATAATTATAAATGTCCTAATATAATCCAAGTGGACCTAAAAGATCCTATTATATTACAAAGGTTTTTATGGTCGAATAACACTTATCAAATAGAAGTAGGACATGTGTTAGCATAATAACAATGTCATTTTTACCTTTAATTGCCCTACTTACTTTTAACCGAGGTAAATAAAAGTCAAAGGTTACTATTCACCAAAAATTATTTTCATCTTATTGAACCACATTTTACTTAATGATATCAACTTTGTCTCTTGTATTTTTTAAATTCATTCACAGAAGCGGTAAAATTATGTTTTATGCAAATTTGCAAATGCTCCTAGGAGGAGGGTAAAAGACGATAAAAAGTTCAATAAAATTTTTATATATCTAAACATATTATAAAATGACCCCAATGAATTAAATTGAACTTATATAGGTATTATGTATCTATTTTGACCTAAAATAAATTTGAATAAAATAAATAATTATTTAAATAAAATGTCGGTTTTAAAGAATAACTTAGTGTTTTTCACTATTCATCAAAAATCAAAAGTTATCAGAAAAATAACAAAAATTCACCCAAAGATAATATTGAAATTATGAATTAAAAAATGAATTCTATTTTACCAAATTAAAAACATATAATTTTAATTTATTAATTTAAAATTAATCCCCATTGTCAAAACCAAAAGGCGTATTTTTTAAGAAATAATAACTATCAAAATATTGACTCTTGTTTATGTGCAATTTCAAATTGAAATTATTTACAAGGACCAGAAATGGATTAATTGGTAAAAATATAATATATTTATACTTCCAAACCATTAAAATTTATAATTTAACACTATAAATTATTTTCATTAAAAAGTTGTTTTCTGTTAAAATATATTATTTTTCACAATTCACTCAAATATGAATGTTATCAGCAAAACACCAAAAATTTATTGAAACTAAATTATTCTATCCTGATTCTAAAGAAGAAGTTTATTTTTTCATATTGAATATATATTGTTTCAAATATTGGATTTAATAAAGGTTCACCATTAAAATGCGGTAAAAATGCATTTTTTTGAAAAATACTTCTTTTATTTGAAAAAAATGAATTAGTTCTTACTTTATGTCTAAGAAACTCATAATATGGATTATAAAATTATAAGGATTATATAAAGTTTAAAATTCAGTTATTACTATTCATAACCTCTATTGAATGGCAATTTGGGTAAGTCATGGTGCGCTTAAACATGGTGTTGCGTGTAGTGAACGTTATTGAATTACTTTGAAGAAAAAACATACTATGTAATCATGGGGTCACATTCTTCCCTCCTTAAATAAATTGCATCCCCTCAATTTGAAATTTTTCATCAAAAATAATAGGATGAAAATAGAAAATACTTTTATGGGAAAACCCACATCAGAAATTGGGCTAATAAAATTTATTCTTAATGAGAGGAAAAGGGAAATGAAAGGGTCACCACCAAATTATGATCTCGATTAGGAGAACATTGGTGGAAATTAAGGACACATAATTGGAGGAAAAACATAAATATTTATAGGGACTGATTGAGGTCATCAATCACAAACAAGTGTAAAATAGAGGGCCTCAAATCCATCATTCTATAATGATTTAAAATAATATCGGTTAAAAAACATATTGTATGAGGATAACAGGTTTTTCGTTTTATGATCCCTTCAATAAAGTTTATGAATTAATTTACCCATGTAATAAAAGGGAAAAAATTATATATATATATATATATACTTGACATATAGAGTTTCATCCTTCAACTAATTCCAACCACAAACTCATCTTTCACTCCAAAAGATTTAAAAAAAAGTTATTTATCGTAATCATTTAGGGTTCCAAAAATAATGAATTTATAATTCACATATAAGACCCTTTAAAAAAACTGGATTATACAATCCAGGGACTTCACGTAGACCATTGGTAGGCAGTAAATCCCAATCACACTACGTTTGTGGGTTCGATTTACTCATCTTTTTCCGATGCGGTAGATTATCACGTGGTCTGCATGTTTTCCTTTTTATAACAATCCAAAAATAACCTTAACAATAGTATCGAATTTCAAACTTAATCCATTCCAACCTTTAGACATACCCAAAATAATTCTATCCAAACTCATAGTCTAAAATTTATAAAGAATTTAAACACAATGAAGATATTTTTTTTCCACGTAATAACATGTGAACACCTTCATCATGTATTATTTTAAAACATGGTAACACCCTGAATTACCATAAAAACTTATTGATTACATTCATGTGCCATTATCCTTTATATAGTACTTGATATATTCCTTATATCCAATTTTTTTTATATTCCATCAAAGATGAAATAAAAAACATTTAATCATTTCCAAGGAAGTCATGAATATCCAATATAATTTATCCAAATGAACTATCTCTTATTCCAAAATCACTACCTCATTATAAGGACCATATTACGGGTTACCTTTCCATCAACCATGTATTTTCCAAAAAGTTTATCTTACTATTAAGTAACTTTTCATAGAACCATATAATCTAAAATCCTAAATAAAATAGTACTACAGTACAATCCTTATTTATCTCTATAATTCATATCACCAGTATATGATGATACAACACTAAAATGAAATAATTCTTTAATAATAACATAAGAACACTAGTCATTCCTCTTCATCAGAGGTAGTATCACAACATGATTATTATCCAATATAATCATTTTTTGTATACTATGATGACTAGGAAATTGATTCACATAGTTCCCCAACTCCTTTCAGATGAATCATAGTACGTATGAAACCTTTTTCTTACCCATTTAATCACGTACTTGGTGTCTTTTTTCTCCACACTTACAAAAAAATCCCATTCCCTTCATGCATTTACCAAAGTGATTATTTATACAGTTATCACATATGAAAAAAATCCTTCTTTCTCTTATTCCCTTTATCCATCTTTCTTTCTAGCATCTTTTTCTTCTCTGCATTCCCTTCAAAGCTATAGGGATCAAGGAATTATTTACTTATATTATTAACACATTATACTATTTCTTTATTTGATGACAATAAATGGGAGGCTATTTCAATTTTAAATGTTGGATTAATACGGTGAAAGAAATGATCCTTATTACTCATTGTATCATACATATTGTTGGAGTTCACATTCCTCTTACTGGGTGGAATGTCTATAAAATTACATACACTAGGTCAGTTTATGAATTGCAATGAATATTACAAACTTATAAAATACCTAACATAAATTGAATAGTTTTTGGATATAATCTGTAATCATAAAAATATTTTTTTGAGGAGGTATATACTCATAAATACTTCATAATGATTTTTAATAAAAAGGAGAATTATCATATACATATCCCCTGGGTGTGTTGTAACCAAGAGTGTAGCAAGTCCTATTGTCATGCACCAGTTCATGTTCGAGTATATCTCAAAGCGGTGTTTTCAGGTTTTACCCCTAGGTACATCTGTACTAGATCCACCTCTATCTACTCGTATCCAGACATGGATATTGTTTTTTGGAAAACTCACAAAATATCTTCATTACAAAAAATATAGGAAGTTATTCTATACTAATCCTCAAAGCCTATCTTATGTTAATGTGCTATAATAAGATTTTATCTAAATCTAGTTTCCATGGCTATTGCTAAACCTCCTCTGACTAGAACTATAACGCCCCAACCCCATAATACCAGAGTTGGTGCAGTATTTTAATACATTGGCATGATTACAAGTAATCACGTCCTGAAAGACCGATCAATTTAGCAGTCTTGGAAAATAGATTACATACATGAACATTACATTAAACATTATAAAATAAAACACAACATAAATGATCCTTTGAGAATGCCATTAATTGCTTATCTTAACCCTTATTATCAATCATAATACACATCTTGGAATATTGAGAAAAATAAAACATTGAAAATGGTGTGCTCAGATTCTTAGTAAGGATAACAATATAGCGGAAACATTTATAAATAAGCATAAACATTTAAGGCAATGTATAATACTAAAACAGAATCCTTTTATATATAATCTTCAACATAATATGGAAAATATACAACAAAATAATTCCACTTACTTATTCACATGGATATTATACTAGTCGAATAATCACATGCAATATCAATATCCCCTTTCATATTGATGGAATGCATAATGCCAGACTTTCATAACCACATAGTCAAGGCCTTGTGCCAAGACTACAAATAAGATTTTATCAAGGCCTTGTGCCAAGACACTATTTTGTCTCATGAGACCTACTGATGCATCGAGGAGATATAGAGGGCTCTACCCATCACTTACTATGTCCAATGCATTCATCATATAAAAAGGTTTAAACATAACATAAACATTCGTATTAAAACTGGAATACAAAATGTCAATACATTACCCATTAACCATGAATGGTATATAAATAAAACATCCACAGTAAAACATATCACAAATCCTTAAATACAATATGGTTGATTTGTATCATAATAAATCAACTTCAAACAAGTTTAAAATCCATTAATGGATTTTGACATAGATAAAAATGATTTGTAAAACTCTTTGAGAGAAATATCCCTTTTTCATGAAAACATTTAAAAGTCACACAATTTAGAAAGGATGACATCTATAGAAATTTTTTAATCAATGTGTCCCATACCAGTTTGAATCTTTTGAATGTAATTAACATTTTAAAACATTCATGTCTATTTAAATGAATCCCTAAAACCATTTTGAAAACATGGACATTAATGAGAATGGTTTAGAAGAATAAATCGTTAAAACATTTAAAATGATGTTTTAGTAAAAAGTCCCTTAAAAATATTCCCTTTGAAAACAATTTTATTAAATATGGACATGCATAATAAATATGTACCAGTAGATACTTATGTAAAAATAGCCTCAGATAATATAGATATTGTGAAATTAACCCTTACCTTGCACTTTCCTTTAGTCGAGGGTACGTTTAACCTCCTGTATAAATACCATAGTAGTTTATTAAATTATACCAGAACCATATTAATATTTATGATATCATACATGATTCATTTATGACTTTATACTACCCATTTAATAATAATTTCCATGTTAAATAAACATTTCAGGTAATAATCACATTCTTTATCATACGTATTTTAACTTGTTACTCTTGATCGTGTCATTTAGATAATGATTTAAATACTTACAGAATATAAAAATTGATTTATATATCATATATATTTATAATATAATTATTTATAGTAAATATATATATGAAATGGAAAACACTATTTATAGAGACTATAGGTCGTACATATGCATAAACGTTATTTCTGTTTTCATATTGTATTGAGAAGAAGTAAGTGAATAAGATATATGTAAGTACATAAATACAAACATACACACACAAACATATATATATATATATCTCCAGTATAATTATTATTTCATACATTACATACTTATTAGTAATATATATTTTTATAATCGTGGATGAATGTTTAACATGGAAATGAAACTCATGACGTCGTGGAGACGGTAATCCATACGTACGCATGAACGACAATATCATTTCATTAAAGTTGTGGAATTGGATGGTATATTTATTTTTTTGAGACATTATCATGTTATTTTCATTGTTTATATATAGATTACACATCATTATATCCATCCAAATAACATAGTGTTGAATAACAAATTACACCACGACGTGGAGACGGTCAGTCGTACGTATGCACGCATGGTTACATTATCATTCATAGGATGGATAAAATAATAAATATGGTTGTGCCATATTTATAATAACATCAAAGTATATATAAGGCTATGGATTTATTATTTTGTTTTGTTGATAACAAAGAAAAATTAAGTGGAGGAAGAAAAGATCTTGAAAGAAGGTGGTGACATTATTACCTCTTCATCGGGTTCTTCCTTTTTATTTGATCAAAAGGGCTCCATAGATTGGATTTCTGACCAAAAAGAAGGACTCTAAGATTAAAGGAGGATATTTTAGAGGGTATTTGGGTAGGTTTTGACTGAGAAAAATGGCATTGAATGTGTGAAATTAATGGAAGGGGAAGTTCACATTTATAAGAGAGGTGAGTGTCACTTTAGAAAAAGTTTGACATATTATTTTATAATAAAATCATTTTCGGTTTCTAATGGAAAAAAAATGATTTATTTAGAGTCTCTGGTTGGGATGGGTCGAAAAAATATCAACCAATAGGTTTTAAATAGGTTTAGGTCACCATATTAACCTTAACTTTTAGATTTAACTCTTAGTTAAATTGTTTGATATTTCCAATGTCTCTTTGTATTTTTATATTATATGGTTAATAAACATACTATAAAATGTCAATAGAAACCCAATTAGTTCATTAATGTAAGATATATTATTATATAAGTATTTTGGAGGAACTTTATATTTTTAGGACCATTATATCAATTAATAATATAATATTTGTTTTGAAAACTATTTTATGTCAATTTTGACACTATTTGGTATTTGTTTTTTGTTAAAATCATAAAAGCATGATTACTTTGGAAAAAATGATTAAATAAACCTTAAAATGTCATATTAACCGATAAAATTATTTTTAATAATCAAAAGTCTCAAATTACATTTATTTGGGTAATTATAATATCAATTATTTTAATCTTTTATTAATAAGGTAATTACTGCATCATCATTGTCTCATAAATAAATTTAACTATTTATTTTCTAAAAATTATAAATAAAATACCATTATGTATGAGATATTCTTAAATTTATAATTAATATTTATAGTTGAATATTTCTTATATATAAACCTATATTAAAAAAAATTTATTTATGAAAACATGAATTTAACACTTTTAACTCTTCTTTAAATTAAATAATAATAAATGTCTTAATCTAATTCAAGTGTACCTAAAGGATAATATTTTATTCCTATGGTTTTTATGGCTGAATTAAAATTATCCAATATAATTAGGACTAGCGTTAGGGTAATAATAATATCATTTTTACCTTTAATTTCACTATTTATTTTTAACCGTGGTAAATAAAAGTCAAAAGTTACTATTCACTAAAACTTATTTTTATCTTATTAAACCAAATTTTACATACTTATATAAACATTTTCTCTCAAATATTTGAAATTAAATTTACAGAAGAATAAAAATTATGTTTTATGCAAATTTCTAAATGCTCCTAGGAGGTGGGTAAAACGCGATAAAAAGTTCAATAAAATTTTTATATATCTAGAATTGTTATAAAATGAATCCAATGAATTAAATTGAACTTATATAGTTATTATGTATCTATTTTTACCTAAAATAAATATAAATAAAATAAATAATTACTAAAAAAATCTGTTTTAAAAAACAATTCAGTATTTTTCACTATTCATCAAAAATTGAAAGTTTTCTGAAAAATTAAAAAATTCACCCGAAGCTAATTTTGATATTCCAAATTCAAAAATGAAGTCTATTTTACAAAATTAAAAACATAGAAGTTAAATTTACTAGTTTTAAATTAATTCCCGTTGTCAAAACCAAAAGGCCTATTTTTTAAGAAATAATAACCATCAAAAGATTGACACTGGTTTTTGTCCAATTTCAAAGTGAAATTACTTAAAATGACCATAATTGGATTAAATGGTAAAAATATAATCTATTTATACATACAAATCATTAAAATTTATAGTTTAAAAATATAAATTATTTTGATTAAAAAAAAATTTAGTTAAAATATAGTATTTTTCAGTATTCGACCAAATATGAAAGTTATCAGAAAAACACCAATAATTTATTGAAACTAAATTCATATGTAACGATTATAAAGAAGAAGTTTATTTTGTCAAATTGAATATATAGAAGTTTAAAATATTGTATTTAACAAGTTTTCTCCATTAAAAGGCGGTAAAAGTGCATTTTTTTGGAAAATACTTCATTTATATGAAAAAAACTAAATTAGATCCTACATTCTATATAAGAAACTCATAATATGGATTGCAAAATTATAAGGATTATATAAAGTTCAATGTTCAGCTAATACATTTCATAACCTCTTTGGAACAACTAGTTTGGTATGTCGTGGTGCGCTTGAACTCAGTGTTGCCTGTAGTGCAAGTTATTGAATTACTTTGAAGTAATAACGTACTATGAAATATGGGGGTGTTACATTTATGAAAAACAAGAAACATATTTTAAAGGAAATATAAAGAAAATTTATTTTGAAAATGCCACACATAACCTAAGAAGGGAAGAAAAAAATTCTTTTAATCATTAATTACTTAATTGATATCTTGTCAAAATTAAGTAATTATCACATAATTTAATTTTATCTATTTTTTAACAATAAGGTTATAAAAATTCTCCATATTTATAGAAAATGTTGATTCTAATCTATAGGGGAAGACATTATTTCTGTTGAAATTGAAATTTTATTTAACTAATGACTCATATGAATACTTACTAATAGAAGATTATGGTATTTCATAAATTATAGAATAAATATTCAAGTAAGATGCCACCATACGTCAATAGATAAATCCAGGTTAGTTGTTAGCAAATCATTAAATAAAGAGTTCTATATCACATAATCATACCCCCATGTGGTTATGTACTAAGGGAAAACATAACAAAGTATACCTAAAAGGGTCCCGTAATATCAAACCATGGCCTATGAACTATAGTACTTAATTTAATTATTAAGGTTTCAAAAAACCATTAGTTGGTTTAACATATATACAATATAGCATAACTAACGTACTTGAGTCTAGCTGTAAATTTTTTATTAGGATCATATGGTTCATAATGCCCAATTTTATTGAGTCACAAGCCTTTATATAGGAAATCAATTATTTTAAGTTCAAAAATTAACAACATCCACATTTATACATATTTTTTATTTATAAAAATCTAATAAATAATGGTTCAATTATATGGGTTTACGGTTCACAATTTATAATGAACCCATGTACTTTATAAATTGAAAATTTGATCCCATGTAATCACGACCAATATGTTTCAGCATATTCAAACCATGGTATATGACTTATGCATTTCATGATTGTTTGGTTATTGTTTCAACATCAATCTATGTAAGAAAACATCATTAAGGTGTATTATAACACTTTAATGGCTAATATTATGTCAAAATTTTTACCATGTATTCTATCAGAAGGAATAAATATAGGGAAACATTCAAAATAATCATATAAGGATTTCAAATAAAAATGGGATCCTACTATACTATAGTGAAACACCCAAGCATGGTGCATTGATAAATTTTCTGATCTTAACACCAAAATCAAAGAAGCATAATGTAGAATAAAATGTACTAAATAGACCACACATTATATTTTATAAACTATAATTCTTGATAAATATCTATACAGGTATAAATATAAGAATTCTATAAAAAAATAAATAACCTTGTATAAGATAAGCAATATAGTAAACAAATATACCACACTACCAAATGACAAATATCTTATCAATGTAATCTACATTACATGTCATATGCATGGAATGCGAGTCTCTAGTTTCTTATAATGATGAAATTTATAATATATCCATTCCATACTAAGCTAAGGGAAAAATGAAATAAATCCCATAAATTAGAACGAATCCAAAAGTGGACCAATCAATCAATGTGAAATAATAATAAAATATAACAAAGAACATTATAAACAACATTCACATCCCTGGGCACTTGGACATTTCCCTGTGCATGGTTTGATCACTACAAGACACAATGATTTACTATGCACCATCACATTCCTAATAGATTTTATAGAAATTCAAAATAGTAATAAAATAGAAAACAAAACGTCTTTGATACCACATTGTATCATCCCGACTTGGTTGACACTAAACTGAGCCTCAAGCCAGTTGAAAAAATGGCCTCAAGTGCACTACCTCATATACTAGAGGCTTCCAAATACTGGTGGGAGTATATTATGGTACAATCGGGTGACTATACCGTATTTATCATGGTAATACATTGGTAAAATAGTTAAGAAACAACAAAAAACAAATAAATAAATGGTAATAAATTAAAAGTGGTGGATGAAAATATTTGACTAAATAAACTCGCCAATGCCAAATAATACAACATGCATGCATGTCTAGATGATTCAATAGTATATAAAAAGGAAATAGTACAATGTGAAATAAAATTCATCAACAATGAAAATTAATAAAAATACTTAAGTCTGATCTCCATAATGTTCCTGAGTACTACCCAAGTCCCATTCTCATAAATTCCCAAGTACAAGTCAAAGAACAAGCAAAAATCTATGGACTTGCGAAGATGAGGTTATATAAGGAACCCAAACTTAATAGAAGCATGATCAACATATGAGATATACTCAGTAGGCCGCCACCAATGGTTTCAAAATAACAATCCAGTATGTGAACATAAAATATAGGTTTGTGATGTTACAATAAATTTAATGAGAATAAATAAATAAATATATCAAGTCGACTCATGTTACACAATGAAACTTGGATGACCATACATTCACCACACTAAGATGAAATTTCTCTGAATATATATAGGTGCATATATATATATATACACTAAAAATGTAGTAATGTTTAAATCCACACAAACACACACACAGATATATATATATATATATATATTATCTAGGTATTGAGGTCAATCTTAGGGGCCATGCATAATACTACTCATAATATTAATATTAATCAAAAGTAATAAATAAGGGATTTATTTCAAGAGTATTTGAATCAATTTAGATTTATATGATGTGTATCATAAAAAATGTAGGAAATCATACCGTGTTTCAAATATATAATGAGGAGTTTCATAACCAACCCTCTAATCAAGGGGTTCTGGAATGAATTTCCCAAAAACCCAAGTGATACAGTTGTCAAACCAATATCCTTGACCAATGGGTTGGGACATGTCATAGGCAATGATACGAATAGTGGTCCCTTTTATCATTATGAAATATAATGCAATCCCATTTCTATATGATTCCTTAGCAAGATGTTCCGTAAAGAGGAAATGGGTATCCTTCAAAGAATAGTGTACTATATTACAAAAATTTATATATATTTTGAAACATGATATATGATCATCGATGGAACATGTTCAATCCATTTATAAATAAGAAGAGAGGATATAAACATAACATGAAATTTTACATTTGATTACAGGAAAAAGTAATTCAATTCACAAAAACATTCAATTACATCTAAAAACCCATATAGTCCTTTGGATACTCTAATTTCATAAATCCAAGAACGTTGTAATTCAAAAATCATTTACCATTTATTTTGAAGGCAAAAAACCACAGAAGGTATATTATTTGAAAAGGGTTCATTTCCATGAACAATTCACTTATCTAAATTTAAGAATCTCATTCACGAATAATAATTTAACAGCCTAATATATAGGTTCAATGTATAAGGAATCCACTATTTTCACAGAGTTTAATTAACACACCATATAGGTAGACCATGCATAATACAAATAAAAAGATTTATCTAGGAGGAATTAAGTGAACCCAAAAAAACGAGGCTTGGGTTGAGGTCATAACCATTAACCATATCAAGGGGGTCAATACACAACACATGAATTTCTGCTAATATAATTTAATAAATTATATAAACTATAAGTATTTGATGCATGTCTATCATAGGGAGTGGAAAAAATATTTATTAATTTAAAATATTTTAATGTTGTTGACCAAGGATGTCACCGGAAGAGGAGTGCACACAAAATAGTTTTTCATATTTAAAAGAGGGTAAAAATGGTTGGTTTAATAAGGAATTGATTGAATGGAAATTCAAATTAAAATGATTGAAAAACTATGATATTAAAAGGGTGATTAGGTCAGGGTTAGTTTCCAAATTTTAATGCTATCCTAGTTTAATTTAATTCAAACCTCTTCTTATTAGTTTATTAAAGTGAGTTTCCACAAATGATTCCTCTCACTTCCTTGATGAAATTATGATGGTGCGAGAAAACCATACCAAGATCCCAGTTTGTTCAACTCTGATTCTAAGTGAAAAATAGTTATATTGAATATCCTCAATTGATATGGTCAATACCCAATCGAATCTTGTTTATCCTAAAAAATCAAGAATATTCTCTTCCCCATTTACACATACTGGAGATTGTCGATTAATTCACCATTAATCCCTAGTTTATTCCGTCATATATAAACCAAAAATTAGCGGAGGGAGATATTGATTATTTTTCCAAGGAAAAAATCAATAATCAAATTAAAATTCTTGAATGATTTCATTTGATAAAAAAATCCGCTATATGAAATTGGAAACAACTTTAATGAAGAAATAAATGTCATTCAATTACGTCTAAGAACTCAAGCATTAAAAAAATAGAAAACGAACCCTTCCCCAGTCACTCCAATGTTTTACCCCACCATGGTAGGAGTAATAGAGATGAATGTAAAAGAAGAATGCATTACAAAACTATGAAAAAAAAGAAATAAAAGAGATAAAACTGAAATGTTCTCCTCCTGTGTGTCCCAGAAGGAGTGAGATGGAATGAGAGATTCTTTGAGAGGGAGGACCTCTCCTCCTTTTTTAGCTAAAAATTGTCCCCAATATTTTTATGAATAGTATCCCTATTAAATGACATTTTCTTGCATTTCAGCATTCATTAATTTTTTTCATAAATATCATGACCATTTCACCTCAAAATATTAGTGTATTTGGACAAGTATTCTGAGAGTTATTCCCTTTTTACTCTAATCATTTACTCTATCCAGTTGGACTCTGCAAACCACAAAACTCTATATTTGGATGCTCTAATGACCCATTAAATGGAAAATTAGAGACTCCTCTCCTTCATTTAAGTTGTTCAAGAACGTCTTGAGCATCCACACACCTAACTTCAGAGTCGTTGGGACCACCAAGAATGACCTATGGACCCCACACCAAAACTCGGCAGATCTATAAACAGTTTACTTGGTCCAAATTGTGAGTTTCACTCGAGCTTCTATATGGTCGATTCAACTTTTGGTCCAAAATTATGAAATGAATACCTGGATGTATAGAATCTGGAAAAGGATGATGTATGAAATTTTAATTAGTGTAGAAAATGTTATGTCCAAAATACAGAAATAATTTAAAATAGTTAAAACATTGAAATGGGCCATTTTTACTATTAACCTCAAAATATTACCAATATCATAAAAATGTGGAAATTTTTCGTAACGAAGTAATTTGGGGTTTTTAAAATAATTAAATTAAATGTAAATTTAATTGAAAATATTTTCTCTATCAATTCTCCCACACATAGCACTTGGACTCCTGGAGAAGTAAAAAACATAATAAAATCAAATCAAGTCTAAATCACATACCAGTGAGATCTACCAAATAAATAATAAGAAACAAAAAGATATAATTCCTTATCAAAAACTATTATTTCATGTTCTCTATTTTATATTATTTAATATATTTCAATTTCATATCTTATCCCATTGACACAAAACACCTACCTCACAAGAATTTTCTCTCATCTAATAAATATAATTGTCCAACAAGGCTTTTCTCATCCAAATTAACATAAGAGTCACAACTGGCTTGATAAATTCCTAATTATCCACCCGATGTGAGTCAAGGACATGTGTTTCTCATGATGATTTTCATGGTTTTTCTGTGTCTTTCGATTGGTAGGATTTGGATGCTAAATATTTTAAGGACGAAAAAGGAGGGGTTGGATATTTTTGAAGAAACATTGCATGATTCTAATTTTCACTCAAGAAAGGTCTCATTATCATACCCTTTATAGAAAATCTGTTTCATCACCATGAGAACTCAAGGAATATTAATGCCATTATCATTTTACCCGAAACAATTCTTTTCAAACATTTTTTTAATGGACACTCCCGAAAGGCTCAACTTCTTTTATCATTAAAGCTCTAGAACTGACATAGCTTTTAACAAAATGAAATCTTAAATAGAAACATAAGCTCTTAAATATTCTAATTCCCACCCAAAGTATCACCAAATGAGGTAGTACACCAGAAGACATCTTCCCATAGAGATAAGTTCAACTAGATCTTGCAATTTCATTTCAAGAGAAGGTTGAATAGAGAAAATTGGCTTTTAATGTGGCTAACCTTATAGGATGTTAGATGATTATAAGGTATTCAATGATTAATGTATAAGGTAGGCCATAATAAAAATGATTATTTTGAAAAGGGGGATTAAAACCAAATAATTTCCTTAATTTTTTAAAACAAAAGTACCTTAATCCCTCATGTTTTAAAATGAATAAATCAAATTCTAATTCAATAAATTATGGTCTACATCTCTCAAGAAATGATGTGAATATAATGAATATGGAAATAATGGTAAAGAATCATCACAGTAATGGGATTTCAAAAATAAATATAGTAATATGTTTCATGGGATCTCCAAAAATCAGAGTACTTTGCATGAAATTCCAAAAGATTTTAACTTGAAACAAAGTCATTTCAGCATTCATTTGAGCTCAGTTAAATGAAATAGATTTGTTCATAAATTGACATGATTTTTAAAAATTTAAATGATAATCATTTTATCTCAAAATAATTGAAAACACACTACAATTTTAAAATAAACACTCAAATATCAAGAAAACTAATTTTTATTACAATAATTTTAAACCAAATAATAAATGAAAATTCAGAACTATATATCTTTCCGCCATCACACGTAATCGATGTAGTGTCCTAAGTGAATAAAAATGGATTTAATAAATAATTATATTTTTAAAATGACTCACAAATAGCATGAAAGTGTAAAGGAGTGGTATGACCTGATTTATTGTCAATACAACATTGAGTTTGGATCCTTAGTGTTTCTCTTTGAAAAACTAAAAAAGGTAAAAAGAAATAATTATAAATTTATTAAATGAAATGAAAATAGAATTTGAATGTGAAAAGAAGGATAAATCTTTGTTTAATCTACCAAGTTGGCCCTGGGATTTGACGTCCTCTAGAGGGGTAGTTCTTATTGGTTATCCCTAATTAGATGGTGGGTTTAGTTTCTTTCTCAAGAACCAATGAAAATTATTCTTTCCAGCATGAAACTCTTCCTTTTTGTTGGGGAATCCAAGTATATAGAACAAAAAATCCCCTCCCACACATTAGAATTAAATAATACATGAAAGATGGGTGTAGGATAATGAATGAGTCCTCTTCATTCTTGGTTTCCACTTGCACAACATCTTCTATATGATCTAGTGGTTGTTGAAGGTATGCTGCATCAATAGAAATATCATAGGGAATATCAGAATGAAATTCTATTTGAACAAAATTAAATCATTAAGAATCACTATCAACTAAATTCCCTTTAATGCGAGTATCATTAATGTCATTTCCCATAAGAAAATCCAATTTTTTATCCTCTTGAACTCTTTATAATATGTGTTCCACAAGTTCACGGGGATCCAAATTATCTTCATAAGGTGCATCTTTTTTTCATTCTCAACCACCAAGGAAATATATGTGTTGATGGAATCTGAAGATTTAAAATAAGGGGAGGTGATACACAATTCATTTTTAATAAAAGTAGAAGATGATGTGTTCCAAAAAATATCACAAACCTGATTTGTTTGACTTCAATCCATTCTTCATTTGAAATCACCTCTTTTAGTTGAGTAGTAGAAGATAACAGCATGTAGTTAGGATCCTCTATTTATTCTTAATATTACACCATGTTAGTGTTTTCTCCCATTAATGGTTATAGATATTCTTCATTTGGGAGTCCATATTCTCCTTCCCACTCATTCTAGAACTCATTCAAATCTTGTTGATCCCAACCATATTGCTCAGTCTATAATTTCTCTTTGGTAGAAATGAAATATTTTGTTAGAATTACTATTTGACCCTTTAGTCATTTTATGGCCTCTTTGAGTTCCTTCACATGAGAATTATTATACTCTAAAACATCTTTTTGTTGTAGTTGATTCACCAGGGTGTATTATTTTTTTCCCTTAACTATTTCTTAATAAAATTCTAGAAAATAATAATGGAGTTCAATTAATTATCTTCCCAAACCCTCCAACACATGTTATTCGAGGTTCACTTTATGGTTTTTAATGAGATACATAAATTCATTCTCCATGATGATTTAGATTCTAGCTCCCTAGATATTCTTTTCCAACAAATAAAAACAATACTCTATAGTCCATGGTGATTTAGAAATTTTTTTCTTGTACTTGTGGGTAATTGATCCACGAATTAATGACATAATCATTTGAAAGTAGCCTGGAAAAATTAATTTTTTTTGATTTATTTTAAATTTAAAAGGTTAAAATATTTACAATTTGATTGTGTCACTACCTCCCTAGAAACAACGCCAAGTATGACACACACCTATTGTATGGTGTGGAAAATGTGCATTTTTGTTGTTTTCTTAGTGCAATATTGTTGCTGACTAGGGTCGTCTCACTTGGGGAGCTTTTTCAGTTATTCACTAACTTAATCTAATTCACCTAAATTACTTATTTTTTTGTTTTATATTTTATTAAATAAATATAATTTTTTTTAAAAAATGAAATGAAAAAATTCAATTCTAATTAATATGAAATGCTAAAAAAATGGAATTAGTGAATAAAGGAAATTATCCCAAGAGAACATTCCAGGATCACCTTTATTGACCATCATTAAATATTCTTAGTAAACACACTTAATCTTATGTGTGAACACTATAGTCAAACCTATTTATGACTAAAAATTCCACTTAGGGGTCACCAAGAGCACCCCCATCCACCTCTAAAATCGAGGGATACTAGTTGTAGATTAAAAAGATAATATTTTGACAACCATAGAGAGGATTACACCAACTATAAATTATCCTTATAATTAACTACAATAATATTAAAAAATGGTCTTGGGTTAAAGAACCTAATTAATCCGAATAGATATTCCCCATATTTGTTACTCATGATCATGATTATTGTAGTTCATGATGGTAAGATGAGAAGAAGAAAAGAAGGAGAATGGGTGGACACAATAACAAAAAAATGCATAAATTTATTATAAAAATAAATTATAATTGAAAAATTAAAAAATTAAAGGAAATAAACAAATTTAAAATAAAGGGGGAATATTTACAGCTGGCCTACCTCGGTGGGGATCTCCTCCTTGGTGCATTGAAAGAATGGGATGGAGAATGGTATGCTTTGATAGGAAATAGGTCCCCTCCTTTTATAAGAAGAATTTGTCCCCTGAAAGTTACCACATTTTTTAACCAATAAATGACCTTTTCACACGTTCCACCATTCATGAATGTAGTTCATAAATATATTGTCTTTATCTCCTCAAATGTTCAGTGTATTTGGACAATACATGTGGGAGTAAGGAATTTTTCATTGGGCATTTCGTTTTCTTGATGATGTTTATTGTAAGATTCCTTCAAAGGTATAACACCCAATAACATCGTTATATACTTTATAACTCCCCCAAATTAGTTTTAGAGACAACACTATGTTTCATCGTACCATTCCAAGTGGAATCAACACAATTGGAGTTGTGTAGGCCGAGAGGGACTTTCGTTATGGTGGTGGGGTCCACACTGTCTGTTCGGAAAATCATTTAACATAATTGATTTTTTAATGCCTCTAGATGGCCGAATGATGCATTCCTATCGTAAGGTGTGTAAAAATAATATTTTTATGTTTTCCTAGTGCAGCAAAGTGGTTGACCATGGTCGTCTCACTTGAGGAGCTTTCTCAGTTATTCACTCATTAAATTTAATTCACCTAAATTAATTATTTTTGTTGTGTTATTTCTTAGGATATTAATGGAATTTATGATAATAAATGAAATGAAAATTTTAATTCAAATTAATATAAAATTCTAAACCAAATATAATTAGTGAAGAACGGAATTTCTCTCGAGAGAACTTTTAGGGAGCACTTTCATTGACCTTCTTTAAATATTCATAGTGAACAAACTCTATCGTATGTGTGCACACATTAGTATACCCTAGTTATGAATGATAATTCCATTTCGTGATAACCATGTGCACCCTCATCCACCTCCTCAATCGAGGGAAAATGGTTGTTGGTTAAGAAGATAAAATTTAAGCAACCACAATGAGGATTATACCATCTATAAATTATCCTTCGAATTAACTCAAAGAATATTAAATACATGGTATTGGGTTCAAGAACCTAATTAATGCTTCTAGATATTCCTCAGATTATTTAATCATGATTATGAGTATTATAGTTCATGATGGTAATACGAGATGAAGAAAAGAGTACGGACGAGTGGACATAATAATAAAAAAATGCATAAATTTATTATAAATCTAAATTACAATTGAAAACTAAAAATAAAAATAAATAAAATAATAAGAACGAGACAAGTTTTTGTGGCCGGCCTCCCTAGGTGGATATCTCCTCCTTAGTGCCATGATGTAATGGGATGGATAATGGGATACTTTTAGGGGAAGGAGGTCCCCTCCTTTTGTAGGTTGTTTTTTCCCTCGAAGGATGATGCATTTTAGACCCAATAAATGACATATTCTTGCATTACACCCTTCATAAATGTTTTTCATAAATATCTTGGCCATCACTCCTCAAATTTCAGGGTATTTGAAAATTATATGTGGGAGGCATGAATTTTTTATTAAGAATTTTTTTCTAGATGATGTTTCCACGAAGCTTTCTTCAAAGGTATAACACCCAATGGAAACATTAATGACTTTGAAACACCATCAAATTAAATTTAGAGTTGACCCTATGTGTACTTGTTCTATTCCATGTATAATCACCATAATTGTAGTTTTTTAGGTCGAGATGGGCCTCTGTTACGGTGGTGGGGCCCAAGTTGTCTGCCCGGAATATCCTTCAGCTTCATTGATTTTTTAATTCCACTACATGGCCTAATCATCCCCTGGCCTAGAAGAAAAATTTGATGAAAATAAAATAATGATTATAAAAATAATAGTAATTCAATGTGGATATATATTTTTCATGCAATGAAAAACTACCCTTGATGTAAAAATCTGTCCAAAATCAAGAATTAAGCACTTTTCACCATTTAGCTCAAAACACCCCATAAATCCAAAATTGATTTATATAATGTCAAATTGATAATTTTGGATGATTAAAAAATTTTAAATGCATACAAAAAATGTTGAAAATATTAGCTCTATAAATTCCCCAATACTTAAACTGGGCTTTTCATCAATCATAAAATCCCAACATGGAATTCAGAGGACAACAATGTTACCAATATTAAAATTCCAAAGTAATCAAAATTTTACAATTTCCAATGTCAAATAAAAAATTAAAAAAAATCTACATAAAATATCAATTTCATTTCCTATTTTTCAAAGAAAAAATTAATTCACGTATTTTACTTTTCCCTTTCGAAACAAATATGGAACTTCTTATTTCATTCATTCAACCTACTCAACTCATAATTATTAATCATTCCATATCATGATTCACCTCACTATTGGATTTGTCTACTCATTTATCATGATACAATTTATGTTGAGTTAGTCCAATATCATTAGAATATGCACCTTATCCATAATATTTTAAAAGAACTTCTTTCCCCACTTTATAAAGAAAAAAGGTACATAAAATCATAAGGAATTATCAATAAAGGTTCAAATGACTATGAGGTTTAAGGTTGGTAGGATTTGATGTTTTGAAAATTAAGGGTCAATGAGGAGGTTTACCTCATAATTATAATGCATGATATCAAAAATTGTAATGAAATTATCCTCTTCAAATTAGAAACACTCACACCCCCGCAAACTAAATGTAAGGTCACAGTCAAAGTAAATCATTATGATTGATTAATACACTATCTTTATTTTTTTTTAAATTTTTCACTTTTTTTCTTTTTTCGAATGTTATGATAAGATCAAACCTCACATCTATCACCTATCCAAATATGATAAGTGGACTATCAGTATGGAAAATGGTGTTTTTTGTTTTTCCTAAATCACAACACAAATTTCTTTTATTTTGTTTATTTTTTCCAATTATTTTTTTTAAATTCAACAGTGGAAAACAACGATGTGGAATGAATGATTCCATAATCTTTTAAAATTTCCACTATAGTACCCCCACACTTTTCCTTAATTTTTAAATCAGCCCTTCCACTATGTATCCCTTTATCCCCACACATCATCTTTAAAATATCATGCAAATACCCTGAGTAGGGAAGGAATGAATAAAAATGGCTTGAAACATCGCTCATCCCTACAAAGGACATTCATGGTCTCTATGGGCTAATAAAAAGATTGATGTAATGGTGCAATTTAAGGATAAGGGCTTTTCAAAAGTTGACTCAATCATTTTAAATATGTTTGTGAATAGTCATGGTTTTGACAAGTTCAAATGCATGTTATGGTTGGTGACATGTCACAAGATCAGTCAAGAAATACACTCAAGAATAAATTGGAAGTACATGGTCTTGAAATACTCTTGGGAATGATATACTTGATATTGGAAAATCACTCATCGCATGATAAATGAAAACAAATTAATTCACATGAATTTCAGAAATTCAAAGTATGAAAAATGGTAGGGAAATTTTGTTTACATAAATCTACTAATTCCCTTAAATCATGAGTTATAATCTCAATATGAATGCTCCACTTTAAACATTAAATTTTCCATTTTAATCATCCAATATCACTAATATTGAAATCTAAAACATGGTATCACTGGATTCAGAATAAACTCATGTCTCCTAGATAAGTTTTGTTAAGCATTAATTCGAGTGTGCATATGAAAATCTTATAATTAAAGATAAAATCATGCTTGGGACCAATGAATATAAGGACTTTAAGAGATATTAAATACAATGTTAACTCCCTTCTGAAATAAATCTTTGATCGTCTCACTAAAATGCTTTGGGTATCCTTCTAACATAATGAACCTTTAAAAGAAAACAACTCAGTTAAGCACAATGATCATGTCATTAAAGATCAAAAAGATAAGAGGGAGTGGGCCACATGATAGAATAATTCATAATACTGAATTTCAAATTAAAATTCCTAATATAAAAAATGAATGTACGAAAAATCTTTTAAACGATAAATCTTGGTGTGATCACCCATGTGGGCCATGGAATATTTTACTACATCCATAGGACAATACCGGATTTTACATTAATCTGTCAGTGGATGAAACATCTTTGATTTGAACCACCACATATTGATATTCCCACCTTGAAGTTCTTTTTTCTTATTTAGGAGGACTCTATGGAAAATGTATACCAGATCTTCCCCCCTCTAAATTTGGTTTAACATTCATGGAGGGGGTAGGATGAAGTAGGGAACCTCCTCTTATTTTTTTATACTTGGGCATCCATCTTGTCTTCCAGTTCTAGATTCATGGGGGCTTCAGCCTCTTATCTAATTTCCTCAGGCACAACAACTTGTATCTCATCATGACGGGGCTCCTCTATGAGATATTCAATGAATTTAGGGAGATATAGGCGTTCTTCAAGAGGTGCATCATTTTCCACATCATCCTATAATGTGTAGTATGAGTTTTCCAGATATAAAAATTCAATAGAATTTGGAGAGATACAAAAATTAGTTACAACAAATTTAAAGAAATTGAGGTTAATAATGCATCGTCTCCCAGATTTGGTTTGGAATTAATATATTATTTCATTGAAATTTATTCTCATATTCAATCTTCATTGGATGGTGGTAGGTAGTCAGGTTCCTCCATCATTACTTTAGATTCCATCACTTTGGTGGTTTCATCCTTTAGTACTGTTGGCTCTTCTTCTTTGCAAGACATGGGAAGATAATGTAATTCATAATATTAATTCCAAATTTTTCTAGTTCTTATTGATCTCCCCCACGTAGCTCAGCAGGTAAGACTTTTTTTATGTATATCTCTAATAAATTGTTTACTTAGGATAAATGAATCTTTAGGTACGTCAACATTATCTCCTCTTGTTCATTAATTTAAATGGTGAGTGGTGAAATTTCTTACACCACTACCTTTTGTTCTTACTTCGGCTCATGGTCGGGTTTCACATATGTAATGTGGACATATTTTGTTAGCCTTTCGATTTGAATATTTATTACTCTTATGGCCTCTTTACGTTCATTAACTTGAGCTCTATTGTACTCTAAAGTAGCTTTTTCTTATTTTTGTTTCACCTGTGAGTAGTCGTTACATGCATTGTAATTATAGTTGGGATAAATCTTGAAATTTTTTCTTTTTAGTATTTTTTTGTTATTTAAATGAAAATCTATCAACATTTGGAAAATAAAAAAAGATAAGTAAATTATTGGTTGCCTCCCCAGAAATGGTGTCAGTTTGATGCATTCCAGTCATTGGGAATGAAAAAATAATTAAACCATAAGGTAAAATAATGTAATTTGGTTGACTTAGGATGTCTCCTGAAGAGGAGTTCACACAAAATAGTTTTCCACTTTTAAATGAGGGTAAAAATGGTGTGTTTGATAAGAAAATGGTTGAATAGAAATTCAAATTCAAATGATTGAAAAACTATGATATTAAATGGGTGATTCACTCAGGGTCAGTATCCCAACTGGAATGATATCCTTGTTAAATTTAATTAAATCACATTTTTCTTAGTTGATTAATGTGAGTTTCCACAATCATTTCCTCTCACTTCCTTTGTGAAATTATGATTGTGAGAGAAAACCTTACCAAGATCTCAGTTTGATCAAGTCTCCTTCAATGTAAAAATTAGTTGTATTGAATATCCTTAATTGATATGGGAAATACCTGATGAGGTCATGTTTATCCCAAAAAATCAAGAATATCCACTACCCCTTTTACACATACAGACGGTCATCGAGTACTTCACAACTAATCCCTAGTTTATTCCATTGAATATTAACCAGAAATTAGTGGAGGGAGATAATGATTATTTAACCAAGAACAAAATAAATAATCAAATTAAAATTCAGAAACGATTGATCTTGATAAAAAAATATACTATATGAAATTGAAAACAACTTTGAAAAAGAAATTAATTTCACTCAATTACATCTAAGAACTCTACCATTAAAAAAATAGAAAACCTAACCTTACCCAATCAATCTAATTGTTTACCCCACCATGGTATGAGTAATCAATATTAATGGGTAAAAAAATTCATTACGAACCTTTGGAAATAAAAAAAAGAAATAAAAGAGTGAAAGACTAAATTTTCCCCTCCTTCGTGTCCTAGAAGGAATCAGATGGAATGAGAGATGCTTTGAGAGGGAGGAGCTCTCTACCTTTTGTAGCTATAATTTTCCCTCTTAATGTTGATGCATTTTATCCTCATTAAATTACTTTTTCACATATTGTAACCTTCATTAATGTTGTTTATAATTATCTTGGGCGTTTCCTTTCAAAATAGCACTGGATTTGGACATTTATTGTGATTGTTATGCACATTTTACTCTGACCATATATTCTGTCCAGTTAAAATCTCCAAATCAAGAACCTCCAGATTAAGATGCTTTAATGACCCCTTAAACATCCCATTCACGAATCCTTGCCAACATGGAAGTTGTTAAAAAATGTTTTTTGTTTCTACCCACTGACTATCAAAGCATTTGGTCCCACCACGAACGACCTATGGACCCCACAAAAAAAACATGGTAGATCTGTAAAAAGTTTTCTTAGTCCAAACTATGAGATTTTTTCGAGCTTCCATATGTTCAATTCAGCATTTGGTCTAGAAGGAAGAAATAAAGACTCGGATGTTTACCATATAGAAAATACTGAATTTTGAAATTTGGATTAGTGTAGAAAATGTTATGGCCAAAATAAGGAATTAATTTAAAATAGTTAAAAATTTGAAGTGGTCCATTTTTACTATTAATCACAAAATAATATAAATATCATAAATATGTATCAATTTATCTTAATGTAACAATTTGGTGGGTTTATATCAATTAAATCATGTGTATATTTAATTGACAATATTTTCTCTATCAATATTAATCTAAAATTCTCGTTTCTCGTACAATAGTTATATTTTATAATATGAAGAACATCATGGCGAAATCTATATAACACCTACCAAACAATATAGATTTTCCAATCATATAGTAGAGAGGGTTGAATCATGTTACACTAATTAAAATGAAAGAAACTAACAAACATGAAGAAAATGGGGAGAATTATGTCACACCTCGATACAGTCAAATCCATAGAGAGAAATGATGGAAGGTGAAAAGGGTGTGAAGCTATTACTGAGGCATAAAAAATTATATTGATGATAGTTGTTTCATACACCATATAAAGGGAAAGAATCTATGACTTTTTGAGGATAGAAGAGGGAACGCATGGCTGGAAGGAGGTGATGAACACATGGGAGGAAAAAGGATAGGGAAGATTAAAAATGTTTGAGGGTAAAATTGTAATTTCACCTCATTAAATGAAGCACATGATCTTGCCAAATTTTTGGACAAAACATGCACCAACTGGGTTTGATCCACTGTCTATATAGGGCGATCACATGAATAGTGTGCACTATTTGGAAAACCATGTACAAACCATGCACATTCCCTCTCTCAAGAAACCTTTAGAAACTAAATCTTCATTAAATCTTATTTTCAATGTTACAAAATACAATATGAAACCTTCATTCGCTTTAAATATTTTTATAGTTTCCTATGGTGGGATGCACGGTTGATGAAAAATTGTGGTTCCTTGATATTTTCTTATGATTTCGTGTTTTTAGGTCCTAATGCTCATGAATCTCATTCTAACATCTATGACCTCCATGGTCCTTCAAATATTTATAAAAGTAAAATTTGAGTTCATTAATTACCATAATTGTATTCATAAGTTTGTATTATAGAACGTCCCATCCACCAAATGAAAAAAGTCAAATTCCATTGAAAAAAATCATCTAGTCTAAAAACACTAAACGATACAACATTTATCACTCTATTAGATTCCATCACCTAATATCAATCTAAAATGATATTTTTGTACAGATTGGTAATTTTCATACTCATCTAGGGCCTCCAAACCATACAATTTGGAGTGTAAAAAAGATACAAAATTATAAAATTTTTATTAAAATTTCAAATCACAATAATAAGACATAATTTTTTTGTGCATGTTAATTTGAAAAAAAAATAATTCTTTCAACTACATACTTATGAAATAAAATTCTGCTCTAGGTTCATAACCTTTTATATTCAATACCAACCTCTTTAAAATAAATCGAATGTGTGAATAAAATTTTTAGTTTAATTATATTAATAAATAAAATTGACTCATTATAAAAAAACATTAAATAATCACAATCAAAATAAATAAGCCAAAAATTCCCTAAAATTAATCATATTATATATATAAGTGACAAAATAGAATCATCCAAAACAATATGAATAAATATGAATTGTCTTGGTTAATGAATATTAAAAAAAATTAGTTTTATTTTCTATTGGGATATATTTTTTTCAATAAAATTTAAATCTCATAATTTTTGTTCATTGTATTTTTGATTAACTTTGTTTGGTTGTGTTTAATTGTAAATATTATTTTTGTACATTTTTCACTTTTATATCAAATTCATTATTAATTTTTTTTTGATTTTTTATGAATAAAATACATCAGTTTGGTTTATTTTCGGTCAATATAGCTTATTATAGTTAGGTGAAGTTTATTTTATAATAATTTGGATTTTTATTCTATTTTTATATAATATATAGTTAAATTATATTTCAAGGTTTAATTATTGCATATAAATATAAATAAAAATCAATATGGAGGAGTCAATTGAATTTTGTACATTTTTTCTCATTCTATTCAGTTTGAATTTGTGAAGTTAAATTCATTAAATTATGATTTACATTGTTTTCATAAATTTTGTAGTAATTTTATTTCATTAAGGATTGATTGGATTTATTTTAATTTATTTAAATTTTACTAAGGAAAATTCGTTCTGAATTTTTAGGATGTGTTTGATCGATTTTTCAATAACTTAGATAAATATGGATTTGTTTTAAAGAGGTGTTTGTGAAGATAAATTTTCCAATGAAAGGATATTAATTTTTTTAAATGTGATTTATATTAGTTTTTATAGTCTTGTAATGATTTTTATACATCCAAATTGAGCTATTAATATTTAATGAATTTGGGGGAACCTATCTAATGACATGATTTTGATATAATTTATTTTAGAATTACTTATTTATAGGAATGATTTTATGTTATCATTATATTTGATGAGATCATTCATGGAGTTTAAATTGGATTCCAATATGAATACCCATTTACTTGTTTTGCTAAAACATGAAATTATCTCACAAGTATAAAATTTCAAAATATATAATTCTAAATGGTATGAAATAAATTAGTTAATTTTATAATTGAAATTGTTTGATAATGTGTAATGTAGTGGGTTTGATGGTTTTAATAATTTATAGTTGAAATCATTAATAATATTACTACTTGTTTATTTTGTTTTTTCCTGATATTTTAGTTTAACTTAGTGAAATAGGTTAAATGGTACCCCACATAAAAAATAAATTTGATAATTTTTTGTGGTTTAGTATATTTCATTTAATGATTTTTGAATAATTTTTATTAAATTAATTTGGATTTGTTTTGATTTGATTAGTTTTGTATGTGACTATAATCATCACATTAGTAAAAATCATCTCTAATTTATTTTATTCATATTTATTTTTTCAATCCCAATTTAGATTTATTTCTATAATTAGATGTGGTATGTTTCTTTTATTTTACATTTTTTTACATCGAGATTGATATTGTTCAGATTTATTCAATATGTTTTTCATTCCTTCAACACAATAATATTTTGTTTATTTAGTGTTGTTTCCTTTTTTGTATGATTCAAAAAAATTATTTTCCAATTAATATAGATCTAATACATATAGTTAAAAATATTCTACTTTAGTTTCTTTAACATCAATTTAGTTTTATCTATATTTTAATATTTCTTATATAATAATTTGGATCTGATTTGTTCAACATAGTTTTGTTCTATTTGAGTCATGTAAATTAGGTTAAATACAGTTTAGTTGGATATTTTTTTAATAGTAACGTGATGGTTAGATTTTTCTATTATAGGTGTGAAACTAATCCATTTAATTATATTATGATTACTTTTACTTGGTTTTTTAATGGTTTAGTTTTTTGGTGTTGATTAGTCCATTTCTTTATATATTGGGTTTCATTGGATAAGATTAGATCCATTTTTTTGTGGTATCCTTTGGGTCATAGGTATTCCATATATTGAGTTGGGTTTATCCATTATGTCTTTTTAGATGATTTTGCAAGTTAGGAGTTGAAAACAAGGATTTTTGGAGAAAACTATATAGGTACAAAGTTTAGGCACAGATATTCTAATAACATTTTCATAACCATGTGATATAGAAATATTTGAATCATGTTTAATTTTTATAGTTTGATCATGGTTAACAAACCTGTGTTGATATCCAATAAAATCATATTATTTTCTAGGTGTTTATCTAGAGGTGTCATATGCATATATCACATTTATTTCAAACAGTGAGGCTTTTCCAATGTTTTATTGTGCCTCTAATTTTGACGGAATATATTATATACATGGTTGGAATATGTTTTGTTAAAATAAGTGACTGAACCATGTGATCAGATCTAAAACTTCATAATTTTGGAATTTATATATTTTCTTAGGGTGGGTTTTATATATTAACACTACCTAATATTCACTTGGATTGACCTAAACATCCAATAGCGCTCTAGATAATTATCCAATAGGATTCATGGAATTATACCTTTGTTCTTGATGGATATATTCAAGGTATATTCCCATCCCAATCCACCTCTCTCTTTTCTTATTAGACCTTATCTTGATCTTTTCCCCACTTATCTTATTGTAAATTGATTAGGATGTGGTTTCAAGATCATTGGTTTTTTTAAGAAACATTTTATGATTAATATGTATATAGGTTTAAGAGAACCCAGTCTACTAATTCCAAACATATATTATTTACGTTAGTTTGTTTTCCTCATTGTTTGAGGTAGGTATCTTTAAACTATTATTCTAACTCAATAATTAAATTAATTTCTTATAAATATGTGTATTTTTATATGAATGTTCATGATGTTATATTAATGTTGTTTTTTTCAAAACAACTATATTTTTAAATTATGTTATCTTTAAAAACAGATTTATGAACAAAATCTGTTCTATGAAATTCTTCAAAGATGATTTGAAACTAAAAAGGATTTTCAAGCATGTATGTGGTGATGTTTCACTATGAGAATATTGTAATATTATTAAGAATTATTTTGAAAAGCTTTTTGAGAAATCATTACACACTTGGAACCTTGGGTGCTTCCAGAAATATACATTTATCACCTTATACTATGTTGATCTTCATAGGATGTTCTTCGGTTGATATTTATAAAAAGTGGCATGACTCAATATCAAAAGGATTAATAATATTATTGTCTTAGGGATCAATTAATAGTCTTAATATTTATTATCTTATATCAAAGCCCAATCTTAATATTTTTCAATTATGTATAGTTTTATAAATGATGGTTCATTCCATTATTGGTAAAAAACTTGTTTATATTGCAAGGTATGTATGAACTGTTTTTATTATTCTTATGGAGTCATTATTTCTCACATATTCTTCTCATATTTCGTGTTTATGAGAATATGAAATGATTTTATGAAATACAAAATGATGTTTTATAAAATGATTTAATTTTCAAACTACATTATATATTGGAATTTTAAGTATAGTAATTATATTTCCATGGTGATATAATCTATATAGCTTCATTGGTGAAATAGTATAGGGATTTGTAGACACACCTAACTTTTAACATTGATAATTTGTAGATGATTTTATGTGAGACCCAATTCACAGGAAATGTATTATATAGTTCTCGAGATTATCATTGATGACATCAAATTTGTATTTTGATGGAGAAGTGTTGACTGATTATCACATGGAGACTTGGATATTATATCTTTCATCATTAATTTCATGTTTATATTTTTTTTTTGATTTTTTAGGTCACATGGATTTCAATGGGTCTTCGTCATTATTGTATTTTATTTTAAACCTTCCAAATTATTTATTAGGCATGTTCATGGAAGTTTTTTGATCCCTATCATGAGATGATCCAATATTGGTGACATTAGAAGTTTAATCATGATAGTTTAATAAAACATAATATCATATCCATTACCTGAAAAAAAAAAGTGTTATGAAACATTCAGGGTATGGTTTAGGGACTATATTAGACAAGGGTTTGGACTATAAGAATTCATGTAGTATGTGTGGGAGGGTTCTTAGACAACTCACTTATATATATAAACTCAATATACCATGGGTGGTTGGAGAGTTTTCAAAATAATTGAGGCTTGGTGTTTGAGGATAATTAGATAGACATGGTTTATAGTTTAATGAGATAAAGATATTTCTTTGTTAATTTGGAATTTATTTTATAGAATATGTGATTATGTTAAATTCTTATTTTTTAAAGTTGTTAATACATGCTTTTGAATATTTTCTTTCATTATATAATTTCTCTTAATATTATTTAGTTAATTTGTTCTTTATATTAGATGATTACTCCTAGATAAAATGTTTCATCTATAAGGGAGTATATTGTGAGATATTTTCTATAGTAAAATCATCATGTAGGCCCATATTTATTGGAAGTAGTTATCCTTAATATTTAGACTCTCAGTTAGGGGGTTTTTGAAACCAATGATGAAAGCTGGATCATTGATTATAATTTATGAAATAGAATTCAGCAACTATTTTAATGATAATGTACCCCAAGAATATGAATAATATCTCATGTTTATTGAAAGGATCATTAATTTTTTGAATCATCTAATGGACCATAAGGTGGGGGGTTTTATGAACATGCTTATAGGATAAAGAAGTAAATAGTGTGGATCTATCGTGCATGCTACATTACACATGAATCCAACATGTATTTCATTAAATGATATCATTAATTCACAATTCTATCCTGATACATTTCTAATGGCGATGACCTGGTGATTTACAATCATAAGGAAAAGCGATTATTGAATTTTCGAGTAACATACCCATTTCATTTATTTCGATAACATAAAAACAAGTCTTATTACAAACAACTACATTAAATCATAGAGGTCCAATAGGGATATAAGGCCTGATATACATTCAATTTTGATTATCAATTTCATTAAAATTGTTTTGGATATAGTCGATGAGGAGGGTATAGAAAGGAAAAAATAGTTGCGAAATGGGTTTATGTGGATACTCAATTTCTATAGCTATTTTCAATGGTGTGTCTTATTTCTATAGAAGAAAATATAATGGTTAATATGTTTTCCTATTAGTGTGAGAGGATTAGTCATACCAAGAATAATTATATAGAATCCCCAATAAATCTTCCTCATTAAGGAATATATGATCATCTAAGGAATCATTATTGAAGGATATTCTTAGGCTTTATGGATGAATGAACTATCTCCATGGGGTCATAGGTTCATTTAGAGGCATCCTTGTGTGGGGGTTTTATCATCATTTTAGGGGATACGTTCATCCACCTAAAAAGCTCGTGGGATAACCTGTAAAGAGACATCTTTATACAACGGAGAATGAAAAAAAAGGATTATAAGGCATTGCCGACTACTATTAGGTGAACAATGTTTATTAAATCCTCTATGAAACAGTCATTATTTGATGCAATTTCTAGTCATTCTATTATATATCTAAATATAATTAACATGTTTTTATTTCATTAGTAATATATATCATTATTGTGGTATCTTTCCATTCCATTGGGAAAGAGTTTCGAAAAGAGCTCTTAATATCATTCATGTTGGATGATAATAGTTGACCATAAAGTGACATGGTATTTATTAGAACTTCATATTTATATATTTGACCTTATTTTTTGAATGGATTCATTTATTAGTGTACTAGTTCAACTATAATAATCAAAACGTTTAGTTTATATATACATATGAAGTATCTTATGACTTTAAATATACTAAGATGTTTGATTTTGTAGAGTTATCACAACTATTACTTATGATATAGTGGAATTATGTCACTTGATGTATATGTTCCATGATACCATTGTCTCTCACTCATTCACCCCACTAGCAACATTGGTATGTGTGTATTCTATGTTCTATCCTGATTATTATTTTGGGTTACCACTACATGTAGAGGTTTAGTTGACTATTTAATTTTTCATTGGCATGATGCCAATTTATATTCCACCACATCTCATGGTACCTATTGAGTTTAAAAAACCAATGGTTCAACTTATCAACCTTGAAGGAATGTGATTCATTTATCCGATTTGGTCACATTAGTAATTTCATATATTATTTTCTATAAAGTAATATTGAAGCCTAAAAAATTTTATTGATTATGAATATCTAAATCATGGGATCATTAAAAATGTATCACCTTAAAATATTTATTGATCACATTGATCCAATCCTTCGGTATGGTGAGTTTTATATAATTGATCTAATGTTGGGGTTTCCCCAATTGAGTGTCCAAGAAGATTATGTACCTAGGTCTACATTCTTGACCTATTATGGGTTCGTTTAGTTCATGTTAATTAATTAATCCTCCATGAATATCCTATGTTATTTATATATTTGATTCACCAAATATTTCATCAATCCTTTGAAAATGTCATAGTCAGGTTTATATAAAATAGTTTTTTGTACTCCATGTCAATGGAGGAGAACATTGATCATTTGGATTTAATCATTATAGTCTTCTAAGAACATAAAATTAATGGTATTATTTTGTAGTGTGAATTTTTTATCCAAGAAGAAAAGTTTTTGCGGTATATTAAATCTAAGAGTGGAATATAATAGGACCTTAATAATATTTATGTGAAAATTTAATTGTAGAATCAAAATAATTTCTACGACATTCAGAGAATAGTGGGTGTAGATGGTTATTAATGTTTGTTTGTTCAAGATTTCATTGAGATTGAATCTCAAATGATTTCAATGAATCATACATGTGTTGTGTTTTAATGGAATGTAATGTTTCATTAATCTTTTATGTAAATTAAGAATTGGATGAATTAATATCTATTTTTATTTCTTCTAAATTTTTTTCAGGTTCTGGATTTTTCTATATTTCATTATTTGTGATATTATCTGTGTCATAATTCAAAGAAAATAGGATGTGGATTATCTGTCATTCCAATAACAATATAATAATAATAAATACTATAATCATGATCTTGACATCCCAGTTGTAATGCATCCACTCAAAATATGGTGTCACTATATTTTTAGGGAATAGTTTTTTTATATTATGATCACTAGAGCCTAATTTTTATTTCCACTCATAGAGTTATGAATTTCTGACAAGTTAAATAGATTTAATTTTTTCAGGAAAATAATATTGATATTTCTTATTCTCTCAAAAAAGGTAATGTGGATACTGATGTGTTGAAAAAGAAATTACTAAATCAAGTATTGAAGGATCCCCCAAGTGAATGGTCACTAATTTTATTATTCAATGAGATGAGTGAGAGAGTTTAATAATATGTGGAGAATGAGTTATTTTATTTTTTATAGATAATTCAACCTTGAATGATATGATTCAGTTGGAGATGGGGTGAATAATTGCTTTCCATAATTTTAATAAAACACTAAATGGTGAGGAGCCCTTATGTGTACTGTATCGGCCTCCCATTGATGATTTGTTTTTATCAAGAAGATATATTTTTCAAGGTATTCAATTATGGACTTCGTGTCACAATTCTAAACATACTAAAGAATTATGTTGAAGCATGATCGACCTATTAAGATGTTCAAAATGTTGTCCATTTCTATATGGATGTGGTATGATATCTTTAGGAACATCATCATTTGTTTTACATGTAATCCTACTTGGAATGAAGTTATTTTGATGACCATTGATTGAATTACAAAATCATATAATTTCCTCTCAACCAAGGAGATAATAAAGGTGGAGCATCTTGGGGGCATGTTTCTCTATGAGGATGTAATGATTTATGATGTTATTTATGTAGTTGTTTTTGAAAAGCTATACAATATAAATCTATTCTTTGAAAAGTTGTAAAATTAGTGATGTGTTACCTACTATGTTTAAGCATAACATATCATCTACATATATATAGGTACAAATAGAAATATATTTAGATCATTATGGATATACTCAAATGGCCCAAGAGCGAGTCAGACCCTCTCCTACCAAATTTTATAGAAAAATAAAGTACATAGACATGGAATCTAAAGGGGGGTTTACAAAGCCTATTAAAAGACTTACCACATGCATTAGCCTCAACAAAAGGCACACAACAATCAAAATCAATAAAAGACCATTCAGAACATGACTCCACAATGGCCTTTTTTGACAACGCATCAGCAACCTGATTGGCCTCCCGATAAGCATCGGTCACCTCAAAAATGATGCCGTCAAGGAGAAGAAGACAATCAATCCAAGAGGGCAACATCATCCAAGGAACATTCCTCGACTTCCTCCGAAGGATAAAAACAGCCACCATAGAGTCTGATTCAATCCATAGGAATTGCCAACCAAAATAAACCACATACCTGATAGCTTTAATCATTGCCTATAGCTCAGCCTCAATGGTAGAGCCCAGACTGATATAATGACAAAAGAAGCCCTTAACGAAGCCCCGATAGGTACAGAAGACACCACCGTAGCCTGAGGGCCCTGGTGCACCTGAAGCCGCCCCATCAACATTAACCTTCAACTAGGAGGGAATAGGAGGGACCCATCTAATAGACTTCATCACTAATGGTTTTCTAACCCGGCCAGCAATTCTAAAATTACTCAATATAATAAGATCATTCAGTCCATTATGCATACAACCAACCTAGACTCTTGAGGCTGTCCAAAAAGACCTATGAATCTCCCTAACTCCTGACCAGAAATTTGGTTTGATATTCTAAAAAATCTGCTCATTTCTAGCCTTCCATGTGAACCATATAGTTTCTAAAACAACCACCATGAGAATCACCCGGACATGTTCACTACAGCTTGCCGAAACTGCTGAATAAAGAAGTCTCTCAACCGATGTGAAGTCCAGACATCAACCTATTATATCCTGGATGTATTTCCATATCCTGAATATCATAGAACAAGAGAGGAAAACATGGTCAATTGATTCCACCGTATCCATGTATATTGAGCAGGCCAAGGCCATCTAAAACCTAGCTCTTTGCAGAGAGTATTGCACCAGAAGACATCTCTTCCATAGCCTCCAAAGAATCATATAAGAAGAGGGTGAAATGAAATAAGTTCGGAAGGTAGACATCCATCGTGGGACCACAAACTACCCAGCGCACATGTGCTGGTATACAGCTCTGGTGGTGATGACTCCACTAAGGTTCAGCTTCTATATAAGAGTATCTTTGTCAATGTAGTTATGCCTATGGATATCATCTTTAATATGAGGAGGAATGAAATCAAAAAGACCTTCTCTTCCATCTTGTAGATCAGGAACCGAACAGTGCAACAAGTTTGAGGGAATCTTAATATCCTCTTGAATCAGATGGTCCAACCAAGTAATGCTCCAAGAATTCAAAGTGGACCCCCTACAAACAAACCACTTCGAACAGGAGATGATCCCATTAAAAGTGGGCTTCAAAGCAGGCCAGATAGAGGAAGAGATATAGTGAGAATAACCATCCCATTAACTTGAGGTAATCTGGGTTGAGAGAAATTACATCGATGATTCTTGAGATGTAAAAAGATTCCAGGTTAATTTGCTGACCAAAGAATCCTTAAACAGATCCAAATCTTTAATCCAAATACCCCCTATCTCAACTAGTTTAATTCACTCTGTCCATGCCACCATAACCAGCTTCCTTTCATATATGGAACCAGTCCATATAAAATTTCTGATAAGCCTTTGGAGTTATTTTATAAGATTCTTTGGCCACCTATAAATAGAAAACACATAAACAAACAGAGAGGTAATTACTGAGTTGATATAATAGAGTCTTCCGGCTTGAGACATAGCTTTTCCTTTCCATGTTTCCAGCTGAGAAATAATTCGTGAGACAATAGAGTCAAGGTGACACCTCATGATATGTCCCCAAAAAAGAGGTACACCAAGATAGGTAAAACGCAATGAACCCTTTTTAACCCCAAGAGTACTTGTGATTTTAATCTTCATTCGGATTTCGACTCCCTCCCCAAAAACCACAAAGGACTTCTGAAAGCTATTTTTCTGACTAGCCACATCACCATAGTGCCTTAAAATGCTTTTAATTGAAGACACCATCCTTGAGTTGGCAGTACCAAAAATAATAATGTCATCATCATAGAAAAGATGAGTATGGGCATAAATATCTCTACAAACTTTAATCTGATTATACAAACTAGCTTGGACGAGGCTATTTAGGCAGATGCTCAAATAATCCTCAGCAAGAGCAAACAAAAGTCCAGAAAGGGGATCTCCTTGCCGAAAGACCCTGGAACATTGAATGAAACCCCTGGGCGAACCATTGACCAGAATGGATAACCTGGCACACTTAAGAATACTGTGTATCAAATTGATGAACCTTGAAGAAAAACCATGCATTCCCAGGATAGAAAGAAGAAAACTCCATTTCATTGTGTTAAAGGTCTTTGAAATATCAATTTTCATCACATGGATACCTTGTTTCACCTTCCTTCTCATAGAATTAATACATTCGGAGGCAGTAAAAATTCACGTTTGAATACTTCTTCACGAAACAAACCCAAACTGATTCGGGGTAATGAGCCCCTTAACCACCTTACCTAACCTAGTGGCAATAATCTTGCTGATGATCTTAGGTATTTTATTGCCTATAGACACTGGTCTGAAGTCCATAATATCAATTGAACCCTTCTTCTTGGGAATAAGATCAATGAAATTGGAATTCACACCATACCTCATAAAGGCAGTAAAAAAGAACTCTCTAACTGCATTAATGACCTGATCATGAACAATCTCCCAGATGAACATGAAGAATTTATTAGTGAAACCATCCGACCCTACAACGCTATCAATGTTCAGAGAGAAAAGATCTTCCCGGACCTCCTTTCCCCTAGGAACCTCCATAAGTTTATCATTGGTCAAATCATTAATGCTTGAGGTGATGTTTTACACAATCATATGGTATCTATCAGCCCCATTTTCAGAATATAGATCCAAGAAGTAGCTCACAACTGAATTGGATATGTCACTCTCATTACTGAGAATCCTTCCAATAGTGTTTAATGAAGCCAGACCCCTTCTGAATTTTCTTTCCTTATGAAGACGATGGAAAAAGATAGAGTTCCTGTCCCCTTTCTTCAACCACATAACATTGTAGACAGATCTGGCCAGATTTTCCTTAGTGCTAAGCAGTTCATCCAGCTTTGATAAAGTGTGAATTACATCTTTTGAAGGAATATAATTCAGTTGATTTTCATTTGGACAGCTAGTAAGGTGATTTTCAGCATCTTTTATATCCTCATCCAGCTTTGAAAATGAAAGCCTACTCCATTCCCTAAGCCTTATCTTAGTGATTTTCAGCTTTGAAGAGTGAATGTAAGAAGCATATCCCATATTAGAAGACATGCAAACATCAAGAACAATATCCTGGCACCCCTTAATCAAAATCCATGCATTGTTAAATTTAAAAGGAATAAGAGCCTTACACAAACCATCAATGAAGATATCCACCACCAAAGGATTATGATCATAATGTGTTTTCAGAAGCAGAAAGCTAGAGGCACTAATGAGATCATTTCTATCATTAATCTGAACAAGACACCTATCTAATTTACTGGCCTGCCTCCCATAAAGAGTTTATCATCCCCAGGTAAAATCCGAACCAACCATCCACACTTCAATCATATTGCAAGTATCAATAAATTGAGAGAAATCCTTGGCAGTGACCTGATTAAAATAAGATCCAGTTTTCTCATTAGTCTGGAGCACCGTGTTGAAATCACCTTTAAGTATCCAATTCTGTGGCATTTGGGAGGAAATAGCAACAATGTCACTCCATAGCTCCCTTATCTTAAAATAGGAGTTATCAACATAAACACATGAAACCCCAAACTTGGTCTCATTCCACTCAACAGAGGCAGAGACAAACCTATTCCCTTGGCTACAGTAGATCAACTTGATCAAATCATGTTTCAGTAACCAGAGGCTCTTAGCATTATCCACATTAACATTATGACTAACAAAGGAGTAACCAAGATTTTCCCACCTAAAATCATTCCAGTTCTCAAACCTCATCCTAGGTTCAGCAATACTAATAATCAATGGTTTGCTGGTCATAATAAATTGTCTAAGAGCCTTGACCGTGGTAGAATTCCCAAGCCATTGACAATTCCAAAAAAAAGTATTCATTTATGAAGGGCTGTCATGGCCCTTGTTTGAACTCCACCCCTAGTAATCTCTCTTTTGGCCTTACCCTTTCCCTTGATTCTTATTTCTTCATGGATGGATTCTGATACAGGGATGACACCCTCAAAAAGGGCACCATCTGAGTCATCATCATACCGATCAGCCCATGTATCATCTTTCCAAAACACACCAGAGAGTGGACTGAATTGATTTGAAGATTTACTAAGACCCACCACATCATCTTTTTCAATCAGTAATTTGGCATCCTTTTTGATAGGTACCTAGGTGAATGACCCATTACCATCAATACCCTGATTCTCATCAACTGAACAATCACTGGCCAACTGTGGTTCTGAATCTGTACTCAACTCAGGCATGGCCTAGACATATTTGTCCATAGCAGTCCTAGAGTCCTGTGAAGGATTTTCAAGAGCCATAGGATTATCAATAATCACCATTTCCTTCCCATGAGACTGAGAACAAGTGTACCCATCCTAGGGAGGGACCTTCTTGTCATCTTGGTCTTGCTGAACCTCCAGGGCAGATTCATTCATATCTTGATGAGGAATTCTCTGGTCATTATTCACTTTCAAGGAAGGATCAGTAGCATCACTCATGATTTAAAAGTCCATGGACTGAGGCAACCCATCCTCAGCATTCAGAGTGGTATAAGAATCGACAATGTGCCCAGCCAACACAACCTAATCATCAACCAAGCCCTAAGAATCCTTAGAAGGATCAGCACAACCATCATAATCCTACATAACAGCGGCAGGCTCCCCAATTTCAACATGCAAGGAGGGAGAGACACCAAAATCCTGTGCAGAATCTGGTACCTCAATGAAATCCATGTTTTCTCCTATCAGCATGCAATGCTCCTGAGGAAGAAGATCCATTTCCAAGCATTCAATAATATCAGCCAGAGAAATCAGTTCAGCTTGTATCTCCTTCTGCTCCAATCCCAGATCTGAGGAAGCAGACATCCACTTTTGCCTCAAGTCATCCACCTTCTTACAACCAGCTTCATCATGGCCTTTAGATTTGAAAAATGCACAAATACTAGTCCTCCTTCATTCCTCAAAAAGATGTCCAATGAAATTACATTCTTTAAAAAAAACATCGGCTTCCTCTCATAGAAAATACCCAAAGTGATGATGTTATCTCTAGTTGTGAGAACCACTTCCTCAACCAGAGTACAGGCCATGTCGACCACAACTAATACCCTAGAAAAATGGCCAAATCTAGGATTGTCATTTTTCTGATCCATCCTAATTAGATTACCCACAGAAGATTCAATATCCCACAAGATCTACAGGTGCCAATACACCCAATTTAGCTTGTAAATCTTAACCCAAACATGCACATGAGTGTTGGAGATGTTGATGGGATCAAAGTTCTTATCCCACTCCTGAATGAAATGAATTACTATTTTAAGGGAAATATATCCAACACACCAATACCTCCTCTTGAAATCATTTTTGGGAAAAATGATGTGGAAAAAAACGTCTTCCCATTGCAGTCATCCTCCACTCCTCGAAGCCCCAAGCAGCTGCAATTTTCCTGTTTAATTCATCAAACCTCCACATCTTCTCACCTTTCAGAGTGATCACACGGGCAATTAAGAGTATGTTCATGATTTTGGTGGATTATTGTAAAATAATCTACTCCGGGTTGAATTTTTCTAAAATAATAGGTATTAGGCTTCAATTATGGCCAATACCTTTGAACGGATCTATGGGATGTGTTAGTAGAGTGGCCTTTTATAGGAGTATATTTTTTCAATATGAAGACAAAAATAGTGGAGATGATTTGTAAGAAGTTAGTGAGTACTCAAAATCATAAAAAATTATCTGGGGGGCAGCATCATCATCTGATAGAGTATATTATTGGTAATTTGATCTTTCTAGAAGTTTCACCTAACATGGTACACATTTAGTTTGGTGTGTAGGGTATATTAGAATAGATAACTTTTGGAACCATTGAGATTTTTGAATAAATTGGAAAGGTGTAATATAATTTACAATTTATGTATATCTTGACATTGATTCATGTTTTCCTATTGAGGAGCAATTAACCCGACCCTTCCCATGTGATTTAATGATAGTATTATGTTATTGATAATTGAAATACATTGGTTTATAAATTGGTTCTAATTATGTTTCAATATGATAAGGTATAATATGGTAATATAATTCACTATAATCTTATAAAGTGGTATTTCATGTGATATTTCCATGACACATGGGAGATTAAATCATTAATAGGTATTGAGTCAATATCTCTTATTTCATTCCCAAAATCATGGTTACATTATTGGGATTAAAATATTTTATTGTGGGTATAATTTTTCTCTCTACCATGTCATAGGTAAGAACTAGTTTGATATTGGTTTGTACATTGGATTTTATAATTTGATTTTGGGAGGTGATAGATGCAAGTATGGATTTTTGGAAAAAATAAGCAATGTATGTGGTTAAGGTGCATGATTATTTCAAAATATGTGGTAATAGTTTATTATATCATTGTGTGGATATAAGGTCATTTTCATGGTTTGATCATGGATAAAAAAACTATGTAGATGTCCAATGAATTTATGTGGGTGTCTAGGTGGTTTTACATCGGTGCCTTATGGAACATTAATGGTTCTCACAAACCATGAGGCTCTTCCTTGGTAGTTGTGCCCCACCACTTTTCATGTTAAGGAAGTCACATATGGTTAGATCATGGTTTGTCAAACCATTTAGTGTAGTTGTGCACCCCGATTCAAACCTTAAAAATGTTTTAATTTAAATCCTTTCCCTCTGTTTGATTTATATCTAATCAACCCTAATATTCATGATGCATGAACTAAACACTCACCTAAAGTTCACTAGAGGCTTCTACCCTTGAACTTAGGGAATTATCCATTCATAATTTATGGACCTATTCAAGGTATAATTAGGTTTTTTATAGATTTATCACTTCTCATGAGATCCTCCCTTGACCTCTTCTTTCCATTTCTCATTGGAACATGATGATGATGTGGTTTCCCAAACTAAGGGATTTCATTGTGATTTAAGGATTTTACATAATAATCTATTATCTGAAGGAGCAGAGTTACTCATTCATAAAAACTTTTCTCATGATATATTATTTTTCATTCATTCTTGTGGTATGTCTATCTACAAAAGGTTTTTGACTCATGGATTACCTGAAAATATTATAAATTAAATTGGATTATATTATTTAAATAAATTATTTGTTATAATGTTTATTTTTTCCATAGATTTAGGTTTTTATGTGGGGTTTCATTATAAAAATAACACTATTTTTTGGTGAAAATCTTTATTGGTGATTTAATTCAAAAATATATTTTCATTCTAGGAGAGGGTGATAATTTTCTGTAAAAATGGTCTATAAATCTAGAGGATTATTTTCAAATAGTTTTTAGAAAAAATAACCCATTCAAAATATTGAATGCATAAATAAATAGATATATGTCATCTTATTTTTTGTGTTATCCATTAGGGCATCTCAATGTTAATCAATAGTCTATATGAAGAATCAATATCTGTTGGATTCTTATTATGGGCAAAGTGTTCCATTATAAGTTCATTTATTTATTCCCATATGGTTGAGAAAAATATTTTTCTTTCTCAATTATTAGTTTGTAAATCAGATGAACTATTTCATGTCAGGTATATCATGTGTTTATATTATATAATATAAAAGGATGGTTTTTATTATTCTTTTAAATTCATTATTTCCCAAATTTACTTCTCATATTCCTAGTAAGTGGGATTATTGAATTATTTTATGAAATCCAAATGTTGATTTATTGAATGATTATCTATTTAAAAATCTTCATAAAATGGATTTATTTTCTTTCATGGACTCATAAATTCATAGTGTTAGACTCTATAATTATTTTTGATTAAATCCTAAGAGGATTTGTGCTCACACATTACATTTTCAATTAGGGGTTTATAGATGTAGTTTCGTAGGATGTTGGTAAAGGTAAATGCATCATGTAGTTCATTAGATTATATTGGTTGATTTCACCTCTATAGTGAGATGAATTGGTGTTGAATAATGGTAATATAGTGACTCCCATGTTTTCCCCATTTTTTTTCTTTTTTAGTCTATCCTTATTAGAATTTTATTATATGTCTTCTCAATGTTTACCATTAATCCAAAATATACTGCATTATTTTATCTCCTTCCAATTATTCATAGGAAATGTTATTATTTTTTTGTTTTAATAATATATATAATCTCCCCCATGGTTGACATGACAGGTTGACCAGGGCTAGTTTGGGAATTTTTTGGTCATAAAAGTATTATCTAGTTTGATTGGGATTTTATATGACAAATCTAAACTAACTCAAAATAAATTTAGATTAATCATGCATAACTAAAAAAATAATATTGATTGAATGAAATAAGAAAATTCACAATGAATCCCATTATTACAAGGAAAAAATAAATTATTCCCATTGGAATTGTATAAAATAAAATCAATCTATAATTGATCAATCTTAAGAAAATTGAAAAATTCCATGCTATGGTGATTGGTTTGATAGGGTTTATTTCATATATGATTATATGTAATAAAAAATTAATATTCATAAAATATATATATATATATTCTCTTTTGAAAATTCATAGTATTTTGTCTCAAAGCTTATATATACTTCATAACACCAATGTTTTTCCCATATTTTCAGTGATTCCAAAAAAATATCAATACAATTCACAATAATTTTACCTTAAATAAATATCCTTAAATTTAAAAAAAATAAACCCATTACACTCTAATGAGATATAAATTATTACTGTTATGTATTTTGATAGCTGACTATTGGTGTACCCTCTATCTATGTGCTGAGACTACTCATAAAAATATTTAATTTCTCAAGCTTATAAGATCTCCACAATTATACTTGTTTCATAAACTATTTATCCCTCAAAACATCACCATAGAGAAAGTTAAATCTATGATGAAATAAATATATGAATTCATTTGAATAAAATGATAACATATATTTTAATTTAACAAGTTTTTTAACCATATCTCATAACATGGATTCTATTTGATTTGATTAATAATATGTCTCTTCAAGATTGGTTGATCCATAATGATGTCACTATATTTCGAAACTATCCACAATAAAATATTAAAATCTCTAGAATTTTTACTAATAATTTTTTTATCATCATTTTTGTCATTAATAATTTCTGTTTGACGGATACATACATCATATATATGGTTACCACCACAAAACCTATGATAATATCATAAGAAATTATGAAAACAGACTCCATACACTAAAGAAAAAAATATAAAAATTGTGATAAAATTTAATTCACTTGTAAAAATATTCCTAATCTAGGATGATCATTACAGTTTGATGTATTTATGGGATGTTTCAAACCATTATCTTGTTAAGGATATGCATGATTAAATTCATGCTTTGTGATGTCAAAAATATATGGAGAATAATTTTATGTATTGGGAAATGAAGGTGGAGGAAATGTTTTATTAAAATGAAAAATGAGATGAGAATCCATCATTGTTTATGGAAATGGTATATGAAAATTAGTTACAAACTAAAATAATGATATATACATAGTTGGGAACCTCCCCAGACTCTCAAGTGGAGTCATATGAGGAAGATTGGTGGAATATGGGATATCAATAGGCATGGATCAGTGAGAAAAAGTACGATGGGTTCTATGAGTAACCATACTAGTACACCCAAATAATTTTTCATAACATTGAACCCTATTAATAGAATTACTAACGATTTAAAATAGAAATGTTGAATGTACCTCAAAAATTATATATTGAAAAAAATATCAATTAATATATTCTTGTTAATAAAATTTAGAAATACCATACCCACCATGTGCGCCCGATAAGGTTTTCCCAACTCTCATATTCATCGATATTTGCCAGTAAATTTCTTATGGAGTGATTCTTGAATATATTTCATATTATACATATTAATTGAATGTACAATATATTAGTATTTTCAATAATATAGGAAAAGGGAAATAATGTGTATTTGTTTTTATGAAATAATCCAGTCATACTAATTGGAAACTCAAATGAAATTGATTTGACATGAATACTGAAACCATAAAAAATGTAATTCATGGAAAGAATAATAAATTTTTAACCTAATAAAAGTATATGGATGAACATTTCTATGTTAGAAAATCTTATATCATTATCAACAAAATATTATTTTTTCACATTGGTTTTATATATGTTTTTAATGTTAGTTTTAGAGGTGATTTCATAATAAGGGACAAAATAAATATATTTTTTGTTTGATATTAATAACTTATTTAAATATTACTATTTCAATGGCTTTCCACTATTGTTTTTTTATAATCAGCATGGAAATATTTATTTTAATAACTTTATTTTTTTGATAACGAACACAGATCATCAATTTGAATTTTTTTATCAAAAAACAAGATGGAAATTCTATAATTTTATATTTTAATTCAATACCAATTACAATATAGGATGGAAAACCAAAATTTCAAATTCATAACAAAACAGATATTAAAGGAAATAAATAAGCATAAACATTATTCTTTTTCAAAATTCCCATGATTGTTACAATGACAATTAGTATAATTTTCATTGGATGAATTAAATTATGTGGCATCTGAGGTTGTATCTTGAATGTAATTTTAGGATCTAAGAAAAAAATAAAATAATGACACATTAGAATTTTCTATTAATCTAAATATTTATATTTCATCACTAAACAATCATTTTTTTATAAGATAAAAACTAATTATATTTTTTAAAATAAATAATGATTAATTAAAGAATCTAAATTGGAATATGTTACGGATTAACTGTATAATGATGGTACATATCAAAATATCTTATTCGACATAAAATATAGAAAATCATGAAAACATTAAATAATTTTTTGATAACATGTTCCAAGATCTTACAAAATCAAAGAGGCAACGGATAAAATGAGAGGTTCATAGAGAAAAATATAAATATTGGTTTCTATGAAGTGTAATTTTTGTTCTAAATTTAATTAATATACAACCTATGTGAAAATATCAAAAATGAGTTTTGACATTGTTTTTATATAATAGAAGTGATAAATCATTTTTAAAATTTCTATTTATTGATAAATATCACTAATAACACCATATTAAACATAGTTTTAACATCAATTAATTTACTAACTGATGTTAAAAGAATATTCTCTCAATATTTATGTAAAAACTGACATCAAAACTCCCTCAATAAATGGTTTTAAAGTTATTTATTTATTAAAATAATGTAATAACATTTTTAATATTTTTTATTGAATAACTGATGTTAACAATATGAAATGAAGACAAATTTATGGAGTTTTATAGGTGTCACACGATGTAATGTTAACCTATTAACAAGTAAATAAATTTTAATCAAAATTATCCTATAATAATTTATATTATTTTATTAAACAATATTAAAACATTTTAAATAATATGGACCTTTTTTTAAAAATGTTTTAACATTCTTTGAAATTCCAATTTGAAACCATGTAATCAAATTTTTAAAATAGTTTTTATCAAATTATAAATCAATTTCAATCTCCTATGTAATATTATTGTAAACTAGTTTTCAAAAACATCATTAAGTATAGATTAAAATTAGTTAGAAATCACTTTTTATGAAAAAAAAAATTTAAGGCTATTTTGTAAATTATTTTGAACGAATTTTTGAAAGATTTTTAGAACCTAATTTTTTAAACCTATTTCCAAAAATATTTATTCAAAATGATAATATAATTTTTTTTATATTTCTTTCTTTATATATGTCTATTATATTTTTTGAATGGTAAGATGTAAATTATTTTAGGGTTCTTTTATTTATTAATAAAATTAATTTTATACCTAAATAAGTTTTTAAAGACTACTTGACATTTAATTTATATTATTTAAATATTGTATAAATGAATTTATTATTTTAGTATTTTATTATTATGAAAATTTTCAATAAAGTGAAAAAATGAAATAAAATATAATTTATACTGACAAAACTAAACTATAAACTCCTTAACGAAATTATACCAAATTTCCTCTATTCCAACGTAAATGATCCTTGGGAAGTAAAAGAGAATGAACCGAGAAACAATAAAGTTGCTTTAATATTTTACCAGAAACTACAACATGAACATAATAAATAGTAATAATTGAAATAATTGAGTTAACATATGAATTCTTTTGATAAGTGATAATTGGGTAAAAAATGGTTTTATTTTCATACAAATCATTATTATAAATATTTTTTGGGATTACAACAATAAGGACAATAAATTCTGGTATCATATGATATTTCACATAAAACACGAGTTTTCACATTAATTCCAAAATATATTGATCCTCAATAAAAAAGGTGAGAGTCATGTCAGTAACTGTAAAACCCCTTGTGATTTTGTGAAATATTTGTTTTTAAAATTTATTTAATATCTTCAATATTTTACATTTAACACAACAAATTATATAGAATAAATTATATGAAAGAATTATGTTTGGATTCTGGTTCAGAGAAGAAAATGTTAATATTTAAGTACAAGAAAAAAAATATTATATTCTAGTAAATGCCTCAATATGTTTGGATTATGTTAAACACAATGAAGAGGTCATTCAATAAAATCCATTCCATGTAAGGATGATTTTCACCATTCTATAATATACTATTAATATTGATACTAAAACATTATTATAGTTACCATTTAGATAATGGAATATAAGTTACAAATAAGACTAAATAAATTGTGAAAATATCATTTAAATAAGTATAAAAAAATTACCATTTTTTATCAGTTAGTTAGAAATTCATGTAATACGTATTGTAGAATGATGAAATTTTTTTTCTTAAAAAACTATTTTTATGTAAAAAACCATTTAATATAAAGAAATTAAATAAAATATTTTTATATTTTTTTATAAAATATTTATATTATATATTAAATTAAATTATTTTCAAAACTCATCAAATAGATTTTATTGGCATAAGATAAGAATAAATCCAATTTTACAAATAAATATATGAATGTTTAAAAATTAGAATTTTACGATCATTTATTGGTGAACGGATTCAAATCTAATTTTTGACACTTTTAATTTTTTTGAAAATAATACGTCATTTTTAAAACTAGAAAATCAAAATTTAGTTTATGTGATTTTTTGGAATTTTCTATGAAGTTTAATTTTGTAATAAATTGTGAAAAATATTAATTTTAATTTAATTAATCTAATATATTTTCATAGTTAAATAAAAATTTGAATTATTTATAATGAATATTCAAATAAAATATAAATATATTAATTAAAATTGGTCATTTGAATAAATTTATATTTAAAATAACATATTAATTGTTTTTTAGAACATTTAAAAATTTATACTTTTAAAAGAAATTTTTTCTCCCCATCTATGAGAATATTTGTAAATTAATATATATTAATTAAGTTTTTGGAATTTTTTAAAATAGATTCCATGTGTGGATTTGGAATTGTTTATTTTTTATCACAAGTTCATCTTAATTATTGATGAAAAATATTAGTGAGAGTAATTAAAATTTTTTCATCGATTAGGCTAAAACTGAGATTACATAGTAGTAAAAATTTAAATTTAGTGAAAAAATACCCTACACACATGTCCAAAAGACATTTTTTTGGAAATATGACAATTATAACCTCCCATGACTCAATAATGGAAAATTATTGAAGAAACATGATGTACGAGAGACCATTGAATAGTGTTTACCATTTTATATTTACAAGAATGCCACTCATACTCAATTATAAAAAGGTAACACACCACCATCACCTCTTCACACATATAAAAAAAAATTCTTGTCCAAACTCTTCCATAATATCCCCTCAACATCCCTTTTTTCGTCCTATATTAGTACAAAAAATTGGTTTTTATGTCTCTTTATTACATTTTTTATGTCGATTTGTGAGTCGATGTCATTGAAGGAGACATTATAAATATTATTTTGAATTTATTTTTGTTAATTATGACTTTAAAATAATAATTTTTGGAATGTTCAAATTATTTTATAAAAAAATGTCCTGAAAGATCATATTAACATCAGTTTTCTATAAAGCGATTTTGAAAATCATTGTTTTATGTTGTCTTTTATAAAACTAGTGAAAAAGACTTATTTTAATGTCTTTTAAAAAAAACATGAAAAATATGTGTTTAATGTTGGTTTTCAAAAAACTAACATCAATATTTTTTGAAAAAATATTTTTCATGTCTGTTTTTTTAATCCATGGAAAATAAAATGTCAATAAAAAATTCAAAAAACAATAAAAAAAAATCTTTAAAACACTAATGTAATTGATATATTTTTCAAGGATGTCAGTATCTTGTTGGATATAATTGTCTTTTGTGGAATGTTCTCATGAGTCAATGAAATATTAGGATTAAAAAATAATTTTAGAATATAAAAGAAGATTTGTATTTTTACTATGATACGAAGAAGTATTCTTTATTAAATGAAAAATAGAATTTTTTAATGGCATGTCAATTAAGAAAACTAATCATTAAAATTTATGACATTGAAAAATAATAACAAATACCATGATGGGATTTCAAAATTACGAATATAGTTAAAGGTTGATAAATATTAAATAATTCGATTCAGTGGAATATTACAGATTTTAATAATCAGTGCTAAAATTAATATATATTGTGGTGGAAAACATATAAACTACACAATAAAAGAAAAAAAGATATTATAAATTTTAGGTAGTAATTGAATATTACAATGTAATTATGTAAAAATTATGTAATTACACATTAGAGGGAAACTAAATTTTTCTTTCATGTATATTTTATGAAAATAATCAAGAAAAAATAATAAATTATTCATTTTTCACATCAGATTTATGATAACTGATGTGAAAAGTTTTCTTGTAGCATTTGTTTATTTTTAGGAACAGATATTTAAAGTCATTTTTCATGTTGGTTTTTAAATAATCTGACATTAATAATTTTTATCATCATATATATTATTTCAATAGATTCTATTTTACATGTTCTAGATCTCAAATGAACTTACATATCATAGGTTATGGTTATAAAACGTTTTACTTCTCTAAGAATTCATTTATAGATGATCAACTTTGGAATTCCATAAATTTTGATATGTAAGCCCATTTTAGATCCAATACCACACAAATCAAATCATGGAAAATGAATTAATAATACTTCAAGCATTTCCAATGTAGCAGTTTTTAAATGGAAATGTGATAAATAATGTTTAAAATCGATTCTGTAAAAAACATCAACATTTAAAGTCTTCCCCCAAGACATTCAACGTTGATATGTCATGAAAAGATGATAAAAGAGGGATTTTAACCTCAGTTATTAAATAAACGATGTTAAAATTCCTCATCAAATTAGTTTGACATTAGTTTTTAAAAACTAATAATAAAAATAGTGATTTTAATAACCATTTATCTACTCATAGTAGAAGGATTAATTAATGATGAATCCAATAAAAGAATAACTTTGTTGAAAACCAAAGGGTGTTACCTAAAGGACAGGTAACATCCTTTCTTGAGAACTAATATTTTATTTATTTATCCACCCCATAAAATCTTCTTATTTCATGATTATATATTATTCTCAATATACTACATATATTTAAATGTTTTTTTATATAGGGTTATACCTACACTCAATTAGAATTCCACCAAATGGGATATGAAATCATTATTTGTGTGTACGACAGACTACCGCCTCCTGAACCGATGTAATTCATTCTTCCATTTCCACCTTTAAAGGTTGGTAATAATGATGAAAATTATATTTTATATTATATAAAGTATATTTATGGTGTATTTATGATTTTTTAATTATTATATGACACATACCATAATTATTTCAATATTATATTGAAATACTATAACTTAGTTTTAAGATGTGTAGACTACTACCTCCTCAAAGTGATTTTATTTTTTCACAGATTAGAATGAATATATTGAAGAGGGGTGAAGTGAAAATATATGATACATATAACCTTAAAATTTAAATTGATATATAATATGAATATATATATATCACTTAATTTACTTTAATTATAAATATATTAAGAAAATAGAAATATTGTTCATGCGTATGTACGTCATACCCTATCCTTAAACGGTGTATTTCATTTACTATTAGTATAATTTATAGGTTTTTATAAATACATATATAATAAATATATTACATATTTATACCATTATTTATATTCTTTGAAAAAATTTATGATCTATGTAATAGTGCAAATGAATAAAAATCATAAGAATGTATGAAAAACAAATCACTTATTACTCATAACAAATCCTCTATATTGGATTCATAATAAATAAGAAATATAAGGTCATAATAAAATTATAAATGGTATGATATATACAAATATATTTCTGTGATAGACTTAAGATAGATGTGTATTTATTATATAGGAGGTTTGAATGAGAACAATGAATGTCAAGACTTATGGTTTGGGTTTTCTCATCACACTTTTATTTTTTCATGATTTATTACTTATCCATCACTCATTTATATTGTGGGGGGTATATAATACACATGAATATATTCTATTATTATTATTGTTGTTGTTGTTAATGTCTTGGGTATTTACATATCCATTTTTTGATCTCTCTTTCATGTGGTTTATGGTTAAAAAGTTTCCAAATCGGAAAAGTATATTTCTATCAATATACCTTATTTGAGAAACATTACATGAAATACATCTATATTATTCCACAAGGTCTATAAACATCCATTTTAAATTTTATATAATTAATCTTTTTATTTTAATTATAGTTAAATATTTATTTAATTTTATTCTATCATGGGGATTTTGGTTTAGTGTTACCAAAGTGGTAACACCTTATTGCTATAATCTCATCATTTTCAAGATATCTAATGACTCTTATTTAAATTAATGAAATAATTTGATCCATATCACATGAAATTTCATTAAGTTTATAATATTATGGTTATTCATGGTATATTCATGTAAAGTTACCATTTTTTTACTCATTGGTAGTTAATATAATTAGGAATTTTTTTAAAGAAAATCCAACTTTATCTCTCTCTTTGTTTTGAAATATGTTATTTTTGAAAAACATTATTTCCAAAAATGTTTTGAAAAATGTTATTTTATTATCCTATAATAATTAATGTATTATATTAAATTGTTTTATCTATTAAATAATTTTTTTAAAAAAGGATTTTTCGTAGGATTTTTTCATCGTATTCTTGTAAATGAATCGTATTTAACATGTTTTTCAGGAAAAATATTTTTAATAGGTTTTCAAGATTATCATATATATTTTAAAGGAAATTTTTGTTTCAAAATTCTTCATAATTCTTATATATGTTTTCACAGAAAAATATTTTCAATTTTTTTCAATTATTTTTTCATTTTTTTCAACGAAAAATGTTTTCAAAATGTTTTCAGGTTTATATTGTTTCTTTTCAAAAAAATGGTTATCAATTTTTTTTCAATTTTTGTTATTATTTTTCTAGGAAAATTAAATTCAATTTTTTTAAACATTCATTTATATGTGTTCAAGGAAAAAGGATTGAAATATTTTTCATTATTTTTTATATGTTTTTAATGAATGAGCTTTTAAATATGTTTTCAAGATTCATTTATATATTTTGATGGTTATTTTAAAATACTTTTTTTTTAAAATTTTTACATTTTAAAAAGTTTTTTTTCAATGATGAAGGAATATTATCCTTAAGAAATGATTTCTAAATATTTATTAAAAAAATATCCTACATCTAAGATAAAATATATTGGTTGTACTCATTCTTTACTAGGGATATGATAAAAAGGATCCATTCAAATTCTTTCTTTGAATGGTTTATATTTTAATGGCATCATATTAATGAAACCATTTTCACTTTCATAGGTTATATATTAATTAAACATGGTTATATTTATTTAGTTTTATAGTTATGATAATAGTTTGTCATTCGAAGTTATAGAATATTTTAAAATAATTTCTATTTCATTAATTATACGTTTATAAAATCAATTTCGCTTTCATGGGTTTTATTCTTATGAAACCTGATAATTTTAACTATTTATGTGTTGAGGACATGGTTATGAAACCTTTTTATTTTCCAAATGTATTTATTTTATGGTTTCTTTATGATAACTATTTCATTTATTGAGTAGTGAAATTATTTTTTATTATCTTATTGAATACATATGAATGATTTAATTAGGAAATTTGTTAGATCTATATCTCTATCCAATTTTTTGGGTAAATATTTGTATCTCATAATATATACGTGGTTAGAATGGGGAATGAACTCAGACTAGTAAATGAATTTTTCCGCTATAATAATTTTGGGAGTGAAAAATGAATACTAAGATAGTTATGGTGGCGAACCATGAATTCCATGATATGTTGGGGAGTGGACTCATTCCACTATGATGTCATTGGAATTAATCCATTAACACAAAGATAATAATTTTTATAATATTATGTTTCAACCAAAAATTAAATGTAATATTCCTATGTTAATATTTCAATGATTATAGAGTTGATTCCCATACGATTCTGGTCTAATTAACTACAAATTATTTCCCATGATTCAGGTTTATGATCTCTGATATATAAGATATGAAATTCTAATGTTATTATCCTGTTCTCATATCCTTATACTCATTTTACGCATACATAACTCCAATGATTTCCCTCATCACTTTATTAGGTTTCTCTTCCCCGGGTTATAAAGAAATATATTATGTATGAGTTCATATAGGGAAAATATTTAACAAAGATATTGAAGATCATTCAACAGGATGAAATATTATGTTTCCAAGTTTCCAAAGGGACTAAAGTATTATTGTCCTTGGGTATGCACTTTTTTAATGAGCGTAATATTCATAAAATTGAGGTAATATATATGTCTTTTAATCCTGGATCACTATAGTTCATATAAATGGAAATGTTTAGTCATCCATTAGAAACTAGGATGAGAAAACCTTAGTTAGAACCCTGGGGATATATCTACAGATGTGTCCAGGGATATCTCTCAGGATACGCCTTTGGTGTCCAAAATTTTGAAGAAGATGTCATTATTTAGACATCATATAAAATATTTTTTATTATTATGTGGTTTTCTACTATGATAAGTGATAAGAAGACATTTATTTATGGTTTTATTCAATAGAGGGAACCAAAAGAAACATGTCTATTGTTTAATGCGACAAACAACTTGTTGATTACTAGTCAACATGGAAGATCACTGGAGGGAAGGATATTATGATTATACTTGTTTTTTTCCATGAAACATGATTTGAAATGTTTAGCTAAACAAAATCTCTGACTCACTAAATCATATAAAGAAATATTTCTCTAAGAGATTGGGTGATGGAGACCATCCAAGAAAAAAGATTTATTTTCCTTTATTTCGATAATGTTGAATGAATGGCCAATGGTAATGTATTAGAGTATAAAGAAGATGTTTTGACTGTGGAAAAGGACATAATGTAACTACAGAGGGAAAATAAAACATATGAATTAACACAATGAATAAGAATAATGGCCGCCCTATGGTATCCCTAATGGTGAAATCCCTAAATATGGAATGAATGGACACTATAAAAATCAATTTCCTATGTGAAAATATCTCAAATATAATAAAATGGTTGTAATAATAACAATTATATAACTAATGATGATCATAATACTTGTGAAATATAAAATGAAATAGGTATTAAGTAATAGTATTTGGTATCCATGTTAATCTCTCAAGTATGAATTGCAATAATTTAAGTGTTATCTATATGAATTCAAAAATTATGAATGTTGAATTATATAATGATTGATCGGTTTATGTTTTTCACTATAAATTTAGAATAATATGATGAATGGTTCTGATGGACTAGAAAATAGATTTAATGTAAAGGTGACATTTTAAATATTAGAAGATAACTCATAATATATTCCCTATTTTGTGATAATGATGTTTGTAAATCTATATATATGATATTGATAAGTATATTTAATGATATATATTACCTCATAATTAATAAAGGATTTTCTGAAAAACCTGTTTATGTTGTCTTAGAGGATTTTTATAGAATTTTTGTAATTACGGAACATATCTGATAAACTTTGGAATAAGGAAACATGTATTTTTTTAATATGTATTTATTGTAATTATTCATGTTTAAATGATTCAATAGAATATTAGATGAATTTTTCACCAGTTTGCTATGTGTAAAATGAGATATAATTTATTATATACATGGGATCAATGCTGGGTTGTTTTTGAAAAATTTAGTGACCTTATTTATAATGATATATACTTTCATCTCTAGGAATAGTTATATGTTTTACCATTTATAGAATGATTCATGTTAATCATAAGATGAGGTTTTAGAGATTAAAGTATTATCTCTCTATATGAGGATTTAGGTATATTTGATAACATGTGAAACCCTTTTTTTTGATAAATATATATGGAATGATCTATCATTCATTTTATATATCTTATAATCTGTTAATTATTGAGGAATAAAAAATTGATAATAAATTCATGGAATTAGAGGTGAAGTATAAATTTTTTAAGGAATAGAAAAGGTTGAAGTTCTCCTAAAATCATACATGCGTATAATTTCATTAAAAAAATTATACTTTAAGAAACATGGCTTTGAAATAATTTCTTTTATTATCATCATTTATTATTAGATGAATTCTTTTTTCAAGACTCTTTAAGATATGGATATATGATCACTAACTTTCTATTATCCATGTTCTCTATCACTCTCTATTAGAAATTGACGTTTATATTTCTATTCAGTGTCTATATTTTCACTTTCCACCTATATCCCCCATTTTGAAACCTAGTTATGAGTTACATTGGTTAACCATTATCTTTCTATCTTTCCATTTTAAAGAATGTTTTAGTATTAATTTTATGATGTGGGTTTCTGAAAAGGAAAAATTAAAGTATTAAACTTTGGATAACCAAGATTAATTTCAAGGGAATGATTCATTTTAAGGGGGTATATTGTAACACCTTAAGATTGTATAAAAAATAGATTTATTTATTCTCTTTGATATTTTTCATCTCACAAAATAATTAATATAGCTTGTGTTATATGTATTCACTACATTTATCTACTGTTTCACACAACAAAATAAGTAAATATTGAATGACACACAACACATGTATTATATTTTGGTGAACAAAACATTATGTTCGTCTTCTGTCGCATAAAATTTTATGTTCTTTAAATAGATTTTATTACATATAAATCTAAGTTTTATCAAACAAAAATATACTATTGAAATTGTTATTAAAATATTTTTATAGTTTACACCATGAAAATGTAAGGAAGTTATAAATAAGAATAACTGAATTATGAATATATGATCTACACTTTTATATACGAAGAATCCTTTTGTTATTAGTTTTTTAAAATGAATGTAATGACTATTTGAGAATGAATAAATTCCATTTCTATGATAAATATTTGTCTGTGTATAAACACCATTTTATATCAATAAATTATAAATCCACATTTGATGTTTGTTTTTAAGAAAACATATATATATATATCACATATTTAATAATTTTTGTAACAATCATCCAATATATTTGAAAGGAAAAACATAAGAATTAATCCAATTTTATAAATAAAAAGATATATGTTTTCAAATTGGAACTTTTACCACCTGTTAATATAGATACCTTTTTAATACTATATTTTTATACTTTTATATTATTAATTTAAAAAAATAATCCAACATTCTAAAAATTTTATATAAAAATAAAATTTCAATGAATTTTTGGTCTTTTTTGGACAACATCTATTTATCATTGAATAATGAAAAATACTAAATTTTAATTGGAAACCAAATTCTAATATAATTTCTTTATATTATAAAATTGTATTATATTTTAAAAGAATATTTTGACGTATTATACATATATTATTAATAGTTTGTCATTAGAATTGATATCTCATTGTAATTTTATATAAAAATAATTTTATGTGTGGAATATTATTACATTATAACCCCACTGTTTATTTTGATCTATGATATGATTTTTATATTATATTCTTATAATTTTGAGTTTGGAATGTTGAAAATTAGATTAAATATTTATATTCATCATAATTTATAATTTAAAATAAGGATAAAATTATTTTTGTCCAAAAAATATTGAAATTAATTAAAATTAATTACAATGATTAATGTAAAAATGAGTTTACATTGTGGTTAACCTTTATCTTATGGGGGAAAATACCCTTGAAATGTGTCCAAAGTAAATTATATATATATATATATATATATATTTATAACCTATACAAAATTTTAGAGAACACATAAAATTATTTTAGTTACATGATGTATGAGATACCTATCAATAGTTTTTATGTTTATATATAAATGAGAACACTACACCACCTATACTATAAAAAGGGAACTGAAAACCTCACTTATTCACACATATATATGATATTTGATTCAAAAAAATCTGAAAAATATCCTACAATGTTCTTTACATTCATTCTAGATTCCTAGATCTAGTATAAATCCAATTTATGAATCCCTTTCGTGTAAAACCGAAGGAGTTACATGAAGAATTGGAAGCACATTTTCAAAAGAACTTTTGTTTTATTTCTTTTTCAAGCCCCTTAATTATTATTTTCTAAATGTTATATATTATACTAATCATCATAAATTTAATTATATGTTTTTATTTCAAGATATAGAACTATACTCAAACACACAGCCATCAAATAAGATACACAGTCATTATTCGTGTGTAAGCCGGACCACAGCCTCGTGAAACGATGCCATTTCTTCATCCATTACAACCTTTCATGGGGAAAAATATTGATGGAACTTATATTTATATATGATATATATTAATTTTATTTATTTATGATTTTTATTTATTACATAACACATTACTTCTTACTTTTAATTTTGTGGAAATGTGATGGGTTCCTTTGTAGAAATTTGAACTGTCACCTCCACTAAGTGATGTGATTCATTCACAAATTATATGGGATATATTATGGATAGGTACAATGAACATATATGATATAAATATGAAATAAAAATTCCATTTTAGAGATTATATATATATATAATTTTCATTTATTTAAAAAAACATGATATGAAAATGAAAACCATGTTCATCTGTATTTACAGCCTAGCATCTCCATGAATGATGTATTGAATTTATTATTTCTATATTTTATTGAGTATTAAAAATAGATATGTAATGAACATATATTATATATATAACATCTAATAAATTATTTAAATAATTCAATTAGAATATATGTAATAGGACCAATAATAACAAGTCAAATCATGTATGAAAAACATGGTGGTTATTAACTGACAAATAACCTCAACCTGGAATTGTTACTTATATTTTTATATAAGGTTATAATAAAATAAAATATGGTATGATACGTATTAATATAGTTCTTTGGTATGTTTATAATAAACTTATATTTATTATATATTATGATTAAACATGTAAAAATAAGGTCAAGACTTAAGGTATGAGTTTTCTAATCTCACTTTTTTTATGTGATATTTATACCATAATAACCACTTGTTTTTTTCCATGTATCTACTAACCATGAATATATTCCATTATTAATATATTAAATTTATTTTTATTTACATATGCATTTTAAAACCTCTCTTTCATGGATTGTGTGGATTAAAATTTAACAAATTTGTAATGTAATTTTGTCTCAATTTGTCTTCGTTGAGACACATGCCATGTTATGGATATATATAATTATATGAGCTGTATACAATAACCTTTTAAATACTCTATTAGGAATATAATTTTTCTGGTTAAATTTTATGATCCCCATAATGATATTATTTCATGTTGATTAGGATTCAATTTCTCTAATGTGGAAACAATTTATTGCTATAATCTCAGCATTTATCAGGACATTTAATGATTCTGCATCAATTAATGAAATATTATAATCCAAATATCAACACAAATAATGAATTTTATTTCATTATAGTTATTGATGAAATAATCATATAATTGTACACTTTTTCACTCACTGTTACTTATAATAATTAGGAATGATTTTTATGATATTCCAACATTATATCTCCCTTCAATCAGAAATATATATTCATTCAAAACAAGTATTATAGAAATGTTTCGAGAAATGTTCTAATATTTTTCTACGATCATTATTAGACCTATTTACCAATGTTTTAACATTAAAAATAATTTATTTAAAAATTATTCTTCTGGTTATTTTCTGATTGATGTAATTTTCGAAACATTTCACATTGAAAAAGGAATGTTCAGAATGTAAATATTTATCTGACATTAATTACATCATTTTTTTTGAATCCCCATTTTAATATTTACAAGATTATTTAGGAAAATTGTTTCAAAATATATTGTAAATTCATTTGTTATGACGTTTTCCAATAAAAAAGTTTTCAAAATACTTTCATGCATATTTTTTATGTTTTTGAAGAATTGTATTTTCAAAATGTATTTTGGCCACTAATATATGTTTTATATGATATATGTTTTTAAAAGGATATCAATATTCTTTTATATATTTTATTGGAAATATTTTGTCAAATTTATTTCAAGATTATGTTTCTTTTTTCTAAGGAAAAAGTCTTTAAAAATTTTTTCAATATTTTTTATTAGTTTTCACAGAAAAGGTTTTAAAAAATGTTTTCAATATATTTTTATATGTTTTCAAGGATAAAGGTTTTAAAAATGTTTACAACAATACTTTATAAGTTTCAATGAAAAATATTTTCAAGATTTTTAAAATCTAATTTTATAATTTCTCAAGGAAATAATATTAAAAAATATTTTCAAACTTATTTATTTACTATTTCATGGAAAAAATGTTTTCAAAATGTTCTAATTATTCCATCATTTAAATGATATTTTCAATGAACAATGTTTTAAAAATATTTTATCTTTTAAAAAATATTTTTTTTAATAATAAAGGATATTTTCCTCAAGAAAATATTTTAATAGATTTCTCAAAAACTATGTTCTATCTAAGATGTCATATATTGGAGTTACTCATGAAAATATAGGGATATGATCCAAGGGTTCCATTTATATTCTTTATTTAAATGGTTTATGTTTTTATGGAATGATTTTCATGAAACATGTTTTACTTACACATGTTATATATTAAATAAACTAGTTTCCCTTTCACAGGTTATATATTTTTGAAAACTATTTCTAATTCACCAGTTATATGTTTATTAAACCAATATATCATTCATTATTTATATGTTTATGATACCCATTTACCATTCATGGGTATTGTAATAACGAATCATGCTTAGTTTAATTGGTTATACTTTGATGAAATGGTTATCAAACCTTTTTCTTTTTCATATGTTATGCTATGATGACAGGTTTATAATACCCATTTCATTTCATGGGTTATGATATGATTTTTTATTCTCTTGTGGAACAAAATTGTGTGATTTTTTTATGAAATGGATGAGACCTATATCACCCTCATATGAATTGGGTAACAAGTTATATATCATGAGATAGACCAAGATGAATTGGGAAGTGAACTTGGTTCTGTAAAGGAATCGGTCCAATATGTTGGTAGCAGGAGTGAACCTTGACTTATAATATGTTCATTGGAGTGAACCATGAGTAATAGGATGATTTGGGGAGTGAAAAAATATCACTAAGATGACCTTGGCATTATGATTTTTCTATTATGAAAATAATTTTTATATTCTTATGTGGCTTCCACATATTCTACGTCGTATTCCTATATTTTTAATTTATTACTTATGATATTTATTCCCTTTTGATTCATGTCTTATAAACTACCATGATATATTAAATGATTTATGTTTTTTATCTTTCAATTTAATGTTATTCTATTCTAATGTTTTGATCATCTTCTCATACCCTTATGTTCTTGTTATTCTTATATATCTCCCTTTTTTACCCTTACCGAGTAGTTGATCTCACCCTTTTTTGGTTTCCTTTCCTTAGGTTATGAATACTATTATTAACTAAGAGTGATAATAGGGATGATCATTGAGGTGTTGTTGATGATCCTTCACTATGATAGATGATTATATTTCCATGTTTCGAAAGAAAAAAACTATTACGGTCTCCGAGGATGTAATTTTGTACAATGTAGAATATTCATAATAATTAATGTAATATCTGTGTATGTTATAACTAGGTAACTATTAAAATTAAATACATAGTAGTAATTCACGTTTTTGTGTTAATGTCGTGTATAAAACTGTAATAGACCACAACCTCCTAACCCCTCCCTTTTCCAAATTTTGGTGCGACCGACCGGCGCAACCGATTGGCACGACCGACCGATCGGTACGACCGATTGGGGTGACAGATCGGCGTGACCGATTGATGCGACCGATTGGTTCAACTGATCGGTTCGACCGATCAGCGCTACCGATCAGCGTGATCGATCGGTGGTATCCAGCCTTGTCAGATTTTACTTCTACAGTTTTTTCCGTAACACCTCTCTTAGGCCTTTTTTTAGCTTCTAAGTCATTTCAAGGCCATTTTAAACCCATAATCAATTCAGTCGTCTGTAACAACCCAACCACGTGGAAGAACTACGATCCCAATTCCAAGGCGTTCAAATTTCTTATCCCATAACAATAGGATTTTATCTATATATCACAGAAGAAGTTCTTCTTCCCCCTTCTTCCCTTTTGGCCGACTTCTCTCATCTACGTGGTGTGCTTGAAGTCATTTCTTCCTAAGACTTTTGGTGCGCCTAGGCTAAATTCATCTGATCGTCCTTTGAGTTCCCGATGTCCCTCCCCTGTAGGCCGCACATACCCTATTCCTAAAGTGGAGGGGGAAATTCGATCTTTGGTCAACCAAGTAGGGGTTTCACCTTTTTCTCTCCTTTATTTGTATCTTGCACGGTGCGTATGATACTTCTTCTATATAATTGGATGAACCAAACATTAATGAAGATAATAAACAAACTCTAAAGAATGAAGGGGAGGGGTGTGTTCGATGATGCTGCTCTGTTTTCTCCTCTTTCATGAATAGTGATTTCTGAATTTTGCGGGCTTACACCAACTAAAAATCATTGCCACTGGTGGCCTTCTCTGTGCTCTAATAAACCCTTACCCCTTGTGATGTTTAAATGTCTTGTAGTTTGGTTGTATTTTGGTTGTGAACCTTTTCTAGATAACACCGGTTTAAGCCCAGTGGAATTGAAATCATGGAGTGTGTTAAATATTTTAAATATGAAAATAAGTGTTGAGTCTACCTTGTGTTGGTGGTATTGGTTTGGTTGTTTCCTCCACAAGCCGATTACAGGTGACCTTTTGGTTTTCTTGGATAGGGGTGTAGATTGTTGGGGGTGATGTGGGTGAGGATGAGATCCTCGGTTTATATCACGAATTGGGGTGGGATCCTCGGTTGTTGAGAAACCATTAGCTCCTGGATTTTTGGGACATGGGGATATATTGTGGGGTTTTCATTTGTTCCAGTACTTCGAGGGATCTCCCTTATCCCTTTGTTGTTATGGCTTTGAAATAGAACCGGGTGTGAATGCTTAAATTGCTGTTGGCTGTAACTTTTTCCCTTGGTTTGTGCTTTTGCTGTTTGTTGCCCAGTAGTGCAAAAACTTATTTAAACATTATTGTTGAACATGAAAGAAAGGATGGGACATGGGGATTTGGTTGGGTGTGAGTTGTGACTCGGGCATGGGTGTTGTTCTCTTCTCTTATGAATGAATAGTAAGGATAGTGTTATTTATGCTGGATGAAGAAAATCCTCGATTGGGTGAGTGCTTGTTACCTATACATATACCTGTAGTTTTTGTCTTTCTTATTCACGCCCCACCCATGTTGAGCACTTAGTGATGAACACACCCATTTCATTGGGAAGGGTGTTTTCCCAACACTTCTATTAGTGGCTGGTTATTAGATCCATTCTGCTCCCTTTCTCGGATAGCCCAAGTATATTCGAGCAGGCTGTGATGGCATGAAGTTTATTATTAGACCAAGAATCTTCAGGCATGGTAGTGTGGTGGTTGGCCCAAGTGTATGTGGGAAGGTGGTTTACCATGTATCTTCGGGATGAGGCCCGGGTTTCTTCAGGCGTGGCAGTGGTTGTTCTAGCCTAGGTGTTTGCAGGCGTGGTTACGTGTGACAGTTGTGGCCCAGTTGTCTATGGGTGAGTTAGTGGTTGTGGCCCAGGTGTTTGTGGGCAGGATGCATGGTTTTATCCTAGGTGTGTGTGGGTGGGGTATGGCAGTGGGACTGTGATGAGAATGGCGGGATTGGTCTGATGTGTAGGATGTCTTCAATAACCAGTTTGAAAGTGGTGCATGGTACCCAAACATCGATGCTCTATTACTATATATTAGTTGACTTTCATTATTTGGGGTGTGTTCCTTGGTGAGGCTTGGGTTGTTAGTTTCCTTGCTAGGTGCTTGGTTATCTCTTTTCTCACATGGCATTAGTATGCCTCCCCACTTGTGCACGATAGTCTTTAGTTTTTTCTTATTGAGTATACTTGTATGCTCACCCTACGTATATAAAACAACTTTCAGGTTTCCAGGAGGACTTCGGGGATCGTGCTAGACCGTACTAGCTCAGACTTTGTGACAGATCTTTGCAGTTGTTGTTGTTCTTCATTTTGGTATTTTTCTTTGTAGTCTCTTTATACATTGTGGATTTTACTTTTGTAACATGCATTGGGAATGGTTCTTGGATTTACTTTTACCTTCAGTTTGGTGTTTTGGGATTCACTATCTTATCTCTCGATCCTATTAAAAGGAAAAAAGGGTAATGCCTTCCATTAAGTGTGTTATCTTACACCCTTGGTGCTGGTTGCCACTCCTGGACCTATTGAAGGTGTGTTTCTGGGTCATTATCTCTCCTTCAACTTAAAGAAGGAAGGGCCTGGCAATCTGCTGACCCTTCACTCCTTTTTGGTGAAGCCGGGTCATGACAGAATGGTATTAGAGGGATGGTTGAGAGATAGGATAGAGTCTAGAGTTAGGCACAGTGAGGATTGCATGGGATGGTAGGGAAAATGTGTTGGGTAACCTTGGTATGTGAATTAGGACAGGGAAGACTGGCTAGGACACATGATATTAGCCCCCCCCCCCCCCCCCCGTGATCCGATGCAAGGACTCTGGACCAACCAAACGACCAAGTGAGGCCACGCTGATTGTAGGGTAGAGACCCTAGGAAAGGTACATGCATCATAATGACTTGTTTTCTCATGTTTTTGGGGTTTTTTTGGGTAATTTAAAATTAATAATAAGTTTAAAGAAGTTTTAAGAACAATATTCTGCACTACTTGGGCTTAGGCATTCTTTGTTCACCTTGCATATATGGAACCCGAGAGACGACCAAGAGTTATACGGTCGATTGAGGCCCAAGAGGTTGACCTGGCCGATCAGCAGAGTGATGATTGAGAGGAGGAGGATGACCAGTGGAAGAAGATCCTTCGGGCCTTCTAGCGACAGACCCTCGAGATGTACGAGGGAAGCACCTACGACATGATGATGGAGGGATGGCTAGAGGATCTGGTGATAGCCTTCGGCTTTATCCAGGCTCCGAATGAGTACTGGGTTCCTCTGTCCGTTATCCAGATGTGGGGAGTAGCGCGTTAGTGGTGGACGCTCTACCTAGGGGTGAGGAGAGAGGCTAAGGTGGCATGGGCTGATTTCGAGAAGGAGTTCCGGGCAGAATTCCTTTTTTCTCCGATGAAGGCAGAGAAGCGTCAGGAGTTACTCTCCCTCCAGTAGGGGAGCATGTCTGTAATGGAGATGGGGATCAAGTTCAAGGACCACCTCCGCTTTTCCTTGGACCTGTTTCCAGATGAGGAGTCTCGAGCGAGATGTTTAAAGGAGGAGCTTCGACCCTCTGTCCAGTACGCCGTTACCCCCTTTACCTTGCCGACATACTTGGAGGTCCAGAAGAAAGAATATGTGGTGGATAGGATGCACACACTACGGAGTGTGTCATGATAGGGGATTCAGATAGGCCCATAAAAAGGGAAGGTCGTCAGCACCAGACCACCAGAATTTGGACCCTCTAGGTTCCGGCCACCAGGGAACAGGCCGCAGCAGTTCCGGTTCTAGTCCCCCAGTCCTCTCCCATTCCCGTCGGGCCAAGAACCGAGGTGCTTCATCTGTGGGAGCCATGTACATCTCTGGAATCAGTGACCGGGCCAAGTTTAGTACGGCAGTGGTGGACATGCCCAACACCCGCCTTAGCAGCAGCTTCCTGTTAGGACCTTCCAGTAGAAGCAGTAGGGGTAGTGAGCTCCCACTCCTCCGAGGACAGTCGTTGCAGGGAGAGGCCAACCTCAGGGTGCTCCTCAGGGACCCCGACCAGGGTGTGGTTGGGGAGGTGGCTGACAGATGAGGGGCAGAGGAGCTGGGCGTGGACAGTTGCACGTCGCAGAGGTAGCAGTTCCAACGGGATCGGAGGTTGTTCAAGGTACGATCAGTTTGTTCAGTATCCTTGCTTATGCCTTGTTCGATACTGGAGCTTTGCACTCCTTTTTTTCACCTGGTCTGGCCCGTGCTCTGGGTCTAGACGCCAAGAGACTTCTAGTGCCCCTGGTGCTGAGTACACCAGTCGGAGGTCAGACCGACTTGTTATATGTTTATAGAGGATGAAGACTGATGATAGGGCCACATCAGTCGGTCATGGATCTACTAATACTATAGATACAGCCATACGATGTCATCCTAGGCATCGACTGGCTGTTCACTATGTGTGACATCATCGACTACTTCCGAGGAAGGTTTATGTTCTCAGACATGGGTGGCTGACGTGTTACTTTCACCGGCGAGCGGAGTGGCTAGAAGGGTAGCAGGTGAGGGGAACCCCTCATCTCCTTGTTAGCTGAGCTATCAGTAGAGTCAGTGGATGCTGAGATGGTGGAAGTACCAAGGATCATCAGTGAGATTATGGATTTCTTCAATGAAAAGGCGATAACTCTACCCCCTCGACATGATATCGAGTTTGGGATAGACTTGCAGCCTGGTGGTCGTCTGATTTCGATGGCTCCCTACCGGATGGCTCCTTCGGAGCTACAAGAGTTGCAGATTCAGATTGATGAGAAGATGAAGCAGGGTTATGTTAGACCGAGTGTGTCACCATGGGGTGCTCCAGTCTTGTTCACAAAGAAGGCAGATGGTGGTCTCGGGTTGTGCATATACTACCAGAGGTTAAAGAAGGTAATGATCAAGAATTGCTACCCTCTTCTGAGGATAGATGATCTATTTGACAAGCTAAAAGGGGAAGGATGGTTCTTGAAGATCGACCAACGGTTTGGAAACCACCAGTTGAGGGTGAAGGAGTGTGAAATCTCGAAGACAACCTTCAGGTGAATATATGGGCACTTCAAGTTTGTAGTCATTCCTTTCGGTGTTAGAAACGCTCCAGCTGTGTTCATGGGGCTTATGAACTCCGTCTTCCGAGAGTATCTGGATCGGTTCTTAGTCATGTTCATTGGCGACATCCTAATCTACTCATGATCAAAGGAGGACCATGCTGATCACCTGAGGATGGTTTTGGAGGTCCTCCGACAGTATCAACTCTATGGGAAGTTGTCTAAATTCATGTTCTGGACGTGAGAAGTGCACATCCTTAGTCACGTAGTTTCTAAGCAAGGGGTAGCGGTGGACCCATCAAAGGTTGAGGAGGTTGTTTCTTGGGAAGAACCCAAGAACATGGAAGAGGTTTGTAGTTTCCTTGGGCAGGTTGTGATGGCCTGAAGTCCATTATTAGCCCAAGAATCTTCGGGTAGGGTAGTGTGGTCGTTGACCCAAGTGTGTGTGGGTATGTGGTTTCCCAAGTATCTTCGAGATGAGGGCAAGGTGTCTTTGGGCGTGGCAGTGGTTGTTCTGGCCTAGGTGTTTACATGCGTGGTTACATGTGACAGTTGTGGCCCAGGTGTCTTCGAGAAGGTTAGTGGTTGTGGCCCAGGTCTTTACGGGTGGGATGTGTGGTTGTGGCCCAGGTGTGTGTGGGCGGGGTCCGGAAATGGGACTGCGATGAGAATGGTGGGATTGTTCTGATGTGTAGGATGTCTTCAATAACCAGTGGGAAAGTGGCATGGGGTACCCAAACATCGATGTGTTATTATTATACATTACTTGACTTGAATTATTTTGGGAGTGTGCCTTAGTGAGGCTTGAGTGGTTAGTTTCCTTTCTAGGTGATTGGTTATTTCTTTTCTCACATGGCATTAGTATGCCTCCCCACTTGTGCATGAGAGTCTTTGGTTTTTCCCTACTGAGTATACTTGTATACTCACCCTATGTATATAAAACTGCTTTCAGGTTTACATGAGGACTTCAGGGATGGTGCTGGACAATACTAGCTCAGACCTTGCGACAGATCTTTGTAGTTTCTGTTGTTCTTCCTTTTGGTATTTTGCTTTGTAGTCTCCTTATACATTGTGGATTTTACTTTTTTAAGATGCATTGGGAATGGTTCTTGTCTTTACTTTTACCTTCAGTTTGGTTTTGTGGGATTCACTATCTTATCTCCCAATCTTATTAAAAGAAAAATGGGTAATGCCTTCCATTTAATGTGTGATTGTGTGATTCTATACCATTGGTGCTGGTCGCCACTCCGGGACCTGTTGAAGGCAGGTTTCGGGGGTCATTATCTCTCCTTCAACTTAAATAAGGAAGGTCCTGGTAATTTACTGACCCTTCCCTCCTTTTTGGTGAAGGCAGGTTGTGAGAAAAACCACATGTATATCATCTTAGAGACATGACTATTGGAGTAATTATCCAATATTTGATTTTTTCAAAAAATGTACAATAAGACCCATTATTTTTCCAAGTTATAATATATGATAAACTATTTTAATAGTATGTTTTTTTAGTTAACATTACACTATCATAGTTTTTTCTTATGATCACTATTTGATTAGTTGTAGTTAATTTTCCATGTTGATTATAAATTATTTTCATTCACAAACCATTATGATGGGACCAAAAGACAATGATTTTTTTTTCTTGAGGGATAGAAGAAATCTATAATATCAATACCTATAATATATTTTAATATTTAAATTAGAAGAATATTTTTTTCATTTATGAAATTAGTGTCGTTATCGTCGATTTAATCTAAAAATAAAACTCCCTAATATTTACAGACTCCCTCCATCTTGTAGGTAACGATCAATTAGTTTTTCTAAAAATTTTATTTTTTTCCCAAAAGAATAAAACTAAATATTTATGATATACGATAAACAAATTTATTTGAAATAACATACACATGTACAAAATATGAACATAAAAGGGTCATGAAATAAATCAATCGTAAATAAGACTACGTGATGTGTCATCTCTCTCTCTTTAATAGTCAATATTTTTAAATTATAAATCCCATGAATTACCCCTATTTGCGGAATATGTGGATATATTGAATAAATTTTATTATTCATCTCATCTTTATTTCTCATTGGACGGTTACATATCATGCTCACATCAGAAAAATAATTTTAATAAAAAACTATTTATTCTTTAGGTAGATAACATTTCATTATGGATTATTCACGATTATTCTATTTTAGACATAAGAATTAACTATGTATATATTTCTTTAGTTGGATACATCCACCAAAATGCAATTATTCCCATAATAATTATTTCATTTTGAAGATTAAATGTGAGATACAACATGTAAGTGAAAATATTTTTTGGAAAAGATTTCTCTAAATAAATATTTTTATTGTTCCTCTTCAAACATTTTTTTAATTCAAGACATAAAATAATATATCACAATGATCTCTATATAAATTGAAAAATAAAATCACTGACACCATTTTATTATTATATAGTAAATTAAAGATTACAATTGGAATCTATTCATGATAAAGGATGTTATAATCATGAGTTTTTTAGAGAATTTAGTTTCAAATATATTCAATTGAATCAATTTGATATGTTTCCTAACCTATACCAAGAACATTGATTGTCCCAAATAAACCAATAAATCTACCTTTTAGTGAAGGTTTTATTACAAAACAAGAACAAGAATCATTTCATTTTTTTCCAGATACACACATGATTTTGTTCTTTTATAATAACCCAATCCACCATGTTATTACAATATCATAAATAATATAAGGTTACCCAAAATAAAATTATATTACTTATATAAGTCATTTAAAATATGTCTTTCTCCATTTTCATTTTTATAAAAAATTATTTAATAAATTAGATTACCAATATTGAAAATTAACAAGGACGCATTTATTTTACTATTATAATTAGTTTTAGTAGGAATATAATTTCTATTTATAGGTTTTAGTAAAAAATAAATAATGTATATATGAAAAATTGAAATTCATTATGATCATAAATTTTAGATATAAATATAAAGGATTCTTTAACTCAATAGTATAATCAATCCTTTGATAGTTAATCTTACATGGATGATCCATTGGAATTTATATTTGATGTCCTATTAAATTGAAACATAGATGATAATTAAAAATATATATCATGTATTCTTCATTCAAATATGAAATGTAATATTACCCTCCATAATCCAACTTGTATTCATTTCACAATTAGTTAAATCAATAATCATCCATATATGTTCTACAAACATCTAAAATATATTTTTAAAAGAAGAATTGAATGCGTACAAAACCTCCTCAAAAAACTAATTCAAATATTTTATTAATGGTTAGAAGTATAAATCTATATCATTATGAGGATCATAAGGTCTAGATATAAGTGCAATCCAGAAGTGAGAGTTTTTTAAATACAAACCACTTCAGGATAGTTATTAATGTGAACAAGAACTAGGCATGTTCAATGAGAAGTTATTATTTTACCAAATGGATTATGGTAAACCCGTCCAATCATTACTCTGATCAAAAATAAAATACATATAAAATGACCCATCTTTCAAACATTTACATCCATCTTCTGGAAAAAAAAATTCATTATTTTCTTTAAATCAATGAAAATAATTCCACCTAAAATTTATTAAGTTATCATCAGACATGAGGTGATTGTAGATCCTTTAAATCAATGTAATGTCCAACATCAATTGTTCGTAGAGATGACAATGATCAATGTGTATTTGGATTTAACAGATGTATAGAATATTCATTATAATAAATTATAATTATTATTTTGTCCAAAAATAATGTACATTATTTTGGTCACGAATGAATTTTGTTAGTAAAAATTCCATGATTTTTAATATACTTCCATTGTCTATAATGCCTTGAGCTAATATCAACATCATAAAGAAGTAATCCTTTTGAAATATTAAAAATACAATCAATGGAAGTATTACGAATTCCATAAACAATTTTATCATGATACTAACAAATTAAAAATCACATATTTTTTATTTCAATTCATTCTTGATATACTAAAGTCCTAGAATCATTGTCACACCCCGAATATTCAATATTTTTATTTCCTTGTTCTGAGTTCTTACAGAATTTGTAAGGTTGGATCTCGATATTAATATTTTGTCTTTTAAAATTTTTACAAGGCTTAGGACCTTTGCGTGGTCATCGCACGATTGGTTGTAGCAACACAGTCACACTAGGTGTTTTGCGGGTTCCCAAGTGGTCTGGGTTGAGGCACGTAACTTGTGCACAATTTGTTAAGTCATGCGACAAGAGCACAATTACCCAGTTTTAAAAATAAGAGAAACTAAGGAATTAATAATTAAAAATCATGTTCAATAATAATAATAGCATTATTATTATTGTTATTATTAATATTAATATTAATATTAATATTATTAATGACATTATTATAATTACTATTGTTAATTTTTTATTGTTTTTTTCTTTTTATTAATAATTCTATTTTTGTTATTTTATTATAATCAATTCTTGAGTTATTCATATTATTATTATTATTATTATTCTGTTGTTGATAATAAGAATTAATTTGAAATTAATTTCTGCAACTTCTATGATTTGATTTTGGAAAAATGGATTACATATTTGGAATCATAAGGTCCAAATTGTGTAAATAAGTAACTTTTATATTTAGGCATTATGAATAATTACTTCGGTAAATATTTTATTTACCATGGTTAAAGGATAAATCTGGTAAATGAGGTTAAAAAATTATATTATAGTAATATTAAATTACCCTAACATGTGTCCAATTCCTATTGGTTGATACATGTCCAAACCTGGGTGTCCTATGTCTGATTTTGGGGCCCCATGGAGCCACATGAGATTGATAATGACATTTTATATTAATTAATCTAAATTAAAGTCAAAAATAACGAAAGAATGTATCTTTTAGTAAAATATTTTTATATGTGGTTATATAATTGATCTCTTAAACTACAAATATTCATTTGAAAGCTAACACAATTTAATAAATTTTAATATTTTATTTAATATTTTTGTAAATAAAATAAATATATTTATTTATGACACAATAATGATGTAGTAATTACCATATTATTGAATGAATCAAATAAATGGTATTATAAATATAAAAATAAATGTAATTTCAAAGTTTTTATGACATCTAAGAATTTTCAAGGTGAAATGGACAGGTTATAGTTCGTTTAATGTACTTTTTTAGAAGTAATAATGTTTTGATTCCTTTTACAAAAAAAAACAGATACTAAATAGTGTCAAAATTGACATAATTGATATTTTAAAACAAATACTATATTATTAATTGATATAATATTCCTAAAAATATAAGGTTTATCCAAAAGACATAGATAAGGTTATATATACTAATTAAGAACCATATTGGGTTCTTCTGAAATGTTATAGTATGTTTATTAACCATATAATATAAAACTAAAAAGAGACATGTTAAATGTCAAACTATTTAACTAAGAGTTAAAAATAAAAGATATGGTTAATATGGTGACCTAAACCTATCTAAAACCTATTGGTTGAGATTTTGTCGACCCATACCCACCTTAGACTCTAAATAATTCATTTTAGAGCCATTAGAAACCGAATATTATTTTATTATAATATAATATTTCAATATTTTCCTAAAGTGACCCTCACCTCTCTAATAAAAGGGCGCTTCCCCTTCTCTAAAGTTCACACCTCCAAAGCATTTTGGCTCAGCCAACCCCTATATAAATATCCTCCCAACTTTTCTCCCCTCACTCTAAAGGCATTCATTTGGTTATAAACCAACCTAATGGGCCCTTTTCATCAAATTAAAAGGAATAACCTGGAGAAGAGATAAATATTTCATCACCTCTTTCAAGTTCTTTTTTTCTTCCACTTCCTCTTTCTTTTTTTGTTTCCATTTTAAAATAATAACCCTAGTATAATATATATACTATTATGTTATTATAAAAATGGTACAACCATATTCATTATTCTATCCATCATATGAATGAAAAATGCACCATACGTGCGTACGGACGACTTAGCGTCTCCATGTCGTGGTGTAGTTTGTCATTCAAACACTTCATTATCTGGATGGGTATAATAATGAGTATAAATTATTTAAATAATAAATATAACATGTCAAAAATTCTGTATATTTGATATACCTTACAATTACATATTATTTCACCATCAATATAAAGATATTGTCGCTCGTGCGTACATACAAATTACTGTCTCCACGGCGCGATAAGATTCATTCCCACGTTCACCATTCAATGATGATTAAAAAAATATATATTATTAATAAGTATTTAATATATGACATAATAATTCTACTGGATATATATATGTATGTATGTATTTATCTATTTATGTATGTATAAACTTTCATATATCTTATTCACTTACTTCCGTTCAATACGATATGAAAACAGAAACAATATTTATGCATACGTACGACCAACCGTCTCCATAAACAGTGCCTTCCATTTCATATATCTATCTATTATAAATGTATATATTCTAAATATAAATGATATATAAATCATGTATTATATTCTGGAATTATTTAAATCACGATGTAAATGATACAATAAAGAATAACAAGTTAAAACATGTATGATAAATAAAGCGATTATTACCCAAAATGTTAATTTAACATGGGAAACATTATTAAATGGGTATTATAAAGACATAAATTAATCATTTATGATATAATAAATATGAATATGGATCTAGTATTATTTATTAACATACTATGTTCATTATACAAGAGGTTAAACTTACCCTTGACCAAAGGAAAGTGCAAGGTAAGGGTTAATTCCTCAATCTCACTATTATTCGAGATTGTTTATGTCTAAGATTTTAATGGGACATATTTATTATCCATGTCCATGTTTAATAAAAGATTTTTCAATGAGATTAATATTAGGGGTCTCTTTTATTAAAACATTATTTTAAATGTCTCAAATATTTATTCTTCTAAATCATTCTCATTAATGTCCATGTTTTCAAAATGGGTTATAAAGGAAATATTTATATGGAAATGGGTGTTCTTAAAATTTTAATTACATTAAAAAGACTCAAAGTGGTGTTGGACACTTTGATTCAAAAATTCCTTTAAATGTCTTCCTTTTTAATTGTGTGACTTTTAAATGTTTTCATGAAAAATGGATATTTCCCTCAAAGAGTTTTACAAATCATTTTCATTTATATGAACATCCTTTGATGGATTTTAAACTAGTTTGAAGTATCTTTATATTGATAAAAATCTTCCATAATGTATTGAAGGTTTTGTGATATTTTTGACTCTGGATGTGTTATTTTTATACCATTCATATTTTATGGTTAAAGTATTGAAATTTCGTATGCTTGTTCTTATATGATTTTTTATGTTATATTTCAACATTTTCATATGAGGAATGTATTGGACATAGTAAGTTATGGGTGGAGCCCGCTGTAGCTCGTTGCTGATTTGGTAGGTCTAATGAGACAATTAGATGTGGAATTAGTCGAGGCCTTTTCCAATTTTATATATGGTTCTAGAAAGGGGCTTAATCATTTTTTGGACATCTTGGTCAAGGCCTTGAAAAAATGTTTCAGAGTGTTTGGTATATACATTCTCTCATTATGAAAATAATATTGGTGGATCTTGTGGTTATTCTACTAATAGAATACCCATGACTATATTTTATTATTGCATTACTTACTTAGCTCGAAATTCTTCCATAAAGTGTTCATGTTTATTATTTGTAAAGGCATCTATTTTCAATTATTCACCAAACCTATTTTTTATATTATATTCTGTAAATTTTTTTACCCTTGCTGAGCATCTGAGATCACCCCTTATGTTTTATTTTCCCAGGATATGAGGACTTAGTTATGGGTGACCTGCAAGGATAGTCTAAGAGATATGAATGAGGAAAATGGAGACAATTTTTATGTTGTTTTTCATTTTATAATGTAATGTAATGTTCATGTATGTAATCTATTTTCCAAGACTAATAAACTTATCAGTCCTTCGGGACATGATTCCTTGTAATCATAATAATGTATAAAAATAATGCACCAACTCTAGGTAACTGCGGTCGATGCGTTATAGTTGGTATCAATGGAAGTTTACCAACATCCTTGGAAATAGATTTCGATAAACTCTGATTAGATAACATAACCATAAGATAGACATTGAGGATTAGTATAGATGAACTTCCTAGAATTTTGGTACAGTAAAGAGTTTTTGAGTTTTCCAAGAAATACGTCCCTATCTAGATACGATCATGTAGAGGTTTCTTTGGCACAGATGCACCTAAGGGCAAAACCCGAAAACACAGCATTTAGCTAGACTCAAACAGGATCTGGTGCATGACAAAGGGCCTTGCAACACTCATGGTTACAACACTCCTGGGGGATATTCTTAGGAGAATTTCATTTTCTTTACAAAAAATTATGAAGGATTTATGAGTATATACTTACTCAAAGAAAATATTTTATTTCAATAGATTATATGCATAATATTTTCAATTTACGTTAGGTGTTTTAAATGTTTGGAATTATTCATTGTGATTCTTAAACTACCCTAGTTTTTCAATTTTTTATAAATGGTTCCTAGTTGATGGAATGAGTACTGCAACAATACTCATGATCCATATATTAAGAAGAATCATATCATTCATGGTATTAAGCAAACATTTAGAATTGAAATAGTCTCCCACGTATTATCATCATATGAAGAAATAGTATTATGTGTTAATAAGATAGGTTATGAATTATTTGAGTCATATGGATTTAAAGGGAAGAAAGAGAAGAAAATGATAGAAGAGATAAATATGGATAAAGGGAAGAGGGGAAAGAAGGATTTTCCAATATGTCATAATTGTGGAAGGAATCACCATGGAAAATTCTTAATGGTAATGCGAGTATGTTATAAGTGTAGATAAAAAGGACACCAAGTACATGATTACAAGGGTAGGAAAACAATGTCAAAGGTATAATGCTTCATCTGCAATGACTTTGGACACTAAATGAATCAATGTCCAAATCATTAAAGTAAGGCCCAAATGATGATATTAGATGATAATCTAGATATGATACAACCATAGATGAAGAAGAATGACTAGTGTTCTTATGTTGTTATTAAATAATTATTTCATTTGAGTGTTTTATCAATGATGTACTAATTATATGAATTATGGAAATAAATAAGGATTGTATTTCAACACTATTTTATTGAGGATTTAAAGATTATATGGTTCTAAGAAAAGATACTCAATAGTCGGTCAAATTTTTTAGAAGATATATGGTTGAAGGATAGATAAACCATAATATGGTTCTGATATTTATGTATTGATTTTTGAATATGATATGATTGATTTGGATAAAATATATTGGATATTCTTGATAACCTTGAAACTGATTAATGATTTTAACATTCCATCATCATTGGAGTTTACAACATTTGGAAAAAATAGTATATCCAGTATTATATAAGGAATAAGGGATAATTAATGAAATCAGTAAGGTTTTATGGTAATTCATGGTGTTATAGTGTTTTAAAATAATACATGATGAAGGTATTCACATGTTATTATGTGACATAAACGATCTTCATTTTTACCTTCCTTATAAATTTTGGACGGTGACTTTGGACCGAAGTATTTTGGATAATTCAAATAGTTGGAATCGATTATGTTTGAAATTGGATACTATTGATAAGGTTAAATCAATTCTTTAGATTATTTATTGATTTTCATAAAAAGGACAACCTGGAGGTCGGGCGACAACCTGCCTCATGCGGTAAGGCTGCGAGACTTGAACCCACAACTGAAGGACGACAAGGGTGGATCACCGACCACTGACATACGTGTTGTCCTGGTTTTTATAATGTAGAATATTATGAATATTCTTATAAATTAATTATAAATTCATTATTTTTTGAACCCTATAAAATTAGGATAAATAGTATATTTTTTGAATTCTATTATCTTTTGAAGTGAAAGATGAGTTTGTTGTAGGAATTAGTTGAAGGATGAAACTCTACTTGTCCAGTAAATTATTTTCCTCTTATTCTATGAATAATTTAATTCTTAAACATTAGTAAATGGATCTTAAAAAAAGTGTTATCCTAATACATTATGTATTGTTGAAGTAATGATATTTTAAATCATCATAGATTGATGGCATTCAGGCCCTGAATTTTATACTTGTTTGTGATTGATGATATCAATAACTCCCTATAAATATTTAAGTTTTAATACAATTATGTGACTCTAATTTCCACTAATGTTCTCCTAAGAGAGATCATAATTTGGTGGTGACTTTTTTATTTCACTTTCCCTCTTATTAAGAATAAATTTTATTAACTCAATTTCAGATGTGGGTTCTTCACAAAGGTATTCTTATATTTTTAACATTTTATTTTCAAATACGATTTTCAAATTTAGTGGATTAAATTTATTGAAGGAGGAGAGAATGTAACACCACATGATGTTATAGTATTTTAAATCTTCAAAGTATTTAAATAACTTTCACTACATGCAACACCGAGTTCGAGCGCACCACGATTTACCAAACTAGCCGTTCAAAAAAGAGGTCATGAATAGTATTAACCACATTTTAAATTTTATATATCTTATATAATTTTAATATTCATATTATTTTTTTCCTAGACATAATATAAGAAAAATTCAATGTTTTTGATAAAAGAGGCACTTTTTAAAAAAATGTAGGTTTTTCCGCCTTTTAATGGAGAACCTTGTTTAAAATACAATATATAACACTTTTATATATTCAATTCAATGAAATTTAATTCTTTTTTAGAATAAGGACATAAAAAGTTTTTTGGTAAATTTTGTTTGTACTATTCTAATAACTTTCATATTTTGTTGAATAGTGAAAAAGAATAAATTTTATTTAAAAACCACTTTTTTAATCAAAATAATTTATAGTGTTAAATTATACATTTGAGTGGTTTTTAAGAGTCATTTGACAATATTTTTATCATTTAAGGTAATTTAGGTCATTGGATGTAATTTCACATTTAAATTTGACATAAAAAATGTCAATCTTTTGATAGTTATTATTTCTTAAAAACACGCTTTTTTATAACAAGAATTAATTTTAAATTCATTTCTGCCACATCTATGTTTTGAATTTGGAAGAATAGATTCCATATTTGGAATTAGGAGGTCTATATTGTATAAATAAGTAACATTAATTTTTAGACATTGTGAACAATTACTTCGGTAAATATTTTATTTTCCCGGGTTAAAGGGTAAATCCAGTAAATAAGGCTGACAAAGAATATTATGTTAATACCAAATTAACCTAACATGTGTCGTATTCCTATTTTTTGATACATGTTCGACCTTGGTACTCCTTGGGTCGATTTTGGGTTCCCATGAAGCCACTTTGGAGTGATAATGGCATTTTATTTTAATTAATCTAAAGTAGAGACAAAAACAACAAAAGCATGTATCTTTTAGTAAAACATTTTTATATTGGGTTATATATTTTATCTCTTTGAATATAAATATTAATACGAAATTTAAAATTATTTCCTACATGACGATAGTTTAATATTAAATTTTAGACATAAAATAAATATATTTATTTATGACACAATATTGATGCAATAATTACCTTATCAATGAAAGAATCAAATAAATGATATTATAAATATTAAAATAAATATAATTTCAATGTCTTTATGACATACATGAATTTTATAGGAAAATTTGACTATTTAGAGTTTATTAAGTTTATTTTTTTCTAATTAATAATGTTTTGATGAATTTCAAATAAACCAAATACTAAATAATGTCACAATTTACATAATTTAGTTTTTAAAACAAATACTATATTATTAATTGATATAATATTCATAAATAAATAATGTTGAGCCAAAAGACTTAGACAAGGTTATATATATTAATAATTAACCACATAGGGGTCTCTTGTCTGGTTATAGTAATTTTATTAACCATATAATAAAAAAATACAATGAGACATAGTAAATGTCAAACTATTTAACTAAGAGTTAAATCTAAATGATAAGGTTTATATGGTGACGTATACCTGTCAAAAACCTATTGCTTAAGAATTTTTCGACCCCAAACCAACATATCCTTTAAATAATTCATTTTTGAGCCATTATAAACTGAAAATTATTTTATTATAAAATAATATTAAAAGCATTTCCTAAAGTTACCTCACCTCTCTTATAAAAGGTCACTTCCTCTTCTTTTAATTTCACACCCCTAAAGCCTTTTGGATCTAACAAACGTGGCCCAAATATCTTCCCAACTTTCCTCCCTTCATCCTAAAGGCCATAATTTTGTCAGAAAGCCATCCTATGGTGCCGTTTTGATCAAATCAAAAGGGAAAACCCAAATAAGAGGTAAATGTTTCATCGCATCTTCAATGTTCTTTTTTCTTCAACATACTATTTCTTTGTTGTTTCTATTATAAAATAATAACTCCTGTATCTTATATATACTGTGGTTTTATAATCAAAATAGTACAACAATATTCCTTATTTTATCCATCATATGAATGAAAATGTCACCATACGTGCGTACGTACGACTTACCATCTCCACATCGTGGTGTAGTTTGTTATTCAAACACTTCATTTTTTGGATAGGTATAATAATGAGTATAACAGATGTAAATATGAAATTTAACATTTTAATTATTTTTTATATATGATATACTATCCAATTATATATTATTTCACCACCAATATGTTGATATTGTCGCCCGTGCATACGTACAGATTACCTTCTCTACAACGTGATGAGATTCATTCCCACGTTCACCATTCAATGATGATTATAAAAATATATATTTTTAACAAGTATGTAATATATGACATAATAATTCTTCTGTATATATATATATATATATGTATTTGTGTATGTACTTACATATATATTATTCACTTACTTCTGTTCAATACAATATGAAAACAGAATCAATGTTTATGCGTACGTATGACCTACATTCTCCATAAACGGTGCCTTACATTTCATATATCTATCTTTTATAAATATTTATATTCTAAATATTTATGACATATAAATAAATTTATATATTCTTGAATAATTTAAATCATTATCTAAATGATACAATCAAGAATAACAAGTTAAAACAAGTACGATGAAGAATGCGATTATTACCCAAAATGTTTATTTAAAATGGAAATAATTATTAAATGGGTAGTATAAATTCATAAATGAATCATGTATGATATAATAAATATTTTTATGGTTCGATTATAATTTAATAATATAATATGGTCATTATACTGTAGGTTAAACATACCCTCGACCAAAGGAAAGTGCAAGGTAAGGGTAAATTCCTCAATCTCATTAGTATACGAGATTGTTTATGGGTTTGTCTTTACTGGGAAATATTTATTATCAATTTCCATGTTTCATAAAATAGGTTTCAATGACATTATATTAAATGGAATATTTTATCAAAAAATCATTTTAATTATTTTAAATATTTATTCTTCTAAATCATTCTCATTAATGTCCATGTTTTTAAAATGGTGTTTTAAGGATTTTTTTATATGGACATGAATGTTTTTAAAATGTTAATCCAATTAAATAGTTTCAAAGTGGTATGAGATACTTTTATTCAAAAATATCTTTAAATATATTTCTAAATTGCGTGACTATTAAATGATTTCATGAAAAATAAATATTTCTCTCAAAGAGTTTTACAAATCAATTTCATCTATCTCAACATCAATTGATGGATTTTAAAATTGTTTAAAGTTGATTTATTGTAATAAAAACATTCTATATTGTATTGATAGTTTTGTGATATGTTTGACTATTGATATGTTATTTTTATACCATTCACTTTTTAAGGTTAAAGTATTGATATTTCATAATCTAGTTCTAATACAAATGTTGAAGTTAAGATTCAACCTTTTCATATGAGGAATGTATTGGAAACAATAAGTGAGGGGTGGAGCCCACTATAGCTCCTCAATGCATCGGTAGGTCTTATGAGATAATTATATGTGGAATTGGTCTATGCCTTTCCCAATTTGATATATGGTTTTGGATAAGACCTTAATAATTTTTAGATGTCTTGGCCAAGGCCTTGAAAAAATGATTCAGCATGTCTGGAATTATACATTCCATCATTATGAAAATAATATTGATGGTTCATGTGGTTATTCGACTAGTAGAATAACCAAGACAATGTTTTATTATGTAATTATTTACTCAACTCATATTTCTACCGTAAAGTGTTCATGTTTAATATTTGAAAAGGAATGTGTTTTCAATTATTCACCATACCTATGGTTTATGTTATCTTATGCTAAATTGTTTACCCTTAGTGATCATCTGATATCACCCAATGATTAGGTTTTTTTCCCAGGATATGAAGGAGTTAGTTTTGCGTGACTTTTAGGGATAGTCTTAGGGATATTAATGTGGCCAATGGAGACAATGTTGTAGTTATTTATCATTTTATAATGTAATTCAAAGTTCATGTATGCAATATATTTTACAAGACTGCTAAATTTATCTATCCTTCAGGACATGATTCCCTGAAATGATGCCAATGTGTTAAAATAATGCACTGACTCTAGGTAACTGGGGTTAGGGTGTTACATCCAACCACCACCCTCGACTCCATGTACAGCCTCTACCAGGTTAATCCACCTCCGGCAAGGCCTCTTCTGGCCTCTGGCCTCCTTTCACCAACTAGCGGTGTATCCAACCCCCTACTATCAATGTTCTGACTAGAAGCACATTTGGTCCCTCTATGTGGTGCCTCTGCATTGTTTGGGCATGGATGCATCCTCCCTTGCCAACAAACAGTTTCCTCCTCTGGTATATTTATTTATTTTTTTATTTTTCCTTCTTTTTATTTTTGGGGTTGTTATTTTCATTTGATGAATCATAATACTATGAGTTTGGTTTCTTTTATTCTGCACTTTTCTAGGGTCTTTGATTGGTCTGTGGGGCATTGGTATTCCCCTGGTTGATGTGGCATTGCATTCGTATTCCTTCAAGGTAGGCAGTTTCCGAATTTTTCTTTTCTTGGGTAATTTAGGGAACCTGTCTATTTAAAAATTACTATTTTACATCATTTTTACCTTAAAGATTATTTTAGTTAACTCATTGTAGTTATTTTATTTATAAGTTAAAATTATTAAAATATATTTTGGATGAATTATCTGATATTTTTGGTTGTTTTTTGAAAATCAGGACATGATAAATTATTTTTCATATCTAATTAACTTGTAATATTCATTAATTAAATTTGATGGTGTGAACATAGTGTTTTAAAAAGTTAACTTGTGTTCATTTTATTTTTAATAGTATGATTGTATATCATGAAGTATGTTTTGCAGAAAACCTGTTTTGAGCTATATATTAGTTTTTATAATATGTGGAAGTAGTTATTTTTTATTGTGAATGTGTTTCGAGTTAGTTTTTGAAAGGTTTGAATGTATTTTTTGATGTGTTTGGATATAAATTGGATGTTTAAATAGAATTTGTGTGTGAAGTTGATATAGTCATGATGAAATCCTTTGTTCTTTTATTTTGAAAATGTTTTGTTAAATTAGTAAGGGAATTATAAAATTATATTTGAAATAAGAATCTTGGGTTCAAGGTGTTTCCATGTGCATTTGGGTTTACTTTTCAAATGTTCTCTTGGGATTTTTTAGTGCCATTTGATGTAGGTAGATTCATGGGTGCACTAGGTGCACAGATGGATGTACTCAAGAATGATAATGGAACCTTTGAGCTGATGGTTCTTCAAATCATTGGTTCTCTAAATTATTCATGTTTTCCTAAATGAGGTTTGGACTTTTTTGTGGGTTCCCTTAAATTATTTTAACTGTTCTTCTCTAGGATTTGGCCCATTGGGCCTTAGAAAATGCTTTGGTGTGTGTCTGGAATGGATAAGGGCTCGTATGGAAAATATGAAACATTTGTGTGGTGTTTGTATGCAAGGTAACATCTGGAAAATTGAAATAAAAAAGGTGATTTTGGAATATGATTTTATTAAGAGATTTGTTTTTGAAAATTGCGTGTCTATTCAAGGATTTAATTTTTCATAAAAAAATGGTCTTGACATGACATGACTTGATGGACTATTTATAAATTTATACACTACTATAATGTTTTTATTGATTCTTTGAAAGGATGGTGTTTTGATCACTGTATACCCTTCTTACAACATTAATATTTTGTAAAAGGTATCAAATGGTTTTAATGATTTAATGGCATGAAGGTCTTGTTGGAATCATTAATGATTTAGAGAATATAAATCTTTGGGGTACCATTATAGGGGGGATCCCAAATTAGTTATCAGATGGAGTGTCCGTGTTTGGGGTAGGCATGTGCGGTGAGATTAGTCACACATGTGATTCTATCCTACTTACATAGTATTATTATAACCACCATGGGTTCCTAGATGCCTTTTATATGATCGAGTGACTGTTGCTGATCAAACCCGATTAGATAGGTTGGTACCCTATAGATTGTTTGTTAGGAAATATGGATTTTTCCATTGGATTGGTCATTTATTAGGAATCCAGTTGGTTATAGACTTAGGAGCTACACTATACGAAGGCAAGTGGTTCCGAAACCAAGTATGTATAGGGGGATTTCAAGGATGTTTAGTATGACCCATTGTTCTTATCATATTTCTTGTTTACTTTATACTGTACTAGATTCTTTTCATGATTTTTTATCTTAATCTTTTTAGCAGTACAATGGTTTTTATTTTTCATGGAATTTGGTTATACAATGACTTCTGGGTTTTGGAAATGATCATTATTGTGTGTTGGATTTTAAAATTACAAAATAATGTTTCTTATTTTAAAATGTTAAAAACCATGTTTTATAATTTTATTTCAAACTTCTATTAATGGATTACTTTGTGAAAGGATACATTGGATTCTAGGGTTTGTCTTGGAAACCCTACTAAGTATTTTTTATTCTCATGAAAATTTTATCATTTTAGTTATAGGATTACATTGATCAATATTTACTAGATGAGTTGCTCGTTAATGATGAATGGATGGCCTTTGTTTGGAAGGTGACCATGATAGTCATGGAGGTATGCTGAGTTGTTCTGTATATTTCTATATTCGCCGCCCGAGTTCATTTTTATTATTCTGTTTATTCTTGGTTTGTTTTTTTATGTTTTTGGGCCAAATCACTCCCAACATTTATGTTTTGATGCCTAGAACTAGTTTCCAGACCATGGGGATCGGGAATGACCTTTGGGCCGTGTCGAAGATAGGCTCGAGAGACCGGTTCAGAGTCGACCTAGGCTGGTTCATGAGAAAATGGTATTAGAGGAGGCCCTTTTTATCTGGGGTGTCTGGTAGATGGAGATTAGGACTGTCGGGACTCTAGTGGTAGGTACGGGAAGGACATCATGAACTCTCACTCATTATAAACCGCAAGTCTCCAGGGGTAGTCTGGGAATGGAATCCTTGTCTCATTTTATTTTCCTAGACTGAGGGATGACAGCAGAGGCAATCTGATTTTACATCGGGATTTCACATGGAGTAGTGACCCTTGTGTAGTCCGAGTACATAGTTTATGTTCCTCCTAGTAGTTGTTTCTTACATGGGGCATGTCCTACTACCATATCACCAGGTTAATCATGACTATTAATCCATAATTTCAGTAGTTTGATTCAAGTTGAGTGTCCTATTGGATTTGGTTAGTGTAAGTCACCATTAAAGAAAATGGGATATTAAAATGATAATGTCTTCTCTGAAATGGCATTCAATACATGAAATGGGTTTTAAAACTGAATGATATTTGTCTAAAAATCTGTTGTTTTCTTCGAATTGGTAGATAAATAGTTTGGGTGCAACCTTGGGTACTTTCTATAAAGGCTTGCACATGTGAGAGAATGCATGGATAGTACGTGTTGGTGCATATAGACGAATATAGATAAACACGTGTGAAATAGTTAATTGGATTACCAAGGTGTGTACATACAATTAAATGCCCGCCCATGTTTCTCTAAAGTGATTTTTAAAATGGGAAATGATTTTGGAAATTTAACTTGTTTTGAAAATCGTGTTTGGTAATTGGACAGTGGTTTTGAAAGAAGGCGGTTTTGAAATCTCAAAATGAAAAGGGATTTTGAAAATGGGATTTAGGTCATGTTTTTATTTGATTGGTTTTGGAGATGGTTGTTTTTAGATGATGGTTCATTGGTTGATGTTGCTTCGACATGATATTGGTTTTGGATTTGGGTCTCATATGTTGTTCAGAAAATGCCGACCATAAAGGTCCCTATGGTCACTGATATTCCATGCCCATTTTTTGTCCCTTCCTATACAGTTTGTATCATTCACTGTGATTGGGGACCATTTGAGGCAGCAGAGGGGCTTGAAGAGGTCAAAAATGTCTTCAGGGTATTGGGAACTCACGAAGCTGTCAATGTGTAGGCCATTTTGGGTTTGTTTGATGGTCCATTTTTGGAAAAATGAAATTTTTTCACCCCACCATCCATAAATGATGGGATGAAGTTGGATATCTTTAAATACATCTTCATATGATGGTTTATACCTGAAGATGTGGAGATGAAGAAAAGGGGAGAGGTTATTCTTAGTCAACAAGGCCAAGAGATGGTGAAAGCATATGTTGAGAATTTCAAGGAACTTGTGGCATTTTATATGAAGTTAGCATCACAATATTAGATAAAGACATCCGTATTTATCAGGGGTCTTCATCCTGTGGTCATGGTGCAGGTCCTCCCTTCTAAAGACCTTCATTTTGAGAAGCTGGTGGATGAGGTGTTCCAAGATGAATTTGTCTCCAAAGGGTTGGGGCTTGGCAATCCAGTGTAATCAAATTCCCATGAAGGTTCCCCATCAAGTGCCAAGGTGTGCCAGAGTGACCTGTTTCTAATGATTCCTTTGTAATTGTTAAGGATTATACTTCATCAGACTGTTGAGTGGTGTGCCACCATTGTGGCCGGTTTTGGCATGTCAAGTCATCAGGTCGCATTCCTCTGAACACATGCCATCATTACAAGTGTTTAGGTTATCTAGATAAGTTATACAAGAAACATCAATTTAAGAAGATAGTGTGACCGGAGGATTCCAGTTCTAAATTGTGTGGTAGGAGATGCTTCATCCATCAGAGCTCCAGCCACATGTCATTGGGTGAAGCTCGCATGTAGTCAGAAGTTTCTAGGGGTGTGATGCGTCTATTATGGATTTGTTTTTCATATTGGTAGTAGAACATTTAAAGTGATTTCTTTCTTGTTTTTATATTTTTAACATGTTTTTGTTTTTTTAAGTTCATTGTTTCATCATATTGTTTTGATGAACATGTTCTGTTGTAATCCAATGTTTTGTTTTTCTTATTATGGTTTTCTAAATTGTGTGCTTTTAATAAAATTGTGTTTGGACATTGTATAGGTTGGCCTTGGTATATTTTTGTTTATTTAGAGATGTATGTGCCTACGGAAAAATCAATGTTTGTGGTTATTCTTGGATTTACTGTTTGGGTTACATTTTACATAGTGGGTTTTCTCTAGTGTTCATGGTTTCTGATAAGGGTCATGAGTTCCAGGTTTTAGCGGAGGTGTTTTTTTGCTCTTACTATAGAAGATATTTTGGATTGGTTGGGAGTTCCCACGTTGGCCCCCTTCCCTGGGTGGTATGTTTGGGTATTAAATTTCGGCACTAGTTGAATTTTTGTGGTGGGGAGAACCATATCGTCTTCTTCCATTCACTTGCCTTGGGGTTACATTAGGTTCCATTCAGGCATTGATTCGTGTTTTATCTATTCTTCAGCTGGGTGACTCTATAGCGGCATAAAATATCTGTGGTGGGGAGAATTGTCACACCTCGAATAGTCAATTCTTTTTAATTTTTTTTATTTCTTGGCATCAGGTTCTCATGTCAAATGTCTGGTTAGGTTCTAACTTAAAATTAATGTCGTTTAATATTTCTACAGAGTTTTAGACCCTTTCACAGTAACCATGTTATTGGAAGTAGTTTTGCAGTCTAACCAGGTTCTATGCGGATGCCCAAGTGGTTTGGGTTGTGGTGCGCAACTTGCCTGTGGTTTATTAAGTCGTGCGACGAGCGCACGATTACCCGGTTTTCATAAGTAGATAAATAAATGGATAAAAATTTAAAATGAATATTCAATAATAATAATAACACTATTGTTTTAATTATTAATATTAATATTATTAATATTATTAATGTCATTATTATCATTACTATAGTTATTGTTTATATTATTTTTTTCTTTTTATTATTAATAATTTTGTTTTTGTTATTTTATTTTAATTATTTTTGTCGTTATTTATATTATTTTTTTTATTATGTATGGTTTATTAATAATAATATTATTATTTGTATTATTATTTTAAATTATAATAATACGAAAAAAATAAAAAAAAAATGGAACCCTAAATCATAGCGTTTCCCCCTATTTCCCTTGTCCTTCTCCCCTGCACAGCGACGTGCATCCCGACCCCTGTTTCCCCCTTCCCCTATATGAGCCGCGCTTAGGCCTTCACCCTCATCCCGTGCTATGCCCCACGCTGAGCAATAATGGCCTCCCACAATCCAGCCTCCTTCTAACCATCCAATCCAACATCGGTCTGCCACTTTTTCCCTCTGCGCTCGCCCAACAACTCTCTCCCCCCGTAGGTCCCCTTGGTTACCTCTTACACACACCCGGCCAGCCATTGTGCCCCTTCACGACTAAACTCCTCTCCCTTGTCTCTATCCATCTAGGACCCTCCACCGTACACCCCTATAGCCGATCATCGACGCACCACTAGGAAAACCTTGCCCCAGCCCTACAGCCTTCTACTCCATGTTCGCGTCCCAGTCAGGCAGCCCCATCTCACCCTCCATTCCGACGGGCTTTCCACCGCCACCCTCGACTCCACCTGCAACCTCCATTAACCAACCCCACCTTCAACAAGGCCTCCTCTAGCCTTCAGCCACCTTGCTCTTACCAGTTGCACATATAACCCCCTACTCTCCTTGTTTTGGAAAGCAGCACATCAAAACCCCATACCTGGCACCTCTACCTTGCTCCACCGTGGCTGTAACCCACCTCTTTAGCAATAGTTTCCTCCTTTGGTATATTTATTCCCCTTCATTTCATCAATGGTGTTTTTATATTTTTTGGCAGAATCCTGATACCGTATGTTCTGTTATGTTCATTCTACTCATTGTCTTGGTTGCGTCTTTGGTCCTTGGGGCATTGTTATTCCACCTACTGAAGAAGCATTGTGTGGATTTTTTTTTAAATACGTTTTTAAAAAAAAATATTTTATAAAAAACGCCCAGGTTAAAAATATTTTTAAAACTGCCCCTCAAAGGCGGCAGGCGCGATGCCGCCTTTGTGTTTCGGGGCAAAGGCGGCATCGCGCCTGCCGCCTTTGGCCTTTACCCGAAAGGCGGCATCCGCGATGCCGCCTTTCCCCTAAAAAAATTTTAATTTTTTTTGAAAATTTTTATTTTTATTTTTTTTTTGTTTTGTTTATATATATATATATATATATATATATATATAAATAAAACAAAAATTTTCAGCAGAATTTCTCTGCTACTAAATATCCAGCGGTACTGCCATTACAGCAGTCTGGATTCTGACAGAAACCCTCACCCAGACCTCCCTTTTATAAGATGTCTTGCCCTGGAAATCATTCTGCATTTTCGATGTGGGATTCAGATTCTCCCTTTCCTGCGCAGTACATTCTACATTTCTGATGTGGGATTCTGTTTCAAGTGCGTGACTTTGAAAGACAATAAAATATAAACTATAAGACCAATATAAATGAAATTTTAAATATTGATTAAACATATAATTAATAGTTGAAATCAAAAAGAATTTCCTTAAAAATGATGATGCAAAATAATTTATAAGGTTTCAAAACCGCTTACTTGAAATTTAAAAAAGTTTCAAGTACGTGAATTTGAAAGACTATAAAATATAAAATATAAAATGAATATAATTGAAACTTTAAAGATTGATTAAAGATATAATAAATAGTTGAAAACAAAAAGATTTTCATAAAAAAGATTGATAGAAAATAATTTATAACCTCTCAAAACCGCTTACTTGAAATTTAAAAATGTTTCAAGCACGTGAAACTGAGTGACTATAAAATATAAACTATAGAACAAATATAATTGAAACTTTAAACATTGATTAAACATATAAGAAATAGTTGAAAACAAAAGAAATTTCATAAAAAATGTTAATGGAAAATAATTTATAAGCTCTCAAAACCGCCTACTTGAAACTTAAAAACGCTTCAAATACGTAAATTTGAACGAGTATAATTAAATAAGTAATAATTAATAAGTAATAAGTAATAATTATAATGAATAATAATAATTAATATTTATATTACTTATTAATAATTAATAATTAATAATTACTAATTACTAATTAATTAGTAATAATTATTAATTATATTACCAATTAACTAAATAATTATTATATATATAATAATTAATAAGTAATAATTAATAATTATTAATTATTAATTATAATAAATAATAATAATAATTAATATTTATATTACCAATTACTAATTAATAATTAATAATTAATAATTACTAATTACTAATTACTAATTAATTAGTTACAATTATTAATTATATTACTAATTAACTAAATGATTATTACTTATATTACTAATAATTATTAATTAATAATTAATTAATCATTATTAATTATTAATTAGTAATTATTAATTAATAATTAATTAATAATTAATTAATCATTATTAATTATATTACTAATAATTATTAATTACTTAATTAATAATTATTAATTAGTTAATTAATAATTATTAATTAGTTAATTAATAATTATAAATTAGTTAATTAATCATTAATAATTATTAATTAATAATTAATTAATCATTATTAATTATATTACTAATAATTATTAATTAGTTAATTAATTATTAGTTAGTTAATTACTAATTAGTTAATAATTATTATTAGTCAATTATTAATTAGTTAATTAATAATTATTAATTAATTATTAATTAGTTAATTAATATTTATATTACTAATTATTACTAATAATTATTAGTAATTAATTAATCATTATTAGTAATTAATTAATAATTATTAGTAATTAATTAATAATTAACTAATTAATAATTAATTAGTAATTAATAATAATTAACTAATTAATAATTAATTAGTAATTAATAATAATTAACTAATTAATAATTATTAATAATTAACTAATTAATAATTAATTAATCATTATTAGTAATTAATTAATAATTATTAGTAATTAATTAATAATTAACTAATTAATAATTAATTAATAATTAACTAATTAACAATTATTAATAATTAACTAATTAATAATTATTTAATAATTATTAATTAACTAATTAATAATTAACTAATAATAATTAACTAATAATTATTAGTAATTAATTAATCATTATTAGTAATTAATTAATAATTATTAGTAATTAATTAATCATTATTAATTAACTAATTAATAATTAACTAATTAATAATTATTTATTAATTATTACATATATAATGAATAATAATAATTAATATTTATATTACCAATTAACTAATTAATTACTAATAATTATAATGAATAATAATAATTAATATTTATATTACTAATGAACTAATTAATAATTAATATTTATATTACTAATTAACTAATTACAAATTAATTATTAATTAGTTCATTAGTAATATAAATATTAATTATTATTATTATTCATTATAATTATTAGTAATTAATTAATAATTAATTTGTAATTATTAGTAATTAATTATTATTATTATTCATTATAATTATTAGTAATTAATTAGTAATTATTAATTATTAATTATTAATTAGTAATTGGTAATATAAATATTAATTATTATTATTATTTATTATAATTAATAATTAATAATTATTACTTATTACTTATTAATTATTATATATATACTAATTATTTAGTTAATTGGTAATATAATTAATAATTATAATTAATTAGTTAGTAATTAGTAATTATTATTTATTAATTATTAATAAGTAATATAAATATTAATTATTATTATTCATTATAATTATTACTTATTACTTATTAATTATTACTTATATAATTATACTCGTTCAAATTTACGTATTTGAAGCGTTTTTAAGTTTCAAGTAGACGATTTTGAGAGCTTATAAATTATTTTCCATTAACATTTTTTATGAAATTCCTCTTGTTTTCAACTATTTATTATATGTTTAATCAATGTTTAAAGTTTCAATTATATTTGTTCTATAGTTTATATTTTATAGTCACTCAAATTCACGTGCTTGAAACATTTTTAAATTTCAAGTAAGCGGTTTTGAGAGGTTATAAATTATTTTCTATCAATCTTTTTTATGAAATTCCTTTTGTTTTCAACTATTTCTTATATCTTTAATCAATCTTTAAAGTTTCAATTATATTCGTTTTATATTTTATATTTTATAGTCTTTCAAATTCACGTACTTGAAACTTTTTTAAATTTCAAGTAAGCGGTTTTGAAACCTTATAAATTATTTTGCATCATCTTTTTTAAGGAAATTCTTTTTGATTTCAACTATTAATTATATGTTTAATCAATATTTAAAAATTCATTTATATTGGTCTTATAGTTTATATTTTATTGTCTTTCAAAGTCACGCACTTGAAACAGAATCTCACATCGGAAATGCAGAATGTACTGCGCAAGAAAGGGAGAACCTGAATCCCACATCGAAAATGCAGAATGATTTCCAGAGCAAGGCATCTTATAAAAGGGAGGTCTGGGTGAGGGTTTCTGTCAGAATCCAGACTGCTGTAATGGCAGTACCGCTGGATATTTAGTAGCAGAGAAATTCTGCTGAAAATTTTTGTTTTATTTATATATATATATATATATATAAACAAAACAAAACAAAACAAAATAAAAATAAAAAATTTCAAAAAAAAAATTAAAATTTTTTTAGGGGAAAGGCGGCATCGCGGATGCCGCCTTTCGGGTAAAGGCCGAAGGCGGCAGGCGAGATGCCGCCTTTGCCCCGAAACGCAAAGGCGGCATCGCGCCTGCCGCCTTTGAGGGGCAGTTTTAAAAATATTTTTAACCTGGGCGTTTTTTAAAAAATATTTTTTTTTAAAAACGTATTTAAAAAAAAAACCCAGCATTGTGTTCACATGCCTTTGAGGTAGTCAGTTTCCAAATTTTTTCTTTCCTACATAATTCCTTGCACATTATGTTTACAAATTATTATTTTACATCATTCTCACATTTATGATTACTGTAGTTAACTCATTATAGTTTTTGTTTTTTAGTTAAAATCGTTAAATCTAGTTTTTAGATGATTTATCTAATTTGTTTTAGGTATTTTGTTGAAAATTAGGACTTGAATAATTATTCTGCAAATCTATTTAATATAACATGTTATTTATTTAAATATTTTTCTATAAACTATGTTTTTAAAAAAAATTAATGTGTGTTCATTTTATTTTAGATAGTATGTTTGTATAGCATGTTGTGGGTTTTAGTGAAAACCAGTTTTGAGCTATATGTTAGATTTCATAAAGTGTGAAATAGTTCTTTAGGTTGTGAAAGTGGTTAGAGTTATGTTTTGAAAGGTGAGAAAGTATTTTTTGAACTGTTAGTATATGCATTGGATGTTTAAATGGAATTTTCATGTGATGATAGAATAATGATGCAAGCCTTTGTTGTGTTCTTTTGAAAATGTTTTCATAAATTAGTAAATGAATTATTAAATGATTTTTGAAATACAAATCACGGGTTCAAGGTGTTTCAATATAAAATTGGTTTCAGTTTTAAATTTTTTTGTCGGATTTTATTATTCCATGGGATGTTGGTACATCTATGGGTGCACAAGGTGAACACATGGATGTGCTCACAAATGAAAATAGAACCTTTGAAATGGTGGTTATTTAAATCCTTGGTTTTCTAAAAACATACTCTTTTCCAAAATGATGTTTGGTCATTGGTGTGGTTTCCCTTAAATAACTATTAATGTTCATCTTAAGGATTCAGACAATGGGCTTGGGAAATGCTTTTGTTTGTGTTTGGAAATGATAAGGGAAGATTTGGAAAATACGAAACATTTGTTTGTGGTTAGTATTTAGGGGCCCATTCATCACTTTGAACATAAAATGGTGAATGTTATCTATGATTTTATTAATGGACGTGGTTTGGTAAATTTTGTGTCTAGTCAGAGATTAAAAATGTTTTTAGAAAAATGGTTTCGACATGATGTGACTTGATGGCCCTTTTGGAACTTTCTTCTTTAGTTTAATGTTAGTGTTGATTCATTGAAAGGATGGTGTTTTGATAATTGTATGCATTTGTATCAACTTTAACATTTTTAAAAAGGTATAAAATGGTTTGAATGATTTCATAGAATGACTGCCCTGTTGTCATCTTTGATGATATGATGTATATAAATTTTTGGGGCACCTCAATAGGGGGGATATCCCTTATGGGTTGTCATATTGAGTGTCCATGTTTCAAGTTGGAAAGTGTGGTGAGCTAAGTCATGCGAGCGAGGGACTCCTACTAAAATAAAATTATTATTACCACCATGGGTTCCTTGGCCTCTTTTAGATGATCATGCAACAATTTTTGATCAACACTGATTAGACGGGTTGGTACCCATGGTTTTATTGTTAGGCGAGGTGGGCTTTTCCAATGGATTGGTCAGTTATAGTGAGTCCAGTTTGTTAGACTTTGGAGCTGCACCATAGGCCGAAAAGTGGTTCCGAAACTAAGCACATATATGTGTCTTATTGGGATATTTAGGATCACCAATGGTTTTGGATCATAATGCTTTTTTATTTTCTATTTTACAGTATTCTTTTCCTACTTGTTTATTTAAATCTTTTTATAACTACCCTAGTTTTCATTGTTTTTGGAATTTGTTTATAAAATGGCTTCTAGGTTTTGGAAATGATCGGTATTGTGTGTCGGATTTTAAAATGGGAAAATTGTTTACCTTTATTAAAAATATAAAAATCATACTTGTATATTTGTATTTCAAACTTGTATTAATTTAAAACTTCAATAAAGGAGAGGTTGGATTCTATGGATTATCTTAGAAACCCCACTGATCATTTTTTATGTTCATGCATATTTTATCATTTCAGTTGACGGTTTACTTTTCTCAGGTTTTCTTGGATGAGTTTCTCATTATTGGAGTAAGGTCATCCTTTAACTTGGAAGTGACCAGGTAGGTCATGGAGGTATGTTGTGATGTTCTCTCTGTTTCCTTTTCTGCTGCTCGAGTTCTGTTTTATTATTCTGTTTGTTCTTAGTTATTTATTTATATTTTTTGTGAAAAATCTTTCCTAATGATTATGTTTTGATGCATGAAACTAGTTACCTACCCATGGGGATCGAGTATGCCATTTGGGCTATGCCGTGGACTGGCTGAGGAGACTAGTTCAGGGTCGACCTGGGATGGTTCTTTGTAACAATCTATTAATTTTCCCCCACTCCCTCCGCATTATCATATTCATTCATTTTCTATTATGTACGAGTATCGTTGAATTTTAAGATTAACATAATATCCTTCACCTAATGATATATAAATTAATACTAATCAAATATAAAATTACTCATTCCAAAACCTTTATTTTTCTCATGAAAAGGAATAAATTTTCTTTTATCTACATTATTCTAACAATCACCAACGTATTTTTGAAGATTAAATTTTTTATATTATAAATAACATATCCCATTAATACCCAAGGAAATCCAACATATTTATTATAATCGAAGAATATTATATTTTAATATAAATAATTTTTTAAACTAAAATTTAAAAACAAATCAATCTATAGAAACTCAACTGACATTTGATCTGACCCAGACATCCAACCATTATCTTCAATGTTATATAAGAATTTTTTTAATTATATACAAATATTTTAATTTTTTTTCCTATTTTAGGATAATTATAACTATTTTGAATAAAAATAAAAAAACTAATTTTTACTATCAAAATTTCATTACCCAACCCTAAAATTGTTTGTGGAAATTGTATGTGTTCACTTAATTTATTGTAGTCATGAAATCCTTGAGATAAGTCTAAAGACATGTACATTTTTAAAAAATATCTAATTTTTTTAAATACATATATCTATATAAAATACCATACACAACGAAATTAAAATAAACAAATATACTTTTTTAGGTAAACATTAAATAGAGAAGGTAAAATCATTTTGAAAAAAAAATAAAATTATATATTTATGTACAATATCCAAAATTTCATAACTCTTACCCATAATATAACACAATAATATAAATTTAAGCGTAAAATATAGAAATTAATTATTTCAATGATTAATAACTATACATAATACCCCATGAAAACACAAATACACTTATGAAAAAACCAACAATTATTATCTAATAATTAGATATTAATATCATATAATACCGTTTTTTATTATACCATCTCATAAATATATTTCAATAATGACATGTAAACTATTATGTATTTTAAAAATATTCATTTATTTTCAATATATATTGTTATTTAAATAAAATTCTACTTAAATTAAATTTCAAAATGGCTATATGAAATGAATTTTTTTGATGAAATTTTAAACAAAAAAATAAATTAATCTATTGAGTCCTACTTATGTGGATTTATAAACTGTAATAAATTATTACTATAATTGTAAAATAACATAATTTATTAAATAGAAAACCGAATCATGATCAATTTAATATTTTAAAATCTAATTTGAGAACACTTAAAAAAATTCAAAAAATATATATTTAAAAACATTTAGAGTGCATGAATTGAAATTTAAAAAAATAATATTCCCATAAAAGTACTTAAACACATTTCATTATATATAAATACATGTTTATCTACAAGTAATTATAACCATAACTCATATTGATAAAATAAAGTCACATCATCTTCAAAAAAGATTAATAACAACCCCATCCCTGGTAACCCAGATCCAATGTTGTACATTATTTCATTGTCATAAGATACGATGAATTATATCTCAATGGGAGGATTATATTAGTAGTATTTATTAAATAGATACTTACTTGTGTATAATACTAAAATCTAATAAAAAAATCAAATCATTATTTTTTCAAGGAAAAAAATTCTTCCTTGTAGCATATCCTTTTATACTAACATTGTAAATTTATAGGATTCATGAATATGGAAAAGAAATAAGGTTGAGGTAAAATACATAATACATGTTATTTCAATTAGAATATACAATGAATTAATATTTATAACAATATTTCATGTTAAATAATTGAACACATATTCTATTTAGATAACTTGCATATCATTTTAATATGTGGTACAATCCATATTACATGGTAAATAAAAAACACATTCTATTTCATTGATTAATTTTTAATGAAATGAATTCATAAATAATATCATAGTAAAAATATCATGGGTGATGATGGATAAATTTAAATACAGCCCATGTTTATTTATCAGATGTCGTGTTTCCCAGAAATATAATACCTTTATCATGAAGACATTAAATAAGACGATTTAGAACATACTACTATCCAGACCTTTCACAAGATTATTTAAAATACTATTTATAAACACAGATGTGTTTTCAAATTGATTATGTCTATTGAGACTATAAATGCATCATGGGGACTGAATTAACTGGACCCAAACCTCTGATATTAATTTAAAAATAATTGATCATATATCAAATAATCTATTCAATTCACAAACATAATTCCTTATCAAATATCAGCATTGAGTAAAGGGTACAAATTTATTAATATTTTTACATTTTATCACATAAGTCTCAAAATAAACATTATAAGTAAAAATGATACATGATTTAGGAAATTAAAATATCAATTATATATAATATGGATATCAAGGGTAAAAATAATATATAATGATCATATGAATGTGAATATTTCAAAGGGAAGATAATGATTACAAAATGAAACAATGAAGTAAATTTAAATATTACCCTTTGAAAAAAGAATCATAAACCATTCTGAGGAAGAATAAAGTGGTATTAAAAAATACCTATAATATTAATAATAAATGGTCTTTTAGTTTTCAATATAAATACCATAAAAATATCTTTAAAATAATTTTTTTGGAAAATAAAATTTTTATTTTGAAAAAAAACATAGTCCTTTTCATTAAAAAACTATTTTTAAAACTAAATTTTCAAAAAAATTAAAGAAACTTGTTGTTGAAAATAATATGAGAATCTTATAATGGAATCCTTAAAACATTTTTTTGTTCATGAAACATTTAAAATCCTTTTATAAAATTCATGTTACCAATCTAATTTATTTTACTTTTTATTAAAAGAAAAGAATGAATTATTTTAAAAATTTAAACAGAAATATTTTATTTTTTAAAAAAATATTATAATCTATTAAAAATTATTTTTATAAATAAATTTTATATTTTAAAAAAATTAAAATCTTTTTTTAATTTTTTTTTTGGAATAAGATAGATTTTTGAATGAGGAGATAAATGTTGTTGGATTTTATGAAAACAATTTACAAAATATTCAAATTAAAAAAGAGTAGAAAATGGTAATATTTCATGAAAATATACAGAATAACTATTTTAGAAGATAATTAAATGGGTTCATTAATAAATGTTTATAGACATTTCCTTTAACTAATGTTCAAGAATAAATAAAATTCATTTGAATGAGATTATGAAATAACCAATAAAATGATCATAATAATGATGTGAGAATTATTATATGATTAGATTATGTATATCAGGTGAAAATTAAAATTATAAAAAATAAATTAAAATATCATTTATTGAAAATTAATAAAAAAATATTCCTCTCATGACATAACCAATGAAATATATGTTTAACACAATGATTGGAAATTGAGTTAAGTAATCCCTTACCCCTTGGGAAATTTTATGTTAAATCCCCTTAGATGAAAAAATTAAAATTAAAACATTAATTACCATGAATGATTAATTATTCATGATAATACATGTCAAATTTTCAGAATATACACCATAAAATATAAATTATCTGCATAACATATCAGTATGCCTAAATGAAATGAAATTGAGTTAAAATTCCATAGAACCTCTAGTATATTGGTATTGAACATGTTATTATCTTACACTAGAAATTTTTTAATATTTATAATATAATATGACTTCTATTTATAACATCTTATCAACCATTCATCAAGTATCTTTCCTTATTTTCATTGTTTCGGGTGAAAATTTCCTTATTTTGGCATGCATTATTTGTAGGAAATATCCATTTCATGGACATATCATATAGTTCTATAATATCCAAAATAATACTAATGAAATAATTATAATATTTTTACATCAATTATAATTTTGAAATGAATCAGGTATTATGGGTATGAAAATGTAATTACATTATGATCATTGAGACGGTAAGTTGTAAGAACTCATCAGTTCAACTTCAACTTTTAAATGATAATTATGGAAAGTAGGTAAGTAATTTTTTACCTTCCAATAATTGTAATAATATTACATATACCATATTATGTTCATATATATATCACCCATGTTTTGTGGTCACGAAAATAGAGTCCCAATGCTTCGTGAAAGTGGTAGTCCACATGTACAAGAATGATGTCAATATCCTTACATGAGTAAAAAGAAATAATATAAAAAGTTGTATATTATCTTTTCATAATGGTAAATATTTAATGAATGTGATAGTAATTTAATTAATAACACATTTAACTATTATATTTATCCTTATCACCTTCCATGTGAAGCGTTAGGGAAAGACAAATCACATCACTTTGTGTGGTGGCAGTCATCCGTTTATAAGAGAAACATTCTCGTATTTCCTACAGAATGGAATATAAATATATATATGATATACAGACTAAATAGATATAAAATTTTATAAATATAATATATATTATTATTATACATCATCATACCCATCCTAGAGAGGTGAAAATAGAAAATAAAATGACATCAGTTCACGAGGCGATAATCTAATAGACACATGAATAGTGATTTTGAAACCCATTTGATAGAAGTGGAAGTGGTATTAGCTTATGAAATTTTTATAAAAACATAAAAATATATAATATATATTATGCTAATATATATTCATGTTTTAATAATTTTTTTGGAGGTGTAGAAAGGTATAATGTAAATATATTCGTTGTAGAATATTACCTTTTCATCAGGCATCTACCTCTGCTTTGCACTAGATCATCAAATGGATGGAATTATTCCCAAAATAAGTTAAATATAATGATTTCATATAATTTAGAATTTTATTTAGGATGTTCATTGTATAAAAAATGTTGTTTTATGGTGTGATGAAGGTGGAAGGGTGAGTTTTCTTTTAAAGATTAGGAGGTCTGTCATTCCAATGAATAAAAAAACATATTTACTATTGAGATGTCTCCCTTATCTAGTTTTCCTAAAAAAATTATTAATAATGGAGGGTAGTTATTATGTTGTATTTAAATACATCCTTGAAACAAAATAAATACATTTTTAATATTCTTATTCATTAGTTTGTATGTTTAACCAATTTTACTATTTTAGTTTTTACCACGAGAACCTGTACATTTTATTTTCCATGGTAATATACCCTTTAAGACCACAATTAATAATAGTTTTATTATATAATATTTAATTTATAATTTTAAATATTTTTTAAATTTTTTTAAATAAAAATCACAATTGTGTAGAAATATTTTCTAATAGAAACACATGTAATGAACAAAAATTTGTTTTTACCCTAATCACGGTAATTAATTTTAACTGTTCACAATATTAATTATATTTAAAAAATAATATTACATAATAATATAATATACTTTATGATATTTCATGATGTGAAAGAAAATTTGGAAAATTTATACATACAATAGTGGCAGAATTTAAATTAAAATTATTCAAACATATGTCCCGAGAAAAAATTTTATAATGGAAAAATGTTAAAAAGAATACAATATTAATATATCAAAACTCAAAATAAAATTATTAAAATGAACCATATTGGTTTAATTTATATAAAAAAATTATTACTTTCAATCTAGTAGAAATTTAATTTAACATTATTAAGTATTCAAACAAATAGATAGTTTTCAATTATAATTCCACATTTTTTCATTATTCATAAAAACTGAGCATTTTCCGAAAAACCTAAAAAAGTCACCCTAAAATTATTTTATAATTCATATTAATAAACTGAAGTATATATTTTCATATAGTTTTTAGAAATTTTTTAAAAATGATACAAAACGGGAATAAGCAATATTTATAAAAATAAATAGTTTTAAAGAAAATGTTTATTTTTCATAAAAATGAAACTCAATTTATTAAATATAAATAAATAACTAATAAATGTGTGAAAAAAATAAAATTTAATAAATTATGTAATCATATTCATACCCTCTAATTTAATATCTTGTTTACAACAATTAATAGTATTTTAATACTATACTATTTTGAAGTAAAAACCACAAAATTAAAATATTTAATTAAACATCCATATAAAAATTTATAATGTAAAGTAAAATTTTCTTATGTAATAAAAACATAAGTCAATTTTCATATAATAGAACATATGTGGGAAATTAAAACATTTACATAGTGAAAAAAAATTATATTGATCAAAAGAAAGTGAATGATCTATTTAAAGTCATGGGCCTCAAAGCAATAAATATTTGATCATCTAAAATTCCATTATATTCCTTGAGTATAATGGTAATATAACAATAATTCTTTTTGAAGATAATTTTCTTACTGTTAAGGAATTATTTTATAGTCCATGAATATAAGGAAATATAAGTTCATGATATATTTCTATTTCGTGAGAAACAATTTCATCATTTTTTTGTGCTTCGATAAAGTACCAATTCTTCATTGGATATAATAAGTTAATATATAAAAATTAATTTTTACTCTTGAAGATCTAAAATCCTTTTTAATAGAAACTATGTTCCAAAAAAGGTGACATGTATTTCCATAAATCACTATATATTTTTTAAAATCAATATGGTTAGCATAAGTTATCAAATACAATAAATTAATCTATAATCCTTGAAAGTAACACCACTGGTTCATCATTAATATTTATTATTCAAATTGACTAAATGAAAACAAAACGATATTAATGAGTATATGACATATTCTAGTGGTAGACATTATGCCCTTATTGGTCTCGAGTCATGTGTTTATACAACACTGCCTTTCCTGGTGCGACAGTTTCCACCCAAAAAACGAGTTTTCATTTTTTGAAACTATATTAATATAATTTATATAACATTCTAAAAAAATGTGTTAGGGAAATGTTTTGAATAAAAATAACCATTAAATAAAATATTGTATAAGTATTTCCAAAAAACATATTTTTTATAGTATGTTTATATTTTTTGACAATAATTATAATTCCAATAATGATTATGTCAATATTAAGGTGATAAATACATTTAAAATCAACTTAATAACATGTAAAGGCATCATTATTCAATTAATTACCCCAATAAATCATTTAATTTCCATTAATTTATATTATATTTCGTTTTTCATGGTAGAATCTGTAAAGACCCGCAAATTTCAAGGAAATTTTTTTCTTAATTTTCTTTGGAATTTTACAAGAGCGCAGCTTCAGACGGCACCTGATTCCGAGGCCCGGTGTGCCCGGAATCAATTTCCGAAGTTTGGCTCGAGTACGTTCAGTGAACGGACGAGCGGGTTTTTCTATCTTTTGAACCGGTGCCCGGAATCAAATTCTGAGAGCACCGATGAAATCGCAGCGCCGGTATTTGCTTAGAAACGCCTCTTCCGGAGTTGCGTTTTCTCAGACATGGTTTTAAAATTTTTGCGGCTTTAAGTCAGAAATAAAATAAAGTTTGTGCGACAACTTTATTTTATTTCACTGAAGCTGCTTGGAAGCCACTTGAAGTCACTTAAAGACGGCTTGAACTGAGTTGAACTGGATAGGATGCTATCCAGAAATATCCTACCCCTTGGTAGGATATTTGTGCGGTGGGGCCCGCACGAGCCCCGCCGTTTCTTTCGCTAAGTAACGCACCCGCGAAAACCCGTCAAAGTAACTGAAAAGTCAACCGACGCGTTTTCTTTAATTCTTAACAGACCATTTAATTGGGCGGTTTATTTCGTGAATTAAATGGACTGTTTCTTCGTGAATTAAATGGGTCGTTTCTTTCGAATTGATGGATCGTTTCTTAACCGGTTTCGTGTTGGCATGTTTATAAAATAAGACCAACCTAAAAATCCTTGGAAAGGATTTGAGAGAATCTTCGTTCCTTCATCTCCCCGCGAAAAACGCGAAGAACGCAAAGAACGCGAAGAACGCGAAGAACGCGAAGAACGCGAAGAACGCCGGAACCGGAATCCGACGACGCACGATCCGCGACGTCAACAGCTTTTCCGCGACCTTCTTCTTCTTCTTCGGTGCCTCTTCTTCCGCGGCGAACCTGCGATCGGCGGTTAAAGGTGAGAATCGAAACTTCTAAATTCTCCCTTCTTAATTTCAATAACGACGGATTTAATTAATTAAATCCGTTTGTTCTTGATCCAGAGATTGGCGACGCGAAGCCGGATACCGCGACGACGCGACGATCTACTTCTTCCGCGACGAGCAATCCCGCGACGATCCCCCGTTCGGCGACGACGACTTCGAGGTAGGGATTTATTTTCTTGATTTTCCTTCCCCGTGATTTTATTTCCTTTAAAACAAAGAACCAATCACGGAATAATTTTAAATTTATTTAAAATTGTTGATTTGGTTATTCCTTGTTCCTCCCGTGGATTATGACTAACGCGGAGGGTGCGGGTCTAACGAACAAGACCCGGCAACCCTCCGCCGATCTCTTTTGTTGAGCGGATATGGCGGACGACGACGAATCGCGTGGCAGGGGCGATCTGTTGATCCCGCAGTGAAGGACGGCCCCCGGGAGGAGCAACGGCGTAGACGGGAAGGAAATCGGGCCACCGGAGCATCTCCGGCGGCCCGCGGAAGGCGGCGGCGGCGCGGGTCGCCGGCGCGGCGGCGCCGGCGACCGGAGGCGGCGGCGCCCGGCGCGCCGCCGTGGAGGAAGTCCGCCGCGGCTGAAGCCGCGGCGGCGGCGGCAGCCGGTTCCGCGGCCGCGCGGAACCGGGAACGGACGCGGCGGCCCGGCCGCGTCCGCGTGACAGGCGGCCCCCCGCGGGGCCGCGTTCGCTTGAGCCGCGGGTCAAGCCCGCGGCGCCCTCCTTCGGCCGCTCGGCCGAAGCCGAGCCGCGCCCAGGCCGGACCGGACCCGGCCTAGCCGAGTCGGGCCGGGTCGGGCCGACCCGGTTCGGGCCGACCCGGTTCGGCCGACCCAGGGGGGGTTCGGGCCGGGTCGCCCCGGGCCCAGTACCCCCGTTTCGGGTCCTCTTCGGTCTTTCGCCCATATCTTGGGCCTGGGACCTCCGATTGACGAACCGTCAGCGGCTACGCGATCCTTGGATCGAAACGGTCGTTTCGGTATATTATACTCAGGGTTTCGGAAGACTTTGGGTTCGGCCGGGTTGGTTCGTACATGAAACCAACCGGGCCCTCGGAGCGGAAACGCTCATAACGTGAGCTACGGACGTCCGATCGACGTACCGTCAGCTGTGGTAGATTCCTCTAAGTGAGACGGAACTTTTGGCATACTCCGCCCGAGGATCGGATACAGGAGGAGTACGGTCGGGTTGGTTTTGCCCTGAAAACCAACCGGGCCCTTGGGACGAAAATGCCAATAACTCTCAGACCGGGCGTCCGATTGACGCGCCGTCTGTCGCGTTGAGATCCTGTTGTCGATACGGAACTTTTGGATACATCAACTTCGGACTACGTGTCAGTTGATGTATCAGCCTCTCGGCTCGTGGAGCGGACCTTCCTAAACGAGCTCGCTATGTGCGGGAACCCTAGCGCTGGCTGTAACTTCGACGACAGAGCAGAGATCCTCCGTGGACTGCGACGACGGCAGAGCAGAGATCCTCCGTGGACTGCGACGACGACAGAGCAGAGATCCTTCGTGGACTGCGGCGACGACAGAGCAGAGATCCTCAGTGGACTGCGTCGACTACTGCACTCAGCGAACCTACGTGGAACAGTGCTACCGAACCTGTGTGAGCTGAATCTTCTTTTACCTTGAGCGGTGGAGCGCTTGGGTGTAGCGGCGGACCCGTGGCACTTGACAGTGGTGGTGCGCTTGGATGCAGCAGCATACCCTTGGCGGTGGAGCGCTTGGTTGTAGCGGCGGACCCGCGATACTCTACGGAGTGTGTGCGCTTGGTTGTAGCGACAGACCCGCGACGGTGGAGACGTGCGTGCGGAGTACGGAGACCGTGTAGATGACTGAGACCTGACGACTGCTTGACCGACTCGACTTGGAGTGAGTCGACTAGCCCAGTGGACGGAGCGCCCAATAGTTGGCAGCAGACCCACGGCGGACGGAGCGCCTGGTAGTTGGCGGCAAACCCGCGGTACTCGACAGGAGGAGTACCTCAGTAGGCTATCTGGGTGAGCCCGGTATTTGGCAGCAGACCCTCAGCGGACGGAGCGCCCGGTAGTTGGCAGAAGACCCGCGGTACTCGACAGGAGGAGTACTTCAGCAGTCTTAGGTTAGTGAGCAGTACCTCGGAGTCGTGACAGGACCACTGTACACTTCAGAGATGGGGCTCTTCAACTTTTACGGTTTCGATAATGAAAATCCTGGTTGAGCTGAATCTTATGTTACTCTCCTTTGTGGATTGTGTTGAACTATCCTATGTGGATTTACTGTTTACTCTCCTTGTGGATTTGAGTCTTGCTTTCCTTTGTGGATTGAGTTGTTTCTTGAGCTCGTGAGCAGAGCTAGAATTGGGGACTTAGGTATATGTATGGGCATATACCTAAGTCGAGTCAGATGTTACTTCGTGATTGCATCTTTCTTTTGTGCTATATCCTTTGTGGATTTCGGGAGACCTCGGGGGTCTCGGGGTCCTTACTGAGTAGTTGTACTCACCCCTGCACGGGCTATGCCCGCACCTTTGTTGTGTTGGTTGCAGACGACGGACAGTCGCTGATCACGGTTGGGGCGTGGAGCAGGACGATACCTGGAGGTGGACCACTGGGCGGGACGTGCTCGGAGCGGACGTGGGACCCGAGGAGCCTGGAGGCTATCTGTACCCACCCTTCAGGTGGGATTGCCAGTGGACGACACGAGGCCGCCGTCTTTTCTTCAGTTGCTGTACTTTACTTTTCAGTTGTACTTTACAGTTGGGCTTGTATTTCCGGCCCCTTTTACTTTTCTGCACTTTACTTTCCGCTTGCTGACTCTGTGTGGTTGTTACTTATAAAGGCAATGCCTTCCCTGTTTACTGGGATTCTACGCCTTAGTGCTAGTCGCCAGCCCCCGGCCTATGGAAGGCGGGCTTGGGGTAGTCACGGCACGGGCCCCGAGGACGGGTCGTGACAAATTGGTATCAGAGGTGGTCGGTTCTACCGCAGACTCTGATCGTCCTTTCTTTCTATGTGAAGCAATAGTGTTTAGTGTATTGAGTGTGGTTATCAGTTCTGGGAGCCCAGTGTTGGTGCGGCGGCCGACGTATCCGTACACCAGGACCCTGACTCCTGATTTCCGACTTAATGCATGAAAACATTGATTGCGTGTGTGTTTCAAGTTTTCTTTGTGATTGCTTGTGTCAGCTCACCGGGTATACTGATCTGCTTAATGAAAGTCTCAAGTTTTCCTTGTGATTACTTGTGCCAGCTCACCAGGTTATACTGTTCTGACTGTGGTGCTCTTGTTCTCCTTTTCAGGATGGCCCCGCGACGACTGCCAGCTAGGGTTCCGAGTGTAGGGCGCGACGGCAGCCCACCGAGCGACGAGGCCTCGGTGCAGGGCCCTTTGCCAGCAGTGGCACCGGCGGTAGCCTTACCCGCCGAGCCACCGATGCTTCCAGTACCGGACGCTGACGATGCACGTCGCCTCAGGGCACTGCATGAGTTTCAGAGCCAGCGACCGCCCAGGTTTCGCGGTGAGGCGGACCCCCAGGCCGCCGAGGACTGGCTAGAGGCGGTGGTACGGATCTTTAGGCTAGTGAGGACACCAGCGGATCTCATGGTGATTCTCGCGGCGAGCCTCCTGCAGGCGGCGGCAGGACGATGGTGGAGCTTGATGCTCTAGGTGCACGATGAGGCATCTCTTCTTTGGACGGACTTTGAGAGCCTCTTCCGCTCGGAGTTCGTCCCAGCCACCCTTCGTGCGGTGCGTATCCAGGAGGCGGAGGCCACTGGAGTTCGAGGATGGCGACCACGTCTTCTTGCGGGTCTCACCTCGACGTGGTATTCGGAGATTTGGCCGAGGCGGCAAGTTATCTCCGCGCTTCATCGGACCCTTCCAGTTTCTTAACAGGATTGGCGAGGTGGCTTATCGCCTGGCTCTACCACCTCAGTTGCACCGGGTGCACGACGTCTTCCACGTGTCTCAGCTGAGGAGATACGTGCACGACCCGACGCACATCTTTGATCATGGGGAGCTTGACGTTGACGATGGGGTGACTTTTGCGGAGGTCCCAGTGGAGATCGAGGATCGACAGGAGCGGGTCCTACGTGGGCGGTCGATTCCTCTTGTGCGCGTCAGATGGCAGCACGGGAACCTCCAGGAGAGCACTTGGGAGTGGGAGGCTCAGATGCGTGTTCAGTACCCCCATTTGTTCCCCTAGTTTTTGATGTATCTTTACGGGGACGTAAAGCCCTGAGGTGGGGAGTAATGTAAAGACCCGCAAATTTCAAGGAAATTTTTTTCTTAATTTTCTTTGGAATTTTACAAGAGCGCAGCTTCAGACGGCACCTGATTCCGAGGCCCGGTGTGCCCGGAATCAATTTCCGAAGTTTGGCTCGGGTACGTTCAGTGAACGGACGAGCGGGTTTTTCTATCTTTTGAACCGGTGCCCGGAATCAATTCTGAGGGCACCGATGAAATCGCAGCGCTGGTATTTGCTTAGAAACGCCTCTTCCGGAGTTGCGTTTGCTCAGACATGGTTTTAAAATTTTTGCGGCTTTAAGTCAGAAATAAAATAAAGTTTGTGCGACAACTTTATTTTATTTCACTGAAGCTGCTTGGAAGCCACTTGAAGTCACTTAAAGACGGCTTGAACTGAGTTGAACTGGATAGGATGCTATCCAGAAATATCCTACCCCTTGGTAGGATATTTGTGCGGTGGGGCCCGCACGAGCCCCGCCGTTTCTTTCGCTAAGTAACGCACCCGCGAAAACCCGTCAAAGTAACTGAAAAGTCAACCGACGCGTTTTCTTTAATTCTTAACAGACCATTTAATTGGGCGGTTTATTTCGTGAATTAAATGGACTGTTTCTTCGTGAATTAAATGGGTCGTTTCTTTCGAATTGATGGATCGTTTCTTAACCGGTTTCGTGTTGGCATGTTTATAAAATAAGACCAACCTAAAAATCCTTGGAAAGGATTTGAGAGAATCTTCGTTCCTTCATCTCCCCGCGAAGAACGCGAAGAACGCGAAGAACGCGAAGAACGCGAAGAACGCCAGAACCGGAATCCGACGACGCACGATCCGCGACGTCAACAGCTTTTCCGCGACCTTCTTCTTCTTCTTCGGTGCCTCTTCTTCCGCGGCGAACCTGCGATCGGCGGTTAAAGGTGAGAATCGAAACTTCTAAATTCTCCTTCTTAATTTCAATAACGACGGATTTAATTAATTAAATCCGTTTGTTATTGATCCGGAGATTGGCCGACGCGAAGTCGGATACCGCGACGACGCGACGATCTACTTCTTCCGCGACGAGCAATCCCGCGACGATCCCCCGTTCGGCGACGACGACTTCGAGGTTGGGATTTATTTTCTTTATTTTCCTTCCCCGTGATTTTATTTCCTTTAAAACAAAGAACCGATCACGGAACAATTTTAAATTTATTTAAAATTGTTGATTTGGTTATTCCTTGTTCCTCCCGTGGATTATGACTAACGCGGAGGGTGCAGGTCTAACGAACAAGACCCGGCAACCCTCCGCCGATCTCTTTTGTTGAGCGGATATGGCGGACGACGACGAATCGCGTGGCAGGGGCGATCTGTTGATCCCGTAGTGAAGGACGGCCCCCGGGAGGAGCAACGGCGCAGACGGGAAGGAAATCGGGCCACCGGAGCATCTCCGGCGACCGGAGGCGGCGGCGCCCGGCGCGCCGCCGTGGAGGAAGTCCGCGGCGGCGGCGGCGGCAGCCGGTTCCGCGGCCGCGCGGAACCGGGAACGGACACGGCGGCCCGGCCGCGTCCGCGTGACAGGCGGCCCCCCGCGGGGCCGCGTTCGCTTGAGCCGCGGGTCAAGCCCGCGGCGCCCTCCTTCGGCCGCGCGGCCGAAGCCGAGCCGGCCGGTCCGGTCGGCCGGGCCGCGCCCAGGCCGGACCGGACCCGGCCGAGCCGGGTCGGGCCGGGTCGGGCCGACCCGGTTCGGGCCGACCCGGCTCGGCCGACCCAGGGGGGGTTCGGGCCGGGTCGCCCCGGGCCCAGTACCCCCGTTTCGGGTCCTCTTCGGTCTTTCGCCCATATCTTGGGCCTGGGACCTCCGATTGACGAACCGTCAGCGGCTACGCGATCCTTGGATCGAGACGGTCGTTTCGGTATATTATACTCAAGGTTTTGGAAGACTTTGGGTTCGGCCGGGTTGGTTCGTACATGAAACCAACCGGGCCCTCGGAGCGGAAACGCTCATAACGTGAGCTACGGACGTCCGATCGACGTACCGTCAGCTGTGGTAGATTCCTCTAAGTGAGACGGAACTTTTGGCATACTCCGCCCGAGGATCGGATACAGGAGGAGTACGGTCGGGTTGGTTTTGCCCTGAAAACCAACCGGGCCCCTGGGACGAAAATGCCAATAACTCTCAGACCGGGCGTCCGATTGACGCGCCGTCTGTCGCGTTGAGATCCTGTTGTCGATACGGAACTTTTGGATACATCAACTTCGGACTACGTGTCAGTTGATGTATCAGCCTCTCGGCTCGTGGAGCGGACCTTCCTAAACGAGCTCGCTATGTGCGGGAACCCTAGCGCTGGCTGTAACTTCGACGACAGAGCAGAGATCCTCCGTGGACTGCGACGACGGCAGAGCAGAGATCCTCCGTGGACTGCGACGACGACAGAGCAGAGATCCTTCGTGGACTGCGGCGACGACAGAGCAGAGATCCTCAGTGGACTGCGTCGACTACTGCACTCAGCGAACCTACGTGGAACAGTGCTACCGAACCTGTGTGAGCTGAATCTTCTTCTACCTTGAGCGGTGGAGCGCTTGGGTGTAGCGGCGGACCCGTGGCACTTGACAGTGGTGGTGCGCTTGGATGCAGCAGCATACCCTTGGCGGTGGAGCGCTTGGTTGTAGCGGCGGACCCGCGATACTCTACGGAGTGTGTGCGCTTGGTTGTAGCGACAGACCCGCGACGGTGGAGACGTGCGTGCGGAGTACGGAGACCGTGTAGATGACTGAGACCTGACGACTGCTTGACCGACTCGACTTGGAGTGAGTCGACTAGCCCAGTGGACGGAGCGCCCAGTAGTTGGCAGCAGACCCACGACGGACGGAGCGCCTGGTAGTTGGCGGCAAACCCGCGGTACTCGACAGGAGGAGTACCTCAGTAGGCTATCTGGGTGAGCGCCCGGTATTTGGCAGCAGACCCTCAGCGGACGGAGCGCCCAGTAGTTGGCAGCAGACCCGCGGTACTCGACAGGAGGAGTACTTCAGCAGTCTTAGGTTAGTGAGCAGTACCTCGGAGTCGTGACAGGACCACTGTACACTTCAGAGATGGGGCTCTTCAACTTTTACGGTTTCGATAATGAAAATCCTGGTTGAGCTGAATCTTATGTTACTCTCCTTTGTGGATTGTGTTGAACTATCCTATGTGGATTTACTGTTTACTGTCCTTGTGGATTTGAGTCTTGCTTTCCTTTGTGGATTGAGTTGTTCTTGAGCTTGTGAGCAGAGCTAGAATTGGGGGACTTAGGTATATGTATGGGCATATACCTAAGTCGAGTCAGATGTTACTTCGTGATTGCATCTTTCTTTTGTGCTATATCCTTTGTGGATTTCGGGAGACCTTCGGGGGTCTCGGGGTCCTTACTGAGTAGTTGTACTCACCCCTGCACGGGCTATGCCCGCACCTTGTTGTGTTGGTTGCAGACGACGGACAGCGCTGATCACGGTTGGGGCGTGGAGCAGGACGGTACCTGGAGGTGGACCACTGGGTGGGACGTGCTCGGAGCGGACGTGGGACCCGAGGAGCCTGGAGGCTATCTGTACCCACCCTTCAGGTGGGATTGCCAGTGGACGACACGAGGCCGCCGTCTTTTCTTCAGTTGCTGTACTTTACTTTTCAGTTGTACTTTACAGTTGGGCTTGTATTTCCGGCCCCTTTTACTTTTCTGCACTTTACTTTCCGCTTGCTGACTCTGTGTGGTTGTTACTTATAAAGGCAATGCCTTCCCTGTTTACTGGGATTCTACGCCTTGGTGCTAGTCGCCAGCCCCCGGCCTATGGAAGGCGGGCTTGGGGTAGTCACGGCACGGGCCCCGAGGACGGGTCGTGACAGAATCCCATCACAAAAAACCTACAATGATGTCTTTATGAACTAAAATATATGATAAAAATCATTCTTATAATCTTGTGATGGTGTTCATGCCTATTATGTCAATCAAGGAACATGTTCATCAAAAATTTAACACAATCCTTATTTTTTCAAGATTATTTAAACCGAAATTCCATTTGTAAAACAACTTCCGTAATTTAATTCATGTATCCCAATACTTCCTCTATTTCATTTAATCATTAGTTTGTCCTTGGTTTAAGTTTTATCTTAGTACATTCATTATCAATATATATTCAAATCCTTTATAATGGGTTGAAATGATAAAGTGAATTATCCCATGATTATCCCCCAAGAGTATCAAGCTATGTTTTCATTTCGGCTAGTTTTTAGCTACTATTTGATGATTAGGTCATTATCATACTATAATGTAGAGACCCCAACACTAGTAACCTGTAGACATTATCATACTATAATGTATCGGTATAAGGTATTAAGTGTCAGATCCCAAAGGGCCAAATAGTTTATTAGACTTAGTAAATAAATATAAAAACATGATTCATGAAATTCTGTTAAAAAATTTAATTTAAGCATAATTTTTTAGATAAATTCATTATTATTTCTATTAATAATTGTATATAAATCACAGTACACTTCATGGAGTCCTGATAAAGGAAACAAAATAAGAGTGAGTTAAAATACTTAGTATGGTTTATGTATAGTGGATGTAAAAATGAAATAATATGTATAATTAAAATGGAAATACTTATAACTAAACTCAAATTTTATATGTTTAAATTAAGTATCATGGTAAGATAAGGTTGAATTAAAATGTCAAGGGAAGTAATAGAATACACATGTCATTTAATCAATGCACTCAGTACAAAATTCATCCATAGATAATATCCTAATGAGAATCTCTTTTATTATGTTAAATAATTATGAAAGAAGGAAACACCTATTTATCTGAAGTCACATTTCATAGAACATGATACCTTTACATTCAAGGCCTTTTATAAGATGGTTTACAATATACTACTATTAAAACATTTCTCAGGATAGTTAAAACAACAATAGTTATAAACTCATATTTTATTTAAAATAATTTTTATAGACTATACTTATGATGAATCGAGAGGATTTCATCAACCGGTCCATATCCTATATCATACATATCCAATGTTTTCCTCTTATGTTGAATAATTGATTTAATTCATCAATAATGATCCATTTAAAATATCCATATTAATTAAAGGATACATATTTATCAATATTTGATAGGTCTATCAAATAACAATAAAAGTATTCATCATATGTAAAAATGGAATACGGTTTAGGAAATAAACATATCCATGAAAATAATATCGATATTTTTGGGAATTTATTTTTCCAAATTTCATAGAAGATGGATTATTTCAAGGGAAAGATAATTATATCAAAAATGGTAGAAGGATTTTAATGTAAATACAATCCTTTGTAAATATTATCATAAAACATCTAAAATAATAATAAAGATGATACAAAAATACATCCACTGGTGTTATAATATAGGACTGTTGTCATTGATGAGTAGAGAATAACATAAAATATCATTAAAAAATTATTTTGGGAAAAATTATTTTCATTATTTAATAATTTTTAAAATCCTTTTCATTAAAAATAACTTCTAAAAATTAATGTTTTGAAAATTTGAAATAATTTTATTTGAAAATAATATTTTGAACTTATAAATGATGTTTTAAAACATTTTACTTATCTTTATGGCTGGAAATTCTATTCATGTCATCCATGTTATGACCTATATTCCTTCTAATTTATGTTAAAATCCAAAAGGGTTGTTTTTCAAATGATTAAAAATTCAATTAAAAATATATTATAATGAGTAAAGATTCATTAAAATTCATTTTATAAATCATTTTGAAATTGTTAAATTTGATTGGAAAGATAATTCAAAAACATGATTTTGGATGAAATAGAATTTTGGAAAAGGAGAGAAATGAAGTCAGATTTTTATCAAACCATTATGTTATTAAATGTTAGTACCAAAGAGTAGAATTTTTTTTCTACATAATTAAAATATAACAAATAACAAAAGTATAAGAAAATAAAATTGTTTTATTAATAAAGGGTCCTATAATTTCCTTTAACTAATATTCCAGAATATGCAGTATCAATTTGTATGAGCAAATTAAAAACCCCCTTAAAATGATTTTAGTGTGGAAGAGAGGATTAATCAATGAATTGATTATGTGTATCAATTGTAAATACACAAAAGATAATTTGAAATATAATATAATATAACTAAATATCATTATACACATAATCTTATCTTGAAATAATAAATCAAGTATAATTTTAAACCAATTAGTTGACATTGAGATACGAAATCCCTTAACACTTGGTAAATTTTAATTCAAATAACATTATATGATATAAATAAAATTTAAAATTTTAATATAAAGAGGAATGATTTAATATTGATATTACAAGTCAATGGTTCATTTTATACACTGTATAAAGTAAATTTGGTGAATAAAATTAAAATATTGCTTCAATGAACTAAAAATGAGGTGAAATTACTTACCACACACAAATATTTTATTGAACATTCTTGAACCTCTTGTATTATAGCACCTCGTGTTTTTATGAATTATTAGTTTTTGAATGAATTAAAAATATTTTATTGCACGAATATCATGCTACAATAAGTAAAGATGGATACATATGAAACACCAAGTTATGATTATGTTAGAATAAACACATTGATTATCTTGTGTTATAACCAACTACATTTTTTGGTACCTTATAAACATTTTATTATTATCTCGATTTCTTTCTTTACACAAAGGCTCGAGTTATACTCAACATCTATATACTATTAATATTATTATCAAAATATTATAATATTTTTTCCCAATAAATTGTAATGGAGGGAATGTATAAGATTTACTAAATTATGAAAATATGGTCTATTGTGTTTATATAATTGTTCCTCTGGCAACCAATTGTCATCAAAATAAAATAAAACCCAATTGAATATAAAATATTTGTTTTTATGAAAATTATTATAATAACCACCAACGAATTTTATCATAATAAATTAAAATTAATCAATATTAGTGAATGATAATAAAATAAATTTATAAGATATATTTTCTATATATAGTTTTTAAATTCATCCAATATTTTTTGGAAGTATAAAATATGAACAAATCAAAATTTAAGCATAAAAAAGATATTTTTCTTGAAAGGATGTTTTTATGCCTTTTAATTGAAGAATTGTTTTGAATATAATTTTTTACACATTTTTAAATTTATAAGAAAAAAATAAACTTCTTTTTTTAAATAATAATTCTGAAATTATATTAGGGTGATTTTTTTGAATTTTTTTGAGAATTTTGATTATTTTTATGTACAGTGGAGAATAAAAAATTTTAATTAAAGAATGAAATTTCAACTAATTTAGTTTTATAGTTAGATTATATTTTAATGTTTTCAAATATAATTAGTTCAGTTATACATCAACAAATTCATTTTTTGTCATTATAATAAATTTTACATAGAAATAGGATATATATGTGTGTGAGTGTGTGTGTTTGAAACATTTTTTTAATTGTAACTTTAAAAACTATTGTTTCATCCCATCTAAAGGAATAATTTTAAAATAATTTATTCCACTTATATGATTTTAATTTTGAAAAAAGGAGTACACATTTGGAATAAAAATAATTTATTTTTTCTAGTAAGTTAAAATTTATTTTTGATCAATTTTTTTGAATGAAGTGAAAAATAATTATAGTGATTATGTGAAAAATGATCCAACCAAGGGACTAAACATTAAATTAAAGGGGAAAATTACCTATAAACATGTACAAAACCTAATTTAAGTAAATATTTCTACTGAAAAATTATTTTATTGAATTGTTTAATTATTTTAGTGAAATTATTTAGGGGCGACTACCCAATATTGTTTACGTTTTCATATTTATAGGAAACCCAATCCTCCTCCACTATAAAATGGAATTCACCCCCCACCAATTCATCACACCTATCAATAAATTTGTCTTAAAAATCCTACCAAAATCAATTCTAAAAATACCTCCCATAACTCTCGAATAATAATTTTGGGATAATGAAAACCAAGGAAGTACTTCAGTGCAAACCAGAAAGAGTTATCCAAAGAAGAGGTAACTTTATTCTACGAGCACTTTTATTTTATTTCATTCTTAAGCCATTGAATTATTTTTATATCTTGATTAAAAAATAGCCTAATAATAATAATTATAAATTTATTTTGTTTTTTTAACTGTAATCCTCACAACGTTTCACACATCCATCAAATGGAATACCCAATTTTTGTTTGGGAGTACATTGGACTACTGCCTCACAAACTAATGTCAATAATTATTCCATTAACACAACTCAAGATTAATAATTTTGATGGGATTTATTTTTTAAAATTTTTTAATAAGATAATTATTATTTAAATATTATTCTTTAACTATTATAAAATTCATGTCTCCATGCTTTCCATTATTTTGACAATAAGATAATAAAGTTTGTGGATGTGTGGACTACCGCCTCCTTAAAATAATACGATTCATTAACTATTTAAATGGAATGTATTAAGCATGGGTCTAGTAAAAATATTTTATATTTATGACATAATAATTAAACAGAAATAATATATATATATCATTAATTTATTTCTTTTAATATGATGAGAAAAGAGAAACATTATATTTGTGTGCATATTACGTATTCCCTCATTGAATGGTGTATTTAGTCTTATATTACTAAATTTTATGGGATACTCTAAAGAAATATATAATGAATATATATGATATTTTTTGCATGGTTTAGATTTTATAAATTTTGATGAAATTATAAAATTAATTGGAATAGAAATAACAAGTCAATCTTATATGAAAAACAATGTTGAAATTACCCAAAACATAATATAAACATTGGATTTTTTAATAAATGGGTAATATAAAGTCATAAACAAGTAATTTATTGTAAGATATATTATAATATTGTTATGATATAGACTTATAATAAAATTATATTTTTTATAAACTATGTTTTTATATGTTTGAAGGAATTCAAAACGTAATGTAAAGGTATTTCAAATATAACATTTATTTCCATGTGACGTATTACATATCCACCATTTTTTTTGTTTTGTGTGGTGCATATAATTACACATGATATATTATATAATTAATTCCACTTATTTCATGATATTAATGTTTTCAATTTATGTAATTCTATGACATATATCATTGTCCATATGTTACCGAACTAGTAAGGTATTTTGGTCACAAATTTATTTTTCTAGGAGAAACAAGTCATATTCACCTCTATATTATGCATGTGTATGTATAATTATGAAGGATTTATTATTATATTATTATTATATTAAGTATTATTTTGATTTAAATATCAATCTATGTGTCATTCTTTCATTGCTTTTATAGTTTAAAAGATACGAATCTAGTATAGAAGTTTTTTTTCTTAATTTTCATTCATTAAAAGACATGTTATTTTATTCACATATATTATTTTTTGAGGTGAATAAAATTTCCAATTTAATTATAATATCCCTAATATACATTTTTAATTATATTTTATGTTTATTTTAATTTTTTTCTTTTATGGTAATTATGATTCAAAGTTACCATTATGGTAAGAGTTTAATGTTACAATATAATCATTTATATAAAGGGGTTATGATTATACTTCCATTGATGAAATTTTATGATCTATATATCAAGAATTGACTTGATTTATCTTATAATATAGTTATTAATGAATCCTTCATATAGTTTTACCATGTTTTCCACACTTTGGTACTTATTTTAATTATTTTTTTAATAAAATCCTACATTATTTTTCTCATTAGTTAGAAATCTATTTTATTCAAAAACCATTTTTTCAAAAATTGTTTTGAAAAATATATTTATTTTTTTTATATAATACATTGTAAATATTAAAATATCTATCCAAATAAATGGATTTTGAATTTTTTTATGTTTTAAAACTTATTTTAATGAATTTTCCTTGCCTCCAAAATATTTTTTTGTAGTTATTTTCAATGAAAAATGATTTAAAAATATTTTATAATTTTAAAAAATTAAATTTCAAACAGAAAATTATATTTTAGTCAAGTTATGTTTTTAAAATATCATTCAATATTATTCTCTATCTAGTATAAAATCTATTGGGGTTACTTATTCCTTACTATAGATATGATCTAAGAATACCATTTAATGTCATTAGCTGAATGGTTTATGTTTTTATGGAATGATGTTTATGAAAAACTCTTCCCTTCCATGGGTTACACAATGATAAAATGATCATGAAACATAATTATTTTCATGGTCTATTATAAAATAAAATGACTGTGAAATGTGCCCATTTCCCATAGGTTATTATATGGTGAAATATTTATGATACCCCTTTCATTTCATGAGTTATGATATGATGAATTTTTTATTTTTTCATGGAACATGAATGTATGGTTTCATTATGTGATGGATAAAACCTATATCTCCCTCCAATTAATTTTTTAATGGTAAATGATATATTTTCGTCGATTTGACACCGACTTTAGCACAATTATTAAATAATACGGCACACAAGTTTTACCCGAATCATGAAAACAAAAGCGTACATAGGTTTTAACCCAAGACTAAAAACAAGAGGATACATGGGTTTTATCCCTATCCTAAAATAACTAGGGAACATGGGATATATCCTAAGACTGAAAAAAATATGTGACACATGTTTTATGGAATGACCCGTCCCCCGGGGCCCATATCATGACTACCCCAAACCCACCTTCCATAGGCCAAGAGCTAGCGACTAGCACCAAAGGCGTAACTCCCTAAAACTGGGATGTCATTGCCTTTACAAATAGTAAACAGACACAACCAGAGTACAAGTGGAAGAAAACAATAAGTAGAAGCTGTATAACAAGTGTGTTAAAAGAAATAGGGGGGACGAATAGAATCCTAACTGTAAAGTACAAATAAAACTGAATGAATGTACAACTAAAAAGGGACAAACATCTAGAGGGTGTCTGGATGCTCCTGGATCATCCTGTGGGGTTCCTACTTGAAGGGTAGGTACAGATGGCCTCCACATCACTCCACGTCCGTTAGACTCCACCGTGTACCAATACGTCGTTTGGTCCTCCTATGGGTACTGTCTAGTCATGGAACTCTCAGCCTCTGTCAGTGTTATCTATTGTCTGCATCCAACATAACAATGTGTGGGCATTTCCCGTGCAGGGGTGAGTATAACGATACTAAGTAGGGACCTTGAGACCCTCAAGGCTTCACAAAATCCAACAAGGATATCCACAAAGTATGGAGTTAATAGATAACCCTTACTAAGTTATATTCCCATACATAATACCTATGTTATTTAGTAACCCATCTCAATCACGAGGAAAACACGAATGTCATTGACTCAGCTCAACCAAGATTTTATTCTGGGGGGGTAGTATCATTTAACAACCCTAGAATCCACTAAGGATAATCCACAGTAGTAAGATGCAATCATGAAGAATCAACCATGCCTACTTAGGTATATGACCATATATATACCTATGTTACCTGTCACATTCCGGCTCCATCTCTCGAGCTCAAGCACAACCCAGTCCACAAAGGAAGTAAAGTTATCCACCTCAATGACAATGATTGAAAGACAAGACTCAGCTCACAAAGGTAAACAAATCATGAAGAGGGATAGAGATTATTAGGTTTAGCCTCTGAATCATCTCCTTTATCGAACCCATGTAGGATCCTTGAAATATATCATCACTTTCGAACCCACAAAGGATCCTGGTATAGAAGTCATCACTGTCAAACCCACGGAGGATCTCTGTACAGAAGTCACAGATGTCGAAACCACAGAGGTTCCCAGTACAGTTGTCAACACTGTCAAACCCACAGAGGATCCTGGTACAGAAGTCACTACTGTTGAACCTAGGGAGGATCTCAGTACATTAGTCATCATTGTTGAACCCAAAGAGGATCCTTGTATAGTATCGTCGCTGTCGAACCCATGGAGGATCCTTCCATCTCAGTCGCAACCAGCCATAGGGTTTCCGCACACAGCACACTCGATTCCTGGAGGGTCTACTCCTCGAGCCAATTGTCGATACATGAAATACCATGAAGTCTCAAGTTGATGTAACTCATTGTTCTTTCTCATCATAATGAACCCAACACGATATAAGATGCGTCAATCGGACGCCCTGTCTATGAGTTATTGTCATTTCTGTTCCAGGGGCCTGGTTGGTTTTTAGGTTCAAAACAACCCGACCATACGCCAATTGTATCCAAACCTCATGTGCGATTTTATGAAGGAACTGTCTCTCTCTCAGCTTTTTGTCGCCATAGAAGGTTTGTCGATCGGACACCCGTAGCCGATGATACTTGCGAAAAGGTGTAATTGGGCATAGCGGGTCAGACCCGGTCCAAGGGGGCGGCCCGACCCATGGCAGACCGGCCGAGGTCGGTCTGTGTGGCTGGGAGGCAGACCACCAGCCGAAGCCAGCGGTGGCCACATGAAGGTTGGTGAGAACCCTTCCCCCCCACCCCCATCACTGTAATGGCTGGTGCATGGCCTCGGCCCAGTGACCGCGGGACCCGAGGGGTCCCGCCTTTGGAGCACCCACCGGCAGTCGGCTCATCCGGCCGACCTCCCCGTCCGCCACAGTCTTTGGTTGTTGGTAATCTCTATCCCGGAATGATGACACTACACCGTCTTTGTCCTCCACAACCCTCATGGACACAGCCCCCTTCCTCAGGCATAGTGAAACGACACATCACCCCTCTAGCACCGCCGTAGCCTTCCTGGCCGCAGCCCAGTTCTTGGCATGGAATGATGGCACCGCGCCCCTTCGGAGACCTGGTTTTCCTTGCACCGCTGATTCTTCTCACGGCTGGCCCGTCACCATCCTCCAATGCTCCTTCGTGGTTCTCTCTTACGGTGGCGTCGTTGCGGCACCACCGTCGTCAACCAAACAAGAACCAACAGAGGGAAATCAAGTCATGTTTTTTCGGCCTGCGCCCTTCGCGTTAGGTTATTACGATTGGCCAACAAATAAACCAAGGTTTGAATGACAGTGAACAAGAAAATAATTCAACTCAAACCCCTACCTTATTGTCGATGATTGTTGACGATGTCGCGGGAAAAGGTGGCGTCATTTCGTCATCATCAGAAGAGGACGATGAAGTCAAGGATGATGTCGTCAACGTTCATCAAGGACATTGCTTCCCTTTTCTTTCCCCGGTTGAAGGAGGAAGAAGATGGAATCATATTTATTTGGTGGTGAGGGGATTTCTTTGTTGGAAGATGTATTTCTCCAATGTCTTCCCCTCCAATCCTCCAATCCTCTCCCCGCGAGAGGTGTGGTGCCAAAATTAAAATCTATGTTTTAATGTTGGAACATTAAATGGGGAAAACCAAGATTTTAACTAGTTAATTAATTAATTTCTGTTGGATTAATTAATTAGGGTAAAGTCCAAGGGTCGTGTGGTTACATAATTGTGTAACCGGACATTTAATGCTTTCCCATAAATGCCCGACCCTCCTAATGTGGTTCCCACCTCTGAAATTCGAAATGAAAGGATAAAAATAAAATAAGTGATAAAATATTTTTTTTATTCTTCCACAAAAAGTGAAAACTAAAACCCATTCCTGTTAGAATGAAACTGTGGTGAATGAATCCTTAAGAGAATACCGACGCTGTGAGTTCAATGGTGCCCTCTGATTTCAATTTTGAGCACCTGTTCAAAAGTTATAAAACACCGCTCGTGGTTTTACTGAACGTACCTGAAAAAAAGATCAGAAAAAATATTATCAGTCACCCTCGACCCACGCCGGTTGAGGCTAGGCTCTTTATAAGTGGAAAAGTCCACATAGAACCCAACGGTACTGACGGATTTTCAATCCGAGTTACCGTTTAGATGTTATGAATTTTACAATAAAATAATTGTCACTTAATTATTTTATTTGGGCAAAAAACTAACTTTTTCTGGTGGCCCGCGCCGGCCAAAGTTAGTATATTATTAAATAATGCAAGCCCTCAAAAGTTATATGGGGGTCTATAATTTTTAATATGAGCTACCATTTTTGAGTTATAATCATTTGAAAAATAATATAATTTATTTAATTAATTTATTAACGGTTATGCAATTTTTTGGATTTCTCACAGGAGGCCCGCGTTGACAAAACATAAGATTCACGTAGGGTAAACCCGCCATCCTGAGAACAACGGTGCCCTCAAATTTCACATCCGAGTAAGCGTTAAAGAGTTATTCCACTTTTTCAGGAAAATTGTTTACGCGCGTTAACATAAGCTTAACAAAAACTTCGACAGATCATTCCGGGCACTCCAGGCCTCGGAATCACGTGCTGTCAGATTTTGCGGACTCATAAAATTCCCATGTATTTATGAAAAAAAAGTCCATTGAATTTCCAGGTCTTTAAATTCTCCCCACCTCATGGAATTACGACCCTGTAAGCTACAAATCACACTAAGGGAACAAATAGGTGTACTGAGCACGAATATGAGCCTCCCGCTCCCATGTGCTCTCCTGGAGGTTCCTATGCTGCCAACGAACCTGCACTAGAGGTATCAAATGTCCATATAGGACCCACTCCTATCGATCCTCAATCTCCACTGGAACCTCCATTAAGGTCTCCCTTTCATCGATGTCCAGCTCTCCATGGTTGATTATTTGGGAAGGGTCGTGCACGTATCTCCTCAGATGAGATATGTGGAAGACGTCGTGTTCCCAGTGAAAATTTGGTGAAAGAGATAAGCAGTAAGCCACCTTGCCTACTCTTCTGAGGACCTGGAAAGGACCGATGAACCGCAGAGATAACTTGCGCCTTAGCCAAATCTCTATAGACCACATCGAGGTGAGACTTGTAGAAAGACGTGTTCGCAATCCTTGAACTCCAGAGGTCTCCGTATCTTATCAACATATGACTTTTTTCTACTCTGTACAGTCTTTGTCCTCTCCTAGATGACCTGTAACTTCTCCGTGGTAGCTCGCACCATCTCTGGTCCGTATGAAGTTGGCCGGATTGGTGAGTCAGTGGACTATTACTAAAATAAAGTCATGTCCCCTGGATGTATGTGGAAGACCCATCACTAAGTCCATGGATATCTCATCCATCTTCCACTTTGGGATCTCTAAAGGATGAACCAGGCCTAATGGTACCTGATGCTCCGCCTTCACTTGCAGACAAGTGAGACATGAAGAGAAAAACCCTGCTACTACCTTCTTTATACCTAGTCACTAGAGTTTTCATCAAAGGTCCTAGTACATCTTCTCCACTCCTGGATGTATCGCTAAAGGGGATGTGTGAAACTCCCTCCACACATCCTCCTAAAGTGGTAGTGGCACCAAGTACATCCTCTGAAGAGGATGACATGCTTGCCACCTTCAGAAAATCCATCAGGTGCCTGCCCTGTGGATATCTGAGCACGTCATGTCTCATAGTCAGCGTCCCCACGCTACGCCACCCTGAAATGCTAAACAAAGTGGAAGGGTAACCTTATGAGACGATAGATATGCTGCTACATCTCTGGAGTAGTCTAGAACGAATCTCTGATAGTATCCAGCCAAACCCAAAAAACACTGTACCTCTGTCACACTCCTCGGTGGCTCCTAAGAAAGTACCACTTCAATCTTCACTGGATCCACTGCAACTCCAACTAAAGCAGGAGTCCCTCCACCTTGGGGGGGGGGGGGGGGGTTATCATGGAAACATATTTTGAAAACTTGTCCCCCTATTCTCACATTTCTGTTTGGAACTGAAAACTCAATACTCCTACTGCCACGAGGATAAGGATGGCCGGCTCAAGAGCGCTCGGCTGCACCCTCCTATGCACGAGTTTAACATGTGATTCCTGGGTTTCCTTTTTCACTAACTAAGGAAAACATCTTCCCAACATTGTGGATAAACCATAAACTTTTTTCCTAATACAGTCAATCTGTGTATGAACTGGGGTTGCTCAGTCCATACCCAAACTAAAATCGTAAGGCCTCGATGTTTTCACCAAGAGATTCCAACTAAAACTCTCACCTCGAGAGTAAGATCACACCATTAGCGTAAGTTATATTATCGAGTCTCTTCTCAAAGGTATCTTCAGACGTGAGGGTCAAGTTAATTGTTCAACCAGAAACTCTAGGTCCGGGACAAGATTTATGAATGGAAGGAATGATTGGTTCCTATTTCTATTGATATGGCATCTAGTAGTAAACACAGACTGTACCTCAAATAATTCCTAGAGCCCTTGGGTCACACTCTTGGACCACATGCAGCTACTCTCTTCCCCTACCCTCCAGCTCCCCGAGCCTAGTGGGGACTACGAAGTTGGGTGGTTTTAAAATGTTGAAATGTTCACCACCTCATGATGCTCTCCTAGATCTGCTTCCACGTCTTCTACCCTACAAATTCATCTATCCTTAAACATTCCTCTTCTCGAAACATTCTATACACACAAGTCTCTGAGACTGGCTCTGGTTCCCTTCTTTCCCCCTACTAAAATTTACTAGTTGAATCCATTAAGCCAAAAAAACATTCAACCACGAAGGTTCTCTCTAGAATCTAGAGAAACAGTTCTAGCTCAGATGTCCTAAAACACACATCGCTCGACATTTAGATCTCTAAAGCACTGATTATAACATATTCATTCAGTACCCAGAACTATCGGTATGCCTCGATGAATACTCAGCTACAAACATGTCATCCTGAAGAAGTTGCACAAGCTATAGAGAACTATCAGCCACCTCCTCAGGCCAGTCCTCAGCTGCATGTGAATCAGGGTCACCTTAGAAACATAGGGGTATCTGATGCTGAAACACATGTAAGGAACTAAGCCTATATGTGTCATCTACCGGTGCCCCCGGTTGTAACTGCTGACCAACAGGCAGTGTTATAGCCAACACACTACCTAAAGGTACAATCTCAGGCATCAGTCCACTTACTGAAGTCTCATCACAATGCGGTCAATCATCAAGGTACCTCAATGAAAAAGACTAGTAACTAAGATCACCATATGTTCCACTAGTGTCTCGACTAGGCAGAGAACTCTAGTAATTGCCTCCAGCCAGTCCTCTACTGCCTGGGAATCTATCTCGCCTCGTAACCTCAGAGGCCTCAGCTTCTTGAACTCATGCAACACACTCAGTCATCGTGCACCGTCCCCCAATATAGCTGGTGTCATATTCTCCCCAATGGGTGGTAGCGCTGGTGGTACACCACCTGAAGGTGCCAACATAGTAAGAGGGACCTGCACCGGAGCCTCGTCACTCGGTGGGCCATCATCGAGTACTATCTCAGGAACCCTAACTGGCTGTCTATGTGGAGGAATCCTGATATGGAACAGGTGACCCATAGTCAAAAGTTTATACCTGGTGAGATGACATAAATAAAACTCTTGAAAACACATACACAATCTATTTTTCGGGGAACTGATTTGGAAATCAGAAGTCATGGTCCTGGTGTATGGATACATCAGCTACCGCACCAACATTGGACTCCCTGAACTTAAAACCACACTTGGTACCCATAACAAGATTGCTTCATAGAAAAGAATGATCAGAGTTTTGAGTTTTGCAGTAGAACTGACTCCTCTAATACCAATTTTTTCTGACCCTTCCCCCGGGGCCCGTATTGTGACTACCCCAATCCCGCCTTCTATAGGCCAGGGGCTAGCGACTAGTACCAAAGGCGTAATTACCAAAAACTGTGAATGCATTGCCTTTAAAAATCATAAACACACACAACCAGAGTATAAGCAGAAAAAAACACTAAGTAAAACATGTATAACAAGTGTAATGAAAGAAATGGAGGGCCAAAATACAAGCCCAACTATATTGTATAAATACAACTGAAAGTAAGTACAACTGAAAAAGGACAAACAACTAGAGGGTGTCTCGAAGCTCCTGGATCAACCTCCGGGGTTCCTACCTAATGGATAGGTACATATGGCCTCTAAAACAATCCACATACGTCATACCCCACCGTGTACCGATACGCCATAAGGTCCTCCTCCAGCTACCATCCAGTCATGGCACCTTCGGCCTCCATCAGCGTTGTCCATCGTCTGCATCCAACACAACGACATGTGAGCATAGCCCTTGCAGGGGTGAGTATAACGATACTCAGTAGGGACCCCGAGAACCTCAAGGTCTAAAAAAATCCAACAAGGATATCCAAAAAATATGGATTCAACAAATAACATTTACTAAGGTATATTCCCATACATAATACCTAAGTTATTTAATAACCCGTCTCAAACATGAGAAAAGCACGAAAGTCATTGACTCATCTCAAACCAGGATTTTATTCTGTGGGGTAGTATCAAGTAACAAACCAAGAACCCACTAAGGATAATCCATAGTAGTAAGATACAATCATGAAGTATCAACTATCCCAACATAGGTATATTCCCATACATATACCTAAGTAACCAGTCATAGTCTGGCTCCAACTCTCGAGCCCAAGCACAATAGTCCACAAAGGAAGTAAAGTCAATCACTTTGATAATAATGATTGATAGAGAAGACTCAACTCACACTGGTATACAACTCATGAAGAGGGATAGAGATGATTAGGTGTAGCCTCTGAATCATCTCATCTATCAAATCCACATAGGATCCTGGAAAATATCAGCGTTGTCGAACCCACGGAGGATCCTGGTACATAATTCATCACTGTCGAAGCCACAGTGGATCCCGATACCGATGTCACCACTACTGAAGCCACTGAGGATCCTGGTACAGTAGCCATCACTGTCAAACCCACGAAGGATCCCAGTACAGAAGTCACCACTGTCGAACCCACGGAGGATCCCGGTACAGTAGACATCACTATCGAACCCATGGAGGGTTCTAGTACAGTATCTTCACTGCCGAACCCATGGAGGATGCTGTCATCTAAGTCGCAACCAACCTTAGGGTTCCCGCACACAACCCCCTCGATTCCAGGAGGGTCCACTCCTCGAGCCAACTGTCGATACATCAACTACCATGAAGTCTCGAGTTGATGTAACCCGTATTTCCATCTCACCATAAGAAACCCAACGCGACAGATGGCGCGTCAATTGGACGCCCGGTCTGTGAGTTATTAGCATTTTCGTTCTAGGGGCCCGGTTGGTTTTTAGGTTCAAAACAACTAGACCGCACCCAAACTGCATCCAAACCTCAATTGGGGTATTCCAAAGGAACCGTCTCACTCTCAGCTTTATATCACCATAGACGGTTTGTCGATTAGACACCCGGTGCCCAAGATACAGGCGAAACATTGTAATTGGCCATAGCGGGTCTGGGCCCCGACCTAGTCCAAAATAGGGTTTGACCCGGTCCGTGAGTCCAACCCGGTCCAAGGGGGCAGCCCAGCCCGTGGCGGCCTGGCTCATGGCAGCTTGGAACATGGAGGCCCGGCACATGGCGGAGCGACCCTTGGTGGCCCGGCCCGTGGCAGCCCGACCCATGGCGGCTCGGCCGAGGGAGGCCCCACTGAGGGCGGTATGCATGGCTGGGGGCGGACCGCCAATCAAAGCCATCGGTGGCCATGCGTGGGGATGGTTAGTGCCCCTGTCTCTGTAATGGCCGGCATGTGGCACCGACATGTTGACCGCGAGACCTGAGGGGTCTCTCCTTTGGAGCACCCACCGGCAGCTGGCTCAGCCGGCCGCCCTTCCTATCCGTAGTGGCCTTTGGCTGTGGGTCCTCTCCGGCATGGCGTGTTGGCGCCGCACCGTCTTCGTCCTCTACGGCCCGCATGGCCGCGCCCCCTTCCTCTTGCACTGTACGACGACACCGCACCCTTCCGGCACCACTGCGGCCCTCCTGGCCGCGGCCTGGTTCTTTGCACGGCGTGATGGCGCCACGCCCCTTCAGTGCCCCGGTGATCCTTGCACCACTAGTTCCTCTCACGGTAGGCCCATCGCCGACCGCCGATGCGCCACCATGGTTCTCTCTTCCGGTGCGTTCGTTGTGCCATCGCCATCATCAACCAAAGAAGAAGCAACTCAGGGATTTCGGGTTGTGTATGTTCAGCCTGCACCCTTCGTGTTAGGTGATAACGATTGGACAACAAATAAACCGAGGTTTGAATGATGAAGAACAAGAAAAGAATACAACTCAAACCCCTACCTCGTTTTCGATGATTATTGATGAAGTCACAGGAAAAGGAGGCGTCATTTTTTCAACGTCGTAAGAGGATGATGAATTCGAGGACAATGTCGCTGGCATTCTTCAAGGACGACGCTTACCTTTTCTTGCCCCGATTGAATGGGGAAGAAGATGTCGTCATCATTCTTAGGTGGTGAGGGGCATTCTTTTTTGGAAAATTTATTTATCCAAAGCCTTCCCATCCAATCCTCTAATCCTCTCCCATCAAGATGTGTGGTGCCAAAATTATAAACTACGTTTTAAGGTTGGCACATTAAAGGGGGGAAAATAAGAGTTTAATTAGTTAATTAATTATGTTGTGTTGGATTAATTAATTATGGTAAAGTCCAAGGGTTAGGTGGTTAAATAATTTTATAACTGGGAATTTAATTCTTAGCCATAAATGTCCGACCGTCCTCATGTGGTTCCCACCTCTGAAATTAGAAATGAAAGGATATAAATAAAATAAGTGATAAAATATTTTATTTTTATTCTTCCAAAAAAAGTGAAAAACTAACTTCCATTCTCGTTAGAATTAAACTGCGGTGAAGGTATGCTTAAGAGAATACCAGCATTGCGAGCTCAATGGCGCCCTCAAATTTCAATTTCGAGCACTGGTTCAAATGTTATAAAATGCCGCTCGCACGTTTACTGAACGCAGCCAAAAAAATTTTCGGAAAAAATATTATCAGTCACCCTCGACCCGCACCGGTTGAGGGTAGGCTCTGTCTAAGTGAAACACGCCCCAAAGAAACCAACTATACTCTCGTATTTTCAATCCGAGTTACCGTTTAGATGTTATTAAATATACAATAAAATAATTGTCACTTAATTATTTTATTTGCTGCCAAAAACTTACTTTTTCTGGTGGCCCACACCGACCAATGTTAGTATGTGCTTAAATAAATCAATCCCTCATGAGTTCCACGTTGGTCTCCGATTTTTAATCCGAGCTACCGTTTGTGTGTAATAAGCATTGGAAAAATAAAATAAAATATTTAATTATTTCATTTACAGTTATGCCATTTTTGGGATTTCTCGAAGGAGGCCCACACTGACTAAACTTAAGTCACGCCTAGGGTAAACCCGCCATCCGAAGTGCTACGGTGCCCTCGTATTTCTGATACGAGTAACCATTTACGAGTTATTCAACTTTTTTAAGAAAACTGCTTACGTGCGTTAACTTAAGCTTAATAAAAACTTCAACAGATCATTACTGGCACTCTAGGCCTTAGAATCGCACGCCGTCAAATTTCGAGGACTCATAAAATTCCCATGCATTTAAGATAAAAATTTCCATGAAATTTCCGAGTCTTTATATTTTAGACCAATACTAAAAACAACAGCGTACATAGGTTGTTTTTTATACCTATAAAATAGGGAACATGGATTGTTATCCCAATACATAAAACTAGATGGTACACGAGTTGTTATCCAAAACCCAAAGTAGGTAAATGGGTGATTATAAGAAACCTAACATATTAAGATGGTCATGATAGGTATCCTTCACCTATGATTTTCTATGATTATGTACATGCCACTATTCAATTTTTTATTACTATTCTAAGCTTTCATTGATTATTCTCTTGATTTCCTTATGATTATTTTCCTAAAAATAGACAATAATTTATCCATGACTCATTATTATGATATCTAATATGAAGGTTATGATTTTCAAATGCTATGATCATGTTCTTATACCCTTCTGGTCATGCTATTATTATGTATCTCACTGGTTTACCCTTACTCACATCTGAGCTCACACTTTCTTATGTATAATTTATGCATTTTATAAAAATGTGTTTTATGTAGTATTATTAAAGGGGAACATATTTAAGGGTTACATTAATGATCCTTCCCCATGATAGAATATTATGATAAAATATTTCCAAATGGAGAAAAATATTATGGTCCTCTAAACTTCGTTTATATAATGTAATGAATATTCATGAAAATTGATTTAATATCCATGTATGTTAATCCTCAGTTTATATATTTGTAATTATAGTAAATTTTTAGTCTTCCTTATAAAACTAGGATGAAAAACTTTCAGTGAGATCTATAGGAATATTTATAATGATGTGTGTTTGTATTTCTATAAGGTCTAGTCTAAGAATGATTTAATGTTGTTGAAAAATTATGGAAATTTTGGTATAGTATTTAGAGAGTGGTTTCATGGAAATTACATCCATATCTAAATACTATAATTGGATGTGGATCTAGGATAAATTTTCATAGGTGTATCAACTTGGAAAACACCGTATTGAACTGGACATGATCATGAACTGGTGAACGAAAAATGGCCAGCATACACACCTTGTTGGACATTCTTGGATATTTTCTTTGGAAACTCACAAACCATTTATGCACCATAATATATGATTACTATGAATTCCCCATATTATTCATAGGGTTTCATATATTATAAATAAGGTGTCTTAATTTAGACTCTTGAAAAGTGAGTTTTCTTGATTTTGTGAATTTTCTATATGATAAGTGTTTCTCCCGCTATATGTTTTTCATTTAGTCAATTTAATGAACTACAAGGATATGGGTTATCATTTAATGTGATGAAATGTATTATTATTAATAGTCAAATGTGATTAAAAATTGATAAATTGATTTTTTGATTATTCCTAATCAGTTTTCACAGATCATGATTACCAATGTATACCGTAAACAACCTTTAAATCCCCAAAGAAGAGAAATAAAGTTTTCATTGGGAGTTTTGTTTGAGGATACCATGTATGAATTAAGATTTACATTACTATATGTCATGAATGTTGGAATATGTACTCAATGTAATTTCTCAAATGGATTATAATTAATTTTACTTGTGGAAAGAAAGGACACAAAGCAAGTAAATAAAAATGGATAATTAAAAGTACGGTTAGTGCAGTGGATTAGAATAATGGTATCCCTATGATATCGTTAACTATTTAGTGATTTGAATTTTTAATATACATGTATTTTGATAATCAATGACCTATTTAAAAATATCATTAAGATAGTCAGCAATGTGGTAGGAGTAAAGGGTATACTATGGTTAATAAAGATACTATAAATGACATATAAAAGGAAATATGTATTAAGATTGAAGATGAGGAAACCTAGTTAATTTCATAACAATGATTTTGAATAAGAAATGTGTTTAATTATTTTAATTCATGAATATTGAATTGTAAAATAAATTAAGATTCTTCACTATTTGCTTTTTATTAAGGATCTGGAGGAGAATGTTGAATGGTATTATTGATCTAGAAAAATTATTTTATGGATTGATTATGTTAAAGAAATGGGACCCATAATATGTTATAAAGGTTGAGAAATGGTGTTTATTTTGGATAAGTATGTGTTTGATAAGAATAATATAATATGGATTGTAATGATTTTCCTCCAAATATATTAATGAATGTTTTTGAAAAATTGTTTAATGTAAACATGGATAGAGATTACAATGTTTTTGGATTTAAGGAGTGTATTGAATAAATGTTTTAATAATAAATAAATAATTTTTTAATATTATTTTATTGTAATTAAGGTTATTACCATGTTATAAGACAAAAAATGATGAAGGTATTCACATGTTTGGCATGTGATAATAGAGAGCTAGTTTATGATATATGGGGGATAAATGTTATGATAATTTTGATAAATACAGTGAATTATCTTTTCTATGGATTTGTATTTAAATATTTCATTAGGGTCAAATAGGTAACCATTAATGAAATATATTGAACACTGATTTATATTTTAATGTTAAATGTGTTGTTTCATAATATAATGATTTATACGTATTGCATTACTAGTGATAAAAAATTATTTTGATTATAATTGAAGAAATATTTAATGAATAATCATTATACCAATTCATATTATTATATGTCAATGCTTTAAGGATAAAAAATTCATAATTATTACTTGGAGTAGGAGATGAATTGGAAATTGATCAAGGAAAAACCAAAGGGTCGGATTGTAAATATGAAGTGGAATGAAATCATGTTAGGATATCACATTACAAAAATTACTCAACATTAAGAGTTGGTTATTGAACTAAAATATTTTCTTATTAACATCATTTTTCATTATATCAATGACCATTTCAGCCTATTTAGGTTATATTTGTGATATTTTAAAATTATATTGATCAACCACATTATTGTGATGGGTGATCTTGATCACCAACAATAATTATGTATGATTTTAGTCCATGAACAAATCTACTCTTATGTTCTACTATGTGGAATCCAAGTTATGAGTTACTTCTAGTAATCATTTTGTTTCCAATTAGCCAAATTTAATCAATGTTTTAGTATTTATTTTTGTGATATGGATTATTATGAATATGAAATTAATGTATTAAAAAACTGAATACCCAGATAAATTTATACGGTGAAATTAATTTTATGGGGGGTAGAATGTAACAACCTCGCTTTTTATTAATTAATTATTTAAAATAAATTAATTCTTATTGATGGCTTTCATTTCACGCTACACCAAATTAATGTTTCTTTATACAAAACAAAAAGGGAATCCTATCATCAAAAACACATAGATAAGATTTTTGTATATGAAAAAATATGCTTGGATTTTTTATACACAATGGAGTGTTCTTTCGATAGTTTGTGTCACATGAAAAACAATGTTTTACTGAACTAAAATATTATAAAAATAATATTTTTAAAATAGAATTACAGTTATGACATATCTAATAGAATGTTGAAAAATAAAAAAGTTTTAAAAAATTATGAAATATATTTTTAACATGTATATATAATAGATGCATTTCTGACCAATTTTTTATAAATGAAAATTAAAACCAATTCAATATAAATGATGTGTTTTTAAGAAAAAAGATTTTTATTCAGACAAAGGTGTTTTATCTTAATATATTAAAATTAATCTCTATTTGGGGTTAATATGAATTATATATATATGTTATTTATTCTATAAATTGTTTTCAAAATCATCCAATATGTTTTATAGTCATAAAATATTAATCAATCCATATTTATCCATAAAAGATATAATTTAAAAAAAAGGAATTTTACTGTTTTCAATTGGAAAGATTGTTTTAAAGATTTTTTTCCCATTTTATAAATTTTATTAGAAGAAAAAAAATATTTTTTGAAATTATAATTTCAAAAATATGTTTTGTTATATATATGTTTTTTATAAATATTTATTTTTATGAACCGTATAAAACATAGAATTTTAATTGAAAATTCACTTTTCATGTAATTTTTTATATAGTAAAATTATATTTTAATATCATATAAATTATTATTACTTGATTTATAAATTAATAAATCCAATTTACTTCATTGGATTCAATTTCATATTTAACTTGGATGGAAAAATATTTCAAACGTCCAAACAAATTTAACCCCTCTATGTGTCATCTTCATTAATGGGTTATCCAATCAGGCAAAATTCTGGGCAAAACGTCGATAATAACATGCTAAACCAATAAAACTTAGTACCTCAGTTATACTTGTCAGTTCTGGCCATTCCTGGATTGCTCTTGTCTTAGAAGGATCAATAGAGATTCCATCCCTAGAGACAATATGGCCAAGAAAAGAAATCGTATGAAGCCATAATTCAAACTTGCTAAACATCCCATATAATTTGTGTCTTCTAAGAGTCTTTAGAATAATGCGCAAGTGATTTTCATTATCTTCATATCTTTTGGAGTATACAATGATATCATCAATAAATACCACTATGAAGTCATCAAGATATTCCTTGAAAACTTATTTTATTAGAACCATGAAAACAGAGGGTGCATTAGTTATCCTAAAAGGCATTAATGTAAACTCATAATGACCGTACCTAGTTCGAAATGCTGTCTTTGGAATGTCTTCCTTATTCACACACAACTGATGATATCCAAATGGAAGGTCAATCTTTGAAATGTATTGAGCTCAATGTAGTTGGTCAAATAAATCATCAATGTGAGGTAAGGGATACTTGTTCATTATTATTATAGCATTGATCTCCATGTAGTTGATAAAAAACCTCATAGATCCATATTTCTTTTTTTTAATAAAGAATAGGGACTACCCCTGGAAAAACACTAGGCCGAATAAATCCCTTATTACCCAATTCCTAAAGTTGTTTCTTTAGTTCAACTAATTCCACAATGGCCATTCTATATGGGGTCTTGGATCTGGGCCTTGAACCAGGAATTAGGTCAATATAAAAATCAACTTCTCATTCTGGATGATGCCTAAGTAAATCTTCTAGAAACACATCAAAATATTCTCTCACAATAGGTACATCCTCTATTTGAACATTCCCTTCCTCACCCTTAGTTATTTCATTCTCTTCCTCCCAAATAAGTGAATTTTGTTGAGCTACTGGGGGTGGATATAGATAAGAATTACGTGGTGACGATTCTGCTCTAAAGATAAGGTGTTCCTTATCATCATCATAAAAAATCATAACCTCCTTCTTCTAACAATAAATCATCGTATCATGGTACGAAAGCCAATCCATACCGAGGATTATATCAAATTCAATCATGGGTATGACAATGAGATCAACAGATAAAGAACATTTATGTGATCTAATGGTAACTGATTCACAAAACGTTGTTGCAATGATATTTCCATTAGGATTTTTGACTGACAAATCCCTTTTTAAATAAAATTGGAAATATCTAATTTTCTTATCAAACAGGGATGATATAAAACAATGCAATGATTCAGAATAAAATAATGCATTTTCTAAACTTGAGGAAACCCTTAAATTACCTGCCACAACGTCTTTTGGAGCTTCTACCTCAGTAGTAGTGATAACATAATCTTTTCATTGATCCCTTGGCATTTTCTGAGGTAAGTTCCCCTGACGCTTAGGACATTCATTTTCATAATGTCCCATCTCCCTGCAATTGTAGCATTGATCATCAGTATCTTCTTTCTTCCTCTTGCAATCACGAGCTCGGTGGCCTTTTTCACCACACTTGTAACAGACTCCGATTCCTTTCAAGAATGTATCGGGGTGTTTCTTCCCACATTTACTACAGGATGGATAATAAAATTTTCCCTTCTTCCCCTTATTTACATTTCCAAAGTGATCAACAGATCTCTTCTTCTCTTGTTTTGCTTTAATGTCGTAAGACTTAGAGTACTGCTTTTGCATCTTAATAGCACATGAGACAATGCCTTCATATAATGAGAAGGATTGTGAGACCATTGCTCGACGGAGAAAAGGTTTTAACCCATCAAAGAAATGATCAATCTTACTTCTTGGGTTACATATATAATCTGCAACATACAATGCTAACCTTGTAAAGTTGGCCTTATACTTTCTGACATTCTCATCCTCTTGTTGTCTCAGACTCAAAAATTGCCTTTCCATATCTGCTCGATGGTCACGAGGAAAGTATTTTTCTAAGAAAATCTCTTTGAACTACCTCCATTCCATATTTGATACTTCATCATCTTCCTTTGTGTTTTGAATCAATAACCACCATTGATCAACATCTCCCGTTAGGTGGTAAACTACAATGCTAACCTTTTCCCTTTCACCACTCCCCAAGGCATGGAATATTTTCACTAAGGAATTCATCCACTGCTCAGCTACTAAGGGATTTGTACTCCCATTGAATGTTGGTGGTTGATTCCCCATTAAGAGATCTAATAATGATCCTCCATGTTGCGGATCAGGGTGCTCCATAGGGGTAAGGTTATTATTCATAACCTGATTGAGTTTTCCTAGTATGGTGATTAACTGATCAGCACCAGTTTCATCAACAACTCCACTATAATTATCTTAAGAAGTAGGGAAATCCTTAAATGGAGTGTGTGCATTGATATGGTTTCCATTCCTTCCACTAGGATCAATTTCTAAACAATGGCATAAACTAGATCATTTTATGAATCAAAATACATAATTCCATACTTGTAAAACACTTAACATAAATTAAACAGTTTATGGGTATAATCCATAATCATAAAAATGTTTTCTTTGAGGAAGTACATACTCATAAACCCATCATAATGGTTTTTAAAGAATATGAGAATTATCCTAAGAATATCCCCTCGTGTGTCGTAACCAAGAGTGCAGGGAGGCTCATTGTCGTGCACCAGTTCCCGTTTGAGTCTAGATCAAAGCGGTGTTTTCTAGTTTTAACCCTAGGTACATCTATCCCAGAGCCGCCTCTACCTGCTCGTATCCAGACAGGGATGTATTTCTTAGAAAATACACAGAATCTATACTTTACCAAAATTCTAGGATGTTATTCTATACTAATCCTCAAATTCTATCTTAGGGCTATGTGCTCTAATTGTAGAGACCCGTATCCTGACGTACATGAACATTACATTACTTTTGCGGAATACTTAGTACATAACAAAAACACACACACAAGGACCGTAATAGTTTAGTGTCTTTGGAAACTCGGAGCGTAATCTTCTAATCGTGGTGAAAGATCTTCAATATCTCCCATAAAGATCTTCCCCTTTTTTTTACCTAAAACCTTTCTTTATATCCTGGGGAAAAGAAAACATAAAAGGGTGAGCTCAAATGCTCAGTAAGGGTATACCAAATAAAAATCAATCACATCATATTCATAAGAACATAACTTTTGGAAATCTTAACCTGCAAAAGAGAGCATAATTTCATAACATGGGATAAATCATAGTAGTGAAATGAAATCCCAATAATCATAACTTAAAACATGAAACCTTGTGGCATACACACATAATCATAGAGAATAATTTCTTGTTAGTCAAGACTCATTGCCAAGACTATCTTAGTGGACAAAGTCCCTTTCTGAATCGAGTAACCCTCATTTCAGTCCTGTTTCACTGAACCGGTATAACCTACCATTTCAGCCATGTCTATCTCATGAGATATAAAATCTTTACCCAATGCATTGGAGGGAGATATAGGTCCCACCCATCTTATAATGAATCCTTTCTTATGTGTGCCACATAATCATAAACCATACATCATAGCATAATCCACGTAATAAAAATGGGATTCTTAAACAACATGACATCATAAAACAATTCATATAAGATAAAGGAATTCATAAAAATTTTTCCATCACAACATAATCAAATCCATGTAATAATAGGGATAAAAACAGAACCCTTTTATTGTCTTAGATGGAAAATAATTTTGATAAAATACTTGAACTCCATTCTTGAGGAAAATATCCTTTCTACTTCAAAAACATTTTTCCTTTCATAACATGTCATACGACTTTAAAATAAAAGAAGTTGATTAAAAATGAACTTGAAAACTTTTATAGGAAGCTTCTTGGAAATAATGTTTTAAAAATCCATTCATGCCGTATAAGTTAAAAAAACATTCTTCTCGTACTTTTGTCGGCAAAGTCAAAAAAAGTACCTCGTACGAAAATCGTCAAAAGATTCCTTTCATATCTTTTAATAAAAAACTCCCCGAAGGGTAAAATAGGATTTAAACAATTGTAGGTGGATGGAAATAATATTACATATTGAGGAAACATGGATGTGGATGATAAAATACACCCCAGTAAATACCAACGTATAAACAATCTCGGATAAAAATGAGATTGTGATATTTCCCTTACCTTATGTCCGACTTGCTTTGTAAGTGTCTGAACCTCCTGTATAACGATTTAAATCATGTCATTGACTTATCCCAGAATCATATTCATTGTTATTATATCATATATGGTCCAATTATGACTTTATATTACCCGTTCTTTTGTAAATTCATGTTAAAGTAGCGTTTTGGGTAAAATCGTCTCATTTGTCGTTCGTGTTTTTAGCTTGTAATTATTCATATGATTACTTAGATCATGATTACTTAATTCCAGAATATAAAACATGATTTATATATATATTCAGAATATACATATATAATAAATTAGTAAATGGAAAGAAATACACCGTTCATGGAGACGGTAGTCCGTACGTATGCATGAACGCTGTTTTCGTTTCCTTATTGAATTGAATGGAATTAAGTAGATGACATACATATAAATAATTCCAGTATCATTATTATGTCATATATTTCATTATTACTTATTATATATACATTATAATCATTCATGAATGGTTAATCATTGAGAATGAATCTCATCGCGTCGTGGAGACGGTAGTCCGTACGTACGCATGAGCGATGATATCATTCCCATGGTCGTGGAATTGTGTTTAAGTGTATGTATACTATTTCAGTATCAATATAAATTTATAATAATCATATATAGTTACTCATTACACCTTTATACCCATCCAATTAAGGTGGTGGCGGAAAATAGATTACACCACGGCGTGGAGACGGTATTCCGTACGTACGCACGCGCGATGATTTCTTTTTCCGTAGGATGGATAGATGGTGAAATAGGGTTGTTTCATACTTATAATAACATATCAGTATATGAGTGATACTGATGTTATTACTTCATAATGAAACAACCTAAGAAGAAGAAGTGGAAGAAGAAATAATGATGAAAGAATTGGTAACGGTAATTACCTCTTCTTTGAAGCGCCTCTTTGAGACCTCCTCTTAGGGCACTAAAATTGGTCTTTGAGGAAGACCAGAACCTCCAGGATGTTGCTAGGGAAGTGGATAAGAGATTTTGGCAGGGGTTGGCCGAGCTTGAGTGCTCAAATTGGTGTGAGGAGGAGGGGGAGGAGGTGTCCTTTTATAAGGGAGGAGAGGGGCACCTTATGAATACCTTAAAATATTATTTTATATTAATGTCAAAATCGGTTTATAATGGTTCCAAAGGGTCTTATTTCGAAGCTAAAGTGGGGATGGGTCTAAACCCTATCAACCAATAAGATTTAGACAAGTTTAGGGTATTATTTTAACCTTATCAATTAGATTTAACTCTAAGTTAAATAATTTAACTTTTACCGTGTCTTTTTGTTTTCTTACACTATATGGTTAATACACTTACTATAACATACAAACTAACCCCAAATTGTTTATTATTAGTATATATATCCTTATCTAAGTCATTTGGCCGAACCTTGGATTTTTAGGAATAAAATAACAATTAATAATATAATATTTGATTTAAAAACTATTTTGTGTCAATTTTGACACTATTTGATATATGATTTTTTGTGAAAGTCATAACAGAATTATATGTTCGAACCAAGTTGTTTAAATCAACACTAATATATCATAGTAACCTAGAAAATTAGTGGAATTCATAAAAAGTCTCAAATTACATTCATTTGAGCATTTATGACATCAATTATGTTAACATTTCCTTAAAAGGGTAATTACTACATCATCGTTGTGTCATAAATAAATTAATTTATTTAAAGTCTAAAAATTATAAATAAAATATCATTATGTAGGAAATCTTTTTAGCTTTCTAATGAATATTTATATTCGAATTTATCTTATGTATAACCCCATATTAAAAATGTTTTAGTTATTAAACTTTGATTTTAACTATTTTAACTATTCATTAAATAAAATAATATTAAATGTCATAATCTAATCCAAGTGGACCTAAATGGTCATATTATATTCATAAAGTTGTTTTTGGTCGAATTACACTTATCCAATAGAATTAGGACATGTGTTAGGGTAATAGTAATATCATATTTACCCTTAGATACCCTATTTACTATTAACCGTGGTAAAAAAAAGTAAAACGTTACTATTCACCAAAAATTATTTTCATCTCATTGAACCACATTTTAGTCCTTGATATTAACCGTGTCTGTCGGATTTTCGAAATTCTATTCACAGAAGCGGTAAAATTAAGTTTTATGCAAAATTCAGTTTTTAACCTACCACTTAGTGGTTTCACTATTCATCAAAAATTGAAAGTTTTCAGAAAAATGCCAAAATTTCATCCTAAGCTATATTTCATATTCCGAATTCAAAAATGAAGTCTATTTTAACAAATTCATAACATAGAAATTTCATTAATTAATTTTATAATTAAATCCCGCTGTTAAAACAAATAGCGTGTTTTTAAGAAACAATATCTATCAAAAGATTGACACTTGATTATGTCTGGTTTAAATGTGAAATTACAACCAATGACCAACATTGTATTAAATTGTAAAAATATATTCTAAATATACTTTAAAAACACTCAAATTAATAATTTATCACTATTAATTATTTCGATTAAAAAAGTTGTTTTTAATTATAATTTAGTAATTTTCACTATTCATCAGAATATGAAAGTTATCCGAAAAGTACCAAAATTTCACCTTAGGATAAATTCGATACTCCGAATCCAAAAATGAAGTCCATTTTGAGAGATAAAATTTCTAAAATTTTAAAAGGTGGTTATTACTATTCATAACGGCTAGTTATAATAATATTTTAATAGCATATCGTTGTTTAGTGAAACTTGGTATTGCGTACTACACACGCTATCGAGGAAGGTCGCGATTGCGTGTAATGCAAGGCAAGTCAAGGATGCGTGTTGTGCAAGCTCCATTTGGTGTAGCATACAACACAAGACATTAGTAAAATAAAAAAGAATATTTTTCATAAAATATCGGACTGTTACACTAATCATAGTTTATGTAAATATAGCTTCCAAGATTAATACCAAACTAACCTTGATACCAACTGTAACACCCTGACCACAGTTAACCAGAGTGAGTGCATTATTACGTAACATTGGCATGATCACTAATGATCATGCCTCAAAAGACCGATTAGTTTAGTAGCCTTGGAAACACTAGATACATTCATAAATGTTACATTATATCATAAAGTGTAAAACTACAATAATATGGTCTCTATAGTCCGCACTCATATCCCCTTTAGACTATCCCTGCAGGTCAGTCATAAAATATTTCTTCACATCCTGGGAAAAATAAATCATAGAAATGGGTGAGCTCAGATGCTCAGTAAGGATAACAATATATCAAAAACTTTCATAAATAAACATAAACATTTAAGGCAATGTATTACTAAAACAAAAGCCTTTTAAACATGAACATTAGCATAATATGGAAAAAATAAAGTGAAATAATTCCATTTACTTATTCACATGTATATTCTACTAGTCGAATAATCACATGCAATATCAATAACCAGTTTCATAATGATGGAATGCATAATGCCATACAATCATAACCACATAGTCAAGGCCTTGTGCTAAGACTACAAATAAGATTTTGTCAAGGCCTTATGCCAAGACACTAGTTTGTCTCATGAGACTTACCGATGCATTGAGAGCTATAGCGGTCTCCACCCGTCACATATTAAGTCCAAATCATTCCTTATATCAAAAGGTTTAAACATATCATAAACCATAACACAATCGTATCACATAAAACATGCATAAAGGAAACATAACATTTCTACATTTCAATCATAAGATATCAATACAACACATTGATATAATAAAAACAATATCAAAACCATTTTCAATACCAAAAAAAAAATAAAATTAAAACATGGTATTTATTTTTTTCATTTAAAAAATGTTATGGCTTGTAGAGGAAACCGAAACTCAAATAATGGTCACGGTAGCGGAGAAGTCGTTGTCGCCGTATACGTACGACAGAAAAAACATTCCCTTTTGTTGTTTAGTAAACCTCACCATATAAAAAATATTCATTTTGAATAAATATAAAAGTCAAAGAGGTTTATACACTATATAAAAGAAAGTCTTGTACTAAAACAAAATATACCTCAATGAAAGAAGATTGAGACGAAGTCCCTTACCTCGTGTCCGACTTGGATCGATCATTATTTAATCTCTTGAATAATGAACTAGAGTTAATATCCACTTTCTTAAGAACCTTTTTCAAGTTCATTATCACTTTTATCTAACTTATTACCATGTTATGAAAATTATTAGTCATTTAAGTTAATAACTGTCGTTTTGTCGACCTTTGGTACTTGAGTCAACAATAAACTTCTTATAATTACAAGTTGTTAATGTGGTAAAATATCCATTATCTACAGAATTATATTCATGATCTAGATATCATATATATCATATATATCCAGTATATTCATGCATTTATAATATTACATAACATTTAGAGGTAAGAAATGAAATGCACCGTTCATGGAGACGGTAAGCCGTACGTACGCATGAACGCTTATTTCATTTCTATTTCTTATTTAATGGAATGAAATCATAATGATATAAAGGTATATTATAATTACAATATAATATCAAATATAATATTATTTACTCCATCTTTTATACGTCTCACATATGGCATTAACGATTCAAATCACTTTGAGGGGGTGGTAGTCCGCACTTCCTAAAATGAAATTATCGTGTTTACCCATAATGGAAATCATAAAGGTATTCCATAAATGAAAAATACATAAGCATAAGGAAAACATAAAAATAATATATATCATATATAAATATAGTGACATCTTAATGGCCACTATGAGAGGAGTTAAAAGAAGATTAAACAATCATCGTTTCGTGAGGTAGTAATTTTCCACCCACCGAAACAAGAATGTTCATTAACCATTATATAAAGGAGTTTGTAAGTGTAAATAAAATACTTCTCATAAAAACATTCTAGTATATTTAAGACACTGTTGGTGTTACAAAATAAAGGAATAAAAAGATTTTAAGGGGGTGGAGAATCAAAATAAAACAGAAGAACATAAGAGAATACATTACATTAAAATCAGTTAACTCTTTTTGATTTGAGCCAAAGGATTACTTAAAAATACTTCTACCCAAAGTGAGGCTTCTAGGAGTAAGATAGGAAAATTGTGAGAATATTTTGGCAGAGGTTGTCTGAGCCAAATGGATTTGAAGTTGTGATTAAGGTGGTATAGTTGGGGGCCTTTTATAAGAGGAGAGGAGGGGCACTTTTGGAAAGTCATGAAATGTTGCTTTATTATGAAATTATTTTCGGATTTCAAAGGTCCCACAATGATATATCTCAAGGATAAGCTGATAAGGGTTCGAAATATACCCATAAAATATGTTTTAGACAAGTTTATGTCTTAGATTTTACCTTATCTTTTCATTTTATTTAAATTGTTCATTAATGAGATAATCACTACATCATCATGGAGTCATAAATAAATTTATTTACATAATTCCTAAAAATTATAAAGAAATTTCCATGATATAGTAAATATTTTTATATTTCCAATGAATATTTATAGTATAAAATTTAACTTATATTACCCCATGTAATAATTTTTTTAGTTAAACAACACATGTTTGTGACAATTTTATTTTTACTTTAAATATGAATTTATTAATGTAATTTTCTTACCCATGTGTCTCCATGGGGACCCCAAGTTGACCCATGGATTTTATTGGTCGGCCATGACTCATACAATATTTTTAGGACAAGTTTAAAGGCAATTTCAAATTATTATAACATTATATTTACCTTAAATTACACTAATTACCTTTAATCGCAATTAATAGAAATTAATAGTTACTATTCACCAAAAATCATTTTAATCCCATTGAACTACATTTTACTTCCTAATGAAAATTATTGATGTCAGATTTTTAAATTCAAATCATTGAGGTGGTAAAATTTCATTTAAACGAACAATTAATTTTTTAACTACCACTTAGTGGTTTCACTATTCATCAAATATTGAAGTTTCTCAGAACAATACAAAAAATACACCCTAAGCTATAATTGATATTCCGAATTCAAAAATTATGTCTATTTTAAAAAATTCCCAAAATATATGTTTCATTAATTAATTTTATAATTAACTCCCATTCCCAAAACAAATATAGTATTTTTAAGCAACAATATCAATCAAAAGATTGACAATTGTTTATGTCGAATTTCAAAGTGAATTTAATTATAATGTCCACCATTGGATAAAATGGTAAAATTATATTCTAATTATACTTTAAAACCACTTAATAGTATAATTTATCACTATAATTTTTTTTATTAAAAATGTTGTTTTTAAGTATTTATCACTATTCATCGAAAATTGGATGTTCTTGGAAAAATACCAAAAATTCAACATAGGATAATTTCTATATTCCGAATCCAAAAATGAAGTCCATTATGAAATATAAAATTTATATAATTTCAAAAGGTGGGTATTACTATTCATAACGACTACTTTGATTAGTCTCAGTGTGTTAGAACTCAAGGTTGCATACAACACACGCTGCTCTATTATTCAAAGAGAAGCATACCATGGAAGCTTGGGGTGTTACAAACAATGTACTTTATGAAATTTTTTTAAAATTAAGGAAATAATGTTTTTTTAAATTATACAATGGGAGAAGCTATTTTCTGCCACTTAAAAACCCTCGGAGCATCCCTTACAATCTTATAAGAATATTTTCAAAATAACTGTTATCTTTTATAATTATATGACTTTTAAATGATTTAAAAGTATAAATAGATATTTATCTCAAATAGTTTGTGGATTAATTTCATATGTGTCAACATATATTGTTGGATCTTATATTAAATTGATGTAGGTTTGTTATTATACAATATTCCATAATTCATTGATTTTTTATGATATGTTTAAACTTGGATGTGCTATTTTTATGTCATTCACGATTTATGTTAATGTATTAACATTTTGTATGCTATTTTAATACTAATGTTTATGTAATGTTTCACCCTTTTCATATGAGGGGTGCATTACATGTGGTATTTGATGGGCGGGGCCCGCTATAGCTCCTCGATGCATGAGTAGGTATCATGAGACAAACTAGTGTCTTGGAACAAGTACATGAAAATATTTTTATTTCTAGTATTTTCACAAGAAATTGAATATATGGTTATGATGTCTAGCATTATTGATTCCATCACTATGAGATTAGTTATTGATATTACATTTGGTTATTAGACTAGTAAAATCTCCATATGAATAAGTAAATGGAATTATTTTAATTTTTATTTCCAAATTATGCAGAATTTAATGTTCAAAAGGCTTTTGTTTTAGTCTTACACATTGCCTTAAATATTTATGCTTTTTTTATGATAGTTTCAACTATATTTTTATCCTTACTACGCATCTGATATGACCCATTTCTTATGTTTTCTCCTAGGATGTGAAGAAATATATTATAATTAAACTTCATTGATAGGCTAAGGGATAAGAGTGTGTTCAAAGGAGGAAAAATGATGATTTTTCATTTTATAATGTAATGTAAAACGTATGTATGTATCTAGTACATCGAAGACTACTAAACTAATCAGTCTTTCGAGACCTGATATCTTGTGATCACGCCAATGTTATGTTATAATGTAATATCTCTCGATAAATGGGGTTGGGACGTTACATTAATAATTTAATTTAGTAATATTTATTTTAATTATACATTTAGTAATTTTTGGGTAATAAAACATAAACTCTTTATGTAAAATTTTGGAATAATGACAACATCATTTAATGGTAAAAATATTTATTTTTCAAGGACTGACTTTTATGTGAAAAATGTTATTTTATATTAATAAATTAAATAATACATTATTGGATAATATTTTTTAAAAAAATTGATAGATTATAGATTATATAAAATATTTTAACATTCAATTTATTTTATTTATTATTTATGGATAGATTTAAAAATTAATAATAATTTTAATCAATCATTTACTAAAAATGGTGTTTCATTCCATTTTGTTTGTTTTCATTAAAAATATTTTTTTCTCTTAATGAAATTGAATTTCAAAAAATTAATTTTATATTTTCTATAAGGGTTTACAGTTTTTATTTGTGAAAGAAATCATTTTTACCATCACTAATAGTTAAAAAAAATTAAATTTTCTTCCAATGGTTATAGTTAAAAGGAATTTACTAGGATGTCGAACAAATAGATAAGGGATGAACTGCACATAAAAATATATAATTATTTTTGTTTTAAAATATTTTGACCCTATATTATATTCTTATCTTTGAATTTTCCATTGGGAAGTGTTTTATTTGATAAAGAATGTAATTATATTACACTCTTTTAAGTAATTCAAAGTATGCTGTAATATTCAATAATAAAAGGGAAACCCTCCTCCCTTATTCATAATTTTCTATCCTAATACCTCATAAATAGTATTACCCCTAGATTATAGTATGTAACCCATTCATATGATTTTTATTTTCTTAAAGATTAAGGGTAATATATGGGATATTTTGGAGAACATTCAATAATTTGTTATGGCCAAATGAGAGGTACATGGGCTGCACACGGTTTTTACAAACCATGCAGAAAGCCTAAAAGAAATGGTGAAGAGTTGAATATGTTAGATTGTACATTAGGAATTGTGTGCACATGGTTAGAGAGACTGTGTGAGGATGTCAAGTGAATAATTCCTTAAGGAAGAATCTAACACAAGATTTGTGCACTGTTTGTCTAACCGTGTGGTCTAACTATGCGCAGTGTCAAATCAAAATACATTAAAATAAGATCTCACTTGTTTTCGACATAACTTGATCATTTTTAATTGTATAACCCCCTAGTTAGAGATTTATCTCCATATAATCCATGAGAACCTATATCAAACATTTAAAAACCATCCTAGTTCCCTCCCCAATATTTCGAAATAAATATTCTCATAGAGATGGGATTTTATCTAGGTTTGTGAACAAGAGACATATTTTTTTGAGCATTCTTATACCTCTTTTAGTTTTCATCAAAACAGTTGAGGTAGGTGGGTTCACTATCGACTCCTATTAGAATAAATTATTGTATTAATTTCAAATCAATATTGTTGTATTAGATTTATAGCGAATTGGTTATTTGAGAATCGATGGAAACCAACATTAGTGATGGTTTGACAAACTATGGAAATATGGGAAATTATTACTCTGGAATGTTTTTTTATTAATGATCATAAAATGTGTATTTTCAAATATGGTCTTTCTTGGAATTGTGGTACCTGGATCGGATTAATGTGTTTTAAATAAAATGAATGTTTTTATTGAAATGAAATGTGTAGATCACCATTGTTTAATTTATTGGTTTTCATTAATAGAACAGTTTTATTAAAATGTTTTGGCATATATGTGTTTGTTGAGTTCAATATCCAATGTTCATTTGAATATGGGATGTGTACCATTGTGTTACGAGGTGTGGGACCCCAGATCAGAGGGGGGGGGGTGTAATTAGGAAACATGTTAATTGGATGAGAGACCGGTCATGAGTATGAAACTGTCAAACAAAGAATGCATAGCTGTATGTGATGTGATTCACTGGTTGGGTATGCCAAAATGATAAATGAGAATTGGTTTCAAAGCATTGTTTGGCCATTTCACTAGAAGTATGAATTGTTGGAAATTGTTTTAACAAGACCTTGTTTTAATTTGGATACAAATGGTATTGTAACTTGTTTATATTTAGTTATAAACTGTTTTGGTAAATTATTTTATATAAACTATATCCTATAAATGTTTCTCACCTTTCTATCATAGTGGCCTGAGTTACGAAGTCATTGTGCAAAGACTACTGAGTTATATATTCACCTCTGCATTAGAACATTGGTTCTTTTTCAGATGCAATATTTTGAGACATGGTCAAAGGTTAGGTATTAATTTTTTTTAACACCACCACATGATACTTGTGATGTTTGGTTGTTGTGGAGCATGGAGCATATAGAGCATTTGAGTCTTATGATTTACCTTGAGTATTTGGTTGTATTAATGTTGTTAACTTTTATAATATCATTTCCTTATATTATAGTACTTTTTGGAATGATTTTGTTATAAATGATGTGGTTGGGTCATCTTTCATTTATTCAAGCATTATATATTGATATTTTTGGTTGGGGTTAGAGGCCTTATTGGTTTTATTAAAAAAGGGTAAATCATATCCCACTTTAACTTGAAACCCTTCAGCATTTATTTCGATCATTTGGAGTCATGGAGATGTCTATTATGGCCAAGTAATGGTTCATTTATTATCAATAAAATGATAATATGTGGGTCATTAAAAATGGAACCATAAATTTCAGTCATTTCCTAACAAAATGTTATTAGTTTATTAGTTTTTTTGTTGAATTAATCTTGGCCTATTCCTTGGGTTGTGATCATATAAATGATTTGGATAATAATAACAATCAAGGTATAACAATAAAGGATGTAGCTAACCGTATTATGCTAAAATTCATGTTATATGAGTGTTGGTTACTTAAGTGTTTTTGAAACACTCTTAACATCTTTGAATATCATTTTCATGGGTTTAGCCAATGAGATATACATGAAATGCATTATAGAAGAATGGAATCCCATTAATATTTCATATTCCAATTTTAATAATAATTTATGAGTTTTTGAAAAGAATTAAATTTTAAAAAAATATAAAAAAATTATTTTCAAATGAAATACATTGAAATGGGCATGGTGGGTGTATTTTGAAAATAGGTTTATTCTCAAAAGAAAGAATGATATTTTAAAAATATGGCTGAACATGGAAATGGTTTTTTAGTGAAAAAAATAATTTTTTGATAGTTTATGTGATTTAATTTGAAAATCTAAGACATCAATTGATATGGAGTGAGACATTCTATGTTTGTTATTTTTTAGAAAATGGAACTATGTAGGCATCATAGAAATAGCTCGATAGAAGCTACGAATCATGGATTTTCACCTGAACCACAGATGAATCAAGAGTGGGTTGATATTGTCATCCAAGTGAATCAATATGGTGATTCAAGGAACCTATGGGATGATTCATGACATGTTGATCATTTCACATAGTTAATGAAGCTGAATCCACCCATCTTCTAGGGTTATTTTAAATCAAAAATATCATAGGTGTGGATGAATAAGATGACTCATATATTTGTTTTCATCGGCACACCATTGGATTTGAATGTCAAGATAGTGACATAGATGATCTAGGATCATGCATGAGAGTGGTAGGATTTAGTGGAGGAGGCTAAACTGGATCATGGTCTTAGTTGGGAGGATTTTGAGGAATTATTTAGAAAAGAGTTCTATCCTCTCACATTTAGGATCCAGAAAATGACATACTTCTTTAGCCTAAAGAAGGAAAATTCATCTATAATAGAATTTGAGGATACATTCATGCATTCCGTGCACATTGAATCAAATGTTTTAGCAAGTGAAGCCTTGAAGGAACACCTCAATGAATCATGGAAAATGAAAAAGATTCATTCAAAGATTGTGGTGCTCTATATTACAGATTTTATAGAGATAGTGAAAAAAGAAACTATGCATGAGCATGAAATCTTTGGATCTATGGGAGGAGGAAGTATCATGATACCAATAGGAAATGGTTAGAACTCGAATGACGAGAACAAGTAGAAGAGGTACAACAATTTCTAATGTTGGAGTGGGAATCAAAGCCATATAGCTAGATCAGTAAATCTTCATCTATCACCCAATGGCGAAGTAGGCTATTTCGAATGTGGTTTTCTTAACCACATAAAGAAAGATAGAATTCCAAAACCTAGAGAATTCCATAACTGCCAGAATATGGGGCATATTCAACGCTATTTTTCATATTGATCCAACATTATGTTCTTGAGACACTACTCAGGTTCCATAAGTATCGTATACTTCGACGATGTAAGGAAAATAGAACCAATCTTGTCAGCAGGGTAGGGATAGCCATGGTGATGCAAGGAACACCATGACTCCTCAACAAAAGTTTTATTAGTAAGGAAATAAGAAGTAAAGTGCAGTGACGAAGCACTTGTATGGAGCAAATCTTATGAATGTAGCTGATCAGGCCAGACAATCTACGGTTACAGTTATGATTCGGTTGAATTATACCCTTATCAATTTTTTTAATAGTTCATAGTATTTATTTATTTCTTCTCATTCTACTAATTTTCTAAGACAAAAAGTACTAAGGATGTCTTCTTTGTTTAAATATAAAACTCCTCTTGGATAAATAGAATGTCCACCCTTCATATGTAATGCATGTTCTATAACTATTGATGGAGCTAAGGTGAAATAGGACTTCTCAATGTTAGAGAAGGATGTATATGATCTAACCTTGGGCATGGATTGTTTGATGACGTACAATGCTCACATTGACTATTACAGTAGAATATTGTGATTCACAATTGAGGATGGTGTTAAGCATCTCATTAAAGGATAAATGGTTATAAAGATATGTGAAACATTATTTTTGGCACTATAAGTGGAAACAACATATTAATAGTTGGCGGCATTGACATTGGCGTCAAAAGAAGAGATTACAGAAAATATTTTTCCAATAGTCGTGGGGAAAATTCCAAAGGTTTTTTTCGTAATAACATCTTAGGTTTACCACCTATTATGGAAGTGGATTATAGGAATTTATTCCACCAGATGACTTCTCCAATTTACCATCCATCTTATAGGATGACACCAATAAAGTTATGGTAATAGAATTTTCAGTTATAGAAGTTGGAAAGAAAAGGTTTCATTTGGTCAAGCACCTCTCTATGAGTAGAACCGGTCTTGTTCAGAAAAAAAGATTATAAAACTCTAAGGATGTGTGTGGATTATCATATGATTTAAAGTGTTACAATAAAGAATCAGTATCTACTTACTTGCATTGATGATTGGTTTGATCAATTGAGAGGATCTCATTCGTTCTCTAAAATTGAATTGCAATTAGGATATCATCAATTTCATGTTCGGAATGAATATATTCTGAATAAAACAATTAGAAGTACATACAACCACTAATAAATTATAGTCATACCATTTGTTCCTACTAATTACCCAATAGTCTTCATGGAATTGATGAATTAGAAATTTCAGTGATATCAGGATTCTTTTTGTTGCAGTGTTTTTGGGTGATATCTTGTTGTATTCACGGACAAGGTCTGACCATGAGAAACACTTGTAAATAGTATTGGGAATATTGAGATATCCCTATTTGTGTTCAAAACTATCAAAGTGTGATTTTTTTATACAAATGGTATGATTTCATGGCCATGTGATTTTTGAAAATGTTCTTTTAGTCAACACTAAGAAGATGGAAGTCATGATCTTGTGGAAACCACCGAAGTCTATCTTTAAGATACAAAGCTTTCTCGGTCCATCTGGTGATTACTGACACTTTGGGCATGACTTATCATGGCTATTTTCACAAATTATAGCCTCAAAAAACAGAAGAATTTTCCATTCAAATGGATTGATGAATGGAAGAAAGATTTCCAAGGGTTTAATGTTTATATCACATCAACATATTTTTTTATTTTTCTAGAATCAGGACAGGGGTATGTGGTGTACAGTGATGCTTCTGGATCTGGGATGTTTGTGTTCTCATGAATGGAGACCATGATGGTTCTTATGGTTCATGGATGTTCATAGTTCATGAGAAGAACTACCCAACAATTGATTTGTATTTAGATGGAGACGCTCATGCTTTTAATACATGGAGTCACTATCTCTTTGGAGAGAAATTCATTGTGTTCACGGATCATAATAGTTTGAAACATATTTTACCACAATTAAATTTTAATCTAAGGTAATGGAGATGGATAAAGTATCACCAGATATTTGAATTTATCTTGATGTATAAAATGAAAAAATGTAATTTAGTGGTTTATTCCTTAAGCAGAAAGTCACACACTATGTTGGTAAATGAAGATTCAGAAGAGTGGTTGTTGATTTTTTTATTAGACGACATGTGTGTGGAATTTGAAGATATATGTAATTTTTTTGTTTTATTTTTAGTTTTAGTTGTTCCTAATTTGGTAATGTTGGTTAAAGAGGCACAATCATTTTATGGATAATTCCTGATTATGAGTTCCAAAATCAATGGTGGGAGACGATTGAGGGATATAGATTTTATTGAAGTACAGTTTTTTGGTTCAGGGATCATATGGGTGTACCTATATATTATCAAGGAAAACTTCTTAATTCTTACCACAATTTGAGATGAGTTGTACATCCATGTATATAGAAGAGGTATAATGCTTTTGAGGAATAGTTTTGGTAGAGAGACATGAAAAGAAATGTGTCTCAGTTCATTTAAAAGTTCTTTACATGTCAGTAAGTTATGGAAGAAAATCAACAACTGGTTTGTATATTGTATTTTCTACTTATCACATTATGGAAATGGGAGCTGATGTTGATGGATTTTATTATTGGTATCATAGGAATGGGCATGAAACACAATTTTGTATTGGTGATAGTGGATTATCTTTCCAAGTCAGTATATTTAATTCCTATTTTAGAAACACATGTGGTGAAGGATTTTTAAAAAAACAATTTCTGATAAGTGGTAAAGAGACATGGGATACCATTTTCCGTCATGTCAGATAGAGATCTAAGGATCACACCTTTTTTTAGGAAATCCTTATATAAATCCCTAATAACATAGTTGACTATGTGTATGGCGTATCATCCATAGATGGATGGACAATCCCAAAGGATTATACACGATTTTTATGACATGTTTTTGCAGTTTTGTATTGGATTTTGGTGGCTCATGGGTAGATAATATACCCTTAATGGAGTTCTCATATAATAAAAGCTACCAGTCCTCGATATATACGGCTCATTTTCAAGACTTTTATGGGAATCCTTATTATTCTCAACTTTTTTGGTTCGAAATAGGTGAGAATTCACTAATGGGGACCAACCATGTCCAAGAAACAGTGGATAATATTCATTGGATCAAAAAAAGGATAGAGATGAGTCAGTTTCATCAGAAAGCATATATAAAAAATCTCCCATAACCATTGTAATTTGTAGTGTGTGATTATGTATTATTTAGAATAAATCCAAGTCATAGACATCATCATTTTGGTAAGCATGGAAATTTAACTCCTCAATTAGTTAACCCTTTATAGATATTAAAATGGGTTGGAAAGATGAAATATTAGTTGCCATTAAAACCATGGTTCAGTGTAGTTCATAATCTGTCCCGTGTATCACATTTGAAAATGTATTAGTCTGATCTGGAAAATGTTATCATATGGGATCATATTATCCTAGAGTCTGATGCTTCATTGTTATATATCAAGGTGTATATTGTGGATAGACAAGATAAATCCTTTTATGTAAATATAATTAGTCTAGTGTGGGTTTAATGGAAACATGGTCAGATTCAGGAAGTGACCTAAGAACATGAGAAGGAAATGAAAGAGAAATGGTAGGAAATATTTTAGGCCATGTGAGGGTTTCATAAATTTAGCAGATAACGAGCAGTTACTATATAGATTATATAACCATGTGGTAAAACCGTGCACAGAGTCGTAACTAGATCCTTAAAATTTGGATCTCACTCGTTTTTGGTAAAACTTGCTCATTTTTTATTCTATGTGACCATAATTTGATATTCATCTATACTAGAGGTGGGAGAACCTCTTACAATAATATTAGATTCAATAATAAGCCATACCTTGTTATTTGAAATCCATATTCTCTCATAGATGATATAAAAAGAGGTATCATGGTAAATTGACCAGGTTTCTTGAGCATTCATCTTCCGTTTTCAATTTGTGTCAAAACAGTTTAGATTAGTAGATTCACTCTCGACTCCTCTTAGAATAACTTATTGTAATGATGTAAAATTGGTTTTTTTTCTATATTGATTGTGAATTTTCTGTTTGAGAATGGTTGGAAAACCTCTTTGGTGACAATTTGAAAAATTTTGGAAATCAGAAAAATTAGTACTCTTGAAAGGTGCATTGATTATTGACTTTCAAATGTGGATGTTAAATTTTTTTTTTCAATTAATTGTGGCACATGGATTTGATTAATTTTTTTTCAATTAAATTATTGGTTTTATTTATAAGAAACGTTTGATCATAATTTTATTATTTAATGGTTTAAAATAAAAGATCTGTTTTATTGAAATAGTTTGAATTGGGTTATATGATTGGTTTGGAATGTATGGGATGTTTTAGTTCATGTTTATCATGCCCTTGAACAAGGTACGTGTACCATTGGGGTACAAGGTTAGTGACCATAGATAGGGGGCGTGCGCCATTGGGTCACAAGGTAGTTATATGAGCGATTGGTCAGGAGTATGGAATTTTCAAATGAAGCATTCATGGTTGTATGTGTTGTGATCCATGGGTTTCGTATTCCAAAACATCAAATTGGAATTGGTTTCAAAGTATTTCTTGGCTATTTTACAGAATTATTACTTATTGAAAATTGGTTTAAAGATCCCTTATATTCATTTGGTTACAAATGGTATAGTAACTTGTTTAAATTTAGTAATAAATTATTTTTGGAAATAGTTTTATATAAATTTTTTAATATAAATGTTTCTAACCTTTTGATCCTAGTGGTGTGTTTAAGGATGTTATTGGAGAAATACTACCAAATTTTTAAGTCACCCATGCTTTGGATCTTCGGTGATTTGGAAGATTCTGTCTTCTTGGACATAGAAAAAGGCAACGTATAAAATGTTTTTAGCACCAACTTGTGATACATGGGATGTTTGGTGGTATTGGATCACATAGCAAGTTGAGAATAGAGTATTTTTTTCATTGAGTATTTGGTTTCCTTTTCAATATTTAATATGAAAGTTTCTTTGTATTCTACTATATTACACATTTTTATGATTTTTTTATCAATGATGTTGTTGAGTTCCCTTTCATTTATTAATGAACCATATAGTGAGATATTTGGTTAAGTTTGGATGAGTTATTTGTTTTATTCAGAAAGGCTAAATCATCTGCTACATGTAAATGGAACCCTTTGACATTTATTGTCAGCCTTTTTCATCTTGGAGATGTAACTCAAAGACTATAAATGATTCATTGTATTCTAATTACCAGGATAATATGTGGGAAATTATGTAAATACCTGCCCTAAACATCCCAGGATTACTTATCTTTTTCAATGTTTCAATGGACTTCTCTGAAAACTAATATTTCAATAGAACAATGTGTTTTCCAAAATGGTTATCTCATAGAATATGTCCCAATCTTAAATCAAACATTTAAATTTTATTTCTTCATCAAACTTATCTAAACTATGTTTATTCGTGATATCATGATTAATCATGTTTTATTAATATAATGAAATTGTTTTTATAATGATGGTAGAACCATTTCCAACATTCTTTCCATTAAGTGGAAAATGAAATTATTTCTCTTGTTTATATATGGAATATCATCAACATTTGGGAATATGTTCCATTTTACACCACCAAAGGAAATGTATGGATATAACAAAAGTTTTAAAAATTATATTTGATATTTATGATATAGTTATGATAATTTAAAGAAAAATATTTATTATTTATTATCTTATTCATTTCATTAGAAAATTAAAACATCATTAAATTGTTTATATGAACTACTGTCACCTAGAATGGTGTAATTATGTTTTGAATAGCATCCATTCAAGTATAGTTTTAAATATTTATTTTGTTAATATATAATATATTTATATCATGCATAACATTCTATATTTCAGGGAGGAACATTCTAAATTCCAGGAGTAAAAAAATTGAATAGAATCATATGTTTAAATTGAAAGAGTTATCACCCAAAATAATTATTTTAAAATGAATTGTTAATGAAACAATGATAAGAAGATATAAGTAATCCATTTATGGAATTATAATTATGAATATAGTTTTATACTATTTTGATAATGATTTTACATTGGTTGTATTGGATTATAGAAATATTACGAATATAGCTGAACTTTAGAAAATGTCTTTAAATTAAATTATAAAATTTTAATAGGATTGTTTATGGTTCAATATTCCGATGATGAAATTATATGATATATATCTAAAAAATATAATTTATTTCACATCCACTAGTTTTTTTTAAAATTAGATTATTTTTTTAGTTTTATATTTCACTATATGGTTATAAAGTAAAAAAATCATTTTTAAGGTAAATCGTCATGGTTTTCTATTCGACAGGGTATATTTTATTCCACATAAATATTTTAATTAAGATGATTTTTATAATTTATTAAATATTTTATAATGATGGATTATTTTTATTTTATCCCATGTATTAAATTTTTATGAGATGGATTAAATATAATGTTCTAGATGTTTTCTAAATGAGGTACTTTTCACCAAATGTGAGAACATAATCTTTATCTTCAAATATAACACATGAATTAATTTTGTAGCTATTATGAATAATATATTCAGTGATTGTTACCTAAAATTATTCCTTTATTATTTTCAAAAAGAACCTTAATATTTTATAAATATATAGATTTTAAATATGTAATTTCAATATGGAATGTGTAAGTTACTAAAAATAATATTCTATGGATATTTTAATGGACTTTTTCATCAATGATGACATCTATTGAGGTTTAATAGGCTTCTGTAGAGATACAATCCATTGATTTAATATTCGGTCCTTCACTTCTTGGATTATGATTATAATGAATAAATATTGATAAAACAGATTTTTAATTCCATGGGTTAAGATAAAACTAAATAATATGTGTTTACATGATATTGTAGTATATATGAGTTTCTTATGATTATGTAACAAGGGTTGGGTTGATTATATATATCTAATGAATCGGGTAAATTACAATGTTTTAAGAGATAAAGGGTATATTAGTGGTTATCTCTATACCCAAAAGATGGAATATGGTAGGTTATATCAAGACCAAAACAAGTACATAAGTGGTTAAACAATGCTTAAAATGCAATGAATTTATTAGTGGATAAATTTGACATAATTGTTTTATAATAATAACAATTGAAAAATTAATTCCACAAATTGATGGCATGATCATATTCCATTGTTATACAGTCATGGATCATTTTCTCCAATCCCTTTATATATCATATTATATGAAAAGCTATACATTACACCATGACTCGTGATTATGATCTATGAATTTATTATATTATTTCAACATTTCATGCTCATGTTCTCATACCCTAATGCTCATTTTATTCTTAAAAATTGTCGACACCAAATTTAATTTTTCTTAAATTAATGTATTGTCTTCCTTCTTATCCTCCTTGATCTTAATTAAGCTAATGTTTGGTTAATGGAATTGGGTCATTAAGATGACTATGGAATAAAAGAAGCTAAAACCATACCCAATTCTGCATGACTATTCCATAGAGGAGTCATATATTCCATAGAGGATAAGGATGTGATGTAATGGTATAGTGGAATAAGGGATACCCAACAATGTTAATGAAAACACAACAGTGTTTATGGTTTTACACGGTTGCACTGTAGCCATAGTTGTAGACATGTGGATCAAGGAGGATACTTTTTAGATGCTTATACAATGCGATTGTTCCATCATCCATGTAAGTTAAAAATATATGTTATATAAATTTATTGATTACAAGTATTCATTAATTAAATACTTGAATGTAATTATTTGAATAAAATATAGGGAATTCATTTTTTAATTCAAGAGAAATATTATATTAGGATTTTTGAGGTGTTTCTCATAATAAAAGAACCTCTAAATCCACCCCTACAAATATTCCATCCCCCTACAATAGTCGATATTACCCCACAATATGAAAGGATGTATAGAGTTCTCCAGGCTGGTGAACTCATCCTACATAGTAGTGACTTGAGTTCCCATGTAGTTTCTTTCCATCTTCTTCTTTGTTATGCCATATATGTCAGTTTCATGCCCTCTCCACACCACAAAACATAGTCATGAACTGTGGTGGTCCTCTCTAGTGACCCATATTCAATTGTGATCCACCATGCACCATGGTGGTTTCGACTTGTTCAACTATAAACCTTGGTGAGTTCCTATTTTTTGTGGTGGGCTTTTTAGTACAACTCCACTCTTCCGTATTATTTCTTGCCCCATGGATCCACCCAATTTTCTATTCTTTCTTTATTCTCCTTTATTAAAAGGGGATTGAATACCAATCTAATTATTATAAAAATCTAGGCTATAAGTTCCTAAACTATTAGTATTATATATCATTTATTTTCTCATTAACCCTCTTTATATTAGATTGGAACCTATTTTAGGTGTCCTTGGGGGTGATAGTGTTACAGTTGTAGTGCATAGGTGGTTCAGGTGACAACAGCTTCAATAGAAGTTGAAATTTATTAGTCAATCGAGATATATGTTTTTAGTTTATATTATGGTCCATTTATATAATATTGAGATGATATGTTGACTATTATTAATTAAACATTTCAATATATCAGTTGGAAGTGGGAACAAGAGTGTTAGTGAGGCTCTCTATATTATGAACATGTTATCATATGCGGCTTTTGTTATTTGATCTTTATGTGATTTTTTGTTTGTTGATAAGAAATATATTTATTATGGTGTCTAATTACCTATAAATCTATGATTTAAAAATCAATATGATTAGTTGGATCCATGATGATGTTGGGTTGTAGTCCAAATAGTGATAATGTAGGGCATTGATATCCTTATAGAGGGATGTGCATAAGTGGCATGTTTCCTAATCAAGAACAGAACAAATTTTCATTAAAGGTAGTTTTGAATTTATTTCTAGAGTGATTTGTACATGTACATAACAAGAAGATAATATTATAGGAATAATATAGAATTTGATGATGGGTAATTAAAATGATATATGGATTGAATTGATGGAACAAGTGTCATTCATGGTTACGATCACATTCCAGTAGGGGTGAGAATTATTATGGATCAACATGGGGAATGTGTAGTGTTTCTTATGAAAACAATAATCTATGTGAGATTATATGTGTTTGAATTGTCTTACATCCTTCTGGAAAAAAGCCAATTTAGGACGGGCTTAGGTCTCAAGAGGTTTATCTAGTGCATGATTACTCAACAAATATGTAGTTGGTTTTTACTTGATAATCTACTTACATGAAGACAAATAAATATTCATATTATGTTTACTTATATTGAGTAATATTTGATTGTATCCTACTCAGTCTTGTACTCACACCCTAATCAAACATTTAATTACTCAAGTAGATTTCCTGAGGGATCTGACAGAGGGAAAGGGACTTACAATGGATAGCAATGCAGAGGATCATGGAGGTTTTAGTACACTGAGTTTGATTCTAGAGGACCCCCTGCTCATTTATTAATTTATATAACTGTAATTACTACTCTGATTTGGATTTCCTCTTTTTGAGTCCTTTTTTTATTTTTTTCTTCTATACCATATTTTAATTTATATATACTCATATTATCTATATATTCTTATTATTTTATCTGATTTATTCTTATATTATTGGTTATATAATACAAGGGGTATAGTGTCCATATTTATGGACACATACCGTTGTTCCTAGTTGGGAACCTCTTGCATATGAGGAGGAGCACATGTAGTCATATATCACTTAGGATATATGCCAATTGATCATGTTTGGGCCTTAAAAAATATAATCATTATTAACTAGAGGATTTAAAAATCAGTACCAATTTTATAAATAATAAATTACTTTTATAAAATTGTTTTAATAAAATATAGTTTCACTAATTCGGTAATTTTAGACCACTATAAATTATATTCTATTGAATTTAAAAGACCTTTAATCATCAGAAACACTTATTTAATTGATTTCAAATAGAGATATATTGTAACTATACATTAAGTGTTATGATATATTCAAATTAACATGGAAAATGAAGAAATTCCCCATATTAGTAGGATCATACCTTATGAATCCCATATATTATGTATTTTAATTGAGATAACATCACTAGACATTGCTACTGAATATGATTAAGATGAGACTAAAAACTAAAGCACAAACAAACCTATTTTTACTATATGATCAAACTTATACTCTTCATGAAAAAAATAAGTACAAAGAACAACCCCTATAAAATAACACCATTGCACATAATACCCATAAGCGATTTACGGGTGTAATTAAGGGCTATTTATCTACAATATAACTTGGACATCCTATGAATTTAAATGATTAAAATTGTTTTATATAATTTATACTCAACACAACCCTCAGCTCAAAGAACCCATGAAAGGCATGTTCATTATTATAGTGACACTAATTTTTCATACATAACTACTAAAACATTTAAAAGATAAAAAAAAAAATTATCATAATAATAAAAAAATCAAACAGTTTGGTGTCATGGAAACATTTTTACTATATATAACATTTACCTCATATAACATTAACAATATTTAATTACTTATTCTCTAGATTATATGTGGCCCTCATATACTCCTTTGTATATGTAATCTCTTGAGGATATACATCAAATCATGGGGAGAGATGATATCACAGTAATATGTTATATAAGAAAATGAATCAATATAAAAAGGGAGTGAATAAGGATAATAATAAAATTAAATTGGGATCATCAAAAAAACATGAGAGGAAACATTAGATAAAGACATATAATGTGTGAATTCATAATAATTAACCATCATGTCATAGTGGTCAAATACCACACATATTTGTGAACAAAGCTATCATCATGTTCATGAATAACATATGTGAGTAATAAAAACATAATTATTTTTAAAAAAATTGAATCATGATCGAAAATATTTCATATTACATTATTAGATACATTACATTAACCAATGAATTGCAATTCTATATAATTCATCGTGCACCCATTACATTATAAAATTTACATAACCATGCATGTAATGTTGAATGTATAAAAATTTTAGACAAAAAATAACCAATGGGATGGATTGTGTCTAATTTCATAAATAATATATTCATTAAAAATGATTGTTTTCCCAAAATTTAATAAACTACATGGTATATGAATCATCAATCTTGAGTGAATAAGAAACAACATCAAGATAAGTGAAATATGAGTTTTTTTGGATGGAATGGATATTTTCAAAAATATTTTTTGTTATCCTAAAACAATATTTGAAATATTTATATCCAAAAAATGGTAGAAAAATGAAATTATATTTTAGGTATATTGAAGTAAATTTCCACAAAATGATTTTATTGAAAGATTGATAACCCATAAATGAGAGTTATGTTTCGAGAATCCCCATTCAAAATGTACGACTGTCTTCATTCCCCTTAATATACTAGATAATTAAATTATATTAATTCATTACTAAATAAATAAAAATATAATCTTTTCTTGTATTCATTAAATTATTTTAAGTTCATTCATGGACATTATAAGGTGTAATAGAGTTTAATTTCATCATTTGGGGGTGCTGAATTTCTTGGTTATAATAATAGAGCCACATATATATATGAATGAAAGATCATGTAAAATGACAATAATTAACCATAATTAAAATGATTTTTTAGTAATTTACTTCCATATTTTAAATTTTTTTTAATATACAAATAATAAAAATATATCATATTTTAATATGATTCATTAGATAAAACGTTAATGATTTTCCTTGAGATTAATTTGGAGGTTTTTTATCATCAAAAACTTATTTTGTTTTATTATTTAATGTTAGGTATATATATTAGATTTAGAAAATAAAAAATGTTGTAAGATAAATTTTAAAATAATTTTTCATCCATTATAATGATTTTATGATCAGCCATGAAGATCGAAAAGTTATGTTGAAAAATTTCTTCTTCGAAGGTGATAAATAAAAATATTAATGAGGATGATTTTATATTTAGAATAAAAGAGAGAGTTTGAGAGGATTGGTGATGGATTATTCCATTAACAGAATAAAATTAATATATATATATATGAAAAATAGTTATCATTATTTTTTTGAAAATGGTAGTTGGGGATGGAATTAGAATATAATGGAAATTAAAATAAAATTAAAAGAAACAGATTGAGGATTTTACCTCTTGAATTTTTTCCCTCGAGAACATCCCTATAAGAATTAGTTATGGTTTATTTTTGAGGCCAATGTCTTTTAAAAATGGGGGAGATAATTGAAAATAGAATTTTTTTAGGAAATAGACAAGCATAATCACTTTTAATATGTGAAGATAAGATGCAGCGAGGGGTAGTATTTATAGTGGAGGAGGGGGTGTTGTTTAATTATTATATTCATTATTTTTTATATTTTGGTTCAAGAATATAAATATTTTTTGTCAATATCATAATATTTATTACACAGTTAAAGAGGTTTTTATATTACATGCTTAAATATTCAATATATCATCAATGACTCAATAATTCAAGTTTTTTTAAAATATTGTAAATTTACATATTTCAATATCCCCAAAAAATTCAACTAATTTAGAAAAGACCGAAAAATTCACCCTAACCATTTTTGGACATGCATAATTAAAAAATTAATTCCATGTTTTGAAAATAAAATTAATATTTTTAGAAATATACCTATTAATTTAAATAATAACTTGTTCAAAAAATACTAATTTTAAAATTATTACTGATTTTATGACATTTTGTAAATTAGATATTGTATCATAACATTATTTTATAATCAAAAGACAGAAAATATTAATTATGTAATATATTTTATCAAAAAATTTTATTTTAAATAATTATATTAAATATAAAATTTTAAATTACCATTTATGTTTTATAAATATACTAACATTTAATATATCATTTTAAAAACATTTACTTACTTATACTATGAAATATTTACATTTTATATTGAATTATATGATAAATTAATATTATTATAACTTTTTGAGATGATCTTACTATTCTATTGATTGGATTACTATTCCTAATAGTCACATTAATATTCGAAAGGACAAGATACTATTCGATTTTAATAGGTTGAAGAATTTCTATGAATACCCTTAATTTCATTATTTAGTTCATGAAAATAATGTTTTCATTTATATATCTATAATATGTATGTGTTTTATACCATATAACATAATTAAAATAATGGAAAGAAATTACATTGATAAATTATTGGGTAGTTACATTCATCCACCCATGTGAATTTTAACCATCAAAATTTCATTTTACATATAAAGATGAGAATAGGTGAGGTAACTTCTCCTTCATTAATTACATTGGATAGCATGTTTCCAATTGATAGTTTGGGTTCCACTATCTAACATTGACTAGGTGAGTATTCTGGTTTCATATAACTATATCTATATAGTCCATGATCTTCACCATAATCTCCTCATTAGATATATTGTTTTCTAACTATTTGACCTATGAATTTAGTACATATGAGGGATCTGGTATATAATTTACCTAGTGGGATAAATGGAATAAATCATTTACTTGAGATTGGGTTGGTGGATTTTCTAGATGATAGGCCACAACAGTGACACAATTAATATTCTTGAAGGGGATGATGTACCTATGACATAGATTTTCATTCTTCCCAAATATCATGATCATATACCATAGATATTTTTAGAGGAATTCCATGTCTCCAACATTAAACATTAGGTATAAAGCCCTCGCCTTAAACCTTACATAATATTGAATTAAATTAATAATTCACATTGAGGATCTTTCCAGGATTAGAGTTTTATAGAATTAGGACATAACTATTACATCTCAAAAGATTACAAATTAGACACTTCTATTAAGTTTCCATAAAATAAAAACTCTTAAAAAGAAACATGCTTAGTTCCATGTTTTAGATAGCATGGATTTTCCTTGATCCCATCCTTGACCATATTCCACTTTATGTCCTGTGAAAAACATTTTAAAAAACTTGGGGTGAGCATAAAAAGCTTAGTAAGGGATACACAAAGAAGTAAAACTGTTAGTTTTTCAAAACAACGAGTAAACCATGAATACTTTATCAAAGTAATATTTTTCACTTTTATGAAGAAGAAAATACTCTTCATTGAATAAAAGATCATTACTTACCCTTTTGTAAACAAAATATTACCATAAAACTCATATAAAGAACACATAACATATAAAGGCAACTTGGGACATAAACATACTTAAATGGAATAACCATACGGTCGACTTCCACACATATCACTTAATGGAATAGCCATACGGCTGACTTCCATACCCAATGCATTTGAGTTTATAACGTAACCACACATCCTCGTATTCACGACACCACTCGTCATATGGTTTATCACATAACCACCCGTCAAATGCCCAAGTACCATTATAAAATCATAAGACATAAAACAAAAACAATGGAAAGAAAACATTTCCATATTTAAAACACAATATATCACATAAATATACTGACATAACAAATCCATTATAAAAACCATTTTCAATACCAAAATACATAAAAGAGTATATGGTATTTATTTCATTTAAGAAAAACATCACGACTTGTTGAGGAAACCAAAGACCAAATAATACTGGCGGCGGCGGAAAAGGTCGTTGTCACCACGTATGTGAAAAGAAAAATTCCTTTTTGTTGTTTTGTAAAATGATTCGTAGAAAAAGATTATTTTTGTATAAAATTAAAAGTCATAGGGGTTTATACACCGTATAAAAGAAAGCCTTGTATTAGAACAAAATATGCCTCAATGAAAAAAGATTGAGACGAAGTCCCTTAAAAAGATCATTTTTTAAATAAAATAGATTTATTAGGTGTATTCACTATAAGTACACATAAAGAAAGTACAAATACAATATATGGCATAATAATATCATGACATAATTTGAAAGTAGTAGATTAACCCAAAGAACGGAAATTGGGTTAAGAAGTTCCCTTACGTCGTGTCCGACGTGACTCGATTGCTATTTAATCTCTTGAATAATAAACTAGTGTTAATTTATACTTCATTAAGAAACTTTTTCAAGATTTATATTCCTTTTATATCACTTATTTGAATTTTATAAACATTATTTAAACATTTAAGTTAATAATGTTTGTTTTGTGGTTATCTGGTTCATAAGTCAAAAATGGACTTCTTACAATTACATGTTTTTTATTTTTTAAAAGCTTCATTATATCCATAACGATATTCATGATTAAGATATCATATATATCTTATATATCCATCATATACATGTATTTATAATATTACATAACATTTAGAGGTAAGAAATGAAATGCACCGTTCATGGAGACGGTAAGCCGTACGTACCCATGAACGCTACTTTCATTTCGATTTCGTATTTAATGGAGTGAAACCATAATGATATAAGGGTATATTATAATTCCAGTATAACATAATATATAATAACATTAACTCCATCCTTTATACGTCCCACATATGGAATTAACGAATCAAATCACATTGAGGGGGCGGTAGTCCGCACTTCCTAAAATGAAGATATCGTGTATAACCATAATGGAAACCATAAAGGTATGCCATAAATAAAAAATAAATAAGCTTAAGCAAAACATAAACATATTATATATCATATATAAGTATAGTGACATCTTAATGGCCTCTTTTGAAGGTGTTAAAAGAATATTGAAGAATCATTGTTTCGTGAGGCAGAAATTCACCACCCACAAAAAAAGTATGTTATTTAACCATTAGATGTAGTTGTGTGTATGTGTAGCTCGAATCCTTATTATAACAAAATCCTAGTATATTTAAGACACTATAGTTGTTACAAAATAAATGAATAAAAATATTTTAGCGGGTTGGAGAAGAAAAATAAAACCTACGAACACAAGTGAAGACATTACCTTAAAATCGGCTAACTCCCTTTGGTTTGAACTAAAAGGGTTTCTTGAAGAGCTTCCTGCCAATGTTAAGGATTCTAGGATGAGTAGAGGGATGTGGAGAGACAAAATGTTCAGAGCTTGGCCAATCCAAATGCTTGAGAGGTATGGGTAAGGTGGTAGAGGTGGGGGCCTTTTAAAAGAGGAGAGGAGGGGCACTCTTGGAATGTTTTAAAAGGTTACTTTATTATAAAATGAGTTTCGGGTTTTAAATGTCCCAAAATTATATATATAAAGTATAAGTATATTATAGTTCGAAATCCACCCATCCAATAGGTTTTCGACAAGTGTAGGTCTTAGATTTTACATTATCTTTTCATTTTATTTAGATTGTTAAATAATGAGGTAATCGATGCATCATCATGGTGTCATAAATAATTTAATTTATTTAATGTCTAAAAATTAAAAAAAATATCAGGATGTAGGAAATCTTTTTAGATTTCTAACGAATATTTATTGTAAAAAATATGACTTGTATAACCCCATTTAAAAATTATTTTAGTAAAACAACTCATGTTTGTAACATTTTTATTTTAACTTTAAATAAAAAGATATTAATGTCATTTTCCTACCAAAGTGGCTCCATGGGGTCCCCAAGTTGACCCATGGATTTTCTTGGTCGCCCATTACACATCCAATAAGGGTAGGACATGTGTCAAGTTCATTTTATATTATTAAAACATTATTTTTACATTAAATTACACTAATTACCTCTAATCGCGATTATAAACATAAAAGTTACTATTCACCAAAAAATTATTTTAATCCCATTGAACCACATTTAACTTCTTAATGGAAACCATGTATGTTGGATTTTTGAAATTCATAACACAGAGGTGGTAAAATTTCATTTAAACAAAAAAGCAGTTTTTTAAGTACCACTTAGTAGTTTCTCTATTCATCAAAAATTGTAGTTTTTTAGAAAAATACCAAAACATCACCCTAAGCTATATTTTATATTACAAATTCAAAAATTAGTTCTATTTTAAAAAATTCAAATCATATAAGTTAAATTAATTAATTTAATATTTAATTCCTGCTGTCATGACAAATAGCGTGTTTTTATGTAACAATGTGTATTAAAAGATTGACACTAGTTTAAATCCAATTTGAAAGTGAAATTAATTCCAACAAACACTATTAGATTAAATGGTAAAAATATATTCTAATTACACTTTAAAACCAATTCAAAAGGTAATCTAATAATATTAATAAATTAGATTAAAAAGTGGTTTTGAATTAAAATACAACATTTTTCACTATTCATTAAAAATGAACTTTATCGAAAAAATACCAAAAATTTAGACCAAGTAAATTTTTATGTCCCAATTATAAAGAAGAATTTTATTTGGTCCAATAGAATGTATAAGAGTGACCAAAACTATATTTAATGACGATTCTCCATCAAAAGGCGATAAGTGGACCTTTAGTGAAAATTAGAGTATATATTCCAAAAATTGAATTCTTTTTATATTTTAAGCCTTTATCCTTTATTGGATAAATGTAAAAACATATAACAAACATATATAATCATATTTTAGTTATTTCTATTCATTCCCTCCAATACAACGGCTACGTGTTAACTACCATTTAAAGTAATATTATTTTGTTACTAGTGTTCAACGTAAGATTTCAAAGAAACTCTTTGTTGCGTATCAGGTACGCTATCGAACATAGGAACCCCGTTAAAGTAAAATTAATATTTAATTAGTAAATATTAATAAATATGAAAATGTTTTAGTATTTATTTACCTGGGATGTTACATCCTTCCCCCTTTTGGGAATTGCGTCCTCGCAATTTTATTCACTTATCAAAATAAGTGGGGATATTTATCCCTCATAGCATTTTCAGATTCCCACATTGCCTCTTCAACCATATTGGTTTTCCACAAATCCTTTACCAGGTGAATTACCTTATTTCGCAACACTTGTTCTCTTCGGTCAAGAATCTAGACTGGTTGTTCATCATAAGAGATATTCTCTTCCAACTGAACTACCTCTGGGCTCAAAACTAGAGATGGATCTAGCATATACTTTCTCAATATCAAAACATGAAAAACATTATGTACCAGAGATAAACTCGGAGGTAAATCCACTTTCTAAGAAACTGATCCAACTTTCTCCAGAATTTCATATGGTCTAATGAACCTTGGACACAACTTTCCTTTCTTACCAAATCGCATCACACATTTCCATCATGAAACTTTGAGAAAATCATGATCACCTACCTCGAAAGATAGATCCTTCCTCCTATTGTCTGCATAACTTTTTTGTCTGCTCTGAGTTGTTCTCATTTGTTTCTGAATCAACTGAATTTTTTCTGTCATGTCTTCTACCAATTCTGGTCCCATCATCTTCCTTTCACCCACTTCATCCCAAAAAGCTGGAGTTCGAAACCTCTTCCCTTATAATGCCTCAAAGGGAGCCATCTGTATACTGGAATGAAAACTGTTATTATAAGAAAACCCAACCAAAGAAAGATGTTGGTCCCAACTTCCCTGATAATCCATTGAACAAGCACGTAGCATATCCTTCAAAGTCTGAATCGTTCGTTCTGACTGCCCATATGATTGAGGATGAAAAGCTGTACTAAAATTTAATTCAGTACCCAACAACTTCTGAAGGCCCTTCTAATAGTTAGAAGTAAACCTGGGATCACAATCAGATACAATGGATTGGGGAACTCCGTGCAACCTGACTATCTCTTTAAGATACAATCTAGAAAGTTGATCTAGAGAGAATGTATCTCAAATAGGAAGGAAATGAGCATATTTAGTCAAGTGACAAACAATAACCCAGATTGCATTATTACCTCTAGATGTCTTCAGTAATCCCACAATAATGTCCATGGATATATTTTCCCATTTCCACTATGGCACTGGTAAAGGCTGAAGAATCCATTTCGGTAACTACCACACTGCTTTAACTTGCTGAAAAGTCAAACACATCATAGTAAAATTAGCAATATCTCTTTTCATTCCATCCCACCAGTAATACTCCCGCAGATCATTGTACATCTTAGTACTGCCTGGATGAACTGAAAACGGGGAACTATGAGCCTCACATAACAAATCATTCTTCAACTATGAATCACCAAGCACACATAATCTCTTCCCAAAACTCAAAACACAATCATTATCAATATTAAATTCAGGAAACTTACCCTTATTAACCAGCTCTACCTTTTTCTGCAACCCACTGTCTTCCTTCTGCACTTGCTTAATTCTGTCTGATAGAGATGATCTCACCGATACCTAAAACAAAACAGAAGAAATTCCTGCACCAACAACTTCTATGCCAAAGTTTATCAAATCAAAAACCAAAGGATCTCGTTCCAAACGTAGCATGGTTAATGAAGCATTACTTTTTCGACTCAAAGCATAAGCCACTTTATTTGATTTTCCTGGATGGTAATTAATTGTACAATCATAATCCTTGATTAATTCTATCCATCTACTCTATCTCATGTTCAATTATTTCTGATTGAATATATACTTTTAACTTTTTTGATCAGTATATATTTCACACTTTACTCCATACAAATGATGCCTCCTTATTTTTAGAGAAAAAACAACAGTAGCTAATTCCAAGTCATGTGTAGGGTAATTTACCTCATGAGTTTTCAACTAACATGAAGCATATGCAATTACCTGATTGTTATGCATAAGGACACAACCAAGCACCTTCAATGAAGCATCACTATATATAACAAACTCACCATTCCTGGAAGGAAGTTACAAAACTGGAGCTTCAACAATATTCTTTTCAACTCCTGAAAACAATCATCACATTCTTTTGTCCAGATGAACTTAACACCCTCCCGAGTTAGCTTAGTCATTGGACTAGATAACCATGAAAAATTTTAAACAAACCTTCAGTAGTAACCTGCCAAACCATGAGCACTACGGATCTTAGTTACATTTTTGGATCTTGACCATTCTTCAACAACTTTGGTTTTAGCAGGATCAACAGTTATGCCATTTTTTGAAACAATGTGACCAAGGAAAGAAATTTATTGTAACCAGAACTCACACTTTCTGAATTTTCCATTAAGTTTCATTTCGTTTAAGGTTTTCAAGATAACACTTAAATGAATTTCATGCTCCTATTTACTTTTAGAAAACACCAAAATGGAATCAATAAAAACAACCAATATTTTGCACCTAAGTCAAATGATCCATCACTACAATAAACTATTGAGTTCTGATTATGACCATCTCATGATATGGATTTGAAAGGTCATTTCCCTCTATATTCCTTCCCAGAAAAGATGTTCTATTTCCTCTATTAAAAAACCATTCATAACATAGAAATATCTTAGGTGAAGAAATATGGTAATCTATATATGTTGTATCCTTTCAATCATACCATAAATTAATTTATAATTTAATAATTTTCTAACTCCTAAAGTTGTCTAAACCGACCTCTGATACCAACTATAATGCCACGACCTTAAACAATACTTAATATTGAATTAAATGAATAATTCACATTGAGGATCTTTTCAGGTTTGGAGTTTTAGAGAATTAAGACATAACTATTACATCTCACAAGATTACAAAGTAGACACTTCTAATATGTTTCTATAAAATAAAAACTCTTAAAAAGAAACATGTCTAGTTCTATATTTTAGATAGCATGACTTTTCCTTGATCCCATCCTTGAACCTATTCCACTTTAAGTCCTGTGATAAACATTTCAAAAACATGGGGTGAGAATAAAAAGCTCAGTAAGGGATACACAAAGAAGGAAAATTGTTAGTTTTTCAAAACAACCAGTAAACCATGAATATTGTTCACCTTTATGAAGCAGAAAACACTCTTCATTGAATAAAAGATCACTACTTACCCTTTTGTAATCAAAATATTACCATAAAACCCATATAAAGAACAAATAACATATAAAGGTAACTTGGGACATAAACATACTTAAATGAAATAAACATATGGTCGACTTCCACACATATCACTTAATGGAATATCTATATGGCCGACTTCCATACCCAATGCATTGGAGGTTATAACGTAACCACACGTCCTGGTATTCACGACACCACCCGTCATATGGTTTATCACGTAACCACCCATCAAATGTCCAAGTACCATTACAAAATCATAAGACATAAAACAAAAATAATGGAACGAAAACATTTCCACATTTCAAACACAATATATCACTTAAATATACTGACATAACAAATCCATTATAAAAATCATTTTCAATACCAAAATACATTAAAGAGTATATGGTATTTATTTCATTTAAAATAAACATCACGGCTTGTTGAGGAAGCCAAAGACCAAATAATACTCGCGGTGGTGGAAAAGGTCGTTGTCACCACGTACGTTAAAAGAAACATTACTTTTTGTACTTTTGTAAAACAATTCGTAGAAACAGATTTCTTTTGTATAAAATTAAAAGTCTAAGGGGTTTATACACCGTATAAAAGAAAGCCTTGTATTAGAACAAAATATGCCTCAATGAAAAGATATTGAGACGAAGTCCCATAGAAAGATCATTTTTTAAATAAAATAAATCTATTATCTGTATTCACTATAAGTACACATAAAGAAAGTAAAAATACAAGATAGTACATAATAATATCATGACATAATTTGAAAGTAGGAGATTAACCCAATGAACGAAAATTGGGTTAAGAAGTTCTCATACCTCGTGTCCGACGTGACTCGATTGTTCTTTAATCTCCTCAATAAAAAAACTAGTGTTAATTTATACTTTCTTAAGAACATTTTTCATGATTTATATTCCTTTTATATCACTTATTTCCATGTTAAAAACATTATGTAAACATTTATGTTAATAATGTTCGTTTTGTCGATATCTGGTTCATAAGTGAAAAATGGACTTCTTACAATTACATGTTGTTTATGTGGTCAAAGATTCATTATATCCAGAATTATATTTATGATTTGGATATCATATATATCATATATATCCATCATATTCATGTATTTATAATAGTACATAACATTTAGAGGTAAGAAATGAAATGCACCGTTCATGGAGACGGTAAGCCGTACGTACGCATGAACGCTACTTTCATTTCTATTTCGTATTTAATGGAGTGAAACCATAATGATATAAGGGTATATTATAATTTCAGTATAACATAATATATAATAACATTAACTCCATCCTTTATATGTTCCACATAAGGCATTAACGAGTTAAATCACTTTAAGGGGGCAGTAGTCCGCACTTCCTAAAATGAAGATATCGCGTATACCCATAATGGAAACCATACAAGAATGACCTAAATGAAAAATACATAAGCGTAAGGAAAACATAAACATATTATATATCATATATAAATATAGTGTCATATTAATGGCCACCTTTGACGGTGTTAAAAGAATATTGAATAATCATCGTTTCGTGAGGCAGAAATTCACAATCCAAAGAAACTGTATGTTCTTTAACCATTAGATGTAGTTGTGTGTAAGTGTAGCTCAAATACTTCATATAAAAACATCCTAGTATATTTAATATACTGTATTTGTTACAAAATAAATGAATAAAAATATTTTAGGGGATTGGAGAAGCAAAATAAAACATAAGAACACAAGTGAAGACATTACCTTAAAATCGGGTAACTCCATTTGGTTTGAACCAAAAGGGTTTCTTGAAGATCATCCTGCCTAAGGTAAGGATTCTAGGATGAGTAGAAAGATGTGGAGAGACAAAATTATCAGATCTTTGCTGAGCCAAAGGCTTGAGAGGTGTGGGTAAGGTGGTAGAGGTGGGGGCCTTTTATAAGAGGGGAGGAGGGGCACTCTTGGAATGTTTTAAAGGGTTACTTTATTATAAAATGAGTTTCGGTTATTAAAGGTCCCACAATTATATATTTAGAGGATAAGGTGATAAGAGTTCTAAATCCAACCATCCAATAGGTTTTTGAAAAGTGTGGGAGTTAGATTTTATATTATCATTTCATTTTATTTAAATCATTAAATAATGAGGTTATCGCTGCATCATCAAGGTTTCATTGATAATTTAATTTATTTAATGTCTAAAAATTTTAAAACAAATATCATGATTTAGGAAATCTTTTTACCTTTATAATTAATATTTATAGTAAAAAATATGACTTTTATAACCCCATTTAAAATTTGTTTTAGTAAAACAACTCATGTTTGTGACATTTTTATTTTAACTTTAAATAAAAAGATATTATTGTCATTTACCTACCAAAGTGGCTCCATGGGATCCCCGAGTTGACCCATGGATTGTCTTTGTCTGCCATGACACATCCCATAAGGGTAGTACATGTGTCATGTTCATTTAATATTATTATAACATTATTTTTACATTAAATTACACTAATTACCTCTAATCGTGATTAAAAACTTAAAAGTTACTATTCACCGAAAAATTATTTTAATCCCATTGAACAACATTTTAATTCTTAATGGAAACCATGTTTGTTTGATTTTTTAAATTCAAAACACATAGGTGGTAAAATTTCATTTAATCAAAATATCAGTTTTTTAAGTACCACTTAGTGGTTTCACTATTCATAAAAAATTGTAGTTTTTCAGAAAAATACCAAAACTTCACACTAAGCTATATTTGATATTCCGAATTCCAAAATGATTTATATTTTATAAAATTCAAATCATATAATTTACATTAATTAATTTAATAATTAATTCTCACTGTCATGACAAATAGCGTGTTTTTATGAAACAATATATATCAAAAGATTGACACTAGTTTAAGTCCAATTTCAAAGTTAAATTAATTCCAATGACCACTACTAGATTAAATGGTAAAAATATATTCTAATTTAACTTTAAAACAAATTAAAAAGATAATCTAATCATTTTAATAAATTATATTAAAAAGAGGTTTTGAATTAAAATACAACATTTATCACTATTCATTAAAAAATGTACTTTATCGGAAAAATACCATAAATTTACACAAAGTAAATTTTGATGTCCCAATTCTAAAGAAGAATTTTATTTGGTCCAATAGAATGTATAATAGTGACCAAAACTATATTTAATGATGGTTCTGCATCAAAAGACGATAAGTGGACCTTTAGTGAAAATTAGAGTATATATGCCTACAATTGAATTCTTTTCATATTTTAAGTCTTTATCCTTTATTGGATAAATGTAAAAACATTTAACAGACATATATAATCATATTTTACTTATTTATATTCATTCCCACCAATACAACGACTACGTGTTAACTACCATTTAAAATAATTTTATTTTATTACTAGTGTGCAATGTAAGATTTCAAAGAAAATCATTGTTTCATATCAGGTACGCTATCGAAAATAGCAACCCCTTTAAAGTAAAAATAATATTTAATTCATAAATATTAATAAATATTAAAATGTTTTATTCTTTATTTACCTGGGATGTTACATTGGGTGTCATTGAGGACTTTCTATAAACTTATTTTATTGAATTTGGTCTTCCTTGATGTGCTGCTGAATATTTTTCAACTTCTCTACCATATCATTGACCATTTTAGGTCCAAACATCTTACATTCACAGTTATCATCCAATAATGGAAATGTTATTTATCTATTCCCATAAAGTGATTCATATGAATCCATTTAGTTTCTCAAGTAGAATCTATTTTTGAAATAGATATATACTAGAGGTTGATATTGGTACCATACATATTTTATGTCCATAGAATAATCTCTCAAGATGTATTCATGTGTTTAAATAGTACGCTATGATTTTCCATTAGTTTGAGGATGATAATCCATAATAATGTTCAGATCAGTGTTCAGATAATGTTGGTAGCTTTTCCATATCATGGAGGTGAATCAATGATCTTGATAGGATACACTCAATAGATATCCCTCAGTTATCCTTAAAAATTCTAAAATTTATATCCATGAAAGTGGATATTGTGATAATTCCCCCCAAATTGTGACAATGTGATATGTCTTTGTTAGACAATGCATTAAAACACATATAGAATAGTTTATTCTGGTTGTCTGTTAAAGTTTGATAACAAATTAAATGGTGTTGTTTTCCCATTTCCATATTGGTATAGGTAATGGTTTCATTATCCCCATAGAATTTCATCTTTCATACATAACATTATGACATTCCTGGAAACTTGATGTATATTTTGTGACATCATTCTTTATATTGTCCAACCAATAGTTCCCTCAAAGATCATGGTACATTTTATGATTCCTAGGTGAATATATAATGTTGATATATCATATTAATTTAGATGATCTTTCAATATCAATGGAATTTATGGGACAAATGTCTGTGACAAAATTCATAAAATTCATTCCTTATCAACTTCAAACTCAAAGGATTTCTCTTATCTAATAGATTCAACATTCTTATTAATTTAACATCATTTATTTGAGAATACATTTTTTTCTCTATGAGGGAAGATTAGAAAATCATTTGAAAAAGAACTGATAATGTTCCTTACCTAATGATTCCCATGTGTATACTTTGCAAATATAATAATATTGGATCCTTCTCCATTCTCATACATGATAATATTGCATTATCCATTTTACTTAAATAATCTTCCACATATTTTTCCTCACTAGTATAGTAGTGGATTGACCATTCATAATCCCTAATGAGATGAAACTATATTTTTTGGCACATGTTAATATTCTTCCATTTAAATATATATTTTAGGCCCTTATGATTAATATATATATCACACATCTCCACATAGATATTATTAAAAAATATTTTCAATATAAAGATCCCTGATCCCAACACTAGATCATGTTTGGGATAGTTTTTCCCATGATTATTTAATTTATTAATTCTTAGGCTTTCAAATTATCATTTTTTCATCAGTACCCCACATAATACCTTTTTTGAAGAATCGTTGTATAACAAAAAGAGTTTCCCACTTGTTGGAATATTGTGTTTTGGTGTAGTGATAAACTACATTTTCAAATCATGAAAAAACCCTCACAGTCATTGATCCTTACAAACTTTACTCCCTTCAGATTCATTTGGCATAGTGGGTTTGAAAATGATGATAAATCCTTGACAAGTCATCAGTAATCCCTAGAAAGACAAAGGAAACAATGGATCTACATTACTGACATTAGCATGGTCCAAATTTTAATTTAAACATTCATAAAAGGGTCTATAAATATTATTTTGATAGGGATATCATTCCACATCAATGATACTTTTTCCATAAATAAATCATATTCACTATACATTTCATATAGCTTCTCACATCATAATTTCTTTATCATAGTATACAAATTCTCCTCAGGTTTCTCCTGAACCATAGATTATATTAAGGATAATCAATAAAGTCAGCTAAAAATATTTCAACGAAATATCAAAAAACTCTATTCCTTAAGTCCATGAATATTTTTGGAGCATTAGTTAGTAAGAAAGGCATTACTATGAACCCATAGTGTCTATACCTCATTCAAATTGTAGACTTGGGGACATCTTCCTTCCTCAATTTTAATAAGTGATATCACTACCAAAATTACACCTTAGAGAAATTTGTGGCCCCATATAAAAGATCAAAAAATTACAATATATGTGGAATGGGGTAATTGTTATTATCATTAATTTTTATGCTCATATTAATCATTATAGAGTAAAATTGATCCATAATTTCTTTTTGATGAGAACTAGAACAGCCCATGGAGAATCACTTAGGAATATGAAACCATTTCCCATATTGTATTATAAATGGTTCTTCAGTTCTTCCAAATAAAAGGTTTCAATTATATATGGATTCTTTGATATATGAAATGATCCATGGAAATATTTAATTGAGAACTCTTCCTCTCAGTCTGGAGGAAGACTATGAAATTATTTTGGGAACCTATCAATGTACTTTCACATAATGGGATTATATTCAATAATGATTCTATCATTTGTCTCAAATATCCGAGTTATATTTGCTTTCTCATAAGGTAATGATATCCACAATTGATGTGAAACTTCTAAATGAAATTAATCCCCCTCGTTAGACTTGTAAAAAATTGGAGGATTGCTTTGGAGGTTAAGAGTGATATCCATTTCTGACAAGTTGATGTTGGATTTTTATAAAGATATTCAATAATGAAAAATATAGCATCAAACTCCACTAATGTAAGTATGACCATATTTTATACAAGGTTCATTCCAAAAACATTAACTAGAGTGGATTTATATACATTTGATGTAACAATTGCAACATTTTCTTTTCTCCTAGATAACTTAACGACTTTATTTAGAGGGGGAAATTAAATTATTCTACTACACATAATATATATGAAAGAATGTGTTGTACCAAAATGAAATAGTATATTCTCTATTATAGAATGAATAAAATGTGTACGTGTCACCACATAATTTCAATCACCACCTCAACAGTAGTTATGTAATAATTTTTCCCATTATCTATTGTATTTTAGTGGCTACTAACATGGATTATACTTAAGGACTCGATGTTTAGTGCAATAGTTTTCATAATAATCTTGAACACTTGAATTAAAGAATTGAACCCTAGGTGGTGCTCTGTTTTCTTCCACCACATTATCTAGCCTCTTCATGTATATTTGACATTCATGTGTATGGTCTTCTTCTTTCCCAAAATTGTATAAATTTTCCATCCCTTTGAGGAAATAACCATGATTCTTCTTGCCACATTTTTGACATGTGATTGGTTTATTTTTCATTCAACCTTTTACAATTTATCCCCCATCTTGAAACTCCATATTCTGTTTCTTATCGCCAAAGACAAGGGACCATTATTTATACTCTATATCTAATATGAGAGAACATAGAAAAAACTTTTTATGACACTCAATGTCTAAAATATATAGAGAATTTATAACCTGTTTTTTTATCCACTAAAGTAGCTATATATTTTTGTATCATTGTTAACAAAAAAACATGCAATGTACATTACAAGACTTCTCAAATTTTCCACATAAGTTATGATTGATTCACCATCATTTTTTCTAAGGTCTATGAATTCTATCCCCATAATTGTACAAACATTTTGAGGGAAAACTTATTAAAAAATATTTTCATAAAGTCTTCACACTAAATCTATTCAATTTTATCATTTAGAGTGTTGTTAATAATCAACATCCATCATTGATCATCCCCTCCATCTAAATGACAGATGGCTAGAGTCACCTTCCTTTTCTTGGAATAATGAATCACAAAAAGGTTCTTTTCCATTGTGTTGAACCATTATTATAAAAATGTGGACCAGAAGATCCACTAAATTTCGGTGGTTATTACAATATAAAATATTCAATATCCAGTTCCTCCATCTTAGTTGAATGAGGAAATTACTCATTATTAAGGTTAATGTTCAAAAACTGAGACATCTAGGTAATAATTTCATGGAAAATTTTAACTCCACCTCTAAAGGCAATGGGGATGTTTTTCAGGCATTCTCCCATTGTACCCAACATTGTTTTTTGCTAGTTTCTCCTCATTCCCACCATTTTATAAAAGAGAAAATGTTATAAAAAACTATAAGTAAAAAATTTATAAATAAATATATTTATTCATTTGTGAAATTAAATATAAGAAACATATTATAGGATCCCTATGTTCATCCTTTTTTATAAGAGAAAAAAATTCATGGGTTATTGCATGTACTTATACTCATACTATGGTTTTCCTATAACTTTATCTATACACAATTCCGAAATTAACTAAACCATCCTCTGATACGAACTATAGAAAACCTAATTTTTCTTACATAACTATTAAATCATTTTAAATATAAACAAAATAATATAATTAAAATACTAGGATCCATAGAATTTGTTTCTCAGAAAAATAAGGATCAAACATTATATTTACATAACAAAACATTAAATTATTTAATTAATTCTCTAGTTTTTTAGTCAACCCAATGAACTATTTAGTATAAGTAATCACCTGCGGGTATAAATAAATGAAAGGGGTGGGATAAAATTCTAGTAATACGAAAGATAAAAATATGAATCAGTAAAAAAATGGGTGATAATAATAATCATCATATCATAAGAATGACATTATCGTCATAGTCATGGGAGGAAATATTAGATAAAGTCATGGAATGTGAAAATGTATAAAAATGAATCATTGTGTCTTAGTTTTCAAATACAACACATAGTTGTGAACAAATCTACCATCATGTTAACACATACTATATGTGCATGACAATAAAATAATCATTTTGAACAAACATAGCATCATGTTGATGTGTATTTCACATTATATCATGAGACACATTACATTGGCCAATTCGTTGGAGTGAAATATAATTCTGAGTGCACACGTTAGGTCATTACATTTACAAAATCATGTATTTCACAGAGAATATATATCAATATTTGACATTAAGTAACCCATTTAATGTAATGGGTTTCATTTCATAAATAATATATTCTTGAAATTTTTTTGAGGTTCTCCAAATGGAATAAAAAAAATGGTATAGGAATCATCAATAATTAGTGAAGATGAAACAATCTCAAGTGATGTAAAAGATGTGTGTTTTTGGAGGAATATTTCTTTTGGAAAATGTTTATATTTTTCATAAAAATAAATCTGAAACATGAATTCCCTGTTCAAGTTATGTATAGTGGGGCTGGGTAGGTTCAACGCCCACCTCAGCTGCCATAGTTGTTGATCAGGCCTTTCCAGTAGTAGGGGAAGCTAGCTCTTACTATACTGAGGGTAGAATGTGCTTGAGGAGGCCGACCTTAGGGTTCTCCTTAGGGACCTCGACTAGTGTATGGTTGGGGAGGCAGTTGACAGAGGAGGGGTAGACGAGATGGGGTTGGGTAGTTTCATGTTGTCTAGATAATAATTTCAGTAGGGTCGGAGGTTGTTTTATGCGTGATCATCTGTTTAGAACTATTTTCTGTGCTTCTAATGATTTAGGAGCTTCAAAATATCTTATTTCACCTAGTCTAGCCCATTCCTTAGGATGATATGTAGGGAGACTTTCCATTCCCCTAGTGCTGAGCATGCAAGTTAAAGGTCATACCAGTCTATTTGATATTTTCTAGGGAAGTATACTGATGTTGTGGCTGCATCAGTCTAGTGTAGATCTTATTTTTCTATAAATGTAGTCATGTGATGTCATCATTTTAATCTATTAGTTTTTTTATAAGAATAATTTTATCAACTTCTTCTATAGAAGAGTTTTTTAGGATATGGATGGGCATCATGTAGTTTTCATTGGAGAGTGGTACTGTCTGGTGGGTTGTGGGTGTGTGGAGACACATCTGTTCTTATCGGACACGATGTCAGTGGGATCAACATATGAAAAGATGGTGGAGGTTTTGGGGGTTGTTAGAGAGTTATTAGATGTCATCCCAGAAGAGGTAGCGACTCTACCCCTCAATGTGACGTTGAGTTCAGAATATACTGGTAAATCGGTGCCCATCCGATTTTAATGGATCCTTATCATATGGTGCCTTATGAGTTGCATGAGTTATGGATTCAGGTTTACTACTTGATTATGAATGGATTTATCAAGTCAAGTGAGTCACTGAGGGGTTCTCTATTCTTGTTTGTGAAGAAGGTAGATAGTGGTCTAAGACTATACTTAGACTACTAGAGACAGAATCAGGTGAATGTCCAGAACCACTACCCCTGCCCATGGATCGATGTTCATTTCGACCAGTAAATGGGAGAAGGTTGGTTATCTAATGTTGATCTGAGGTCAGGATATCTCTAGTGGAGGGTGAATGAGGGTGACATCCCGAAGACTTTTTTTTAGGTGTAGTTAATGAAACATTGAGTTTGTGGTCATTCCCTTAGATATTCCATATACACCAATGGTGTTCATGGGGTTCATGAACTATATCTACTGCATGTTCCTAGATTGGATCATCAATGTGTTCATCGATTACATCTTGATCTACTCAATGTCATAGGAGGAGCATGCTGAGCATATGAGGACTATCTTGGAGGTCCTCCAACACCACCAGATTTACATGATGTTTCCTAAGTGAATGTTCTGTATGCGATAAGTTCACTTCCTTGGACACCTGGTGACTAAGTAGGGTATATAACTTGACATGTCGAAGGTTGAGGAAATTCTTTAATGGGATGTATCCAAGAATATAGTAGACATTCATAGGTTCCTCAATCTAGCAGGCTTTTACCAGAGTTTCATACCTGACATATATAGAGATGAAGCATTATTGATAGTTTTGAGTAGAAAAGACTAGGCCTTCATGTGGAGTGAGCAGTGTCAGGCATATTTCAGCTATCCATAGGGGAATTTCGTCAGTGTTGTAATGCTTAGGTTTCCAGAGGATGGAATGATGTTTGAGGTGTTCTGTGACGCTTTAAATCTAGTCTTGGGATGTGTGATGATGCATCAATGTGGAGTGATCTCTTATGGTCCTAGGAAATTTTGTCCATAAGAACATAACAATTCCACTCACGATCTAGAGAATTATGTTGTCATTTTTGTGCTGAAGTTGTGGTGACATTACCACATCAGGGATCACATTTTGGTAGACATAGATAACAAGAGTTGGAGGAATATTTTCTCCCAATGATACCTAAACGTGAAGAATTGAAGGGGGTGGAGTTTTTCTAGGACTATGACATTGAGATCTCTTACACCTTATTAAAGGGGAATATGGTAACTAATATCTTAAGCAGAAAGTTGCAGAGTTAAGGAATCCATAGATGCTGGAAGGAAATTGAGGAGTTGGCCGCTTTACAACTAGATGTGTGAGAGGATGGTGGCAGATGCTGTCTATATTAGATGATAGTGATGTCATACAAGGTGTAGTAGGTGGGATGCCTTAGTGGGGGAAATAGATAAAAAAATTTATATGTCATTCCATTGAATATGGTGATGCACCAGAAGTATGGTCATAGCATGGTAAGAGTCAGATGTTGTTCAGTGAGAAGCTGTTTGTACTGGTGGCGATGCAAGGGGGTCTAATATGTGATTTTCATGGATCACCCCTAGTGGTCAATCCTGGAGTCACTAAGATGTACTGAGGCTTGAGGGAACGATTTTTGAGTCCCAGGTTGAAGTGGGAGGTGGCAGAGTTTGTGGTAAAGTGCTTAGGGTGTCAGTAGGTAAAGGCCAAGCACTATGTTCCCAAAAATCTATTGCAGTACTTAGATGTTCCCAAGTGGAATTGGTATGTCATATCAATGGATTTCATCACAATATTTCCTAGGAAAAAGGGAGGATGTAAATCCCTTTTTGTAGTAGTGGATATGTTAATGAAATAGGCTAACTTCTTAGCGATCAAGGATTCAGGATTAGTGGATGCCTTAGCACAGAGGTATGAAGATGATGTTGTGTGGATATATATTTTTATATGATTCATTTTCGCATATTGGGATAAATGTTTTACATCGTGAGTCTGGAAAGGATTGCAGCATGCCTTTGGCACTCAATTACGCCTCATGATTGCTTTCCACTCTAAAATAGATGGACAGATAGAGAGGATCATCCATATGTTAGAGGACATATTACAGGAATGTGTTCTGGGCTTTATTGGGTCTGGGGTATGACATTTTCAATTTGTATAGTTTTATTACAATAATAGATATCATTATTCCATATTTATAGATCCATTTGATCCTCTATGTATGTGGCCATGTCGTTCACCCCTGTTCTGGATAGTGGTTGGTGAAGCAACCCTTCTTGGACTATAGGTAGTGTAGAGAACAATGAAGAAGGTTCAGCCTATCTGTGAGAAGATAAAGGTAGATCATAACGAGAAGTAGTTGTATGAACATCATCAGAGGATGATTTTGGAGCTAAAGGTTGGGGACTATGTTTTATTGAAGGTTTCCTCTCAATGTGGGAAGCCAAGGTTTGGCAGAGTGAGAATGTTTTCTTCCATGTCGATCAAACCTTTCAACGGGTTGGGACGAGTTGAAAAGGTGGCATATGAGCTGTCGTTTCTACCGCATTTGTGGGGGATCCACAATGTCTTCCTTGCCTCTCAACTCTATTGGTATCTTCACGATGACACACATGTCATTGAGTGGGGACAGGTTGATATCAAGGACGATGTGATTTTTGTGGTGTGGCTAGTATGAATCAATGACTGTTAGGAGAAGGTGCTTCATGGACGAACCATTCCTTTGGTATGTGTGTTATGGAGGCATGGTGGCTTCTAAGAGTGCTCATGAAAGCAGGATGCATAGATATGTGTCCATTACCCAGATCTTTCCTATGTATTGTTTATGGGTCTTACTTTTGTTCTTATTTTTCTGATGTAATACTAGACCACATTCTTTCTCTCTTGAGTTAATAACCTATTCATTGAATGGTCCTGAAAATTACTGACTTTGGGGGAGGGGAGGACCTGATCCATAAATGAGAGGCATTAATGTGGATACGATTAAACCCATGTGGGAGAGTCAGTGCTGCCCAAAGATGATAGTATCATTAAAAAGACAAAGGAGGTCCCTAATCCTTCTTTCTGGAAAATGTGATATTTTTTGTTTGTGTGGTTGTTTAATGTAGTGGGGCCTTAGTTCTTGTACAATTGTTCAGAATATTGATGTCAAGGATGTGACCATGGATGTCAGGTTTTCTCTCTATCTTTAGAACAACTCAAAAGTGGATTGTTTCTAAGAAGTGTATTATGGGGTGGTTGTTAATACCTCTATCTTCTTGGGGTGTGTTTAAAAATATCTAGGATGAGAATAGTTGGAGAGGTATTTGATGTAATGAAACAGGATTCTCTAGGCCATTCCATTGTGAAAATATAATTTATAAGGTGTTTTGGGAGGCAATGGTAACTCATTTCAAGAGTGTTCCAAATTTATAACATTTCTATCCTTAAGTAAGGGGTGTCAATATCAATGAGTTAGGGGCATCAACCTCGGTTAGTTAAGGGAATTGAAATTAGTTATTTAGGGGTGTCGGTATCATTGAGTCATGGGAATTTGCATCTATGAGTCAGGGGTGTCGGAAATGATGAGTTAGGGGCGTCAGTATCTGTAATCCAAGAGCATCGACATCGGTGAGTTGAGGGCATCTGTTTTGGAAAGTCTAGGGTGTTGGTGTCATTGTGTTGAGGGAGTCGGTGTTGCTGAGTCGGGGCTCCAATGCTAGGGCATTAGTTCCAGGGCATTGATGATAGGTCATCAGTGAGTCAAGGCCTCAGTGAGTCAAGGAATTGGTGATTTCGTGTATTGATATGTCGACATCAATGACCCAACATCATTAGGTCACGTCAGTAGATCACCCTTTAGTGGCACAATGTCGTTGAATCACCCATTAGTGACTCATTTCTAGTTTTTCCAAGTTTTTCAAGTTTCACCACTATTACAAATTTTTCTTCGTTAAATTAAAACATATCCACTCTTAGTTATTTCTAATTCCCTTTCCACCATTTTTTATGAGAATAATTAAATATCAATTATTTCCTAACAAGAAGAGACCTTTGAAACCGCCATGTAGTGTGGTCAAACAACAATCCTAACTTTAATTATTTTGAAATTGTGTCCTTGATTTTAGGATCTTGGCTTTTCTTGTGGTGATATCCAATCTTCCTTTGACCCATTCAATTTTCCCTTTGTACGCCTAAATATTTTCCCATCCCTAGTGTCATGAATCTATTCTGATGTTTTCATTGGGGTTTTCATGGAGTTCATTCCTTCTACTCACATGATACCCTTTTCATAATGAATATAGGTTCTTTGGTTGACCATTTTTCAGGTAGGGAATTATTTTTCCTCCCATTAAATGTGCATGATGTGAGGTGGGTATAATAATGATTCCTTGTGAATAATAGGGAATACGTTTCCCAAAAATTTAATAAACAAGAATGGAATATTATAAAAAGATAATTAGGTTCAACAAAATAATGTACTAGGAGGGGTTTGATGTTGATTGCCTATTTTATTTGATTCTTATATGGTCTTTTGTTGCTGTTTTCCCTCTAAAAATCATGTCCACTGGTGGTATATTAATGTGTGCCAATGATGTCCTATTTTTTCGCGATGTTTGAAAGATGGATGTAAGATGAAATATTATTAATCATTTATACTTGGATCATTTGATTGGATAACCGAGGATAAAATTTGATGTGTGATAAAACCAGCTACTTTAAAGTGTAATTAAAGAACCCGTATTGCTAAACATGTATATGGTTGGATTAATGGTGTGGTTGTGTGCTATGTTTAGTTGGTTATATGAGTTGGTTTGTTATGTTTTTGAATCCTGGATACGGTTTTAATGGTGGTTGTTGTGGGATTTGAGTATGGGTTGGTACATGGTTGAATGTGGGTATCCTAGTTTGAGAGACTAATTGATTGTGGAATGCATGGACATTTAGGAAGTGGGACTGCATTTTTTGTGTTGTGGTCATGAAGCAATGTTGGGCAGTGAGATTGTGGTGTAGTGATGAACTTGTTATGCAGTGGGATTACATTTGGAATTTTTTAGGCATCAGGGCTATAGGACTGGGTTGTCTCATGACATCATGTGTATAGGTGTGATGAGTTTTTCGTTGTTGTGTAGTAGGGTCTTCAGTCATAGTTTCGATTGTAGGATTGTGTGGTATAACATTGAATTATGATAGTTGGTATTGGTTGAGTGGGTTTCTAGGAAAAAGGGGGTGTGTAGTGGGACTATAGGTTGGTTTTTATCAGTTGTTTTTATGAAAGGGTGTTAAAAAGGAAGTGATTTAACTTTTCCCTCTTCCCATTTCCAATGTTTGTCGTACCAATCAATAAAGTGGGTTGGTTGCTATGTGTTTGGTTAATCAGACTCTTCAGCTTCTGAGGAAATTTGAGATGTTGTACTTGGTATGTGACCTGATTAGTACTCGAATAAACTAAGATGAACCCCTTACTTAATAAATTTAATGAGTTTGGATGAAAATATGGGTTTGGTTTATGCTTTATTAGTGGATGTTGTGTGCTTGTTCATATAGGGGTAATAGAAAATGTGGTTATATGTGTGTTGGTTGTTTTTTTGGAAACCCCTAGGTTGGGATGAGTGTTTATATGTATAAATTTTACTTCATTGGGATTTATATATGCACCCCTCCCTCATATAGTACCATGTTCTGAACACCCATATTTTATGGGGGTGGGTGTCATTCCCAATATCCCTGTGAGAGGATGGATGGCTGGTTACTGACTTTCTTCCTCGCATCCTCTTTAGGGTTATTACAACTCGAGTGTGTCCGGGTGGGTAGTAAAGGCATTGGTTTTACCATATTCCATGATCCTTCGGGCAGGTTTGTTTTTCGATGTGTCTTCAAGATGAGGCCCACATGTCTTTGGGTGAGAGGCGTGTTGGTTATGGCCCAGGTGTCTGCGGGCAAGATGTGCGGTGTGATTACGGCCTAGGTGTGTGCAGGTGGGTTGTGGTAGTGGGACATAATTTTGGTAGATTGATAGTTTCAAGATGTTATCCATTAAAAATATCAATAAACTAGCGGGAAAGTGGTTTAGGGTACCGAAATTTTGATGTTATTGTACTACTAATTTTCATGACACATGTTATTTGGTGATAGTGTCTTTGTGAGACTATGATGGTTATTAATCCTTGGTAGGTACTTTTAGGTTCATCTATTTCCTGATAGGGCCATTAGTTTGTTTCCCCACATGTGCATGAGTGGATTTATTTTTCCTACTGGGTATACTTGTATAATCACACTAGTTTTGTAAAACTATTGTCAGGATTGCAGGAGGACGTTAAGGACTATGATAGACATTACTAGCTTGGGTGTTGGGATAGTTGTTATGATTCTTCCTAATCTCTTTAATTTGGAACTTACATTTGTAATTTGGTCTTAATTCATTCACAATATATGTCTTAAGCTTGCATAGGATGGATGTTTTATTCCTTTATATAAATGTTTTTTGTTATTTGGGGGGTTTACCATCATATTTCTTGATGTAGTTTTCATTATAAAGGGTAATTCCTTCCATTCTTTGTGATATTTTTATACCCTTGGTGCTAGTCCCCACTCTGAGGCCTACTGAAGTTGGGTCTTGAGGTTCATTATCTCCCCCTCATCTTGATGAAGGAAGGGCATCGGAGATTATCATTCTTTACCTCATCATGAAGAAGGCAGTTCATGAAAACCATTTATATTTTTCACCCCAAAATTTTATTATTTTTTGAAAAATTAATTTCATAATTAGCGTGTAATACACACAACAATAATTTTTAACGAACCAATAAAACCTAATAATAATATTACTTAAATATGATCGTTATTATATAAAAATTTTAAATTTTTTGTTACATAGAATGAATATAATTTTAAATATTATGTATAATGGTTTTATATGACGAAAAAATGTTGATATAAAATACTTAATATTCAGTAAAGTATTTATATGTTTCAAAAATACTATTTTATAAAACATTGATGCTTAATTATTTTGATATTAATAATGAAAATTAATATTTCAAAAGTTTATAAAATTAATTATTAAAATTATAATTCATTTCCTAAATTATCATAAAAAATAAACATAGAGAGATTTTATGGTATTTTTCTAAAATGATTTTTTTATATGAACATTGAAAATTATTGGTTTTTATTGAAATGTGGAATTACATTTATAGAATTGGATGTTTATTTTTCACAAAATGTGTTCAAAATTTACGTTAATAAAATTATATATCTCTTAATAAAAATTGATTAATTTTAATCATTTTCATTTTTATGTTTCATATAAAACTTTTTAAAAATTTAAACATTTTATAATTGTAAAAATTCATTATCATCATGTATGCATGATTAATTTTAAATAAAAATTTTGCAACTATATAAAATTAAATAGAAGGAATGGACTTAGTATTTGGAATATGAACAATTTATATTTTATGATATGTTCAACATATTTTTTTAATTAAATAGTAAAAACAATAAAAATTATTTACCGCATTTAATGTTAAAACATGTATACCCATGGGTAAAATCAAAATGATAAAGCCTAAAATCACTATGAAACCTCTCAAAATAAAATTTAATAGAATTATTTATTCCATAAATCCAATATTTTTTTAATGATCCATTTTGGGACATTTTGGCATGTTAATAACATGAGTACAATTGTTTTTAAAAAAATGCAATGTGTTTCATCTCCCAAATTGATAAATGGTAACCCATTATCCTCCATATTCACACTTAAAAAACAATTAGGTTCATTCAATATATAGACAAATATATTCTGTTAATCTATCCAAAAAATATAGAGTTTATGGTGAGATCATAAATCTATTCCAGGAAGGCATTTTGTAATACAAATCATAAATCTATTCCAGGAAGGCATTTTGTAATACAAAAGGAGGTAGTTCGATGAATAGTTAATGTTTTCTAATATCAGTTTTGTTTTACTTATTTCTAAAAATCCTTAAAATATTATTCATTTTTATGATATAATAACAGTGTTATATGAAATATATTTATATGTTATTATGTTTATTTAATAACCTAAATCCATCTACATTCCTTCAAATTGGAAATGAAACTGAAGAACCTGTGTACAACGAGTTACCCCTTAATAAACTGGTGATATTCCATTTCCATTACCACATATCAGATCAAGATATAATTATGAATTTAATATATATATATATATATGGTATTTTTCATATAATAATATTTCTTGAATAATTAGATCACATTTACCTTATTTAATTCTATTCTGTTGGAATATGATATAGTTGGTTGTTTGTAAGGAAAACTTCCTCCTCGTGAAGCCATGCTATTGGTCCACATTTTACATGGAAGGTAATAAGGATGATATTAATGAACATACATGATATAAATTACATATAAATGATTCTATAATTAAAATATAATATTTAAAAAAATTTATCAAATTTTTTGGAGAAAATGTAATCGTTGGTCATGCATATGAATGACCTACTGTCAACGAGAATATCATATTTTGATTTCTATCTCTAATATTTATGGAATATTAAATAAATATATAATGAATATATATTATATTTATATAATTTATAACATTAAAAGCTTCAGTATATGTTTTAAACATCACGATGTGGCACAAGAGACTCACTCTATTTCTCGTGACTCTAATAATTATGATCATGATCACGTACATCAAATTGATAATGAATATCTACACTCGATCACCCAAAAAGTATAAAAACATCTTGCTTATTCTAATGTCTTTATCATTCCCAATCATATGAAGACTCGAAAACCCATTGGTTATTCTATGTTGGCAATAACCATTGTCAATAGATCCTCGAGGCTTCTATTTGAGAAGAACATCACCCCTCCATAACTGGTAGTTAATGAAAATCCCTCTGCATCAGCATCCTTTGATGAAGAGGGTTCCTCCATATCCAAGGATGAAGAGGACTAATGTAACACCCCGAGATTTTATGAAAAATATTCTTTTTAATTTCATTAATGTCTTGTGTTGTACGCTACACCAAAAGAAGCTTGCATAACACGCTTCCTTGACTTGCCTTACATTACACGCAATCACGACCTTTCTCGATAGTGTGTGTAGTATGCAATACCGAGTTTCACTAAACAAAAATATGCTATTAAAATATTATTAAAACTAGCCATTATGAATTGTAATAACCACCTTTTAAAATTTTAGAAATTTTATCTCTCAAAATGTACTTCATTTTTGGATTCGTAGTATCGAATTTAGCCTAAGGTGAAATTTTGGTACTTTTCAGATAACTTTCATATTCTGATGAATAGTGAAAATTACGAAATTTTAATTAAAAACAAATTTTTTAATCAAAATAATTAATAGTGATAAATTATTAATTTGAGTGGTTTTAAAGTATATTTAGAATATATTTTTACAATTTAATAAAATGTTGGTCATTGGATGTAATTCTGCATTTAAACCAGACAAAAACAAGTGTCAATCTTTTGATAGTTATTATCTCTTAGGAACACGCTATTTGTTTTGACGATGGGAATTAATTTTTAAATTAATTAATGCAACTAATATGTTTTGAATTTAGTAAAATAGACATCATTTTTGAGTTCATAATATCAAATATATCTTAGCCCTAATTTTTGGTATTTTTCTGGAAACTTTCATTTTTGGATGAATAGTGAAACCACTAAGTGGTAGTTAAAAAAAATGAATTTTTCATAAAACATAATTTTACCGCTTCTGTGAGTGGAATTTCAAAAATCCGAGAGACACGGTTGATGTTAGTAAGTAAAATGTGGTTCAATGAGATGAAAATAATTTTTGGTGAATAGTAACTTTTTACTTTTTTTTACACGGTTAAAAGTAAATAGGGTAATTAAGGGTAAAAATGTTATTATTATTACCCTAACACATGTCCTAATTATATTTAATAAGTGTAATTCGACCAAAAACAACCTTAGGAATAAAATATGATCATTCAGGCCCACTTGGATTAGATTAGGACATTTATTATTAATATATTTAAAGAAGGGTTAGAATAGTTAAAATCAATGTTTAATAAGTAAATAATTTTTAATATAGGGTTATACATAAGATAAATTCTACTATAAATACTCTTTAGAAAGATAAAAAGATTTCCTACATAATAGTATTTTATTTGTAATTTTTAGACTTTAAATAATTTAATTTATTTATGACACAAAGATGATGCAGTAATTATATTATTAATGAAATATTGAAATAATTGATGTTATAAAAACCCAAATAAATGTAAGTTGAGACTTTTTATGAATTACACTAATTTTATAGGTTAATATGACATGTTAGTATTTATTTAATTAACTTTTGTCGAACTAATCATTCTGTTATGATTTTCAGAAAAATCAATTACTAAATAGTGTCAAAATTGACATAAAATAGTTTTTAAAACTAATATTATACTATTAATTGTTATTTTATTCATAAAAATCTAAGAATCGGACAAAGGACTTATATAAGGTTATATATATTAATAATAAACAACTTGAGGTTCGTTTGGATTGTTATAGTAAGTTTATTAACCATATAGTGTAAAAACACAAGAAGACACGGTAAAAGTAAAATTATTTAACTTAATGTTAAATATAAATGATAAGGTTAAAATAGGAACCTAAACTTGTATAAATTCTATTGTATGAGGGTTTTTCAACCCATACCCACATTATCTTTAAAATAATTCAATTTGGATCTATTTAAAGCCGAATTTGACTTTATAATAAAATAATAGTTTTAGTTATTCCAACGGTACCCCTATCCTCCCTTATAAAAGGGAACCTCCTCCCCCTATTCCTAACACCAATTTGAGCCTTCAAGCTCGGCCAACCCCTGAAAAATTCTCTTATCCACTTCCATAGCAACATCCTAGAGGTTCTGGTCTTCCTCAAAGACCAATTTGAGTTCCCTAAAAGGAGATCTCAAAGAGGTGCTTCAAAGAAGAGGTAATGTTCGTTACCGATTCTTTCAACATTATTTCTTATTCCACATCTTCTTCTTAGGTTGTTTAATTATGAAGTAATAACATAAGTATCACTCATATATAGATATGTTATTATATGTATGAAACAACCCTATTTCACCATCTATCCATCCTACGGAAAACAAAATCACCGCGCGTGCGTACGTACGGAATACCGTCTCCACGCCGTGGTGTAATATATTTTCCACTACCACCTTACTTGGATGGGTATAATGGTGTAAATAATAACTATATATTATTATTTTAAAGTGAAATTTATTCTTTAATAGTATACATACACTCCAATAAAATTCCACGATCATGAGAACGATATCATCGCTCGAGCGTACGTACGGACTACCGTCTCCACGACGCGATGAGATTCATTCTCCACGTTAACCATTCATGAATGATTATAAAGTATATATAATAATTAATAATGAAATATATGACATAATAATGATTCTGGATTTATGTGTATATATATGTATGTCATCTACTTAATTCCATTCAACTCAATAAGGAAAAGAAAACATCGTTCATGCATACGTACGGTCTACCGTCTCCATGAACGGTGTATTTCTTTCCATTTACTGATCTATTATATATATATATATTCTGAATATATATTATATATAAATCATGTTTTATATTCTGTAATTAAGTAATCATGATCTAAGTAATCATATGAATAATTACAAGTCAAAACACGGACGACAAATGAAACGATTTTACCCAAAATGCTCTTTAACATGGAATTTACAAAAGAATGGGTAATATAAAGTCATAAGTGAACCATATATGATATCATAACAATGAATATGTTTCTGTAATAAGCCAATGACATTATTTAAATCATTATACAGGAGGTTCGGACACTTACAAAGCAAATCGGACCTAAGGTAAGGGAAAATATAACAATCTCATTTTTATCTGAGATTGTTTATACTTTAGTATTTACTGGGGTGTATTTTATCATCCACATCCATGTTTCCTCAATATGTAATATTTATATCCTTCTAAAATATTTTATATCCAATTTTACCCTTCTGTGAGTTTTTAGTAAAAGATATGAAAGGAATCTTTTGTCGTTTTTCGTACGAGGTACTTTTTGAATTTTCTGACAAATGTACGAGAAGAATGTTTTTTAACTTATACAACATGAATGGATTTTTAAAACATTATTTACAAGAAGCTTCCTTTACAAGTTTTCAAGTTTATTTTTAATCAACTTCTTTTAGATTAAAATTTTATGACATGTTAAGAAAGGAAAATGTTTTTTTGAATTTGAAAGGATATTTTCCTCAAGAATGGAGTTCAAGTGTTTTATAGAAATTATTTTCCATCTAAGATAATATAGGGTTCTTTTTATATCCCTATTATTACATTGATTTGATTATGTTGTGATGGAATTTTTTTTATGAATTATTTTATATTATATGAATTGTTTTATGATGCCACGATGTTTTTGATTCCTATTTTTATTACATGGGTTATGCAATGATGTATGATTTATGATTTTGTGGCACACATAAAAATGGTATCATTATGAGATGGCTGGGATATATATCTCCCCTCAATGCATTGGGTAAAGATTTTATATCTCATGAGATAGACATGGCTGGAATGGTAGGTTATACCGGTTCAGTGAAACAAGACTGAAACGAGGAGTAAACTCGGTTCAGAAATGGACTTTGTCCACTAAGATAGTCTTGGCAATGAGTCTTTACTAATAAGAAATGATTCTCTATGATTATGTATGTATGCCACAAAGTTTCATGTTTTAAGTTTTGATTATTGGGATTTCATTTAACTACTATGATTTATCCCATGTTATGAAATTATGCTCTCTTTTGGAGGTTAAGATTTCCAAAATGTTATGTTCTTATGAATATGATGTGATTGATATTTCTTTTATTTAACTTTACTGAGAATCTGAGCTCACCCTTTTATGTTTTCTTTTCCCCAGGATATAAATAAAGATTTTTGGTAAAAAAGGGAAGATCTTTATGGGAGATGTTGAAGATCTTTCACCACAATTAGAAGATTATATTATGGGTTTCCAAAGACACTAAACTACTACGATCCTTGTGTGTGTGTTTTTGTTATGTACTAAGTATTCCGCAAAATTTATGTAATGTCCTTGTACGTTAAGCTTTGGGTCTCTACAGTTGGTATCAGAGCAAAGGTTTAGTCAACCTTTGGATTTTAGGATGCGAAAACGTTAGTGAGATCCCTAGAGATATTTCTAAGGTATGTCTAGCGATGTCCCTAAGGATAAGTATATGTATAGGATATAGTCCTAGAACTACGGTAATGATCATATAATTTAACCTAAGATGTTAGATATTGAAGGTACTCCCCTTTATTATATTGTTTTCCTAGCGTGATTTTTGCCTCTCACACTATTTTTTTTGGGTTTTAGACGATGGCTGGAACCCGAAGGAACCGTGTAGATCAATGCAATGGACAATGCAATGATTTTCCTCCTGAACAAACAAATGTTATGGGAGATGGAGTGAAAAATCTTATTGCTATACTTACACAAGATATGAATCATTCTGGACTTCAAATGAGCAGAGAAGGGAACAATATTTTATTGATTCCTTCATGAGGCAACGTCCACCTTATTTCAGTGGGTCTTCTGATCCACTTGTTGCTGAAAAATGGATCAGTACTACAAAAAAGATATTTTCAGTTCTTTAATGTTCTAAACCTGATAAAGTCATCTTAGCAGTATATCGTTTGGAAGGTGAAGCTGATCAATAGTGGAATCTTATCAAGAATACAAGGCCAAGAGATGAAATTGAGTCCATGGAATGGGACGAGATCAAGAACTTATTTTTCAATAAGTATTTCCCTTGTATTCTTCGAACAAAGATGGAGAAGGAGTTTCTTGAACTAAAGAAAAAGGATGATGAATCTGTTGGTATATATGAAGCGAATTTTACAAGGCTTCCAAGGTATGCATCTAGATTTATCATCCAACCTGAATGTAAAGTTGATCGATTCATCAGTGGGTTAAAACCAAATCTTCGAAGGGAATTAGCTATAAGAGACTTCAGTAGCTATGAAGAAATTGTGTGTTATGCTATCAACGTAGAAATGGAAGTTGGTGTTACTTATCCATATCATAGTTTTGACAAGAAACGAAAGATGGAGTTCAAGGAGAAATCTCAGAATAATGGTGAAAAGAAGGTGAATGTTTCCTTATGCTCAATGTGTGGAAAGAAGAATGGTGGAGATTGTCTTAAAGGGACTAGAAAATGTTTTAAGTGTGGAAGAGAAGGTCATCAGGCAGCTGAGTGTCAAAGTAATGGAAAAAGGGTTTCTAATGATGGGAATAAATAAAGGACTGCAGAGAACGCACCACCAACACTTCAATGCTTCAGGTGTAATGAAATGGGGCATTATGCTAATAAATGCCCTAATCCAAGGGTTAGTGATGATCGACATGAGCAACCACATAAGGCAAAGGACAAAGGGAAGTCACATGCGACCACTATTGGCGATGTCGAATATGAAAACGATGTGGTGGAATGATTAAGTGTTTATGTAATGGGATTACAAAATAATGTTGTATATAGTATCATGGAATATTGGAATATTTATGTATTGGTCTACTGTGGTTTTCAATAATTTTATGGTACTGGTAACCATGGAAAGTGATTGAGATATTTTTGGAAAAAAGATGGTATGCGCATAATGAAGGGAAAACGAGAAAATGAAATATTTGACAGTATTCATGAGCTCCTGATTGATATAAGGACTAAGTGATATCATGGTTTGAGTATATAGAATTTTTAGGATTTTGGTATGTGGAAAGTGTTAACTTTTAACTACATTCATGTTTTCACTTAGGTTCAATGGGTATTCAAGAGAATACATGATTAAAGCCTTTGAATGTTTGGAATGTGACCAAAAAGACATATCTTATGATATATGGGGATCAACGATGGTATTAAATATCTGGTAATCGTTTTCACTATATTATGAGAGTGGACTGCAGTATTATGGATAAGCCTAAAGATTGGAATGGATTATGTTGGACATAAGTTAATATTGTTTAAGGATAGAAGTTTTTTCGATATTATTGATGGGATGTTATAGTAATATAGTATTAGAAAAAGGACAACCTTTCGGACGGGTGACAACCCATCGCGTCGGACAAGGCTATGGGAATCGAACCCACAACCGAAGTGCGACTGGCCTTTATCACCTACCACTGGCCTACATGAAGTCCCTATATAGTAGAAACAAGTTTTATTATATTAAGCAGTATGATATATGAAGTATAAGTCCATTTTAAGAACCATATTTGATTAATCTCACTATAGATGGACTTATGTATTTTTTGATAACTTTTCTAACCTTTTGTCTGAGACAGATGGAATGACCCATCATTCTATCACATGATCTGCTAACACATCACGAATGAAAAATTCAACTTCATTTATTTAAGAGATAAAGTGGAAATTTTCCAGAGAACGACAAACGATGAGACTATACCAAAATCATGAAAGTATTTCTTCTAATTCCAATTTCATCAACTTTAGGGAAATGATCTTGAAAACCAAAAATGTTGTCCTAGTGCTCTTATATCTGATGAATCAGATGGTACCATAGATCGTCACAAATTTATGGATTTGTGATTGCTGTATTTTCCATAGCCATGTTCTCTACCACTCTCCATCAGAATATGATGGTTAGATTTCTCTTCCATATCCATATTTTCACCTATGTGGAAACCCAGTGATTAGTTTATTTGGTTAACCGTTATGTTTCATACTTTTGTTTTTAAAGACTGGTTTTGGTATTCCTTTTTACGATGTGGGTTTCTTTTAAAGAAACTTTCTAATAGTAAACCATTTATAACCCCGACGAATTTCGAGGGCGAAATTCATTTTAAGGGTGGTAGAATGTAACACCCCGAGATTTTATAAAAAATATTCTTTTTGATTTTATTAATGTCTTGTGTTGTACACTACACCAAAATAAGCTTTCACAACACGCATCCTTGACTTTCCTTGCATTACATGCAATCACGACCTTCCTCGATAGCATGTGTAGTACGCAATACCGAGTTTCACTAAACAACGATATGCTATTAAAATATTATTAAAACTAGCAGTTTTTGAATAGTAATAACCACCTTTTAAAATTTTAGAAATTTTATCTCTCAAAATGGACTTCATTTTTGGATTCGGAGTATCGAATTTAGCCTAAGGTGATATTTTGGTACTTTTCGGATAACTTTCATATTCTGATGAATAGTGAAAATTACTAAATTTTAATTAAAAAGAACTTTTTTAATCGAAATAATTATTAGTGATAAATTATTAATTTGAGTGGTTTTAAAGTATATTTAGAATATATTTTTACAATTTAATACAATGTCGGTCATTGGATTTAATTCTACATTTAAACCAGACATAAACAAGTGTCAATCTTTTGATAGTTATTATCTCTTAAGAACACGATATTTGTTTTGACCACGGGAATTAATTTTTAAATTAATTAATGAAACTGATATGTTTTGAATTTGGTAAAATAGACATCATTTTTGATTTCATAATATCAAATATAGCTTAGGCCTAATTTTTGGTATTTTTCTGGAAACTTCCATTTTTTGATGAATAGTGAAACCACTAAGTGGTAGTTAAGAAAAATGAATTTTTCATAAAACATAATTTTACCACTTCTATGAGTGTAATTTCAAAACTCCGAGAGACACGGTTGATGTTAGTAAGTAAAATTTGGTTCAATGAGATGAAAATAATTTTTGGTGAACAATAACTTTTTACTTTGTTTTTACCACAGTTAAAAGTAAATAGGGTAATTAAGGCTATAAATGTTATTATTATTACCATAACACATGTCTTAATTCTATTGGATAAGTTTAATTCGACCAAAAACAACCTTAGGAATAAACTATGATCATTTAGGCCCACTTGGGTTAGATTAGGACATTTATTATTAATTTATTTAAAGAAGGGTTAGAATAGTTAAAATCAAAGTTTAATAAGTAAATAATTTTTAATATAGGGTTATACATAACCCAAATTCAACTATAAATACTCATTATAAAGATAAAAATATTTCCTACATAATGGTATTTTATTTGAAATTTTTAAGCCTTAAATAATTTAATTTATATATGACACAAAGATGATGCAGTAATTATCTTATTAATGGAATATTGACATAATTGATGTTATAAATACCCAAATAAATGTAATTTGAGACTTTTTATGAATTACAATAATTTTATAGGTTAATAGGACATGTTATTATTGATTTAATTAATTTTATTTGAACTAATCATTCTGTTATGATTTTCAGAAAAATCAATTACTAAATAGTGTCAAAATTAACATAAAATAGTTTTAAAAAAAAATATTATATTATTAATTGTTAGTTTATTAGTAAAAATATAATGTTCGACCAAATGACTTATATAAGGTTATATATATTAATAATAAACAACTTGGGGTTCTTTTGGCTTGTTATAGTAAGTTTATTAACCTTATAGTGTAAGAACACAAGAAGACATGGTAAAAGTAAAATTATTTAACTTAATGTTAAATCTAAATGATAAGGTTAAAATAGGAACCTAAACTTGTCTAAATTCTATTGTATGAGATGATTTAGACCCATACCCACCTTAGATTCAATATAAATCAATTTTGAGCTATTTAAAACCGAATTTTACTTTATAAGAAAATAATAGTTTTAGTTATTCCAAAGGTACCCCTCTCCTCCCTTATAAAAGGGCACCTCATCCCCCTCTTCCTCACACCTCATTGAGCCTTAAAGATCGACGAACCCCTTCCAAATTCTCTTCTCAACTTCCATAGAAACATCTTAGAGGTTCTGGTCTTCCTCAAAGACCAATTTTAGTGCCCTAAAAGGAGATCTCAAAGAGGTTCTTCAAAGTAGGGGTAATATTCATTACCGATTCATTCAACTTTATTTCTTCTTCCACTTCTTCTTCTTAGGTTGTTTCATTATGAAGTAATTACATCATTATCACTCATATACTGATATTTTATTATTAGTATGAAACAACCCCATTTCACCATCTATCCATCCTACGGAAAACGAAATCACCGCGCGTGCGTACGTACGGAATACCATCTCCACGCCGTGGTGTAATCTATTTTCCACCACCACCTTACTTGGATGGGTATAATGGTGTAAATAATAACTATATATGATTATTGTAAAGTTATATTGATTCCTTAATAGTATACATACACTCCAATACAATTCCACGATCATGGGAATGATATCATCGCTCGTGCGTACGTATGGACTACGGTCTCCACAACGCGATGAGATTCATTCTCCACGTTAACCATTCATGAATTATTATAAAGTATATATAATATATAATAATTAAATATATGACATAATAATGATTCTGGATTTATGTGTATAAATATGTATGTCATCTACTTAATTTCATTCAACTCAATAAGGAAAAGAAAACAGCGTTCATGCGTACGTACGGTCTACCGTCTCCATGAACGGTGTATTTATTTCCATTTACTGATCTATTATATATATATATTATGAATATATATTATATATAAATCATGTTTTATATTCTGGAATTAAGTAATCATGATCTAAGTAATCATATGAATAATTAAAAGTCAAAACACGGACGACAAATGAAACGATTTTACCCAAAACGCTCTTTCACATGGAATTTACAAGAGAACGGGTAATATAAAGTCATAAGTGAACCATATATGATATCATAACAATGAATAGGATTCTTTAATAAGTCAATGACATTATTTTAATCATTATACAGGAGGTTATGACACTTACGAAGCAAATCGGACCTAAGGTAAGGGAAAATATCACAATCTCATTTTTATCCGAGATTGTTTATACTTTGGTATTTACTAGGGTGTATTTTATCATCCACATCCATGTTTCCTCAATATGTAATATTTATATCCTTATACAATAGTTTATATCCAATTTTACCCTTCGGTGAGTTATTATTAAATGATATGAATGGAATCTTTTGTCGTTTTTTGTACGAGGTACTTTTTGACTTTTCCGACAAAAGTAAGAGAATAATGTTTTTTAACTTATACGACATGAATGGATTTTTAAAACATTATTTCCAAGAAGATTCATTTACAAGTTTTCAAGTTTATTTTTAATCAACTTCTTTTATTTTAATATTTTATGACATGTTAAGAAAGGAAAATGTTTTTTTGAATTTGAAAGGATATTTTCCTCAAGAATGGAGTTCAAGTGTTTTAACAAAATTATTTTCCATCTAAGATAATATAGGGTTCTATTGATATCCCTATTATTACATTGATTTGATTATGTTGTGATGGAATTATTTTTATGAATTCCTTTATCTTATATGAATTGTTTGATGATTCCACAATGTTTATGATTCCCATTTTTATTAATGGGTTATGCAATGATGTATGATTTATGATTTTGTGGCACACATAAGAATGGTATCATTATGATATGGGTGGGACCTATATCTCCCTCCAATGCATTGCGTAAAGATTTTATATCTCAGGATATAGACATGGTTGGAACGGTAGGTTATACCGGTTCAGTGAAACAGGACTGAAACGAGGAGTGAACTCGGTTCAAAAATGGACTTTTCCCACTAAGATAGTCTTGGAAATGAGTCTTGACTAATAAGAAATGAATCTCTATGATTATGTGTGTATGCCAAAAAGTTTCATGTTTTAAGTTATGATTATTGGGATTTCATTTCACTACTATGATTTATCCCATGTTATGATATTATGCTCTCTTTTGCAGGTTAAGATTTCCAAAATGTTATGTTCTTATGAATATGATGTGATTGATATTTCTTTTTTTTACCCTTACTGAGCATCTGAGCTCACCCTTTTATGTTTTCTTTTCCCCGGGATATAAAGAAATGTTTTAGGTAAAAAAAGGGAAGATCTTTATGGGAGATGTTGAAGATCTTTCACCATGATTAGAAGATTATATTCTGGGTTTTCAAAGACACTAAACTATTACGATCCTTGTGTGTGTGTTTTTGTTATGTACTAAGTATTCCGCAAAAGTAATGTAATGTCCTTGTACGTTAAGATTCAGGTCTCTACAACTAATCCACATATGAATGAGATTAAGTGGCTTTCAATAATGGAAAAATTAAATATTATTATTAAGGAATGATATAAGTAGGAATTTTATCCTTCTATTTAGGAACCTAAAAGGTTGTAGTTTAAAAGAAATTTAAAAAATAAGATAATTATTGACGATTATCTAAGTATACGAGAATGAATGTTTGATAGAGTGGAGTTTGAGCATGACAAAAATCCTGATTTTGATTATCTTCTACTTCTATTCGAAAAAATCTCTTGTAGGAATGGTGGTTGAGTTTGATTTATTTTCATATTCAAAGATGTACCCATAAAATAAATTCATGATTATTTGATATTACGGATGAGTGTTTCTCTTTTTAGTGATTTTGGTTTTTATTTATAAAGTGTCTCCTAATTTTTGACTAATCATACACTGATATTTGGTGGGCTTAAATGGGAACCATTAGTTTGAAAATCATTTTGTTGGATAGTTAGGTACAATATAGATTAATATGGTTTGAATGAAATTTGTCAAACCTTCTTTTCGCTTTCATTAGTGTAAAATAAGTAGATTAATATTGGTAGGTGGTTTCAATCTTGATATTATTTTTACCAATTTAACATATCCAATGAGGAGTACTATAAATTGGTCTTCTTATGAGGATGAGTAAAACACGTGGTGAAGGTTCTTGCAGCAGATTTTTAACATCGTGATTCTATTTTATCATGTTTTATATTGCTAGAAAAATAACGGAATTTACCTAGTTGAATTTTTGGTCTTTTCTATGTATAGACGTTTGGAGGCCTTAGGGAGGGGTTCTTTATGCATTGTTAATGTTCATGACTTTTTTATTCTAAATGAGTGCCTTTCATTATGCTGTTGAGACACATTAATAGGATTGTCTATGAATTTTTGATTCTACAATTTTTTTTCCATAATATAAATTTTGAAAATTTGTTTCCAGTGACAAACTAGGCATTAGGGGATGATTCATTAGTGATTTATTCTTGATGATATCTTCCTTGGCCATGCAGGGATGGTTTAGAGGTATTCCTTATCACCTTTTCCTTCATTTGAATTTTTCGCTTTCTAGTACAAGATCACTATACCTCATTTATTCACCAGAATTTTATATTTTTCTAAATAAATTTTTATGATAATGGGTTCTACTCCTGCTCTAAACCATTCTTTGTATAATGTGATATATAGCACTATAATGGGGAGTGAACCGAGTGTAAAATGGGACTCTTTCAATTATGATAGTATTTGGAGTGATCCCTGAATACTATGATCGATTGGGGAGTGAAACCAGTACACTCGAATAAATTATAAAAGAGCATGGAATTACTCTGGTAATGATTTTCAATTCTTATGTGTATTCAAAAAACAATTCATTTTTCTAATATTATATTCCTTTCAATCAATACCATTTATTCTACCATGTTTCAAGTCTTTTTAACTGAGAATATTTATACCATCTCACATATTTTTGATCTATGATATTTATTTTATGTATTTCAAATGTTATTCTCATTTTCTCATTTCTTTATTCTTTTGACATTTGATATCCCCCATCGTTAACCTTACTGATAATCTGATCTCAATATTTTTATATTTCATTTCCCCTATTACTGATAAAATTTATTAGGTAAGATTTGATAAATAAGGGTTTTACTGATGAATAATATGACAGGGGATGATTTAGTTATTTATGGACTAATTGTTTATGTGCCTATGTTTTTAAAATAAATAGACCTAAATAATTCATTCATGCATCTTTAGGTTTTGTAATGAATATTCCTTTATTAAATTTAATATTTATATATGATATTTTTGAGCCATTACAGTAGGTATTAGAGTAATGTGTAGTTAACCTTTGGAAACTAATACGAGAAAACATTAGTTTTATCCATAAGGATATGTCAAGAGTATGTATATAGATAGGTCTGTGGATGATTAAATTTATATGAAAATTTCATGGAATCTTGGTAAATGATAAGGAAAGTGGGTCCCATTAAATTATATCATTGTCTGGATAGTACAAGTTGATATGGATCTGGAATAGTTTTACCTAGGTGTAATATACCTAATAATTGTTCATTTAGTTGGAAACAATCATCACATGTTGGAAGAAAATGGGCCTTAATACACATAATGTTTTACAATCCTAGGGGATGTGCTTTTTAATTTCACATACTCTTTATGAAACATCATGATAGATATAAATAGATGATGATTAAAAATGACCATGGATAAAATTTTATTTTCATAGATTAGAAATAAGGTGTACTGATTTAGAAATACTAAATGTGATTTTCCATGATTGTGATCTTCCCAAATAGGATTATTATTGGTTCAAATATGTTTTTTTGTTTTAATTCAATTTTTATAAAAATAAGGAATCATGACAAAGAAATTTCTGATGGAATATTAAATGAAATTCCTATTTAAAATCCAAATGTTATAAGGGAAGAAATGTAAAATATCATTTTTATGACCACATAAAATTCTCAGGAAATGAATCATTATAAGCTTACAAATGAGAATGGAGGGAAAAATTATATTGATTCCTTCCTGAGGAAAATTCCACCTTAATCCAATAGTTCCACTCCTGTACTACTTGCTAGTAAATAGGTTTATACCAATGAATAAATATTTCCCATTATTTAGTGTTTGAATTGGAAAAGGTTATTTTGGATGTCTATCAAATGGATGGTGAAGCAAATCAACATTGCACACTCGTCAAGATTAAAGTTGAGCATTATAAAACTATGTCTGTAGAGTGGGATGAGTTTAACAGTTTTTTTTTAATATGGTCTTCCATAATATTATAAATATAATATTAAAGAGGAAATTCATTGAGATAATGAAAATGAATAATGAATCTTTTGGCTCCTATAAATATTTTATAAGACTATGTAGGTAAGCTTCTAGAAATTTCTTTCAACATACATGTAAGGTTTATCAATTATTTAATCACCTATACCCAATTTTTTTAGCATATAGTCCATATGGGACATCATTATCTTTGAAGAAATCGGTCGATGTTATCTCAATATTGAAATAGAGATAGGGGTTAGACATCAATCTCGTGGTTTTGACATGAATATGATGATGAATTTAAAAGGAAACTATAAAAATCAAGGAGAGAAAAAGATGATCTTTTTTCATGATAGATGTGTGGACGGAAAGACGGTGAAAATTTTCTTACAGTGTATGGAAAATGTATTGTGTGTGGAAGGGATGGTCATAGTTTAACCGAATTCTAATGTGACGGGTATAAGTTACATAATGATTCATATAGACATAAATATCCTCAAAATAAACCACCCACAATCTGTTGTCTCAAATATTATGAATATGGGAATTATGCTAACCAATGAAAAAATATGAAGGATAATGTTGAATATAAACATAAAAAAATCTATTATCCTAATTGATTCAGTGATATATCATGAGATACTTATGTTTTATTAGTATTGAAACAATGACATAGTGAAATGTACACATACCATCCAATCTAACACTGTCTATGTCTTATTTGAATGTGGATCTTTCCATTGTTTCATATCTATTTAATTTTTAAGGGTAATCTAATACCACCGAAATGATTAGATATTCAATTATAAGCGAGAACCCGTAATGGTGTTTGATTCCCCTCGAAATAAAATTCTTAATAAAGTTTTTACTTCAAATGTTGTCTTTCTACCTATAGCTAAATTTGATGTTATCATAGTAATGGATTTCATTTCTCTACATAAATAATAGATTAGTTTTTGATGAATAGACATCATGATTTATATTCCGAAAAAACTATAATAATATATTAGTTTGAGGTTAAATATGAATATATGAGGGAAATCACATAAATTTTATGGGGTTAGATTCCTATTTCATTGGAGAGTTTATGTTTTATGGTTGGATATAATCTCATAATCAACGATTTGACAGTTTCAACAGTGTTTTTTGTCTTTCAAGAAATTTTTTAATCCATACACAAAAATGTGATATTGTGTTCTAAACATAACTCATACCTACTTATATATATATTTTAAAGACTCAATATGTAATGGTACCGATTGACTTGAAGGAATTGATGAATCTAATCCAAGAGAATATTGACAAGGGAATCAATCTGTCATGTGTGTCACTCTGTTTGGAGAAAATTGATTTTTTAAATAATGTTAGATTGATGTGTTCTACATTGATTAATGGGATATAAACTAGATCATGATTAAGAAAAAGTATCCTCTACCCTGTATTGATAACATATATGATCAAATACATGGATATAAATACTTTTCAAATATTGATCTTTATTCTAGATATCATCAATTCATGGTAATGAAAAATCATATACCAATGATAGAATTCAAAAAATGGAAAAGTCACAATGAATATATATTGATGTAATTTGTATAGAAAAATTCCCTTAATAGCTCCATTTATTTAAGAAATATAGCCTTTAGAGATTACATTGATAAGTTCATGGTATTAATTATAGAAGTTATTATCATCTTTTAAAAGTGAATGGATGAGCATGAAGATCAATTGAAAATTATACAAAAGACTATTAGGTAGGATAAAATATATGAAAAATTTAAAAAGTGTTTATTTTTACTGAAATAGGTTTAGTTTTTAGGACATATAATCTAATGGGAGGGTATTTTGGTAGATATATCAAGGATATAGTTTACTGAATATTGGACCAAAACAAAAATGGTTACAGAGATCCCATGTTTTCATGGTTTAGTTGGATATGAATCAATGTTCATGTAGAATTTACAAAAACTACCTAGTACGCTAATTGAGTTAACTTTTAAGGGATCCATGTTTCTCTAGAAAAATTATTGGGAGGAAAATTTAAATGATCTAATGTGAATATTATTAATAATTTTTTATCATAAATTATACTATAGTGGATAAGGGTTTGTAATCTATATCAATGCATACAATAATGGATTGACACGTTTTATTATGCATAATGATATGGTTATTGCTTATGATTCATGAAAAGTAATGGATTGTTAGAAAATTTTCCCTTCTCATGGTTTAGAGTTAGATATTGAAATTTTTACATTAATGATATGAAGGCATTATCCTTATATAGAAAAGTGTGATATATATATATGAATAATTAAAATTTAAAGTATATATTTATGCATAAGGAGTTATGGAAGAGGTTTATATGATCGTTGTAGCAGAATAAAAGCTATGACTGATTAATAAATTTCCACCTAGTTATAGAAAAAAATGTGGTTGATGTTTTGATTCAATAGGAATAGGCTAGCTTATCCCTGATAAGGATAAAAAATTTCACATATTTCTTGAATTTCAAATGATTAATTTAGATGTTATAATTGGAGGGGATAAATTTTCTATTTATCAATTGAATTCTATATCATCTATCTGAGTGAATAATAAATAAAAATCGAAGGAATATGTATAGATGTAATATATGGTTAATATTTTCCTAAGTTTAATATTGATCACGATTGTGTGATGAGGTTTGGTGATTGTGTATGTGTTCTGTTTGTATCATAGATGGAGAAGGACTTGTTAGAGGATGCTCATAGTTCTTCATTATCTATTCACCCTAGAAGTATGAATATGCATAGATATTTGAATGAGTGCTTACAGTGGGATGGAATGAAGTTAGATATTACATAGTTTTTAATATCAGTGTTTGATATGTCATCATGTTAATGATAAGAGATAAAAGTGAAGGGGGATGTTATCTCCATTAAAAATTCCAAAATGGAAAAGGGAAAACATCACCATATATTTTTTAATTAGAAACCCCAAAACATATAATGGAAATAATTCTACTTGGGTTGTATTTAGTAGAATTAATATTTGGTATACTTTATTTAAATTAGAGAAGTCATATCCCTTGATCATCTTTCATTAATATACAATATAGAAGAGGTAAGGTTTCATTGAGTACCACATTAAGTTGTATATGATCTGGATATTAGGATAACCTCAAGGTTCTAGTGAAGTCTTCAGTAGGATCTCGATATAGAGTAGAATTTCCACAACGTATATGGTCCTCAGGTAGATGTCCAATTTGAGAGAAAAAATTAAACTCTATATGATATGTTGGGATACTGTTCCTAGTATTTTAATTGTTTTTGGGATCAACATCATCCAGTAATTGTGCTTTTATTCCACAATATCTTTCACTCGAGAAATAAAAAGTCACCTTAAGAGTCCCTATATATAAATAAGTGTAGATCTACAATGTACTGGAATGAAGTTTTAAAAATAAATATATTGGGACATGGGATATATAATGAAATGGGTTTGGATGTTATAACCATTAGGCATCACATAAGATTGGAATATATTTGGCTGAAAAGTTATGTTAACTACCACTCGAGTGATTATAATTTATTCATCATGAAAATGTGCTTCTAATAATTTCTTTATGGAATAATTTAATGAGATTTAAAAATAATGGAACACTAATACAAATGTGTTTTCAACCCTTGAAAATTCAAAGTCATGTTTGGATGGTATAATATCAGTTTTTTTCAACCACCAAATAGCTCCCATGTTGATGATTAATTCCATGTATCCCTCTTAAGGAAGTACATATATGGTTCTTTACATGTAATGAAATAGAGGTCCAAACAGTGGAGAAATATCGTTCTTATGAGTAATAACTTAAGGAAATTCCAGATCAAATGGTGAATGTTATATGAAACACAACCAATCAACTTCTCAATGTTTTTTTTTCAAAACCACAACATTGAAGAAGCTACATGAGAACACAAGGATATAATATATTAAAATTATCATCATATATTTATATTAGGGTGAATAAATTTTGGGGGAAATTTAATCTTAATTGGTGTAAAATGAAACACCTAGAGATATTACGAATCATTTTTTTGAATATATATGTTTTTCTTTTATATCTTTCATTTCACGGAACAAAGAGTTTTAATGAACATAAAAAACATTTAATATTATTATTTAAAAATAAATTTTATTTATTTTACATTAAAAAATGTAGGGTGAATAGTAATAATCAAATGTGAAATATTTTTTATCATGATTTATATAAAAAATATATAGATTTGAAGGTACTGATTTTTTTGGTAATGTCTTTATATGTTTCAAAAATAATATTTTCATAAAAAAATATTATTTTGTCTTAAAATTAATTTATTTTAATACAAAATTATAAATTTAATTTGTTAAATAATCATAATTTTTAATTAATAATTTTAATGTTATTATATGATGATTAATTTCAAATTTATTTAAAAAGGTTAATTTTTTAATAAAAAGCAACAAATATTGGATTTTATTTTAAAAAGACTTTTCATTTAAGAAATGATATTTTATTTTTTATAAAATACATGTTTAAATGAATATTAGTATGAATTTATTTTAATTAATCAATGTTAGTCCATTTTAATTAATTTTTTTATTTTTTATATTAAAAAATTTAATTTTGTTTATATTTTCCCTTTGGAAAACTGCATTCTTATCACTACAATGGGTTGAATTCTAAATTAAAATTTTCAAACAATATGAATGAAATTTGAAAAATGGATTCAATATTTTGAATCAAAAAAATTAATTTCATATAGTTAGGTGAAATTATTTTTGGTGAAAATATTATATGATAAACAATAGAAATTAATTTCACCAGTTAAGGTTAAAATGGGTTTATCTGCTGGTTATACTAAAATAACATGCAATGAAATTAGAAATAAAATTTTCAAAAATCCATGTAATGAATATATATAGACCTTACAATATATAAAGTCGTATAATGATCAATTTGTTTCCTTTATACATGTTACAAACATGGGTATAATTAATTCTTTTCAAAAAAATACCAAGTGTGTCATATCACACAATTATTAAAGCCAACGATTATTCTATAAAATTCATTATTAAAAATATATTTCATTCATAAAATAATAACCCAAATCACTTCTTAAATACATCCCCAAATAAAATAGTCTTTGTTGATATCATAAATTCAATCTAGGAGGCTTTAGGTTCAACCTTATGATTTTTTCTAAAGAATATATATTATTTTTAATAGTGCATTTTTTTACATATTTATATAACTAATTCAAATATTATCCAACAATGGTTATATAATAACATAATAATATTCGATATAATTATACTTATTTCTTTAATGTAATAACCAATATTCATTTTTATATCCATCAAATTGAAAACAAATCTAACAATCATTTGTACGACATACAACAGCCTTGGAAACCGATGTTAATCATTTTAAATCAGCTCATTTCATGACTTGATTTAATAAAGGTTTAAATTTTTATATATGATATTTATGATATAATGATACTTTTGGAATATTATATCACGTATACCTTTTAAATTTTCCTTTATTTCAATATGATTATGTCGCTCGTGTGTATGGAGGACTACAACCCCGCAGAGTGATGTGATTCATTCACACATTACATGGATGGTAATAAAGATGGGATTAATGAAAAAATTTGATATCCATTATATTGAAAATATTTTTAATGATTATATATTATATAAATTTCTTTTAATCAATTGTGAAAATTAAATAAAACATTCATGCATGCATATATCAAACATTCTCAATGAACAACATATTTCATTTTATATCTAAATTTTTTACAGATTACTCTAATTAAACATATAATAAATATATATGATATTTATATAATGTTAAAATTTTGTAGTTAATATAGAACCATGATCATATTAAGAGATCCAAAAATAAAAAATAAAAACAAAAATGAAAAAAGTAGTTATTTCTAGAAATGTGTCTTCAACATGGAATTCATAATAAACAAAGAATAAAATGTCATAAGTAAAAAAATGGTCTGATTGTTTAAAATTATGGTTCTTTAAAATATGTGTAATAAAATTATATTTGTTACACATGAGTTTTTAGTATGTTATAAGGAATTATAGATTTATGATAATGTAAATTAGTCTAAAAGTTTCCTATTTGGGACAGAAGAAATGTTATACACCTATCTTTTTTTATGATGTGTATATACTTCCCTTTTACATATTATATCAAGATTTTAATTCATTTAATTATATTTTTAGTTACATTTCATGTCATTAATTAATGTTTCTTATCATTAAACAGATACTAATGTCAGGATTTTGATATCTTCTCTCAAGAAACTAATGAATTTTTTATCTTTATTGTATGTCATGATAATACATGTTTAAACATCATTTTTTTTTTCTATTTTTTAACTCAAGAGTTCAAAATGATCTTTTTATGATAAATACATTATTTATACCTTTTGTTGATGTCTATTTTTATTAAAAACCCATTTTTTATAAAAAAAAATGCTTTAAGACACCACAAATGACTTTTCAAATGTGTTTTTTTACCAATTCATGAATTTGTAAAAATATTTTTGAAAGGAATATTCTTTTAATTTTTTAAAAAATTCCAGACAATATTTTACAAAAATTGTGAATTAAATTTTTGTTTTAACATGATTGGAATGTATATAATTTCCCAAATTCATGAAAATACAATGTTTGAAGGCACAAACAATTGATTTTTAAGATTATTTTCATTGAAAAATATTGGTAACATATTTGTTTACTGCTTAGTTTTAAATTATGTTTTTATCAAAAATTTATTTTCCACAATAAATGTTCAATGTGACATTTCAAAATAATTTTCCATCAAAAGTGACATACTTTGATGGAACATATGATTTAATAAGGATATAATTCAAGGTTACCATTCTTATTCATTCTTTATGTGGTTTTTTATATTTAAAGAATTATTATTAAACTCATTTATCTTTCACATGTAACATCATAAAAAACAATCATGAAATATTCTTATTTTTTAATTTTTATGATATGATGAAATGATAAAATTATTATGAATTTTTTTTCATTTTAATATTTTTTTATGATGAATGTTTCATGACGATAATTTCTTTCTTTGGATTCTAATTTAATTAATTACTTATAAATATTATTTCTTTTAATAGGTTTTTGGAATGATGTATTTTTTATGAGTTTATTACACAAATTATTAAAATTTTATTTATGTGATGGGTGGGACCTATATCTCCTTCGAAGGAAATGTATAAATATTGATATCTAATGTTATAAATAAGGCTATAATAGATAGTGGTCCTAGTTCAGTAGTAGAAACTTTTTACTGTGATTTTCTTCGAAGTGAACCTTAACCACTTTTATAGTCTATGGAGTGAACACATTACACTATTATTGTCTTGGAAATGATCCATTAAATATAAAAGAAATTATTTTTAATTATTTTTTTTATTATACAATATTATTCCTTATAATAATTTTATGTACTCATGGTTTATGTTCTTTGATTGAATTATGATTTTTTTTCTTATGAAAAACCAATATTTAGTACACTAATAAATTTTATTATCTATGATATTTAAGTTATGGTTTCAAATTTTATTCTCATATTTTCATACACTTATTCTGTTGATATGTGATATCTTCTTTTTTTACCCATATTGAGAATATTAGTTCTGCCATTTTATATATCATTTTTCTAGTATATGATAATTGTAATGATGTATGATATGTCTATCAAGGGTACTAGTTATGATGTTTATAGTGGGAGATGATATAGTTCAATTATAGATGAGTTGTTTATGAATAGAAGTTTGTACTGGTACTGGACCTGAATGATTATGGAATAGATAGTTATGTTTATAATGAATATTGTTTCTCCTAAATAGTAATATTTATTTATTAGAAGTTTTGGTCCTTATATATATGGTGCACCAGAGGTTAACCAATACATATTATAGTATATTTCCTTTGAGTTAGACCTGGCTTGTGTTTGGGAATTCATGTTTTATGTAAGAAAGGAATAATCTAGTCAAACCCAGTATATTTTCCAATGATTTAACTAAAATTAATAGATTCCCTATGTGAATTAATTTGGTATGCAAAGAGTTGTTGATAATAAGTAAATAGAACAACCTCCAAGGACTAAAGATAATGGAGAGAATATGTAATAATAATTTATGGGGTGGATCATTATAATTAAGTGGTTATAGGTACATAGATTATTCAATCATGAATATGGAACATATTATTTGACTATTTTACTATAAATTCAATAATATCAAGAATACTTAATATAATTATTCCTGGAAAACCAAAAAACATGAATGTTGAGTAATTGGGGATGATGGAAAATGGTTTAATTTTTATAATCAAGTATATAACTTTCCCCCACTAAAAGATTCTGTGTGAAATTTCTTTCTTAGATTTTGATATTATATTTAGAATAATTCTATTCTTTTGTGGTGATTGATTTACATTCCTTGTATACACCCAACATATATTACACAGATAAAGAAATAATACCCTATATTAAAAATCACTCTATAATTCAATATAAATGAAATGATGAGGTTGAATATTGTTTATATAATCATATAAAAATGGATATTATTACCTTATAGAGAATAATAACTAGAAAAAATAACTTATACTAAAGAAAATATCATCTTTGATGACATGGCCATTATAATGAAAAATGAAGACTCTTTTCCTAAATAATTTCATTATCTTCCATTAATTAATGTTGTTTTTTTAAATTGAAAGTATATATAAACACTTTATTAGATATTATAATCCAAATATAATTCTATTGTTGAACAAGTAGAGAAAAAAAATGTCTGAGAAACTGGATAAAGGGTTTATATGACCAGGTTCTTCACTATGGGGTTCAGATATCATTTTTGTTAAGATTATGGATAATTCAATTCAAATCTTCATTGACTAAATTGAGCTCAAATATATCAAAATAAATAAATAGTACCATTTTACATTGATTTATGAATTCTTTGATTATCCATGTGCAACAATTATATTTTTATTAATTATATGTCTACCTGATCTCTAGGGGAGATGTGTGATATATTTATTGATTATAAAAGCATATAGTTTATATTCACACAAAATTTGATCAATAGTAACTGATAATGGTGGTTTTACCTGATCAAGGATAATTAATTTTTCAATCCATTTCCATCATGTGAAGGTGAACAATATGGAATATTCTTTATGTAGAAAGGATACTGAAACCATATCAATGATGAGAATTGTATGGGATTCAATCTGCACAGATATATAGAGGATGGATGTGGGAATAACAAAATGATATTTATTCTACCATTGTCAGAAAATTGTTAAAACATATATTCCTTATAGAATAAATGAGGCTAAAAATGTGAATATTTTCAATAGAATAAGGAATTTTATATTCTTGATTATAATATTGTTGAAAATGGAGTTATAGGGTCTTGAACCCAGATTTGTATCCAATTAAAAATTGAACTGAATAGGTAACATTTTGATTTTTTTCATAGATCATATTTAAGTATTAATCCTGGATGATCAAATAAGAAAATAGATTTTATAAAAAAAATTATGGGAAACATTAATAGGGATATTATGTAGTTTTTATCTCTAATAATGGTATGCTAAAAAGTCAAGGTCAAATAACATAAGTCTTTGGGTATGATAAAAACATTACCCATATTAGTATATAAATGGGAACACATAAAAATATATTTCTTCATTGCACTCCCCATGCCATATTAATACCATAACATTATCTGGATGATAGACTATCACCTTATCAATGTGGCACAATTCATTATTATTAAGGAATATTTCATTCTTGACCACCAATCTAATACAAACAAAAGGGTAGTGGTTAAACAAAATTGAGATCCAATTTCTATTATATTTAATAGTGATATAAAGATTACTAGAAAATTTTGGAGAAATATTTGAGGATAATTATAGACAAAAATGAAATTTAACACCACTTATCACCCACAAATGGATGGTCAGTTTGAAATAACTGTTCAATCTCTTGATGAAATGATGAGATAATGTTCAATGTATTTACAATTATTTTTGGGTCTAAAACATCTCGTGTTATAGTTCTGTTATAAAAAATATTTCTGTTTAATTATACAAAATGTGCCTTATAAATCAATGTATGGAAATTGGTTCTAACTGTAACATGCTTAGATGAAGTTGGAGAGAAGTAGCTGATGGGACTTAATCATGTCCGAAATACGATAGATAAGGTTCAAACTACTCATTTTCATATGCAATCTGATAGACATAAATAGAAAATCTATGTATATAATCATTAATGATACCTGGTGTTAGAGAGTGGAGATAATGCATGCCTTCAAATATCATCATGGAATAAATTCATGTGGTTTTTATGGAATAAGGGAAACATTTTCATAGATAAAAATACCCCTTTTAGATCCTTGATCACATTAGAGTGGTGTACTATCAACTAAAGTCTGTTTGAACTTATCTCCTGTACATGAGGTCTTCCACGCGTCCCTATTCTGTATGTACATACCAGACCCCTCACATGTACTGAATCTAAAGGTGGTATCATGTAACAACCATGAATTTTATCAATGGGAAATCCCTTATTAAAATTATACCATATAGTATAAAAAACATAAAATCAAATGTAGAAGAAAATACATACTTTATAAATTAATAATATATATAAATAAGATGTATTTTTAGAAATTAAGAAACTTATTCCAAATGAATAGTAACATGACCTTTGGAATAGTAATCTGACCATTATTACTATAAATCAATCCAATAGAATAGAAACATCACCAATAAAAGTGAACTTCAATTCTAGGTATCTTGTGAATTAAAATATTAAATTTTTTATTTCATGATATAGGTAAATAAATGTTTTTTTAATGCTAAATTAAGTATTGTTATTATTTTAATTTATGAAAATTTATTTAAAAATTTATATTTAAAAAATTATTAAAGGAAAGATTATTTTTAAAAAATGTATTCATATGATATTATTTTGTTGTCATATTATTATAATTAACTTTTTTGGGCCTTAATTATTGTTTTCATGTTTTATAAAATCAATTAGAATTTTAAAATTGATATTTTTCAAACAAATGATTATTTTAAATAAAAAAATGATATTTAAAAAATCATTCTTATAAAATGGAGTTATAGGTTTTATTCTATATTTTAATAAATTATTAGGGTGGATTATTTCTATTTTTCTAAAATAGTTGATTTTTTTAATAATAGTGAAATACAATAATTTTATGTATTTAAAAGATAAATTAATATTTTATTCATATAAGATGTAAGGATGATCTAAGAACCATAAAATTGAAACCTTATTTTCCCTTTTATTAATTTATTAATGTTAATCAAAACTATTCACAGTCCTGATCCAAAATAATAAACTAATGAATTAAATAGTCAAAAAAAACATCCCTCTCCTCCCCTATAAGTACCACCTCTTACCACCTCTTCTCGTCAAACCTCAAAATCATTAAACCCCAACTAATTTATTCTAAATACAACTACCAATCCCCACCACCAAATCTAAGGTCCATTGATCCCATCAAAAGACCAAAACTAGTATCTCTAAGGTGGTTCTCAATGAGAAAATTTCAAGAGGAAAAATCCTCTTTCTTTTTCATTTAAATTATTTTCAATTTTCATTTATATTCATATTATATCCTTATATAACATAATCTAAGTGTCATTGTAAATAAATTATCTTATATATACTCCAAATTTATTATGTAAATGGAATAATTATAATCAAACCTCTTCTCCTCTCCCTTTTATTCTAAAACATGAAATCATTGTTCGTGATGTGCCAATTTACTACCATTGGGGATAATGCATTTTAATTTTCATTTACTACATTCAATTTTAGACATAAAACCATTAAAATGGTTGAAAATTATTTTAAAATTTATTTTATACCATCTATTTATGTTCTGGAACAAACATATATACATCACATTAAATAATAAAACAAAACGAGTTGATTGTCATAAAAAAGAAAAATTAATATGAACAATTACCAATAAGATTATATGTAATGAATCATGATTATATCTAAAAATATATATATAATACCAATTAAATATATGTATGTTCATTAATAACATATAAATACAATTTTGGAAATTATCCCCTTTTTACATGATCTTTCATATATTCACACAAGTGAACCAATCTTGAAAACCAATAAAAATGAACACACTTGAAAGATGAAACTAACCAATATAACACATAAAAATCACCAGGAAATAACTTCATAAAATTATAACTAAACAACTATATTTTATAATTGGCAGTGTATTTATTAATTAATTAAACTAGTTTAATTATCCAGGATAACAGTATGAAGAAATCATTAATACGTAATGTAAGGGGATTATTGAACCCAATGAAATTCTTTGGATTAATACCTCTTCCACTCTAAGAATGTTCATATTATTTTCAAAAATTTCCATTTACCTTTATTTTAAATTATATATATCTTTCCAATATTATTTTTTGAAGAACCCCATTTTCATACAATAACTCAACTATCAAAAAACACAAGTTTAAATTCTGTTGATTTAGTTTCTTCGTCACTCTATATTGATGATTCATATTCCATGTATGTTATTAAATATTTATTTTTTGAACCTCAATGGTTATTCATGAATTTATGCTTTATGAAAATAACATGAAACCCAATTCCATTCCCTGGGTTATTTTATTTATGTGATTTATATAAATCCTATGTGTCATGCATGATTATGTAGATGTTTTGATGTGAAAGGTGTTCCTAGAATTATTTTGTACTCCTATAAATTGGGTAATCTGATTTATCTCATGAGATAACATTGAATATGCATGAAAAGGATGCTATTTTTTATAAGGATGTTTATATTATAATTATCAATATATGTTATTCGTGAAAATGACACTATCTTTGTTCAATATAATTTGTTGTAGTTGACCACTAAAACATGATCTTCCATTTTTATGAATTTCCACATTCCATGCCAATATCTAATTATTCCTATAATGATTATTAATATGACTACATGATTATGTTATGGTAATGATTATTATCCTAATCCATGTTTTATTGATTCATGTTCTTATCAATCCTCTTACTGTGATTTTTTTTCAACCCTTCATTTGTTGTATATTAAAATGCGATTACATGTACTAATAATAGAATGAGGGCCACTAAAATATATATAAGAAGTAATTGAATAAATTTTATTTATTATTATACAAATGTTATGTTTTGTCCTAATTTTATCAAGACACTGAACCATTGGATCCTGGTTTTGTAATGCTATTATTTTATTTATCATCAAAATGATCTAACACTAATGTATGAAATAGTTGGGTCTATATAGTTGGTATCAAATAATGGTTTTGTATTTTCAGAATTAGGATTGGAAAAAAAATTAGCGAAAGCACTTAGTTTGAGACTAATTGTAAGAAACCAGAAAATATTCATGGTTTTATAAAAATGACAAATATGTGGATCCTAGATGATATTCCATTAAAGATAAATCCACAATTGATTAATGTGCACATTCATAATTTTATATCACCAGTTTTGTTCAAAAGTGTTATATTTTAGAAAATTATTGGAATCTAGAGAAACCAGGTCATCAACCCATGTGAGGGTAAATGCATAGATACCTGAATGACATTCCCAATGCCTTGGGAGGTGGAGCTAAAATTTTCATGGCGATTCTTAACCAGTAGCCTTAGGTTATCCATAATAACCAAACTAATGTATAATATCCTCTTTCCCCTAAGAGGATGTAACTGTCCATGTAGTATTTTATGTGGAAATGACCAAAAAAATTTAGTGGATCCTCCGATCTTCCAGTCACATCATATTTTTTCAAATCAATATAGAACATAATTTATGCGACTCACTATTTTGAGATGTAGACGGTGACTAAATCCATTCTCAGTTTATATGGAGATAGTAATCAGGGGTGGGTTTTGATTAAAAAACCAATGTATAGGATGAAAATGAAGAGATGGGTGGGAATACATTAATAATATATTTCTTATCAAGTATATCCTTTAAACTGTTGATACAAATATAAATAGATAATTATTAGAGATAAAACAAAAGGATGACGAATCTATCATGTCTTATGAGGAACATTTATTAGGTCTTTCAAGGTATTCCTTGGGTATCTTATAAATAAATATAAAGACAAATTTTATTCTTTAGTGATTCAAAACAACACCTTCCAAAATTTATAGCAATTCAAGAATTTCGGAGTTATGAATATGTTGTTCGATGTTCTATTAATGTGAAGATGGTGATTTGATAATGTTCACATATATTTGGATATAAGAAAAATTAAATGGATTTTCATGATATAGGATCTAATGAAAAATATGGATTGAACATTGAACCACACACATGTAAAAAATGTGGTGAGAATAATAATTAAAATATTCTCAATGGTATAATAAAATGCTTCATGATTGTGATAGAAGGCCACCATACTCATGAATGCTAATGTGATATGTAGAAGCTAGAAAATGTGGTGAAGTAAAAGAGAGAACCCCTTATGGTCTAATGATTAATCAATATGGAGAAAGGGAACTATGTATCCTAGTGTATTAAAACTGAAGTCGTCGAGGGTAATAATTTTCATCAGCCAGTAAAGACAAATTTGCAAGGGAAATCTTATTCCATCACTACTACTAATAGCGGATCACAACAATGATGCGATGATAGGTTTGATGGTTATTTATTAATAAATAGAGTACACAATAATTGATTCTTGTTCTTGCCATTCTTTCTTATCTTGAAGGTTTAATAGAGCTATACAAAAACCACCTAAAAATATGGAGTTTGAGTTATTTGTGTGAAAAAAGGTGTGGAAATTACTGCATCCATATTTTATAAATACTCCCCAATTAATGTTTATGAATTTAAACTATGAAGAAATATTGTCTTAATTATTTTTGGTATATTAGGATTTTATATTTTGTATAGACTGGATATCTATATAAAAAAGATTCATCAACTATTGGGAAAGGGAGATCACCCTTCATATATCACAGCATTCTCCAATTATGTACAAGTGTATGGAGGAGGAAGAATCTACATTATAATAATTGTCTCATGTGTGGATATTTTTACCATATGATAAAACATATATAGGTCAAATGATTCATATTGAAAATATAATCACGGTCGAATACAAGGCCATTGTGAGGAACTACACTAATGTGTTCCCTGGAGAATTGTATAGTATTTATCTTAAAGGAGGGGCTATGTTCTTAAATGAAATTATTCCTTGATCTCTTCTTATATCAAATACACTTTATAAAATAAATATCATTTACTGGGAGAAATTGAAGAATAATTTATAAGATAATCTTAACAAGGGTTTTTATGTATGAGTACTTCACCATGGGGTGGAATTCTCCTCTTTGTCATAAACATGGATAGATCAATTAATCTCTGCATAGATTATCATGATCTAAATAAAATAACAATAAATTTAAAGTAACTCCTCCCATAGATTTATAACTTTTTATAACAACTATATGTATCCATGTATGTCTCTATGGTGGAACTAGGGTTAGGATATCACAAATTAATGGTAAATAAAGAATATATTCTTTGTAGTGCCTTTTGTACAAGGTATGAAAACTTTGAGTTCATAGTGATGTCTTTCAGACTCACTAATGCTTTGTAAATATTCATGAAAGTAATGATTGGAGTCCTTTTAGATTACATCGACATGTTTGTGGTGGTATTTATTGATAATATTTTAATATACTCTAAAAAAATGGGGAACACGATTAAAATTTTATTACTATGATAAAAACATTGTGAAGTGAGAAGATATATGAAAATTATAGTAAATGATTTTTCGTGAAGGAGTATGTTTGATTCCATTGGAATTTTATCACTAGTAGAGAAATATATATTCACCCTTCCAAGGAAATGCCAATCAAATGATGGACAATGACAACATATATAATGGAGATCCAATGTTTCCTTGGTCAATATGGGTATTACGAGAAATTTTTGGAGATCTTATTATGATTTTAAAACCCACTTACCATGCTGACACAAAAGTGTGAATTTTTTTTCAAGACTAGTGAATGTGAAGACTAAATCAAAGAGTTAAACATAGTCTTATCACCACGCCAGTACTCAAAAATCTAAAAAAGGGGAACACATTGTTGTATATATGGATGATTAAAATCAAGGATTAGGATATGTATGGATGAAAAATGATAATGTTATAGAGTATGCCACATGGAGGCGAAAACTTCATCAGAGAAACTATCATGCACATGATTTGAAGATAGCATATGTGATCTACGACTTGAAAATAAGTAAGCATTATATCTTTGGGGAGAAGTGTAGAATATATACTAATCATAATAGCCTCAAATATATATTCACCCAAAAGGATCTTAATATGTTCTGGTGAATATACATAGATCTTCTCACAGATTATTACTATTCAATCCAATACATTCTTGGAAAAGCAAATGAAGTAGAAGATTCTCTAATTAGAAAGGGTCATGAAACAATATCAATTATGAGAATTGATAAGGATCCAATAATTTTATATTATTAATGGATCGACAAGGGAATCATTCCGAAAGGAAATTCACTAATACTTTCAGAAATGATTTCTCAACCATCCCTTATGGTGATAATAAACGATTCAAAAAAATGATTTCAAAATTAAGAAATATATTGAAGCTATAAATGATTGGAAATCCCCATATTTCAAAATTTATGGGGAAGGAGTTGTGATATACGATGCACGACTATGTGTACCATCCAATCCATAAGTAAATAATGATCTTCTTAGTGACCCACATAGCTCAACCTTCTATATTCACCCATGAACCATAATGATGTATCACAGTATTAGAGAGAACTATTAGTGGTTCAATATGAGGAAGGTGATTACTAAATATACATCAATGTACATCATATGTCATCAAGTGAAGGATGGAAGAAATATTATAAGGGTAATGTGATACCATTACCCATAGAAACATGGAAATGGGAAAACATCACCATGTGTTTTGTCACCAGATATCCAAAGACATACCGAGAAAAAAAATTCTACATGGGTTTCTGGGGATCGTCTAAAAAAGATAGCTCACATGATCAGAATTTTATATGAATTTTTATTGCATCAACTTTCACAGATATGTATATCAAATATTTTTCAAGGCTTTATTTACTATCACTGTCTATTGTAACCAATATAGAACTATGATTAACCATTATGTTTCTGAAAAATCCCCAAAATTCTTCAAATAAGGAGTTGAAATTCAGTAAGGAATATCCTCCTCAAAATGATGTCCAAATAGAGTGGACTATTATGATATTGTATGACATGTTGAGGGAATATTCTTTGGAATACAATGGGTGATGGGACCGATATCTACATCATAATACTTTTTAATAAAAAACAATTTTCCACTCGAGCATCCAAATGAAACCATATGATTAAATTTATGGGAAAATATGAAAAAAATGGATTTATGGGATGAGGTCAGTGAACATAAGATATTAGGACCAGAAATAGTAAAATAAATTGATAAAAAGTTAAAATCCATTCTGTAACAACTCGAGATTTTATGAGAATTATTCATTTTAATTTTTTTGATGTCTTTTGTTGTACGCTACACCAAGATTGTCTTGCGCTATATGCAACATCGTATTAGCTTGTAGTATACGCAATACTATTCTTGGATCGTGTTACACATAATTTAATGTTCGTTTGATAGTAGTTATTCAACGCAACATTGAGTATATATATATATATATTCAATGTATAAATAAAATATTGTTGGATTTTGTTATACAAAACAAAATAGGAGTCTTGCACTACACGCAACCCTGACTTAGCTTACATTACACACAATCACGACCTTTCACAATATCGTGTGTTATACGCAATACTGAGTTTCACTAAACAACGATATGTTATGAAAATATTATACAAACTAGCCATTATGAATAGTAATACCCATTTTTTGAAATTTTATAAATTTTATCTTTCAAAATGGACTTCATTTTTGGATTTTTAATTATTGAAATTAGATTAGGGTGATTTTTTTTTATTTTTCTGAAAAATTTCAATTTTCATGAATAGTGAAAACACTGTGTTACTATTTAAAAAGCAACATTTTTATTTAAATAATTATTTATTTTATTTAAATTTATTTTACGTAAAAATGGATACATAATACCTATATAATTTCAATGTGATTTATTGGAGTCATTTTATTATAATTTTAGATATATATAAATGTTATTGAACTTTCCACCGTCTTTTACCTACCTCCTAGGAGCTTTTTGCAAATTTACATAAAACGTAATTTTACCACAACTGTGAGTGGAATTTTGAAAATTCGAGAGACACGGTTAATATCAATGAGTAAAATGTGGTTCAATAAGATAAAAATAATTTTTGGTGAATAGTAACTTTTTACTTTTATTTACCTCAGTAAAAAGTAAATAGGGTAATTAAGGGTAAAAATTATATTATTATTACCCTAACACATGTCCTAATTCTATTAGATAAGTGTAATTCAACCAAAAAAAACTTAGGATTAAAATATTGCCTTTTACGCCCACTTGGATTAGATTAGGACATTTATTATTATTTAAAGAAGAGTTAAAATAGTTAAAATCAATGTTTAATAACTAAAACATTTTTAATATATTGTTATAAATAAGATAAAATCGACTATAAATATTAATTATAAGGATAAAAATATTTCCTACCTAATGGTATTTTATTTATAATTATTAGACATTAAATAATTTAATTTATTTATGACACAATGATGATGCAGTAATTATCTTATTAATGAAATATTAACATAATTGATGTTATAAATACCCAAATAATTGTAATTTGAGACTTTTTATGAATTACACTAATTTTCTAGGTTAATATAACATGTTAGTATTTATTTAATTAACTTTTTTCGAACTAATCATGCTATTATGATTTTCACTAAAATCAATTACCAAATAGTTTCAAAATTGACATAAAATAGTTTTTAAAACAGATATTATATTATTAATTGTTATTATATTTTTAAAAATCTATTGTTTGTCCAAGATACTTATCTCTTGATATATTTTTCATTAATGGAACACTTGGGGGTCGCTTGGATGTATATGGTAAGTTTATTGCCTATATAATATAAAAATACAAAGTGATATGGTAAATATCAATCTAATTAACTTAGAGTTAAAACTTTAAGATAAGGTTAATATAATGACCCAAACCTATCTAAAATCTATTGGTTGAGAGTATTTCGACCCATCCCCACCTTATCTTCAAAATAAATCAATTTGGAGCTACTAAAAACCGAATATGGCTTTACTATAAAATAATACTTTAACTTTTTTCTAAGGTGCCCCTCTCCTCCCTTATAAAAGGGCACCTCCTCCCTCTCCTCCCCACACCATTCTTATCCTTGAAGCTTGGCCAAACTCTGCCCATTTCACTCATCCACTTCCATAGAAACATCCTAGAGGTCCTGGTATTCTTCAAAGACCAATCTTAGTGCCCTAAGAGGATGTTTCAAAGAGGAGTGACGAAGAAGAGGTAATATCCGTTACCGATTCTTTCAAATTTATTTCTTTTTCTACTTATTCTTATTTAGTTGTTTCGTTATGAAGTAATAACATCAGTATCACTCATATAATGATATGTTATTATAAATTTGAAACATCTCTAAATCACCTTCTATCCATCCTACGAAAAATGAAATCATCGCGCATGAGTACGTAAGGAATACCGTCTCCACGCCGTGGTGTAACCAGTTTTTCCACCACCACCTTACTTGGGTGGGTATAATGGTGTAAAGAATAACTATATATGATTAGTATAACATCATACTGATTCAAAGATATTATATCATCCACCCCAATTCCATTAAATAAATATGGGAATGATATCATCACTCGTGCGTACGTACGGATTACCGTCTCCCAGACGCGATGAGATTCATTTTCCATGATAACAATTCAAGAATGATTATAAAGTATATATAACAAGTAATCCTGAAATATATGACATAATAATGCTACTGGATTTATGTACATATATATATATATATATATGTCATCTACATAATTCCATTCAATTAGATAAGGAAACGAAAAAAGCGTTCATGCGTACGTACGGCCTGCCGTCTCCATGAACGATGTATTTCTTTCCATTTATCGATCTATTATATATATGTATATTCTGAATATATATTATATATAAATCATGTATTATATTTTTTAATTAAGTAATAACGATCTACATGATCATATGAATAATTACAAGTCAAAACACAGACGATAAATGAAACGATTTTACCCAAAACGCTACTTTAACATGAATTTACAAAAGAAAGTGTAACATAAAGTAATAAATGAACCATATATGATATCATAACAATGAAGATGATTCTGTAATAATTCAAGGACATTATTTAAATCATTATACAGGAGGTTCAGATACGTACAAAGCATATCAGACCTAAGGTAAGAGATGACTATTCCAATCTCGTTCTTATCCGAGATTGTTGATTCGTAAGTATTTATTGTGGTTATTGTTATCATCCATGTCCATGTTTTCAAAAAAAAAATTTTATCAATGTATAATTTACTTTTTACCCATTTTGACTTTTACCATATGTTATGAAAGGAATATTTCTTTTGTTTACCATACGAGGAACTTTTTGACTTTTCCGACAAAAGTACAAGGATAATGTTGTTTATCTTATACGACATGAACGGATTTTTATGGTTTCATAAAACATTATTTTTATGAAGTTACTCTACAAGATTTCATGACTATTTTCAAAAAAAATCCTTTTATTTTAAAATTTCATGTCATTTTGTGAAAAGAAAATGATTTTGAATATGAAAGGATATTTTATTCATGAATTTTTCAAGTGTTTTATCAAAACCATTTTCCATCTAAGATGACATTAATTCATATGTGTATGTTTTAAGTATAATTTCTCTATTATTTACTTTTTTTAACTTCTATTATGATGAAATGATATCCATATTTTTATATGGATTATGTTATGATGGGATGATGTTTATGAAACCCATTATATTATTTGGGTTGTGATGATTGATTTATGTTTATATTGTGGCACATGTAAGAATTATTTCATTCTGAGATGGGTCGTAACTATATCTCCCTCCAATGCATTGGGTAAAGATTTATATCTCATGAGATCGACATGGCTAGAATGGTATATTAATCCGGTTCAGTGATACAGGACTGGAATGAGGAGTGAACTCGATTCAGAAAGGGACTTTGTCCACTAAGATGGTCTTGGCAGCAATGCCTTAGATACTATGGAAATCATATCTTGTGCTTAATGGTTTTCCACAATTACATGTTTTATTCACATGCTATTTTTTCATGATTAATGTTCTTTTATGATCTATGCCTTATGTACTGAAATGTTTTATGTCATTGCTCAAGATTTTGATGTTTAGATTTTATTCTCATGTTTTTACATTCAAATGTCTATGGATTGTTTTATGTTCTCTATGTTTACCCTTACTGAGCATTTGATCTCACCCTTTTTAAGTTCTATTTTCCCCAGGATATAAAGAATGTTTTTAGGTATGAAAACAAAAGGGGAAGATCTGTATAAGAGATTTTGAAGATCTTTCACCATGATTAGAAGATTATGTTCCGAGTTTCCAAAGACACTAAACTATTACGGTCCTTGTGTGTTTGTTTTTGTTATGTATTATGTATTCATCAAAGGTAATGTAATTTCCATGTATGCCAAGGTTTGGTTCTCTACAGTTGGTATTAGAGGAATGGTTTAGTTTTCCTTTGGAAACTAGGATACGAAAACTTTTGTGAGATCCCTAGAGATATTTCTAAGGTATGTATAGGGATGTCCCTAAGGTTAAGTAACATATGAGTTATAGTTCTAGAATTGTGATAATGATCTCAGAATTAGACCTAATATGTTAGATATTGAAATTACTCCCCCTTTATTATGTTTTTTCCCTAGCATATTTTTTCCTGTCACACTATTCTTTTTGGGTTTTAGACGATGGATGGAACCCGAAGGAACCGTGTTGATCAATGTAATGGACAATGAAATGATTGTCCTCCTGAAAAAACCAATGTTATGGGAGATGGAGTGAAAGTCTTCTTTCTATAGTTACACAAGCTATGAATCATTCTGGACTTCCAAATGAGAAGAGAAGGGAACAATATTCTATTGATTCCTTCATGAGGAAACATCCACCTTCTTTCAGTGGGTATTCTGATCCACTTGTTGCTGAACAATGGATTAGTACCATTGAAAATATATTTTCCATACTTCTTTGATCAGAACATGAAAAATTCATTCTGGTTATTTACTATTTAGAAGGTGAAGCTGATCAATGGTGGACTCTAATTAAGAATACGAGGCCCTGAGATAAAATTGAATCAATGGAATGGGATGAGTTCAAGAAATTATTTTTCAATAAGTACTTCCCTCATAATCTTCAAACAAAGATGGAAAAGGATTTCGTTGAGCTTAAGAAAAAGGATTATGAATCTGTTGGTATATGTGAAGTGATTTTTACAAGACTTTCAAGGTATGCATCTGGAATTATCATCCAACCTGAATGTAAAGTTGATCGATTCTTCAGTGGCTTAAAACCAAGTCTTCTAAGGGAATTAACTATAAGAGACTTCAGTAGATATGATGAAATTGTGTGTTGTGATATCAAGGTAGGAATGGAAGTCGGTGTTACATATCCATCTCATGGTTTGGACAAGAAACTAAAGTTATAGTTCAAGGAGAAGTCTTAGAACAATGGTGAAAAGAAGATGAATGTTTCTTTACGCTCAATGTGTGGAAAAAGCACGGTGGAGATTGTCTTAAAGGGACTAGAAAATGTTTTATGTGTGGAAAAGAAGGTCACCAAGAAGCTGAGTGTAGATGTAATGTAAAAAGGGTTTCTAATGATGTGAATAAAGAAAAGACTGAAGAGAACACACCACAAACACTTCAATGCTTCAAGTGCAATGAAATGGGGCATTATTCTAATAACTTCCCTAATCCAAGGGTTAAGGATGTTCAACATGAACAACCACTTAAGGAAAATGACAAAGGGAAGTCACATGTGATCACTATTTGCGATGTTGAATATGAAAATGATGTGGTGGAATGATTAAGTGTTTATTTAATGGGATTCCAAAATAATGTTGTATATAGTATCGTGGAATATTGGAATATTTATGTATCGGTCTATTGTGGTTTTCAATGATTTTATAGTACCGGTAATTATGGAAAGTGATTGAGATATTTTTGGAAAGAAGATGATATGCACATAATGAAGGGATAATGAGAAAATGAAATGTTTGATAGTATTCATGAGCTCATGGCTGATATAAGGAAAATGTTATATCAGGGTTTGAGTATATAGAATTTTTTAATATGTGGAATGAGTTAACTTTTGACAGCATTCATGTTTTCACAAAGATTCAATGGGTATTCATTTTTCAAGAGAATATTAGATTTAGGTATTCACATGTTTGGAATGAAATTAACAAGATATATCTTTTGATATATGAGGGATAAATGATGGTATTCACGTGCTTGTTATATGACCTTTTTTGTAATCGTTCTCTTTATACTATGAATTTGGAAAGAAGTGTTATTAAGACTAAATATTGGAATGGATTATGTTGAGAATAAGTTAGTATTTTGTAAGGCTATAATTTTTTTTTCAATATTACTGATAGAATGTTATAATAGTGTAGTTTAAGAAAAGGGACAACCAGTAGAATGGGCGACAACCCGTCGCGTCGGACAAGGCTGTGGGAATCGAACCCACAACCGAAGTGCGTCATGCCTTTTTTGCATACCACTGGCCTACAAAAAGTCCCTAGTTAGTAGAAACTAGTTTTATTTTATTAAGCGCTATAATAGATGTAGTATAAGTCCATTTTTGGAATCATATATGATTAATCTTACCATAAGACGGACTTATAACTTTTTATAACCTTCTGTTTGAGACAGATGGAATTACCCATCATTCTATCACATGATCTGGTAACACTTCAAGAATGAAAAATTCAACTTCATTTCATTAAGAGATTAAGTGTAAATTGTACAAGGCATGACCAACGATGAGATTGTATTGAAATAAAGTATGTATTTCTTCTAATTCTTCAACTTTAGGGAAATGATCTTGAAAACCAAAAAATGTTGTCCTAGTGTCCTCATATACGATGAATCAGATAGTACCTTAGATCAGCACAAATTTATGTCTTTGTGATTGTTGGATTTTTCATAGCCATGTTCTATACCGCTCTCCATAAGAACTTTTTGGTTAGATTTCTCTTCCATATCCATATTTTCACCTATGTTATCCTATGTTGAAACCCAATGATTAGTTAATTTGGGTAACATTTACTTTTCATACTTGTGTTTTTAATGTTATGTTTTGGTATTCCATTTTACGATGTGGGTTTCAATTAATGAAACTTTCATGTAGAAAACCATTTATAAGCCCGACAAATTTTGAGGGCGAAATTCATTTTAAGGGGGGTAGAATGTAACATGCCGAGATTTTTTAAGAATTATTATTTTTAATTTCATTGATGTCTTTTGTTGTACACTACACGAATATTATCTTGAGCTACACGCAACACCGTATTAGCTTGCAGTATATGCAACACTATTCTTGGATCGTGTTACACACAATTTCAAGTTCGTTTGATAGTAGTTATTCTGTGCAACATTGAGTGTATATATATATATTCAATGTATAAATGAAATATTGTTGGATTCTGTTATACGCAACAACAAAAGAGTCTTGCTGTACACGCAACCCTGACTTAGGTTATATTACATGAAATCATGACCTTTCACGATACCGTGTGTTGTACGCAATACTGTGTTTCACAAAACAATGATATTTTAATAAAATATTATACAAACTAGCCGTTATGAATAGTAATACCCAATTTTTTAAATTTTATAAATTTTATCATTCAAACTGGACTTCATTTTTGGATTCGGAATATCAAAATTATCCTAGGGTAAATTTTTGGTATTTTTCTGAAAACATTCAATTTTTAATGATTAGTGAAAATACTGGGTTATTATTTAAAAACATGATTTTTTTATTTAAATAAATATTCATTTTATTTAAATATTTTTGAGGTTAAAATTGATACATAATACCTATATAAGTTCAATGTGATTCATTGGAGTCATTTTATAATAATTTTAGATATATAAAAATTTTAATGAACTTTCCACCGTTTTTTACCTACCACCTAGGAGCTTTTTAAAAAATTATATAAAACTTAATTTTACCACTTCTATGAGTGGAATTTCAAAAATCCAAGAGACACGGTTAATATCAAGGAGTAAAATGTGGTTCAATAAAATAAAAATAATTTTTGGTGAATAGTAATTTTTTACTTTTATTTACCATGGTTAAAAGTGAATAGGGTAATTAAGGGTAAAAATGATATTATTATTTCCCTAAAACATGTACTAATTCTATTGGATAAGTTTAATTCAACCAAAGAAACCTTAGGAATAAAATATTTCCATTTAGGTCCACTTGGATTAGATTAGAACATTTATTATTATTTAAAGAATAGTTAAAATAGATAAAATCAATGTTTAATAACTAAAACATTTTTAATATAGGATTATAAATAAGATAAATTCGACTATAAATATTAATTATAAAGCTAAAAAGATTTCCTACCTAATGGTATTTTATTTATAATTTTTATACATTAAATAATTTAATTTATTTATCACACAATGATGATGTAGTAATTATCTTATTAATGTAATATTAACATAATTGATGTTATAAATACCCTAATAAATGTAATTTGAGACTTTTTATGAATTAAACTAATTTTCTAGGTTAATATGACATGTTAGTATTTATTTAATTAACTTTTTTCGAACTAATCATGCTGTTATGAGTTTCAAAAAAATCAATTACCAAATAGTGTCAAAATTGACATAAAATAGTTTTTAAAATAAATATTTTATTATTAATTGTTATTATATTCCTAAAAATGTATGGTTAATCCAAGATACTTATATCTTGATAGGTGTAACATTAATGGACCACTTGTGGGTCGCTTGGATGTATATGGTGAGTTTATAAATTCTATAATATAAAAAATACAATGTAACATTATAAATGTCAATCTAATTAACATAGAGTTAAAACTAAAAGATAAGGTTAATATAATGACACAAACCTATCTAAAATATATTGGTTGAGAGTATTTATACCCATACCCACCTTATCTTCGAAATAAATCAATTTTCATCTATTAAAAACCAAATATGACTTTATTATAAAACAATACTTTAAGTTTTTCCTAAAGTGCCCCTCTCCTCCCTTATAAAAGGGCACCTTCTCCCTCTTCTACTCACACCATTTTGAGCCATAAAGCTCAGAAAATCTCTCCCCATATAACTTATCACCTTCCCTAGAAACATTCTAGAGGTCATGGGCATCTTCAAAGACCAATCTTAGTTCCTTAAGAGGAAGTTTCAAAGAGGCGTGTCGAAGAAGATGTAATATATGTTACCGATTCATTCAAATTTATTTCTTCTTCTACTTCTTCTTCTTTAGTTGTTTCATTATGAAGTAATAACATTAGTATCACTAATATACTTATATGTTATTATAAATATGAAACAACCCTAATTCACCTTCTATCCATCCTATGGAAAATTAAATCACTGCACGTGCGTACGTACGGAATACCGTCTCCACGCCATGGTGTAATCTGTTTTTCCACCCCCACCATACATGGATGGGTATAATTGTGTGAAGAATAACTATATATTATTATTATAACATCATACAGATTCTAAGATATTATATCATCCACCCCAATTCCATTCAATATATATGAGAACGATATCATCGAACGTGCGTACGTACGGATTACCGTCTCCACGACGCGATGAGATTCATTTTGCATGTTAACAATTCAAGAATGATTATAAAGTATATATAACAAGTAATCATGAAATATATGACATAATAATTATACTGGATTTATGTATATATATATTTATGTCATCTACTTAATTCCATTTAATTCAATAAGGAAACAAAAATAGCGTTCATGCGTACGTGCAGCCTACCGTCTCCATGAACGGTGTATTTCATTCCATTTATCGATCTATTATATATATGTATATTCTGAATATATATTATATATAAATCATTTTTTATATTCTGGAATTAAGTAATCATGATCTATGTAATCATATGAATAATTAAAAGTCAAAACACGGATGATAAATGAAACGATTTTACCCAAAACACTACTTTAACATGAATTTACAAAAGAACGGGTAATATAAAGTTATAAATGAACCATATATGATATCATAACAATGAATATGATTCTGTAATAATTCAATTACATTATTTAAATTAGTATGAAGGAGTTTCAGATACGTATGAATCATATCGGACCTAAGTTAAGGGATAACTATTCCAATCTCGTTCTAATCCGATATTATTTATTCGTAAGTATTTACTGGGGTTATTGTTATCATCCATGTCAATGTTTTCTAAAAATGTTTTTATGTATGTATAAAGTCATTTTTTCTCATTTTTGACTTTTACCACATGTTATGAAAGGTATATTTCTTTTTTTTACCATACGAGGAAGTTTTTGACATTTCTGACAAAAGTATGAGGAAAATGTTTTTTATCTTATACGACATGAACATATTTTTACAGTTTCATAACACCTTATTTTTATGAATCTTACTGTACAATATTTCATGAATATTTTCAAAAAATTCTTTTCTTTTAAAATTTCATGGCATTTTGTGAAAATAAAATGATTTTTAATAAGAAAGGATGTTCTCCTCAAGAATTTTTTTCAAGTGTTTTATCAAAACCATTTTCCATATAAGATGACATTATTTCATATGTGTATGTTTCAAGTATAATGTCTCTATGATTTTCATGGTTTAACTTCTATTATAATGAAATGATATCCATTTGTTTTATATGGATTTTTTTATGATGGGATGATGTTTATGAAACCCATTTTATTCTTTGGGTTACGATGAATGATTTATGTTTATGTTGTGACACACGTAAGAATGATTTCACTATGAGATGGGTGGGACCTATATCTCCTGCCAATGAATTGGGTAAATATTTATATCTCATGATATTGAAATGGCTGGAATGGTAAGTTAATCCATTTTAGTGAGACATGACTGGAACGAGGAGTGAACCCGATTCAAAAAGGGACTTTGTCCACTAAGATGGTATTTGAAGCAATGCCTTGGCTACTATAGAAATCATATCACGTGCTTAATGGTTTACCATAATTACATGTTTTATTCCCATGATATTTTATCATGATTAATTTTCTTCTATGATCTATGCCTTATGTACTAAAATTTTTTATGTCATTGCTCAAGATTTTGATGTTTAGATTTTATGATCATGTTTTTACATTCAAATGACTATGGATTGTTTTATGTTCTCTATGTTTACCCTTACTGAGAATTTTCCCTCACCCTTTTTATTTTTTCTTTTCCCCAGGATATAAATAATGGTTTTAGGTAAGAAAATAGAAGGGGAAGATATTTATGGGAGATCTTGAAAATCTTCCACCCTGATTAGAAGATTATGTTCCGACTTTCCAGAGACACTAAACTATTACGATCCTTATGTGTTGGTTTTTGTTATGTATTAAGTATTCTGAAAAAGTAATGTAATGTCTATGTATGCCAAGCTTTGGGTCTCTACACAATCAATATAAAATCAAGTCCAAACAAATTCGACAAAAGATATATGAATACAATCATTGATGATAACAATATTTTGAGGTCGAAGACAAAGTATTCATCCAAATATCTCTAGGAAATATTATATTTAGATTTCAGAAGAAAGGATAAATGAGTCCTAGATATGTTAGAGACTTAAAAAATCTTGATCATGATGGATATGTGGCCTATCGTATGGCACCTTTACTAAACATGTCTCATCTACATTATGTGTTATATATATCCCTCTTGAGTATGTACATACTAGATCCAACACATATACTGAACCCAATGGTGGTACAATTGGAAAATGATTTCTATTACAAGGAGTATCTGGAGACAATCATAAACTGTAGAGGCAAATATCAGTGCAATAAGACTAAAAACCTGTTCAAAGTAATATGGTGGAACCAAAATTAATAAGAGGAAAAATTGAAACAAGAGGAAGTAATTAAGGAGATGTACCATCAATTGTTTTCACCATATTATGTAAAATGAAATTTGGAGGGAGAAATTTCATAATGGGGGAATAATGTAACAACATAAACTTTTATCAATGGAAATTACCTTTTTATAATTATTCCATTCAGTATAACTCTCATAAAATCACATAGATAGCACGATACAAACATTATAAATGAATATTAAATGAAATAAAAGGTATTTCTAGAAATTAAGGAACCCATACCAATATAATAATAACTTAAACATTGGAATAGTAATGTGTCCATGAGGAATAGTAATCCTACCAATGGAATACATACATCAAAAATGAATTTAGAAATACAATTAAGGTATATTGTGATTTAAAATATTCTATATTTATTTAATGTTATAAGTTAATAAAAATTTTATAAATGAAAAATTATGCATGGGTATTTTTGTAAGTTATAATTTTTTTTTTAAATTTTATAAGTCATATAAGGATTTTGAGGAAAAATAATTTTAATAAAATTAAATCATAAATTATTAGGTTTTTTCAAATAATTATATGATTTTTATGAGACATTCATTAGTTTTTCTGTGTCATAAAATCAGTTATAATTTTATAATTGTAATTTTTCTAATAAAATATTATTTTAAATATAAATTAAATTTCTCATACATAGAAAAATATTTTCATAAAAAGGATACCACTTTTTAACTATAAATGTCAAAAAATGGTTAGGATGAAATTTTGTTATTTTTCTAAAATGGTTGAATTTTTTAGGAGTAGTCAAATACTATAATTTAAAGGTTTTATAAAATACATGAATTTTTTAGTAATTTATGATTTCTAGATGATGTAAGCACCTTAATATCAAAAAATAATTTTTGAATTAATTTATATATTCATGGAATCAAAAATATTCATTGTATTAATACAAAATTATATACTAATGAATACAATATTTAAAAAATACCCGTATCCTCCCCTATAAATTCCACCCATCACCACCTCCTCTCTTCACAGCTCAAAATCCTCTAATCTTGTCAAATTTAATCACAATAATCTTTCAAATACTCTCCACAATGTACAAGAGGCTTTTTTTCTAAAATAAATACCAAAACCAATATCTTTAATGATGTTCTCATGGTGAATAATTCAAGTGGTAAAATATGCTTTCTCCTCTTTTAATTTCTTTTCATTTCCCTTATTTTCTTTTTATATCCTCATATTCCAATATAAAAGTAGAATCATAAGTCCAGTATATTATATATAATAGAACTATTTCATTCTAGTGAAATAATCTCTCCTCAATCCGCTTCTCCTCTTTATTTTACTCAAAAAAATGAAATGAATATTCATGATGCATCAATTTAGAACCATAATGGATGATGAGTCATAATTTTTATTTTCCACCTTAATTGATAGAATCATAACCCTTAAAATGGTTGAAAAATATTTTTAAATTTATTTTGTTATCATTATTTTTGGTTTGGAACTAATTTAAACATATTATTAAATAATAATAAAGACGAGTTCATTCTGATTGAAAAAACCAAATTAATTTGAACTATTATAATTAATTTTTTCCTAATGAATCATATTTATATAAAAAATAAATATATATGAAAAATAAAGAATATTTTAATTTCATTAATAACATATAATATCAATTCCTGATAATTATACCAAATTTTGATGATATTCCTTACTTTTATTGAAGTGAACCGATCATGAAAATGACGAAAACAAACACTCTCAAATGATCAAATTGAACACAATAAAAAATAATAATGGTCATAAAAAACATAATAAAATTATAATGAATTAAATACATATACAAGAGGCCATTTTTTATAACTGCGAAATATAATTTGATTATCCAGGATATTAAATTGATGAATGAATTTGAACACGAGCTAAGGGGACTCTCAAACCCAATTTATTTATTTAGGTTTTTCTATATTAAGTGGTAGGAATAATAATATTATATTATTCAAATATCATTTCAAATTTCTTTTCTATGATTTAAATTATTCAAATATTACTTTTATACATATCCAAATAATTTTCTAAAAGGAATCATATTTCTAAAAAAATATATTTTTTACTTATCTTGAGATTGTTTCTTCTCCACTCAATATTAATGATTCTTATAGCAAGTATGCTATTCATTTATTTTTTTTAAAACCCCAATGTTTAATCATGAATTTTTTTATGAAATTTCACTGACATCCAAGTGTTATTTTAGTTTTATGATTGATATACATTCTAAGTGGAATTAATGTCATGTAAATGTTAAGATGTGACAGGTGCACCTGAAAATATATGGTACTCTAATTCATTTGGTAATGTGTTGTATCTCATTTGATAATGTGCAACATGAATGAATAAGATTATATATTTGTTCATAGTGATGATTATTTAATTATTATTCACATATTTTATTCAAGGAAATGATGCTATCTTTGTTCACAACTATGCGCGGTAGTTGACCACTAAGACATGATGTTTCATTTTTATAAATTCACACATTCCATGACTATATCTAATGCTTCCAATCTTGATTTAGATGAAGATACCATGATAATGTTATAATGAGGATGGTTATTCTCAACAATTTTTTATTGATTCATTTTCTCATTTATACTCTTGCTAGGATTTTATCTTACTCCTATATTTGAAGTATATACTCTAGGGGTAAACTGAGGGACACTATGAAGCTAAATAAGAATGAATAAATAAATGATTATTTTTTTATTATTTAAATGTAATTTATTGTCTTAATTTTTCCAAGACACGAACCCTTTTGATCCTGGTTATATAGTGATTTTACTATATTTATATTTAAAATGATTTAATAGTAATGTCATAGAATTTAGTGTCACTATATGTCATTGGATAATGTTACTTCATATGATGAGGTGTTGGTAGAGTTATTAGAACAAAGAGACAAAGCACAATGTAATAAGATAACTATCATGGAAAATGTGTTGCAGTGGAAGCACATGTTTGATAATGATACATTGGAACAAAAAGTGTCAATGAAACAAAAGTAACCAAATCTATTTTATTGTATGAAGTGAAAATATTAATGTATAAATTTCATAAGGGGGAATAAAATTATGACCTGATCTCCTATTAATGAATAACTATTGTTAATGAATAAATTCATTATTAAGAAATGATGTAATAGAAAAGACATTCACACTGATGATTATTATGTACCATTATATGTTAGATCCTATTTGATTTAAAAGACTATTAATCATTATCAACAATGAATGTATATCCTATATACATTGGTCTTTTGATTAGTATATATTAAAGGTTTTGAAAATGTCCAAAGGATATAGACAAAGTATGTAATGACCTCAAAATATAGGAATATATCCTTTGAATCTTATTTATCATATCTTTTGAGGGAGGTCACATCAGTAGTATTTTCCCTTGACCATTCCCAATAAGGTATTCAATAACTAATGCATAAAAAAACAATTTATTTGATATGTGCAAAATCATCGATATTACGACAAAAACCATGTACACAAAAACACCCCATGAAATTATCACCATCAAACACATTACCCTCAGAGTGTTTGTATAATAAATGGATATGTATCTATAACCCCATAGTATGAGTTTTTATGATATTTAAATGGTTAAATTTAACCATTTTTATATTAATTTTTAATTGATCTGATGATTAGTTTAATAAAAATTATATTTTGATAAAGGGAAATATAACTGATATTTTTCGTAAATTTGTTGATAAACAAATTCTATTTTAATGAATTCATGAATTTCTAGAATAATTTAATTTTTAATTAAATATTGTTATTAAATAATATTTATTAAATATAAATGATAATATAAATTTATTAAGTAATATAAAATTTTTATATGGTAAAGAAAAATATTTTCAAAAAAATTTTTCTTAAAAAATATTGATTTTTTATTAAAATCTCTTAACTATAATATATATATATATATATAATTATTTTAATAATGTAAATATGGTTTTTGGAATCATTGATTCAATATTACCGAATTATAATTGATTTATAATTTTCATTTATTGTCGACTTTTTGAGTAAAAATTAAATATGGTATAAATATACGGTGCGTATTATGATATCATAAAGTCCGGAAAGTGGTTTGATATATTCCAAAAAAATAAATGAAAAAATATATTTAAATTTTTAAATATTATCATTTTTCTATTATTTGATTAATTTCAAAAAACCTATAATGAATTCTCCAAAACCTATTTTATATATTAAGACAAAAAAATATGTTCCGTAGAAACATGACTCGCTTCAACATCAAAATGGTTATTATTTTAATTATATTAGTTAATATCTTTATAAAATATTGAAAATTAATTCTATTTAGTAGAAAAATGAGTAAAAAGAATGAAAATATTTTTGAGTCTGATTACATTATCATATCGAGACCTAAACCTATGTTTGGAATTTTTTAAATAATTATCCTTTTTTTTCAATATAAACCCAATGAAAATTCCATTTATATTAACTAGAAACCCATAGAGAACAACTGCACAATCCCATTACTTCACTATATCCTTCCTCATAGTTCCCATAATGATCTTTATATACCCCTCCAAACTTGGAATAACCTCCCCTGAAGATCAGGGATCCCCCTTTTCACCACTTAATTCAAGAACATAATTTATTTCATGCTTTTTATTTTCAATTTTTCATGTTGGGATATGATTTTCCTAATCCATGTTACATTTCTCATGCATTATATGTAATGAGGGACCACTTTTATTCTCATTAACCCCTTCAATAATCATATTACTACACTTGTTATACAACTAAATTTATCATGTGATATTTCCTGCCAAATAACTGGGTAGTGAATACCCATCTCAATTTTCCATCACGGGTTTTGACGTAGTCATACCAATCGTTCATTGATATTATTTTACTCGTATACTACATATAATCCTCAACCACGGGGTTAAAATTGAATAAATACATCCTTATGTATTATTATCTATATGGAACATTTTTTCACACAAATGATATGAACCTGATTGGTGGGACTGTAAATATATTTCCATACAATGAATTGGGTAATAATATAATCTCTTGAAATTCAATTTATGATTGATGGGAGGATATATAAATCAAACTATTTTATGTATTCCTGGTGGTTAGACTTGGATTAATTTTAGGTTTTGGGGTATTATATTTTTCGAACTCATCTTTTTTTCTATTATGTTATCAAGTTATATAATTCCTCATTGATTGTGATTAGGTCTCTGACCCCATATATGTTACCTTGATATTACACTTATATTACATGAACTACTTTACCTTAGGATATGAATTTTTATTCCTTTATTTCTCTTGATGACTCTCTAATTTCTTATATACCTCCCTAGGATATCATGTGTATTTTTATAAGAGGAATGTAATTTTTTGTGCATGTTAAAAAAGTTTTCAATAATGTTAATTTCTTATTATTTCATGTTTTCATTCTATGTACATAATTTCTAAAAAGATACTAGGATTCAAAATCTTTTGGGGTAGTATTATTCTTACCTTTATATAATATTTCGTTAATTTGGGTGAATTACAGAAACGGGTTCTCATAGCATCAGTGGATCATAGATCATTAACGTGTTTCATCACATATCTTTCATTTTGGATTGTGTATACATGTGATATTATTATTAGGACTCACTTAGGGGAACTATTATATTTATTATCCAATAAGCATTAAGTGGATATTTTAGCATCCAAAGAAGTAGTAAATTATGTTTTACTATTTTCATTGATTAAACTAAACATGATTGAGAAAAATGATATTGATATATGTTTTATGATATTATGGGTGAATTCATGAATCATTATATGATTTATGGGTTCACATTCTATATATATACCCACTATTGTTATATCTATTACATTATTAAATAATTTAATTGATATGTGCTATATGTTACATATTATTTATCAAATTGTTATATATATTTATGTTTCATTTTTGTTGTCATTTATTTTCATATGCAATAATTAATGGAAATTAACATTATATTCTCTTATTATAAATATTTTTATTTTTAATAACAATATGTCAAAAATAATAGATTTATTTTCGAGATGGTATACCAGAGGTTATAGGTATACTCCTAGGAAAACCTTTTGTGATAACTTATAGTACAACGTTCTATTATGTTCATAATATTCTTTATGATGTGTAGATTAAAAATTAGAGACTTTTCATAGGACTTCTATATCTGGAATATTAGTAATTCCTCATTACCCCACTTGTGTTGTTGGAGGATTTACCCCAATTCGATCTTGTACCATCACAGGTGATCTAAGAAATAGACGCCATTCATTCAAAAATCATCCAGATAGTTACCTTGAAAATTACAGCCACATCAGCAACTCTAAACAGGAATTATTTGGGTTTTTTGCTTCAAAATATGATAGAATTACAGGATACTAGTGTCTCGTATTATACATATTATTGGATGGATTTTATTGAGACTAATTTTGAGCTAGTATAGAATCCTGAGGATGGGAGACTAATTATGGGGACCATTATGTTCCAAGGACTGTACTAGAGATAGTTGACTTCCTTGAGTCAATTTGGAAGGTGGGAGAATCTCAAATGTGTTAAAATTAAACAATATTTTATATAAATACATTCATAAAAAAATTATTCATGACTGTTATGAAGAATTATTGGAGGTATGGATAGTTTCAATTAATATATATTTTTACTCTGCTAGGGTTATGGAGATACTTCACTTTTATTCTTTATTTTATGGGAATGGGGAACAACAGGAATGAATGGTTGAGATACACCTTCTACCAATGATCATATTCTAGGTTATTTTAGTTTACTTAATGAATATTTCAACAGTTCCCCATAAGGCCTAAACTGTTTGGAAGATGAAAGAGGAGTTTAAAGTTATAGGAAAACTCTCTGTGTATAGTGTGCTGGTAACTAAGAATTAACTCACTTACTTAGGAGAATCATCTAGTAGTAAAAAGAGGAAGTTGGAAAACTAAAATAAGGGAACTATAATTTTAGGTCAGAGAAGCCATTCATTTGTATCCTCTATGGTTTATTATTCAAATAAATTCTAAAATTCAGCACTAAGGGAGGAAAATAGTAGTTCGTGTAGTAATACATCTATGGAGTCCCCCCATTGTAGAAATCTGGGTTATCTTTGATGAATTTACTCCATGGTGTCTTCGATGGTTAGGATGAGATTAAGGAAAAATATGAGTGGATGATCTCATTAGAGGATGTAGAATTCTCAAACGATGGTAAATTAAGGATAGGGAATTAAACTGATAAAGGAAGTCTTTTTATAGTTTAAAGGGATCTAATAAATGATAGAGATGGTCTATCTACTATTTGTGATATAATTTTTATCTCACTGAAATTAACATATATTTTTTATACTGGTGTTTCTCATTCTTTTATATCTACAGATGTAGTTAATGTAAATGACCTACTGTATAAATTATACTCCGAGTAAGTCTTCCATTATAGATCATTGGGAATGAAAATAGACCATCTCCAACAATTTATAGCGTTTATTATAATTTCAATAAACTATGAAAATATGTTTTAATTAATTATTCTAGATATGGCTACCATTGATGTGATTCTAATAATGATTATTTTTATTAATTTTTAGATCATATTTAATTCTATTGAAAGTAATGTGTCGTTCACATCACTAAAGTGAGAGATGTTTATAATGAATAGTTATCAAAAAATTAGATTAGGAAGAGTTGGACTAGATGCGATTCATCTTGGGATGATTTCAATAAAGTATCTCATTTAATTAAGTCACAACTTCCTTGAAATTTATTCTAAATTAGGGGGACTATCAAGATAAATTTTAGAATGAATTCATAGGACATACTCTTAGTAGAGGAATTTAATATTTTTAATTATATTAGGTGAATTACACATTTCCATAACCCCATATTATATAATTCCATCAGAGCTAAAAAAACATCAAGGTACATCTTGAGGACATGGAATACAAGGGCTTTATAAGGCCCATAATTTCACCTTGGAGTGAACATGACATGTTCCTGAAGAAGGAATATGGTATTATTTTACTCTATTTTGATATCAGAAGTGGAACTATTTGATAGTTAAAAATTTATTTCCATTTCCCATGAATTATTATATTTTGTATTATATATATGGAGTTTGGAGGTTCTTCGGGACTGGTCTTCAATTAGGTTATCTCCAGTTTCGAGTTAGAGAGTAGTTCCTTAGAAAAACAATTTTTTGATGGGGTATAGGTTATATGAGTACTTTTTAATTCTATTTGGGATGAAGAAAATATCATCAGGATTCATGGACCTCATGAATCAGATCATTCAACCATATTTAGACTTATTTTAATGGTATCTGTGTACAACATCCTCATCTACTAATCAATAGTTTAAAAGCATGTGATACAACTTGAGATAGTCCTATGTATTGTTTGATCAGATAAACTTAATGAAAATATATTGAAGTTTTGTTTTTTGATACTTGATGTAATATTCTTGGTTCTTATGTTGTCTTATAGTGTAATATTCACTGTCATATAGAATGTTGAGTTAGTGAAGTCTTGGAAAAATTCTCGAAATTTTTTCATGTTAAAGAGAGTTTTGGGCCTAGAAGGTTATTATCCATGTTTTTTCTAACATTCTCTTGATTATCAGCACCCATTAATTTAATGGCAGAAAAGGAATTTAATTCAAGTATGAAGACTCGTGTTGAGGTGTTTTCCATGGGAATTAGATAAGGTTGATGAAATAACTATTATTGAAACTCCATATGTCTTAAATTGGTTGCGATGATTATTATGATGCATCAAACATTGCCATAGGCATGTTGATAATGTAATGATAGAAGGTTTTAGTCTTTTTCTCTCCACATTTGTGACCACATAATCATAATTCACATATTTATGATATATAATTCTTATCCAAGCCCAACTCTATGGTGTGTTTGTGAAATTATTTCTTCTGCTATAGACTTAATATTTACATTGGCCATAAGAGCTTTTTCTATATATATTCACACAGGGGGATCCGAATATGTGGTATAATTATGGGTTGAGTATTAGTAGATGTTTATATTTTATATGGATTTTTAACTATAGAAATGTAACATTTATTTGGATTATCTTAGATATATGACCAGGAATGAGTGGGATAACAGTGAGATTTATTTTGAGGATCACTATGTTTCGATGATCATGTTTGATGAATAGAGGTTATATGAATCACATGACCAGGGACCTATGGTTTATTACTCTTAGTGTTCACATCCTCACATGTGGCCTACGTTAAGATTGGATAAGATTCAAAGCTTGATTTCATTGTTAGGATGGATTGACTAGATAGAGGTTATCCTATACTGAGGTGGATGTTGAGTGACGATAACATGATCATGATACAAAAAAAAGTTGTAACGCATTATTCCAATAGAGAGGAGATGATTTGGGATTTCCATACATGGGATATACATCCAATAGAATAATGATGTACAATGATGTCAGGTGATATTGTTTGATTCATCTCTTGATTCCCATCCAATTAGATGGTGAAGGTCAGACACCAAAATACTAATGATTTTATCCAGATGTATACAGTTCCCATGTGGACGTGGAAGGAAATCACAATGGCCATTGTTATTGGATTACTCACTTCATTGGAAATTATTGGCATTATCTATTCAATTTCCAGTCAGCTGATGAATGTTTCATAATTTTAACTGATTAGAGAGACTTCATAACTAGTTAATCATGGAATTAATTACATGCATGAGATAATATGATTACATGGGGATAACTTGAGATTTGTTTCATAAAAAAACACACATTTTAAGACGTGATGTTGGAAGTACATTTTAAATTACCAAGGGACTTAGCTATGAATGAGTACCATGTATCATCTATTAATAAAAGATAGTTTGAGTGGAATATATGGACATTAAAGGCTATTCTTTGAGTTTGAATTATAGACTTTGGGTGAGCGTGATATAATCTTCTATCCATGGTTGCATACTTTTACAAAAATACTTATCATGGATACATTAATGTGGAAGCTTATGATACTATTTATGGAATTTCATTCTGAACACAACATTATTAGCATTAGCCATGTCATGTAGTAGTTTTTAAGAGATTATGATTTGTGAGACCTCTGAGAGGGTGTAGCAGATTCAAAAGTTACTGATTACATCTCATTGTAGTGGGGATCATATGTCAACCAAAGGAGGACACCTTTTGGAGTTAGGAGTGGGTGATTTCAATAAGGCCCCGACCTTAAACCTTACTTAATATTGAATTAAATGAATAATTCAAATTGAGGATATTTTCAGGTTTGGAGTTTTAGAGAATTAGGACATAATTATTAAATCTCAAAATATTACAAACTAGACACTTCTAATAAGTTTCCACAAAATAAAAACTATTAAAAAGAAACATGTCTAGTTCCGTGTTTTAGATAGCCTAACATTTATTTGATCCCATCCTTGACCCTATTCAACTTTATGTCCTGTGAAAAACATTTCAAAAAAACATGGGATGAGCATAAAAAGCTCAGTAAGGGATACACAAAGAAGGAAAACTGTTATTTTTTTAAAACAACAAGTAAACCATGAATACTTTACCAAAGTAATACTTTTCACCTTTATGAAGTAGTAAAAACTCTTCATGGAATAAAATACCATTACGTACCTTTTTGTAACCAAAAGATTACACTAAAACCCATATAAAGAACACATAACATATATAGGTAACTTGGGACATAAATATACTTAAATGGAATAACCATACGGTCCACATCCACACATACTTAATGGAATAGCCATACGGCCGACTTCCATACCCAATGCATTGGAGGTTATAACGTAACCACCCGTCCTGGTATTCACGGCACCACTTGTCATATAGTTTATCACGTAACCACTCTTAAAATGTCCAAGTACAATCATTACAAAAAAATATTGAAAATATAATAATTTCAATAACAACATTTCATTTTCAATAACAATAAGTAATTCCAAGATATTGAATTAATCAATCTATTTTCCAAAATCATTTAAAAGAGATTTTTGAATCAAAGTTTCCCATAAAAATTTGAAGATTTTAATGGAATTATAATTTTAAAACACTAATGTACATATAAATAAATACTGAAAACCATTTTGAAAACATGGACATTAAAGATAAAGATTTCGAATAATGAATCATTAAAACATTTAAAATGATATTTTTGTTAAAGACTTTTTAACAAAATGAGAGACTCTTGAATACATATAATTGCGGAATAACATTTAATCCAAACTTTATAATATCATGAGAATAAAGGGATTCATGATATAATATGTCAAAGGATATTATACACACCATATAAGAGATAATTAGTGCATAACAACAATGAAGTCTCAATAGAAATGTAAATTGAGATGAAATTCATTATAAAGATGGTATCCTTAAATTAAGGATAAATATATCACCTAATTATATTTGAGAAATATAAATACACCAAATATAAGTGTATATTAATTTTCAAACAATCAGAGGTCATTCACACATATTCTTGAAAAAAAAACCAATGACATAGATATTTAACTCAATGAAATAAGATTGAGTTATGATTTCCCATACAAGTTTGAAAGAATTTATCAATGAGATGATTATGTGTAGAAGTAGTATATCCACACAAAGGTTTGTGTAAATTACAACATATATATTCCACACATAATCTTGGCATAATAAAATAAATAAGTAGAGGTTTAACCCAAAGAATTTAAAGTGGGTTAAGAAGTTCCCTTACAGAAATCTGATAGCCTAATGACGTCACTTTAAAATTCAGAAAATGAGTTGATGAGAGAGAAAATGGTATCTCATCACCTGGTCATAAAATTTAAATAAATAAGGATATATATGAACATATAACAACATAATAGTATGTGAATTAAAATACATAACAGAAGAAGTATTTTAAAAAGAGGAGGGTGAAAGGTCCCCTTACCGAGTTGGGTAACTTTCGAAATGTACACGCCATGGAATAAGGGTCATAAAATGAAGATGTAAATACCCATAAATGAAATTATACTACTGAAAGTGTATAATAATGGGTTTTATATAAACCACTCCAAGGAAATTGTGGCAAACATAGCATAAATTTCACGTGAATAAAAGTGAGATGAAAAATCCCTTACGAAAACTCGGCAGCCTAACTACGCCACTTAAAACTTCCAAAAATAGATTTATGAGATCAAATTGGGTCTCTCATAATATGAACATAAAAATTAAAGTATTATTAATATAAAAAAACATCCCCAAACATAAAAAATATTATCTTAAAATAAATGACATAAAAGAGAGTACTTAAAATGAAAGAGAAAGGTTGGATCCCTTACCTCAGGTCCGACTTGTCTTGTTTGTTTCTTTATATTCCTGAATAATAAACTTTGGTCAATTTATAATTGATTAAGGACCTATTTTAAATATTATTATTCAGTTCATATCATGTATTATAATGTTATAATAATTGGTTAATAATGTGAGTTCATATCAGACGTTTTTGTCGATGTTTGGTACATGAGTCAAAAATGAACTTGTTTGAAAATGATTTCCCAAGTAGTAAATCATTTCCAGAATAGAATTAATTATTATAATATCATATATATCCAGTAAATATTAATTTTATACTATTCCATAATATTTGGAGATAAAAAATGAAAAGCACCGTTCATGGAGACGGTTGGTCGTACGTACGCATGAACGTTACTTTCATTTCATTTGTCATATTAATGGAATTAAAACTAAATGAGAGAGATATATATATATTATAATTCCAGAATTATATCCATAATTTAGATGTAATATATGACATATATATACATTATATACATGTACTTATAATAGTATATAACATTTGGAGATAAAAATGAAATATACCGTTCATGGAGACGGTAAGCCGTACGTACGCATGAACGCTACATTCATTTCATTGGCACATTAATGGAATTTAAAATTGATGAGAGATATATATATTATAATTCGAGTATAATATATATTTTATATAGATCACATATGTTCATCAATTTCATTCTTTATACATTCCATGTATTGCATGAATGAGTCACATCACTTGAGGGAGCGATAGTCCACACTTCCTCAAATGAAATTATTTCATTTGCACAAAATGAAAAGCATAAAGGTATGTATTAATTATAAAATACCGAAGAATAGAGAGGAAATAAATATAATATGTATCATAAATAAATATAGTTCCATAATAATGGCCACCATGAGTGGTCGTATGAGAAGATAGAACAATCATCATTTCGTGAGGCAGTAATTCTCCATCAACGGAAACAGTATGTTCTTTATCAATTAGAAGGAGGTGGGTGTTAGTGTAGCTCGAATACTCCTCATAACAACATCTTAGTATATTTAAAATACTGGTTTTGTTACAAAATAAATAAATAAAAAGAGTTTAGGGGGTTGGAGAAGGAAAATAATACAAAAGAACACTAGCGAAGACTTTATCGTTAAATCGGGTAACTATTTTTTATTTGAGCTCAAAGGATTCTTTGAAAAGACTTCTGCCCAAAGTGAGGATTCTAGGAGTAATATAGGGATTTTTAGAGACACAATGGGCAGGGTTTTTCCGAGATAAAGGCTTGAGAGGTGTGGGTAAGGTGGTAGTGGTGGGGGCCTTTTATAAGAGGAGAGGAGGGCACTCTTGGAATGTTATAAACTTTTACTTTATTATAAAATGCTTTTCGGATTTTAAAGGTCCCAAAATTATAAATTTCAAGGATAAGGTGGTAAGATTTCTAAAACCACCAATCCAATAGGATTTAGACAAGTTTAGGTCTTAGAGTTTACATTATCTTTTCATTTTATTTAAATCGTTAAATAATGAGGTAATCATTGCATCGTCATGGTGACATTAATACGTTAATTTATTTAATATAAAAAAATTAATAAATATATATAATTATGTAGGTAATCATTTTATCTTTCTAATGAATATTTATAGTCAAAAATATGACTTGTATAACCCTATTTAACAATTGTTTTAGTAAAACAACTCATGTTTGTGACATTTTTATTTTAACATTAAATAAAAAGTTATTTATGTCATTTTCCTAACAAAGTGGCTCCATGGGGTCCCAAAGTTGACCCATGTATTGTATCGGTCTTCCATGACACATCCAATGAGGTTAGGAAATGTTTCTAGGTCATTTCATATTATTAACACATTATTTTTACCTTAAATTACACTAATAACCTTTAATCGCGATTAATAAAACATAAAAGTTACTATTCACAAAAAATTATTTTAATCTCATTGAAACAAATTTTAATTCTTAATGACAACCATGTATGTCGGATTTTTGAAAATCAAATCACAGAAGTGGAAAAGATTCATTTAAACGAAAAATCAGTTTCTTTAACTACCACTTAGTGGCTAAACTATTCATCAAAAATTGAAGTTTTTCAGAAAAATACAAAAAATTCACCCTAGGATATATTTGATATTCAGAATTCAAAAATGGTGTCTATTTTACAAAATTCAAAACATATATATTGCATTAATTAATTTAATAAATAATTCCATCTGTCAAAACAAATAGCATGTTTTTAAGAAACAATATCTAATAAAAGATTGACAGTAGTTTAAGTCCAATTTCAAAGTGAAATTATTTCAATGACCACCATTGGATTAAATGGTAAAAATATATTATAAATGCACTTTAATATCAATTAAAAATATAATATATCAATATAAATAAATCATATTAAAAGGACTTTTCTAATTAAAATGCAACATTTTCAATAAAAAAGATCTTTATCAGAAAAATAAAAAAAAAATTACACAAAGTAAATTTTGATGTCCAGATTCTAAAGAAGGATTTTATTTTGTCAAATAAAACATATAAAATTGTCAAAATTAAATTTAAAAAGGGTTCTCCATCAAAAGGCGGTTAATCGACCTTTTAAAAAATGTTAGAAGATTTATGCTTAAAATTGGATTCATTTGCATTTTAATCCTCTTTCATTTATTGGATAAAAGAAAAAATATTTGAAAAACATATATAATCATTTTTTAGTTAGTTCCGTTCATTCACTCCATTACAACGGCTATGTGTTAACTACCATTTAAAATAATATTATTTTATTATTAGAGTGCAACGTAAGATTTCAATGAAACTTGTTGTTGTGTATTGTGTATGACATCGAGCATAGAGTTTCCATTAAAGTAATATTAATAAATTATTCCCAAATATGGATAAATATAAAAATCTCATATTTTTTATTTACCTGGGGTGTTACATCCTTCTCCCCTTTTTGGAATTGCGTCCTCGAAATTTTAAAATTGGGCTCGAAAACATCATTGATTGTCCCATATCAGAACAAGAGTCGATAAAAAAATCACCTTAAAAGAAAGAAAGAGAAGTATAGAGGTCAACCGTGTAGCAACCCAAAGATTCATTAATAGAAAATCCCACTTGATCCAATTAAATGTTTCTTTATGAATAATGTTTTTATAAGATGTCAACTTCTTTGGTTTTATGTTACGATTTGTGACCGTTACTTTTATAGCCGTTGAATAGTGATCACATGAGTAGTATAAATATATGGCTTTAACGAACCCAATTTTACTCAGACAAAGGAAGAGATGGCCTCATCCAGTAGAATTGCCCCATACGAAGCGCATTTGTCGGAGCTCGGAAAAGAGGTGGCATCTTTGGGCTTCGCCCTTGACCAAGTACAAGCTGAGCTTCATTATGTCAAGCTCGAACGTGATCATCTACAGGAAAAGTGGAAGTTGATAGAGATTACCACTCGAGCGATGTTATCCGAGCTGCCCCAAGAGTCTGTCACCATCGCAAACCTTACCCTTAGATCTTATGCGGCTATTTTAAGGGGTTATGTAACAAATAAGTAGTACTATGTTCATGTACATTATTTTTTTGTATATAATAATGAATATAATTTCTAGTCATTTTTGATACATTGTAAATAGTTTTTAAAGTACAAATGGTGTTTTTAGTTATTATTTAATTAAGAATTATATTTTATTAAATTAAAGGATTTTTGAATTAAATAATATTTTAATAAAATATTATTATTAATATTAAATTATTTTTTATTAAATATAAATGATCTTATAATTTTATGAATGCAAATAAATTTTTTATTAAGGTTTGAAAGCCATTTCTGTCAAAACCTATGAAATTTTTATAAATGTCGGTTTTTATTTTAAAAGTTAAAATTCACATATTTAGAAAATTATTTAGATAAAATAAATATTATTTTTGCAATCAGAATGTCGAATTTATCCAATGGTGAATTTTTCATAATTTTCTGAGACAGTCAAATTTTTGGGTAAAGTATAGTATCATCATACGTCATGTGCAATGAGTGTTGACTCATGCTAATTCAAGTGCAACGAGGGTTTAATCGTGCTTCATGTGCAATGAGGGTTTACTCATGCTCCATGTGCAATGAGCCTTGGCTCATGTGAATTCAATGTTAAGTGTTGTTGCCACATTTCCATGTTATGATTATCATGGTTTATCATGCCTTTATGTTCATGTATCTCTTATGCTCTATTGATATGCCTATTGCCTAACATGTATTTTACTCCTCATGTTATTCCATGTGTACTCCCTTACTGGGCTTTATAGCTCACCCTTTTCTTATGCATGTCCTCAGGTTATCCAATGCAATGCTCAGTATGAAGGAATGTAGTGGTCATGTAAAAGAAGTTTTCAATAAAGATGTTGTATTTCAAGTTTAAAGTTTGTATGTAATGATCCTAAGCCCCAAAGACACTAAACCTCTCGATATTCTTTTGTTGTATCAAGTGAAGTTTTATGTAATAAAGCCTGTTTAAGTTGTAATAAAAAAAGCAGGGTTGTCATAGTTGGTATCAGAGGATAGGTTTAGTTATTTTTGGGATTAGGAAACCCTAGTAAAGCCTTAGATACAAGACTAAGAATAATAAAAACATCTCTATGTTTTGGTAAATACTAAGTAAGTGGTTTATTAAACAAATACATCCCTGTCTAGATACGAGCAGGTAGAGGTGGCTCTGGTACAGATGTACCCTAGGGGTAAAACCCGAAAACACCGCTTTGAGCTAGACACGAACGGGAACTGGTGCACGACAACGGGCCTTGATGCACTCTTAGTTAAGACACTTTTGGGGGATATGTTTTGATAAATTCACAATCTTAGTATGAATCCTTATTAAGGGAAAAATGCCCCTATGAATATATGTTAGAAGGAAGATCATGAAAAGCCTGGATTGAATCCTAGAGACTCATGAGTTAAAGAGATTAAATTTTATTTATAAGTCATCAAATTTTGTCGTTGGATTACCCTTTATGTGTTACCCCTAACTTTCCTTTTATTCCAGCCAATGGCCGGTAATAGGAGAAGTCGGGCAAACAACCATTGTGAAGATCAGTGTGATGATTGTACTAATGAGATGCCCAATCCAATGGGAGCGGGAATTGCGAACTTTGTCATGCTTCTCTCGCAGCTAACTCAAGTTTTGAATATAAACACTGGTCAAGAGGAATGTTCAACCCCCCCTCCCCTAAGAAAGAACAAGTCGCTATTGAAAGCTTCATGAGACAAATACATCCTACTTTTAGTGGATCATCTGATCCCATGATCGCTGAGCAATGGATCAACTCAATTGAAAAGATATTATCCATCCTCCAATGCTCTGAACAAGAGAAGGTTCTCCTGGCAGCTTATCATATGGAGGGTGAAGCTGATCAATGGTGAACGTTGATCAAAAATACGAAGCCTGAGGAGGAGATCAAGGCTTTAGAATGGAAGGAATTCTGGAAGATGTTTTTCGATAAATATTTTCCGCGCACCCTCCGTCTTAAGATGGAAAGGGACTTCCTTTCCCTCAAACAAAAAGATGAAGAATCTGTGGGAGCGTACGAGGCAAACTTCACAAGGTCTGCACGATACGCTTCTGGCTTTGTCGTTACCCACGAATGCATGGTTGACCACTTCTTTGGTGGGCTGAAGCCTAGTTTGCGGAAAGAATTAGTGATCCGTGACTTTGAAAGTTATGAGTAAATTGTCCAATGTGCCCTCAAGGTTGAAATGGAGATCGGAGAATCACAGGGGCATCACGGGCACAAGAAGCGTAAGGTGGACTTCAATGCTCGTGGTCCGATGGATAAATCCAATGGTGCTAAGATGTTCCAGCACCCCACTTGCCAAAAGTGTGGAAAGAAGCACCCTGGAAATTGCCTTAGGGGGAGGAGAAAATGCTTTAGGTGTTGAAGAGAAGGGCACCTAGCTATTAACTGTCGGCAAGAAGGACCCGCGGCTGCGACAGAGGAGAGGAACGCTCCGTTCGAACCTCAACGCGTTGTTCAATGCTACAAATGCAAAGAAACTGGTCATTTTGCAAATCAGTGCCCTAATCTAAGGGTTATCGGAGGCAACCAACAACCTCCAAGACAGCAAGGAAGAGCTTTTGCCATCACTTCTGCCGAAGTGAACCCCGAAAACGAAGTGGTGACAGGTACACTAGTTATTCATTCAAGAATAGCAAACGTACTTTTTGATTCAGGTTCTACGCATTCTTTTATATCTTGAATGTTTAGTAGAACAATCCCATCACCACCACAAATCCTAGAAGTAAAGATGTCGGTGAGTACAGAAAATGGGGTAATCATTACATCCCATGAATATAAGTCCCCCCCTATTATAATCTGTGGATTGAATTTCCCGGCGAACCTCGTCATACTCCCTTTGGTGGAATTTGATGCAATTCTTGGCATGGATTGGCTTTCCTTAAATAGATCCAACATAAATTGTAGGGATAGGGAAATCACACTCCATATGGAGAATCGACCCCCTATTATTTACAAGTGTCAGGAGGAAGATGAATCTCCTTTAGGTCCATCATCTCAAGAATGGATATTACTGCCCTATGAGCATGCATATCTAGCTCAGATGATTGAGTCCAAGGAAGAAACCACCCTTGAAGAAATGCCTATTGTGAGGGAATTCGCTAAAGTGTTTCCCGAGGAACGTCCTGGTCTTCCTCCAAGAAGGGATGTTGAGTTCTCAATTGAACTTATACCTGGGGCGCTACCAATATCCAAGACTCCATATAGAATGGCTGTTGTTGAGCATGAAGAGCTGAAGAAACAACTACAGGAGAATCTGGATAAAGGGTTTATATGCCCAACTGCATCACCATGGGGTGCACCAGTCCTCTTCATCAAAAAGAAGGATGGGTCAATGCGGCATTGCATCGATTATCGTGAACTTAACAAAATCACGATAAAGAACAAGTATCCTCTCCTAAGAATCGATGACTTGTTTGATCATCTATGTGGAGCACAATACTTCTCCAATGTGGACTTGCGGTCGGGATATTATCAAGGGTGAAGAAGGAAGATATCCCCAAGACTTCTTTTCGTACAAGGTACGGGCACTATGAATTCATAGTAATTCCATTTGGACTCACCAATGCTCCAGAAATATTAATGGACATGATGAATAGAGTCTTTAGAGATTACCTTGACAAATTTGTGGTAGTCTTTATAGATGATATTCTAATATACTCCAAAACCATGGAGGACCATGAGAAGCAATTAAAAACTGTACTAGAGACTTTGTGCAAGGAGAAGCTCTATGAAAAGTAAAGAAAGTGTGAGTTTTGTTTGAAGTAAGTCTCATTCTTGGGCCATATCATCACATGCAATGGGATATCTGTGGACCCCTCCAAAACAGATGCAATTGAGGGATGTACGAGGCCAACATCGGTAACGGATATCTGTAGCTTCGTGGGGTTACCTGGATATTATCGACGATTTGTGAGAAATTTCTCATGATTTTACAACCCTCTTACCAAGCTAACGCGAAAGGGAGTAATGTTTTCTTGGAGTGATGAATGCGAAGAAAGCTTCAAGGAGTTGAAAAGGAGGCTTATCACTGCACCCTTGCTCACTTTACCCACAAGTGGGGAACTTTTTGTGGTATTCAGTGATGCCTCAAAGAAGGGATTAGGATGTGTGCTAATGCAGAATGATAAAGTGATATCCTATGCTTCAAGGCAGTTGAAAATCCATGAGCGAAACTATCCAATGCATGATCTGGAGTTGGCGGCGGTGATCTTTGCCCTGAAAATCTAGCGGCATTATCTCTATGGAGAGAAATGTGAGATATATACTGACCACAAGAGTCTTAAATATATATTCACACAGAAAGAGCTTCATATGCACCAGAGAAGATGGATAGAGCTCATCAAGGATTATGACTGTTCAATACATTACCACCCTGGGAAGGCGAACAAGGTGGTGGATGCCCTAAGTAGAAAGGATCCATCGATTCTATCAATGATGAGAATTGAGAAGGATCCAATCTTCTTAGACTTGATGAAGATGGACATGGGAATCATAAAGAAGGGAACATCATCAATCCTTTCACAAATGATTGCTCAACCATATCTTTTAGAAAGGTTAAAGGATGCTCAAAAGGATGATGTGGGAATCCAAGAAAAAGTGGAAGCTATCAAAAAGGGGAAATCCTCGGAGTTTAATGTTAATGAAGAAGGAACTGTTCGGTTTGGGAAAAGACTATGTGTTCCATCAAGTCTGGAGCTGAAGAAAGAACTCTTGGACGATGCACATAGTTCAAATTTCTCCATTCACCCAGGGAGCACAAAGATGTATCGAGGTCTCCGAGAAAACTTTTAGTGGGATAATATGAAGAAGGAGATCGCTGAATATACATCAAAGTGCCTGGTGTGTCAGCAAGTGAAGGTAGAGAGGCAGAAGTCTAAGGGGATGATGCAACCATTTCCCATACCAGAATGGAAATGGGAGAACATCACCATGGTCTTTGTCACTGGACTTCCAAGGACATCCAAAGGCAACAATGCAATCTGGGTTTTTGTGGATCGTCTTACAAAGACTGCACACTTCATTTCTATTCGAGAGGATTTCTCTTTGGATCAACTGGCACAGATATATATTAGGGAATTTGTACGGTTTCATGGAGTAACACTATCTATTGTGTATGACTGATATCCAATATTTACCTACACATTTTGGAAGAGTCTTCAATATGCTCTGAATACTGAACTGAACTTCAGTACAGCCTATCATCCTCAAACTGATGGCCAATCTGAGCGGACTATCCAAACACATGAGGATATGTTGAGAGTGTTCTCAATGGACTTTAAAGGAGGATGGGATCAACATCTTCCTCTGGTTGAGTTCTCTTATAATAATAGTTTCCACTCGAGCATCCAAATGGAACCATATTAAGCCCTGCATGGGAAAAGGTGTAGAACACCCGCATGTTAGGATGAGGTCGGTGAATGTAAGCTGCTTGGACCAGAAATGGTCGAAGAAATGGTGGAGAAGGTGAAAACCATTCAACAGCATATCAAGGCATCCCAAAGTCGACAGAAGAGTTATGCATATAATCGTCGACGAGACCTTGAGTTCAAAGTCGAAGACATGGTGTTTTTACGCATATCTCTGTGTAATAAGGTCATGGGGTTTGGAAAGAAAGGGAAGTTAAGTCCAAGGTACATCGGCCCCTTTGAGATTCTTGATTGTGTTGGGGATGTGGCCTATCGACTAGCACTTCCACCTACTATGGCCAAGGTGCATGATGTCTTCCAAGTATTGTAAATACCCAAAGTTTCATTAATGAAAATCCCTCTTGATCCAGTTAAATGTCTCTTTATGAAAAATGTTTTTATAAGATGTCAAATTCTTTAGTTTTACGTTAAGATTTGTGACCGTTACTTTTATAGCCGTTGAACAGTGATCATCTGGGTAGTTTAATTATAAGGCTTTAACGAACTAATTTTCTACTCAGACAAAGGAAGTGATGGCCTCATCCAGTAGAATTGCCCCTTATGAAGCCCATTTGTCGGAGCACAAAAAAAAGGTGGCGTCTTTGGGCTTTGCCCATGACCAAGCCCAAGCTGAGCTTCATTAAGTCAAGCTCGAACGTGATCGTCTACGGGAAAAATGGAAGTTGATTGAAATTACAACTCGAGCGATGTTATCCGAGCAACCCCAAGAGTCTGTCACCATCTCACACCTTACCCTTAGGTCTTATGCGGCTATTTTAAGGGGTTATGTAACAAATATGTAGCACCATGTTCATGTACATTATTTTTGTATCTAATAATGAATATAATTTCTAGTCATTTTTGATACATTGTAATTAGTTTTTAAAGTACAAATGGTGTTTTTAGTTATTATTTAATTAAGAATTATATTTTATTAAATTAAAGGATTTTTAAATTAAATAATATTTTAATAAAATATTATTATTAATATTAAATTAATTTTTATTAAATATAAATGATCTTATAATTTTATGAATGCAATTAAAATTTTTATTAAGGTTTGAAAGCCATTTCTGTCAAAACCCGTGAATTTTTTTTATAAATGTCGGTTTTTATTTTAAAAATGAAAATTCACATATTTAGAAAATTATTTAGATAAAATAAATATTATTTTTGGAATCAGGACGTCGAAATTATCCAACAGTGAATTTTTCATAATTTTCTGAGACAGTCAAATTTTTGGGTAAAAATTAAATACCATTTAAATATATAATGTGTTTTATGACATCATAATGACCCAATGGTGATGTAATAAAATACCATAATCCTTATGTTCGGCCAATATATGTTTTATCATTAAAATAATGAGGTTTTGGGTTTTTTTGACTCACTTTTCAAAGCATTAATGGAGCCCTCAAGACTTATTCAACACTTTGCCTTTTTAAATTAATTTCGATGGGAGTGTGACTCACCTCCACCTAAGCAACCCTAATTTTTTAATACGTTCAGACCTTGGCCTTGTAAAATATTGATTTCCTCTTTCCTTTTCCTGAAAACATGGGCAAATACCATGGGATGGTTTGTGGTTTGGACTATTTTAATATAAGGGGTCCCAAACCTAAATAATAAAGAATTCTCTCACCTTTCCTATATAAACCCACCCAAGATCCCACTTCCTCCTCACTCAAAGCCCTTTAAGTTCGTCCAAACTCTGCCCTACTATCTCTGGAATCCTCCCAAGGTTCCCCAAGCTCCCAAGAAGCCTCTCAAAAGCCTCTCTCTAGCCTTTGGAAGCACACTTCCAAGTAAGGGGTTTTCTTCCTTTCTCATTTTTGTCAATTTTATTTAAGTCGTATTGCCCTTTTAATTTCAATTATGAATGTTGGGGTATGGTTTCGCACCTCTCCCATACTGCCCTCTTATTGTTTTAATTATGGGAGACCCCTTTCTCTCTCATTAAAAGCCTCCCATGTACACCCGTTACTATGCCGAAATTCCGAAAGAAACCTTTTTCTCCTCTTTTATATTCAAGCAATACTTTTGTATCATGAATATAAATTCCTTTTCAATTGTTGGGACATGTATCTAAAAGACCTCCTTACTTTACATTACTTGTAAATATGATGAGGAACCCCTTTCTCTCTCATCAACCTTTTTTATGAATTCTTATGTCACGCCGTTACGCTGCCGAAATCACACCGATTTTCTAAGCCAATGTCATTGTGTAGTGAATACCATGCCCATTTCTCCATCAAGGGTATTCAACTTTATGCACATTTAATTATTGATTATAAAGATTCATGTATGAATTCCACATTCCTTTATTGTGGAATAAATGTTTATGTTTTATGAATCCATGTTTTATGATCCATGTGGCACACTTATGCATGAAATGAAATGTTTAAGAAGGGTGCGCCCTTTATAGCGCTCCAATGCATTGGGTAAAGTATAGTATCATGATACGTCATGTGCAATGAGTGTTGACTCATGCTAATTCAAGTGCAACGAGGGTTTACTCGTGTTTCAAGTGCAATGAGGGTTTACTCATGCTCCATGTGCAATGAGCCTTGGCTCATGCTAATTCAATGTTAAGTGTTGTTGCCACATTTCCATGTTATGGTTATCATGCTTTATCATGAATTTATGTTCATGTTTCTCTTATGCTCTATTGATATGCCTATTTCCTAACATGTATTGTACTCTTCATGTTATTCATTGTGTACTCCCATACTGGGCTTTATAGCTCACCCTTTTCTTATGCATGTCCTCAGGTTATCCCATGAAATGCTAAGTATGAAGGAATGTAGTGGTCATGTAAAGGAAGTTTTCAATAAATATGTTGTATTTCAAGTTTAAAGTCTTTATGTAATGATCCTAAGCCCCAAAGACACTAAACCTCTCGATCCTTTTTGTTGTATCAAGTTGAGTTTTATGTAATAAAGCATGTTTAAGTTGTAATAAAAAGCGGGGTTGTCATAGTTGGTATCAAAAGAAGGTTTAGTTATTTTTGGGATTAGGAAACCCTAGTAAAGCCTTAGATACAAGACTGAGCATAATAAAAACATCCCTAGGTTTTGGTAAATACTAAGTAAGTGGTTTATCAAACAAATAAATCCCTGTCTGGATACGAGCAGGTAGAGGCGGCTCTGGCACAGATGTATCCTAGGGGTAAAACCTAAAAACACCGATTTGAGCTAGACTCGAACGGGAACTGGTGCACGGCAACGGGCCTTGCTGCACTCTTGGTTACGACACTGCCGGGGGATATGTTTTGATAAATTCACAATCTTTGTATGAACCCTTATTAAGGGAAAAATGCCCCTAAGAATATATGTTAGAAGGAAGATCATGAAAAGCCTGGATTGAATCCTATAGACTCGTGAGTTAAAGAGATTAAAGTTTATTTATAAGTCATCAAATTTTGTCTTTGGATTAACCTCTATGTGTTACCCCTAACTTTCCTTTTATTCCAGCCAATGGCCGGTAATAGGAGAACTCGGGCTAACAACCATTGTGAAGATCAGTGTGATGATTGTACTAATGAGATGCCCAATCCAATGGGAGCGGGAATCACGAACTTTGTCACGTTTCTCTCTCAGCTAACTCAAGTTTTGAATAGAAACACTGGTCAAGAGGAACGTTCAACCCCCCCTATGAAAGAAAAAGTCGCTATTGAAAGCTTCATGAGACAACGGCCTCCTACTTTTAGTGGATCATCCGATCCCATGATCGCTGAACAATGGATCAACTCCATTGAAAAGATATTCTCCATCCTCCAATGCTCTGAAAAAGAGAAGGTTCTCCTGGAGGCTTATTGTATGGAGGGTGAAGCTGATCAATGGTGGATGTTGACAAAAAATACGAATCCTGAGGAGGAGATCGAGGCTTTGGAATGGAAGGAATTCCGGAAGATGTTTTTCGATAAATATTTTCCACGCACCCTCCATCTTAAGATGGAAAGGGACTTCCTTTCCCTCAAACTGAAAGATGAAGAATCTGTGGGAGTGTACGAGGAAAACTTCACAAGGCTTGCACGATACGCTTCCAGCTTTGTCGTTACCCCCGAATGCAAGGTTGACCGCTTCTTTGGTGGGCGGAAGCCTAGCTTGCGGAAAGAATTAGCGATCCGTGACTTCGACAGCTATGAGGAAATTGTCCGATGTGCCCTCAAGGTTGAAATGGAGATCGGAGAATCACAGGGGTATCATGGGGTCAAGAAGCGTAAGGTGGACTTCAATGCTGGTGGTCCGATGGATAAATCCAACGACGCTATGAAATTCCAGCACCCCACTTGCCAAAAGTGTGGAAAGAAGCACCCTGGAAATTGCCTTAGGGGGAAAAGAAAATGCTTCAAGTGTGGAAGAGAAGGGCACCTAGCTGTTAACTGTCAGCAAGAAGTGTAACAGCCCAAGATTTTATGAAAAATATTATTTTTAATTTTATTAATGTCTTGTGTTGTACGCTACACCAAAAGGAGCTTTCACAACACGCATCCTTGACTTGCCTTGCATTACACGCAATCACGACCTTCCTCGATAGCGTGTGTAGTACGCAATACCGAGTTTCACTAAACAACGATATGCTATTAAAATATTGTTAAAACTAGCCGTTATGAATAGTAATAACCACTTTTTAAAATTCTGTAAATCTTATATTTCAAAATGAACTTCATTTTTGGATTTGGAGTATCGAATTTAACCTAAGGTGAAATTTTGGTACATTTTGGATAACTTTCATATTCTGATGAATAGTGAAAATTACTAAATTATAATTAAAAAACAACTTTTTTAATCGAAATAATTAATAGTGATAAATTATTAATTGGAGTAGTTTTAAAGTATATTTAGAATATATTTTTACAATTTAATACAATGTTGGTCATTGGTTGTAATTTCACATTTAAACCAGACATAATCAAGTGTCAATCTTTTGATAGATATTGTTTCTTAAAAAAACACGCTATTTGTTTTAACAGCGGGAGTTAATTATAAAAATAATTAATGAAACTTCTATGTTATGAATTTGGTAAAATAGACTTTATTTTTGAATTCGCAATATAAAATATAGCTTAGGATGAAATTTTGGCATTGTTCTGAAAAACATCAATTTTTGATGAATAGTGAAACTACTAAGTGGTAGGTTAAAAACTGAATTTTGCATAAAACTTAATTTTACCGCTTCTGTGAATGGAATTTCGAAAATCCGAGAGACACGGTTAATATCAAGGACTAAAATGTGGTTCAATGAGATGAAAATAATTTTTTGGTGAATAGTAACTTTTTACTTTTTTTACCGTGGTTAATAGTAAATAGGGTAACTAAGGGTAAATATGATATTACTATTACCCTAACACATGTCCTAATTCTATTGTATAAGTGTAATTCGACCAAAACCAAACTTAGGAATAAAAAATGACCATTTAGGCCCACTTGGATTAGATTAGGACATTTATTATTAATTTATTTAAAGAAGGGTTAAAATAGTTAAAATCAAAGTTTAATAAGTAAATCATTTTTAATATGGGGTTATACATAAGATAAATTCGATTGTAAATATTAATTAGAAAGATAAAAAGATTTCCTACATGATGGTAGTTTATTTGTAATTTTTAGACATCAAATTATTTAATTTATTTATGACACAACGATGATGCAGTAATTACCCTTTTAAGGAAATATTAACATAATTGATGTTATAAATGCCCAAATAAGTGTAAATTGAGACTGTTTATGAATTCCACTAATTTTCTAGGTTACTATGATATATTAGTGATGCTTTAATAAACATGGTTCGAACATATAATTCTTTTATGACTTTCACAAAAATCATTTATCAAATAGTGTCAAAATTGACACAAAATAGTTTTTAAATCAAATATTATATTATTAATTGTTATTTTATTCCTAAAAATCTAAGGTTCGGCCAAATGACTTAGATAAGGATATATATTTTAATAATAAACAATTTGGGGTTCGTTTGGCTTGATATAGTAAGTTAATTAACCTTATAGTATAAGAACACAAGAAGACACGGTAAAAGTAAAATTATTTAACTTAATGTTAAATCTAAATGATAAGGTTAAAATAGGAACCTAAACTTATCTAAATTATATTGGATGAGAGGATTTCGACCCATCCCCACCTTAGCCTCGAAATAAATAAATTTGGAGCTAATTAAAACCGAACTTGACTTTATAATAAAATAATATTTTGACATATTCCTAAGGTGCCCCTCTCCTCCATTATAAAAGGACACCTCCTCCCCCTCCTCCTAACACCAATTTGAGCACCCAAGCTCGGCCAACCCCTGCCAAAATCTCTTCTACACTTCCCTAGCAACATCCTAGAGGTTCTGGTCTTCATAAAAGACCAATTTTAGTTCCCTAAGAGGAGGTCTCCAAAAGGCGCTTCAAAGAAGAGGTAATTACCGTTACCAATTCTTTCATCTTTATTTCTTCTTCCACTTCTTCTTCTTAGGTTGTTTCATTATGAAGTAATAACATCAGTATCACTAATATACTGATATGTTATTATAAGTATGAAAGAACCCTATTTCACCATCTATCTATCCTACGGAAAAAGAAATCACCGCGCGTGCGTACGTACGGAATACCGTCTCCACGCCGTGGTGTAATCTATTTTCCACCACCACCTTACATGGATGGGTATAATGGTGTAAAGAATAACTATACATAGTTATTAAAACATCATATTGATTCTGATATATTGTATAATCCACTCCAATTCAATTCAATATTTATGGAAATGATATCATCGCTCGTGCGTACGTACGGACTACCGTCTCCACGACGTGATGAGATTCATTCTCCATGTTAACCATTTAAGAATGATTACAAAGTATATATAAGAAATAATAATGAAATATATGACATTATAAAGCTACTGTATTTATGTATATATATATATATATATATGTATGTCATCTACTTACTTCCATTCAAGACAATAAGGAAAGGAAAACAGCGTTCATGCGTATGTACGGACTACCGTCTCCATGAACGGTGTTTTTCATTTCATTTATCTATCTATTATATGTATATATATACTGAATATATATGATATATAAATCATATTTTATATTCTGGAAGTAATTAAATCATGATATAAGTAATAATAATGTCAAGAACAACAAGTCAAAACACCTACGATAAATGAAACAATTTTACCCAAAACGCTATTTTAACATGAAGTTACAAAAGAACGGGTAATATAAAGTCATAAGTGGACAATATATGATATAATAACAATGAATATGATTCTTTAATAAGTCAATAACATGATTTAAATCATTATACAGGAGGTTCGGACACTTACGAAGCAAATCGGACCTAAGGTAAGGGAAATATCACAATCTCATTTTTATCCGAGATTGTTTATTCGTAAGTATTTACTGGGGTGTATTTTATCATCCACATCCATGTTTCATCAATATGTAATATTATTTCCATCCACCTACAATTGTTTAAATCCATTTTTACCCTTCGGTGAGTTTTTAGTAATATCTATGAAAGGAATCTTTTGTCGTACGAGGTACTTTTTGACTTTTCCGATAAAAGTACGAAGAATGTTTTTTTTAACTTATACGGCATGAATGGATTTTTAAAACATTATTTCCAAGAAACTTCCTTTACAAGTTTTCAAGTTTATTTTTAATCAACTTCTTTTATTTTAAAGTTGTATGACATGTTATGAAAGGAAAAATGTTTTTGAAGAAGAAAGGATATTTTCCTCAAGAATGGAGTTCATGTGTTTTATCAAAATTATTTTCCATCTAAGATAATAAAGGGTTATGTTTTTATCCCTATTATTACATGGATTTGATTATGTTGTGATGGAAACATTTTTATGAATTCCTTTATCTTATATGAATTGTTTTATGATGTCATGTTGTTTAAGAATTCCATTTTTATTACATGGGTTACGCTATGATGTATGGTTTATGATTATGTGGCACACATAAGAAAGGATTCATTATAAGATGGGTGGGACCTATATCTCCCTCCAATGCATTGGGTAAATATTTTATATCTCATGAGATAGACAGGGCTGGAATGGTAGGTTATACCGGTTCAGTGAAACAGGACTGAAACGAGGGTTACTCGATTCAGAAAGGGACTTTGTCCACTAAGATGGTCTTGGAAATGAGTCTTGACTAACAAGAAATGATTCTCTATGATTATGTGTGTATGCCAAAAAGTTTCATGTTTTATGATATGATTATTGGGATTTCATTTCACTACTATGATTTATCCCATGTTAGGAAATTATGCTCTCTTTTGCAGGTTAAGATTTCCAAAAGTTATGTTCTTATGAATATGGTGTGATTTATTTTTATTTTGTTTACCCTTACTGAGCATTTGAGCTCACCCTTTTTTGTTTTCTTTTCCCCAGGATATAAAGAAAGGTTTTAGGTAAAAAAAAAGGGAAGATCTTTATGGGAGATATTGAAGATCTTTCACCACGATTAGAAGATTATGTTCCGAGTTTCCAAAGACACTAAAATATTACGATCCTTGTGTGTGTGTTTTTGTTATGTACTAAGTATTCCGCAAAAGTAATGTAATGTCCATGTACGTCATGCTTCGGGTCTCTACAGTTGGTATCAGAGGAAAGGTTTAGTCAACCTTTGGAAACTAGGATGCGAAAACGTTAGTGTGATCCCTAGAGATATTTCTAAGGTATGTCTAGGGATGTCTCTAAGGTTAAGTATACGAATAGGTTATAGTCCTAGAATTGCTCTAACGATCTTAGAATTAAACCTAAGATGTTAGATATTGAAGGTACTCCCCCTTTATTATTTTGTTTTCCCTAGCAGGATTTTTGCCTCTCACACTATTCTTTTTGGGTTTTAGAAAATGGATGGAAACAAGGTGATTCACGATAATGGAGGATATGATGGACAATGGAATTATATTTTTCATGAGCAACAAAATGAAATGGGATTTGGAAGTCCAAACATCATTATTATGCCGAATCAGCAATCTCATAATATGATCAATAAAGTAAAATTTGGTAAGTTTCCTGACTCGGCTAATAAGAGAAAGATGGAGTTTCATGATGATCATAGAGGAAAGAAAGTTCAATTTCCCCTATGTAAATCATGTGGGAAGAGGCATCAAGGAGAATGTTTCAAAGGAACTGGAAGATGCTTTGGGTGTGGAAAAGAAGGACACAAAGAAAGTATGTGCAAAGGAAAAGGGTCGGTTAACACCATGGATGAGGATAATGGTATTGCTACGACATCAAAAATGGTTAAGTGTTTTAAATGTGGAATGTATGGGCATTATGCAAACAAATGCCCTAAGGGAAAGACTCATGAAGAGAATCAGTATGGTCATATGGGTAGTATTTATGTGGATGATGATGAAGAGACTACAAATGATATGTGAGATGAAAGAATTTTTGAAGCTCGGTCAATGGTTTAAGAATGTAGTGGAATGATTACATGTTTATCATGTGTAATGTTGTATAAGAAATCTCATGGTACTATGGAATAAAGAGACATCTAAGGATTGTTACACTGTTGTCTTTACTTGAGTTATGAAAGTGTTTGATTAATGGTACCACTATCCATGAAATGTTATTCAGATATTTTTAGAATTTAGATGATATGCGCATAATGAAGGAATAATAAGATAATGAGGTGTTTGATTTTATTCATGAGCTCATGACTGATATAAGGAGAAGGTTATATCATGGTTTGAGTATAGAGAATTTTTGGAATTTGGTATGTGGAAAGAGTTAACTTTTAACTGCATTCATGTTTTCACTAAGGTTCAATGGGTATTCAAGAGAATACATTATTAAGGCCTTTGAATGTTTGGAATGTGACCAACAAAACATATCTTATGATATATGGGGATCGACGATGGTGTTAAATCTCTGGTAATCGTTTTCACTATGTTATGAGAGTGGACTGCAGTATTATGGGTAAGCCTAAAGATTTGAAATGGATTATGTTGGAATAAGTTAGTATTGTTTAAGGATAGAAGTTTTTTTTCTAAATTATTAATGGGATGTTATAGTAATGTAGTTTTAGAAAAAGGACAACCTGCAGGACAGACGACAGCCCATCGCTTCGGACAAGGCTGTGGGAATCGAACCCACAACCGAAGTGCGACTGGCCTTTATCGCCTACCACTGGCCTACAGGAAGTCCCTATTCAGTAGAAACTAGTTTTATTATATTAATCAGTATGATATATGAAGTATAAGTCCATTTTAGGAACCATATATGATTAATCTCACTATAGATCGATTTATGCATATAATTTTTGCTAACCTTTTGTTTGAGACAGATGGAATGACCCGTCATTCTATCACATGATCTGCTAACACTTCACGAATTACAAATTCAACTTCATTTATTTAAGAGATGAAGTGGAAATTGTTCAAGGCACGAACAATAGTGAGATTGTACCAAAATAAAGTAAGTATTTATTCTAATTCAAATTTTCAACTTTAGGGAAATGATCTTGAAAACCAAAAATTTTTTCCTAGTGATCTTATACCTGATGAATCAGATGGTACCTTATATCATCACAAATCTATGGATTTGTGATTATTGGCTTTTCCATAGCCATGTTCTCTACCACTCTCCATCAGAACATGATGGTTAGATTTCTCTTCCATATCCATATTTTCACCAATGTGGAAACCCAGTGATTGGTTTATTTGGGTAACCGTTACGTTTCATACTTTTGTTTTTAATGATTGGTTTTGATATTTCTTTTTACGATGTGGGTTTCTATTAAAGAAACTTTCGAATAGTAAACCATTTATAACCCCGACGAATTTCGAGGGCGAAATTCATTTTAAGGGGGGTAGAATGTAACAGCCCAAGATTTTATGAAAAATATTATTTTTAATTTTATTAATGTCTTGTGTTGTACGCTACACCAAAAGGAGCTTTCACAACACGCATCCTTGACTTGCCTTGCATTACACGCAATCGCGACCTTCCTCGATAGCGTGTGTAGTACGCAATACCGAGTTTCACTAAACAACGATATGCTATTAAAATATTGTTAAAACTAACCGTTATGAATAGTAATAACCACTTTTTAAAATTCTATAAATCTTATATTTCAAAATGAACTTCATTTTTGGATTCAGAGTATCGAATTTAGCCTAAGGTGAAATTTTGGTACATTTTGGATAACTTTCATATTCTGATGAATTGTGAAAATTACTAAATTATAATTAAAAAACAGCTTTTTTAATCGAAATAATTAATAGTGATAAATTATTAATTGGAGTAGTTTTAAAGTATATTTAGAATATATTTTTACAATTTAATACAATGTTGGTCATTGGTTGTAATTTCACATTTAAACCAGACATAATCAAGTGTCAATCTTTTGATAGATATTGTTTCTTAAAAAAACACGCTATTTGTTTTAACAGTGGGATTTAATTATAAAAATAATTAATGAAACTTATATGTTATGAATTTGGTAAAATAGACTTTATTTTTGAATTCGCAATATAAAATATAGCTTAGGATGAAATTTTGGCATTGTTCTGAAAAACATCAATTTTTGATGAATAGTGAAACTACTAAGTGGTAGGTTAAAAACTGAATTTTGCATAAAACTTAATTTTACCGCTTCTGTGAATGGAATTTCGAAAATCTGAGAGACACGGTTAATATCAAGGACTAAAATGTGGTTCAATGAGATGAAAATAATTTTTTGGTGAATAGTAACTTTTTACTTTTTTTTACCGTGGTTAATAGTAAATAGGGTAACTAAGGGTAAATATGATATTACTATTACCCTAACACATGTCCTAATTCTATTGGATAAGTGTAATTCGACCAAAAACAAACTTAGGAATAAAAAATGACCATTTAGGCCCACTTGGATTAGATTAGGACATTTATTATTAATTTATTTAAAGAAGGGTTAAAATAGTTAAAATCAAAGTTTAATAAGTAAATCATTTTTAATATGGGGTTATACATAAGATAAATTCGATTGTAAATATTCATTAGAAAGCTAAAAAGATTTACTACATTATGGTAGTTTATTTGTAATTTTTAGACATCAAATAATTTAATTTATTTATGACACAACAATGATGCAGTAATTACCCTTTTAAGGAAATATTAACATAATTGATGTTATAAATGCCCAAATAAGTGTAAATTGAGACTTTTTATGAATTACACTAATATTCTAGGTTACTATGATATATTAGTGATGCTTTAATCAACTTGTTTCGAACATATAATTCTTTTATGACTTTCACAAAAATCATATATCAAATAGTGTCAAAATTGACACAAAATAGTTTTTAAATCAAATATTATATTATTAATTTTTATTTTATTCCTAAAAATCTAAGGTTCGGCCAAATGACTTAGATAAGGATATATATATTAATAATAAACAATTTGGGGTTCGTTTGTCTTGATATAGTAAGTTTATTAACCTTATAGTATAAGAACACAAGAAGACACGGTAAAAGTAAAATTATTTAACTTAATGTTAAATCTAAATGATAAGGTTAAAATAGGAACCTAAACTTGTCTAAATTCTATTGGATGAGAGGATTTCGACCCATCCCCACCTTAGCCTCGAAATAAATCAATTTGGAGCTAATTAAAACCGAACTTGACTTTATAATAAAATAATATTTTGAGATATTCCTAAGGTGCCCCTCTCCTCCCTTATAAAAGGACACCTCCTCCCCCTCCTCCTCACACCAATTTGAGCACTCAAGCTCGGCCAACCCCTGCCAAAATCTCTTCTACACTTCCCTAGCAACATCCTATAGTTTCTGGTCTTCCTCAAAGACCAATTTTAGTTCCCTAAGAGGAGGTCTCCAAAAGGCGCTTCAAAGAAGAGGTAATTACCGTTACCAATTCTTTCATCTTTATTTCTTCTTCCACTTCTTCTTCTTAGGTTGTTTCATTATGAAGTAATAACATCATTATCACTCATATACGGATATGTTATTATAAGTATGAAACAACCCTATTTCACCATCTATCTATCCTACGGAAAAAGAAATCACCGCGCGTGCGTACGTACGAAATACCGTCTCCACGCCGTGGTGTAATCTATTTTCCACCACCACCTTACATGGATGGGTATAATGGTGTAAAGAATAACTATACATAGTTATTAAAACATCATATTGATTCTGATATATTGTATAATCCACTCCAATTCAATTCAATATTTATGGAAATGATATCATCGCTCGTGCGTACGTACGGACTACCGTCTCCACGACGCGATGAGATTCATTCTCCATGTTAACCATTTAAGAATGATTACAAAGTATATATAAGAAATAATAATTAAATATATGACATTATAAAGCTACTTTATTTATGTATATATATATATATATGTATGTCATCTACTTACTTCCATTCAAGACAATAAGCAAAGGAAAACAGCGTTCATGCGTATGTACGGACTACCGTCTCCATGAACGGTGTTTTTCATTTCATTTATCTATCTATTATATGTATATATATACTGAATATATATGATATATAAATCATATTTTATATTCTGGAAGTAATTAAATCATGATATAAGTAATAATAATGTCAAGAACAACAAGTCAAAACACCTACGATAAATGAAACGATTTTACCCAAAACGCTATTTTAACATGAAGTTACAAAAGAACGGGTAATATAAAGTCATAAGTGGACCATATATGATATAATAACAATTAATATGATTCTAGGATAAGTCAATAACATGATTTAAATCATTATACAGGAGGTTCGGACACTTACGAAGCAAATCGGACCTAAGGTAAGGGAAATATCACAATCTCATTTTTATCCGAGATTGTTTATTCGTAAGTATTTACTGGGGTGTATTTTATCATCCACATCCATGTTTCATTAATATGTAATATTATTTCCATCCACCTACAATTGTTTAAATCCATTTTTACCCTTCGGTGAGTTTTTAGTAATATCTATGAAAGGAATCTTTTGTCGTACGAGGTACTTTTTGACTTTTCCGATAAAAGTATGAAGAATGTTTTTTTAACTTATACGGCATGAAAGGATTTTTAAAACATTATTTCCAAGAAACTTCCTTTACAAGTTTTCAAGTTTATTTTTAATCAACTTCTTTTATTTTAATGTTGTATGACATGTTATGAAAGGAAAAATGTTTTTGAAGAAGAAAGGATATTTTCCTCAAGAATGGAGTTAAAGTGTTTTATCAAAATTATTTTCCATCTTAGATAATAAAGGGTTCTGTTTTTATCCCTATTATTACATGGATTTGATTATGTTGTGATGGAAACATTTTCCTTTATCTTATATGAATTGTTTTATGATGTCATGTTGTTTAAGAATTCCATTTTTATTACATGGGTTACGCTATGATGTATGTTTTATGATTATGTGGCACACATAAGAAAGGATTCATTATAAGATGAGTGGGACCTATATCTCCCTCCAATGCATTGAGTAATGATTTCATATCTCATGAGATAGACAGGGCTGGAACGGTAGGTTATACCGGTTCAGTGAAACAGGACTGAAACGAGGGTTACTCGATTCAGAAAGGGACTTTGTCCTCTAAGATGGTCTTGGAAATGAGTCTTGACTAACAAGAAATGATTCTCTATGATTATGTGTGTATGACACAAAGTTTCATGTTTTACGTTATGATTATTGGGATTTCATTTCACTAATATGATTTATCCCATGTTATGAAATTATGCTCTCTTTTGCAGGTTAAGATTTCCAAAAGTTATGTTCTTATGAATATGGTGTGATTGATTTTTCTTTTGTTTACCCTTACTGAGCATTTGAGCTCACCGTTTTATGTTTTCTTTTCCCCAGGATATAAAGAAAGGTTTTAGGTAAAAAAAAGGGAATATCTTTATGGGAGATATTGAAGATCTTTCACCACGATTAGAAGATTACGTTCTGAGTTTCCAAAGACACTAAACTATTACGATCCTTGTGTGTGTATTTTTGTTATGTACTAAGTATTCCGCAAAAGTTATGTAATGTCCATGTACGTCAAGCTTCGGGTCTCTACAAGAAGGACCCGCGACTGCGACAGAGGAGAGGAACGCTCTGTTCGAATCTCAACACTTTGTTCAATGGTTCAAATGCAAAGAACCAGGTCATTTTGTGAATCAGTGCCCTAATCCAAGGGTTATCGGAGGCAATCAACAACCTCCAAGACAGCAAGGAAGAGCTTTTTCCATCACTTCTACCGAAGTGAACCCCGACAACGAAGTGGTGACAGGTACGCTAGTTATTCATTCATGAATAGCGAACATACTTTTTGATTCAGGTTCTACGCATTCTTTTATATCTCAAAAGTTTAGTAGAACAATCCCTGCACCACCACAAATCATGGAAGTAAAGATGTCGGTGAGTACGGCAAATGGGGAAATCATTTCATCCCATTAATATAAGTCCTCCCCTGTTATAATCTGTGGATTGAATTTCCCGGCGAACCTCGTCATACTCCCTTTGGTGGAATTTGATGAAATTCTTGGCATGGATTGGCTTTCCTCATATAGAGCCAACATAAATTGTCGGGAGAGGGAAATCACACTCCATATGGAGAATCGACCCCCGATTCTTTACAAGTTTCAGGAGGAAGATGAATCTCATTTAGCTCCATCATCTCAAGAATGGATATTACTGCCTTATGAGCACGCATATCTGGCTCACATGATTGAGTCCAAGGAAGAAACCACCCTTGAAGAAATGCCTATTGTGAGGGAACTTGCTGAATTATTTCCCGAGGAACTTCCTGGTCTTCCTCCAAGAAGAGATATTGAGTTCTCAATTGAACTTATACCTGGGGTGATACCAATATCCAAGACTCCATATAGAATGGCTGTTGTTGAGCTTGAAGAGCTGAAGAAACAACTACAGGAGAATCTGGATAAATGGTTTATACGCCCAAGTGCATCACCATGGGGTGCACCAGTCCTCTTCGTCAAGAAGAATTATGGGTCAATGCGGCTTTGCATCGATTATCGTGAACTTAACAAAATCACGATAAAGAACAAGTATCCTCTACCAAGAATCGATGAATTTTTTGATCAGCTGCGTGGAGCACAATACTTCTCCAAGGTCGACTTGCGGTCGGGATATTATCAAGTAAGGGTGAAGAAGGAAGATATCCCCAAGAGTGTTTTTCGTACAAGGTACGGGCACTATGAATTCATAGTAATGCCTTTTGGACTCACCAATGCTCCAGTAATATTCATGGACTTGATTAATAGAGTCTTTAGAGATTACCTAGATAAATTTCTGGTAGTCTTTATAGATGATATTCTAATATACTCCAAAACCAAGGAGGACCATGAGGAGCATTTAAGAACTGTACTGGAGACTTTGCACAAGGAGAAGCTCTATGCCAAGTACAACAAGTGTGAGTTCTAGTTAAAGGAGGTATCATTCTTGGGCCATATCATCACAAGCAATGGGATATCTGTGGACCCCTCCAAAACAGATGTAATTGAGGGATGGCCGAGGCCAACATCGGTAACTGATATCCGTAGCTTCTTGGGGTTAGCGGGATATTATCGACGATTTTTGAGAAACTTCTCACGATTGTCCAACCCTATTACCAAGCTAACTCGAAAGGGAGTAAAGTTTTCTTGGAGTGATGAATGCGAAGAAAGCTTCAAGGAGTTGAAAAAGAGGCTTATCACTGCACCTGTGCTCACTTTACCCACAAGTGGGGAGCTTTTTGTGGTATTCAGTGATGCTTCGAAGAAGGGCTTAGGATGTGTGCTGATGCGGAATGATAAAGTGATATCCTATGCCTCAAGGCAGTTGAAAATCCATGAGCGAAACTATCCAACGCATGATCTGGAGTTGGCGGCGGTGATCTTTGCCTTGAAAATCTGGCGGCATTATCTCTATGGAGAGAAATGTGAGATATATACTGACCACAAGAGTCTTAAATATATATTCACACAGAAAGAGATTAATATGCGCCAGAGAAGATGGATAGAGCTCATCAAGGATTATGAATGTTCAATACATTACCACCCTGGGAAGGCGAACAAGGTGGCGGATGCCCTAAGTAGAAAGGATCCAGCGATTCTATCAATGATGAGAATTGAGAAGGATCCAATCTTCTTAGACATGATGAAGATGGACGTGGGAATCATAAAGATGGGAACATCATCAATCCTTTCACAAATGATTGCTCAACCATCTCTTTTGGAAAGGTTAAAGGATGCTCAAAAGGATGATGCGAGAATCCAAGAAAAAGTGGAAGCTATCAAAAAGGGAAAATCCCCAGAGTTTAATGTTAATGAAGAAGGAATTGTGCGGTTTGGGAAAAGACTATGTGTCCCATCAAGTTCGGAGCTGAAGAAGGAACTTTTGGATGACGCACATAGTTCAAATTTCTCTATTCACCCAGGGAGCACAAAGATGTATCGAGATCTCCGAGAAAACTTTTGGTGGGATAATATGAAGAAGGATATCGCTGATTATACATCAAAGTGCCTGGTGTGTCATCAAGTGAAGGCAGAGAGGCAGAAGTATAAGGGGATGATGCAACCATTGCCCATACCGGAATAGAAATGGGAGAACATCACCATGGACTTTTTCACCGGACTTCCAAGGACATCTAAAGGCAGCAACGCAATCTGGGTTGTTGTGGATCGTCTTCCAAAGACTGCACACTTCATTGCTATTAGAGAGGATTTCTCTTTGGATCAACTGGCACATATATATATCAAGGAAGTGGTACGGTTGCATGGAGTACCACTATCTATTGTGTCTGACCGAGATCCAAGATTTACCTCTAAGTTTTGGAAGAGTCTTCAACATGCTCTGAATACTGAACTGAACTTCAATACGGCCTATCATCCTCAAACTGATGGCCAATCCGAGCAGACTATCCAAACACTTGAGGATATGTTGAGAGCATGCTCAATGGACTTTAAAGGAGGATGGGATCAACATCTTCCTCTAGTTGAGTTCTCTTATAATAATAGTTTCCACTCGAGCATCCAAATGGCACCATACGAAGCTATGTATGGGAAAAAGTGAAGAACACCGGCATGTTGGGATGAGGTCGGTGAACGTAAGCTGCTTGGACCAGAAATGGTTGAAGAAATGGTGGAGAAGGTGAAAACCATTCAACCGCATATCAAGGAAGCCCAAAGTCGACAGAAGAGTTATGCAGATAATCGTCGACGAGACCTTGAGTTTAAAGTTGGAGACATGGTGTTTTTACGCATATCTCCGTGGAAGAAGGTCATGAGGTTTGGAAAGAAAGGGAAGTTAAGTCCAAGGTACATCGGCCCCTTCGAGATTCTTGATCGTGTTGGGGCTGTGGCCTATCGACTAGCACTTCCACCTACTATGGCCAAGGTGCATGATGTCTTCCATGTATCCCTCTTAAGGAAGTACATACCATACCCTTCACTTGTACTCTATTCCGAGGTGGTACAATTAGAAGACGATCTTTCTTATGAGGAGCAACCAGTGAAGATCTTAGATCGTAGAGAAAAAGTTCTACGAAATAAGACAATGGCCCTCGTCAAGGTGTTGTGGAGAAACCACAAGTTTGAAGAAGAAACTTGGGAGTCGGAGGATATGATGATGCTAAGTTACCCACATTTGTTTTAGTGTGGGAAAAGGAAAATTTCGAGGGTGAAATTTCTTAAGGGGGGAATGTTGTAACGACCCAAATTTTCATTAATGAAAATCCCTCTTGATCCAGTTAAATGTCTCTTTATGAAAAATGTTTTTATAAGATTTCAACTTCTTTAGTTTTACGTTAAGATTTGTGACCGTTACTTTTATAGCCGTTGAACAGTGATCATCTGGGTAGTTTAAATATAAGGCTTTAACGAACCAATTTTCTACACAGACAAAGGAAGCAATGGCCTCATCCAGTAGAATTTCCCCTTATGAAGCCCATTTGTCGGAGCTCGGAAAATAGGTGGCGTCTTTGGGCTTTGCCCTTGACCGAGCCCAAGCTGAGCTTCATCAAGTCAAGCTCAAACGTGATCGTCTACGGGAAAAATGGAAGTTGATTGAAATTACAACTCGAGCGATGTTATCCGAGCAACCCCAAGAGTCTGTCACCATCGCACACCTTACCCTTAAGTCTTATGCGGCTATTTTAAGGGGTTATGTAACAAATAAGTAGCACCATGTTCATGTACATTATTTTTGTATATAATAATTAATATAATTTCTAGTCATTTTTGATACATTGTAATTAGTTTTTAAAGTACAAATGGTGTTTTTAGTTATTATTAAATTAAGAATTATATTTTATTAAATTAAAGGATTTTTGAATTAAATAATATTTTAATAAAATATTATTATTAATATTAAATTAATTTTTATTAAATATAAATGATCTTATAATTCTATGAATGCAATTAAAATTTTTATTAAGGTTTGAAAGCCATTTCTGTCAAAACCCGTGAATTTTTTTTATAAATGTCGTTTTTTATTTTAAAAATGAAAATTCACATATTTAGAAAATTATTTAGATAAAATAAATATTATTTTTGGAATCAGTACGTCGAAATTATCCAATAGTGAATTTTTCATAATTTTCTGTGACAGTCAAATTTTTGGGTAAAAATTAAATACCATTTAAATATATAATGTGTTTTATGACATCATAATGACCCAATGGTGATGTAATAAAATACCATAATCCTTATGTTCGGCCAATATATGTTTTATCATTAAAATAATGAGGTTTTGTGTTTTTTTGACTCACTTTTCAAAGCATTAATGGAGCCCTCAAGAATTATTCAACACTTTGCCTTTTTAAATTAATTTCCATGGGAGTGTGACTCACCTCCACATAAGCAACCCTAATTTTTTAAAAATTTCGGACCTTGGGCTTGTAAAATATTGTTTTCCTCTTTCCTTTTCTAGAAACCATGGGAAAATACCATGGGATGGTTTTTGGTTTGGACTATTTTAATATAAGGTGTCCCAAACCTAAATAATAAAGAATTATCTCACCTTTCCTATATAAACCCACCCAAGCTCCCACTTCCTCCTCACTCAAAGCCCTTGAAGTTCATCCAACCTCTGCCCTACTCTCTCTAGAATCCTCCCACGGTGCCCCAAGCTCCCAAGAAGCCTCTCACAAGCCTCTCTATAGCCTTTGGAAGTACACTTCCAAGTAAGGGGTTTTCTTCCTTTCTCATTTTTGTCAATTTTATTTAAGTCGTATTGCCCTTTTAATTTCAATTATGAATGTTGGGGTATGGTTTCGCACCTCTCCCATACTGCCCTATTATTGTTTTAATGATGGGAGACCCCTTTCTCTCTCATTAAAAGCCTCCCATGTACACCCGTTACTATGCCGAAATTCTGAAATAAACCTTTTTCTCCTCTTTTATATTCAAGCAATACTTTTGTATCATGAATATAAATTCCTTTTCAATTGTTGGGACATGTATCTATATGAACTCCTTACTGTCCATTACATGTACATATGATGAGGAACCCATTTCTCTCTCATCAACTTTTTTTATGAATTCTTATGTCACGCCGTTATGCTGCCGAAATCACACCGATTTTCTAGGCCAATGTCATTGTGTAGTGAATACCATGCCCATTTCTCCATCAAGGGTATTCAACTTTATGCACATTTACTTATTGATTATAAAGATTCATGTATGAATTCCACATTCCATTATCGTGGAATAAATGTTTATGTTTTATGAATCCATGTTTTATGATCCATGTGGCACACTTATGCATGAAATGAAATGTTTAAGAAAGGTGTTCCCTTTATAGCGCTCCAATTCATTGGGTAAAGTATAGTATCATGATACGTCATGTGCAATGAGTGTTGACTCATGCTAATTCAAGTGAAATGAGGGTTTACTCGTGCTTCAAGTGCAATGAGGGTTTATTAATGCTCCATATGCAATGAGCCTTGGCTCATGCTAATTCAATGTTAAGTGTTGTTGCCACATTTCCATGTTATGGTTATCATGATTTATCATGCCTTTATGTTCATGTTTCTCTTATGCTCTATTGATATGCCTATTGCCTAACATGTATTGTACTCTTCATGTTATTCATTGTGTACTCCCTTACTGGGCTTTATAGCTCACCCTTTTCTTATGCATGTCCTCAGGTTATCCCATGCAATGCTAAGTATGAAGGAATGTAGTGGTCATGTAAAGGAAGTTTTCAATAAAGATGTTGTATTTCAAGTTTAAAGTCATTATGTAATGATCCTAAGCCCCAAATACACTAAACCTCTCGATCCTTTTTGTTGTATCAAGTGATGTTTTATGTAATAAATCATGTTTAAGTTGTAATAAAAAGCCGGGTTGTCATATGTATCCCTCTTAAGGAAGTACATACTGGACCCTTCACATGTACTCTCTTCCGAGGTGGTACAATTGGAAGATGATCTTTCTTATGAGGATCAACCAGTGAAGATCTTAGATCATAGAGAAAAAGTTCTACGAAATAAGACAATGCCCCTCGTCAAGGTGTTGTGGAGAAACCACAAGTTTGAAGAAGAAAATTGGGAGTCGGAGGATATGATGAAGCTGAGTTACCCACATTTGTTTTAGTGTGGGAAAAGGAAAATTTCGAGGGAGAAATTTCTTAAGGGTGGAATATTGTAACGACCCAAAATTTCATTAATGGAAAACCCCTCTTGATCCAGTTAAATGTTTCTTTATGAAAAACGTTTTTATAAGATGTCAAGTTCATTGGTTTTATGTTAATATTTGTGACTGTTACTTTTATATCCGTTGAATAGTGATCACATGAGTAGTATAAATATATGGCTTTAACGAACCCAATTTTACTCAGACAAAGGAAGCGATGGCCTCATCCAGTAGAATTGCCCCATACGAAGCCCATTTGTCGGAGATCGGAAAAGAGGTGGCGTCTTTGGGCTTCGCCCTTGACCAAGCCCAAGCTGAGCTTCATTATGTCAAGCTCGAACGTGATCGTCTACGGGAAAAGTGGAATTTGATAGAGATTACCACTCGAGCGATGTTATCCAAGCCGCCCCAAGAGTCTGTCACCATCGCACACCTTACCCTTAGGTCTTATACAGTTATTTTAAGGGGTTATGTAACAAATAAGTAGTACTATGTTCACGTACATTATTTTTTTGTATATAATAATGAATATAATTTCTAGTCATTTTTGACACATTGTAAATAGTTTTTAAAGTACAAATGGTGTTTTTAGTTATTATTTAATTAAGAATTATATTTTATTAAATTAAAGGATTTTTGAATTAAATAATATTTTAATAAATTATTATTATTAAAATTAAATTAATTTTTATTAAATATAAATGATCTTATAATTTTATGAATGCAATTAAATTTTTTATTAAGGTTTGAAAGCCATTTCTGTCAAAACCCGTGAATTTTTTATAAATGTCGGTTTTTATTTTAAAAGTGAAAATTCACATATTTAGAAAATTATTTAGATAAAATAAATATTATTTTTGGAATCAGAATGTCGAATTTATCAAACGGTGAATTTTTCATAATTTTCTGAGACAGTCAATTTTTTGGGTAAAGTATAGTATCATGATACGTCATGTGCAATGAGTGTTGACTCATGCTAATTCAAGTGCAATGAGGGTTTACTCATGCTTCATGTGCAATGAGGGTTTACTCATGCTCCATGTGCAATGAGCCTTGGCTCATGCTAATTCAATGTTAAGTGTTGTTGCCACATTTCCATGTTATGATTATCATGCTTTATCATGCCTTTATGTTCATGTTTCTCTTATGCTCTATTGATATGCCTATTGCCTAACATGTATTTTACTCCTCATGTTATTCCAGTTGTACTCCCTTACTGGGATTTATAGCTCAGCCTTTTCTTATGCATGTCCTCAGGTTATCCCATGCAATGCTAAGTACGAAGGAATGTAGTGGTCATGTAAAGGAAGTTTTCAATAAAGATGTTGTATTTCAAGTTTAAAGTTTTTATGTAATGATCTGAAGCCCAAAAGACACTAAACCTCTCGATCTTCTTTGTTGTATCAAGTGATGTTTTATGTAAAAAAGCATGTTTATGTTGTAATAAAAAAAGCAGGGTTGTCATAACCCGAGTTAACCCATACTAGGATTCCATGTAGGAAAACATGGATATAGGAGAAAAAGAAAAGGGTCATGTTCTGAGGGAGTGTGATAGAAAACATGTTTAGGGGAAAGTTAACCACTAGAAAATCACAAACATGTGATGGGTTAAACATTATTGGATTCCCTGGTAGGAAAATTTAACGGACAACATTTTTTTATGTTACTTTTCGTTGAGGAATTTATTTTTGGGCTTAACTAAAACATAAGGAAACATACTTACTTGTCATGTTGACTTTCAACTTTTACTAGATTTCATACATGAACTCATATTTTCTCCAAAAGATGAGTATTTATGATGACTTGTTTACATTAAGATGGCTATAATCAACTTCTAGAGAATCACCTAATACACAAAAGATAACTATATACTTCCCATGTCTTTAGACCTTAACCAAAACTAAAACAAAAAATGTTTGTATGAGAGCAGATAATACCCAAAAAGGATAATCCTTTATAAAAAGTAAATCTATTCTTAATCTCCAAAATTTGTCCAACAAGACCCAAAGTTCAACGAAGACCAAATGTGAACAAAAATAAGATTGAAACCCAAATATTTGAATGATTTAATCACATAGTCTTCCAAGATAGATCGTAACATTTATCTCCAAACAACATCAGTTTCTCTTAAAGTATCGTATTGAAAAGTAATTAACCTAATCACATATCCTCCATGATAGGTTAATTATTTCTATAGATAACCCAAAATAAACTTACTCTTAATTCCTAAAATCATCTACCTATCAAGAATTAATCATTGTAACCAGTGACATCACGTAGTCCAGTGGTAGGTGATAAATAACAGTCGCACTTTGGTTGTGGGTTCGATTCTCGCAACTTTGTCCGATGAAACAGGTTGTCACATGGTCTGTGTGTTGTCCTTTTTCCAAAACTATATAATTCTTAAAACATTCACCAAAACGAGATAAAATCATCAAAAATAACCATAACATAATTTAACCTCAAGTTTATCTCATGTCATTCATATTCCATCATAAAGTATAGTAACCCATAATTACCTCAAAAGTAAGGATCATATAAACCCTTATGGTTACCTTTATAATTATTACCTGAACTTCCACATCAATTTGGCCATCTCGTACATGATTCATTAGAGAACTCACCAAGGATGATGTGGTTGATCATGAATCCTAGATATTTGGTTTAGAACAACCACGAGATTCCTCATTGAATCCCCCATTTCATCCAGTCTCTTAATCAGAGAACCACCACAGTTTCCTTCAAACCCATTGTATCTTTGGTGCCTTCTAGAACCATCCATTTACTAAAAAAAGAAATTTCGGTGTGTGAATATCAACAAAACCATAATGTACTAATGAGGAAGATAAAAATTAAGATATACTTAATCACTCACTTTATCTAAAACTAGGACCCTTTCTGAAATCTATCCATTATGGTAATGTCACTTATGCTTAGAGAACAGCCTAACCTCTGAAGTTATCTAAACCGATCTTTGATACCCACAATAAGGCCCCGACCTTAAACCTTACTTCATATTGGTTTAAATGAATAATTCACATTGAGGATATTTTCATGTTTAGAGTTTTATATAATTAGGACATAACTATTACATCTCAAAATATTATAAATTAGACATTTCTACTAAGTTTCCATAAAATAAAAACTCTTAAAAAGAATCATGTCTAGTTCCATGTTTTAGACAGCCTGACATTTCCTTGATCTCATCCTTGACCCTATTCAACATTATGTCCTGTGAAAAACATTTCAAAAAAAAACTTGGGATGAGCATAAAAAGCTCAGTAAGGGATAAAAATAGAAGGAAAACTGTTAGTTTTTTCAAAACAATATGTAAACCATGAATACTTTACCAAAGTAATACTTTTCACCTTTATGAAGTAGTAAAAACTCATCACGGAATAAAATACCATTACTTACCCTTTTTATCCAAAATATTACCATAAAACCCATATAAAGAACACATAACATATAGAGGTATCTTGGGAAATAAACATACTTACATGGAATAACCATACGGTCGACTTCCACACATAATTAATGGAATACCCATACAACTGACTTCCATACCCAATGCATTGGAGGTTATAATGTAAACACCCATCCTGGTATTCACGGCACCACCCGTCATATAGTTTATCATGTAACCACCCATAAAATTTCCAAGTACCATCATTACACATAAAATATTGATAATATAAACATTTCAATAACAACAATTCATTTGCAATCACAATAAGTAATTCCAAGATATTGAATTAATCAATCCATTTTCAAAAATCATTTAAAATTGATTTTTGAATCAAAGTGTCCCATACCAATATGAATATTTTAATGTAATAATAATTTTAAAACATTAATGTCCATATAAATAAATACTGAACCCATTTTGAAAACATGGACATTAAAGATAAAGATTTAGAATAATGAATCTTTAAAACATTTAAAACGATATTTTTGTTGAAGAGTTTTTAACCAAACGAGAGACTCTTGAATACAAAATATTTGTGGAATAACATTTAATCCTTACTTTATAATATCATGAGAATAAAGGGATTCATGATATAATATGTCAAAGGATAGTATACACACCATATAAGAGTGAATTGGTGCATAACAAGAATGAAGTCTCAATGGAAATGTAAATTGAGATGAAATCCATTATAAAGATGGTATCCTTAAATTAAGGATAAATCAATCACATAATTATGTGTGATAAATATAAATACACCCAATATAAGTGGATATTAAGTGTGAAACAATCAGAGGTCATTCACACATAATCTTGGAAAAACAGAACCAATGACATAGATATTTAACTCAATGAAATGATATTGAGTTATGATTTCCAATACAAGTTCGTAAGAATTTATCAATGAGATTATTATGTTTAGAAATATTATATCCACAAAAGGGTTTGTGGAAATTACAAAATAGATATTCCACACATAATCTTGGCATAATAAAATCATGAAGTAGAGGTTTAACCCAAAGAATTGAAAGTGGGTTAAGAAGTTCCCTTACAGAAATCCGACAGCCTAACAGTGTCACTTTAAAATTCAAAAAATGAGTTGATGAGAGAGAAAATGGTATATCCTCACTTGGACATAAAATATTCATAAATAAGGATATATATTAACATATCCCAACATAATAGTATGTGAATTAAAAGACATAACAAAATAAGTCTTTTAAAAAGAGGAGGGTGAAAGGTCCCCTTACCGACTTGGGTAACTTTCGAAACGTACTCCCCATGGAAGAAGGGTCATACAATGAAGATTTAAATACCCATAAATGAAATTATACTGAAAAAAGTGTACAATAATGGGCAGTATATACACCACTCAAAGTAAATAGTGGCAAACGTAGCATAAATTTCACAGGAATAAAAGTGAGATGAAAAATCCCTTACGAAAACACGGCAGCCTAACGACGCCACTTAAAACTTCCAAAAATGGATTTGTGAGATAAAATAGGGTCTCTCATAATATGAACATAAAACGTAAAGTATGAGGAATATAAAATAACATCCCCAAACATAATAAATATGATCTTAAAAGAAATGACATAAAAGAGGGTACTTAAAAAGAAAGAGAAAGGTTGGATCCCTTACCTCAGGTCCGACTTGTCTTGTTTGTTTCTTTATATTCCTGAATAATAAACTTTGGTCAATTAATAATTTCTTAAGGACCTCTTTTAAATATTATTATTCAGTTCATATCAGATATTATAATGTTATAATAATTGGTTAATAATGTGAGTTCATATCAGACGTTTTTGTCGATGATTGGTACATGAGTCAAAAATGAACTTCTTTGAAAATGATTTCCCAAGTAGTAAATCATTTACATAATATTATTAATGATTAAAATATCATATATATCCATTACGTATTCATTTTATACTATTAAATTACATTTGGAGATAAAAAAATGAAAATCACCGTTCATGGAGACGGTAGGCTGTACGTACGCATGAACGCTACTTTCATTTTTTTTTCATATTAATGGAATTAAAACTAAATGAAAGATATATATATATTATAACTACAGAAGGATATACATAAATTAGATGTAATATATGACATATATATCCATTATATATATTTACTTATAATAGTACATAACATTTGGAGATACGAAATGAAATGTACCGTTCATGGAGATGGTAAGCCGTACGTACGCATGAACGCTACTTTCATTTCTTTGGAACATTAATGGAATTAAAGATAGACGAGATATATATATATATTATAATTTGATTATAATATATATATTATATAGATCACATAATTCCATCAATTTCATTCTTTATACATTCCATGCATTGCATGAACGAGTCACATCACTTGAGGGGGTGGTAGTCCACACTTCCTCAAATGAAATTATCGCATTTGCACAACATGAAAAGCATAAAGGTATGTATTAATTATAAAATATAGAAGCATAGAGAGGAAAACAATATAATATATATCATAAATAAATATAGTTCCATCATAATGGCCACCATTATAGGTGGTATGAGAAGATAGAACAATCATCGTTTCGTGAGGCAGTAATTCACCATCCACGGAAACAGTATGTTCTTTATCCATTAGATGGAGGTGTGTGTTAGTGTAGCTATAATCCTCCTCATAATTTCATACAAGTATATTGAAGATAATGGTGTTGTTACAAAAGAAATAAATAAAAAGAGTTTATGGGGTTGGAGAAGAAAAATAAAACAAAAGAACACAATGGAAGTCTTTACCTTTAAATTGGGTAACTCTTTTTGATTTGAGCTCAAAGGATTACTTGGAAAGAATTATGCCCAAAGTGAGGCTTCTAAGTGTAATATAGGTATGTGGAGAGACAAAATGGGCAGGGGTTTGCCGATCCAAAGGCTTGAGAGGTGTGGGTAAGGTGGTAGAGGTGGGGGCCTTTTATAAGAGGAGAGGAGGGCACTCTTGGAAAGTTATAAACTTTTACTTTATTATAAAATGATTTTCGGATTTTAAAGGTCCCAAAATTATATATTTCAAGGATAAGGTGATAAGAGTTCTAAATCGACCCATACAATAGGTTTTTGACAGGTTTAGGTCTTAGATTTTACATTATCGTTTCATTTTATTTAAATCGTTAAATAATGAGGTAATCACTGAATCATCATGGTGTCATAAATAATTTAATTTATTTAATGTGTAAAAATTATAAAAAACTATCATGATGTAGGAAATCTTTTTTATCTTTCTAATTAATATTTATAGTAAAAAATATGACTTGTATTACCCCATATAAAAATTGTTTATTAAAACAACTCATGTTTGTGACATTTGTATTTTAACTTTAAATAAAAAGTTATTTATGTCATTTTCCTACCATAGTGGGTCCATGGGGTCCCCATGTTGCCCCATGGATTTTCTCGGTCGCCCACGACACATAAAATGAGGGTAGGACATGTTTCTAGGTCATTTCATATTATTAAGACATTATTTTTACCTTAAATTACACTAATTACTTTTAATAGCGATTAATAAAACTTAAAAGTTACTATTCACCAAAAATTATTTTAATCTCATTGAACCACATTTTACTTCTTAATGACAACCAATTATATATTATTTTTGAAAATCAAATCAAATAATTGGTAAAGTTTCATTTGAATGAAAAATCAATTTCATTAACTACCACTTAGGGGTTTCACCATTCATCAAAAATTGATGTTTTTTCAGAAAAATACAAAATGTTCGCCCTAAGATATGTTTGATATTACGTATTCAAAAAAGATTTATATTTTAAAAAATTCAAAACATATAAGTTGAATTAATTAATTTACTAATTAATTCCCGCTGTCAAAACAAATAGCGTGTTTTTAAGAAACAATATCTATTAAAAGATTGACACTAGTTTAAGTCCAATTTCAAAGTTCAATTAATTCCAATGACCACCATTAGATTAAATGGTAAAAACAATATTCTAAATACACTTTAATGTCAATTAAAAATATAATCTATCCATATAAATAAATCAGATTAAAAGGAGGTTTTGAATTAAAATGCAACATTTTCAATAAAAAAGATCTTTATCGGAAAAATAACAAAAATTTACACAAAGTAAATTTTTATGTCCAGATTCTAAAGAAGGATTTTATTTTGTCAAATACAACATATAAAAGTTTCAAAATTATATTTAAAAAGGGTTCTCCATCAGAAGGAGGTTAATAGACCTTTTAAAGAATATTAGAAGAGTTATGCTTAAAATTGGATTCATTTTCATTTTAAGCCTCTAACATTTATTGGATAAAAGTAAAAATATTTAAAATATATATATAATAATTTTGTAGTTAGTTCCATTCATTCCTGCCATTACAATGGCTAGGCGTTAACAACCATTTAAAATAATATTATTTTATTATTAGAGTGCAATGTAAGATTTCAAAGAAACTCGTTGTTACGTATTGGGTATGCCATCGAGCATAGCGTTCCCTTTAAAGTAATATTAATACTTTATTCAAAAATATGGATAAATATAAAAATTTCATATTCTTTATTTACCTGGGGTGTTACAATTTCATTTTCATTAGAGTGGTTCAACAGTTATGTAACGAACATATAAGGATGAAATGACAGCTAACTCAACATTTTTTGGTACCTTTTACGTTCACCATGTCAGTTGTGATTGTGGCATATAATTTGGACGTTACATTGCATTGTCAAGGCATGAATAGTGTGTTCTATATTTTCAATATATAAAGGTGCATAGTTAATACTAATCATGCTATTGAATATGAGGAAGAGGATTTGAAACCATATGAATCTTATTATGAGTACCAATTTTATATTTTAGACTAGATTGAGAAAGTAATCTTAGGAATGATGGTACAAATCGTTCATATTATTTTGTAATACGAGGATATCAGATGATACAAAGGAGTTAGAGGATAATGTTTTTACTTAGTGGAATGTGTTTTTCATATATGGACCCTATAAATGTTTCACGAGGATGAGTACTAAATAATATTCTGTAAATTTGAAACCCTATAATTTTTTATCATAAATAAATGTATTGTTTTGATACTTCTACTCCTTGTTCTATAATGGGGTCATAATTAGATAAAGGCATGATTTCTTCAAAGTGTATTGGAAAAAAATAAGGGGGGACCACTCCCCATTACTCATGACCACACTAAAAAGTTTCTAGTTATATCACATATGATTTGAATATTTCCAAACAGTATGGTCGATTAAGGAATATTCTATAGGAGAAAAATAAATTTTTTGATTTTTATTGTAATGTGGGTTTTAACCATTATGTATGAACCTAGATCTTATTTTAACTAATGTCATTAATTTAATGTTTTTTAGGAAAAGAGGAGAATATGGAAATTTAAGGAGTGCAGGCCGTGTACTTTGGAGTACACAGAGTAAACCCGGTTGCTGTGGGTGACCTTGTACTGACCGTGTAACGACCGAGCACATGGTCGTATGGGGTGATATGGAGACCATCTAAAGAGGGGGCCAGTTAAAGCATGTACAAGTCATTTACCCTTGAAGAACATGCAATGTATATTACATTTATTTTGTTTAACTGGTAAAGGTTGAATCTCTTTCCCAAAAAATTCTTCTCCTAGGCCATCTCATCTAAGAGAGAATGAGACTACCAATTCATCTCCGAGCCCCTGACTCGCTGTCCATTCTCTGAATTGGCTATCGTCAATTGCATTGGAATTGCCACTATAAGCTCTTGTTTCTTCTCAAGCCTCATCTCTTGATTTCTCCTATCTCGTGAGAATCCTCACTTGAATGTTGTAGATGTTTTTGTAGATCAAAAGAGTTCTAGGGATATTGAAGGCATGAGACTCACGTTTATCGATTGTATAATGCCAAGGTAGGTGGGTTGTGCCTTTCGGTAGTTAGTCATTGAGGTATATGTGAAAAAGTTCCCAATGCCATTGTTTAGGGGGTATTTCATGTCTATTTTTTAGCTATGTTAATGACTTCTATGACTTGTTTACTTGATTAGTTGACTTATGGTTATAAATTTTGTTTCTAACTTTCAATGGATGTGTTTCCCTTGTTTTCCTGATATTGACCATTTGTCCTAGCATTTCCTGTCAAGATTCTTTGTTTTCTATGTCTATTATTGTTAGGATGGAGTAAATTTTATCTGGCATATTTGTGTGATATTGTAGACTGTTTATCCATGTAGTTATTGATGTTTAATTTGGCTGTAATATACTCTTGGTGCACGATTGCCTTACATAGGGTTGTGGGAACCCAGTGTAGTAGACAATAGGAGGAATGGATGCTGAGGGATTCCCTATAGTGTCTCTTTATTTTAAATTGAAATACCATAGGGGGGATGGAATTTTTTCTCCCCTAGATTGTCTATAGTACCACATTGTGAGACTTTAGGGGGAATTGGACGTTGAGTTCTTCCTAAGAGTGTATATAGTTACCGATATGAGACTACTGGTGGAATTGATGGTGAGTGATTTCTCAGAGAGTCTTTTCAAAAGATGAACCACAGTGGTTATACTTTGAGTAACTACCATAGGGTGGCTTGTGGTTGATTGGTTGAACTAGATGGGTTAGTCTGTGAATACTACCTAGTGGTACTTGATCACTATGGAGCTAGAGAGCATGGGAAGAGATAAAGATAGAAATGCCATTGGATTTTTTTTCATTATACCTTGATTTTATATTGTATTACCGAATTGTGACTTTTTTGGATACATTCCTAGACATAAGTATCATGCATCATTTATATATATGTGATCTATTTTATTATTACTTCCAGTCTTCCATTGTTTATTATTGCATGTTTTCATTACTAATTCAACTATTTTTATCTGTTTATTTTTGTTGTATTACTCTTCCAATGAGGGCATTGTTTCCAACTATCACACCCAAGGACCTAACTTCTAGTCAGTAGCCTCTGGTGTTTTGGGAAATTCACTTGAGGCCATGTGACCAATCGGGTACAGGGCACCTATGGGATGCTTTCAAAACTACGACATTACAAAGTGTTATCAAAGGAATTATTTTCCTCTATACTTACTGTCTGGAGCCTATATCTAGGTATGGGAAGAAATATGTATTTGGTAATAAGCTATTCTAGAGAGTAGCTAACTCGTGTATAGGGAAAATCCAAATTACCTCGGATATTGCAATTTTTCTAGTTTTGTAATTATTATAGTTGATATTATTTCACCCTTGGGTGATTCACATGTTTTATACAATTATTGTTGATATTATTGAGATTTATTTCTGTTGAAAACCAATGATATGGTGGAATTCCATCTCATTCATCATATTATAACTTACTAGAGATCGCATTCCATGTGTTCTTGCAATGCCATTTAGGGTGCATTACTGATTTCTAGTTGTTCTGATAGATGTTGTGCTAGATATTCATGATTTTGTGATACATGCATTGACAAGATACCTGATGTTTAATAGGGTATTTATAATATGTATGGTTTTGTTTGAATAAGCACAAAAATATTGTTCTTCAGGTGTTATTGGCCCTCATGTATTGGAATTTTGTGGATCATTTCATTGTAATGCTTTTATATGAAATGTAGAATATGCCAATCATTGATTTGTGGGAAGTATGGTCCCTCACAGATCCAATTTTGACACTTTAATGTTTGTTTCAGTGTTTTTATGGGTTCTTTAGCAGTTTCAATGGATTTATATCCAGAAAAACATAGAATACATGGCGTGTAATGGTAAATACACACCGTGAATCCTTCTGTTCAAGAAGGAATTGTTTTTCTTAAGCACATGTTCTGTACAACATCTACATGCCGTGTAACAAGTTACCATGTGACTGGCTGTGTGGTTTGAGAAATGGGGTTGGGAAATCATTGGTAGCACACGCTGTGTACCCGACACACATGTTGTGTTTTATAGACAATGTTTCCAGCCGTGTGACCAACGACCTGGGTGGATAATCGTTAGTTAGCACAAGTCGTGTCTGGAACAAACACGCTGTTTTATGTCAGCTGTGTAACCAGATGTGTAACTGACAAGATGGGTTGGTGAAGTTCTTTTTAGTATATTTCGTTTCATGAACAAACATTCCGTTTAGAGTTTATTGTGTAACCAGCTAGGTGACTGAAAACACATGATGGTAAAGTGTGTCTAGTACATGCTGTGTCTAGAACAAACGTGCAGTGTAGTCTTACTCTAGGAGACCTAAGTGGGTCAAGAAATGTAGATGAACTAAGGCACAGAAAGAAGATTAAATCACATGACATGTCTTGGGAGAACATTCCATGTGTATGGGGTGTTACATGACTAGGGTTGGAGGGAGTACACGCCCATGTAAAGGATTAAAGGAAAACACTATGTAGGGAACATACACGCCATGAATACATGTTTTTTAAGAACCTAAATGTTTTCTTTATCATGTTCCCTTTTATCACTTCTAAGTTTCATTCCTTAATAATATTGAACTTTGGTGTGCGCTTGACCTTGTAGAGTCATTCCATTCATACATATTCGGTTGTACGCCAGTTACAGGGCAATGATCATGCACCTAACATGGAAGAGAATGAACAACCAAGTGTTCCTATAGTCATGCCTATCATGGCAGCAACCATTCTCATAGATACAGGTGTTGATGCACAGTTCTGTGAGGGCTTCATGAGGTTTATGCATACCATTCGAGGAGTACCGCATCCTTCCCCTAATATGGCAGAGCTGACACGAGTTTTCCAACAGCAACATCCTCCCACATATACAGGGGATGGATGACCTCAGGCTACAAAATCATGGTTTGTAGCAATGATATATATCTTTGAGTCTCTAGAGGAAACTCTAGGGAGGAGGGTGACGCTCGCTAAGTATATTCTTCAAGACTCTGCCAAGAGATGGTGGGATGTGATCTCACAGGTGGGACTCCAGAAAGTCATGTCTTGGGTTGAGTTCCAGCATGCCTTCTAAGTTTATTTCTACCCAGATACATTATGGTCCAACTGATCCCAAGAGTTCATGAGCCTGGAATATGGTAATCTTTCCATCATGGAGTAATCTTCTCACTTTACAGAGCTTCAGCGCTTTACACCCATTCTAGGAGGAGATGAGTTATTTCTGTCAAGGATGTTTGGGGATGGCCCCAGGCATGAAATCCAATCTCAGGTGAACATATTTAGGTTGACATACATTACCTCTATAGTCAACTTAGAACTGATGACTGAGTGGAATATGAGGGATTCTGGAGCTGGGAGCTATGGAGTTTCGGTATATGAAGTTGGTACCCCTCAGACTAACAGTAGTAAGCACCGCAAGGATTCTGTTCATGGAGATCATGTTAGATGAGATAATTCTTCTGGTAGCTTGGTTGTGTGCTACTTGTGCAGGACGAATGAGCATACAAAGAAACAAAGCCCAAGAAACCCAATGAAGTTCCAATCATACTGCAATATGGGCCATCTTTAGCACTTCTGTATGTTCTTATCACCACCATCTAGTGATAAGAGTTATTAAATGACTCATCATTCTAGAGGAACACCACCAGTTTTTCACCAGTATGGGAACTGGTGATCTTCTAGTCGTTCAGGCAAAGGTGGAGGTCACGACCGTTGTATCTAGTCGGCAGGCTTTCCGTGAAAATATGGTGCATCAGCTAAGGGTGGCCAGGTAGGGTCATAGTGTCATGGTGTATGCCAGACTGTTGTAGTGGAGTATACCTTGGAGGAGTAGGAAAACATCCCCTCAACAATTTATTGTACTATTCCTGTTACCTAGGTTTTAGCTTCTACACTTTTCGATACAGGGGCTTCCTATAGTTTAATATCATTTCCTATTGTGCTGATCCTTGGGCTCTGTATCTTTTCTTCTCTTCATATCTTGATGTTAGACACTCCGTTGGGGTCTAGGAAGGATAGTGTACGACAGTTCAAGGAGTTCCCTCTAGAGGTTGGTGGGTGTCACATCTTAGGGTACCTCTACGTCCTAGAGATGATAGGCTGTGATATCATTCTCGGGACGGAATGGTTAGTTCCCTTCTTGGCAGTCATCGACTGTTATCGCTGTAGGGTGAGTTTCACATCACCATAGGGAGCATTTTTTTAAAAAAAAGGTGAATGGGATGTCTAGGAGTGAAGATTAGGACCCAATCATCATGTGTTGGGAAGAGTTACATCCCAGATTGATAGTCTATATCTAGATGGCCAGGGTACGTCACAGTTGGAATTTCCTCTAGTGGAGGATCATTTCATGGATATAATTCCAGTGGACTTTTCAGGTTTTCCTCTAGAGTGAGAGGTATACTTTTCTATTGATCTTGTTCCAAGAGCAATACCAGTGTCCATTCCTCCTCATATGATAGCGACACTAGAGTTACATGAGATCATGATGCAGTTAGAGGAATTATAGGTAAAGGGTTGCATATGACCCAAAACGTCCCCTTGGGGTTCTCCTATCTTGTTTAATAAGGAGGTGGTCATTACCCTTAGAAATTTTGTGGATTATCGAAAGTTTGACCAGTTGATGGTTAAGAACCGATATCCATTTTTGAGGATAGATGATCTCTCTGATCAAACTATAGGATCACTGGTGTTCTTGAAAATTGACATGAGATATGGTTATCATCAGTTACACGTTAGACCATCTGATATACCTATTACATTCTTTTGGAGTATGTATGGTCTATATGAGTACGTGGTTATGTCTCATGGTCTCACGAAGGTGCCTGTAGTTTTCCGGGAACTGATGAACAGAGTGTTCCATCCATACTTGGATTCTTTTGCGGTAGTCTTTATGGATGATATCTTGGTGTACTCTCAAACTTGACATGACCATTCCACCCATCTTGATATTGTTTTGAGTACATTGAGAGCACATCAGTGATATGCTATGTTCTCAAAATGAAACTTTTGGATGGACCAAATTCACTTCTTGGGTCATGTTATCTCAGAGATGGGAGTGTTAGTAGACCCAGAGACAATGAATATAGTAGTATCATGGGATCATCTGAATAACATCACTGAGGTACAAAGTTTTATAGGGATGGATAGATACTACAAACATTTCATACATGACGTTTCACACATAGCAGTACCACGAATGAGCATGACTATGTAGGGTGTGAAGTTTTTGTGGATATATTATTGTGAGTCAGCCTTTTAGGAGCTAAAGGGGAGGTTATGTTTAGTGAATATACTTGTTTTTTCATAGATGGGAAAGATTTATACAATTTACTATGATGCATCACGTATCAATCCAGGATCAGTGCTTATATAGGGGGTAGGAGTTGTTGCGTATTGGTCTCAAAAGTTGAGGCCTCATGAGATGATTTACCTGACACATGATCTTGAGTTGGCTGAGGTTTTTAAAGCTCTACGATGCTGGAGACCTTATTTGTTGGGAATGAGGACTCAAAAATTGAGACAACGAAGGTGGGTTTAGTAAATTCAGTCCTTTGACTTTGACCTTGCCTACACGCCTGGGAAAGAAATGTACTAGCTGCTGCATTGAGTAGGAGGACTTAGATTCAGGTAGTTCAGGAGGACAATAGTGAGTTGCACATTATGGCTCTATTCTCTGAGATTCATTTGGAGGTTCACAATAGACAGGGTCATATATTCCTTTCTTTTGTAGTTGTTTCCTCTACTCTACATGATCAAGTGTCAGTGAGACAGCTATCAGATTTAGAAGTCCTAGTTCTATGTTAAAGTGTGTCAAGAGAGGAACCTATTCTTGGATAGACCATAGGTGAGGATGAGATCTTGCATTTTCAGGGGTGCATATGGGTGTTAGCTGACAAACTCCAGAAGCTAATGCAGGACTTTCATTCTTAAATTTGGGTAGTTCAACCTGTTGTCACCTGGGTGTATCGTGATCTACACCATCAGTATTGGTGGCTAGGTATGAAGAGATATGTTGCATGTTTTTTGATGATTTGTTCCACCTGTCAACTGGTGAAGGCGGAACATCAATGACCAAAATGGATTTTTACTGCAGTTAACCATTCCTGATTGGGTGTGGAATAATGTCGCGATGTACTTCATGATAGGTTTACTGAGATCGGCTCGAGGGAATAATGTAGTTTGGATAGTCATTGAAAGAATCACAAAGGTTTCCCATTTATTACTGATCAAGGTGAACTTCACTGTAGATGAGATGGGAAGGTTGTACATATATGATATTGTATGTCTATATGGGGTTCCACACTCTATTGTTTCAGATTGGGATTCATGTTTTTCATCTTGGATCTAGTAGGGACTAAAGAAGACTTTTGGTACATAGGTACATCTGAGCACAACTTACCATCCCCAGACAGATGGTTATTTCGAGCATACGATTTAGGTGCCAAAGGACATATATTGAGCATGTGTCCTAGATATTGGAGGTTCTTGGGAGAAGCACAAACCACTTGTGGAGTTTCCCTACAATAATAGTTTCCAAAGAAACTATTAAAATGGACCATTATGGAGATTTTTATGGTATGCCATGCCAATCACCCCTATTATGGCTGGAAGTAAGAGAGGTAGCTATGATGGGACCTCATCTTGTCCAGTAGTGCACTGAGCAGATAGAGTTGATATGTAAGAGGATGGCTATTGCACAATCACAAAAGAAGTATTATGCTGATCGACGAAGACAGCCTCTAGAGTTCGAGGTTAGAGATCATGTTTTCTAGTGTGTCACACTGAGGTTGGGACATAAGAGGATTAGGAGACAAGGCAAGTATTTGCTGAGATATGTTCGACCATTTGAGGTTTTAGAGAGAGTCAGGCCAGTTGACTATTAGTTACACTAACCTCAAAGGTGCCAGTCTATGCATAAAATCTTCCATGTTTCTCAACTCCAACGTTACTTCTTATACCTGTCTCATGTATTTCAACCAGAGGAGGTAGAGCTAGAGGTGGATTCATCGTTCGAGGAGCATCCTATCTGGATTTTTGTTCATAGTGTGAAGGTTCTCCATGGAAGGTCTATTCCTCTGGTTGGAGTGATATGGTAGCACAGGCTAGTACAGGATGAGACTTGGGAGAGGGAGGCTAAAGTAAGATCGCAGTGGCTGGAGCTGTTTGAGGTTTCTTCTTCTACAACACCTTGCTAGGGAAATTTGGGGATGAATTTCCTTAAGGGCGGGAGAGTTTATAAGAACTCGGATTTTCTTTTCATGTATTTCGTTCAATTATAATTGTTTTTTAGGAAAATAGGACAATCTAGAAATTTATGGAGTACATTCCATGTACTTTGGAGTACATGTCGTGTACTTGATTACTGTGGGTGACCATGTACTGATCCTGTAACGACCGAGAACATGGTCGTGTGGGGTGATGTGGAGCCCGCCTCTACGGGGGCCAATTAAATTAAGTACATTCCATGTACCCTTGAATAACACACAATGCACTTTCTTTTAATTTCATTAAACGAACCGAAGTCATGTCTCATTCAAAAAAAGTTCTTCTTCTAAGCCTGTATCGTCTAGGAGCGAACAAGACCACCAATTCTTCTCCAAGACCCCAACATGACATGAAATATCTGAATCTTCCATTATTGATTACGTTGGAATCGCCACGGTAAGCTCTTATTTATGCATGTGCCTTTTCTATTGAATTCTCCTCCCTTGTGAGATATCCTCAGTTGAACGTTTTAGAGAATTTTGTAGATATACGGAATTATAGGGCGATTCAAGGCCTGAGGTTCCTATATATCGATCTTACAATGCTGATGTAGGTGGTTTGTGACTTTCTGTAGTTAGTATTTGAGTTATATCTGCAAAAGTGCCCAATACCCTTGTTCGGGGTATTGTGTGTTTATGGTTTTTAGCCCTTTTATGGGCTTCTATGACTTTTGTTCTTGAGTAGAGGATTTATGATTGTAAATTCAGTTATTTACCTTGCTATGGAATTGTTTCCCATGTTTTCTTGATATTGAAAATTTGGTCTAGCTCTTCTTGTTAGCTAGCTTTGTTTTTCATGCCTATTATTATTAGGATGATGTGAATTTTATCTGACATGATGTGGGATACTATAGAATATTTATCCAGGTAGTTAATGAGGTTTAATTTGGATTCTATATACCATTTTTGTGTGATTTACATACACATGGTTGTGGGAACCTAGTGTAGTAGACAACAGGGGGAATGGACGTTGAGGGCTTCCCCGGGGTGTCTGTTCACTTTTACATTGTGAGACCATAGGGGGGTGGACTTTGTTCTCCCTTAGAGTGTATGTAGTTCATTGTTGTGAGACCACATGGGGAATTGGATGTGGAGTACTATCTAAAAGATTCTATAGTTTCAGATATGAGACTATAGGGGGATTTTATTATGAGTGCTTTCTCAGATAGTCTATGCTAAAGCTGAACATGAGGGGTTAGATCGTGAGTACTTCCTATAGGGTTGCTTCTATTTTATTGATTGAACAATAGGGGTTAAGTTTTGAGTACTTCCCAGAGTGATACATATTATTGTTGGTTGCTTAAATAATAAATGAAAATGAATGAATTTGGTATAGTAGGATTGTTTACATTAGGGTACATTCTTATTTACTTCTTATTTTTTATTATTTTCTTCCATATATACTCACTGACTGTTAGGAACATATATATGGGTGGATTCCAATTGGTATTTTTCTAACACACGATATGGGCATTGTTTTTCATCCCAAACAGATTATATTTCTACTAGAATAAATAATGGAAATTCCCCTTCTACTTTAGGTACTAGATTGTCATGGAGATGGATAAGATAAGACCAAGCTGAGTCTTTTGATGCTTCTAGAGTTTATTTGTTTCTCAGTAATTTGGTTTAGCACTGTATTCCATAAATGTGACTTGTCTGGCTACCATCCTAGACTTATGTTTCATGCATCATTTATATATATATGTGCTCCAGTTGATTATTACTTCATGTTTCCTCTGTTTACTTATTGAATGTTATCATTACTACTTCTACTCTTTTTATATGTTTATTTCTGCTTCATTAATCTGAAAATGAGTCCATAGTTTCCCCACTATCACACCCAAGGACCTTTCTACTTGTCGGTAGCCTCTTTCACTGGGAGGAATGTGCATGAGGCCATGTGACCAACTGGGTATGGGGAACCTCTGGGTGGCTTCCAGAACCAGGATGTTATGCATGACCATTTCCATAGAGTTATGGTTCATAGAGGATATGTTGTGGAGTCATAGTCCACACTAGAGCGACTTCATTTGGGTTAGTTAAAAATATATAGAACAATCCATCATCGAGTATTGATATTTATATGTTAGATCATTGAATTTTATTTTTTTAATTGAATTGAAGGAATTCATTTTTAATTTTATGTGAGGGTTTTATGATGATCAGGGGGTTCTCATGTGAAATGATCTTCCAAACCCAATGAATATATCACTTTCCACTCCAAATTTAAAAATTGAACAATAATTCTTAAGGTTGTAGAGAAAAATCCATGCCATAAACCTCATCATATTCCATAATGATTCATATTCTAGTTTAGTTCCATGTAACTGACATCCTACTTGCTCTACATAGTTCACTTCTTATACACTATACACTATTGAACGTCGTCCTATGTCATGCTGGTCATCTCCAATAAATATATGTTTCATGTTGTTCTACCTTATGCCACCGTGCATTTTGTATGTTCCGAATTGGATCATTGTGAGTTACCCTATATAGTGGTTGGAGTTTCCAATACCCCTCCCTAATAATGAATCATTCCTTGCATGGTGGAATCTATATATTTTTTCAAAGATCCCACCTCCTCCCTTCATATATAAATATTTAGAAAACTATTAATAATTATAATCCCGGTTAATAATAGGTTATTACCATTTTATTTCATATCATTTTCATAATCTAGAACCCTTATCTTGTTGAATTTGAATCAATTCATGGAGTCCTTTGTGGTTCGTCATGTTCTGGTTTCTATGTGAACATGGTTCAAGTGATAAAATCAATTATATAAATTGATAATGAAGAGATAACGTTGTGGAAAACATTATACAACATTTTGGTCCATGTATATGATGTTGGGAACATATTATATCTTTAATTTATTAACCCATGCTTGATGTGAGTTATATGTGGGTGAATGAGTGAGTATGATCCTTTCTTGATATGGCCATTTTATTTGGTGTGGATCCTCTCATTTGATCTTGTCGAGACTTATGATTATTTTCTATTATATTTATGTATAATATTGTTACACAACATTTGGGACATTTATTTATTTGTTGATATGATAAGACGGTGCCTTATGGATGGTGTGATATGGTATGGACAACCTTAAAGGTGGGTGTGGATACCCCTATATATATATGTGCATAATTTTCTAGTTACATAAAACAAAGTACCCCAAATGTTCGTAATGGTGGGTGTAGATATTTATGTTGGGTTGTGTGAATATTTGTATGGATGGAAGATTATGGTCTATGATCCCTATACACTTGGTTTCTTGGTGATTAAAAGGGTAAAATGGCTATGTATCGATGTGATAGAATGTGTGGAATTACAATTTACAACCACCAATAGGGTGGGGTGATCTATTTTATGTCTCTTCATGGTTTAACATGTAGTATCATACACCATCATGGTTGGAAGAGATGTGTAACATTATTACGATATATTTAAATATTTGGACATCTATAATGTCAATGAACTGAATAGGGAGTGTCCAGGGTTCTGGGCACCGTTGTTATTGAATGATGACACAATAGATGTGTGGTTTTATGTGAAGGACCATAGACCACCCTAAGAGAGAGGGGGGGGGGGAGGGTGTCCTAATTTTCTCTTAAACTGATAGATCATGTTTCCACATTGGTAGGAATTTTTTTAACCCTATATGATAGATATTTACTATAATTATATCATTTAAATAGATAAGGACAACACAAAACTTTTACATTGTTCACCACTAAGGGCTAAATCCATGGATCATACACCAATTGGTTTCCAGTCATACCAAATTCAACAAATCTTCACTAGAAGTGGATTACAAAGGCTCAGGCGTATTCAAATGGTCCCAAGAACATTTCCTTTAAAAATATTCAAGTATAGCTCACTCCATCCCTCTGATCACTTATGTCGACTCCCCTAGCTCACTTCCTTGGAAGAGGTCTTACTTAGTTTATAGACTAGAAGGACTCCTAAAAAATTAGCATGGATGTTTTTGTCTCTCTTCATCTTTAGACACTCCTTGCATTATTTTCCTTAATGCACTTATATTCAATAGTATGAATTAGTGTAATAATAATGCACTCATACTTCGTTTTTTTGTTATCTATAATCACAAGTACCTATGTGATTTTTTAGGTAATGAAGATAAGATCACTGAGCATCATCAAAATCAACTTTTTCTTCTTTATTATTTTAACTTATTTATGAAATATAACCTGTATAATTTAAATGAACTCCTCTGTTTCATTTATATCTTATTATTCCTCACACAAGTGTACCCATGATTTTTGATTTTTCATTAAATGTGATCGTGTATGCATGCAGACAAAAAATTGATCTGTACAATTTAATTCTTCTTTCTTAAAAAATGCACACACATGAGGGCTTGAATTTATTAAAATTATAAGTGCAAGAATGTATGTAATTTCCTTTGTCTTATTCTCTCATTCTCTTCTTCTCAAGTGCAAGCCCATGGTCTTATGTAGTTCATTTAATTTTATGTGTCATGTATTTGTTTATCCGTTAATCTTCTTTAAAACAGAATGGGGGTAGTCCACAGTTTGGTTTATTCTTGCACACTAGGGTGTCTCAAATCATGAATATTATTTTCATGTGCATCATACTTGTGTTATCCACTATTCTTAAAACACACACATTCCCTCGTGTTTATTATTGTGTTCATGTTTAACTTGTTCACTCGGTGGGTTTGATGTTTTTTAGTTCAAAAAGTGTGCATATATCCTTTAAAAAACAGGATGGTTTACGACTCCCCCTCACGAAAGGGATGCATGGAACTCTTATGCATATAGAGTGTCGACCTCTTTCGTGTACCCAGTGGTATGAAGTTCCCTTGAGTGTTGTACAATTCTCCATTTTGGAACCGAATTGTACATGGTTCACCTTCATGAACCAAGATTTAGGCTGTTTTCCACTTCACCATACTAGAGTTGGTTCAAGGGACCTTCGATTTACAGATCCAAAATTGTGCGTGGTACCACTTCTTCACGAACCCAGAACAGTTCATAGGGACTTCACTTTGTGAACCAAAAGTTGTTCACAACTCTCCTGATTCGTGATCCTAAGTAGTATGTGGTACCATTTCTACATGAACCTAGAACTGTTCATGGAATGTTCATTCCCATCTCGAACTAGATGATCAGAGCGACTCTATTTCTCAAAACAAGAGCTCTCAAATGCTTCAGATTAGCAACCTCATCTTGGATTGGTTATTCTCTTTTTATAAGAGGAGATCAAATATTTTCTATATTTAAATTCCAAGAGATATTCCATGAAGAACATGGATTTGAAGGCATGGGATATTTAGTGTTTTGAAATATTCAAATCCATGATTGAAGATATTGTGAGTGCTTTGGGTGTTTCCTCTTCAATGTGGGCTCCATATTTTTAGGGAGGAAATATCATGCATGCATTCAGGATCACATGAAAATATTCAATTGAGTCTAGGGAAAAATCATCCACATGTCCAAAATAACTTCATTTTTTTCACTAGAACCTTATTCCCCAATGTATTCACATGCTTGAACTATGTCAGTTGCATTCATGGGTTCAGTGTGATCCAATGGTGATCATGGTGTTAAAATTATTTAGCATGATAGTTTGGAAGTGGTTCTTGATCATATCAAGTGGAGAGGGAGCATCAATGTTGAGAAGTGATATAAGAGGACCATGCCGTGACTGGTTCATATGTCATGGGAGAATCTGATGGTTCAGGTTCATACTCAAACATTGTGGGATGGATGGGCAGCTAGGATTAGATGATCAGATGTCGCGCTAATCTGATGATCGAGCGAGATGTGCGATGTGATGGAAACTTTATATTGTTTTGGTCATTAAAAATAGTCTTCCCACATTGAAATGGAGGCATGTGGATTCATGGCATAAGTATGAAGTCTTCTCAGAATTCTCTTATAATTCTCCTCCCCTCTCCATTGTAATTCCCTGTATAGTGTTCCGTGAGAACACTCTGCACCCACCCAATGAATCCTTGTATATCATTCTCCCTACATGGTGGCGAGTTCCCTATAGGTGTGGTCTGCATCCACTATACCTCTATTAGGAAATCTCTTCCTAGCTTCCCCATGGGAACAGTCTACCCCTGTGGTCTTTCATGTGCCTCGTGTTGAGGCTGGGTAGCTATCTCGTGGGTTGGCCCCCTTTTTTTAACATAAGCCACAAAATGTTGTAAACATAAATTTTAACAAGAAATAGGATGCACAAAAACCTAGTATTACATAGTTAATGCATTTCAACATATAGAACACTAAGAATAGTCATAAACCTTCTTCTTTATCCTTTTATTTTTTGGAATATCAATTCTAAATCCCTTAAATCATCCTTAAAATGATGCTACATCAATTTTATAAACACTATATAACATTGTGATACATGTTCATTAAACATTATGATCCATGTAACAATCATCTGATTTGTCCATTATCTATTAAATTTGTACATAGGAGGGTTCCTTCTTCTTATTTATCATCATCGACATCATTGGCAGCAAATAAAACTCAATACACTAAAGTAGTCCCAACAATATATGCATTGTATTTTGTTATGAATACCTCAAACTTTTATATCCAATGAATGTGTTAATGTCAAAAATGGGATTTTTCACTCTCCCCTTACTTTTCTTTATCTATCTATTTCATTTCACTTTATCTCACCCTTATTGACATGAATTAAAAGGTTCATGGTGGATAGGGTTTCTGTCCATACTTAAGTTGTGTGACGTCGATCATATCAATTGAAGTCATCTTGAGAAATTCTCAGTGAATAAAACAAGAGGACTTGATTAAGATAACAATGTTATATATTATCCACATATCATGATACCTAATGTTATGAGGACTCATGTAATTGTCTTAAAGGGTCTTCCACTTCCATTGTAGGATGAGGATAATTAGTATTATATGAAATTATGAACCAGAAACTCCTTTTCAAATGACATGATCCAATAAAATCTTTATTTTAGTTGACTTTAATACCAATTGACGTTTATAATAGTTGGACTAATAACTCCTTCATCTTCTTCATGTGTCTCCCCCTCAAGGGAACATTTTTCACCATTTTTTATCAAGTTCTCCCACTAAGATCTAAAATCACCTTCAATTCCATTTATGGTAAAATCTAATTCAATAGTCAAATATTTATCGGATTAAGGTGGATCCTCCTTACTTATAAAAATTGATAAGTAAGGCTAAGATGATTTTCTCAACCAATATTCTCTATTTTCTATACTCCCCCACTTACACATTTTATCTTCAATTATGACTGTCATTTTGTGGGTCTCAATGATTCATAATTTTATATGTGTGTCAATCTTCTATCATTGTGATCTTACAAAGCACTTGAATATCTTGGTGAAAAATTAATCATATTAAATAATTATTCTAGACATGGAATAAATATATTGCAAATCTTAAATGTGTGACTAGACTTGTTGCACCTCACACACATGAATTTGTTACCTTAATTTAAAATATTCTTATTTTCTGTTTCACTACTCTTAGAATGTGAATACTAATTCATTATCATTCTTTCCAACTCATTAGGCCATATATCCAATATGTATTTTAGAAGTAAGCATGTTTGGATTTTACACATTTCTTCTATAAAGTTTCATCCTTTTTAGGAGTTCTTTTAGATGCAACACTCTTCAAATTAATGGATTTTGAATACAAGCACTTCTCACCACTCCTTCGTGGAGTCTTCTTGGGAGAATAGTTTTTCACAACATCCCTCTAATGTATTTCCAATGTAGATTATTACTTTATAGTTGTCTTCTATGGTCTTATATCCTTATTATATTTTGATATATGTCGAGATAATCACAAACCATTCTTGTGACTACTCCCATCGAATATATCAAATATGTTTTCTAGCATTGCAAATATATTTTCAATATATAGATTCTTCTGGATATGTTGATGTTACTTCTTCTTCTCTAGATTTATCCCCTTGTTATTGGCTTTTTATGTGATTTTTAAATTAAGGTATTGTACCAAAAATCCTGTGCGAAATTTCCAAATCTATTACAACACCAACATTGACCCACAAATCATGTCTTCTTGATGTTTTCTATATAAGGTAGTTGGGAATTATTCTAAATGTGTTGTGATCTATCTAGGGAACCATTTTATAGATTCTTCTTCCTATCCAACCTATCCCTGGTGGTAGTCTTCTTCTCATCACCTTCCCTCATCTATACTTATTTAAAATTTTTCATCCAACCAGCACTACATGTAGAATTTGTTTTATAAAAAATAATACAAGTTGATATGTATGGTTAATTAACATATACGCTTCTTGGGATAGATCAATTACTGAAGTTCGGATTCATTTATCACATGATGGAGGTCTTTTGAAAGTAGAATCCCCCAATGAGGACTGAGTACCAGCGAAAAATATTTTCTTCTTTTGTGGAGACTCAATACATGTCTTCTCAATATTGGTCAACTAATTTTCCAGTTCTAAAAATTTCATATAACAGATGAATTTTTGATCTCCAATAAAAATCATCTTCTCTCTATAGTCATTATTCATTCTTTCAACATTAAATTCATGAAAATTGTCATTGTTTTGTAAAAAATAATTATATTCCTTGAATTTCATGGATGTTTCTTCTAAATATAAACTATTGGATTGAGTTCTCTTCTTCAGCTCAATTGCAAGTGCATGTATCTTTTCTTCTAGAGTCTTACTGGGACCCTCTATTACATAAAAGGATTTAATATATTTGGTGAGATTTAAAAATTCATAATTTTTTTACTTCCAATCCATTTTCTACATTATCAGATTCCCTTTTAAATTCAGGTGATCTCAACTTGCACACATAGATATATTCTACAAATAGAAGAAACTATTTCTTCAGGAATATCATGAATAAAGGTTCTTAATTTCTCTTGATCACTTTATAATGATATAAGTGTGTCATTCTTTCCTCTGGTAAAAATATGACCCACCATCTGTTTACATTATATGCCTTATATTTCTATATTATTGAAAGGGAATGGAGAACCAGAAACTACATCTTATTTGAACATGGGATAATTCTCTAACTATCCCTTATATTTATTTGATATGTTTTCATGGTATTGTTGGGTGTAGACGTCTAATCATATGCAAAAAAATCATCATCAAAACTGCACTTCATTTTCGACTTTTGGAAATAAACTCAAATCATCTTCAGAATATATTTACTATTATGTATCCCACATACTTGAAAGTTTATCCCTGATACCAATAAAAGGACCCTAGACCACCATGGGGGGAATCAGGGTGTCACCATTTTTGCTTAAGTTGTTGGATATTGTTCTATCGTTGCTTGGAAATAAATTAACACTGTATAGTGGATATGTGTAGTAATTAAACCATTTAGATGTAGAAGGACAACAAAAAACTTTTACTTGGTTCACCACTAAGGTCTATGTTTAATGGGCATACTCTAATAGATTTATAGGTGTACAAAATTCCATTAATATTCACTAGACTTGGATCACAAATGTTCGAGCGTAGTCACTTTTTTCTAAGAAAACATCTTTTAGAATGGTTTATGGATAGCTCAGTGTTTCCCTTGGATCAATTTCACTTATTCCCCCTCGATCACTACCATGGGAGAGGAGTTGGTCAATTTATTGACTCAAAGGTCTCTTCAAAAAAATATCATTGAAGTATTTGTATCTGTTCAGAATGAGAAACTGCTTTCATTGAATTGCATAATTTCTGCTATAATATTAAACCTTCTTCTTCAGTTAATTGAAAATGTACTATGACTTCTTCTTCATAGCCATAACCACAAGTACCTATGTTAGTATTAATGCAATTACCATCATCTCAATGAGAATCATCCAAATGTACATTATTCTTCTCTCTTCTTCACATGCGTGCATGAGATCTTTCATGTACAATTTAAATGAACTGCTCACATTCTTTTACTACTTCTTATTCTTCACACATGAGCACCCATGGTTGGGGAATTTTTCTATAAATGTCATCACGTATTCATGTAATCATGCAAATTATCTCCACATTTTAATTCTTTTTTCTTTACAAATGCACAAACATTCTTTGTTGAATTTATTTTAATGATATGTTCTTGCATGTACATACATTCCTCTGTCTTCTTCCCCCCTTCTCTTATTCTCAAGTTCTCATACAATGTGATATTTATTTTACTCCATTTTATGTGTAATGTATGTGTTTATCCATGAATCTTATTCAATCCCGAATGGGGATAGAACTATGTTTGGTTTATTCTTGCAATCTCAGGAATCTCAAATCATTGATATGATTTTCATGTGCATCATGCATGCGATCATGAATATTCTTCAAACAAACACATTGCCTCGGGTTTATTATGGAGTGCATTGTATAATTTTTCACACTAAGGGTGTGAAGTTAATCTATTCACGTAGTGTACAAGTCTCCTTTTCAAACTAGGATGGATCACGACTCCTCCTCACACAAGGGATGCGTGGAACTCCTAAGCACATAGAGTCCAGACCTCCTTCACATACCAAGTGGTATGTGGTTCTCCTAAGTGGTGTGTGGTTATTCTTTTTGGAACCATATGGTATGTGGTTCATCTTCGCGAACCAAGTGGTATGCGGTTCTTAACTTTACTAGACTGGAGCTGGTTCACAGGACACAGGCTTCGCATAACCTAAATGGTATGCAGTACTAATTCTTTGTGAACACATAACGATTCACAGGATCTTGACTTTACAATCCAAAAGTGGTTCTCCACTCTCCTACTTCAAGAAACTGAGTGGTATGTGGTACCTTTTCTTTATAAACCTAGAATTTTTTTTAGATCGTTTTTCCCCTCTCGAATTGGATGATTGGAGAGACTCTGTTTCACAAAATAGGATATCTCAAAATTTTGGGAGCAACAACCGCTACTCGGATCGATGGATCTCGTATTATGAGAAGAGATAAATTTTTTTTGTATTCATATTGCTTGAGATATTCCAGGAATATCATGTATTGGAAATCTCAATATATTCAGTGTTTTCAAATCATCAAATTTATGTTTGAGTATATACTGCGATCTTTGAGAGTTTCCTCTTCAATACAGGCTTCATATTTCCATAGAGGAAATGTCAGGTTTGTGAGAAATATCACATTCAAATATTCATTCGAGTCTATACACAAATCATCCATGTTGATGCTACAACTTCGTTTTCATCATTCAAAGATTTTTCTTCGAGGTATTCACATTAATTGACTACATAAGTTGAATTCAGGGATTTGGTGTGTTCTAATGATTCTCGTGGTGTTAAAAAGATAGAGAATGGATGTTCAGATGTGGTTCTTGATCATATCTAGTGGAGAGGAAGCAACAATGATGAGAATAGGTGGAGGAAGAAAAAACATGGCTGGTACATATGTGAAAGAAGAATCAGATATATAATGTTCATACTCTTGCATCATGGGATGGATGGCTGGCCAAGATTAGAAAATTTAATGGCATGCTGATCGGACGTTCAAGCGAGATGTGGGATGTGATGGATTTTTTACATCAGTTCGGTCATTAAAAACTTTCATCCCAATTCGAAATAAGGGCATGAAGATTCTTGGGGTATTTATCAAGCCATACCAATATTCAAACAGAATTCTTGTCCCCACTCTATGGTACCACCTCATACCATGTTCTGTGGGTGTGTAATACACCCACCTAGTACATCCTTTCCTCTATGCCACCCTAAATGGTGGCACAAACTCTACAGGTACACTCTACATCCACTATACTGATCTTAGGCTGTCACTTCCTATCTTCTCCTTGTGTGATGTTGACCCATGTGGCCTCACATTTTCCATAGGTTGAGGCTCAGTAGATAGCTCATGGGTTGTCCCCCATTAATTTTAAAGTAAGCAAAAAAAAATTTAAATATAAATTTTAACATTAAATAAGATTCATGTCCACCCTTTCTTCCAAATGTTATGCATGGACAACTCTAGAACACCAATACCTTCTTTAACCTTCTGCTTTCTCCATTTCTTCAAGGATATTCAATTTCAAATCCCTTCAATCATATTTAAAAGTATGTAACATCAATGTTGTAAACAATGTATCACTTGTTGATACAAGTTCTTTTAACTTTACGATCTATTAGAAAATTATATCATTTGTCCAAAATCCATTAACATTAGACTTTGGAGAGATCCTTCTTCATATTGATCATCATTGAAATATTTAAAAACAAATAAAACACAATACACTAAAGTGGTAAAAACATTATGTTTACCCTATTATTTGCATACGTCAGGAAATTCACAATTGTATATTATGTTCACTTATATTGAGGATGTTTGGTGGCATCATACTGAGTTTTTTACTATAACCCTACATTAGAATTTTATGCCTCTTAAAGATTTAATTGGAGATCTGATGGAGTGAGAGTGAATTTTAATGCACACGATAGTAGATGAACATAGAGCGGGATGTGTACTCTTTTAGATTCGGGAGGTCCCAATGAACATTTACCTATCTATTTATCAACAGTTATTACACTTGTGTGGGTTCCCACATCGGTAGAATGTTTATTTATATCTCATCAATGAAATATTTTTTTTCCACATACACTCTAATTATATAATAATAATAATTATTTATTATTATTATTACTATATACTCAATGACATGATACAAATATTATAGTCTCTCCATTTATATACGTAGACCCAAAATGCTATTAGGAATCCTCTTGCACACGTGGAGGCATACATGAGGTCATTAAATATATTGTATTAGAAAATATTTTTAGGCTGGGGTGTTACGTGATTTACTAATGGTTTATATCTATTAGGTCAAACCATAATACTCATTTATTCTCACCCATTATTATGTTCCATTTTTATAAGGATATAAATAATGTCTTCAAGTATGACATTTATAAAAAAGTATTTACTTATGACAAACTTATTGTTGGATAATGAAGATATTTTTTATAATTTTTTTATATATCTCTAATTCCAATGAAATTAAATGTTTTTTGTTTTAGAAAAGATGGTAGTTATAAATAATAAATATTCATCTAAAAATATGTATGTTTTGGGTCACCTTAGAATGTATTTGATCAACTTTTAGTTATTATTGGTAACAAGTATGTAAAAAATAATATAAGAACACATTGTATAATATTATTTACATAAAATAATTTATGGTAAAGAATGATGTTTGGTTTTCCTAGAAAATATAACACTATTAGGATGGAGGATAGTGGATGTGGTTGTGGAACATATGAATCTTGGGTTAATAAACCTATAAGGGGCTTACTCAGTTTTAACTCACTCATCATAGATCCATGACTAGTGGGCCTAATGGTATACACATACATAGAAAATCTTAGGGGATATTAATGGGATAACTCGCATTTTCATTATTGACTGTTATGATGGATTTGAATATATTATAGCCATGTATTTCCTAGTATAATCATCAGGTGATATTAATTGTAAATAAAGAGCCATGATTTAGAATTCTTATTAATGATTTTAAAAATTATATAGTTCCTCACATTAATTGTTGTTCCTCAAGATATTATTTTTGTTTATATTTTTTTTACTATAGTAAAAGGAATCCTGTTAATGCTGAATATGGTAGAAAACGTATTTAAGTTCCTCTAATGAAATAGAGTGTAATGGAATATAGATTAGAAAATCTCATTGCTAGTCTTACAAAAGGGTATACAGATATGAATCATGATGTTCTTCTAAATGAAAATTTTAGGGAACATTATTCTTTTGAGTCCCTCACAAGTAAAAACCACCTTATTTTAGTCGATACAATAATCTACTAAATTTTGAGCAAGGTATCAATAATGCTAAAATGATTTTTTCCTCTAGTGCTTGGAGGATGAAAAAGTATGTTTGGATGTTTTTTATGTTTAATGAATGTTTATCAATTTCAGACTCCCACTATGAAAATTTAGAAATAAGAAGAAATTTACTCTATACACTATGAATAATTTAGATAGTTATTTTTCAAAAAATAAATTCCTTATATTCCTCATTTGAAAATGGATAATGAATTCCTCAATAAAATGAATAAGTACGTTGAATCATTTTGTACATATGGAAAATTTTACGATACATTCTATGTATGATACTAGTATAATTATTATGGGTTTTAATATCATCATATAATGACCATTTTTATCGGAAAAAGTGAAAAAAACCGTTAACCAATTTTCAATAAATCAATATGTAAATAAATCATAAAATAGAGTGCCTACAATTCTTGAACCATAGTACCTCACCAATTCCTTTAAAAATGAATGTTTTGGAATATTTTTACGAGTGATGAAGTAAATCACACTTCCTATAAGGTGAGACACCTCAAATGGATCCAATATCATATCATGACTATAACCCAAATATGAAGTGGGTGTTTGTGCAATTTCTTATGAGATTAATGCTGCATTTGGAGGAATATAGTTTAAAAGAGGAAAATAAAAACACACACCGCATAAGAGAGTATACCATCCTATTATATACGTAATTCATCAGGATCCTTATAGAACCATGAGTTTTTATGAAATATATATTTTCAACTTAATATAATCTCTTTGATTTCTTTTTATATACACAATATTGTATTTTAATGAACAAAATTATACTATTAGTAATATAATTTAATCAAGTCCATTATTACATAGTTGATTAAACATGTGTCTTGAATTCGAATATCCAAATATTTATTTTTTATTATCAAGGTATTATATTATTAAAGTATATTGTTAGATAAGATCTTAATTTTTAGTAAATATTTATATACATCAAAAATATATTTAAAGAAAATTATTTTTAATTCATTATTAAAATAAATTGTAAAAATATATTTGGAAATTAGTAGAATGTATCTAAAAAAATGAAATTCATTTTTGAATCCAATATGTAAACATTTTCTAAGAGTGAATTTTTGATAATCTATTGAAATGATTATTTTTTGGATGAATAGTGGAAAATAAGAATTAATATTATAAATTAAATTTTTCATTAAATAAATTACAAGGTAATGTTTTTTTATTATTTAAAATATAAAAAATAGTTTATTTATATCACGATTAATCCAATTTAGTATATTTTAATTAATTTAATATTTAATTTTTATATGAAAACATTTTATACTTATGAAAAAAGTTTATTTGGAAAACCATTTTTAAAATAACATCATTTTTAGTATAAAAACCAGATTACAAAAAAAATATTATAAAATTTAATAAATCAAAAAGTCGATTGAAATAATGAAGTCTAAGAAAATATAACCTAATAATTGTCTTATAGTCGTTAGAAATAGCCCTCAAACATGTGTAAAAAATAAGTTTCTTGCATAAACTCACTTTTATTATCTAATACATTATACACAAAATTACCCTTTCAAAAGGTATAGAAAACATTAATTTCCTATTTAATATAGGCTCTTAAATTTCTTATCAAATAGGTTAACTCCCATGGAGGATTATCCTTCCCCTGAAATAATTTGATTAGCATAGATAAATCTGATGCAATATCAGTAATATAATGATTATAAAGGAAAAAAACCAACAAACTAATGAGAATGGATATTGAATATAATTTGGTTAAATGGTATTAATATTTTCAATCATAATAATTAATATTATATACTATTGTTGATTTAGTTTTCTACCTTAATAAATTGTAAAAAAATTAAAAATTAATTATCATGGTTATGGTAAAAACACATTTGTATGGTGTTGGACAAAATGATAAGAGAAAAAAAATTTAAAATATTACACAATTAATATTTTACTTCCATATTTAAATCATATATAATATATTTATTTTAAAATGTTACATTTTAGACCCTTTAGGTTTGTGTTAAACCTACGTATGTTTCTCCCATTCCTAAAATTCCATGATTGGCCTCTTTAGTACTTACAAATGGACAACAATATCCTCTAATCTTTAAAAATGAAAAACATTTTTGTTTCATACAATACATACCAAAGAATATTCATTAAATCCATCCCTAAAACATCTATATTTTTTTCATAAACACTTCCAAGGATGGATTTAGGTGAAAACATAACGAGATTTTCAATAAAAGAGGTATCTTTGGTATTTAGATATTTTTTTCTTTTCTTCTTCGACCTATTTAAAATATTAATAAATTACATTATATAAAAAAATTATTTTATATTATAATTATATGTGTCTTTTTTTTAATATAACTACATATATAAATTTCCACTTATATCAAACTAGTAACAAAGTAGTTGATCGTGTGTATGGTGGACCATCGCCTCACAAACTGATGTAATTGGATATCCACGAGCCCATATTATATTTGGATATAATTGTTGATATATATTATATATATAAAATAATTTTTTTAAATAATAACACTTATATAATTATAATATCACAATAACTTACAATCCATTGAAAAATGTTAGCGTCATGCATGTATACATCTGGATTAAGCCTCTAAGAAGTGTGGTGATGTGTTTTTTATTTAGTTTATAAATGGATGTGAAAAATATATATTTAATGAATATAAATTATATAAATTATATAAAAATTAATTTTAATAGGTTAATTATTATTTATATTTCTTATATTCAGTTAGTTGAAAATTAAAAATAGTGTTCATATATACATACGATCAACCGTCTCCATGAATAATGGCATTCATTTTCTCTATCTAAAACATATGGATTAATATAAATACACATATATTGAATATATGTGGATCTAAAATAATTATTAATGTAAATTATATTATTTATATAGGATAAAAGTACATGTAATGAATCTAATGAAAAAAAACAAACTTGAAAAATAAAGTAGTTATTATACAAAATAGAGATTAAAATCAATAGTTTTTTATTAAACACGTGATAAAAGGTCTTAAGTAAATTATATATTCTATTATACACATTATTAGATCCAATTAATATATTTATAATATACATATATTAATTATACACATGTTTCAAATATTAATACTGAAATTCAAGACTTATGTTAAAGTATTTTTCCCGTATCTAATTAAATGGGACACATGCCAAATTCACCACGTGTTTCTTATATATAGAATATTAATACACATGAATTTTATTTATGATCTATATCATGGAAATAATTTTATATAAATATCTATATATTCTCCTATCTTTAATTTGGTTTGTAATTCAAAATTTACCTAGTGTAATGGGTTTTATGTTATAATACCATTGTTTAGTATGATCTTTATATAATTTTTATTATGATTATATCATACAATATAACTATCAAAATACTAAATAATTTTTTTATACTATGGTTACTTAGTGAAAATAAATGTTTTTAAATCATTTTATTCAACATAAGCTCTCAACTGACAAAATATATATTTTTATGGAAAATGAAATTATTTCCCTTTTATGGATGAAAATATTTTTCCATCCTAGTTTGGGATTTATAAACAGGTTTTAAATAATATTTTTAATATTTTTTGATGTTTTTAATAGTAATTTCCACCCATGATTGAATATTTAAATTTCTGTTTAGATTGAATATTCTCGTCATTTTCTAATTGAGGTACCATTAACTATTTACCAAAAAATGTTAAATGAATCATTATTAAAATGTATATGGAATAAACATAATTTTATACCATCATTAAGAACTAATTATTTGGAGAATAAAATACATGTTCCCAAATCATTTGTTAATTTATATATTTTATTTAATATTTGAGAAATTGAAAATTTTTAATAAATGATTTCAAAGTGAAAATGTTATTTTTCTTATGAAATGTTTTTGTTGATATTTTGAAGGAAGTTTTCATCTATGATGACAACCTCTTATGTTACCAAGTTATTACTATGTATTATATCCAATGGATCCATAAATATTCTCTCTGTCAATAGTTTTATATTATGATAAATTGACACTTATGAAACCCATTACATTTACATTGGTAATGATATTAAGAATTGAGATTATGATTATAAAATCCATTTTTTTCCAATGTGTTATTCTATATTGAAAGTTTTATGAAACCCATTTCATTGTCACATTTTATGCTATGGTTAATTATTTTTTTTGATATTATGGAACACATTGGACTTTTATTCATTATTTTTTAGGGTGGCCTTGGAATTAGATATCCTTATAATGCATTTGGTAATGATTGATATCTCATGAGATAAGTAGGACTACAATGGCGATTTTAACAAATTGAATAAGGGGATATTTTCATTATGGTAAACATAAAAGGGATTATTGACTACTAAAATTGTTTGAATAGTTAACCCATTCAACTATGATTGTCGATGAATTGGTCCTTAACTACTATGGAAATGATTTTCTATGATTATGTTTATGTCAAAAATATATGTTTTAGGATAATGTTATACCATCGTGAACTACATTATTTGATTCCATTATGATTAATAAATTCTTAATACCTAGATGTATTCTATTTCTCAATACTATTATCAGTGATATATATGGTATTTTTTTCAAATTTCAATATGATATTCTAATACCCTTATTGCCAAATTATGTTGATATATCCCTTGTTTATCTGTAACAACCATCTAAGCCAATACTTTCTTATATATCCTTTCCTACGATTGGGAATAATGCTATTTTGTATGATATATATTATAACAGTTCAAGTATAAATAACATTATTGGGAGACAATATAGTATATAATTTTAAAAGTTATTTATGCACCCAATTTTCCAATAGAACTGTTCTAGTAGGATTCCACTATCGATCATTATTGTATTTCATAATCATTCATCTATTAACATTTCAAGTTAATTTTATAAATGTATAGGATTATATACTATATATTAGAGAAATAATTATATAAAATTTTGATTATGTGACAGAAAAAATTTAGTGGGAACCAAATGGATAAGCCTACGTATAAAAAAATATTCTAAAATTTTCATTAAGGAAACTATAAGAACCCATATTTTCACTCAAGTATGGATAATTTTAAAATATGGTATAATTAAATATTTTGGACCCAATAAAGATTCCAAATGAGTTGTAAAAGGTATATAGGGTTTATTGGTCATATTCAGAGCCTAAAACCCATGTTTTTTGGAGCAATAGGCTTTGAGAATGGTTTGTAGTAAACCGTACGAGGATGACACAATATAGAGAAAACAACACAGGTGGATTTATTTTTTAGTATAGATCCTTACTACACTGTTGGGGGATAGTTTACCTAACCATAAAGCCTAACTGTGTGATTTCCCCCTCTTCTTTTGGTACACATGGATAGTTTGCACACGGTTTGGAAAATCGGGTGGTCAAACCGTGCATAGGGTAAATTTATGGTAATTTTACAATTTTCCACTTTATGATCTAATTATGTCCCTCATTATTCCCTAATCTGATTTCTAGTGGGATTGACAACCATTTATCACATTTTGGATCTTTTTTGCATGCATATCTAAATGATCAAGGTATCTACTTTATCTAGTGTTGGTTCAATCTTCTGTTTATCACATTGGACGCACAACGGTCTGCACTCAAGTCTATTAGAATCATTCTACAACTCTCTTTCTATCTATTGATTTATCAAGGTGTGATCATTTTTAAAATTTCTCAATTATTCTATAGCATCCTAGGCCTGAAATACATGGATATTACATCATTTTATATTAACATTTAACAAAATACAAAAAATAAATGCCTAAGGAACATAATAGTTTAGTGTGTTTTGAAACTAAGAAATAAAATATTCTATCCTGCTTAAATATCTTAAACATCTCTCCTAAAGAACTCCACATTTATTTCTTCCACTTAAACACTTTATTCATTACAGGGAAAACGAAACATAAAAAAGGGGTGAGTACAAATTCTCAGTAAGGGAATTCGAGGAAGATATGTAAGCATAATCATGAGCATAAGGGTATGATATAATGATCATGAAAATAGAAGATCATACACTACGTATCAAAGAACATATATATAAGTCATTGAATAAATACTGGCAGTTAAAAAGGCATGAATCTTAGAAAAATAAATAACATAAACCATGAAAGCCTAATATAGAAAAAAACATGATATTATTGTAGAAAAATAATAATATATAATGATTTTTATTGTAGTCAAGGAATTACTATAGAGATCATATTAGTTGAAAATGATGTTATTTATTTGGGTTCGCACCCCATCCCAGCCTTGTATTACTGAGCCGAGTTCACCCCTCATTCCACCCATGTATTACTAAACCAACTTCACCCCTCATTACAACCCTATATTACTTAACCAAGTTCATTTTCAATTAAATCCCTATAATACTGAACCAGTTCCAATTTTCATTTCATTTGTTTCTATCTCACGATATAAAAATATTTTTTCCAATGCCTTTGAGGAATATAAATAGCCCCCCCCCAATATCATAGTTAAATCGTACATACATGTGCCAAAAATTCATAAAAAGTCATATCATCACTCATGAAATGGAATGGGTGTCATAAATATATAAACATATCATAAACTATTGAAAAGGGAACATGTTTCATTACCATTCATATAAATCATTACTCGTGAAAGAGAAATGTATTTCATAAACATATAACCCGTGAAAGATTAATTGATTTCATAAATATATATCCCATAGCAGATAAACAAACTTCATAAATGACTAACTCGTGAAATAGAAATGGGTTTGATAAATACCATGAAATTAAGAATAACCCATTCATAGAAATAAATTAATGGAACATTTAAATCATTTCATATAAGTTCATGAGTAACATCAATTGTCTAAATCCAAGATGGAAAATATTTTTTTAAATATATTTACAAATTTTTCTTGAGGAAAATATCATTTATTATTTCAAAAAGAATTTTTAATGTATAAAATCCATTGAAAATGACTTTTTTTATAAAAACTCCATAATAATATAAATATCAGTTGAAATAATTTTGCAATCCATTTCCTTGAAAACATATGAAAGAATCATCATGTCATTTTATAAAAAGTTTTCTTTGAAAACTCTTTGAAAACATTTAAAAAATGTTGAAAATGTTTTGAAAATAGTTTAAAAAAAATGAAATAATGATGATTGTTTTAAAAACACGTTATTTGAATATAAATTCAAAATAGATAATGAAACTTGAAATAACTTCTAAAATTGTTTTCCATGAAAACATATAAAAGAATCATTAAATAAATTTCAAAGCTGTTTTTGATGAAAGCTTATAAATAAATAGTGAAACAATTTTGAAAACAAATTCATTGAAATTATATTTTAAAAAACTTTTCGTAAAAATTATCCTTTAAACATGAAAATTAAGCTTCAAAAGATTTATGTAAGATAAATCCATGCATGTCGTATGAGGTAAAAAGAACACTCCTTTTGCATAATAAAATGATAGAAAATGCCTCATCTAGAAATAGGAAAGAATATTACTTTGAAAAAAATATAAAAACTATAAAATTTAATTTTATAATAATAAGATATTAGTATAATATTAATGAAAACCCTTTTTAGAAAACATGGTTTTAAAGGAACACATATTTCTCCCTGAAGATGGGGGTAAAGTCAGGAACTATTAAAAACACCTTCTTAACCATATTATGAACCAAAGACTAAAATATATGTTCACAATATATGTACAATTCATTAATAACCATAGTATAATAATATTTCAGAATTTTCATGAGAGATGGATGAAAATATTTCATCAAAGGAAGCCTAAACATGAATAGTCTAGAAAAGTGGTGACATTATCTCAGTAAACTCTTATAACAAGACAACATGGGATCATACACTCCATGTAAGAAAATTAAATTATATTAAATATAAAATAGCATGAAAATACATAAATTAATTATATATTATTTGAATTGGATGTATATAAGCCTCAAAATAGAATTTATGTTCATAATAAGACATGAGTCTCCAAGAACGCAATTTGAGACAACTTATTTGGTAACTTTTGAAACATAAAAACCATGAAATAAATATCCTAAAATTAAAATGTTAATACCATTAAATTTAATTGTAATATACATTGAATAAAATCATGGTTACTAAAAAACTACACAAAAGGAAATAGTGACAATCATAGCATGTATCTTATGGAAAAACAAATTGAGATAATATCTCCTTATCTTGTGTCTGGAACCACATCATCCAAATTCAATCCACCGGAATAATATATAATAATTTATTATAAATAATTTATAATACCATATTATTATATCTAATACCATATATGGTTTTTATGACCTTATTCTTCCTTCTTGTTAACCATACTATTTTAAGGTTTCACTTCAAGTAATATTCTCTTTGTTTTTCATACGTGTTTTAATTTGATATGTTGTTGGTACTTATAATTATATCATGATTCCAAGAATACAATAAGTTATATAAATATAATATATATATAATTTCTATTTTTATTATAATAATCTATGTGTTATATAACTATGAAATATAATACACTGCTCATGGAGACGGTAAGATATATATACACATGAATGTTATTTCCATTTAATTATTGTGTTGAGAGAATGAATGTAACACACACATATATATATATTATAAAATATTTATTATATCATATATATTATATAATATATCTATAATAAATTACATGTAGTGTGTTAACAAATCAAATCGATTTTATGGGGGGTAGTCCACACATCCCCAAAGAAAATTATCATATTAACAGCAAATGAAAAGTTAAAAATAATTATGGGTTGTAAAAGGAATAAAAAATATTATATAAAAAATAAATAAAATATATAACATATATAAATATGTTTAGTATCATAATGGACACCATGATAGGTGGTAATGGAAAAATGATCAATCCTCGTTTTGTGATTGTGTTGTTCACTATACACAGAAATAGTATGTTTGTTACACATTAGATGGATGTGTGAGTAATTTTAGGTAGAAATATTTAAATAAAATTATAATATATTACTTATTATATTGGGTTTTTATATAGTTTTAGAAAAAATAGTGTTTTTTTGATTGGAGAAGAAAAATAAATGAAAGGAAATGAAAGAAGATGTTACATCATAATCGAGTAACTCCGACTGGTTTGTGCCAAATTGCATCCTTGGATTTCCTTACTCCAAATATATGTATTGTATAAAGAACATATGGATGGTGGGTAGTGTATTCGTAGATATTTTATGATAATAAGAGGTTTGAGAGGTGTGGGAATGGGGGGATGGGGCATAGCTAGTGGCCTTTATAGGGAAAGAAAATGACTCACATAGAATTGTTGAAATCCAATTTGGTGTAAACAAGTTCATATCTAAAAAACACCATCCTAAATAATAAATTTACGTTTTATGACCAAATTATCCCAACAAAATGGGTTTTGGAATAGTGTTTAGGTATTTTTTGCTCCTATATTTAAGGTTTCATCTCTAATTAAGGTTAATATGGCCTTAATCACTATGATTAATTTTAATCACCTTTTGTTATAGTTTCGGTCAAATATAATAATGATATAAATGGACTATAAATTTTATAATTAATAATTTTTATGTCAGTTTTTCGAAATTAAATTCTCAGAATTGGTAAAATTAAGATTATTGCTAATCCTGCAAACACGGTGTAATTACTAGTTTTTTAAGTAAAAAGATGTTCAAAAGTTAATTTAGTTTTTATACTCAATTTCAAAGTTAAATTAATTCAATAACATAAATTGATTTAATATATTTATAATTAATCTCATGTGAAATTAATAGAAAATTATAATATAATTTAACATTAATAATTATTCAAATGAAAATGCAGTTTTTAACTAAGAATATGTGTTTTTACTATTCATCAAATAATGAAGTCTCTCAGAAAAATACAAAAACCTCACCCTTATATAATTTCAATATTTTATATTCAAAAATTAATATTATTTTATAAAAATAAAATTCATAAATGAAACTGAAAATAATTTTATTATTAAAAATTGTTTATTCGGGAAAATATTATTTTTAAATATAAAAAAGGACTTCCCAAAAAATTAAATCATTCATTATCAAAAAGAATTATCTCAATAAAATCATTATAAAAAATATTGGAAAATTATTTATTAATATTAATGTCACTATGATTAAATCATAGGTTATAATTAAGTCATTGAACATAATAATAATAATATTATAATGATTTGTAGAAACTTTGTGTTGCATGAATCATACTCCAATTCATTTGGGCGTGCAGCACAAGACATGTCGGTATTGGATGAAGAGAAACCCAAGAGGGTGTTTCATTTTAAAAGAATGGTTGACTTTGTTTTTTAGTATACATATATTTCAATAACTATTTTTTGTATCATGTGAAATTTATAATATCAGGAACATAAATTAATTCCAAAATAATAATACACAAATTATTAGGGTGTTACATTCTACCCCCCAAAAACTGAATTTTTACCTTGAAATTTTTTTGGGTTATCAAAGGTTTAATACTCGAATGATTCATTCCTAGAAAACCACATCATAAAAATAAATGCTATAAATTCCCTTAAAAGGGAATGATGTGACCATAGTGGTTAACCAAAGTAAAATATAACAGGGTTTCCATATATGAGAATATAGATTATGAGTTAATATTGTACATGGTGGAAAAGAATAATTATTTTTAGGTATTGATTGTGGTCAACAATAAAAAATGAGAATGATCAAATAAAATTTGAGGGCCTAAAATTCCTAAATCTGTGATTATTTAAAAGGCCATCGGTTATACAAAATTAAGGTATTCAGACAACACATTTTATTTTGTTCATTATCCTAATGTTGATTAATTATTTTATTGACTAAAAATATATTGAAATATAATTAATTGACATAAATAAAATTTTATTTTCTAGATCATCAATTACATTATGTAATCGATGTTTAGAAAAAAATTTTATGGCCTATATGAAAACAGTACACTATTAGCTGGTCTGAAATCTCATAATGGAGTGATATTTGTAACTATTTATCTGTAACTATTCGTAAATATAAATATGGTTAATACATTAATCTCCAAACCTAAAATTTAACACCATTTTTTCATCATAAATAGTTATTTATCGAAAATAATAATATATTAATCCCGACATTTCATAATCCAGTGGTAGGTGTGAAACCCTTATCATTCATTAGTCATGTGTTCAGGAATCACAACCTCTTTTGATGGGATTTTTTTTATGCATTATACATGGTGTCCTTTTAAAAATCCATAGTAATATAATTTCTTATATATAATGTACATACATTAAATAATGGTAATCACTAAATAGCCTTTTAAATAAATTTTTCGATACAATCTCAACAGATAAATACATCCTCTAAAGTTTATCGTAAACTTATCATGAGTGTATAACCTTATAAACATTATAAAAGATGAAAATAAAAAACACTATATTGAAATTCATGAAACTAGCTAAACATTGATCACCCATATATCACAAAGTATCTCTAGTTTATCACATTTAAAACATGTGAATACTGTCATGGTAAATTTTCTTGGAACTTGGAAACATCTCGAATTACCATAAATTCAAATTATAAATGAGGAATAGTTCTTTATTCCCTCGATTATTGGTTATATTTAATAAATCCAATAATTATTAAACTTCATCCATTGTAGGCTTAACTTCTTTTCAACTTGTCCATAATTAGTTCCAAGGTTATTAGTACCATCCAATTTACTTATTCATTCCCCTAAAATCATTATCCAAACAACATTATCCTAACATAAGGAACATATTAAGGTTTATCATTCACTTAATCATGTGTTTTCCATTGACATCACCTTGCTATTATATCACTTTTCTATTCAACCATAATCATTCAACATGTTCTTGTAAATCCTTAGAAAAAATATTAATTGAAAAATACTTATATATTTCACCTTAAATATAACATACTTCTTGAATCCAATAAAATAAAATATTTTATTATTCCACTTCATCCTTATTCAAAAAAACAAGGATACCTCATCCTATTATATAATACCACTTTCCTTTCACATTTCTTCTATAGTCTGGTCATCATCAACAATATAACCATTACATGAACCTTCTTGATGCTCCCCTTCATCAGCTTTAATCTACGGAGATTGTGTTTCACAATGACCATTTACTCTACAAACAATACACTTAACCATAATTGATATATTTTGGGGGATAATATCCTCATCCATTTCACTTATCAAACTCTTCATTTTTCCAAAATTCCCATGCACTGTTTCCGTATTTAACACAATTGATAAATCTTCTTGTATCTCTAAGACATTGAATTATGTGATTCATTCCACATTATTGACACATATGAAACATAATCTTATTTCCATTATGGTCTCTATTACCAAAAACTCAACAAACTCTTTCTTTCTCTTACTTCAAGAGTCTGAGAGTTGGTTAATATATTTTTTGTTTATCATTTTCTATGAAAAACTATTATGCATTACCAAAAAATATCTAACTCTAGTGATAATCCCACATGAATTCTCATCATAAAATCTTCCTTCACATTCAAAATTAATCCAAATCCATTTGGTTCCCACTATTTACTAAAAAAAATTCATATTTTGAGAATTACTTATAATATAAGAAAACTATATAGTCATTAAATGAATTACATATAGTAGTTCTACATCACGAAACCTTCTTTAATCTATACAAACCTAATTTCATACTTGATTATTCATATACAACTTATATATAAATACTTAATGATGGTTCGTGAAGAGTTTTTTTAATTTCTAAAGAATTTCAACCGGTAGTGTCTAACCATGTGTGTAGGAAGGCCCATTGTTGTGTATCAGATTACCATGATTCAGGCCCATAACATATTTTTTGAGTTTTTACCCTTGGGTAAATCTATTCTATATACACAATAATATATAGTATCTTGAAATGGATGTATTTCAAGGAAACCACTCATTGTAACCTTTACCAATATTCTTGGATAATTTTTTAAATGTTAACTCATCCTTATACTTATCCATGGATTCATGGCTAGGAAAATCTCTAGACATAAACCTAGGGATCTCACTATGGGTTTAAAAATCTAATTTCAATGGTTGACTAAACCTTTAATTTGATCCAAAATATAGAGACCCATGATTTAAATACATGAATATTACATAATTGTAGATAAATATTTAGTGCTTAACAAAAATACATGCACAAGGGCCTTAATGGTTTAGTGTCGCTAGAAACATGGAAACAACATCATATATCCAAGTGAAATATCTTCAACATATCTCATCATGATCTCATCCATTAGTACTTATACCTAAAACAATTCTTCATAACCTGGGGATAGGAAACCTAAAAAAGTGCGAGCTCAAATGTATAGTAAGGGTAAACATGTGATATTTGAAAGCATACTAATGAGAATAAGGGTATGATAACATGATCATCAAAATAGAATATCATATCCTAAATATCAAAGATCATATGCATGAATCATGGATTTAATATTGGTAGTTAAAATGTCATGAATCCAAAAGAAATAAATAACACAATCCATGAAATCATATCATAGTATTGAAACATGTAATTGTGGTAGAAACATAAGCATATATGATGACATCCATAGTAGTAAAGGAATTTCTGCACATAATTTCTTAGTGGAAAATCTTCTTTATTAAACTAGGTTAACACCCTGTTCCAGCCCTATATTACAAAACCGTGTTTTCCAATCATTCAAGCCTTGTATTTTTAAATAAAGTTCACCCCTCATTACAACCTTGTATTAGTGAACCAAGTTTATTTACCATTCCAACCATGTAATAGTGAACTGAGGTCAATTCACATTCCATCCATTTTTATCTCTTGATATATACATCATTACACAATGAATTATAGGGAGATAAAGATCCCACCCATGTCATAGTGAAATCATATGTACATGTAGAAAAAATCATAAACAATCATATCATAACCCTTGTAATGAAATGGGTATAATAAAAATGTAAACATATCATAACCTGTGGAAAACAACACAAGTTTCCTATCCATTTAATCAAAATCATAACCCCTAAAAGGTAAACTAATTTCATAAATATATAAACAATGACGTAAAAAACATAAAACCCATTAATGAGACACATATTTTATAAAAATATAACCCCGAAAATGAAATGAGTTTTATTAAATACCCTAAAATTATCCATAACCCATTCATAAAAATAATACTAATTGAACCTCTAGATAATTTCCAAGTAGGTAATCAGTGAAATCAGTGTTTTCATTTTTTATGGAAAATAATTTATAAATATGTTTCAAAAACATTTCACAAGAAAAATATCCATTATTCTTTGAAAATGAATTTTTAATTAATAAAACCTTTTAAAACTCTTCTTTCTTATAAAATTTCATGAAAATTATAAATAATAATTCTAATTATTCTTAAATCATTTACCAATAAAATTTATAAAATAAGCCTAAAAACATTTTATAAACATTTTTTTCAAAACACATTAAAAACATTAAAAAAATGATAATGTTTTGAAAACCTTTCTACAAGAAAATATATGCTAAAGGATTGGTATTTTTTTAATAATAATTATTTTTAAAAAATTAAAAACATATAATTGAGTCATTATGTACTTTTTAAAGCCATATTTTTGAATTATTATAAAAGATTCTTGAAAACATTTTGAAAACTATTTTCCATGAAATATTATAAAAGAGTCCTGAAATCATTTTCAAATCATTTTTGATGAAAATATATTTTAAATAAATTATCATAAAAAATAACCTATCAACATTATATGAAATATTTAAATTATTTAACATAGATAAATACATACATTTCATATAAGGTAAAAAGAAAATTCATTTTAGAGGATAAAAGGCAAGAAATATGCATCATTTGGAAAGTGAAAGAAGATTCCATTGAAACAAATGGAAAAATAAAAAATGTACGAATTTCTTATAATTATAATTGGATATTATTTTAAAATCTTTTTATAAAACATGGTTTTAATGAAACATATATTTTCAACCGAAGAGGGGGTAAAGTCGGGTATCCTTAAAAACAGTTCTGTAAATATATTAAATTATATTAAGAGTAATAAATTTTACCAATATATTAATACCTCATTAATAACAAAATGATAAAAAAATTAAATATTGTTCATTAAAAATTGATCATAATATTTCATCAATTAAAGCATAAACATAAACAATCTTGAAAATCAATGAAATTGTCTCAACAAACTCTTATAACAGGGTAACTTGGGATCATACTCTGTATGTAAGAAAATGAAACTAATTAAAGCATAAAATATTAAGAAAGTAATTAAATTCATGATATAAAAAGTAATGTGGATGTATATAAACCTCAAAAGATAATATAGGTATATAACAAAACATTAGTGCCAAAGAGGGAAAATTTAGACAAAACTATTTCAATGATTTGGTAACTTTTGAAATATAAAACCTGTTAAAAAAATATCATAAAATGGATATATTAATATACATAAATTTATGTATAAAATAAATTTAATAAAATAATTTTCAGTACATACACCTCACAAATGTAATGAGTGGCAAACGTAGTATATATCCCATAGAAATTAAAAATGAGATAAAATCCCATTACTTTGTGTCTTGAAAGACATTGTACTCATTCAAAAATCTTTTATAATAAATATAAATTAATTATAAATATTTTAAATAACTATATTCTTCTATCTAATACCACATATGATTTTATTAGGACATTATATTACCCTGTAGTTAACCTTCATATGTTATAGTTTCACTTCGAGTAATATTCACCTTGTTTTTCGTATGTGTCTTAATTTGTTATATTGATGGTACTCATAAACATATCATGATACCAAAATGTAAACCACGATATTTATATAATTTATATACATTATACTTGAATTATAATAATATATGAAAAATATATGTATGAAACAGAATACACAATCCATGGGGAAACTAAGATGTTTGTATACATGAACTCTATTTTTGTAAAATTGTCATGTTGAGATAAAGAAAGTAAAAGACGTATATGTTTATATATATATATATATATATATAATTATTTAAGAATCATTATTATATCATATATAGCATATATATTAACTAAATCTATCTATAATACATTTCATGTAGTGTGTGAATGAATCACATTGCTTTGAGGGGGCGACATTCCACACTCCCTCAAACAAAATTATCATATTAACACCTAATGGAATGTAAAACTATATGTTTTTTAAAAGTAATAAATAATAATCGTGAAATAATAAGCATAATATATAACATATTTATATATATTTTCCATCATAATTTCCTCCATGATTGGTTGTAAAATAAAAATGGACAATTATCATTTCGTGAGGCAGTAGTTCACCATACACAGAAACAATATGTTTCTTACCCATTAAAAGGATGCGTGTGTATGTGTAGGTTAACCCATTTTAATAAAAAAAACCACGTATATTTATAACACATTTTTTTAATAAAAAATTCAATAAATATAGTTGGAGGGGTGGATAAGGAAAATAAATTAAAGGACATGAGATAAGACGTTACCTGTTAATCAGATAACTCCATTTGGTTTATGTCAAAAGGATTGCTTGTATTACCTTCATCCCAATGGAAGGATTCCAATACAAAGGGAATAATTTTGGTTTTTTATTGGTAATATATTTTCTGAACCTAAAGGGTTTGGGATGTGTGAGGATGCGGGAGAGGTTGTGTCCTTTTATTGGGAAGGAAAAGGACTCACTTGAAATTTTTAAAAACATGTTAGGCATACACATGTTATTTGCTAAAAAAGTCATAAAAACGAACCTAAATAAATAATTTAAGTGTATTTCAATAATATATCCATAAAATGAAATTTTTACAAGTTTCTAGGTAATTTTGGCTCCTATGTATAAGGTGTAGTCCTTAAATAAGTTTAATTTCACTTTAATCACTATTATTATTTTTAATCACTTTCACTAATCATTTTGGTAAAAAAATTATAATTAGAATCTAAATTGTATACTGACTAAATTGGATTTTTTGGTTTTTGAAAATTATATTCATATAAGAGGAAAAAATAAGATTAATGCTAATCCCACATACGAGACAGAAATGTATATTTTTTAAAGTAGAAATAAGTTAAAATTATTATTATGTTTTTAAATTCAATTTAAATTTGAAATTGATTCTAATGACCTAAATTTAATTAATATATGTATATTTTATCCAATTTGAGTTTAAATCAAATTTATAATTCAAATAATTGTTAATAATTATTTAAGCGAAAAGGTATCTTTTAAATAAAATCGGTATTTGACCCTATTCATCTAGAAATGACATCTCACAAAAAAATCCTATATATCTTTTTTAATCAAATTTAAACCCTATATATAAAAAATGAATCATTTTATTTTATCTAATTAAATTTCTAAATGTTTATGAAATTAATTTCATTATAAAAACCGATTCATTTGCGAGAAAAATATTATAAACAAGAAAAAGACTCTACAAAAACATTATATATTTTTTGTAAATATGTTTTATTTCTATAAAACTATTATAAAAAATATTTTAAAAGTAGTTATTAATATATATATCACTATGTCTGTCTCCTTGGTTATACTTATATCATTTAAAATACATTAATAATAATGAAATGATGCTTCACAGACACTCGTTGTGGTATGTAGCGTATGCAAAGTTGGTGTTGAATGTAGTTTAAGAAATGTCATTATTGTGTGTCTCACAAGACAAGTATATATTTCATGTTTCATAAAAAAATTCAGTATTTTTTGTGAATGTAATAATTGAATTAGTATTTTACCATATACATACATATAAAACTATTTACAATGTCATGTGAAATTAAAAATATCAAGAAGATATATTAATTCAAATATAATAATTTTAAAAATATCTAGGTGTTACATATAATATATTCTATGATTAATTGGAGGAAAATACTTGATTAGGTGAGTCATACATGCGTATGGTGGGTGATCTATAACTTATCCCTTAAGTTTGTCGATTTATAAATTGTTGTGTGGGGCCCAGTGATTTCATTAGGTGTCATTTATTGAATTTATATGTCATGCTTATAAACATTATAAATGTATGGTTATGAAATTTACAAATATGTGATTAGTTTTTAGTGGTTTCACCCACAACTTCATGCCTCCCATGTAGTATGTGTTTCAAAAATTAATTTTTTCGTTTTTTGATGCATTTTTTCCAATTTCTGGGTGTGCATTGGCATAAGATTTATAATGGAAATATTTTATATTTGAAATGTATTGATTTATATTTTTAATTGAATAATAAAATATACCATGTATACTCACCACATGACCCATATAATGTAAGTTATTCATTTTATTATTTAATGGAAAATGTAAATTCGCAAGTATAATATGTATATGACTTGACATTCTAAATGTAATCGAATAATATGATTGATGTCTGTATCACACCATACCATGAAAATGAATGATAGAAGATTGAACCTTGATATTTGAAAATTACTTAAATGGTTTAAATGAATGGATTCATGCTACATGGCATTTTTCTCACTAATGAAAGGAAACAGAAACCAAATGTATTTATCAATTAATGATAACTTGATTAAAAGGTTTCATGATACATGGCCTTATCACACTACTAAATGAAAAGGAATAAAGCAAATAGAATATTATATGAATTTGTTATCAAATATTATTGTCTTTACTTGAGATCTATATGGATTCCTTAGTGAAATCCTTAAGCACTCGACAACCCCATTCTGATTCATGGTTGTGAATTTCTTTAGTTGAGACCCACCTCGAAAATGATCCTTGACTAAATATGGATGCTTAATATAACACCATAGAATATCTTCAATAATATTATAGGATTTATTAGATACACTCCATGTATTCTTCATTAACAAGTAGGTTCCGTGGATAAATCTCATAAATACCTGTCATTTCATAGCCCCATTTTACCTTGGATGAAATTTTAAACTCTATAGGTTTCTTATTATATAATTACATTGAATTTAATCCTTAAATTACCCAATTCCAATTATCTAAGATAAAAAAATACCCAGTTGGTGAACATTGAGGTCTATGTTGCATTTGTTATTACCTTGGAACTTCAATATTAAATATCATTTCTGGTTTCCTTCATATTTCATTGAACCTTAATTATTATTAATTGGTGACGTAATTTTAAACAGGTAACAATCAAGTAATGAAATAGTAATATGTTCAGACACTACTTAAGGTATGAATCATGTACTTGTTTATTTAGATAAATTGTACTTCTTAACATAATATATTCATTATTTTAAAAACTTTTATTTCCATTGCACGAGCTAGTTTTTATTGACAACATTGGTGTTGGACCACTGAGATTTAAGTCACACTCTCTCGGGATGCCATTTAGTACCCATAAAAGATAATATGTATGATGGTGTTGTTAAAGGGAAGCATAATTCTTCAGAAACATGATTTCTTGTAGAGCAATTATGGAGCTAGAAACATATTTCTATGCATTGGATCAAGATATTGGTATAGTTTTTTCTATTTACTTCTTCTATATATAGATTCTCATATATTCATGTTACTTTTAATCATTTTTTATCATCAAATTAGATACATGAAATATCATCATCAGTCATTGTATGTTTCAATGATTATTTTAGAAATTGATTTTAATAATTACTCTTTGTATTTTTTACATGTTTCTTCATCTATTTACCTTAGATTATAATTATCCGATGTGTAGCACTCTAGAAATGAGGGCATTTTCTCCCCACAGATACACCCTAGACCATCACTACTAGTTGAAAACTTCTGGCTTTCAGGTAGATGTTCTTGAGGCCATGTGCCCCACAAGGCTCGAGGCAACTATTTAGTAGAATCCAGATATTATTTTTCACAAATTGGTATCAAAGGTTTTTATTTTATTGATTTACTATTTATAGATCATATTCTAGAGATTAATAAAACTTGGTACATGATCATAAGCATTGCTTGGGTGTCATAGACCCATGTTCAGGGTAAACGCCTAGTTACATAAATTATAACTAGGGTTGTAATTTTTTCTTGTACAATTGATATCAATTCACAATTGGATGACACACATGTTGTGTGGTGTTTTTTATTATTCTTCAAATTGATATTCTATTTTACCCATTGCTCGATGATAAGTGGTAATTGAGAATTTTTACATTTATAATTGTAGAAACCAATAATTGACATGTATTTCATATTTCTATTCTATATATATGAATTTCTCTACATTAATTGTTTGTTATGCCTATTATTGTTGAGTGAGCCATTCTTGAATTATTTTTGGGCTACGATAGGTTTTTGAATGAGTGGTTACATGTTTTAATTAATGAGGTGTTGTGGGACCTCATGGTTTGGAATGATTAATTTATTTAATTGAGACCTTTATATTATATTCAAGTGGGTGGTAAGCTTAGTGATAAAGAGTATGGGACATAATTTCCATGGATAGTAAAATCAATTGAATAGAACATTAATAAAAGTTATATTGAAATGAAAACAACAAATTGGAATGAATGTACATACTTATCCCTCATTATCATGATTATGAATGGTAGAGGAGTGAACATATTAATTAAATGTTAATTGAAATGAAATGGTTTCTAGAAAATGATGAGGCATGGTACAATTAACCCTTCATTTGTTGAATCCTCTAAAACTAATTTCTATGCACAAATTGATTCTTGGTCATCAAAGTGGGTAATTGGGTAGTATTACATGGGTAGTGATTTTTCATACATTGAACCTCTACTAGTGTGCTATCTTTATTCTTCTAAGTATGTTCTAAGGTGTGTGATTGGGATTTGTAGACAAAGGTTTCCCCGATGTCCTTTTGTCATACGCCATGAAGGTTGTGACAAAAATACTCCAGACCTTGTGATCCCTAATCCTCCAGTATAACCACCCGAAGTGCCACCAAAGGCACGTCCTATTGTACATGATTCAGGTTATGATGCCTATGTCAATGATAGTTTCCTATGTATGATGCAGTCCATGCATGGTGATCCATGAGCTACACCTATGATGGATGATCTGACTCGCAAGTTTCAGTAGAAGTATCCACCTATTTTTTGTGGTGGTGGCAGTCTGTAGGATGATGAGTCTTGGATAGAGGCCTCCAAATTTATATTTGTGCATCTAGAGACACCTAAAGAATATAGGGTCAAACATTTTTTATACATACATCCTGATACAACCAAAAGTTGGTGGGATGCGATTACATTGGATGGTCTTCATCATGGCATGTTACAGTTTCATTTCTAGACATCCTTCTTTGACCAATTCATTCCAATGATTTTGAGATCTGACAGAACCATAGATTTCATTCATCTTCAGTAGGGTTTGATGTCATTTACGAAGTATTCAGTAGGTCTCTCTATGTTATAGTGCTTTTCACCACATATATCTTCTGAGGATCTTTCCCATGCATGATGCTTTGAGTATGGGCATGTGTACGCTATCCACAAGCCGGTGAATATCTTTTTCATACTTTATTTATTTGAAAAAATCAATTTGGATCTTATCACTATGAGAAAACATTGGGATGGTAATACCATTAGGCATAGAGAATCCGTGTTGTGGTAGGAATTCAATTCTCTTTAAGATAGTAAACATTAGGCAGGGAGTTAGAATAGCATTGGTAGGATATGCCGATGATGAGTTCATGACCATGGTATCCTGACCACTTATCATCAGTAGTGCCAATGAATCATTTTTTATCATGGTAATACAAATGCTTCATAGGTTTTTGTATCAAGCCATATGCATTCTTTATCTATGATTCACCAGGATTAGGCTATGATACCATCAATATTATTAGGTACTATTCATGTATCCTCCACTATAGTATTTTCTTTATTTTATACATATTACTATCACTCGTTTATCAATGTATCTCTCCTGGAATGTCTCAAATTAGAGATACAATATTTTTGTGTTGTAATGGCCATAGATACAACTTCAGGGGTACGATCAGAGGACATATTCTAGTGTAGGTACTGTCCCCACGAGGTCGGCAGTTACCCTTTCTTATGGATCCCAATTATTTCTCAAGATGAAACAATTAGATTTTATTATTGGGATGGATTGGTTTGTTAAGTATCCTTCTTCTGAAGATAGATGTCACCATAGGATATCATTTACATCATAAGAGGTAAATAGTTATCTGTATAAGGTTGATTAGGATATCTAGGCTGGTAGAGCAGGACCAGAGATTCTTGTTCTATGTCGAGTGAACACTCAGACTGAAAATATCTTCATAGAGGATCAATGCTTAGGACATTCTTAATTCCCTCCAGTAGTATATATTTTCATGTATGTTTTTATTAACCACTATTTAAGCATACCTTCTAAGAGTGAGGTAGATTTTATGATCTATCTAGTACTACGAGTACTTCCATTGTCTATTCTGCAATACGATATGTCACCTACTGAGTTTCTAGAGCTAATGTGATAGTCAAAGGAGTTATCTAACAAAGGTTGTATATGGTCCAATAAATAATCTATGGGTTTACCTCTACTTTTAGACAAGATGGTGAATGGAACCTTACATCTATGAGTGTATTATTGATGTTTGAACCATCTTAAGCTGAGGAAACAGTGTCCACTTCCATGGATACATGATATCTTCGGCCAACTCAAAAGATCTAGGGTCTTCACTATGATCTATTTGAGGTTAGGATATCACCAAGTGCTCGTAAGTACATCAAACATAACTTTTATAACCATTCATAGAAGGTACGGTCTGTTTGAGTACCTTTTTATGCCATTTGGTCTTATTAATGAGCCATCAATTTCCATGGCATCAATGAATAGGAATTTCAATCCTTATTGGGATTCATTTTTTCAGGTATTTGAGGATTACATATTGGAGTACTCTCGTACTTGTAGAGACCATGATGAACACATTGAGATCATTCTTAGTACAACAAGAGAGTATCATATTTATTCCATGAATTGTATGTTCCCATAATGGATTGTAAAATTCCACATCTTAGGTCATATAATATTAGAATCACATGTATTTTTTGACCCTGATAAGTTTAGTGATATAGTTTCCATAGAGAAGTCAAATAACGTGCATGATATATAGTGTTTCCTAGTGCTGGCTAGATAGTACAAGAATTTTATATAAGACTTTTTCTAATTTCTTCACCTCTAACATGCCTTATAATGAATGAAGTAATGTTCTAATGGAGAAAAATATTCGGAAAATCATTTAGAGAGATGAATGTGAGGCTTGTATTGACACTGATTCTTATACTGATAGAGCCAAGTAGATTTTACACCATATTTTGTGATGCATCAGACGTCGACCTAAGATAAATGATCATGTGGGAGGACATAGTATTTTTATAAAAGTCATGGAAATTGAGGCCCCATGGGATAAATTACTTGACACACAACCTTGATCTAGAAATAGTTGCCCATACCATGCATTACTAGAGATGGTATGTTTTGGGTGAGATCTTTTTGGTGTACACATACCACAAGAGCCACAAATATAACTTTTAATTGCATTAATCAAACCTAAGACTATGAATATGGGTCTAATATCTTCAGTCCTTTTATTTCTATAATTCCTATATACATAGAAAGTTGAACTTAGTCACTGATGTGCTCCGTCAAAAAAATTCTGAAACAAGACGTTTTAGAATATAGTGATGAATGGAATTTAATTGACCTATTTTCATAGTTAAATATGGACTTTCATGATAGTCACATGTATGATTACCTCTCATCCTTGGAAATTAACTCTTCCCTCCTCGAGAAGGTGATGGGTGTACAATTCTATTATCATAAGGGATTGTTATTTGTGAGAGTATATCTGGTGATAACCCACCACTATCTTGGTTTTAGGAGAGAGACAACATCATATATATTCATGGAAATTTATGGGTTCTTAAAAATATGAAATATGAATTAATGTAAGATTCCCACACTTCTCACTTGTATGTTCATCCAGGAATCTGCGAAATTTTGTGAGATATGGGACAATAGTATTGGTTTCATTGGATTAATAGTTAGCTAGAAAGATTTATCACTATGTGTTTAAGCTATTAGAAGTTAAAGTTGGAGAACCAAAGACATTTAGGCCTGTTTCAACCAGTTCAATTCCTCTAATATAAATGGGAAGATGATTCCATCGTCATTTTATTCAGGTTACCTAGTTTATCTAGAGGTGTCGATAATGTGTGGTTTTTCATTGAAATACTAAAGAAAGTGGCCCAATTATTTTTATTTGGGAGACATTATCTATAAATGATATGAGAATACTATATGACCCATAGATAATAAAACTACATTGGGTACCCTATGCAATCATTATAGATAGGGATTCTAATTTCATTTTGTCGTTTTTGAAAGGCATGCATAAAACTATGGATATACAGGTGCATATAATCTGAAATGTTCACAATCATATAGATAGGTAGTCAGAACGGATGGTACATGTTATAGAGGACATTATTAGAGAATGTTTACTTGATTTCAGTGGTTCTTGGTAGAAGAATATCCCTCTCATTGTGTTCTCCTATAATAATAGCATTCAAGCAATAATTCTGATGGATCCTCTTGAGGCGTTATATGGTTGATTGTTTTGTTCTTCCCTGTGCTAGCTAGACATAGGCAAGGAATTCCTACTAGGTACTCATCTCATATAGGAGACTTCCGAGAAGGTTCAGCAAAACTACAAGTATATGTATACAGCTCAGTCTAGATAGAAATCTTATGTCGACCACTGTTGATGACCTCTTGAGTTTGAGGTAGGGAATCATGTTTTCATTTAGGTAACACCTATTCTAGGGAATAGACCATTATGGAATCTGGGGAATTTTTCACCTCATTACATGTGGATATTTTTGATTCGAGAGTGGTTCATGCCAATAGTTTATCGACTTCTAGTACCTCAAAGGTTCCATGTCAAGCATAATTCCTTTCATTTTTCCTAACATAACCAATACCACGTTGACCCATATCATACCATTGATCCTGAGGAAGTTGAGTATTATATTGATTCTACCTTTGAGGAGTATCCAGTATGCATCATTGAACGAAAGATTAAGTCTCTCTAAGGCATGTATGTCCCTCTTTTATGGGTTTTATGGGTGCACAACCATGTGAAGGGTGAGACTTGGGAGATGGAGTCTTATATACATGGCCAGTGGCCAGAGTTGTACTCTAAAAGTGTTTCACAGCCCTTGGAATGTGAACTCGAGGCATAATACTTTTAAAGGGAAAATACCTATGAACCTAGATTTTCACTCAGGTATGAATCCTTTATATTTTTGACTATTTCATTATTTTGGACATAGTATAGATTCTTAATGAGTTAGAAAATTTCATTTGGGTGCCTAGGGATAGTTAAAATCCCAACACCAATCTTTTAGGGGGAACAATTCTTGGTGTATGGTTTGTAGTAAACTGTGCGGGGAGGCTACACTGCTAGAAAAAAATATGCGTGTGCAACACTTTTTTGGAAACATTATTACTACATGGTTGGCACATTTTTTCTTATCCATGAAGATTTACCATGAGAGTTCCCCATATATCTAGGCACCCATGCATGATTTTGCAAGGCTTTGGAAAACTGTGCTGAAAAACTGTGCAATTACTAAATTTTAGGTAATTTTAAATTTTATCCTTGAAGATGTAATTAACCCCCACATTATTTCCAAATTCAATATCTAACAGTGTTTACCTATATTTCTGTCATTTTAGAGTTTTTGAAGGCCTATCATAGGGATTAAGAGATATCCTTCATCTGTGAACTATTCAAGCTTCCGTTCATTACATTGAATGTGGAATGGTATGAAATTAAGCTTATTTGGGCTATCATCATCTCTCTTTCCCTTGACCTTGTTATTGAGTTGTGAGAAATTTTACCATTTTCTCATATATACATTATTCCATGATGAATTAGTGGCTAATACTAGACAAGTATATTTTTACAAGCCTATAGTGGTTGGTCTATAGCTTATCCCTTAACTTCATTGATTTAGAAAATGTCATGTGCGGCCCACCAATTTCATCTGGTACCATTTTTTTAATTTATATGTCATAATTATAGTCATTATAATCATATGGTTATGTTATTATTAAATATGTGATTAATTATTAGTGGTTAGGTAAAAAACATCATCCCTCCCCCGTGGGATGTTTTTCAATAATTGACCTTTTAGTTTTTTAACACATTTGATCCGATTTTTCTATGTACCTTGGATTGACAATTCTTAGGGTAAAATATTCTATATTAAGTCAATTTAATTACATTTTAAATTGCATAATGGAAGTTACCATGTATTCTCACCACTTGATCTATCTAATGTAAGTGGTTCAATTGATAATTAAATGTGAAATGGAAATTGGAATGAATGATAGGTAATGAATTTTAAATTTTAAGTGTAACTGAAAAACAAGATTCATGTCCATAGACCCACATCAGATTTCAATGGAAGGTATCATAGTGAGACTTGATTTTTTGAAAATGACTTTAGTGGATTAAATGAACGGTTGCATGTTACATGGCCTTATCACACAAATGTAATGAAAGGCATGAAGAAAATATATTTATCATTTAATTATGATATGATTATATGGTTTCCCATTACATGACCTTGCCAAAATAATTAATTGAAAGGATAGAAACAAATAGAATATTATATAAATTAATTATCAAATAGGGTTTTTTCTGACTTCAGATCACATTGGATTCCTTAGGGAATGACTTGAGAACTCAGGAATCCCATTCCAATTCATGGATGTTGCTTGCTTACATTGAGAACCACATGGATCATAATCATTGTCAAACATTGGATTCCTATTTTTAAACTGTATGATCTATTCAATAATATTATATGATTCCGTAGATACACGCCTTGGATCCATCATTTACTAGCATGGTCCGTGGTTAATGACAATCAGGCATAGTCATTTCTTATCACCATTTTACATTGGATGAACTCCTTTCAATCAGTAAGACTCTTATTGTAGAATGACATAGACATTATCCTTGGAATAAAATATTACAATTAAAAATGATGTAATAATTATTGAGTTAGAGACACTTGAGCTCTATGTTTCCATGGTTATTAACTTGGATCATTATTTTTAAATACAATATTAGGTTTACCTTATTATATCTTAGAGCCTTATTTATTGTTATGTCATGACATAAGTAGACACTAGAAACAATAAGATATTGATATGATTACATGTTCAAACACCATCGATGGGATGAAATAGGTTCTTGGGTATTTAGTTACATTGAAATTCAATAATTTACATATTCATTCTTTCACACGATTCTATTTCCATTACATGGGAAATATGTTTCTAACACCGTTGGTGGTGGCCCACTGGGATTTATCTCACTCCATATTCATTTTCTATTTAGTGCCAAATTTAGATTATATGTGTGTAGGTATTGGAAAAGGGAAGGGTAATTCTTATGACACTTTATTTATTGCCTTGCTTGGATGGAGTTGGTTGAAAATGACCGAGATGAGGCTTAGTATGCTTTGGATAATTTAGGTATTTCCTTTTTCTACATTGGGGTTTTCATGTATACATAAAACATTGTATCCATGTTTTACATATTACTAGATACATGATATATCATGATCAATTGTTGTATGTTATCTTAGTTATCCTGTAATTGATTTTCCTCTTTTCACTGTGTATTTTGTTTACATGTTTCTTCCACTATTTACTTATATTTATAATTATCCATTTTGATACACAATATTAATGAGGTAATAGTCACCCTAATGACACACCCGAGGCCGTCACTGCTAGTTGAAAGCCTTTTGTGTTTGGGGAGATGTTCTTAAAGAAATGTGGCCCACTTGGATAAAGGAATTAATTAAGTGGCATCTGGGTCTAGGACGTCACAGATACAATAATGGGTTTTTATAAAATTACATCCTTATTTAGATATTATTATTTAATTTGGATCTGAAATTGTTATAAATAGGGATACAAAATTGAAAAAGAGAACATTTTTATTTAACTTTATCATAACCTAGTGCACAAAAATTGTTCATGATCTACCCCCAGTTTAACATTTTTTGAGGAAACATTTTAAATATTCACAATATATTTAAGAACTATCATGAAAGAGTTGAATATATGAATATTATGAATGAACTTGGTTAATCATATGGTGTCATATAACGAAAATTTGGAGTCATGAATTGGACATACTCTAAATTATTATTCAGGATTATGCGATTTCCCAATATGATTATTATTTCTCACAACCAGATTATTAGTTTTTATAGAAGGAAGAAACATGATGGAATCATGTGAATGTTGAATATGAATGATAATGAATTGATTTTCCCCCTTAGTATCCAATTTATAATTGATCTGCAATTAATGATATAATTTATATGAACAAAAATATTCTCAACCTATGAATAATGAGGAATGTAAAAAATAGAAAATGGGGGAACAATGTTATATTGAGTACTTGATGAGGCAATTTCCATCTTCTTTTATTGGTTTCATTGATCCACTAAATTATGAAAAATAAATCATTACCATTTAAAACATAGTTTTTGTTCTCGGATATTTTGAGCTTAAAAATTAAATTTCTCAGGAAATCATTCAGAAAGTGAAGCAGATCAACGGGGGGATCTTATAAAGAATACAAGGAAATAAGAATAAACTTACTCCATGTAGTGGGATGAGTTTAATATTTTTTTTGAAAAATTAATTTCCTCATATTATTAATCAAAAATAGATAAGGATTTATTTTACCTAAATAAAAAGCATGATGGGTCTTTTCATACCTAATGGACAATTTTAAAAGGATCTGGAGGTAATCCAATGGAATTATCATCCACCCTCAATGTAAGATTAATTGATTCTGTAGTTGCATAATACCATGTCACCAAAGTGAAAAATCCATAATTGAGTTTAATTTTTAGTAATAAATAATTCATTATTCCAACAAGGTGGAGATGGATATTGGAGTTACCCATCAATATCAAGTTTTTAATATGAAATTTATTACGTAAATCATTGGTAACTCTAAAAAACATGGAGGGATGAAAGTTGGAATTCCATAAAGATATAATTATGGAAGTATGGATTGAATAAATTTTATTAATGGGAATAGTATATGTTAAGTATAGAGATAAAGGTTATTGGGAATGTGAATTCCTAAGTGATATGAATAAATTATATAATAATGAAACTATAGAGAAAACATTATAGTATGCACTAACATGATGCAATTATTTGAAATCCATTGAGTATTGTAATTATTCTAAACAATTACAAAATATCATTGTATATTATGATGCTTGATATCAGAAACATCCTAATAATATAGATGTTGAGATATCTCTTCGACCACTATTCCCGATGTCAGGTATAATAGGGACCTGATGACAGGTACACATACCATCCAATCTTAAACGGTTAATGTCTTATTTGACTATAGAACTAAAAATTCATTTATAACTGAAAATTTTAAAATGGGAATTAATATTCTTGTACATTTATCAGATGTTTAATTAGTAGTTAAAACCCTTCAAAGTTATGATGATCTTTTCTCAATTCCATTATTATTAACTAGTTAAAATTAATGATTTTTTCGTTCTCCATCCAATGTCTTGAAGGCCTTCATTTTTTATTGATTTTTGATAATCCACCTTTAAAGGGTTAAAGTGGAACCCATACATGGCATGTAGGTGTAAGTATTACATGGCCCATAGCCCTTAGAGTAATTCATTTCTTGTAGGCTTTAAACATTACATAAAACCTAGAAAAACTACTTGGAACATCTCTTCCCCAGCAACATTATCAGGAAATCAGCTCTCCACCTTTTCATGGTTGTTAAAATAGGCCTTATCGAACATGCACAAGCTTGTCCCGGTGGTAGGTTCCATACCCTCTCATTCTTGCAATCTGTTTAGCTTATGCATGTGTGAAATATCTTTTTCCCATCCACCTTCTAAAGTGTGTTCCATGTAGGTTGTCTGGTTTGGTATATGCACATAAGGTGGCTCGAAGGCCGTACTAACACGAAGTCCTAGGTGGCCCAAAGGCCTTAAAGGGCTCAAGGACCAAATCGGTGGCCCAAAGGCTCAAATGAGTGAATATTTCTGACTGCTAAAATGCCAAACAGTGCCTTCTACAGTTCCCTCTATAGTACTGCATAGTACCTACTATAGTACTACTACAATATATGCTAAAGGGTAGCTATAGTACCCCCAAAAATTAGTCTCTGCCTGAATTTGATCCTGGGTCATCATGGATGCACTCATGGAGTCATCACTATCTAGGCTGAGGATCCGGTTCATGGGATTTTTCTTTCTAGAAATTTTTTTGATCACCCTCTTGTTTAATTTGATGTTAAAATGGCCATGAGATGTACTTAACTACATATATCTGACATCAACAACTAAGGAAGGGAAGTAATAATTGACATTCCAAACTAACAAAAGATTATCATTTTTTGAGATTATAAATGTAAACATCTGATGGAAATTACATCAATTATATGGGTCTTGATTCAAATTGAAATGGTTTGTTTATATTAGATGGTTGGGGGAATCATTACATCAATGATATATTTAATTTGTTAAAGTTTTTTATTGTATTTACATAATAGTTTCCTAGTATTTCATAGAGATAAAATACTATTTAAAAAACCCATCATGGGTTATTAATATTTTAATTTATCCCTGTATAATGTCTCGAATTGAGATGTTTGTAGTGAATAAGAAATTAAAGGATAATCATAAAAATTCCTTTATTTATCCACGTGTTTCACCATTCCATTCACATTTAATTATTTATAATGAAATATGGAATGATGTGGCTCTATTTTTATTTTCAGGAATTGAACAAGAACAAATTCTTGAAAAAGTATCATCAACCTCATATTGAAAACTTCTTTAACCATCCATGAATATATTAACATATTTACAAGATTGGGATTCATTATGTATGTCAACAATTTGGGGTCAATAAGGTGGAAATACACATGACATTAATCCATTAAATGTATGAATAGTATGAATATATAGTGATGGAATTTGATTTTACGAATTCCCCTGATAACGTTATGGATTTAATGAATAGTCATTAGAGATTACATTGATAATTTAGTCGTATTATTTGTAGATTACATTCTAATATGTTAAAAGATAAAGGAAGGTTATGAATATCACATTGTAATTATACTAATTACACTTAGAATGAAGAATTTGAATGAAAAAATTATCAATAGTGAATTTTGGATATAAAAGGTCTCATATTTGGGTCATAAAATCTCAAGAGTGGGTATATCTACGGGTCCATCGAAATTGAATTTTTAATGTGTTATCCCAGAACAAACACTGTGAATGAGATCCAAAAATTTCATTATTATAAATGATAATGTAGATGATTTATAGACATTTTATAATTACTATATATACCACACAAGATGTTATCTCAATAGGGAGCCATGTTCTGTGGGATACATGAATGTGAGGAGACATTCAATGTGAAAACTATTTATCAAACTTGTAAAAACATTGAATATTGTAGAGATGGTTTTTAACATAATGTGATGAATAAAATAGAAGACTAATATGTCCCCTTATTAAAATTGATATGGGTTTATAATACGCCACACATCAATTGACGGTTAATGAAAAAAATTACCCAAATCATGATTTTGGGTTACATGCAGTAATATTTGAAATAGTGATATGAATGTATTATAATTATGGATAAATGTTATATATATATAATTATCATAAAATAATATCTCATATATTCATATAGAATGAGTTAAATATACAATAAATTAAAATTTTGAACCTTATTAATGATTTTGAATACTTAATGCATTATTTCCCATAGAATGGAAACAACTTTCCTAATGGATTGATTTGAAAGGATCATGATATCATATCTAGGATTATTATAAATAAATATCCAATATTAAGGTATTTTAAATGGATGTATTTTCAAATCATGATTACAGGGTGAAATATTATTATTCTTGAATGAGTGTTAATCCAGCTACCTATGTGTAGATTAAAGTGGCCCAAAAGGAAGAGGGAAATACAGTGAAGAACTTGAGAAATGATCCTACGTTAAACTATTATGATGATGTAATGATATAGTTTAGGAAATGTTTATATTTTCTATCAATACCATATTTGATGAATTTTTTTTCGAAATATCATAGTTCATCAATCTCTTTTCATCATGGAACAATGAGGATATATAGGGATATTAAAGATTATTTCTATAAGGATAACATGGAGAGATATTTTATTGAGTTTTTATATCTATACTTGTTAAAAAAGAAATTAATTTTTATGAGGAAAATTTTCAATGGCGTCTTGCAAAAATTAACCATAGAAGAATATAAATATGAAAACATCACCATGAATTTGGTCATTAAACTCTCCAAATAATGTAACAGGAAAAATTATACATGGGTTTTTTAGATATACATACAAAGTGATAACACATTATTTCTATAAAATTATATTTTATCTGAGATCAAAATTATATGATATACATTACAAAAGAGGTAATGTTTTATAGTTTAACACATTACATTCCATTCGATCAAGATTATTGGTTTACCGTAGTATTTTGATAACGTGTTGATCATGATCTTGATATAGAGTTGAGTTTCATCACTTTAAATCATCATTGAACACATGGTTAGTCTAAGAGAACAATTCAGACCCTATAATATATGCAGAAATCTATTTCTATATAATTTTAAGGATATTGGGATGAAAAAAATACACAAGGATAGTTTTCTTAAAACAATATATTTCACTCGAGCATTGAGATGGCTCCTTATGAAAACCCCAACAAAAAAAAGTGTAGGGATCCAATGTTATGGGATGAAGATTCCGAAGTAATGCTATAGTGACCTAAAATAGCTAAGGATCTTGTAACATCCAAGGTAAATAAAGAATAATACATTTTCATATTTTTTAATATTTTCGAATTAAATATTAATTTTACTTTAAAGGGGTTGCTATGTTCGATAGCGTACCTGATACGCAACAAAGAGTTTCTTTGAAATCTTACGTTGCACACTAGTAATAAAATAATATTATTTTAAATGGTAGTTAACACGTTGTCGTTGTATTGGCGGGAATGAATAGAAATAACTAATATATGATTATATATGTTTGTTAAATGTTTTTACATTTATCCAATAAAAGATAAAGGCTTAAAATAAGAAAAGAATTCAATTTTCGGCATATATACTCTAATTTTCACTAAAGGTCCACTTATCAAATTTTGATGGAAAACCGTCATTAAATATAGTTTTGGTCACTATTATACATTCTATTGGACCAAATAAAATTCATCTTTAGAATCGGGACATCAAAATTTACTTTGTGTAAATTTTCTGTATTTTTCCGATAGAGATAATTTTTAATGAATAGTGAAAAATATTGTATTTTAATTCAAAACCTCTTTTTAATCTAATTTTTTTCATATGAATATATTTTCTTTTGAAGTGGTTTTAAAGTGAAATTAGAATACATTTTTACCATTTAATCCAATAGTGTTCATTGGAATTAATTTCATTTTCAAATCGGACTTGAACTAGTGTCAGTCTTTTGATACTTTTTGTTTCATAAAAACATGCTATTTGTTTTGACAGTGGGAATTAATTATTAAATTAATTATTTCAACATATATGTTTTGAATTTTGTAAAATAGGCATCATTTTTTAATTCAGAATATCAAATATAGCTTAGGCTGAATTTTGGGTATTTTTCTGAAAAACTTCAGTTTTTAATGAATAGTGAAACCACTAAGTGGTACATAAAAAAACTGATTTTTCATTTAAATGAAATTTTACCACCTCTGTGTTTTGAATAAAAAAAATCCAACATACATGGTTGTCATTAAGAAGTAAAATGTGGTTCAATGGGATTAAAATAATTTTTTGGCGAATAGTAACTTTTAAGTTTTTAATCGCGATTAGAGGTAATTAGTGTAGTTTAAGGTAAAGAGAATGTTTTAATAATATTAAATGAACATGAAACATGTACTACCCTTATTGGATGTGTCATGGCCGACCCAAAAAATCCATGGGTCAACTTGGGGACCCCATGGAGCCACTTTAGTAGGAAAATGACATTAATACCTTTTTATTTAATGTTAAAATAAAAATGTCACAAACATGAGTTGTTTTACTAAAACAATTTTTACATGGGGTTATACAAGTCATATATTTTACTATAAATATTCATTGGAATGATAAAACGATTTCCTACATCATAGTATTTTTTTTATAATTTTTAGACATTAAATAAATTAAATTATTTATGCCACCATGATGATGCAGTGATTACCTCATTATGTAACGATTTGAATAAAATGAAAAGATAGTGTAACATCTAAGACCTAAACTTGCCAAAAACCTATTGGATGGGTATATTTAGAACCCTTATCACCTTATCCTATAATTATATCAATTTGTGACCATTAAAATCCTAAACTCATTATAAAATAACGTAACATTTCCATACTTTCCAAGAGTGCCCCTCCTCTCCTCTTATAAAAGGCCCCGACCTCTACCTCCTTACCCACACCTCTCAAGCCTTTGTCTCGGCCAAAACCTGCCCATTTTGTCTCTCCACATCTCTCTCTTACTCCTAGAAGCCTCACTTTGGGTAGAAGTATTTCCAAGGAAGCCTTTGAGCTCAAATCAAAAGGAGTTACCTGTTTTAAGGTATTGTCTTCACTTGTGTTCTTTTGTTTTATTTTGCTTCTCCAACCCACTAAACTCTTTTTATTCCTTTCCTTTGTAACAAATCCAGTATCTTAAATATACTAGGATGTTGTTATAATAACGATTCTATCTACACATACACACACCTTCATTTAATGGTTAAAGAACATTATGTTTCTGTGGGTGGTGAATTTATGCCTCACGAAACAATGATTGTTCAACACTCACATAACACCTTCATAGGTGGCCATTAAGATGTCAATATATTTATATATGATATATATTATGTTTATGTTTTCCTTATGATTCTTTATTTTTCATTTGTTTCATACCTTTATGGTTTCCATGGTGGGTAAACACGATAATTATATTTTAGGAAGTGCGGACTACAGCCCCATCAAAGTGATTCGATTCGTTAATGCCATATGTGGGACGTATAAAGGATGTATTTAAAGTTATTAGATATGATGTTATACTAGAATTATAATATACCTTTATATTATTATTATTTTATTTCCATTAAAGTATAAGAGAGAAATGAAAGTAGCGTTCATGCGTACGTACGGCTTACCATCTCCATGAACGGTGCATTTCATTTCTTATACCCAAATGTAATGTACCATTATAAGTACATATATATAATTGATATATATGATTTATGTTACATATAAATGATTAATATAATTCTGGAATTAAAATATACATATATCTCATTTATTTTTAATTCCATTAATATGACATTGAAATGAAAGTAGCGTTCATGCGTACGTACGGCTTACCGTCTCCATGAACGGTGCATTTCATTTCTTACCTATAAATGATTATGTAATATTATAAATACATGTATATTCTGGATATATATGATATATATGATATCCAAATCATGAATATCATTCTGGATATAATGAAACTTTGACCACACGTACAACATGTAATTGTAATAAGTCCACTTTCAACTTAAGAACCAAATATCGACAAAACAAACATTATTAAATTAAATTACTACATAATGTTTATAACATGGTAATAAGTGATATAAACGTAATAATGAACATGATAAAGGTTATTATGTAAGTATAAATTAACTCAAGTTTATTATTCAGGATGTTAAAGAACGATCGAGTCAAGTCGGACCCAAGGCAAGGGACTTCGTATCAATCTCCTTTCATGGAGGCATATTTCGTTTTATACACAACTTTATTTTATACGATGTATAAACCCATTTTAATTTTACTTTTATAAAAAAGGAATCTTTTTCTATGAAGCGTTTTACTAAACTACAAAAAGGAATGTTTCTTTTAACGTACGCGGTGACAATGAACTTTTTCGCCACCGCGAGTATTATTTGGTCTTTGGCTTCCTCAACAAGCCGTAATGTTTTTGAAATGAAATAAATACCATATAATTTTTTATGTATTTTGGTATTGAAAATGGTTTTTATAATGAGTTTGTTATGTTAATATATTAAAGCGATATATTGTGATCAAATTGTAGAAATGTTTTCATTCCATTATATTTGTTTTATGTCTTATGATTTTATAATGGTACTTGGACATTTGATGGGTGGTTACGTGATAAACTATATGACGGGTGGTGCTGTGAATACCAGGATGGGTGGATACATTATAACCTCCAATGTATTGGGTATGGAAGTCAGCCGTATGTCTATTCCATTAATTATGTATGGAAGTTGGCCGAATGACTGTTCCATTAAATGATATGCGTGGAAGTCGACCATATAGTTATTCCACTTAAGTATGTGTATGTCCCAAGTTACCTTTATATGTTATGTGTTATTTATATGGGTTTTATGGTTTTATTTTGGTTACAAAATGGTATGTAATGATATTTTATTCAGTGAAGAGTTTTTAAGACTTCATAAAGGTAAAGGTATTACATTGATAAAGTATACGTGGTTTACTTGTTTTTTTAAAAACTAATTATTTTCATTCTTTGTGTATCCCTTACTGAGCTTTTTATGCTCACCCCATGTTTTTTTTGAAATGTTTTTTACAGGACATAATGTTGAATTGGGTCAAGGATGGGATCAAGGGAAAATCATGATATTTAAAACATGGAACTAGACATGTTTCTTTTTAAGAGTTTTTATTTTAGGGAAACATAGTAGAAGTGTCTACTTTGTAATATTTTAAGATGTAATAGTTATGTCCTAATTCTCTAAAACTCTAAACCTAAAAAGATCCTCAATGTGAATTATTCATTTAATTCAATATTAAGTAAGTTTTAAGGCTGGGGCCTTATAGTTGGTATCAGAGGTCGGTTTAGACAATTTTAGGAGTTAGAAAGTGTTAAATTATAAATTAATTTATGGTATGATTGAAATGATATAGAATTTATAGATTACCATGTTTTTTCGCCTTAGATATTTTTGTGTTAAGAATGGTTTTTCACAGAGGAAATAGAACAGAATTTCATGGGAAGGCATACTGAGGGAAATTCCCTTTCAAATCAGTATCCTGAGATGGTCAGAATCAGAACTAAACCGTTTTTTGCAGTGATGGATCAGTTGACTCAGGTGAAAAATGTTGGTTGTTTGTATTGATGATATTTTTGTGTTTTCTAAAAGTAAAGAGGATCATGAAAGTTATTTAAGGGTTATCATGCAATCCTTAAAAGAAAAGAAACTGTGTGGAAAATTCAGCAAGTGTGAGTTTTGGTTGCAACAAATTTCTTTCCTTGGTCACATTATTTCTAAAGATGGGATAACTATTGATCCTGCTAAAACAAAAGTTGTTGAAGAATGGCCAAGACCCACAAATGTAACCGAGATCCGTAGTTTCCTTGGTTTGGCAGGTTACTACCGAAGGTTTGTTGAAAAGATTTCACGGTTATCTAGTCCAATGACTAAGCTAACTCGGAAGGGTGTTATGTTTATCTAGACAAAAGATTATGATGATTGTTTTCAGGAGTTGAAAAGAAGATTGGTGAATGCTCTAGTTTTGGAACTTACTTCTAGGAATGGTGAGTTTGTTATATAAATTGATGCTTTGTTGAAGGGACTTGGCTATGTCCTTATGCGGAATGATCAGGTAATTGCTTATGCTTCACGACAGTTGAAAACTCATGAGGTAAATTACCCTACACATGATTTGGAATTAGTCGCTGTTGTTTTCACTTTAAAAATTTGGAGGCATCATTTGTATGTAGTAAAGTGTGAAATATATACCGATCATAAAAGTATAAAGTATATATTCACTCAAAAATAATTGAACATGAGATAGAGGAGATTGCTAGAATTAATCAAGGATTATGATTGTACAATTCATTACCATACGGGAAAAGAAAATAAAGTGGCCAATGCTTTGAGTCGAAAAGTAATGCTTCATTAACCATGCTATGTTTGGAACGAGATCCTTTGGTTTTTGATTTGATGAAATTTGGCATGGAAGTTGTTTATGCAAGAAGTCCTTCTATTTTGTTTCAGGTATCAGTGAAATCTTCTCTATCAGACAGAATCAAGCAAGCACAGAAGAAAGACAGTGAGTTGCAGAAAAAGGTATAGCTAGTTCAGAAGGGTATGTTTCCTGAATACAACATTGATAATGATTGTGTTTTGAGATTTGGGAAAAGATTGTGTGTGCCTTTTGATTCACATTTGAAGAGAGAGTTGTTATGTGAAGCTCATAGTTCTCTGTTTTCAGTTCATCCTAGATGTACTAAGATGTACAGAGATCTATGGGGGTATTACTGGTGGGATGGAATGAAAAGAGATATTGCTGATTTTACTGTGATGTTTTTGACTTGTCAGTAGGTTAAAGCAGAGCAGTAGTTACCGAAAGGGATGCTTCAGCCATTACCAGTTCTAGAGTGGAAATGGGAAAATATATCCATGGACTTTGTTGTGGGATTACCAATGACATCTGGAGTTAATAATGCAATCTGGGTTATTATTAATCGATTGACTAAATCTTCTCATTTCCTTCCTTTTCGAGATACATTATCTCTAGATCAACTTTCTCGATTGTATCTCAAAGAGATAGTCAGGTTGCACGGAGTTCCCCTCTCTATTGTATCTGATCATGATCCGAGGTTTACTTATAACTTTTGGAAAGGCCTTCAGAAGTCATTGGGTACTGAATTGAATTTTAGTATAGCTTTTCATCCGTAATCAGATGGTTCCAGTATACAAATGGAACCATTTAAGGCATTATATGGGAAGCGGTGTTGAACTCCAGCTTTTTGGGATGAAGTAGGTGAATGGAAGCTGATGGGACTAGAATTGGTAGAAGAGATGGCAGAAAAAGTTCAGTTGATTTTGAAACACATGAGAATAGCTCAGAGTACACAGAAAAGTTATGGGGATAACCGGAGGAAGGATCTATATTTCGTGGTATGTGATCATGTTTTTCTAAATGTTTCACCATGGAAGAGTGTGATACGATTTGGTAAGAAAGGAAAGCTGAGTCCAAGGTTCATTGGACCATATGAAATTCTGGATAAAGTTGGATCAGTTTCTTACCGAGTAGATTTACCTCCGAGTTTATCTCAGGTACACAATGTTTTTCATGTTTCGATGTTGAGAATGTATATGCCAGATCCATGTCATGTTTTGATCCCAGAGGTAGTTCAGTTGGAATAGAATCTCTCTTATGAAGAACAACCAGTCCAGATTCTTGACCATAGAGAGCAGGTGTTGTGGAATAAGGTAATTCACCAGGTAAAGGTTTTGTGGAAAAGCAATATGGTTGAAGAGGCAATGTGGGAATTCGAAAATGCTATGAGGGATAAATACCCCCACTTATTTTTATAAGTGAATAAAATTACGAGGACACAATTACCAAAAGGGGGAGAGATGTAACATCACAGGTAAATAAAGAATAATACATTTTCATATTCATTAATATTTGCGAATTAAATATTAATTTTACTTTAAAGGGGTTGCTATGTTCTATAGTGTACCCGATACGCAACAAAGAGTTTCTTTGAAATCTTACGTTGCACACTAGTAATAAAATAATATTTTTTTTAAATTTTAGCTAACACGTAGTCATTGTATTGGCAGGAATGAATATAAATAACTAAAATATGATTATATATCTTTGTTAAATGTTTTTACATTTATCCAATAAAATATAAAGGCTTAAAATACGAAAAGAATTCAATTTTAGGCATATATACTCTAATTTTCACTAATGGTCCACTTATCAACTTTTGATGGAGAACCACCATTAAATATATTTTTTGTCACTATTATAAATTCTATTGTACCAAATAAAATTATTCTTTAGAATCGGGACATCAAAATTTACTTTGTGTAAATTTTCTGTATTTTTCCGATAAAGATCATTTTTTAATGAATAGCGAAAATATTGTATTTTAATTCAAAACCGCTTTTTAATCTAATTTTTTTTAATATGATTAGATTTTATTTTTAAGTGGTCATCAAGTGAAATTATAATATATTTTTACCATTTAATCCAATAGTGGTCGTTGAAATTAATTTCACTTTGAAATCAGACTAGAACTAGTGTCAATATTTTGATACTTTTTGTTTCATAAAAACACGCTATTTGTTTTGGCAGCGGGAAATAATTATTAAATTAATTAATTCAACTTATATGTTTTTAATTTGTAAAATAGACATCATTTTTGAATTCAGAATAACAAATATAGCTTAGGGTGAATTTTTGGTATTTTTCTAAAAAACTTCAATTTTTGATGAATATTGAAACCACCGAGTGGTACTTAAAAAAACTGATTTTTCATTTAAATGAAATTTTACCACCTCTGTGTTTTGAATTTCAAAAATACGACATACGTGGTTGTCATTAAGAATAAAAATGTGGTTCAATGGGATTACAATAATTTTTTGGTGAATAGTAACTTTTATGTTTTTAATCGCGATTAGAGGTAATTAGTATAGTTTAAGGTAAAGATAATATTTTAATAATATGAAATTAACTTGACACATGTCATACCATTATTTAATGTTTCATGGACGACCAAGACAATCCATGGGTGAACTTGGGGACCCCATGGAGCCACTTTGGTAGGAATATGACATTAATACCTTTTTATTTAATGTTAAAATAAAAATGTCACAAACATGAGTTGTTTTACTCAAACAATTTTTACCTGGGGTTATACAAGTCATATTTTTGACTATAAATATTCATTGGGAAGATAAAAATATTTCCTAAATCAGAGTATTTTTTTCATAATTTTTAGATATTAAATTAGTTAAATTATTTATGACACCATAATGATGCAGTGATTGCCTCATTATTTAACAATTTAAATAAAATGAAAAGATAATGTAAAATCTAAGACCTAAACTTGTCAAAAACCTATTGGATGGGTATATTTAGAACTCTTATCACCTTATCCTCGAGTTATATCAATGTGGGACCATTAAAATCCGAAAATAATTCTAAAACAAAGAAACATTTACTTACTTTCCAAGAGTGCCTCTCCTCTCCTCTTATAAAAGGCCCCCACCTATACCCCCTTACCCAATCCTCTCAAGAATTTGGCTCGGCCAACCCCGGACCATTTTGTCTCTCTACATCCCTCTATTACTCCGAGAAGCCTCACTTTGGACAGAAGTCTTCCCAAGGAAGCCTTTGAGCTGGAATCAAAAGGAGTTACCCGTTTTAAGGTAATGTCTTCACTTGTGTTCTTTTGTGTTATTTTGCATCTCCAACCCCCTAAAATATTTTTATTCCTTTATTTTGTAACAACACCAGTATCTTCAATATACTATGATGTTTTTATAATAAGTATTCGATCTACACAAACACACACCTTCATCTAATGGTTAATGAACATACTGTTTCTGTGGATGGAAAATTTCTGCCTCACGAAACGATGATTGTTCAACACTCATATAACACCTTCAAAGGTGGACATTAAGATGGAAATCTATTTATATATGATATATATTATGTTTATGTTTTCCTTATGCTTTTTTATTTTTCATTTGTGTCATACCTTTATGGTTTCCATAGTGGGTAAACACGATAATTTCATTTTAGGAAGTGCGGACTACCGCCCCCTCAAAGTGATTTGATTCGTTAATGCCATATGTGGGATGTACAAAAGATGGATTAAAAGTTATTAGATATGATGTTATACTGTAATTATAATATACCTTTATATAATTATTATTTTATTTCCATTAATTTATGAGATAGAAATTAAAGTAGCGTTCATGCGTACGTACGGCTTACCGTCTCCATGAACGGTGCATTTCATTTCTAATCCCCAAATGTAATGTACTATTATAAGTACACATATATAATTGATATATATGATGTATGTTACATATAAATGATTAATAAAATTTTGTAATTAAAATATACATATCTCCCATTTTTTTTTAATTCCATTAATATGACATAGAAATGAAAGTAGCGTTCATGCGTACGTATGGCTTACCCTCTCCATTAATGGTGCATTTCATTTCTTACATCTAAATAAATATGTAATAATATATTCATGTATATGCTGGATATATATGATATATATGATATCCAAATCAGGAATATCATTCTGGATATAATGAAATTTTGACCACACGTACAACATGTAATTTTAAGAAGTCCACTTTTGAATTAAAAACCAAATATCGACAAAACAAACATTAATAACTTAAATGACTACCTAATGTTTATAACATAGTAATAGTGATATAAAAGTAATAATTAACTTGAAAAAGGTTCTTAAGTAATTATAAATTAACTCAATTTTATTATTCAGGATGACAATCAACGATCGAGTCAAGTCGGACCCGAGGTAAGGGACTTCGTCTCAATCTCCTTTCATTGAGGCATATTTCTTTTTATACACAACTTTATTTTATACGGCGTATAAACCCCTTTGCCTTTTAATTTTATACAAAAGGATTCTTTTTCTATGAAGCGTTTTACTAAATGACAAAAAGGAATGTTTCTTTTAACGTACGCCATGACAACGACCTTTTCCGCCGCCGTGAGTATTATTTGGTCTTTGTCTTCCTCAACAAGCCGTAATGTTTTTAAAATGAAATAAATACCATACAATCTTTTATGTATTTTGGTATTGAAAATGGTTTTTATAATGGGTTTGTTATGTAAATATATTTAAGTGATATATTGTGATCAAAGTGTGGAAATGTTTTCCTTCCATTATGTTTGTTTTATGTCTTATGATTTTATAATGGTACTTGGACATTTGACGGGTGGTTACGTGATAAACCATATGACGGGTGGTGCCGTGAATACCAGGATGGGTGGTTACATTATAACCTACAATGCATTGGGTATGTAAGTTGGTTGTATGGATATTCCATTAAGTATGTATGGAAGTTGGCCGAATGGATAATCCATTAAGTGATATGTGTGGAAGTCGACCGTATGGTTATTCCACTTAAGTATGTTTATGTTCCAAGTTACCTTTATATGTTATGTGTTCTTTATATGGGTTTTATTGTAATATTTTGGTTACAAAAGGGGAAGTAATTATATTTTATTCTGGGAAGAGTTCTTACTACTTCATAAAGGTTAAGGTATTACTTTGATAAAGTATACATGGTTTACATGTTGTTTTAAAAACTAACAGTTTTCATTCTTTGTGTATCCCTTACTGAGATTTTTATGCTCACCCCATGTTTTTTTGAAATGTTTTTCATAGGACTTAATTTGGAATTGGGTCAAGGATGGGATCAAGGGAAAGTCATTCTATCTAAAACATGGAACTCGACATGTTTCTTTTTAAGAGTTTTTTTATGGAAACTTAGTAGAAGTGTCTACTTTGTAATCTTTTGAGATGTAATAGTTATGTCCTAATTCTCTAAAACTCTAAACCTGAAAAGATCCTTAATGTGAATTATTCATTTAATTCAATATTAAGTAGGGTTTAAGGCTGGGGCCTTATAGATCTGGTAGGAAATATTATATCCATTTAGTGAAACATCAAATAAACTCATAGTGGACAGAAGGATAGGTTGATAATCAATAGTGTTATTTGGAATTTGATGTTAATTATAATATTTTTCAATGAATGTACCAATAGAAAAAGGGTCATATATTTTTTAATAAAGTAATGAAAATCTGTATGAATCTTTTCCACTTATTTATTTTTGATTGTTTGGGGATGGTGGCTAATCACTTGTCACATTTATTTAGTCTCACTTATAATAACGATAGGTTTCATATTTCTCCCCAAAGAAAGAACATTCTTTATGTATCAATTGAACTAAAAATAATGGTGAAAAAAATATTTTATGTTTTTTCCTATAAATAACAACCATTATTGATTCTTTATTTTATATAGAAAGTGATAGGAAATAAGGCCACTCCCTTAGTAAATGTTTTTCAGAAAAACCAAAATTTTAAGGGAAATTCATGTGATCTTAATGGTATAATTTTTTCAAAGTATCCTCAAATTTTTATATCAATGTGATGGAACTTTGATGGAGAAATTAATTTTCCATGGTAGAATTTAATTCCATAAATTTTTTAAATTATATATTTTTCAGATAAATTTAATCTCATTGATAGCTTGTGTTATATGCAACTCCGAGTTTTATCGAGACACAATGTACTATTAATATTAATATTTAAAAATAACAGTTATATCATATAAGATAAACATGGAATTATGAGTATTAATAATAAAAGTTTACAAATTAATTATAATTTTTAAAAATAAATGTAATATATTTATTGATAAGATTCTATGTTATAGTAAAGTGTTTATATGTTTTTGAAATAATTATTTAAAAGAAAATTAGTTTATTTATTTTTTGATCATATAATTAAATAAATTTCTCTTAATTTTATAAATTTTTATTGAAAAAAGTTAGTTCATTTTTTTAATAATTGTGTGAAAAGTTTCATTGAGTTAATTTTTGATAATTTTATGAATATAGAAATTTTTAAATTAATGTGGAAAAGTACATTTTTTTATTAACAATTATCATTTAATTAATTCCAATGAAAAGAAAAAAATTATGTTAAGATTTCATAACACTAAAATTTGTTATAATATATTAGTATTAATCAAAATTATGTATTTCAATCAATTTAATGATTAATTTTTATATGGAAACATTTCATCCCTATAGGAACATTTTCAATGGAAAGAATTGTTTTCTTTACATCTAAAGGATTAATTATAAATTAAATTATACTAGTTCTCTGAATTGAATTTAGTAACGTGGAATAAATATAAGGAATAATTATAATTAATATTATATATTAGTGTGAAACATAATTTTTTCCATAATAAATTGTAGATGTATTAAAAATTACATTTCCGTGATTAAAGGGAAAATGGTTTTTTTGCAGGTTAATGTAAAAATGATATGTGTTATAATACATAAAAATATTTCCAATTCATATTTTATATACATATTTAATCCTCTTCTCTTATTATATTTTACAATGGTAAATTATTGAGACTATTTATGTGTGTAAAACATGGGTATATCATTTTATTTTCACAATTTCCATGTGATTCATATCCCCCTTCTATTAAAGGACACCCCTCTCCACTCCACATCACACATCCATAAAATAGTTAAACATAAAATAACTAAAATATAGATTCTTTACATGCCTATAAATGTATCAAATCTCATTTTTTGATAAAAAATAATTCTTATGATGGATTTAAATGTAAATGTAAAGATGTTGTTTGAAGAAGGATGTATCAATCTTGACCAAGAATTATTGTTTTATTTTATCTTCCATATACATAAAATCATTTAACAATATGATTATTTAAATAAATAAATATCTCCAATATAATGATATTTTATTATTTAATTTTCGTAATCTATATTTCACACCAATTCCATCAAATGGGAAACTAAACAGTCAACCATGTGTACCATAGACTACCCCCACACAAACCACTGAAATTCATTTTCCATAACTGTATTCCATATAAGTATTTTTTTATTTTTTTAAATAATATTTATGATTTAATAATAATTATTTAATTATAATATCCCATATACCATATTTCCATAAATCCCGTTGAAAAATGACATAATTGCTCGTGTGTAATTGTGGAAAACCGCCTCCATGAATTGATGTGATAAATTTATTTATTTTATTTTGATATAGATTATAATAATGATAGATTAAATTAATATACCTATGATATAAAAGATATAAAAATTCCTCTTTTTATCTTAATTGTTATTTACCTTGTTTATCTTTTTGAAATTTAAAACAGTGCTTAGGCATATGTATGAACAACCATCACTGTAAACGTTATAATTCATTTTTTATCTACAACTTCTGTGGATTTCAATATATATATATATAATATGAAATTAATTTTAGCAATAATATTTTTTAATGATTTAATTTTTATCAATGTACGTGGAAAAAAACTCTCAAACTAAAAAAGACCTAAAAAACAAAGTTGTTATAATCGAAAACACAGATTCTAAAAATGAATTTTTAAAAAATGTGTATAAAAATATTTTATGTAAGTCCAATACGGTTTTATATATTTTAGTATGGTTATTTAATTGAATCATAATAAATAGTATTTAATATAAATTATTTGTGAGTGTGTGTCGTGAAATTTGATACTTTAGGTAAGGGTTTTTCTTCTCATCTTTTATATATAGGGGACTAATGCAATATTCACCACATGTTTTTAATTTTTGGTGTATATACTACCCATGATCTTATTCTATGATCTATAACCTAAAAAAAATTGATATATATTTATCCATATAAATTTATTTCTATCAAATGTATTTATATTTAAATGTTTCCACATGGTATGTTTTTTATGATACAATCAAATTATTTATCAATTTTATTTACGATTGTGTTTTTTATGACGATTTTTTTCCTATGAATAAACTCCTAAATTTTTACCTCCTATGGTTAGTTATTAAATATAAATATTTTCTATTCTTTTTACATTCATTATGTACTCATGATAATGGGAATATATTTTGAGGGAAAACTACAATATTTATCTTTTTAATCGGTAAAAAATTGGAAAACATGACACTGATTTAAAAAAAATGTTTTAATCATTTTATTTAGTATTTTATAATGATTTCATAATGTAAATTTTCTGATGGATTATTTATTCCAAAATTATTTAAATGGAATTTTATTTCAGTTTTTTGAATGACATACTTTTTACATTTTTGAAATAATATGAAATGAATCTTAATTTTATCATTCATTGCATAAATCTAATTTATTACATTCAAGATATACATAATTTTCTAAAAATCCCATACATGATTTCTAGATTAATTATAATGGAAATTAATTCAATAGTTTATAGGAAACATTAATATTTAAAATAAATTATTTCTAAATGAGAAAGATATTTTTCTCATGAAATTATCCATGTGATCTTTTAAAGAAATTATTCTATTAATATAACATACTTTTATGTCACCTATCTATTTATGGGGTTATTATACATATATTCTATCCATGTAATTCATCTAGATGGTTTATGATTATTATGAAGATAGTTTTTAGGAACCAATTATTTTTAAATTTCTTATGTTATGTTGAATTGATTACATTATTATGAATCATATTTCATTTCCATGGGTTATGTTATGATAAAATGTTTAGGAAACCCATTTACTTTTAAAGGTTTATGATATGATATACATTTTATGATATGGTTGTCAATATTTTCATGATTTTCATTTTGTGTTGGTGGTCTTGAAATATTACATCACTCTAATGTTTTTGGTGATCATTAATTTATCATGATATAAATAGGAACGGAATATGGAGATAACCTCTATCAGTAAAGGACTATTTTCTCTATGATATTTTTAGTTGTGAGCCTCAAGCTTCTATGGTAGTTTGCGGAGCTAACACATTCTAATATGACACCATTGGAAATGATCCTTGAATACAAAGGAAATTAATTTCTATTATTATGTTTATTCCAACTATCTATGCCTTATGAAAATGTCATTAGCCTATGTATTATGATTTTAATAATTTATTACTCACAACATATGAAATTCTAATAATTATGAAATTTCACAATATTATAGTGTTTTATATATAGGGTATGGTTTTCTTGATATGTCACTTGGTTACCCATATAGACCATTTGATATCACCATTTCTTATGATTCATTTCTTATGGTTAATATGAATGATATTATGTAGGATGTTTATAAGAAGGGTATTATTCATTTAGATCATAGTAGAATATGATGTAGTTCACATATGACATGTACAACTTTCCAATGTCCAAATATATATTTGAATTTAGTATGCATAGTTATGTTACGTAATGAATACTCATTAATTATATTGTAACATCTATGTATAAAATGTAGGTTTCTCTATTACCTCAATTTATAATAAATCATATTGATATCCATATATTGGGTATAATATTTTGAATGATTTTAATAAATTAAAGTAAATCATTTAATCTACTAGTTATGGATTGTAAATAATAAATAAACCATCATGGGGAAGTACGTACTATATAAATATTAAATATATATATTATATACATGCATCACATGAATGATAAAGAAATCCATAAAATTATTTTCTTAAATATACACATATAAAATCATATATATGTATTATGAATCATATTCATGTGTGCATCCATCTCATATATATATAAAATCCCATAAAGTTTTTATATGAAAAATAAAACCACTACTGTTGAATTTTTCCTAACATTTTTTGAAATGTTTCTTCATCAAAATATACTCATTTTGTTCAAAACAATTCCCAAAATATTATACTTATTAGTGGTCCAAACTTTGTGACCCTATGGGGAATAAAATAAAATAAATGAACAATGAAATCCCTATTTCATATATGTAATCAATGAGTAGTCTATAGATAAGAGTACGCAACACTCTAGATACTAATTGTTCTAATGTGATGTTCATAAAATATAATCATATATCTGTGTGACCATATCAGTAATAAGATGTATTATATATATTGTATGTCTACATATCTAAACTAATACTACATGTCATCAAGTGATAACAAGATATTAGAGATGTCAATATATTATTTTCATATCTTCATTTCAACATTCACTAAAAAATATTGTCTATGTTAATGGAAACATCATCACATTAACAAGTACTTCATAATACATTAATACAAATAGTCAAACAAAACATATAAGGAAAGATTATGAATGGAATTCATTTCCTCTATTAAATTCAATCATAGGGAATATGTCTTTATCTTTCTATAAAAGTGGAGAAATCTCGCATTTGGTGTGTTCCAACTGACAACATATTGAAAATCATTCCCAAAAATCCATTGTATTATTGATGAACTCTTTTGGAATTTCATAAGTAATGTGTGAATGTATGAAGGTTATCATGATAAGTATCCCATGATCCATAGGTAAAAATTAATTGATAATAAGAAAAAACCCCTATGTATATATGTGACAGTACAATATTCTGTGACATAAAAATTAGAATACCATTCACTATAATAAGTCTATATTTATTACAACATGAATAAATTCATAATATTCTATATATAAATCAATGAAAAATATAAATAATTTTATTCAAGATAACCTTATCATTTCATTACAACCCATAACACTCCATAATGATCATTGGTTAGGGACACCTAAAAGTAATTCAAAAAAGGGTTATTTTCATTTGATTAATTAGGTAAAATAAAGTTTCAATACACATGAATGAATTGTAAATAGATATTACCTTTAATGTGATATCATAATACAATTACAACCATTAAAAAATCCCACATTAATTTAATAGTTATTTAATATACATGACACTAACATTGTTTATATAATAATGGATTAATCAATGAATCCATATATATATATAATGTATCCATGAAACCTATATTTATATCACCTTTCTCAATGATTTCTCAAATGAGATTTTATTTTTTCAGGAATTTTTTTCATTTGTTGAGAATGGTTACATGGCCGAAGTAATTAAACCATTATTTTCATAATAGAGCTCAATTTCTCTCTCGATTCTCAAAACCACACCTTGTTTAGAAATGAACATATTGAACAAAAAATCAACCTCTAGAGAATCTAATTTTGTAATGAATTTTAAATCTATTTTTTAGTCCCCTATGGAGGCTTTATTTAAACCCTTCAGAGAAATTTCTCCACCATTTAAGAGAAATAAGAATCCATATTAAGATATCATATCATATTTTTGTGATTGGAACGTTTCATCAGTGTAACCCTTCACATAGATATCATCCTCTCTAATAAATTCCAAGAATATATCATTTGGAATTCTCGAGTAATTAAGGATATTCTACATAGAAATGAAGTTACACTCACTAGTATAATATTGGTATAAACTTTTTAATATTACATAATATGAGACATAATATTAGGTACATAAAATAATTTACATGATGAAACCTATTTAGGAGACATAAGAAATACTATAAATCTTTTAAAACTGTTTATAAGGATCAAATAAATTCCTCAAAATAATTATACAAAACACTATAGAATACCCGTTTTTTAGTTCTATGTGTCAAAGAACTGTAAAATTTTAAAAATGTCTTTCTTCTTGCTTAGTCCACATATCCTCATATATATATATATATATATATATATATATATATTTCAGTTTACAATATCTGATATCTTCAATGCCCATGAATTTCTTTGTGAAAAATTTACCCAATAAAGTATTCATTGAGTACAGTTCTATGAAATCATATAAAATAAGATATTTTTTATTTAAATACTATATTAAAAATAATACTCTTCTCCAAACAAGTTACATGTATACAATTTAAACAACTTCACTCTTGATTAAACAAAAAATTTTGATTGCTTCATCAAACAATATATTCTAAATCCAAGAATCTTTGTTTTGACCTAAAATATATTATTACAACGTATAAAAAAATCATTCACATTTGAAACTTCAAAACCATCACACTATAACATTTACACATCATTAATGAAATTAAAATTTTGGAATGTGGTTTCTATATCTTTTGAATATATATTATAATCATAATTAGGTGATATGGATACAGTAATATGAATATACGTTATCATTGTAAAAGGTTAAAATTTCTCTTCATTGTCAATACCATGAACATATTTTGTAAGACTTTTCCACCAATCATTAATTATATGATGAAACTATACCATACATATTAGTTATATTGTGTAATACTAACTATCACCCTATGAGAATAACCCCTTTTGGTATAGAAACCATTTTTGAAATTGGTTTATTGTACATGGATTCCACCACAAATTCCATATATTTTAACCATCCCATGAAATTAGAACACTCGATGGCCTATGTGTTGGATGTTTTTTCACTTATTAATGTTACGCTATGATAATTGGTTATATGATATACATTTTAGGATGATTCATGATGAATCCTACTAGACCATTGAAGTTCTTTTGTAATATTAGTTTGTTCTTCTATCATAACTATTTACTGAAATGCTTAAACATCCTCCATAGGAATTATTCTTATTTTTAATTCTTAAACATCACCAAAATAATTATTACTCCATCTGAATACTCAATATTTATGTTTTATTTGTAGGATAACATCATATAGAGAAAAAATACATTTTTTTTCAATTTGGTGGATGATTTAATTTCTATTAGTTTCCTTGGGATAAATTATAAATAATCATTTTTTGACATGGGTCATAGATTATCAGAATACAATAATTTTACGAGGGATAAACAACATCAAATTGTCAAAAAAATGAAAATTCAATTTGTTTCTATTTATATTTTATATGGTCTAATTATAGAAGATTTATATGGAACACTTTTATGTTGGAATACATCATTTTTTTTAATATCCCCAAAATTAAATAGTTAGGACACATTTAGTCATAATTATTTGAACAATGTATATCAAGGTATGATCCCTCATTTTATATACACCTTTCCCTTATGGATTTAGAGTGGGAGGGATTTGTTAAACCATTAGTGAATATTTTATACAATCAATTTATTCATGGAAGAATATTCACCCCCGTTAATCCAATCAGAGAATTTTAATATGTGTTTTAATGTGATTCTATATGTTTTTATGAAACTATTTTAAATTTTCATATGTTTCATTAATCTGTTTCATCATAAAAACATATATATACTGATGGAAAACCTATCAAGGGGTATTGAATAACTAAACTTTCATTATTTTCTTAGACGATAATTATGGCTGAGCTGGTCTGCCGCACATGAAAAGCTTCATAGTTTGTTCACTTACTAATTATAATTCACCTCTAAATTTCTTTTTTTTAGTTTTTAGAGTGAAATGATTTTGGGTTTTTATGAATATAGAAATTAAATAAAAAATCCATACTCATATAATGATAAAAAATAATGATATTTGAATGAAATAACTAGTCCATAATGTTTAGATTATTTAGGATATCATTATTCTTCATTATTTGTTTAAATTTTAGTTTGATAGTTTATTTATTAAATCTCTCACTTGAATTACAATTCAATAATTTAGTAATTATGGATCTTCTAGTTCCTATTAAATCTATATTTATCCTCATCAATTAATTTAGGTTTATGACACACCTCAATATGTAGTATGGAAAATTCCAAGACTCGACGCCCCTCTATATCATTTCATTCATTTAATGGCTCAACTTCACCATCTGAAGATTTCATTTTCAACATGATTTAGGGAAAAATTTTAAATTATGAAATAAAATAAAAAATGAATTTAATGTCTTGGAATACAATCATTAAACCTTCTTATGTCATCTTAAATAAAAACACATCGAATTTAAACATTGAATTCATTAAAAATGGATCCTACCAGGAGCCTAAACCTTGGTATGTATCTATATATAAAGAGATTAATGTCATGATGAATAGAATTGGAAGAGTATAATAATTAAAATAAAAATATGAAGAACATAGAGATATAGTGATGTTGAAAAGAGATTAAAAATAGTGGAGAAAATATATAAATAATGAGAAAGACTGAATGAGACGAAGCGGGATAAGTAAAGAAGGAACAAAATGAGAATCACACAATTTTTTTAGTTTTTATAGAAAATAAAAAATAATTATAAGAGAATTATAAGAAAAGTGTGGATGAAAAACATTCTAAAATATGATTAATTACATGGATGAAAAATAATATAAAACATAGTAGAAAATAAATATTTCTAAAATAGAGAATAAGTAAATAAAACAACAGTACGACACCCTCTCTCCAGTCAATTATCCTTAATAAAAAAGTATGAACCTATATTTATATAGGGGATAATTATTTTATCTTACTCTCTTAAAAATATTCCCAAATATCCATGTATATTATCTCACCTCATAACATATTTGAGAATATAATTTTTGGAAAATCCATTGATATTAGGTGTTCCCTATATCCAGGAAATTCACGACATGGTCAGTACCTCATGTGAATAGAATTAATGGGATGTGTACATTTAATTACTAAATGTGGTTAGATCAAAACACTATGGTCAACCATGGTTAAATTCATCCTTAATTGTGTTTATAAGATCTTCCCTAAGAAAAATAGTGGTGGGTGAGCTTCTAGTAAGCCATATGACCATTATAGTTGTTTGATTCTTCATATAAGGCTCCACAGTGATTATCAAAAGTAGTAGATGGTATATTGGGAGGTTTTATCCTTTGATGTGGTAATTTGGAACCATCCTATGCACAATGAGTATTTGTGTTGGTGTTTTCTGGTGATTTTAGATGGTAGTACTAGTCTTGAAATAGTGTGTTGAGTAGAGAGGTGTGTCTCAGGTGCTTATGAAGCAGGTGAAATGGATATGATATTATTTTTTTCAAGTGATGAGTAGTAACTAATTCAACATGTACGGCATCATAAATGAGATAGGTTGTTGTTATTTTGTAATTATCAAGGTGAGAAAATAATGAAATATATTCCTATAGTTGGAAAGGTATCCCATGACACACTCACATACACATTTGAGTAATCCCTACTCACACGTCCCACTTGGGTTATAGCCTATCCCATGCCAACACACAAGTTCCTCCCTCTGGGCTCACAAACATTCTTTTGACTAAGCTTTCCCTATGGATCTTATTGGGCGGCTAGGCCTACATGGGGTTATCAAAGTGGCGTTTTGGAATTTAAGTCTATGTTCCTTCTAGGTTGGGTTATTTTATTACCCAAAAATAATTAAACACACATAAAAAATTTCATAATATATTATTGAGTGAAATAAATATTTAACAGACTACATTAGAATTCATTTTAATTAATTATTTATTTATCCCATAATTTTAAAAATATTGTATAATATATGGGAATATTAATTAATATACATTTAAAATCATTTAAATTTACTTAATTAATTATGTGAAAATATATGTTCATTAATTACCCCCACACATAAACAATTCATTCTCTCAATAATAAAAAACAAAACATCGAGTTGAAGGATAGAGCATATGGTACCAATATTTAATATTCAAAGCTATAAAATTAATGAATTGTAAGTGGTAATCCAATATTGACATATTATTCATGAAATATAAATTGAATTTCACACACTTCAAAGAAATTATCAATCCATTTATTTAATGTTTTCCATTCTAATTTATTAAAACCTCTACTTTAATTCATTAAAGTTCCTCAATTTATTCTTATAAAACATGTCATGTCATGATTAATATAACTTTTATTTCTTTCAATAATCACTCATAATAGAAAATCAAGTAGAGTTATGTTGAAATCATTAGTACATACTATTAATATATATTATTATAATGTAAATACTATATCAACATAATTTAAAATGAAAAATGGAACATGAAATCATGAGGATTTGAAAATAATGTAGAAATAAATATAAGGATTATGTTTGTTATGAATTAATTATATAATTCAAAGATCAAATAAGATTCATATATATATATATATATTAACTTTTAAATAGTGATATCAAATTTATATGTGTATATAAAATTTCAACTTCAAAATGATAACTCGAACTTCCCAAACACAAAGTAAGGTCATGAAATATGAAAATAAAATGAATGAATATCTTCTTCATGAAGATTTTATCTAATTTTTAAATATTTCATTCATTCAAACTAAATTTTGATTTCTTTACTTCGAATAATGTTATTCATGGAATAAGTCTCATGTCCACAAAAAAACCACTTATAATAAAAATCATCATTCTAGTAATTTTTATTTTTTTATTCTCCATTTCAAAGCCAATTATTTTTTTACTTTTTTTCAAGATGATAAAACCATAATATTGGGTGGATAAATCAAAAAAAATTCTCCACACTCATAAATATCACCACCATATTTTGTAGTTATGGTATATTAAATCACTTTTTCCATTAATTATATTACCCCATCACTTCAACATTAAAATATCCTGAAAAATACTAATGCTAGGGTAGGAACAGATAAAAATGGAATCAAATTTGGCTTATGCCTAAAAATCAAATTCATAGTATCTACGGGATAAATAATGATTAATTTTTATGGCAGTATTAAAGATTATGGGATTATCAAAATATGCCTCAGTAAAGTTAAATGTTGTTTTCACAACCATTATCTTTGATATGCTTCAATAGAGGTTATAATAGGTGGCATGTACCAATATCACTCACAAAATATGATCAATATAAAATAATGAATACTTAGTCTAGAAATAATATCAAGAATGAGATATATGGTTTGGGATAATCACCAATGGCATGAATAATAACATGAAATCAATACACATAAATTTCACAAATTCAAAAATTGAAAAATTATAATAAAATCTCATATACATTAATTACAGAATTCCCTAAACTCACAATTAATCATTAAAATATCCATAATGAACACTAATAATTCACTTATCCACCTTAGTCATTCAATATCATTATCATTAAAGTATACAATGTGTAATCATAGGGATCCTAAAAATTTCATGTCTCTTTGACAAGTCAAGTAAATCATAAATTCCATACATGGGCATGAAAATTCTAGTTTAAAGACCAAATACGATTTATAAGAAAAAATGAAAGGGATTTTAAAATATAAACAGTTAAAAGGAACTCCAATTTATCATCAAGATTTAGTCATCTTCCACGATTGTTTCAAGGGGGTTTTTATTCCATTAGAGACCTAGAGGAGATAATTAATCATTAAGACTGAAGTAACCCATAATTAATAATGAAAATGATATATGTAGTTGGATTCATCCACTTCCTATGAATGAAATTGAAATATACATTTCTATAATTAATGTATATGGATAAGACATGTTCAAATCGCTGATGTTGATCATGGGTTTTTATTACCTCTCGATGGGAAGTACCAAATATCTGTTATTTATTATGGGGTTTATGGAGCCTCTTGTACTTGAAGCACCATATGTGAATTTTCCCAAATTATAATTCTTTAATAATGGTGTGGATTCTATCAATAGAGTACGATATGTCAATACCCTTCTAAATAAGTTATAGATTTCATAGTGGGGGTAAGATGAAGTATAGATCATCCACTAAGATTTAAACATTGGAATCCTCTTCTTCACTATCTAGAATTTTATTAATATATTATTAATTAAAATAATTTTTAACAAGAGAGTGATAGTGTAATTTTATTTGAATAACTTTTGAAAATTCAATATCATGTTCATCAATTTTAACATTGTAATCTTGTATCTTATTCTCTTTCAGAAGAGCCACTATGATCTCATCATTTCCAACCTATTGAATATGCCTAATGCCATTAGAAATCTCCATGGGTTTCTCAACATGTTTGTTTTCATCATATTTACCTCCCTATAGGGTTGAATTAGTTTCATACAGATAATCAAAATAAAAAAAAGGGTGATACTCAATTATGTATCAATAAAATTAAAATGAAAATGAGTATAAGAAGGGATAAAATCTCTAAGTTCATTATCTTTGAATCTATTATTCATCAAAAACTATATTTTGTATTTGATCTTCACTTGATGGAGGAATGTGGTTAGGATCCTCTTGTTATTCATCAGATTTAACCACTTGGGTGGCTTCTTCATCTTCCATGGACAACAATAGGTAATCAAGTATTGAATTTTCTAGTTTTTGGATAGGTAGATCTCGTTTCTTTTCATCTTCTTCATGTTCACTTAAAAATAAATCGAACATTTTTTCCATACTCTAATCAGAAAATGAATCATCATCTTAAGTTACTATATCTTTATGATATTATTTAATCTAGATCTCTAGATGGATGGTTTGAGTATGGCCTTCATGTGAGCCTCACTCCCTTGGATATCTTTATAAAAATACTAAAAATCAAGTTCTTCTTCCATATTCGAATTCAATCATTGAATATCATGATTTACTTCATTATGGTATATTCTTGTTGGATTATTTTTTTACATTAAAATAGTTCAACATAGATATTAAATTTTATAAACCATATATAAATAAAATAAATAATCAGAACCCAATATTTTGATTCATTTAAACTAAATATTTATAAATACATACGATTTAAATTAATATTTTAATATTATATAATATTCATTATAATATATCAAAAATCATTATAATAATCTATTTAATTTCAATAAAATACATCTGTATCATATACTAGTTAAATTCATTGATAAAATTAATCAAGTACCTAAAACCAAAAATTCTTTGACTTCTCATTTGTCCACATAAGAAAAAATGTATTCTATTTAATAGTCTATAAGAACTCCCACTATTTATCCCAAAATATTAATTTTTCACATTTCCAATAAACATGATTTTCTTCTATAAAATGATGTATAATCAAATAAGTACAAAAATCCACCTCTATATTGTCATTGACCATGTTCCTCATTTATATGGCTAATGAGACAATATAAAAGGTAGTAGGGATCAGTATCAACCTTGACCTTCTTATTTTTAATTTTATAAAATTGAATATACATATCATGAGAATATAATTAGTTTATTAAATTCCCAATTACATTAAAAATTTAATTATTGTATATAAGATAACTCTTGTTGATAATAAAGAATGAAAATGTCATCTTCTCAAAATAAGATATCGTAATCTAATTCATGGTCATGGAAAGAACATTATATCGATTTTTCAATTATATTACCAATCAAAATGGTAAAATCAGATCATAAGATCAATCATATGGGGAAAAACTCTTTCTATATTATTTATATAAAGATCTAATTCACCTTTCATTATTTCACATTAAAAATTTTATCGATTTTCTACAAAAAATATTGTATGATACACACTGGGTATACAATACCCATGCTTCAATGTTGGATAAACTGATTCATATTATATAAACATTTTTTTTAATTTACTGTTTCTATCTAAAATGTTTTCTCAATCCATGATAATAATATTTAACAATTTTATATGTCATACTGAATGATGAAAAAAATGTGTTGTGTAGGAAGTATTCGATAATATTAAAAATGGAATCTCATTATGTGAGTATCATGTATTATATTCTTTCATTATGGTATCTAATTATATTTCATACCTTTAAAAAATTTTACACCATTTATAATATAAATTAAATGATATGGGATTTATATTTCACTAATAAATAACCCATAATTGGTGTGAGCCACATAAATTTATTTATTATATAGGGATTCATCCCAATAACTATTATTGTGATTGAAGTATAGTTGGGTAGATATCTCCTTATCCAAATACATCATAAATATTTAGTAAACTCTATTCCTCATGTATCCAATTCATTTTACTTTCCCAGCTAAGTGTATTCCAATGAAATTTTACAGAATAAGTTAACACAATAGAATCTATAAGAACCCCAAATTGGCATGAAACTAAACATTTAAAAATCCTGATGTAGTCAGTAAATTATATTCATACATAACATAATTTAGGTTTAAACCTTTTAGGTGTGAAATTACCTATTGGGATGAACATGTTCTTGACATGTGTTTCAGAACAAATCTCAACCTTAGTATTTTTGGGGTATTATTATTATCAATTTAATATAGATCAAATATATATTAAATCCATAAATATTACATGATATTAACGAATTATATATTAATGTTCTATTTACTTTTTGGCATGAGTGATTCTAATAATTTAGTTTCTTCTATAGTTATTCCTACATCAAAATAATTTTGTTTACACCACATTATTATGTAACTATTTTTGTATCCAAAAGTGTTTAATAATAAATTTAATATAGAAGTAATTTGCAATAATAAATATCCATATTAATCATATGAATAATTTTTATTAATGATTCATATAATTTAATATAGTTAGATGAGATTAATAATGTCTGCTTGAGAAATTCCGAAGAGACATATAGCCAATAACATTAAATTTCCTATCCAAGGATGTTATCTTAGAAATTAGGTGTTTTAAACACTATAACTTTTACCTAGGGAGACTATATTGAAGATATAATTAAATTAATGAAAACTATAACTCTTAATATAAATAAAATATTACAATTTTTTCAATAATGTAAATAAAATAAAAACTATGGCCATGGTAGATGAAAACTAAATTTTAAAATATCAAACATTGAATGATATGCAAGGATATGTCCTGGAAAAAATATATTATGTGTATTAGAATATAAAATATTCAAATTTCATTATCAAATATCATAAGATGAATATAATTGAAAAGTAAAAATAAATATAAATTGTCTTTATTTTCCAAAACATGGGAAATTTATGAACAATTCCTAAATAAATGTTAATTTTTGTCATTTTATAATTTAGAACGAATTTAAAAATTTTAATTTTATTTCCATATGAAAACCTTTAAATATTATATCAAATGGAATTTATATGACATTATAGGATCTCATTTGAATAATATTAATATCTTATATAATATATATATTATATGTCTTTTAATTTATAAACACTTTATACATGACCTCTTAAGATTTCTAAAAATTATTTAATTTTAAAATATTAAAGGAATACCATTTAATTTTTCATTAGGAATTTTAAAATATTAGCCCTTAAAATTTGGGAATATTTTTTCGTAAAAATTTATTTAAATAGTTATGAAAAAAATTAATTAGTTATCTTATAAATTCATTATAATTTAAAATACCCCCAAATTAATCATTATATAATTTATAAAAATCATTAAAATAAAAAAAAACATTAAATATTATAAAAATATATATTGTTTTTGGTTTCCCTATTGTAGAATACATATTCTGTGTAATGGTATAGTCCCTTTACCCTTACACGAGATACCTATAATCATATAGTTTATGTTATGTAGATTTATACATTAAAACATGTAATATTAAACACAGTCTATAAAGGTAATATGATTATTTTATATATAAAACTCGTTATATATAAGTGTATATAAAAACTATACCTATTTTAAATCCTAATTTAATGGTAATTTTTAATTTACCATTACACAAAACTGATTCCAAATTTTATTACGTTTTCACTACTCATTTACGAAAATTTAATAATGAGGCTAGCCTTATGTAAATAATTTTCAAAATAGAAATATACATTACATATATGATCTTTGTAATGGAAAATCAAATATACCTTCACTAAAATCATTTTCATAAGGGTATAATACCTTTGAACCATCTACAAACCCCATTTTGTATTGGTACTACCACAAAAAACCCATCTCTGAGAAAGTAGAAATCAAATTATCCGTACAGATACATTCTAAAAAATAGTATGACATCTATGTAAAAATATTGTAAATGGATAAATAAAATTTACCCTTACATTTCTCATGTAAGGGTCTATAATACTACTCCAATTTTATGATTTTGTTTCATTTTTTATTCAAAAACCAATGATCAAAACACATTTAATTCCTAACAAAACTAACTCTTCTAAAAATAATGAGTTTCTTTATCTTCATACAAGGATCATTTGTAGTGTGGTACAACCCAAAAACATAATCAATATTCCTTCATGAAATAAATATGGAAACAATCCAAATAATTTACATGGAATCCATGAATAGAAGCATTATTCCCCATCCTTAAATGGTTAATAGTTTACTACAATCAAGAGAATTAATGATACATGTAGTCTCTCTATGAGGTGATACCCCAATAAATGTACCCATGATTGTATCATAATGATACTATAAAACTATATGGTCAATACCACCTTTTCAAATGAGATAAATATAGTATAATGACGGTGATAGTTCAAAAAAACATGTACATAATATAACAAAAGGAGGATTGAGTCTCATCAATTTATATTGAATAGGAATGAGTCTCTAACTTCAAAAAAGACAATATTTATTTATTTATGTTTGTTATAATTCATTTCATATTTTCAATGAATTAATAAAAACCACTTAATCAACTATTAATGTACTATAACTGGTGAAAAATAAATCTCAGATAAATAAATAAATATAGATAGATATCTCAGATATATATCACATGCATGAAAAATACCTACATCATATATATTTATTAAATATAAAAATATATATATAATATCAAATTATATATATTATGCATCATATTCATTGTTTTCATGTATCTCATGAATGTATATTTTAGTGCACGTGAAACCATTTTTTAACCAGAATGTAAGATTGATCAATTATTTAGTGGCATAAAACTATGTATTATTATGGTGTTATATATAAGATACATCATTATAATGTAGTAAATAATTTGATGTTTTGAAAGAAATGGATATCATAGGCTCTAATCGATATCATAGTTTTAATAAGAAATTATAGATGTAATTTAATAAAAATATTAATTATAAAATATTAGAATAAATATGATGAGTCTTCCTTTATTAAAGTGTAAAAGAAACACGGAGATAATATTATTAAAGGGACTAGAAAATTATTTGATATAGGAAATCAATTTTATTAAGAAATAATATATATATTTCATAAAAAACTATTGGTATTTATGACAACGGTGACAAAGCTCCCCAGAATGAACCAACTATAATATATTGTTAAAATTATAAAGAGTGTTGGTATTATATTAAATAGTTCTTGAATCTGACTGTTAATGATGATGATTAGTTATATGAAATTATTAATCCTAGAGAAAATGTGAAATCTCACACACTTACTATTTTTAATGTGGGTTTAACAAATGAAGTGGGGAATAGAACACATACCATAAACTGTACGATGGGTAATTTCCAATTTGACTATGGATCTACACAATTCATTATATATAAATTATTTTTATAAGTGTATCACATTACAACCTCAGCAATAAGATATTGAATTAAAAGTGATAAATCTTAATGCTTTTATTATTGATTATGAATTCAACAGCTCTTCCCAAATTGAGATTTATAGGATGTAGAATCATAAAAATCTTTTTAATCTCTATCTAGTTGTATTTGATTTTATTTTTTTATTCATTGATATTATATATATTAATATCCTATCAATTAACTAGTAAATGAATCCATATTTTATATTTGGACCAATATATGATCGTCGATTGGTGAAACAAAAAATATAAACATCCATTGGAAATTAATTCCACGATATAAGCCAAGATTATTATTAAAAGGGGGTATTTAAATTTGGTGGTTTGGGATAACCACAGATAAATTATGTTCATATTGTAATAGAGGTTGGTAATTTCATCCAGGAAGTGCTTTCTAGTGTTCATCTAAATCATGAAGTTGTGTTTTATATTGAACTCATAACTATTGATAGACCAATTTTAATTTATCTAAATAGAATTTACACAACTTTGTTTTATTATTTCATAAAGGGAATTTATGTTATTAGTGATTTATTCATCTAATTGAATAACTATGTTGTATGACTATTATTCTTTTAAGAATAATTATGTATCATTACTAGTTTGTATTGATTATTATAAACACAACCATATCACATTCAATAATAAGTATCTTCAATCCATAATGATGATTATTTCGATAAATTTAATGTAGAAAAATGAACCTCCTATATTAATCATCACTCTAGATACTGTTATATTAGATTCAAAAGTGATTTCACATATATTAAATCCTCCCATATAAGGAATGGAAACTATTCATCTTTAGTTTTTTCCTTTTTTCAGTAATTTTAATGATATCATCATGTATTTTTTTAATATATTCAATAACGGATACCATGATAAAATTTCAGTAGTAATTATAAATGTTATTTTTATATATTCTAAGACCTAGGAAAAACATGGCGATTTCATAGGTATTTTACTGAAGACCCTTTGGAAGGATGAGTTTTATGAAAAATTTTACAACTGTGAATTTTGGATAAAAATAGCTTCACATTATGGTCATTTAATATCTTATGAGGATATATAAGTCAATCCATAATGTATGAATATTATTTTACATTATCTTCGGCCAACCTTGAGAACCGAGGGCCACAGTGTAATTATATCGGAGAGATATTATGTTTGATTTATAAAACATTTATAATGGATATCTATTCCCCAAAAAAATTTATCATAAATGAGAGTCTAGTTTTTTTGGATTGTTGAATATGGAGAAAATTTTAAGGGTATGAAGATATGATTGTTTGATAAACCTTTACTCAAACTACCCAATAATTGAGAATGATTTTTTTGTTTATAGTGGTCAGTCAAGGAAATGGATATGATGTGTTCATATAAAGTATGAAATAGGGATATCTTATTCATATTTCCAATTAAATGTTTATGAGAAGAATTACCCAACCCATGACTTATAATAAGTAATAGTAATAATTAGATTAACCATAAGTGGGAATTATCTTTTGAGAAAAGTTATGACATATATAGAGATATTCAATTATTGAGTTATATATTCACCATGAATGATTCAAATGTTCACAAAATAATAATGTTAGAGTTGATTAAATATTATTACTTCTCCATACATTAGCTCCCTAAGAATCAAAACAAGGTTGTTGATGCATCCAATCAAAAGGGCCAGGAAATATAATCAACAATGAGAGTTCAAAAATATATAATTCTTATACCAAAAAAACCCAGTCAGAGGCAACCCTTGACCATTTCTTAAAATAAAAGAAAAGTGCAGCAAATAGTTACAACACGGTAAGAGAAACACCTACATGTTATAAAATTCAGACCCATCACCACATCCATAATAATTCTCTTCCTCTGCTGTAGATGTTTCCCATTCTGAGCTATCATGCTTCTACAAAATCATGGCATACTTTCTTCTCAGATTCAACTTCTCTAGGGCAAGAAAATCCTTTGAAGAATTCGCTGCCAAGATCTCCTTCCCGATAGAAGACCTAGTGGACATTGTCCTTGCAAAGTAAGAATATTCTTTCCTCATCCGTCTTCATGGTGGTGAATTCATCGCATCCTCATGAACAGAAACCTTATTTCTTTCACCTTGCACAACATCACTGTACGAAATCTGAGACATTCCTCCAATATTTTATTTATCACTATCAATGTAGTCCCCCCACTGTCTAGATATTTGCACCACACGATAACCCTCCTTCTCCTCCCATTATTTCTGAGGTCCATTGTTAGGGTCAATCACTACAAGACAATGTGTGTGATCCACAAACTCATGATTAACATTCAGCACATCATCCTCACGGCCTGCAGCAATACCACTCCCCACTTTCTTTTGAGCAGTCTTATTTTGAGCAGTACAACTTTCCACCTATTTTGAGAAGTCTTCATTAATAACAGTTGCAATAACACCTTCTCTAGCAACCTGCTCTTTCAAACCAGAAGAGAGTCCTGGTACCACATCACATGGTTCCTCAGGAGAAAAGGCACTTGAAGTCATGCCCTTATCCTGACCCAGAGCTGAGACATCATCCAGTAATCCAGCAAAGCGATTTCTAAGAGCAATGCCAACAGCCTGCTTCGCAGAAGCTGGTTTCAGTCCGGCTGAGCTCCTCTCCTGCACATCATAAATATTGGTAACCTCCTTCAGAGGGGTGGTAATAATGTCCTGAAATTGTCCACATGAGATTTATCCATTGTCATGATCATCCGGAGCCAAATCAATAGCTACTGATCAACTCAAAGGTCCCGACCTCAAGTGATCATGCACCATGGAGGAGCCCTCAGCAACGGAATGCACATTGGAGCCTCGTAAAACCTTATCTGAAACTGCAGCATGATCATTTCCATGCATAGAGTTAGGCTCCCCCAAACCCCGCAGCAACCTAGTGAAAACATCCCTAACCCTCGTCCTAAGAGGCACCACACTTTGCTGTTTCGGCACAACACTTTCACCACCAGCCATATCATTCTCCACCCGAAGCTGGGGTATCACATGTTGATTTTTCATCTCGTCCTCCGATTGAACCTTCCCCTATAGATTTGAAAACTCCCTAAAAACACCATCACATATGGATGGAGCCTCATAACCCCACCTACACACCCTTCTGCTCAATGAGCCATTCCGATAAGAAGAATCACAATGACCCAACCAATTACAGGAACTGCAGAAATCTGTCCATGATTCAAATTTGATAGCTTTCCTCCACCGAAATTCTATCCCATCCGTAATCCACACCCAATCAACCAGGGGCTTCGAGACATCAACCTCCACATTGATACAAGGGCATATTTGATGAAAAACAGCATCAGTTTTTGAATCATAACACAGATACCGGTCTATCAGATTTCCATGAAGAGGAAAAATCGAAGGACTCTGAAATGGAAGTGGGAGACCGGGGAAACATACCCAAATTGTTGTGCTAGGGTTATCACGTTGCATATGAAATTAAAAATTCCACCGAAGAATATAGAATGACGAACCACATCATCTATGGGGGGCTTTATACCATGCAGTGACGAGATCATCAACCGATTCAAATTGGATCATGATATGCCTTCGTTCAAGGAGCCCAATAATCGCACGATATTGAAGGTCCCATGCTTCGAAGACAAAGCGTTCAAACACATCGACCGAGGGATTTAATCATCAGACACCCCAAAACATCTATTGTCCATTATGTTGTATAGGTTTTAGCTAACCATCTTATAATGAAAGAACATTATTTTCTATTTCACACATTATTAATATTCAAGGATTTACATTAAGTATGTTTTAAGGTTTTATGAAGTACCACATTCTTTAGTCTTGAATCCATATTTGATGTTTACCACAATGTTATTGAGAATTATTTAGTAATATCTAGATATAGAGTTGGTTTTTATGTCAAAAGTTTTTCCGAATACATTAGGATATTCTAATAGATCCATTAAAACTATGAAGGATATACTAAGATCATATTCTCTATTTTTAATAGGGTGTTGGGAACACCACATTCATCTATTAAAATAATATTATAAAAAAAAATATTTTATATGAGAATTTAGATTAATCCTTATAAATTATTATGTTAAAAAAAGTTTATAAAAAAATGTTTTGGGATACAAATGGATAAAAAAATATCTTGGGAGTACAGTTAGATGAATAAAATGGTGAGAATGTAATATCCATTCAGTTGGAGAACATGGAATCTAAATGTCGATTGAATATTTATGATGAATATAATTACAGATATTTGGATTAAAATGTCAGTGAAAAATTATTTCAATGAATTAATCAATTGAATATTATTATGTTATTCATAATTAATGAATTTATTATTCTTTAATATATCATCCCTTTAGATATTTTTGATTAGTTAGGGATGGTTTCTTATCTCTAGGCACTTTTATAAACCTCTCTCTAGTCTAGGATGTGTTCCATATATCACATTTAATAATTTACTTTTGTAGTTCCTAACTTTTAGTAAACCTCAATGTTCTTACAAAGGATCTTTATCCTTTCAATTAAAAAATATTCTTAAAACCATGTACCTTGGAGATAAAATTCTATGAAATCGAACAATCCACATAGTCAATGTTCACATAGGGAATTAGAAATTTGAGGAAGCCATCAGGGATCCTTAATATGTGATGATGTAGATATATCACCCATTCATTTTATTAGATAAATTTAATTTCAATGGAAAAGTTAATTTTATAGTGGGTAGAAAGTGCTGATAAAATATTTTATATGTATTTACCTTTAAATAGTATATTTTTATTTGATATCATTCTTTAAAAATAACCCCAAAAGTAAAAAAAACACATGATATTGTACAACTTTATAAACACATTGTTGTAATTGATGGTATAAATAGGATTAACTATGTTATGAAATATATGTATAAAATTATTATAAAATTTAAATGTATTGATTATTGCGTAAGAAATACTCATTAAATTTTTTTAAATTCATTTGATGATTAAATGATATGATTTAGAAGAAATATATTTTTCAATGTATTATGACTTATTATTTGAAAATATACTCTCTATTTATTAAAAGTTAATTTAATGAAATATAATTTTTATTTTTAACTAGTCAGACATACATTAGTTGTTTTGGAGTTTGGAATAATTATGAAATCATTTAAATATAAAAGAGATAGTTCACTTGAAGAATTTTTATATCTGGAATGATATTTAATCAAAATAAATTTATTAATTTTTTATTGACCCATGGTTATTATGAAATTTATATTAAATATATATATATATATATATATATTTATTCATTTGATTGATTTTACTAAGTCCAAAATGGATGTAAATTCAGTTTTATGATTATGTGTGAGTTTATCTAAAAATAAAATTTCACATCATTATTCACACATATTTTATTTTAGTCGATAATATATGTTTAATTTGATTAAATTGGTTCAATATTTGGAATCGAAATTTATGATTTTTTTTAAATAGAACATACTAATTCTTTTCCATATTGAATTGTAAAATGAATAAATATTTTTTTACTATGGTAAAAGTTAAAACTTATTTATTGGGGGGGTTAAAATATTAGGTAATGGAATGATTTCTATATAAATTTTTATAATAATTATATTTTAAGATATTTTTATCCTCCCATATCATTCAACTAATTCCTTGTCAGTTTGAAAACATTATACTACCCAAAAACATTAATTATATTTTAATTGTTTATGTAATTCCATGTTTGTACACTCCCTCACATATAAAAAGGTACATACAATCATTAAAAGATAAATAAATTTATCCTTATAGGTTATCCATAATGTTCTCTAAAAAATATCTATATTTATTTATTTTATCATGAATATCTTAGTCTTCTCTTATGAAAAATATTTATATGCATGAGATATACGTCGAAGGATGCCTTTCAAAGAATGTTTATAAATCATAACAAAAAATTATAAATTTTATATCTAATTCACATTCTATAATAATATTTCATCCATTATAACATGATTTCATTAATATCATAAATTTACTAAGATGTTAGTATGATGAAAAATCAACCATTTCCAATATCATTTTAATCAAATAGAAAATGAAAATGTTGCTCTGGCGTATCGCTAGAATACCACATCCACATAGAGATATGATTCATTCTCTATAACCCCATCACATTGGATGATATAATGAATTTTTAAATACCTATATATGATACATAAGATCTCATTAAGATTTTTGAATGATGAAATACTATACAGATTTCAATTATTCCTTTTTAGAAAATTAAAACATTGTTCATTCATTCATATGGACTACCATCTCCATGAATAGTGTAATTCATTTTAATATCTCTAACATTTATGGATGATTCTTAATATAAATATATTGAATATATGTGATATTTACACTATTATTAACAACATGTGGCTGATTTAACCTTGATCATGATTCAAGGACCATGACAACCAAATCCTATCAAACAAGAAAAAGAAGTGGTTATCACATGACATAGTAATTTTAATAAAGAATTATTAATAAAGGGATGATAAGATGTTACAAGTAAACCTCGTTTGGTATTATATGTATGTATATAGATTTTTATATAATTATAACTAATTTAAATATATTATATGGGATGATAGATTGATTAATAATCCTGAGAAACATATGGTATGAATTTTTTATTATAATATCACTTTTTACCAAGGGTGTTTATGCTTAGAATTTAAATTGAATAAATTAAAAATTATATATCATAAAAAAAATTATTTTTATTTTTCTCCATATTATTATTTCCAGAAATCATTTTTTTACTTTAATTTTATTCTCTTAAGAACTCAATGGTATTAAAAAAAAATTTAATGGAAAGTCTACTTTCTTTTCAATTAGGATGGGAATATTTTCATTCATGTCTATATTTTCATTCAAAAAAAATCAATATTTTTTACTATTATCTAATTATTGGTAAATGTTATTATTACAAGTGTTTTAATTTCAATTAATATTCATAAATGTAACATTCATTTCATTTTCTAAATGAGGTACTTCTTATCAAAGGTGAAAAATAAATAGTATATTTATTGTATAAATAAAAATCGAATTTCACGCCATAATGAGTACTCATTACATTGGATTATACCTTATATATTGTAATTTTTATTTTCAATGTATATTGGATCATTTCTATTTTGTAAAATTTTATGTTTTAAATATGTGATTCCAAATGAAAATGGTGTTTCCACAAAATATGTTCTAGTATTTGTTTCATGACATTTTTTGTATATTATAACATCCTTGGATTTTACCTATTATTTTTTAGGGTTATTATCCATATATGCGTACCATATTCATTTTATGGATGGTTTATCTTTATGATGGTCAATCAACAATGAAACCTATTTTCTTATCCATTTTTAATCTATGATTAATTTATTTATATTTTCAAGATCATGTGGCATAAATATGAATATATTATAATTATGTTAAATGTATATATTTTAAATAAATAAAATATATTTTTTAAGAATAATGTTTTATGAGCACAAATTGTATGTCTGAGGTTATACTATTCTTAAAAAGGGTATATGGGAGGTTAGAAAAATCCCAAATCATATACATGGGGTTTTATTCCAATCCTATCATTAGATTATAAGAATAGTGGGTAGCATTGACATAATATTTTTAAGATATTTATTGTTCCATATTTTTTTCCTATATTTTAAACCATGATAATATTCCTATGTTATACTATCAAAGATCAAGATCTATGATTCATTTATGTATCATGTCATATGGGCATACAAGATATATAAAATTACTCATGACTATGATCTATGAAATGATTTTTATGATTTTTTAGTGATAATATAAGGTTTTATAACCTTATTCTAATGTAATGGTAAAAATGATAATTTATTGATATATCCCCTATCTCCCTTTATTGATTATCTGATCTTATCCTTTATTATGTTACATTTTCCCCAATATATGAATAAATTTTTTATCTGGGATATATCTATAGAGTAAATATTAATGAATAAAACAATGGTATATGATTTTGATATTAAATATAACTATTTTCAATTTATAAATGTTTAAATTTAATTTAATGCATTATTTTTTTCATGGATTGTAAGGATATATATTTAATATTAAATTAAAAAATGGTTTTATTTATGTCTGTAATTTGTGTGTGACCTCATTTCTCACTAATGTTATCATTTTTATGTAGAAACCCAACTATATTTTTTCTTAGCTGTCCATCATACATCAAATGTCATTTTTTGGAATATAGTTTTTTTTCTTTTAATGTTAGGTATTTCTATAATTTTTTAAAAATATTTAATAATGGTTATCCATCCCCTCATAAAAATATATTTTATCTTCAACCCATATCATTTTATGATAATATTTATATCTTTTCAAGGGTTTACTGTTGACATTTTTTATTAGTAAATGTTATTAAAATTATTCCATTCATCTTTTCATAAATTAAATTTTAATGTGATCAGAACGTTTCTCATTTACAGAAATGATTATAATATTTTTATAAAAAATCACTATTTGACTACCACATTCTTTTTTATCAAAAAATCCTTCATTTAAATGGAAAGTATATTAATGAGAATCATTTTAAATGTTCTTATAAAATAATATATTATAATTATTGAATTTTATATATTATACATTTACATTATTTATGTAAATTTCTGAGATAGTATATATATGTGTAGCAAAAAATATTTTTATTTCCATGGGTTAATTATGAAATTATTTTTAAAACCCATTTTCATCCCATGTGTTATCATGAAATGTAGAGTTATCAATATCATACATAACACATATATGTGTATGATGATGGTTGGGGTCTTATCTCACTATCAAATAAATTACATATGGTTTTATATCCCATTAGATAATGAATCATGGAAATCATGGGATTTGTTCAATATATAAAGAGCACACATGGATGGATTATTTTCATAGTATTATGTGTGCACATTCTTGGATTTTTTTACAATATAAATGATGGACATTTTTATATTTTTCAAAAAAATGGAGGACATTCCTTGATTTTTTGACTATAAGATGTTTTTCTATAAATATATTTTTCACATAATTATTTGATATAATATGATTCAATGAATTTTCATGATCCTATGTAAGATTAATTTGTTTACAATGGTTGGATAATGTTAATTTTCACAATCTCATGCCACTATACATGTTTCTTAATTTGAGATGTCATGTCCTTTAAACATTAATTATGGAAAACTCTTATAATTCAATATAATTTTTTATATGATATTTCTCTCATTATGATGTTTTCTAATATTTTTTTTGATTTAACGCTTAATGAAATGTTGATGAGTGTTTACCCTTAAGGTGAATTTATACTAACCTCATTCTTATGTTTCAATTACATAGGTTTTGATGATGAGTATATTATATGAGAATATCTGCAATAGAGTCTGTTGGTCAGAGTATAGTACTCAAGAGGAGGGTGAATAGAGTATCTAAAAAATTTCTATTTGAAAAGTATTCTTAAATGGTTCCCCAATAAAAAAAATATAGCCCAGTTAATCAATGTAATATAGTTATGAAAGTTTAACTATTTAAATAACTTCTTAGATGATAGATTAATTCTCAGTAATCTTAATATCAGTTATTAACATTTCTGTTGAAGATATTCTAATAGGGCAAAGTAATTATAAATTCTTTCCCATATTAACTATCAATGTAAATTTAGTGATTTCTGAATTATACAGTAAAAGAGAGAAAAATAATTTAATCAACATAGTGGATATAAAACAAGTGGTTCAGTCTCAAGTCGAGACCTTATCTAATCCACTTGGTGATCACCTGCCACCAAGAATTTTATATTAATAAACATGATCCACATCCTGGATTGGGGTAAACTATAATGCACAAGACATTCCAGGTAACACGATCTCTTCCACAGTACTTCGTGGGTATAAATTGACATGTCACATGGGGAATGGTTCCACACTTATCCTTGGTAATAAGAAAGTGTAAAAGAAGATGTAAGAGGAAGGATATCTCGTATCCTCCAGTTTAATGCTGGACACAGTGTGTGTTTCTATATAGACACACACACTGCTCGAAAGCTAAAAACCATACACAAAAGAGAAAAAAATTATGAGATAAGGTTAGAAGTACTATGTTTGTTAGTCTAAGTAGCTCTAGATTTCTAGAATGAAGCAGATGTTAGAATTGAGTCCTCTTGCGAGAAACAAAGTATCGTAGGTTTGATGCTTTGGTTTCCTGTCATATATGGCCCATGTTCATCGAGGAGTTGGTACTAAGAAGATGTTTTTTACTCTAATATATGGTATCAATACTTTTTATATTTGATAATTCTTCATGTGTTCTTCAGATGTATTGAGATGAATGTGTTAGTACATTTCTCAATAATGCTCGTGCTTCATTATTATCATGCTCTCTCGTTGTTTTTTGGCCAAACTTCTCTTTTTTATTCTTGGAGTGAATGTTTTGGAGCCGATAGGATGCTTTTAGTCTGCACCTCATACTTCCTACTATCAGGTGAAATGTCTATAGTGAAATATTAATTATGTTAGTTCATTTAAAAGACTCAAATATGACCGTTATAAATTAAAATTGAAAACGAAAAAATAGATTAAAGAATGTTGTGATAGTTTGTTTGGAAATGTTGTATTCATGAAATAGTGTCTCTAGGAAATGGTGTCTCCTTATTTTCCTTTTGAGTGGTGAGATGGTTGTGATGGCACAATTGTATAGAGATCTAGAACCGGTAGTATATATGTGGTGTTTGGTCATGGTGTCTGGTTGTCAGTGTCTAATCACGGTGTCTGGTCTACATTGTCTAGTCCTGATGTCTAGTTCATGGTGTTTGGTCATGTGGTCTTATCACGGTGTCTGGGTGACAGTGTTTGGGTCATGGTGTCAGGGTCATGATGTATGGGACATGGTGTCTTGTCATGGTGCCTGGGTCCTTCTAAATTTTTTTTTATTGGTGGCAGGCTCACAGTTTATCAGACTTCACCAAATATATATATAAAAAGATATAAATAGGGATATTCATAGAATGGATTAAATTTAACATGTTATCAAGGAAATCTGTTATAAAACAAATTAAAAATAGTTTATAATAATCAAACATAGAACTTGATATCTTGGATAGGTTTATTTAAATCATAAATAAACCGACCATATGTACACATGATTTGAGATAGATTAAATACTATAAACAATAATTAATAAATTTATAGTATTTGTGATCATTAAAAAATTATTGACACATGCTGATTCCAACAATATAGGACTCCCTTTACCGTCTCTACAGCCCAGGGAAAAGAGAAGACAACGTAGACCAGATCCTGAGAGACATACATAGAGGTTGAGGGAAGGGTAGTGGATGAGAAAGTAGGATAACTATGTATAATGGGTGAAGCAGTAGGAACTACAAGAGTAGTTCCCTAGACATGAAGATAAGACCTAAAAAGATTTTTGATGTCTACAATGATCTCACCACCATACTTCATTTCTTTCTCAATGTCATCCTTGTTCTCCATGAACTTGTCCAACAATTTAGTGAAATCTGCAAGGTGTTGAACATGAGTTTTGAAAGCTTGAGTGAGATGTGGAATTATTAGATTCTCTACCAGGTACCTGAAAAGGATTTCCATATCATCATAAGAGATTATCATATTGAAATAAAAGTCCACCTTCATAGTAATTTCTTCTGTACAAACATTGGAAATCTTGGAATGAATACTCACCAAATCAAGAACTCTCTCAATGTTCTTGAAAACAACATATAGGGACTCATTGTCAAAACCACATATCACTGACTGATGTTTCCCATTGAAAAATGTTCTATGTAGATAATTATCCAAGGATGGTTGAGATTAATATCTAGAGGCACTGAAACTGTAACATCCAAAGTAAGAGACTTCAATTGATTTAGAAATTTCTAGAGACAACCTTTATACTCATCAGTCAACTTTTTATGACCAATAAAAATCTCACTCATCTCTTAAACTATTTTCTTGTTTATTTCATCCACCTTGTCGGCTAAGGATGTCTGGTTAGGTTGAATCAGGGAGGCTACTTCACATGTAATCTTAACACTAACATCCTTAATAGGATAAGCAATATGTTCTGTTCTTGAGTTCATAACTCTCTTTATTTCTTCATCCATACCTATGAGAGACTTCACATCATCGATGAGTTGTCTATTCTAAAATATGATTTATTGAATTTCATGAAGCATTTTTGGCTGAATATGCCAAATTATATTCTCTAAAATCAGTAAATAATATATTTCAATCATGTTTTTCATATGAGAAGGTTGAGTATTCATGTTCTTTTCAACCCCCAAAATATCGAATCTAAAAATTCTTTCAAATCAACCATACTCACCAAGGTGGAAGGTTCTTGTGAATGTTTAGGGATAGTAGCTGAGAAAGACTTAGGGACCTTTGCAGCTATAACATCATGGGAAGATACTAGTTTCAATTGAAATATATTAGACAGATCTATGCCTTTAACTGAGGATTCCCAGGAATCCTTCACTTCAAAATAACTTTTAAATTTATACCATGTATCCACCGATCTTGAATCAACCAAATTTGGAACTTCAACACTTTCCAGATTCGAGTTCTTCTCCCCTCAATATGTGCATCCTTCTCCTGACTAAGAGATTTAGATCCTTAATCTAATTCCAAAATTTCATTCCCAATAGCTTCACCCATTTCCTTTCAAGATAATTGAAAGGATTAATTCATTATCTCTTTAGTAGATGGTATAACTTCAGGAACAACTTTTTCCACTAGGTGTTCCTCATAAGTAACTTCTTTCTCAAATGAATGATATTTTTCTAAATGTTCTTCTAGAACATCCTTTTCTCTTTCAAAAACAACAAATTCTTCTTTAGAGGAAGGTTATTCCATATCATCATTATCTTCTAGGACCGGTACATCCTTCTCAATTAAGGCTTGAGGAGTAGGTTAATTGTCTTCCTCATCCAGGATAGTTTTCCCTTTATGTTCTACAACTTCTTCCTCTATGTCTTCATCATTGTAGTCAATGATTTCATCTGGTTCTAAACTCGGATCGAGAATGTCCTTAGGTCTCAAAGAGCGATCAACTGAGTTGAAATTTTCATAGACCCTGTCATTATCTTCCACCAATGGTTTTATCCAGGGATTCCAAATGATTTTCATTATATTGACTGTAAATTTTGAAAAACAATCATAGTCCATAATGAATTTTTCACTTGGTCCAATTATCCCTTTTTCATGAAGCATAGCTGAGATTAACCTTGAGTAGAATAGGGAGGTTTACTTGGAGTTTTTCTTTATCAACTCTCACATATAATGTATAACATACTTGCATAGGCTGATTTGGTGTACATTTTTCATAAGATGTATAAAAAATAAATCATGCTACCTGAGTGTATCAAAATCATCTTTTTGGGGGCTAATCAGATTCTTTACAAACATAAACAAAAGACTGGTTTCTCCATCTTGCTCAGTAGCAATATCTCTTCTATTTTTTGCAAACCTAGTTAAGCTTCTCAAGGATTCTTCCAAAAAAAAACTCACTTAGAGGAGGAGGAACTCTCTAGTAGTCCTAAAAAATACCCTCAAGAGGTAACCTTTGGCATAAAACCCATAACCTCGAATAAAAGGTACATATTTTCCAAATTATCTATCTTCATAGAACAAATCCATCTTCTGTATCAAAATATATTTGATCAAATAGATAAAAATGTGGAACTATCTTCAAATATATCGACATATGATAATTTGTGAACCAATCCAAAAACAATTTCTCCTTTATTACTTTTAAAAATAAAGTCCCACTTGATAGCATCCAATTTAGGAAAATTTCCTTTTCAGGTACCACTATTCTGTTCACCCGGTTCGGATTCAACAAACCCTCCCATTCTAAAATTAGTGCTATTTTCATCTTCTTATTTGACCTACACTTCTCAGGGGTTAATGAGGATAGAAATTTCATTCTTAGAATTCAGTTAAGGTTATAGAGAGAGAATGTTTGAAAGAGGGTTTATGGTTTGATAGAAGAGAGCTCGGGTGAATAATGGAGTGAAATCCCATTCATTCTTATCATTTATCCATATCAAGCACCACAAAATCAAAAGCGTGTGAATTTAAAAGAATAAAATAATTAATTTCCGATTTATGGGTTATAATAAGAAAATAAGACAATGGGGCGCCTTTATAGTGCAACCGTGATAGAATTTTACTGTGATTACTGAATTGGATATCTTGATTAGAGTGTAACAGGTGTTCACGATAAGACAGTAATTGTGTGATTTCTAAACTATGATACCATATTGTTTGATATAGTAAATGACAGACAATAACCGAAATATAGTAACTATGAGACTGTAAACATGAAAAAATAAATTTTATGACTATAAAACAATAGAACTGTTAGAGTTAGACGGTAATATTAAGAGAGTGACTTGTGAAAATGTAAATTGTGAAACAGTAAGTTGTGAAATAGTAAATTTACTGCATAAAATTTATCATTCCCAACTCATGTATGATGTAATCTATTCCTTCAAAATTTAATGCTTTGGTGAATATATCAGCAAGATCATATTTAGTTCAATGAATTCAAAAGTGATATCACATTTGGGATAATGACCTCTCAAAAATTTATTCCTTACATCAATATGTTTTGTCCTAGAGTGTGAAATAGTATTTTTGAGATGTTAATAGAACATGTATTTTCAAAATATATAGGTACATGCATGAATTGATATCCATAATCTAGTAATGTGTGTTTCATCCACAAAATTTGTGCACAAAAACTACCAGTAACAATGTATTCTGTTTCGGAATTAGATAATGCAACAGAGTTTTGTTTCATACTACACCATTATACTAGTGACTTGCCTAAGAATTGACATGTTCTAGAGGTGATTTTTCAATCTAACTTACAACCACCATAGAAAGCATTAAAATAACAATCTAACTCAAATGATTATCCTCTAGGATAGAACAATCCTATATTGGGTTTATACTTGAGGTGTTTGAAAATTATTTAAATATCATTTAAAGGAGATTCCTTAGGGTTTTCTAGAAAATGATCACACATACATACAATAAACATAATGTCATGTCAGCTAGCAGTTATGTAGAGTAAGATTCCATTAATTCCTATTTACGTTGTCTGATCCAAATATTTTCAACATTCATCATGATCCAACTTAAAAGTTGTACTCATTGGAGTATAACTACTTTTAGAGCTACCCAATCCAAAACGTTTTAGAAGATCTCCAGTATAATTATTTTTATTTAAAATAATACCATAATTATTTTGAAATATTTGAAATCCATGAATGAATTTTAGTCTACACATTAAACTCACTTCAAATTCGTTTTTCATCATTTTTTAAAATTCAATACATAAATAATTTATTGAAGATCCAAAGATATTGTCATCTACATATATTTTACCTATTATAACATCATTGGAAATTCGATTTATAAAAAGGGTGGATCAACTATTCCTTCTGTAAAACCATTGAAAATAATAAACATAGTTAATCTATCATACCATGCTCTTGGAGATTATTCTGAACCAATTAATGTTTTTGATAATTTCAAAATATGATTTGGAACACGAAGATTTGTAAAACCTGGATGTTGTTGAATAAAGACATCTTCAAATATAAACCCATTTAAGAATGCACTCCTAACATCTATTTTATATAGTTAGAAATTAAAATGTGCACCATAAGCAAGAAGAATTTTGAAGGCTTCAAGTATAGATACTAGTGAAAAGTTCTCTTCATAGTCAATTATTCTTCTTGATTATATCCCTTTTCGACTAATCTAACTTTGTTTCTTACTATGTTACCAGATTCATCTACATTATTTCTAAACACCCACTTAGTGCTTATGGTAAATGCGTATTTAGGTCTATTAACATGTTTCCAAACATTCTCCCTTTAAAATTGCTTAAGATATTTTTGGATAGCCATCACCCAAAATTCAACATTGATAGCATCATTACTGTTTTTAGGATCAAATTGTGACAAAAAGACTTGATGTTCAACCTGATTTCTCAGAGAAGATATTGTTTTATTTTCTTTATCTAAATCTCTTACAACAGTATCTAAAGGATGGTTCATAAGAGTTATAACAGCTCTAGAAAAACAAGGGCTTGTTATTTCAGGTTCTTCAACAGGTTCGGGTTCATTATGACTTGAATATGATGAATTTTCCGAACTGGATGTTTTTAGAGATTCCTTTATATGATGGTTAAAGGATTTTGAATTAATTTCTAGATTTGATACATCATCTTATAGGTTCTCTAGAGAGGTATTAGGTCTATGTGGGTCTGTTTCATCAAATTTGAAATGGATGGATTCATCTACACATTTAGTTGTTTTGCTAAACACTCTATAGGATTTAATTGATATTGAATATCCTATAAATATTAATTTGTCACTCTTGGATGTGAATTTATCAATATTTTCCTCAGTATTATGTATATAGACATTGCAACAAAATACTTTAAAGTAGCTAACATTGGGTTTTCTATTGTTCCATAACTCATATGGAGTTCTTTTAAGAATGGGTCTAATAAATACTCCATTGATAATATGGCGTGCATTATTCATAGTTTTAGCCAAAAAATAAATAGGTATTTCATATTCACTAAGAATGGTTCGAGAAATCTCTTGAAAAGTTAGTTTTTTTTCTTTCTACAACTCCATTTTGTAGAGATGTTCTAGGGGCATAGAAATTATGACTATATCCATTTTGTGAGGAAAAGGATTCAAAATCTTGATTTTCAAACTCACAGCCGTGATCACTTCATATGTATTAAATTCTAAGTCCACTATGATTTTCTACTGTTTTGGCATATTTTGTAAAATGGAAGCATGATTCACTTTTGTGGGACAAAACGAAAGTCCAATTATATCTAGAAAATTCATCTATAATAACCTAAACATTATGCTTCCCATTTAAGTTAGAAACACTAGATGTTTGGAAAATATTTATGTGAACCAATTCAAGAGATTGAGATGTGGACATAACATTCTTCAGATTGATGTAATTTTTTTGTTTCTTTCCCTTTTAACAATGATTACACACTTTATCATTTAGAAACACAGGTTTGGGTAGGTCTTCGACTAAGCTTGTAACATCCCAGATCCGGGTGCCACACAATGGGTTCCCCAAACCCGGTTTGTCACATGACCTCAAACGCATTTCCCCAAATTCCAGAGGCTACAGAATAATAGTGAGGGCCTATGAATAGTAGTGTGGAATTTTTTCCCTCATTTTTCAAAATGTAGAGCAACGGAAAAAGAATATAAACATAATAATGTGGAAGAAGTAAACAACATAGACATGAAATGAGAAAAAGTACTGATGTAAAAGATAACCACAATTCATATATATGATGATAAAACATGTCTCTAATTCTATGGAAGCATCAACAATGTGATACACTATAGTCATATACAATACAGTACAATGTACAAAGTACCAAAAAACCAAACCAAGCAGTGAAAAATGAACTCAGCAGCATTTCATGCCTAATCTCGATCTCGTGTTCTCCTACTCCTCTACAACAATCACATACCTGTGTAGGGACCCTTTCCATTATCGACACCTATAATAATATAATCTATTTGAGCCCAAGACATGAATCAAACAGGGTGTCATAAATATATCCCTTAAGGCAACCACCAAAGTGTCGTGCCCAACTATCAGTTAAAAAGTGAAACAATAGTGTGCAATAATGAAATATAGTAAACTAGGAAGTACTCAAAAGTAACCATTCCTACCAGATAAATTGTCATTTTAATAATTATTTAACAATTAAATGTCATTTACATCTTATTTTTCCGAGACTCATCCTTGACCAAGAATATAATATATTAGTGCCACAACAAAAACCACAACATGCTATCTTCAAAGTAACCATTATCCTCATACATGAAAGTCCGTAACCTCAGGCTAGATGAAAAGAAACCCTCTAGTGACTGCCCTCAGGCCTAACAAATATTTCCCTCAGGTATAAAAGATATCACCTTCATGCACAGAATCTACTACCCATAGGAATATGAAATGTTTCCCTCGGGTTAAACAAAACATTGTGCTATGGCTAACCAAAACACTATCCTTAGGAATTTCATAGGAAAATAAATTTATAGGGCCGCACCCAAGTCATAAGCAGGTAATTTATATATGTTTCCTCTCATGAAAAACTCAAAAAAAGATATAATCATGGAATACCCATGGGTCTCATGGCCGAACGACTAAACAAGGGAACCACACCCTCAGGGTGGCCCTAGATCAATGCAATGATCCTAAATAGTAGTTTATACTTATTCAATAGATTACCTATGTAATTTTATGTATCTCAGCAGTCAATGTCCCATCCATAAGATCCCCTGAACATGGGTGCGTGAAAAAATAGTACACAAAATCTACTCAATAGTTGGAATTAAACACAAGACCACCTACCTCAATCTCCTCTAATTGATATACATGAACGACACCTCTTGAAACGACCATGAAAAACATAGATATGAGATGAAGTATTACCCGTTCAAACATTAATAACATTCTTTAGGTATATAATTGGATGGAGAGACTCAAGGATACAGAAGACCTTACCCGCGCGGTTCAAACGAGATCCACGGCAGAAGAATCATAGTATCGGTGAACGATCAGGAGTTCCTCCATGTCTCAGCCTCCTCTCTCGTATCTCTTGGTGAGTCCTCGGCCTCATCCATCGAAAGAGGGTACTACAACCTGTTTTTAGTAAAAAAACATAACTACATGGTGTGTATCTGAAGTACACGGCGTGTAATATTTTTTAACTGTTCCTCTAGCAGCTACTTTTCACCGCCTCACAATTCATTTGCTGACTTGATTACAGGGAATTTATTACTAAGTACACGATGTGTACCATCATTCATCTGGAGCCTACTTCTATCACCTTTTTTTTACCTACTGACTAATCACACAACATGTATTACAATGTACATGGCTTGTAAATAGTTTTTACACCCTTAATCGTTGTCATGACTACATGCCCTGTATTCTCATCCCACATGGCCAAAGTACACGACATGTTTACAAAAGTACATAGCTTGTAGATATTTTTTACACCCAAGGCTACGCGCCCTGTATTCTCATCCCACATAGCCAAAGTACATAGTGCGTATAAATAATTACATGGAATGTACCCATAAATTTTGAATTTTCCCACATTTCCTTTATTTTCTCAAAAACATTTAAGTAAAAGGAATAGAAGAAACTCGTACATAGAGAATAAGAACTGGGTTCTTACAAACTTCCCCTCTAAAAAAATTCATCCCTAAATTGACCTTCCATGGGTGGTGAAGATAAAGTCTATAAAAATTCTAGCAACTGAACACGTACGTCGGTCTCCCACTCCTAGGATTTGTCCAACACCTGACCATGATTCCATAGCACCCGTACGAGAGGAACAGACCAGCCTCAAAAAACCATCACGCTCCTATCTACAATAAGGATAGAATTCTCCTCAAAGGATGCATCAACCTAAAGTTCAACCCACTCGGGATGAAAAACGAGTGATAGGTCCGAGTGATAACAACACAACTGAGATATGTGGAAGAAATCGTGCATGGCCTAATACCTCTTTAGTAATTGAAACTGATTGGAAACCAGCCCGAATCTCTCTAAAATCTCAAACAGCATATCATACCCCAGTGAAAGTTTACCGTGTATCCCGATCCGCATGTGTCCCATCCTCGGTGATACATGCAAGAAAACATGATCCCTGACCACAAACTCCAAGGTTCATCAGTGGCAATCAACATAAGATTTCTGATGAGACTGTGAAGTAGCCATATTCTTCTAAATCAACTGAACCTACTTTGTAGTCTCCGGCACGAGACATGGTCCATGTAAAGCTGCCTCACCTACCTCTAACCAACACAAGGGTGATATGGCATTGCCTACTATATAAATCCTAGTAAGGTGACATCTCAATAGTTTCCTGAAAAATATTATTGTAGGAAAACATGAGCAGGGTTGTTAGCTTCTCCCAAGATCCCCCAAAGTCTTGGACGCATGCACTTAGCATGTACTCTAGAACCAGTATTGTACGCTCTAACTGGCCATCGGTCTGAGGGGTATGCCGTGCTCAGAATCACCTGTGTACCCAGTGCCCTCTGAAAACACTGCTAGAAATAAGACATAAAACGGGCATCCCTATCTATAACGATAGAACAAGGGATCCCATGAAGACGTAATACCTCTCAGATATAAAGCTTTCTATGATCGCCAACACCGAAGGTCTCCCTGATCGGAAAAAAGTGAGTTACCTTCATAAGTCTGTCCACAAGAACCCATATGACATCATTCCCTCGAGGTGACCTCGAAACCCCGATCTCGATGTCCATCGCGACATCATCCCATTTTTAATTTGGAATGGGTAACTGTTGTAATAGTCCGGCTGGACTCTAATGTTATGCCTTCACCTGCTGACAAGTGGAACATCTCGTAACAAAACCAGTCACCTCTATTTTCATACTCGGCCACCAATACTGACGTCTCATGTCATGATACATTTTGGGAACACCAGGATGCACTTCCCAAGCTAATGAATGAAATTCCGGCATCAAAACCTCGCATATATCCCATGGAACCCACAATTGTCCATGGATACGCAGTACCGCGTCATCTCCTATCATCCATCAAGAGGAGTGTCCTCACTTTCCTCCGACACCCGTAGAACTAGGATTTCTGAATCTTATAGTGTTCTCATCCTCACTCTATCAAGTATGGTAGAATCCAAAACTAAGGATGAATTATAGGTTCTCCCTTGACTATCGTGCACTTCCAAATGCATTTCAAAGAACAAATAATTAAGCGGCCACTCACTACTGGCTTCCTTCACTGCTTGTATCTGAGTCCTCGAACTCAGAGCATCAACTACTGCATTACCCTTACTAGGTGTATAAGCATGATAAAAGTTGAAGGACTGAATGTATTCAACCCAAAATCATTGTCTCAAATTAAATTCACACTGGGTGAAGAGATATTTCAGACGTCTGTGGTCTGTAAAGACCAAAAAATGTACTCCCACGGGATAATGTCTTCAACAGCGTAATGCATGAACAACTATAGACAACTCGTGATAATATGTCAGGTAATTTCTCTCATGTGGCCTCAACTGCTGAGACCTGTATGCAACTACTTGATCAACCTGCATCAACACTGCTCTCAGCCCAATACTAGATGTATCACAATAAACTGTATAGCTATTCCCTTTCTATGGAACTATCATGACTGGTGTTAATGTCAACCTTACCATCAGCTTCTCAAAAGGGTGTCTTGAATGTTTCTGACCAATGAAATTTATATCCTTCTTAGTCAAACCCATCAACGATGCTACTAAGAAAGATAAGGTCAATATAAAGCACCTATAGTAACCAGCCATCCCCAAGAAACTCAAAATTTCAAACACGTTCTTAGGCTATTCCATGAAAACTACAGCTCTCACTTTCTCTGGGTCTACTGCAACTTCTGCCTCTGAGATAATATGACATTGGAAGTGAATAGGGTACATCAAAAAGTAGCACTTTGAGAGAATAGAATATAACTGATGCTCACTTAGTGTACTCAATACGATATCATTATGGGTGGCATGGTCATGTCGAGTGTGAGAGTAAACCAAGATATCATCCATGAATAACACCATGAAAGAATCAAAGAATGGATGGAGCACTCGATTCATTAAGGCCATGAAAACTACTAGTGTGTTTGTGAGTCCGAACAGCGTGACCAAATACTCATATAGATAATATCTGCTCTGAAAGGCGATAAGTGGTATGTCTGATAGTCTATCAAGCAGCTGATGATATTCGAATCTCATTTCAATATTTGAGAGCACTCATGCTCCTCAATTTTAATAAAAAAGATCATCAATCTTTGGTATGGGATATCAGTTCTTGACCGTCAGTTGGTTCAGTTTCTGATAATCTACATAGAGTCTGAGGGTACCATCCACCTTCTTCACAAATAGAGTAGGCGAACCCTACGGATAAATACTGGGTCGGATAAAACCCTTGTCTTGTAACTCCTCTAACTGACTCTTGAGGTTCTATAATTCTAGCATATCCATCCTTTAAAGAGGAATGGACACTGGTGTTGCTCTTGGAACATGCTCAAAAGGTAAGTCCTCCTCTCACTCCCATGGTAGACATGAAAAGTCATCTAGGAAGACATCCCTGAAATGATTTACCACTAGGGGGAAATCCTTCTGACAAGTTCCCTGGTAATCCAGATATAAAGTCGCAATCTGGGTTGTCACTCCACCTCTCCCATGATTCTCGGGTCTGAATCGGCTAGACGTGACATCCCATTTTCTCTTGTATAGGATCTCTCCACCCTCTGGTGACATAAAACTCATCCTGCGATGATATAAATCTACAGTGGCTTAAAAGGGTACTAACCAATCTATCCCATGAATGACATCATAGGCTATCATCATTAAGACATAGAGGTCCCATTGAAAGTGACACCCACCAACCTATAGGGGAACTCCTTGCTCTAACCCACACCTACCGTTCTAATTAAAAATAGAGTGTCTAGTGTCATGACATCAGAAGAATAAGAAACACAGAGCCTAAGGCTCTCTACAAAGGGCACATATATAAGGATGTGTGTAGCACCAGTATCGAAAAGTATAGAAGTTAAAACCGATGCAACTAGAATAGTACCTCTTATAGTGGATGGTCTGGGATCCTGATACTATTGGGTTTTTTGCACTGCAAATATCAACCCTGTGATGCGGCCTTGCGACATTGCCTGGCTTCCCTGATCTGACCCGCCCTGTTGTATCTGAGATCCTAGTGTTTGGATACCGCTGACACGACCACAACCTCGGCCTGAACATCCGGACGTATTCCAATTCCCTGAATGGTTAAAAGCTGTAGGCCCTACTCCTGCACGTGGAGTCTTCATAGAACCCCTCAAACTAGTCACTACTGGAAACGCCCTGAAAAAACGCTAAAGATGACCCATCATGCCACAATCTTAGCACTCCACTTGTTATCATGGACACTAAGGTCTCTTGTGCCTCTCTATACCACACTGGTAGCACATTTCCTAGCCACCTGATGAATTATTATGGCCAGTACTTCCACAATGAAATAAATCCATCATCCTCTTCCTCTTGCCGATAGAAATAGTACTAGTGACCAGTTTTGAACCATCATGGTCTGCACAAATTGTTTCAAAAAGCTTCCACTCAGTAATCAACAAATGGTTCACAATATCATACACTATAGGCAACCCAAAAATATTAATCAGTTCTCATATGTCATATCGAATACCATCCTCAAAGATTCTATACCTCAAAGTCTCATCACCCACCAGAATAGGTGCAAAACGTTGTAGCTCGATGAAGTGGGCATAATAGTCCATCACTGCCATGGATCCCTACTACAGATTCATGAACTCTCGAGCTCGACCTTCACTTAGCATATCTAGAATGAAAATGTCAAATAATATAGCCTGAAAATCTTCCCACACCATGTCTCAGTGATGCTCTGTATGGGTGGCAACATCCCACAATCTCTTAGAGGAATCTCGCAGCATGTAAGTAGCGAGCTTGACCCTCCACCCAGGAGGCGTCTACAGATGGTCGGAGATCACCTTCATAGAATATAGCCTGGACTCCATAGACTATGGTCCACCATCCCCTAAAAACATTGGTCGACGCTGCTGCTGGAATATGCATGTCATCTCTGCCATAGATGTGGCAACCGGCGGTGCTCCCAAGAAGGAATTCATGAACGACATGAAGCCTTCACCGAACTACGCATCCACACATGCATCCTGTATAACAGCTGACATCGCATCTGGCACTGCTGGAGGATCCATCAGTAGCATATGGCCTACTCTCTCTAGGGTATAATCGTCACTGATCTCTTGGAAAACAACTCATTGTCATCTCAGCGACATAAATCTACAAGGTCAAACACATGCCTTAGATTAAGATCATCATGGACTAAGAACTGAAAATATAAGAATAGAACATGAAAAATAAAATGTTCAAGTTATACAAAACAAGACTACATGATGTGTATAATAACTACATGGCGTGTTCCCTTAAGTATTTTACATTGGTGTGTACTCCTGTAAGAACTAGTCAGGTAACACCCCAAACACACGACACGTTGTCCATACACACGACATGTACTTGAATAATCTTCCCCTTCCTGAATCCTTCTAAATGGCTAAGCCACACGGCTCCCCTAACAACAAGGTTACATGGCGTGTTACACCCACACATGGTTCATGCACCACCCTGTTTCCCCAGAAAGACGGCCAAGTCCACATGGTCTCTCATGGGTCAAGACTACACAGCATGTCCCATAGGTGAAATACCTGTACAATATGAGATTTGCTGACCCGTGTTGATCGAGACATGACTAGATACACGGATCACACTACATAGTGTGTTCCAGATGGACACGACTTGTACATGAAATGATAACACCGACCTATGTTGCTAGCTACACTACCAGATCCCAATATTATACAACACAGTGTGTTCAGAATTGACTTGGCGTGTATAAGTTAATATTTCTCCATCCTTGTTGTTAGTCACACAGGCAGAAACAGGGTCAACCCTACATGACGTCTACAACCAGTACACGGTGTATTCCTACAAAACTCCCCTATCCCATGACAAAGGACACATGGCCAATGACTTGGTTAGAGACCACATGGAGTGTACATAGGGCACACAATGTGTACGAAAAATAGTTTCTTCCCGAACAGAAGAAGACATGGCATGTAGTCAAAACTACATGGCGTGTATTCTTGATTTTTCTGGACAGTAAGCCTTAGAAACTACTCTAGAGCCCATAAAAATACTGAAACGAACCCGAAAGTGAAAAATTCATATCCATGAGGGCCCATAATCCCTGTGAATCAATTCTTGGAATCTTATGCATGTTATAACAAACAAAACAGAGCAACAATCCATCAAATATTAATCCATGTGGGCCCATACTCATTAGGAACCAATGTTTAGAAACTGTAAACCCAATCGTAACATGTACCAATACCCTATCAATATTATGTGTATCTATTTAGGTACTTATCACAATAGAATCAATTTTCTATCACATCATCTATCACAACAACATGCAATTTCTAATTCACCTACATGGCATGGAAACTATACATGACATGTGATTCTAAAATGTACCTAAATGATGCATGATATAGAATACCATCATCTCATCGGGTTGAAACTAAATAGAACCCAAATTTGAATATATAAACAGCACACCATAAGTGTGTTACACAACGGTTAAATCAAATCAAATTCAATAATTGAGAAACCACAAAAATTGCATATTAAGGTAAATTGGATTTTCCCTATACATGGGTTAGCTACTCCCGGGCACAAATTATTATCAAGTACATATTACGCCCAATCCCCATCTACAAGCTCCAAAGAGTAAGTCAAGAAAAGAAACACCTTTGATACCACATTGTAACATCCTAGATTTGGGTGCCACACAAAAGGTTCCCCGAACTTGGTTGGTCACATGACCTCAAGCGCATTACCAAAAACGCCAGAGGTTGCAGACTAGCAGTGAGGGTGTAGAGACCCAAAGCTTGACGTACATGGACATTACATAACTTTTTCATGCTACTTAATACATAATGGAAATAGGGACACAAGGACTGTAATAGTTTAGTGTCTTTGGAAACTCAGAAAATAATCTTCTAATCATGGTGAAAGATCTTCAACATCTCCCATAAAGATCTTCCCCATTTGTTTTCATACCTAAAACCTTTCTTTAAATCCTCAGAAAAAGAAAACATATAAAGGGTGAGCTCAAATGCTCAGTAAGGGTAAGCATATAGAACATTAAACAATCCATAAACATTTGAATGCAAAAACATGAACGTAAAATATAAACATCAAAATCATGAGCAACAACATAAATCGTGGAAGTACACATGGAATAGATCAAAAAAGAAACATTAGTCATGATAAAATAGCATGGTAATAAAACATGTAATTGTGGAATCCATTAATCACATGTTATGATTTCCATAGTAGCCAAGGCATTGCTGTCAAGACCATCTTAGTGGACAAAGTCCCATTCTAAATCGATTTCACTCCTCATTATAGTCCTGTAAAACTGAACCAGATTAACATACAATTCCATCCATGTTTATCTCATGAGATATAAATCATTACCCAATGCATTGGAGGGAGATATAGGTCCCACCCATCCCATAATGAAACCATTCTTACTTGTGCCACAAAAAAAACATAAAACATACATCATAACCCAAAAAAATAAAATGGGTTTCATAAACAACATCCCATCATCACATAATCCATATAAAAGAAAAGGATATTTCATCATAAGAAAATTGAAACCATGTAAATCATAGAGACATTATGCTTGAAACATACACATATGAAATAATCTCATCTTAGATGGAAAATGGTTTTGATAAAACACTTGAAATGAATTCTTTAGGAAAATATCCTTTCTTCTTCAAAATCATTTTCTTTTCACAAAATTTCATACAATTTTAAAAGAAAAATATTTTGTTGAAAAAATTCATAAAATCTTGTAGATTATGCTTTATGAAAATGATTCATTTTGAAACCGTAAAAATCCGTTCATGTCGTATAATTTAAAAATAACATTCTCCTCGTAATTTTGTGAGAAAAGTAAACAATTTCCTAATGTGGTAAACAAAAGTAAGATTCCTTTCATAACATGTGGTAAATTTCAAAAATGGGTAAAAAAGAAATAAAAAATACATGATTTTTTTTAGAAAACATGGGAATGGATGATAATAATAACCCCAGTAAATACGTATGAATAACAATCTCGGATAAAAATGAGATTGTGAGATTTTCCCTTACCTTAGGTATGATATTCTTCGTACGTATCCGAACCTCCTGTATAATGATTTAAATAATGTCATTGACTTATTATAGAATCATATTTATTGTTATAATATCATATATCATTCACTTATGACTTTATATTACCCTTTCTTTTGTAAATTTGATGTAAAAGCAGCGATTTGGGTAAAATCGTTTCATTTATTGTACGTGTTTCGACTTGTTGTTCTTGATATTATTACTTATATCAGGATTTACTTAATTCCAGAATGTAAAACATGATTTATATATAATATATATTCATAATATACATATATATATATATGATAGATCGATAAATGGAATGAAATACACCATTCATGGAGACGGTAGGTCGTATGTACGCTTGAACACTGTTTTCGTTTCCTTATTGAATTGAATGGAATTAATTAGATGACATACATATATATATATATACATAAATAGAGTATCATAATTATGTCATATATTTCATGATTACATATTATATATACTTTGTAATCATTCATGAATGGTTAACATGGAGAATTAATCTCATCGCATCGTGGACACAGTAGCCCGTACGTACACACGAGCGATGATACCATTCCCATGATCGTGGAATTGTATTGAAGTGTATGTATAATATTTCAGAATCAATATCAATTTACAATAATCATATATAGTTACTTATTTAAACCATTATACCCATCCAAGTATGGTGGTGGTGGAAAACAGATTACACCACGGTGTGGAGATGGTATTCCGTACGTATGCACGCGCTGTGATTTCATTTCCATAGGATGGATATAAAGTGAAATAGGGTTGTTTCATATTTATAATTACATATCAGTATATATTTAATACTGATGTTATTACATTATAATGAAACAACTAAATAAGAGGAAGTATAAGAAGAAAGAAACTTGAAAGATTCGGTAGATGAGATTACCTCTTCCTCGACACACCTCATTTAAACTTCTTCTTAGGGAAGTAGAGTTGGTCTTTTGAGAAGACTAGGACCTCCAGAATGTTTCTAGGGAAGTGGAGAAGATAAATGGACAGGTTTTGGCCGATATTCAAGGCTCAAAAGTGTGTGAAGAGAAGAGGGAAGGGGTGCCCTTTTTATGAGGGAGGAGAGGGGCACCTTTTGGAAAAAATTAAAATATTATTTTATAATAAAGTCATATTCGGTTTATAAATCTCCATATTGATTTATTTCTATGATAAAGTGGGGATGGGTTGAAATCATCTCAACCAATAGATTTTAGACAAGTTTAGGTTACAATTATAACCTTATCATTTAGATTTAACCCTGAGTTAAATAATTTAACTTTTACCGTGTCGTCTTGTTTTCTTACACTATATGGTTAATAAACTTACTATAACATGAAAAACGAACCCCAAGTGGTTCATTATCAATATATATATATCCTTATCTATGTCATTTGGTCAAACCTTAGATTTTTAGGAATAAAATAACAATTAATAATATAATATTTTTTTTAAAATCTATTTTAAATCAATTTTGACACTATTTGGTAATAGATTTTTTTGAAAATCATAACAGCATGATTAGTATGAAAAACGTTAATTAAATAAATAATAACATGTCATATTAACCGATAAAATTAGTGTAATTCATAAAAATTCTCAAATTATATTTATTTCGGTATTTATAATATCAAATATTTTAATATTTCGTTATTTAGGTAATTACTGTATCACAAATGTGTCATAAATAAAAAAAATTATTTAATGTATAAAAATTATAAATAATATACCATTACATAGGAAATATTTTTATCTTTATAATGAATATTTATTGTATAATTTATCTTATTTATAATACTAAATTATAAATGAATTAATTATTAAACTTTGATTTTAACTATTTTAACCCTTCTTTAAATAAATTAATAATAAATTTACAAATCTAATCCAAGTGGACCTAAATTGTCATATTTTATTCTTAAGGTTGTTTTTGGTCAAATTACACTTATCCAATAGAATTAGGACATTTTTTAGGGTAATAATAATATCATTTTTACCCTTAATTACACTATTTACTTTGAACTGTGGTAAATAAAAGTAAAACGTTACTATTCACAAAAAATTCTTTTCATCTTATTGAACCACATTTTAGTCCTTGATATTAACCGAGTCTCTTGGATTTTCGAAATTCCACTCACAGAAGCGGTAAAATTATGTTTTATGTGAATTTCAAAATTCTCCTAGGAGGTGGGTAAAAGACGGTGAAAAGTTCAATAAAATTTTTATATATCTAAAATTATTATAAAATGACTCCGATTAATTACATTGCACTTATATAGGTATTATGTATCAGTTTTGACCTAAAATAAATTTAAATAAAATAAATAATTATTTAAATAAAAAGTCTGTTTGTAAATAGTAACGCAGTGTTTTCACTATTCATCATAAATTGATTGTTTTCAGAAAAATACCAAAAATTCACCCTAGGATAATTTCGATATTCCGAATCCAAAAATGAAGTCCATTTAGAAAGATAAAATTTGTAAAATTTAACAAAGTGGGTATTAATATTAATAACGACTAGATTATATAACATATCGTTGTTTAGTGAAACTCGGTATTGCATACAACACACACTATCATGGAAGGTCGCGATTGAGTGTAATGCAAGTCAAGTCAGGGATGCGTGTAGTGCAAGCTCCTTCTAGTGTAGCATAAAACACAATACATCAATAAAAATTAAATAGAATATTTTTCATAAAATCTCGGGGTGTTATAGTCTACCCCTGTGAAAATGAATTTCGCCCTCGAAATTCATCGGGGTAATAAATGGTTTGCTAATCGAAAGATTCTTTAATATAAACCCACAACATAAAAAGAAATACCAAAAACAATCTTTAAAAACTAATGCATGAAATGTAACATTTACCCAAATTAACTAATCATTGGGCTTCCACGTAGGAGAACATAGGTGAAAATATAGATATGGAAGAGAAATCTAACCATCATGTTCTGATGGAGAGTGGTAGAGAACATGGATATGAAAAAGGAAACAATCACAAAGCCATAGATTTGTGATGATCTAAGGTACCATATGATTCATTGGATATAAGGGCACTAGGACAACATTTTTGGTTTTCAAGATCACTTCCCTAAAGTTGGAGAAATTTGAATTAGAAGAAATAATTTCTTGATTTTGGTACAGTCTCACTGTTGGTCATTCCATGGAAAATTTCCACTTCATATCTTAACGAAATGAAATTGAATTTGTATTCTGTGAAGTGTTAACAGATCATGTGATAGAATGATAGGTCATTCCATCTGTCTCAATCATAAGGTTAGAAAAAGTTATATACATAATCCATCTTTGGTGAGATTAATCGTATATGGTTCATAAAATAGACTTATACATCATCTATCAAACCTCCTAATAAAATAAAACTAGTTTTTACTAACCAAGGACTTCATGTTGGATAGTGGTAGGCGATAAAGGCCTGTCGCAATTCAGTTGTGGGTTCGATTCCCACAGCCTTGTCCGACACGACGAGTTGTCACCCATCCTAAAGGTAGTCCTTTTTCTAAAACTACATTATTATAACATTCCATAAATAATATCGAAAAAAAATTCTAGCCTTAAACAATTATATATGATGTCCAACATAGTTCATTCCAACCTTTAAGATTATCGAAAATACTCTTGTCCAATCTCATAGTGTAAAGAAAATTATTACTTGAGAGGTCACAAAACAAGTACGTGAATACCATAATTTATCCCCCATATATCATACAATATATCTTGTTGGTCACATTCCAAACATTCGAAGGCCTTAATCATGTATTCTATTGAAAAATGAATACCCATTGAAACATAGTGAAAACATGAATGCAGTTAAAAGTTGAAACTTTACACATACCAAAATCCCCAAAATTCTATATAAACAAACCATGATATCACATTGTCCTTATATCAATCACGAGCTCATGAATATTATCAAACAATTTATTTTCTCCTTATCCCTTCATTATGCATATATCATCTGCTTTCCAAAATATTTGAATCACTTTTCATGGTTACCAGTACCATATTCTTATAGAAAATCACAATGGACCAATACACAGATATTTTGAAATTCCACGATACTATAAATGTGATTCCAGGATACTATTTTGAAATCCCATTACATAAACACTTAATAATTACACAACATCATTATCAAAATCAACATCACAAATAGTGATCTCCTGTGACTTCCCTTTATCCTTTGCCTTAATAGGTTTCTCACTTTGATCATCAATAACCCTTGGATTAGGGAATTGATTAGCATAATGCCCTATTTCCTTGCACAAGATGCATTGAAGTGTTGGTGGTGCGTTATCTGTAGTCTTTTCTTTATTCATATCATTAGAAACCCTTTTTCCATTACTTCGACACTCAACTGCTCGATGACCTTCTTTTCCACACTTAAAACATTTTATAGTCCCTTTAAGACAATATCCACCATGCATATTTCCACACATTGAGCATAAAGAAACATTCATCTTCCTTTCACCATTATTATGAGATTTCTCCTTGAACTCCATCTTTCGTTTCGTTTCAAAACCATGAGATGGATATGTTACACCGACTTCCAGTTCTAACTTGAGAGCACAACGTACAATTTCTTCATAGCTACTGATGTCCCTTATAGCTAATGCCTTTAGAAGACTTGGTTTTAAGCCACTGAAAAATCGATCAACTTTACTTTTAGGTTGGATGATAAAACTAGATTCATACCTTGCAAGTCTTGTGAAATTCACTTCGTATATACCAATAGATTCATCATCCTTCTGATTAAGCTCATGAACCTCGTTTTCCATCATTGTTTGAAGAATACTAGGGATGTACTTACTGAAAAACAAGTTCTTGAACTTGTCCCATTCCATGGATTCGATTTCATCTTGGGGATTGTATTCTTAATTAGAGTCCACCACTGGTCTGCTTCACCTTCTAAACGGTAAAGAGCTAAAATGACTTTTTCAAGTTCTGAATAGCGAAGTATGGAAAATATCTTTTCAATGGTACTGATACATTGTTCAGAAACATGTGGATCAGAAGAAACATTGAAAGACGGTGGATGATGTCTCATGAAGGACTCAATAGAATATTGTTCCTTTCTCTGATAATTTGGAAATACAGAATGATTCATAGCTTCTGTAAGTACAGAAATAAGATTTTTCACTCCATCTCACATCACATTTGGTTTCTTGGGAGTAAAATCATTTAATTTTCCATTACATTGATCAACACAGTTCCTTCGGGTTCCAGCCATCATCTAAAACCCAAAAAGAACAGTGTGAGAGGAAAAATTATTCTAGGAGAACAACATAATAAAGGGGGAGGACCTTCAATATCTAACATCATAGGTTTAATTCTAATATCTTTACCATAATTCTGGGACTATAACCTATACTTGTACTTAACCTTAAGGGCATACCTAGACATACCTTAGTAATCTCTTTAGGGATTTGACTAAAGTTTTCGCATCCGAGTTTCCAAAGGTTAACGAAACCATTCCTCTGATACCAACTGTAGAGACCCAAAGCATGACATACATAGATATTTCATAACTTTTGTGGAATAATTAATACATAATGAAAATAGACACATAAGGACCGTAATAGTTTAGTGTCTTTGGAAACTCAGAAAATAATATTCTAATCGTGGGGAATGATCTTCAACATCTCCCATAAAGATCTTCCCCTTTTGTTTTCTTACCTAAAACCATTCTTTAAATCCTGGGGAAAAGAAAACATATAAAGGGTGAGATCAAAAGCTCAGTAAGGGTAAGCATAGAGAACATAAAACAATCCATAAACATTTGAATGCAAAAACTTGAACATAAAATCTAAACATCAAAATCATGAGCAATGACATAAATCTTGGAAGTACAAAATGCATAGATCATAAAGGAAACATTAGTCATGATAAACTATCATGGTAATAAAACATGTACTTGTGGAATCCATTAAGCACATGTTATGATTTCCATAGTATCCAAGGCATTGCTGCCAAGACCATCTTAGTGGACAAAGTCCCATTCTGAATTGAGTTCACTCCTCGTTCCAATCTGGTAACACTGAACCAGATTAACTTACCATTCCATCCATGTCTATCTCATGAGATATAAATCTTTACCAAATACATTTGAGGGAGATATAGGTCCCACACATCTCATAATGAAACCATTCTTACTTGTGCTACAAAATAAACATAAAACATTCATCATTACACAAAAAAATAAAATGGGTTTCATAAACATCGTCCCATCATCACATAATCTATATAAAACAAACGGATATTTCATCATAAGAAAAGTGAAACCATGTAAATCATAGAGACATTATACTTGGAACATACACATATGAAATAATGTCATCTTAGATGGGAAATGGTTTTGATAAAACACATGAAATGAATTCTTGAGGAAGATATCCTTTCTTCTTCAAAATCATTGTCTTTTCACATAATTACATGCAATTTTAAAATAAAATTTTTTTGTTGAAAATATTCATAAAATCTTGAAGAGTAATCTCCATAATAATGAGTCGTTATGAAACTGTAAAAATCCGTTCACGCCGTATCAGTTAAAAATAACATTCTCCTCATACTTTTGTCAGAAAAGTCAAAAAAAATTCATGTGGTAAACAAAAGTAAGATTCCTTTCATAACATGTGGTAAATTTAAAAAATGGATAAAAAGGACATTAAAAATACATGAATTTTCTTTATAAAACATGTTCATGGATGATAACAATAACCCCAGTAAATACTTACGAATAACAATCACGGATAAAAATGAGATTGTGAGATTTTCCCTTACCTTAGGTATGATATGCTTCGTACATATCCAAAACTCTTATATAATGATTTAAATAATGTCATTGACTTATTACAGAATCATATTAATTGTTATGATATCATATATGGTTTACTTATGACTTCATATTACCCATTCTTTTGTAAATTTGATGTAAAAGCAGCAATTTGGGTAAAATCGTTTCATTTATTGTACGTGTTTCGACTTGTTGTTCTTAATATTATTACTTAAATCATGATTTACGTAATTTGAGAATGTATAAAATGATTTATATATAATATATATTCAGAATATACATATATATATATATGATAGACTGATAAATGTAATAAAATACACCTTTCATGGAGACGGTAGGTTGTACGTACGCATGAACGCTGTTTTCGTTTCCTTATTGATTTGAATGGAATTATGTAGATGAAATAAATATATACATACATAAATACAGTATCATTATTATGTCATATATTTCATGATTACATATTATATATATTTTATAATCATTCATGAATGGTTAACATGCAGAATGAATCTCATCGCGTCGTGGAGACGGTAGTCCATACGTACGCACGAGCGATGATACCATTCCCATGATTGTGTAATTGTATTGAAGTGTATGTATAATATTTCAGAATCAATATCACTTTACAATAATAATATATAGTTATTTATTTACACCATTATACCCATCCAAGTAAGGTGGTGGTGGAAAACAAATTACACCACAACGTAGAGATGGTATTCTGTACGTACGCACGCGCGATGATTTCGTTTCTGTATGATGGATAGAAGGTGAAATAGGTTTTTTTAATATTTATAATAAAATCTCAGTATATAAGTAATACTGATTTTATTACATTATAATGAAACAACTAAATAAGAGGAATTATAAGAAGAAAGAAACTTGAAAGAGTCGCTAGAAGAGATTACCTCTTCCTCAATGCACCTCTTTTAAGCTTCTTCTTAGGGAAGTAGAGTTGTCCTTCTGAGAAGACCAGAACCTCCAAAATGTTTCTAGGGAAGTGGAGAAACGAAATGGGAAGGGTTTGGCCGAGATTCAAGGCTCAAAAGGGTGTGAAGAGAAGAAGGAAGGGGTGACCTTTTTATAAGGGAGGAGAGGGGAACCTTTGGAAAAACTTAAAATATTATTTTATAATAAAGTCATATTCGGTTTATAATAGCACCAAATTGATTTATTTCTATAATAAAGTGGATATGTGTCGAAATAATCTCAATTAATATATTTTATACATGTTTAGGTTACAATTTTAAACTTATCATTTAGATTTTACTCTAAGTTAAATAATTTAACTTTTACCGTGTCTTCTCGTTTTCTTACACTATATGGTTAATAAACATACTATAAAAAGAAAAACGAACCCCAAGTGGTTCATTATTAATATATATATCTTTATCTATGTCATTTGGACTAACCTTAGATTTTTAGGAATAAAATAACAATTAAGAATATAATATTTGTTTTAAAAACTATTCTATGTCAATTTTGACACTATTTGGTAATTGATTTTTGTGAAAATCATAAAAGAATTATTAGATAAAAAAAGTTAATTAAATAAATACTAACATGACATATTAACCTATAAAATTAGTGTAATTCAAAAAAGTCTCATATTACATTTATTTGGGTATTTATAATATCAATTATTTTAATATATCATTATTTAGGTAATTACTGCATAACAATTGTGTCTTAAATAACATAAAATATTTAATGTCTAAAGATTATAAATAAAATACCATTAGGTAGTAAATCTTTTTAAACTTATAATTAATATTTATAGTCGAATTTATCTTATGTACAACCCTATATTTAAAATGAATTAGTTATTAAACTTTGATTTTAACTATTTTAACCCTTCTTTAAATAAATTAATAATAAATGTCCTAATCTAATCCATGTGGACCTAAATGGTCATATTTTATTCCTAAGGTTGTTTTTGGTCGAATTACACTTATAAAATAGAATTAGGACATGTTTTAGGGTAATAATAATATCATTTGTACCCTTAATTACCCTATTCACTTTGAACCGTGGTAAATAAAAGTAAAAAGTTACTATTCATCTAAAATTATTTTCATCTCATTGAACCACATTATAATCCTTGATATTAACCGTGTATCTATGATTTTTTAAATTCCACTCACAGAAGCGGTAAAATTATGTTATATGTGAATTTCCAAATTCTCCTAGGAGGTGGTTAAAAGACGGTAAAATGTTCAATAAAATTTTTATAAATCTAAAATTATTATAAAATGACTCCAATGAATTACATTGAACTTATATAGGTATTATGTATCAATTTTGACCTAAAATAAATTTAAATAAAATAAATAATTATTTAAATAAAGAGTCGTTTTTTAAACAGAAACCCAGTGTTTTCACTATTCGTCAAAAATTGAAAGTTTTCAGAAAAAACCTAAAATTCACCCTTGGATAATTTCGATATTCTGAATCCAAAAATGATGTCCATCTCTAAAGATAAAATTTATAAAATTTTAAAAAGTGGGTATTAGTATTCATAACATCTAGTTTATATAACATATCGTTGTTTAGTGAGACTCGGTATTGTGTACAACACACGCTATCATGGAAGGTCGTGATTGCATGTAATGCAAGCCAAGTCAGGGATGTGTGTAGTGCAAGCTTCTTTTGGTGTAGCGTACAACACAAGAAATCAATAAAACTCAATAGAATATTTTTCATATAATCTCGGGGTGTTATAGAGGGCCTAGGACTAATAGTGGGGAAACTATGACCTCATTTTTCAATGTGTAGCGTAGCAGAAAACAAATATATACATACAAAAGTGGAAGAAGTAAACAGCATAGACATGAAATGAGAAATGGAATTGAAGTAAAAGATAACCATCAGTCATATGTATGATGTTGCAACACCTCTCTAATTCTAAGGAAGCAACCACAATAAGATACACTCCAATCTGATACAATGTTGTAGAAAGTAAAAAGTACAACAAAACAAAACCGAGCGGTGCAACAAGAACTCAGCAGCATCGTAGGCCTAATCTCGGTCTCTTAATCTCCTACTCCTCTATAAAAATCACGTACCTATATAGGCACCCTTTCCCTTATCAACACCTGCAACAATATAATCTATTTGGGCCCAAGACATGACCCAAACAGGGTGTGAGAAGTATATCCCAGTACGCAACCACCAATGGCCCGTTCCCAACACTCAGTGAAAAAGTGCAGCATCAGTGTGCAATAATGAAATGTAGTAAACTAGGAATTACTCAAAAGTAACTATTACTACAACCTACTTTGACATTTTAATAATTATTTAATAATTCAATATAATTGAAATCTGAGTTTTCTGAGACCGAGCCTCGACAGAAAATCTCTTATACAAGTGCCACAAAAAAACACAACAGGCTATCTTCAAAGTTACCATTGTCCTCATAAATGAGTGTCCTTATCCTCAGCAAAGTATAATCAAAACCCTCAGGTGACTACCCTCAGTCCTAAATTTTTTTCCCACAGGTATACGAGATATCACACTCTGGAATTGAGGCTACTGCCCACAGGCATAAGAAATGTTTCCCTCAGGTTAAACAAAACATTACCCTAAGGCTAAACAAAACACTGCCCTCAAGAATTTCATAGGAAAAGAAAGTAACTGGGCTGAGCCCAATGCAAAATAATGTAATTCATATATGTTTCCTCCCACTAGAAACTCAAAACAAGCTATAATCATGGCATACCCATGGTTATCCTGGCCAAATGGATAAACAAGGGAACTGGACCCTCGGGGTAGCCCTGGATCAAGGCCACAATCTTAAATAGTAGTTTATAATTATTCAATATATTACCTTTGAAATTATAGGTATCTCAAAAGTCAAATTATCATCCATACGAAACCCCGAACATGGGCGCATAACCCAATGTTACACAAAATAAACTCGGCAGTTGGAATTAAACACAAAACAACCTACCTCGATCTCCTCTAATTGATACACGTGAAAGGAGCCTCCCAAAAAAACCAATAACGACATATATTTGAGATTAATGATTATCTATTCAAACATAAATAATATCCCTTAGAGAAATAATTGGAAGGAGAGACTCAAGGAAAGGGAAGACCTTACCTGCATGGTTCAAATGAGATCGACAACGAAAGAATCGGAGTCTCGGTGAGTGATCGGGAGCTCCTCCAAGTCTCGACCTTCTCTCCTAAAGCTCCTCGTGAGTCCCCTACCACCTCTATCAAATGAGGGGTCTAATTACTATTTTTAATGAAAAAACATAACTACATGGCGTGTACTCTCAAGTACATGGCGTGTACTATTTTTATAACTGTTCCTCTGGTGGCTATATTGAACTGCCTCACTATTCATGTACCAACTTGATTACATGTCGTGTATTATAAATTACACAGTCTGTACTATCATTACTCTGGCGGATACTTCCACCGCCTTACTGTTCACCCACCGACTAATCACACTATGTACCCGGTGTGTAGTTAGTTTATACACCCTTAATCGCTGACAAGCCTACACGCCCTGTATTCTCACCCCACATGGCCAAAGTATATGGTGTGTATACAAAAGGACACGACATGTAGTTAGTTTTTACACCCATCCCTACATGCCCTATATTCTCATCCCACATATCCAAAGTACACAGTGTGTGTCCAAAGGTACACTGTGTGTACCAATAATTTTTGTATTTTTCCCAGATTACACTTGTTTTCTAAGAAAAATTTAGGGAAAAGGAAAAGAAGAAACTCGTACCTCATGAATAAGAACTAGGTTCTTAAAAACACCCCCCCCATAAATAAATTCATCCCTGAATTTCCCATCCAAGGGTGGTGAAGATAATGTTGAGAACATTCGTGGCCACTGAGCATGTACGTCTGTCTCCCGATCCCAGGTTTCATCATGCACTCGACCATGCGGCCATAAAAGCCGTATGAGGGGAACTGACAGGCCTCAGAGAACCTTCGTCCTCCTATCAATAATATGAATCTAATGATCCTCAAAGGATGCATCAATATGATGTTCAACATCCTTGGTATGAAAAAGGAGTGATGGGTCTGAGTGATAATGGCACAACTGAGATATGTGGAAGACATCATGCATGGACCGATACCAGTGTGGTAACTGCAACAGATAGGAAACCGGCCCGAATCTCTCCAAAATATTAAATGGCCTTACATACCTTGGTGACAGTTTACCCTGTCTCTGGATCATATTGTGTCCCAACCACAGTGAATCACGCTAGAAAACCTGATCCCTAACCATGATCTCCAAGGGTCATTTGCGACGATCAACATAAAATTTCTGATGACACGGTACTGTAGACAATGGCTTCTGAATCAACTGAACCTTCTTTTAAGTATCCTACATGAGACGTTGTCCCAGTAAAGCAACCTCACATGCATCAAACTATCTCAAGGTTGATCAGCATGGATTTCCATATAAATCCTCATAAGGTGCCATCTCAATAGTTTCATGGAGACTATTATTTTAGGTAAAACTTGACCAGGGGTATGTGCTTCTCCCAAGAGCCCCCAAAGTCTAAGATGAATTCACGCAACATGTCCTCTAGCAGCTGTATTGTATGCTATGACTAGAAATCGGTCTGAGGGTGGTATGTTGTGCTCAGAAGAACCTATGCACCCTATGCCCTTTGAAACCCCTACTAGAAACGAGACATAAAACAGGCGTCCCTATCTGAAATGATAGAATGAGGGACCCAATGAATACATACTACCTCTCAGATATACAAATTCTCGAGATCGTTGACACCGAAGGACTACTTGATTAGAAAAAAGTGATATACCTTTGTATGTCTATATATAACAACCCATATGACATCATTGCCTCTAGGTGACCTTGGAAATACGATCACGAAGTCCATCACTACCTCATCCCATTTCCACTCAGGAATGGGTAACTGTTGTAACAGTCTTGCGGGCCTCTAATGCTCTACCTTCACCTATTGATAGGTGGAACATCTCGTAACAAAACTATTTACCTATCTTTTCATACCTAGCCACAAATACTAATGTCTCATGTCATGGTACATTATTGGTAACTCCAAGATGTAGTACCCAAGCTGAAGCATGAAATTCCCACATCAAATCCTCACGTATATACCCTAGAACCCACACTCATCCATGGATACACAGTACCTCATCATCTCCTATCGTCCAACCAGGAGGTGGGTCCTCACTTGCCACCAACTCCCATAGAAATAGGCCTTCTGAATCTGATAGTTGTATCTTCCTCATTGTATCCTGGAGTGTAAAAGACGCATCTAAGGATGAAAGATAGGTTCTCACTAGACTATCGTGCACATCCAAATGCATTTTAATGAACAAATCCATGAGCTTCCATTCACTACTACCTTTCTTCACTACCTGTATCTGAGTCCTCCTACTCAGTGCATCAGCTACTGTGTTACCCTTTGTAGGTGTATAGGCGAGCTCAAACTTGAAGGACTTAAGGTATCCAACCCACCATCACTATCTCAAATTCAAGTCATGCTGTGTAAAGATTTATTTAACAATTTTGTGGTATATAAACACCAATAAATGTTCTCCCAAGAGATAATGTCTCCAAAAGTGTAACACGTGAACAACTGGAGCCAAATTGAGATCATGCATCGGGTAATTCCTCACATGTGGCCTCAAATGCCGAGACCTGTATGAAACTAATTGATCGTCCTACATCAACACTAATCCCAGCTCACTACCTGATGCATCACAGAAAAATGTATATCTCTTCCCTTACTATGAAAGTATCAGGATTGGTGCCAATGTCAACCTTCCCTTTAACTTCTAAAAGTCTGTCTTGCAAGCTTCTAACCAAAGAACATCACATCCTACTTATCCAAACATGTCAATGGCACTGATAAGCAGGAGAAGTACTGTATAAAGCGCCTGTAGAAACCAGCTAGCCCTAAGAAACTCCATATTTCAAACACATTTTTAGGTTGTTCCCTGGAAAATACTTTTCTCACTATCCCTCGGTCTACTGCAACTCCTGCCTCTGAGATAATATGAACTAGGAAGTGAATCTAATCCATCCAAAAGTGGCACTTTGAGAGCTTAGCATATAACCGATGCTCTCTCAGTGTAATCAGTATGATCTCATGATGGGTTGCATGGTTGTGTCGAGAGTGAGAGTACACCAAGATATCTTCCATCAAGATCACCATGATGGAATCCATGTATGTATGGAACACTCGATTCATCAGAGCCTTATAATCAGCAGTTGTGTTTGTGAGTCCGAACGGCATGAGAAAACACTCATATAGACCATATCTGCTTTGAGAGTCTATAAAAGGTATGTATGATGGTTTAATGCACAGTTGATGATATTCATATCTCAAGTCAATCTTCAAGAACATTCGTGCTCTTCGAAGTTGATCAAAAAGATCATCAATCCTTGATAAGGGATATCGGTTCTTAACCGTCAACTAGTTCAATTTCCGATAATCCATGCATATTCTGAGGGAACCATTCTCTTTCATCGCAAAGAGGACAAGAGAACCCCATGGAGAAATATTGGGTCAGATAAAACCATTGATTTGTAACTCCTCTAACAACCTCTTGAGGTCCTACAATTCTAGTGTATCGAAACTATATAGAGGAATGGATACTGGTGCCCCTCCTAGAATAAGCTCAATAGAAAATTCCTCCTCTTCCTCCGGAGGTAGACCTAAAATGTCATTCTAGAAGACATCCCCGAAAAAATTTACCACTGGAGGGAAATAATTTTGATAATTTCGCTAGTCATCTAGATATATACTAGAAATCTATGGTGTCACTCCACCTCACCCACAATGCTCGGGACCAGCTCGACTCACCTGGACATCCCATTCACCGTTGTATAGAAACTCTCTAACCTCTGGTGACGTAAAACTCACCATGTGATGATATCAATTTAAAAAGGCATGAAAGGGTATTAACCAGTCCATCTCGATAATGAAATCATAGGTTGGCATCTCTAAGACATAGATGTCCCATAGAAAGTGACACCCACCAACCTCGAGGGTGCACTCCTTGCACTGACGCACACCTGCTGTTTTAATTCCTAATGGAGTGTGTAGAATCACGACATCAAAATAAGAAGAGTCATAGAGCCCAAGGCTCTCCATAATGGGAATAGATATAAGGCTATATGTAGGATCACAATCGAAAAGTACAGAAGTTAAAATTGAAGCAACTAGAATAGTACCTCTGACAGTGGAAGGTCTAGGATCCTACAACTATTGGGTCTCTTGCACTCCTTATTTCTAAAAAGTGTCGCATCCCTATGACATAGCCTAGCTACACTGAGCTGACCCGCCTAGCTATCTTTGAGATCCTGGTGTCTGGCTACCACAGCCATAACCACCACCTTGGCCTGAACGTCCTGATGTATTCCAATTCCCTAACTTGTAAGAGGCTATTGGCCCTAATCCAGCACGTGTAGTCTACACAGAACCCCTATCACTAGTCTCTGGTTCAAATGCCATGTAAAAACGCTGAAGATGACCCATCCATCCACAAGCTCAACACTCCACTGGGTCACCTAGACACTGAGGTATTTTGTGCCCCTCTTTACCACACTTGTAGCACATTACCTGGCCACTAGAAAAATTCTCCTATCTAGTAGTACAACCATGAGAAAAATCCATCTGCCGCTTCCTCTTTCTGGTAGAAACAGTACTAGAGACTGGTACTGAACTTCCCTGGTCAGCACCACTATCTTTTCGTAGGATCTGATCAATAATCAATGCCTGGTTTACAATATCATGCACTATAGGAAACCTGTAAACATTCACCAGTTCTCAGATGTCCTATCGAAGACCACCCTCCAAGATGGTAGCCCTTAATGTCTTAACACCCACCAGAATTGGAGAAAAACACTGTAGCTCATTGAAGTGGGTAGAATAGTCCATTACTGACCTTGTACCTTGCTACAGATTCATGAACTCTCCAACTCCACCTACCCTTAGCATCTCCAAAAAGAAAAAGTCCTAGAAGACTCCATGAAAAACATCTCATGCCATGTGTCGGTGATGCTCAGTCTGGGTTGTAACATCCCACCATCTCTTGGGGGAATCACGAAGTATGTAAGTTGTGAGTTTGACCCACCTCCTGGGAAGAATCTCTAGATGCTCGATGATCATATACATAGAATCCATCCAAGACTCTGCAGCCTGTGGTCCGCCATCCCCTAAAAATGTAGGCAGATGCTGCTGCTAAAAAATTTGTGTTATCTCTGCCATAGATGTGGAAACCGGAGGTGCTCCCTGGAAGGTTTGCATGAACCACATGAAGCCTTCACTAGACTGAGGATCCCCGCCTGTATCCTGTATAACGGCTGGCGTCACATCTCGAACAGCTGGAGGATCCATTGATAGCCCAGGGCTTACTATGTTTGGGGTATAATCATCACCACTCTCTTAGAGAACAACACATGGTCATCTTGGTGGCATGAATCTCCAAGGTCAAACACACACCTTAGATTAAGATCATCAAGGACTAAGAACATGAAATGTAATAAGGGAACATGAGAAAGAAAACATTATAGTTTTACAAAATAAGACTACATGGCGTTTATAACAACTAAACGGTGTGTTCCCTTAAGTATTTCACATGGGTGTGTACTCATGCCAGAACAGGTCATGTAACACCCAAAACACAAGGTGTGTAGTCCTTACACATGGCGTGTACTTGAATTTTCTTCCCCTACCAGAGTCCTTCTACAAGGCTAAGCCACACAGCTCCCCTTAAAACAAGGTTACACAGTGTGTTACAACTGCACATGGTGTGTACACCACCCTGTTTCCCCAGCCACATAGCCAAGTCCACACTGTCTCTCATCGATCAAGACTGCACAATGTGTCCCACATGTGCACATCAGGTACTAGACGAGCTTTACCGACCTGTGTTGGTTGAGAAACGACTAGATATACGGCTCACACCACGCGGCGTGTTCCAGAAGGACACAACGTGTACAAGAAAAGTTAACACTGACCCACGTTGTTAGCTACAATACCATATCCCAAGATTATACTACACGACGTGTTCATAATTGGCATGACATGTATATGCTATGATTTCTCCATCCGTGTTGATAGTCACACGAGTGGAAACAAGGTCAACCCTAAACGATGTGTATAACTGGTACATGGCGTATTCCTACAAAACTCACTATCTCGTGTCTCTATCCACATGGCCTATGTCACGGTTAGAGACTACACGGTGTGTACATTAGGTACACGACCTATAATTAAGTAAAATAGTTTCTTCTCGAATAAAAGAATACGTTGCATGTATTCAAAACAACGTGGTGTGTATTCTAGGTTATTCCGGACTGTAAGCCTGAGAAACTACTCCGGATCCCAGAAAAATACTGAAACAAACACCAAAGTTCCATATTCAGATCCGTTAGGGCCCATACTCCCCACGAATCAAATCATGGCATCTAATGCATGTTATAATAAGAAAAAAAGGGCAACGATCCACCAAATTATGGTCCATTGGGGAACATAATCCTTAGGAACCAATGTTTAGCATCCGTAAACCCAATCGTAACATGTAGCAATACCCTATCAATAGTAGGTGTATCTATCAAGGTACTTATCACAATAACATTCATTTTCTAGAACATCATCTATCACAACAACATGTAATTTCTAATGCACCTATATGGCATGGAAACTATACATGACATGTGATTCTAACATGTATCTAAATGATGCATGAGATAGCATACCATCATCTCATCAGGTTGCAACAAAATTGATCCCCAATATGAAAATATAAATAGAACACCAAAAGTGCTTCACCCAACGGTGAATTAAAATCAACTATAATAATTGCATAACTATAAAAATTGCAACTTGAGTAAATTGGATTTTCCTTGTACACAGGTTAGCTACTCCTAGGCACAAATTATTACCAAGTACCTATTTCATCCTATCCACTTCTATAGGATCTGAACAATAAATCAAGATAAGAAAACCTTTTGATACCACTTTGTAACATCCCGTATCCAGGTTCCACACATCGGGTGCCCCAAATCTGGTTGGTCACAAGACTTCAAGCACATTTCCCCAAACAGTAGAGGATTTAGACAAGCAGTGAGGGCCTAAGAATGATTATTGTGAAAATATTCCCTCATTTGTCAATGTATAGCACTGCGGAAAATGAAAATAAACATACAAAAGTGGAAGCTGTAAACAACATAGACCTAAAATGATCAAAAGAACTGAAGTAAAAGATAACTGTCTGTAATATATATGATGGTGCAACATGTATCTAATTATAAGGAAGAATCCAAAACATGATACACTACAATCAGATTCAATATAGTAAAAAGGACAAAGTAAAATAATAAAACCAAGCTGTGATACAGGAACTCAGTTGCATTACAAGGCTATGCTTGGTCTTGTGCTCTCCTACTCCTCTACAACAATCATATACTTGTGTAGGGAACCTTTCCCTTATTGACACCTGCAGCGATATAATCTGTTTGGTCCCAAGACATGACCCAAATAGGGTGAGAGAAATATATCCCAGTAGGAAACCACTATAGGCCTGTGCCCAACTATTATTAATAAAGTGCAACAACAGTGTGCAATAATGAAATGCAGAAAACTAGGAAGTAATCCAAATCAACCATTCCTACAAGTTATATTGACATTTTAATAATTATTTAACAATTTAATATAAATGAAATCTTAGTTTTCCGAGACACTCCCTCAACAGACAATATCTTATACCAGTTCCACAACAAAAACAACAACATGCTATCTTCAATGTAACCATTGTCCTCATACATTCATGTCCTTACCCTCAGGAAAAAAGAAAGGAAAACCTTAGGTGTCTCTCCTCAGGCCTAAACAAAATTTCCCACAGGTATATGAGATATCTCACTCAGGAACATATTATATTACCCGCATGCATAAGAAATGTTCCCCTCAGGTTAAACAATACATTACCCTAAGGCTAAACAAAACACTGCCTTTAGGAATTTCATAGGAAAAGCAAGTAACCGGGCAGAACCCAATGCATAAGTAAGAAATTTATATATGTTTATTCTCAAGAAAATCTCAAAACATTCTATAATCACAGAAAACCAACAGGTATCCTGGCCAAATGGCTAAACAAAGGAACTGCACCCTTAGGGTGGACCTGGATCAAAGCAACGATCCTAAACAGCAGTTTATACTTATTTGATAGATTACCTATGCAATTTTAGGTATCCCAACAGTCACATCATCATCCACATGACACCCCAAACATGGTTTCATGGCATAATGGTACACAAAATCAAATTGACAGTTGGAATTAAACACAAGACCACCAACCTTGATCACCTCTGATTGATATACGTGAAAGGCACCTCCTGAAACAACCATGAACTACGTAGATCTTTGATAAACGACTACCTGTTGAAACCTAAATAACATACCTTATGGAAATAACGGAAGGAGAGACTCAAAAAGAGGGAATACCATACCTGCACGGTTCAAACGTGATTGACAGTGGAAGAATCAATGTCTTTGGGAGCGATTATGAGCTCCTCTAAGTCTCAGCCTCCTTTACCGCATCTCTTAGTGAGTCCCCTACTTCCTATGTCGAATGAGGTGGATAATGTATGTTGTTAATGAAAAAACATAAATACATGACTTGTACTCTCAAATACATGGAGTGTACTATTTTTTAACTGTTCCTCTTAGTGATTCTCCGTCTGGGTGGTAACACCTCACCATCTCTTGGAGAAATCATGTAGAATATAAGTAGCGGGCTTGACCCTCCACCCAAGAGGCGTCTCCAGATTCTCAAATAACGTCTTCATAGAATCCATCCAAGATACCATAGCCTGTGGTCTACCATTCCTTAATAATGTAGGTGGATTCTGCTGCTAGAATATGCGTGTCAGTTCTACCATAGATGTGGAAACTAACGGTGCTCCCTGGAAGGTTTGCATGAACCTCATGCAGCCTTCACAGAATTGTGCATCCACACCTGCATCCTTTATAAAATCTCACACCATATCTGGCACTACTGGAGGATCCATCGGTAGCCCATGGATGACCATCTCTATGGTATAATCTTCACCACTCTCTTGTAGAACAAATCGTTGTCACCTCAGCAGCATGAATCTACAAGGTCCAACACACACCTTAGATTAAGAACATCATGGAATAAGAACTGGAAATTTATGAAGGGTACATGAGAAGGAAAACATTCATGTTTTAAAAAAACAAGACTACACAACGTGTATAATAACTACACATATTTCCCCTTACGTCTTTCACATGGGCGTGTACTCCTACCAGAACTGGTCATGTAACACGCCAGACACACAACGTATTTTCCTTACATGTGGCATGTACTTGAATTTTATTCCCTTACCTGAGTCCTTATACACAGAAAATCCATACGACTCCTATTAGAACTAGGATACACAGTGTGTTACAACCGCACATGGTGTGTACACCACCCTATTTACCCAGCCACACGGCCAAGTCCACACGGTCTCTCATTGGTCAAGACTATATGGTGTGTCCCAGAAGTGCATAGTGTGTACTAGACGAGCTTTATTAAGCCCTGTTGTTATAGAAATGACAGGATACACGACTCGCACTACACGAAGTGTTCCATAAGGAAACAATGTTTACATTGAAAGATTACACTTGCCCATGTTGTTAGCTACATGGCCAGATCCCATGATTATACTACATGGCGTGTTCAAAATTGACATGAAGTGAATAAGCTAATATTTCACCGTATGTGTTGTTAGTCACATTGGGGGAAATAGGTTCAACCCTACACGGCATGTACAACCGGTACACGGAATATTCCTACAAAACTCCCATATCTCGTGTCTCTGGCCACAAGGCATATGACGCGGTTACAGACTACACGGCGTGTAAATAAGGAATACAACATGTAATTAATAAAAATAGTTTCTTCCTAAATAGATGAACAAATGGCGTGTAGTCAAAACAACATGACATGTATTCTTGGTTTTTCCAGACAGTAAGCCTCAGAAACTACTCCGGAGCCTAGAAAAATACTAAAACGAACACCGAAGTACGAAATTCTGATCCTTGAGGGCCCATACTCCCCACGAATCAAATCATGGCATCTTATAAATATAATAACAAGAAAAACAGGGCATCAATCCATGAAATTTTGGTCTATGAGGGATCATACTCCTTAAGAACCAATGTTTAGCATCCGTAAACCCAATCGTAACATGTAATAATACCCGATCAAGCGTAGGAATATCTATAAAGGTACTTATCACAACATCATTCATTTTCTAGCACATCATTTATCACAAAAACATGCAATTTCTAATTCACCTACATGGAATGGAAACTACGGATGACATATGATTATAACAAGTCCTTAAATGATGCATTAGATAGAAAACCCTCATCTCATTGGGTTGTAATTAAATAGAACCCAAATATGAAAATATAAATAGCATACCAAAAGTGTGTCAGCTAACAATGAAATCAAATCAACTATAATAATTTCAAAACCAAAAAAATTGCAAATCGAGGTAAATTAGATTTTACCTATACACAGGTTAGCTACTCCCGGGAACATCTTATTACCAAGTACTTATTCTATCATATCCTTGTCTATAGGCTCTAAATAGTATTTCATGAAAAGAAACCCCTCTGATACCACATTGTAATGTCCCGGATCTTGGTTCCACACAACCGGTGCCCCGAACTCGGTTTGTCACATGACCTCAAGAACATTTCCCCAAATGTGAGAGTATTCTGAAAAGCATCAGGGGCCTTGGACTGATAGTGTGGAAACTATTCCCTTATTTATCAAAGTATAGCACAACAGAAAAATAATATAAACATATAAAAACAGAATCATTAAACAACATAATCCTGAAATGGGAAAGATAAATGAAATAAAAGATAACCATTAGTCATATATTTGATGATACAACATGTCTCTAATTCTAATGAAGCATCCAAAATAGGATACACTGCAATCTGATGCAATATAGTACAATATACAATGTACAGAAAAACTAAACCAAGCGGTACAACAGGAACTCAGCAGCATCACAAGCCTAAGCTTGGTCTCGTGCTCTCCTAATCCACTACAACATTCATGTACCTATGTAGGTAACCATGACCTTATTGACACTTGCAGCAATATAATCTGTTTGGGCCCAATACATCACCCAAATAGGTTGTGAGAAATATATCCCAATAGGAAACCACCAAAGGCATGTGCCCAATTGTTAGTGAAAAAGTGCAACAGCAGTGTGCAATAATGAAATGTAGTAAAGTATGATGTACTCAAATGTAACAATTCCTACCAGTTACGTGTCATTTTAATAATAATTTAACAATTCAATATAATTTAATTCTGAGTTTTCTCAGACTCTGCCTTGACCGACAATCTCCTATACCAATGCCGCACACGAAACCACAATAGGCTATCTTCAAAGTAACCATTGTCCTCAGACATGAAAGTATATAACCTCAGGAAAGAAAAAACTAAAGCCTCAGGTGACTGCACTCAGACCTAAAAAAATATTTCCCTCTACTATACGAGATATCACCCTCAAGCACAAAATCTACTTCCCTCAGGATTAAGAAATGCTACCATTAGTTAAAACAATACATTGCCCTAAGGCTAAACAAAACACTACCTTCTGGCATTTTATATGAAAATCAAGTTACTGGGCTGAGCACAATGCATTAACAAGAAATTTATATATGTTTCCTCTCAATAAAAACTCAAAACATGCAATAATGATGAAATACCCATGGGTATCCTGGCCAAACGACTAAACAAGGTAACCACACCCTCGTATTGGCCCTAGATCAAAGAAACGATCCTAAACAGTAGTTTATACTTATTCAATAGATTACCTATGCAATTATAGGTATCTCAATAGTCAATGTCTCAGCCATACGAGACCTCAAACACGGGCGCATGGAACAATGGTACACAAAATCTGCTCGACAGTTGGAATTAAACACAATACCACCTACCTCGATATCCTTTGAAAGATATACATGAAAGGCACCCCCGAAATGAACAAGAACGACGTAGATCTGAGATGAATGATTACCAATTCAATCCTAAATGACTACCCATAGGGAAAGAATTGGAATGAGAGATTCAAGGAGAGGGAATAACTTACCCTCAAGGTTCAAACGAGATCGAAGGCGGAAGAATTAGAGTCTTAGTGGGAGGTTAGGAGTTCCACCAAGTCTCGACCTCCTCTCCTATAGATCCTGGTGAGTCCCCCGCCTCCTCTGTTGAATGAGGGGGCTACTGCCTGTTTTTAATGGAAAAACAAAACTACATGGCATGTACTCTAAAGTACACAACATGTAATTTTTTAACTATTCCTCTGGTGGCTACTTTACAGCACATCACTGTTCATCTTCTGACTTGATTACACGATTTGTATTACTAAGTACACAGTGTGTATCATCATTCCTCTGGATGCTACTTCCACCTCCTTACGGTTCACCTGCTGACTGATCACACAACATTTATTACTAAGTACATGTCATATAGTTAGTTTTTACACCCTTAATCGGTGACAAGTCTGCATGCCATATATTCTCATCCCACACGGCCAAAGTACCATGCGGGTATACAAAAGTACACGATGTTTAGTTATTTTTTACACCCAAGCCTACACGACCTGTATTATAATCCCACACAGCCAAAGTACATGGTGTGTGTACAAATGTACATGGCATGTACCAATAAATTTGGGATTTTCCCACATTTCCCTTGTTTTCTCAAAAACATTTATGGAAAAGAAAAACAAGAAACTCATACCTCAAGAATAAGAAGCGTGTTCTTAGAATGATTTTTTAGTTAACTTATAGGGGAGTGAATATTACAGTGTCTTAGTCTCATATTACATAGACATGACTCTTTGTGAGATACACTTAAACATGAATCAATTTGATAAACTAAATAATATTAGCTAAGATATTATATATTTTCATTTGATAATATAGAAAATACTAATTCATTTTTATTATTAAAAACATTGCAAGAATCATTTTCAAATATAACCAAAAATTCATCATCACAAAGTTGTGAAATATTTAGAATATTATAATCCATCAACAAAAATTACATTTGAAATTAAAACTGAGTTAGGGTTACCGATATGGCCAGGGAAAATGATTATTCCAATGCCATTGCTTCCAAAGGTGACTTGTCCAAAATTAATTTTTATTAAATTTTTTAATCATGAATTGTCTCTTGTCATGTGTCCTGAGCACCCATGGTCCATGTTCCATAAGATTTTATATAATCTTCTGAATTATTTTTCCAACAAAACAGTCAAATAAAAATAGATTTGGGTACCCATAATTGTTTTAGTCCATTAATATTAGTGACTAGTTCTTTTGGAGCCCTCATCTCCCTCATAGGTTTCTAGTAAGAAATATTAATGTGCTTGAAAAATAAACATTATTTGGTCTAGAAAATCTTGAAACAAAATAGACTGTATCTGAATTTGAGCTAGCTTAATGTTTTCCTGAACTAGGAGTAAAGTTGTATGTCCTAGAATTAGAAACAAAATTAGTTCTTCCAAAATTTATTTTTACGAGGTTGATAGCCAATACCAGTTGTATATTTATGAGAAATCTATTTTACTAGAATTTGTACCAAAGTATCCTTATCAATCTTAAAACATTCAAGATCCTTTCTCAATTGATCATTAGTTAGCATTAGTTCATTGTTATCTTTGATTAATTGTGCATTTTTCTCCCTTTCTATAGTAATTTCAGATTTAACGGTTGAGGTAAGAGTATGTTGTTTTTTAATGATTTTTATTTATCTTTTAGTTCATTACATGTCTCTTCCAGTATATTGAATTACTAAATCATTTCCTCATTAAACATTTTTCTCATAGACACATTAATCTCAAGAATAATTGTAATTTTGTACAGGAGATTCCAGTGTTACCTCAGATGTGTTTTTCATCAAACACATATTGGATTTTTTATCATATTCATCTTGTAAATATTTTGTGTCACTAGAATTTTCCTTAGAATCACTCCATGTTTCTTTTTTTCCTTTTTATACTTTCTTTCATTGTCCTCATATCTCTTTTTGTAATTGAGCTTAGGAAAATCAAATTCTATATGTTCATTTGGCTTGCATTCATAACATACTATCTCATTAGACTTGTCAATTCTATTCCCATATTTCATCAAGATTCCTTTTTGATCATATATTACCTTGAAGATATGATTTCTAAATAATTTATTCTTGTTGTAAAATCTCATAAACCTTAAGTCTAATTGATCAATCTCCTCATTACTGTCAGGTAATGATTGTTCACTATTGGAGCTCTCCAAAAATTCATTCAATTTCCATTTCTCTTTATGTTTTGAGGTGGTTGTCTTAAATGCATCAAATTTTCTTTTGGGTTCATCCTCCTCTTCCTTGTTGACTTTTATCTCTCCTACATACATCATTAGTTTTCCTATGTATTCTTTTATAGGTAACTTTCTGATGTCACATGATTCTTTAATAGAGACAGAGGTTCATCTCTATCTATTAGGTAGGTATCTGAGAATCCTTATAATTTGTTCTTTTGTAGTGACTTCTCTTCCAAGAGAAATTATTATGTTGAAAATTTTATTAAACCTGATATACATGTCATAAATAAGCTCATCATGATTTGTTTCATTGTTTTCATATTTAATAGTATATTTACTAATCCTCATTTCATTCACACTAGATGTTTCTTCATGTGAAACTGACAAAGTATCCGAAATTTCAATGGATGTTTTACAAGAAGATATTCTATTAAATTCCTCATCTCCAAAATAGAAATACAATGCATTCATGGATTTGAAATTTTTATTATAGGTAGTCTTCATTGTGAAATCATAAGTTATTCTCTCAGTATTAGGGATCTTATATTAATCTATAATTGAAGACCAAATATAAAAACCCATACTTTCTAAATTAATTTCATTTTAATTTTCCATTAGGCATAATTGCTTCCATTAATGAATTGTGTTGTGTTTGTTGATGTACCTTCCGGTTTGTTATTCATAATAATGAAATACATTGCAAGAGAAAGAAATGTATAATTAATGGAAATTTATAGATCATTAATGTATAACCCAAATCAGAGTTGAATAGGGTAAAAAATAGAGTCTTAACAGGAATAACAAACAATCATCTAATACCAAAATTTTGGTTTGATTAGAGTACTCGAGAGCGGGGTAAATTGAGTATATATAAAAATTTCATTTGGAAATGTATTCATAAAAGGTTCCCCAATAAAATAAATACCACCTTGTTAATCAAAGTAATACGGTAATGAATGTTTGATTGTTTAAATAAATTCTCAAAGGAATGATTAATTCATTGTAATTTTATTATCAGCTATTAACATTACTTTTGAAGCTATTCTATTTTGACAAAAACCATTATAACATCATTTAATGATGAATTATCAAAGTAAATTTAGTGATTTTCGAATTATACAGTAAAACTGAGAAAACTAAATTAATCATCCCTGCAGATATAAAACTAGTGGTTCCATCTCAACCTGAGACCTAATCCACTCTACTTAGAGATCTCTTTCCACCAAGAAGTTTATATTAATAAACATGATCCACACCTTTGATCGGGCTAAACAATAGTGTACTAGAATGTCCAAGTCACATGACCACTTCCACAGTTCTTCATGGGTATATAATAAAATGTCACATTGGTAATAATTCCACACTTATCTGTGGTAATAAACAAGTTTTGAAAAAATACGTGGAAAGAAGGATATCTTGTATCCACCAGTTTAGTGTAGGAGGAAATCTGTGTTTTTATACAAACACACACACACACACACTGCTCAGAAGCTAAAAATAATAAAAAATAGAGAAATAATGATATGATATCATTCAAAGTTCTCTTAGTGTATTTCAATGAAGCTCTAGTCTTCATGGATGAAGCAATTGTCATAATGGAGTCCTCTTACGAGAAACTGAGTCTCGTAGGTCTAATTCCCTAGTTTCTAGTTAGATCTGGCTCCTGTTCTTCATGGAGTTGGTACTAAGAAGATGTTATAGACTCTAATATATTGTATCCCAACTTATTGGATTTGAGAATGCTTCATGTGATCTTCAAATGTATTTATTTGTGTGTGTTTGTTATTTTCTCAAGAACGCATGTGCTTTTTTGTTATGGTGTGCTCTCACTGTTTCGGGGACACACTTTTCTTTTTAATCATGGAGTGCAGGTGTTGGAGATGATAGGATGTCTGTATTATATACCTCGTACCACATACTATCAGGTGACATGTATATAAATAAATATTAATTGTGTTAGTGCATTTAAAAGACTCAAATATGACCGTTTGAAATTTAAATTGAAAATGTAAAAATATATTAAAGAACGGTGTCACAGTATTTCTGGAAACAGTTTCTCCATGAAACGATATCTCCATGAAATAGTTTCCTCTTCTTTTCCTTTTGAGCAGTGAGACAGTTATGATGGCATATTTGTATAGAGATCAGTAACCGAAAGCAAAAATGTGGTGTATGGTCACGGTGTTTGGTTCACAATGTCCAGTCAGGTTGTCTGGTTCACGATGTCTAGTCATGGTGTCCGGTTCACTGTGTTTGTTCATGGTGTCTTGTCATGGTGTCCTGTCATGGTTTCTAGGTCACGTTGTATAGCTTATGGTGTTTGGCTCATGGTGTCTCAGTCAGGGTGTCTGGTTAGATTGTCTTGTCATAGTGTCTGGCTCTTTTTCCAGAAGAACATAACCAGTGGAAGACTCACAGTTTCTCAAACTTATCCAAATATATGTATACATACCTAACCAGTTTTGTTCATAAAATGGATTAGACTTAATTATTTTTCAAGGAAATCCATTATAACACAAATTAAAAATAGTTTATAATAATAAAGCATAACACTTTAGATCTATGATAAGTTTATTTAAAGAATAATGCAACCAACCATATGTAAACATGATTTGAGAAAAAGTAAATAGAATTAACAAGAATTATAGAATATATAGTATTTGTGATCATTAAAATAGTATTAACAAATGAGGTGTCCAATAGAGTCTAGATTCTCTCATATAAGGAGAAAAATTAACAAGTGTTATAAAATATATTACTTGTTTAGTTAGTAATTAATGGCCCCAAACCTTATAATATTGTGATTGTGTATCTTTTTGGGAGCTGTAATATTTATGGTATGAAAATGATATGTAATAATAATTATTTTAGCATTAACATCATAATTCTTGGATAGAATAGGATTATAAGTGGTTTAGAGAGTCCATATAATATACCATGATTAAAAAGAAAACAAAATACAAATGTTTAATTATGGATAGAATTTACCATTAGAGTTGTTATTTTCCAAAATATATGAAGGGGTGCACGAATCCAAGTAGAGAATGTTCATTTTTAAATAATGTTATAGAATTAAATTATATTAATATTATAAATAAAATATATCAACTACTTATTTTTAAATAGTTAATAATATTTACGATGCATGAAGATTAGAATGAATTGTTGAATAAGAGCTTGAGGGTTTTCTTTTTGTAATAGGAAAAAAGAGTTATTATATTCATTGAATTTATTATTTAAACATGGATAAAATTTTCAAAAAATAGGAATTTAATTCAATTTTATATTAAAAAGATTGTGTGAAAATATATGTTTGAAGGAGATGTCAGTAGTGTTATTGGTACACATAATTATGATTTATTTAATTGTACACTAAAAAAAGATGATTAGAGGGGTTGTTTTCCATTACGAGGGGTTAATAACCAACTCTAAACACTTAAGTAGTAGTTACCCATAATAGCTGTTAAATTGGATTCCCACATTGATAGGGGCATTTTTGGGTAGGCACTGGTAAAATGGTGGTGCATTTGGTGGCGGTTAAATTAGAGGCGGCTAAGCACTATTTATGTTCGCCATAAATTTATTGAGAACATATGGATCAGGGGATGTTTTAATCCCCGATAATGTTAACATATATTTATGGGTGGTTAGAACCACCCATAATTAATATTCATTCATCATGTTTGGGGGTAGTTCTATCTACCCCCAATCATACTATTTATTATAAAACAAATTCTATGCCAACACCCCCCCATGAACCACCCTGATCAGCCAGAACCTAAACACCGGACAACCCGCAAGGCCCCACCCCAAGTACTCAAAACACCACCATACCAGACAACCCACCTGAACCCACTAGAGGACCAAAGGAAACCCCTAGAACCTAGCCCGAGAAGCCAAAAAAACACCCAAATCCCACCCCAAACACTTGGAAAACCTTCATCATGCACCAAACATGCCTCACCCCATACCAATAATTAGGTGTAAAAAATTCTCCTAATAATAGGATTCAAACTGGGGTCAATGCAATTTTGATGTAACATATAACCACTATTCTTATTGATCTTTGATATACTATATTCAATACGGGGGAATTATTTAGATAGGGTCATATTTGATAATATATATATATATATATCTGTAATATATATATATATATATATATATTATTTTATACATAAATATTAGATAAATATAATATATTTGTTTATAACATGTATATATTTTTATATTTATTAATTTTGTGTACATATAATATATATAAATAATTAGATTTACATATATAAATATATATTTATACATTTATTTATAAATACAATTATATGTGTGCATGTGTGTGTGTGTGTCTATATATGTATTTATATAATATTCATAGATATAATATAATTATAATATATATATTTACATATGTAATTTTATAAACATTATATGGGTGTGTGTGTTAGTATATATAATATTAATAATTGTATTTATCTTTATTATTACACATATATTTTTTAATATATAAAAATTATATGTTTTTTTCTCAATACACTAAATATATATATTTTATAATTTATGTTATACAAATATTATACGAAAAAAATATATTATACACTTATATAGGTTATTATAAACATTTATATTATATCATGTATACATACATATATATATATATATAGAGTCACAAAATTAAATTCATTCATATAATTAAAAATATATAATATAACAAAACGATATATATAAATGTGCTAAGTTAATTTATAATTAATATCATTTACTATAATATATATAATATATATAAATTTTTATATAATATAATATATATAATATAATATAATTATAGAATATATATTGATATATATGTATTAAATTTTGATTATATTATATTTATTTGTATACATAATATAACATAAATGTATATACACATAACTAAAATATGAAATAAAAATATATTTACTATAATATATGTTTAATACAAGTCATTATATAGATGTATAGTATCTATAAAACCATATAAAAGTTTTACATATTTGAATAAAGATATTTTTAGTTAAATTTATATTATGTTTAACGATATTTATTTTTGTATATATTATTTATATATGAATTTTTTGTCTCTAAATTATTTATAAAACATATATATATATATATATATATATGTTTATAATAAATTTAAATTAATTTATAAAAGGTGTTTATTTAATATTCATATATATATATATATGCACACACCCACACATATATTATCGAATTTTAATTTATATGGGATTTATTTTTAAAATAGAAAAAAATAGATAGGGTTAGAAAACCATCTAATCCAAGTAATTTTCATTTGATCACGAATCCAACTAATTCTATAAATTTGAGATGGTTTAAAACACACTAATCATAGGGACTAAAGGATATCTATCAACCCCATCTAATGTAATAAATTAGAGGGGATTAAAATCCCCTCAAATTTATTAAGTGAGATATGATTCCAAATCCCCTACAATATAATGGATTTTGTGAGGTTCATGAACCACATCAAATGTCATAAAATAGAGGGGTTTTAAAACACAATGTAATTTCAGTGATTAGAGTTGGTTTTGAACCACCACTATTTCCTTTAAAAACAAATTCCAATATATATATAAAGCCTCTAAAATCCAATTTAATATTGTATGTACATCTTCTAAAATATAAATCAATATTCTATAGAGAGATATATATATATAACCTCTAATATAAAAAAAACATATAGTGCCATTAATTAATAAATTAGTATCCATTTTTACTTAAACAAATCAAAAATCCAAATATATATTAAAAAAACACTAATTTTTTTAGACGGGATTGTGTACCCACACTAAATTCGATGAGTAGTGGGGGTTGTGCATAACCCCCACCAATTAATTAAAATAATGATTTTGAGGGGTTTAGGAATAACTCCTTCTAAGCCTCCCTCTAATCGTAGTAATTTTTTTGTATTTTTCTAACATGCTTAATGCGAGAAAAAAATACATGATATTGTTAGGGGATTATTCATGTTCTATTTAAAGGATATTATCTGACAATTTTAATGAAAACAAGAACAATTTAACCTATTTCTAAATATGATTTGAATTTCTGTGCAATGCATAAGATTTCTATGTACTATGTATTATATATACAAAACAAGTGGGTAAGAGTTAAAATTAAAATATGAAAAGATAGTCAAAAAGTTAAAAAATGATTCTTCTATGTGCTAGTTCAGTTTATTTAGTCCTAATGTTTTTTTGGAGAAGGCACAAATGGATATGAAAAAACATAATATAAAAATGTTCCAAAAAATTATAATATAGTAAATGTATTTTTTTTAAATAAAAAAAAATATAAATAATTGTTATTTACTTAACAAATATATATTATAATATCTCATAATGATATGCAAAAATGAATATAATATCAGAGAAATTAGTGGTGTATGTTTTAACATAGAAACATTAAATGATTACAATAAAAATAATCCTAGATTCTGATAATCATTCACATGATATGAAAAAACTATTTAAGATATTGTTATAGTGAGAAATATTATTGGGATATATTAATTAGTATAAAAATATATATAAATTTATAATCAAATTGTTTAGGATGTTTTATTGAATAGTTAATTTAAAAATATATATAAATTATGATAGATTTGTAGGAAAAGTAATATGGAGATGGTTTCAAATAGGTTGATGAAAAATTTAGAAATACATCTAAGTAGAAAACATATGTGTAGATCATAACACATTATGTAATGAAGTTATCGAGTTTGAGTTTTTTTAAATAGTTTAGAGATTGGTATATGATTCCAAAAACCTCACTATTATTTAAAATTGTCTTAATTTAGATTTGTAACTGACTAAAAACAATTTTATTTGATGGTCAAATAATGTTGTTGCATTAATTATATATACATGTAAGGAGAAAAAAAATTCAAACTGTGAAATATACAAGTGTCTAGAATATATTTTATCATATATGATATTAAATCGTAAACAATTATTTTTGTTATGTATTTTTAATATATTTTTTAGATATTAAAATGCACTATATTATTAGAAAATACCACTTTATCATTTTTTAAATTACACATATAAATGTATAAATTTGTAGTGAATTTATGTAATATAATGAAAAATGAACTCAAAATTATGACTTTTATTTATCCCTAGTATTTTTTCTTTAAGGATTGTTATTGTTTATGATGCTATTTTAAGTATAATATAATTATGATTCTCGTACAATGATATGATATATTCTCATGAGGTATTAAAATGATATTTTAAGATAGAAGAACCCTTATTTATACAACATGGGGTTTTATAAATTTGTTTTTGGAATTATTGTGGTCTATATATTATATTAATATCTCCAATTCGTAATTTTTGTAAGGTATCCATTATGTAAACCTTTATTCTTTGATACCCTACATACATACGTTTACATGTTTAGTTAACTAATAAATTGGTGATTTATAACATGATTATATTATAAGAAATTTATTCATTAAAATTAATTGAAATTAATTAAAATATTTAATTACATTAATAAAAAGTTTAACATGTGCTACATGGAGCATACTGTTTCTTTAATAACTTGTGTTATACGCAATAACATGTTTTTCTAAACAATAATATAATTTTAATATTATTATTTAATATAGGAGTTATCAACTAGAGTTTATATTAAAGGGTATTATTAAGACTATATGTAATATGTTTATATGATTTTAAATTTTTTTGACATTCATCCAATAAATTTTATTTTCTTAAGATAACAATAAATCAAAATTTTCGTATAAAAAGTTATATTTTTATAAAAGGTGGTTTTTTCAGCTTTTAAACTAGAACATATTTTAAAAATAATTTTTAATATGTTTGGAATATTTATTCGGAAAATTAAACATCATTTTTTCATCATTATATCTATATTTACTTCATTTTATTTTTTGATGAATAGTGAAACACTGAATTTTAAATGAAAACTGGGATATTATATAATATATGTATACAATTAAATTAAATTTTTTATAGGTTTTGAAGTCAAATTAGGTAAATTATACATCTATTAATACAATCTATATAACTAGTATAACACCCCACAAATTTTATGGTATGTTGCTCTTAAATAATTTCTATTCATTAGATAACCCATATTGCATGAAGCACTATGTATTTTGTGAAACAAAACATTATAGTAGAATGTTATATGTTATCCATTAAACATAAATTTTCAACTTATTTGTTTTGAATTTTGAAATACAGTCATCTAGAGTTGTGTTCTATAAGTCATTTGGAGTATGATAGAACCAACATGGTTTTTTAATGAATTGTAACATACCTGTATGAATAGTAATATGAATAGTAATATGAACCTTATAAATAGTAATTAATGATAATATTTTATATTCTTAAGGTAATAAGATAATGATAAGTTAATTACTTTTTCAATGTAATACAGAACTAATTATAACTTTAAATTGTTAATTTTTGAATTATGTTTTATTTTATTTAAGAAAATAAATTAAAAATACGTAGAAAATTATTTTCAAAAAATGGAGTTCGTTTTTTGAATTCTACACATCGAAAAATTGTTAGGGTGAATTTTTTGGATTTTTCTAAAATACTTGAATTTTTTATGAATTGTAAAAAATACAGATTTGAGTTTTCGGTAGTTTAATGAATCATAATGATGTAATTATTAATATAAAGGGCTGGTCGACTTGTTTACAGTATCATATTTCATGAGGTGTCCCATTTGGTTTAAACCATGGGCAAGCCCATGGTTTTGCGAAAACCACTAATGAGGTGTCCATTTAAAAAAAATAAAAAACTCTCTCTTAATTAATATAAATACCCAATCATTACCTTCATTTTCATTAATTCAAAACTCAATATCCTCGATTCTCTGGTGGTATTACCACCCTAGGAGTCATCCCAAGGTGTCCTTAAGCCCCCAAGGTCCCATCCTTCCAGATCTAGGTGTTACTCTATAAGGTAAGGGAATCCTTCATTGTCATCTTTTAGTGGACACTTACTTTATGTTATTTATTTTATTTTCTATTATCATATATGGGGTTTGATTTTATTTTTTATTATTACATTCCTTTTGATTTAAATATTTTGAGATTCCATTTCATATCATCATTTCATTTTATGAAATTTCAAGGGACGTCGTTAGGCTGTCGAATTTTCATAAGGGATCTCTCACCGTTTGTTTTATTTTCAAGTTCATCTCTTTTATTTTTCTCTCCTCACCTCCTCTATCCTAATAATAATTATAAAATCCAGTATAATATTTATATTGTAATTATATAATGTGAATGGAAGAACCATCATCTATATTCTTACTCCATCACTTTTATTTTTATAAACGAAATCAACGTTTACGAGGTTACAATTTATAACCTTTGTGGATGACGAAGTCTCGTTCATCACTTTCTTCTTCATTACAAGTCATGAACCCATTTTAATGGTTGAATCAGATAAAAATATATGTATTTAATCCTAAACAATCATTATATAAAATAATAATACAAAACAAGTTCATTATGAATAAAACGTCAAAGTTAATCCGAATATTTGTAATAAACATTTATCTAATGAGTGATCATCATGGTATATAACCCAAAATCATTATAAGATCATTTATATCTCCTTATTTCATTAATATGATATATTAACAATTCTTAATGTTAAACCACATTTTAAATGAACTTCCATTCAATAAAAAAAGTAATAGAATCAAGAAAACTAGGGAAGAAATTGCTTCGAAAACAAGAAATTTGAACCTCTTAAACCCATTAAAAGGGCCATGGATGAACCTAATAAGGTTATACTAAATCAATTAAATGTATTGGTTGTTCTATAGTTTTTAATTAATGGAGCTAAATTTTGTTAATCAGGTCATTATTTAATCATATAATTAAAAAATGAATAACACACTCTAGCAAAAGGTAAGGGATTACATAACTCAATTTTTATTCATTGAGTTAAACATATATTTCATTGGTTACATTGTTCTATTAATAGGTGAAAATGACCAATTATTGTTTTATATAGTATATCCACTTATATTTGGTGGATTTTTATTTGTCACACGTAAATATTTCATTGATTTATCGTCACTATAATGACGTAATCTTTGTAAGGGATCCTCTCTCTCATTTTTGTTCAAGAAACTCCCATATGTTGTGCCCTTTAATTTTTGATTCCTAATTACGGGGTATGTTTTTTAACCTCACCCATAATACCCTTGTGAAATATAAAAAATGGAATACAACTTTAACTCTCTTTAATCCCTTTTAATAACACTTGTTAACATGCCGAAATGTTGGTAAGGGGTTTCTCATCTCAATTTCATTTTTGAGAGATTTTCATTGATTGCCACTTATTTATTGTATGTGGTTTATGTTTTCTGTCATTTGATATATAATAACATGATTATATTTATATTCATGTTATTCTATTATTCATTTGAGGGTTATTAAGTTCAGGGCATATGATTCAACCGATTATATTTTGGTATGATACTTTGTCTCAACTACTAGTTAGTTGTGACTAACTTTGTATGGTGCACCTAATAATCCATATGTGGAGTACCTACTACCCATTTGAGGTCAATTTTTATTTGAAATTATATTTCTATTAAATATCCATAATCTCATAACATGGATATGTTTTTTTCTAAACCATATACCATTTTCCAAACCGAGTTTCTTTGGAAAGTTAATTTAATTATGGAAATATTGATGAATCTGTATACACTACTCTATAAAGATATTAAAAATTCATATTTATCTTGTATTGAATCAATGTATAAATAATTAATTCGACATGAAATGGTGGATGGGGCCAGCTATAGCCCCTCTATGCATCGGTAAGTCCCATGAGACAAATCAGTTGCTGACAAACCCTTTGAGTTTCTTTCCAGAAATAAGACGGGTTTCAACCCACAGAACTAAACCATTTTACAGTATTATGGTTTCATGTGCCAGATACATGACATCCAATTATTAATAATTATATTTATTCATTACTAGTTACTACTATCCATGAGGTGTTCACTATGACAAAATCTATGGATGCAGTTTCATTTTCAGTTTATTAATAGTGTGAGTTTTTCATTTATTCACCAGGCCATATTGATTATGTCAAATTGTTTACTATAAAATTATTATTTATTCATTGTTCCACTATTTTTAACCCTTACTGAGCATTTGAGCTCACCCCTTTAATTGTTTACATTCAAAATGTGACAAAGAGGATATCATTTATTGAGTTCTTTTGGATATAGTTTTTAGTTTTGTTATGTATTGTATTTTGTAACCTTTTCCAATGTAATTTGAGTTACATCTTTGTATCAAGATTCTTCATGAATACTAAATTGACTGTTCCTTGGGGATTTTAATTCCTTCTAACCATGCCAATATCACAAGTAATGCACCTGCTCTAGTATAGATGGGTCAGGGTGTTACAGTTGGTATCAGAGGAAGTTTAGTAGAAAGCATGGAAACTTGAGAAGGAAATTTTTATTAGGGAAAAAAGACATAAGGTAGTATTTGATGATAAATGTACAATAATATCCTGGTATTTTGGTGAGGAATATATTATGTGAATATTTCTATCAAATACATACATGTTTGGATATGAACATGTAGAGGTGGCTCTGGCACAGAGGTACCTAGTAGTGAATGGTCCATCAATGAGTTTCAGGCTTGACCCAGGGTATCCTGGTAAATGACAATAGGCCTTGCATCACTTTTGGCTACAACAATCCCATGGGATATGCTTAGGATAATTCACATTTTCATTACAAGCCATTGTAAAGTAGTTTTATATAAATTTCCCTCAGATGATTTGGTTTGGATAACTCTAGAAAACCAGAACTGAACAATGGAAAACATACTTAATCAATAATAAGAATGATGTTTTCTTAATTTTCAGATAAAAAATGATTGCACTAATCTTATGTCTCATCCCAATGAGGCCTTAGAAACTATAATTTCAATATCCATCCATGAAAATTATATAAACTATTCCCATATTCGTATGGAATTCAGACATCTCTATGAAATATTAAATTCTCCCCAAGTACTTAAACTCTACCGAAGAGCGATTTTGGATTACAACATTATGATGCAAGCCAAATTTCCATCCTACGCATGATGGGGAAAATAATATGGAGAACTTTTTATATAATTCTCCACAGTAGAAGGCATCCAATCCCTCATGGCCTTCCAAGAATCTCTACAGCGGGATACATCTGTGCATCATATATGTGTAATGTCTTGTCTTATGGCCATTTTGGCCAGGTAATAGACATTGGAATTCTTGAGTACAAATCCTCCCATTCAGTATACAGAGAATACAGATGTATCACAGTTGTATAGCCCACATGTCAGACTCTGGAGAAAACACAAGTGAACCAATGAAATTGAACAAGATTTCCCGGGTTCCATATGGTTCTGGGAGATTGAAATCTTTGAACCAGTTTTGGGGATTACTGTATTAGGGGAATGAGGAAACCATTAGCTATGTTTCACTTTTTGAACCAGTGGTTAAATAAGAATATAACTTGTTCTCACTTATATTTTTTATCCATTTATCAGTTATACTTATAAATGAGTATCACTATGTGAACTTTTATAATAAATTTTTAGATGGAAGGACAAACCAATATGTTATCTCTTTCAGTTGAGGTACTGGAGATTTTTGCAATCCAAACCTATGAAGAGGATTACCTACCTCTCACAAACATATGAAAAACTTTTAAACAACAATTTGAAGTGACAAAAAGTCTGGAAATTCTTCACACCTGTTAGGGGAATGATTCCATTTACTACTGCATAGCCATGGAACAATTGGCCGACTATAGGCAAAGAAAAAATACTATGAAATGCTTTTCCTATGTTTCACCCTAGGTTGGAACTAAACGACCATGTTATGTTCTCACGAGGCTGATTTTGGAGGAAACCATTGTGCAACCAACATGTTCCAACTCCTATGTTTTAGCTTGTACAACAAAATCTATGGATTATATGTCCTCTGTAGAGACATAGTTTGGTTAGTTCTTCATGTGTTGGTCCTTTCAGACATTTCCAAACTTTCTACCATTCGAACCTACCTCTGGAAGCCCAAGTCTTCGATGCAAGAGTTCAACCCCTTCTGTACGAGGTGTGTCTGGGTCAGAGAACTCGAGGAGTTGAGAATAAATTTGGACATTCTACTGAACGCATCTGAGGATCCTCTATAATGGGGGATGTGTTATGAACATCAGAGAGCATTCTTTTGTGGTTATGAAATTAATTGTGAGGATGTAATTTTTATAAGGAGGGAATAATATAACACCACAAACATTTTATAGAATATTGCCCATAAATACTTTCAATTAATTATATAACCAATATTTCATGAAGCACTAAATATTTTGTGAAATAAAAAATTATTGGAGAAATTTATATGTTATCCATTAAGCATAAATTTTCCACTTCTCTGTTTTAAATTTCAAAACACATTCATCTTGAGTTGTGACTAGAAAGTCATTTGGAGTCTAATAGAACCCAATTAATTTTTTGATAAATAGAAACATACCCTTATGAATAGTAATATGACCATTATAAATAGTAAATAATGATAATATTTTATTTTCATAAGGTAATAATATAATGAGAAGTTAATTAATTTTTCAATGTAATAGAAAAATAATTATACCTTTAAATTGTTATTTTTCGAATTAACATTGATTTCATTTAAAAATTAAATTTAAAATACATAGAATAATATTTTCAAAAAACTAGATTTCATTTTTGAATTCTACATGACGAAAAATGGTGAGGTAATTTTTTGGAATTTTTTTAAAATACATGAATTTTTCTTGAATAGTAAAAAATACAGATTTCAGTTTTCGGTCGTATAATGTCAACATAATGATGTAATTTTCAATTTAAAGGGCATGTAGATTATTGTAAAGTATATTATAACATTATGTGTCTCAAATAACATATACCATGGGCAAATACCATGGGAAAGCCCATGGTTTTTTGAAAACCACTCACAAGGCGTCCCTTTTAATTAATAAAAAACTTTCTCTTAATTACTATAAATACCCACTCACCCCCTTAGTTTTATTTCATTAAAAACTTAATATCATAGAATATCTGGTGGTATTTCCTCCCTACTATTCATCCCAAGGTGTCCTTAATCCCCCAAGATCCCATCCTTCATGATCCAAGGAGTTACTCTACAAGTTAAGGGAATCCTCCATTCTCTTGTTTTAGTCGACACTTACTTTATGTTATCCATTTGATTTTGTATTCACATATGTTAGGGTTTGATTTTATGTTTTCTTCATAATGTAATTTTCATTTAAATATGATGATATACCATTTTTCTCTCATCATTTCATTTTTTGAAATTTTATGCAACGTCGTTAGGCTGCTGAATTTTCATAAGGGATCTCTCACCATTCCTTTTATTTTGAATTTCATCTATTTTCTTTTTCTATCCTCAACTACTCTCACCAAATGACCATGGTAAACTCCATTATCATATATATACTATAATTATATAATGTTAATGGAAGAAACATAATCTATATTCTTACTCACTCCCTTTTATTTTTATAAAACAAATCAATGTCTATGAGGTTCCAATTTATAACCTTTGTGGAAGACGGAGTTTTGTTCTTTACTTTCTCCTCCATTACTGGTCATGAAACAATATTAATGGTTGAACCAAATAAAAATATATGTATTTCAAATCATTAATGTTTTGGAATCCTTAGACACTCAAAATATACAATAATAATACAAAAAAAAATCATTTTGAACAAAACCGCCATGTTAATCAGAATATTTGTAATAAACTTTTAACTAATGAATCATCATCATGGAATATAAATGTAAACCATTATAAGATCATTTATATATCCTTAATGATATTGATAATGTATATTAACAATTTTTTATGTTAAAAACATTTTAAATGAACTTCCATTCTTGAAAACAAGTAAACGAATAATGAAAACTAAGGAAGAAAATGCTTCCAAAACAAGAAAATTGATCCTCTTAAACCCATTTAAAGGGCCATGAATGAACCTGATAAGGTTATAATAAAGTAATTAAATTTATAGGAGGATATGGAGTTATTAATTGATGGAGATAAAATATGTTATTCAGGTCATTAAAACAAACTAATAACATAATCGAGAAAAAGGTAAGGGATTGCTTTACACAATTTCCATTCTTTGAGTTAAACATCAATTTCATTGGTTACATTATTCCGAAAATATGTGACAATGAACTGTGATTTTTCTTATACTATATATCCACTTATATTTTGTGTATTTTTTTATTTTACACATAAATATTTCATTTATTTATCATCACTCTAATGACACAATCTTTGTAAAGGATCCTCTCTCTCACTTTTGTTCAATAATCTCACCTAGGTTGTTCCCTTTTATTTTTGATTCCTAATGGTGGGGTATGTTTTATCACCTCCCGCATAATTCCCTTATTATATATAGATAATATAATACTCATTTACCTCTCATTAATCCCTCTTAACAAAACTTGTTACGATGATGAAATGTTTGTAAGGGGTTTCTCATCTCACTTTCATTTCTGTGAGATTTTCATTGTTCACCACATATATCTGGTATGCGGTTTATGTGTTGTGACATATGATATATAATAACATGATTCTATTTATATTCATGTTATTAAATGATTCATTTTATTGTTATTATGTTCTGGTCATATGATTTGATCGATTTTATTATGGTAAGAGACTTTTTCTGAACTACTATTTAGTTGTGACTATCTTTGTATGGTGAACCTAATAATCATTATGTGGTGTACCTACTGCCCATTTGAGATACATTTTCATTATAAATTATATTTCTATTAAATATCCATAATCACATATCATGGATAAGTTTGTTGTCCAAACCATATACCTGTTTACATACGGTGTTTCTTTGGAAAGTTATTTTTATTATGAAAATATTAATGAATCTCTATATTCTACTCTATACAGATATTGAAAATAAATATTTCTCTTGTATTTAATCAGAGTGTAAAGAATTATTTGGAAATTTAGTGGTAGGTGGGGGCCTCTATATCCCCTCGATGTATCGGTAGGTCTCATGAGACAAATCAATTGTCGACAAACCTTCTTGTTTGTTTCCATAAATCAGGCGGGTTTCTACCCACTGAACTAAACCGTTTTTATGATATTATTGTTTCATGTTCCAGATAAATGACATAGAATTAATAATAATTAGCTTTATTCATTATTAGTTTTTACTATCCATTATGTTTCACTATGAAAAAATCTGTGGATGCAGTTTCATTATCTGTTTATTAATGGTGTGAGTTTTTCATTTATTCACCAAGCCATATTCATCATCATCATCTAAATTTTTATTTAAGAAAATATTAAAAAAAGGACAGCACTAAGGAGGCAAAAAATAATGCAGACCATGGGCATCACCCTGAAATAGATTCACTCCCTCGGGATTCAATTGAGAACCATTAGAAATACAGTTGACTAAGACGTCATTGCTCGCGAGGGATGAGAAATGATCTGCCACTTTGTTTCCATCTCTCCAAGTATGTGTAATGCATGTGTTCTTGGTCATTAAGAATTTTCATTCCCTAATCTTATAAATTATTTTCCAGGGGCAGTAACCCTTTCTTTGTAGCACATCGTGAGTGACCCGGGAGTCCATCTCCACCTACGATAAACAGATTCTTCTCTGGCTACACAAGGTGAGGCCTGTAAGCATCGCTCTCGCCTCATCCTATAGGGAGCACCCAGAACCAAAATTCGCAGAGAATTCCATCACCATGATCACATAAGCATCCTAGAGAACCCCTCCCCCTCGCATCATACCCTTCCAGCATGACCCATAAACATTCAACTTCAATCCCTCCTCCGGCAGGTTCCACTGCACCAAATTCGCCTGATTCCCGAGACACAATGTCTGGTCCAACCCCCGAGCCCCGTACAACGCCTGCATCGCCGGTACATCATTCCAGTTACCTTCAAGAAAAACCTTTCTACCAAGGAGAAGTATATCCTGTCTATAATCGCCCTATCTGAGGATAGCGCCTCCTCAAACCTCGCCCGGTTCCTGGCCTGCCACAATACCCAGCCCCCAGCACTCAGAGTAAAAGCCCGCTCCCCCTTATCCTTCTCAGTCACGTCCACTTCCTCGAACTAGCCACATAGTAAATCCTTAACACACTCTTCCTGGAAGGATATCCTGAAGAAACCACCTCGGAAACCCCACACCTAACGAGCCCAAACCCTTGTTGCAAAGATGTGAGACAGCGTATCCTCCAAAAATCCTGCAAAACAACAACAACAACGAGAGGCCAAACTAATCCCCAAGTTCTTGATATGATCATCATATGGTAGCGCATAATTCTGTATCCTCCATGTGAGAATGTTAAACTTCGTTGGTAGGGCATTACACCTTTCCACATTGATTATATCAAATTGTTTACGATTCGGTTTTTATTGATTCATGATTATGATATTTGTAACCCTTACTGAGCATTTGATCTCACCACATTCATTGATTACTTTCAACAGGTCACAAAGTAGAGATCACTTATTGAGATCTTGTGGATGCAGTTTTTAGTTTTGATATGAATTATATTATGTAACCTTTTCCAATGTAATTTGAGTTACATCTACGTATCATGATTCTTCAAGACTACTAAACAGATATTACGTTCGATATTTTCATTCCTTCTTACCATGAAAATATCACATGTAATGCACCGGCTCTAGCATAGAGGGTTCGGGGGTAATAACTAGAATAAATATTGTAATGAATTTATATATAAAATCTTTGTAAAGTAATGATCATTTTCAAATTATAACCCGCTTTCTCACCTCATATGTGGGATTGGATTTAAATATAAATTTTTCCACTAATGAAAATTGAATTTGGAAAATGCTATAACTATTTAATAAAGATTTTATTATATTTATTAATATAAGATAAAATTATTTCATGAAAAAAATATTAGTGAAATCAACTAAAATTAATGAACTTGAATAAGGTTGAAATGGGATTTTTTTACGTAACATGTATTTGTATTAAAATTAATTTTACACACACAATGTATTTTTATATAGTTAATTTGAATTCATTTTTAGAATAATTATGTCCAAAATATCTAATAAATAAATTTATTTTTATAGCCATAAATTATTAATAACCTCAGTAAATAAAAAGATACCAGTTACCTAACTAAATTAATATAATCATAAAATTTAGTAAACCTAATATCTGAGGCCCAAATTTATAAAAAAATATTTTATTATTTTTTGGTTTAAATTTTGACAGACATTAAATTTCTTCCACTTCATTATTTGAATTTTTTTGAAACACATGATCTTGGAAAGACCTCTCGATAGTGTTTACCATTTTATATCAACGAGAATGCCACTCACTCTCCCCACATATTCAAACATCTCATGAATTTGTTTATCACAAAAACCCTTAAAAATATTATCCAATAATAAAACCTATCTTACTAGAAGGCTCACTTTGATCATAAATCATACCATGTATGTCCTTTGAAGAAAAAAATGTGTTACCCAAAGAAGAGGTATCATTCTTCAACTAATAATTTTGTTTAATTTGCAAACCTGATCCATCAATTAATTTTATATCATTGATATATATTAATCATATTATAACCAATATAATGAGATTTTATTATGTAAACCATTTTACCTAAACCTATAATAACTTCCATCAAATGGGATTCACAAATATCTTTAATGTGTGTGGTGAACTACAACCACAAAAATTGATGTTGTTCTTTATTCCATAACCATATCTCATGGTTGGAAATAATGGTGGAAATATAGTTTTTATATTATAGGTATCATATTAATGATGTATTTACATTTAATTAATTATTATATGAAAAATATTTTCTTTATTTCAATTTTTTGGGAATCTCATAACATTTTTATGGACATGTAGACTACAAACTCTTCAATGCGATGTGATTTGTTTACGCTTTAAAAGGAATAAATTAAGGATGTTTTTAAAAAAATATGGTATTAATGGAATATTTATTATATTCATGACATAAATTTCTTGAAACACATGTAACTTATAATTTTTTCCATTCCATTTAACATACTAAAAAGGTGATAATGTCGCTCGTTGATTTGTGGACTATCACCTCCTCGAAGGGATGTAATTATTCCTTTTTCATCCCACCATAAAAATAATTATATATATAATTAAATATTATAATATAATATTGTGTTTATAATATAATGTAATTATGTAAATACCATCATTACTTTCCATCTTTCCATAATGATCATTGAAAAATTTTAACATTACTCATGCGTATATATGACCTACCGTCTCCATGATAATAATGATGGTTCATTTTTCATAGCCATTTTATTATTTGAATTAAAATTTAAAATATATGCTAAAATTTGATATTTATTTAATTTTTATAATTTAAAATTTATTTACATAATTACCTCATTTACTATAGTCAAACTATAAAAGTCAGTTTTGACACGTAAGCTAAACATTGTCAAAACATCAAACTAAAAAATTATTGATTAATTAATTATATATAATTTTTTTATAAGTTTAATAAAATTAACAAAAAATATGTAAAATCTTATTATAATATTAAATAAATAACATATGTTTATTATTCAATAATATTATGTAAAATAATGAAAAATCATAATCAAGATAAGGGATTTCTTAACCATCTTTTTACTAATGTGAGATAATGTCACATTCCACAGTTACAAATTTTGTGTGGTTTATCTAATTTGATTTTTAAAATATTATATCAAGAATTTTTTTATATTAATATTATTTAAATGTTTCATTTTATTGTTATTACATTTTAGTTTCTATTTATATGTTACCATGGTTTTTACAAGGACTCACCCTTAAGTATTACATAATCTAACTAGATTTCACTTCTTCATATTAAAAAATATCATTTCCTTTTAAACATCTAGAATGTTCAAAAATAACTCATACATTTCAACCTAAAAGAATAAAATGTGGGTACCATTAAAATAGTATCCATTTATTCCAAAACAAAATATTTTTAACACAAAATAACAACAAGATTTCTTTGACCATTCTTCATAACATTTTACCAGATATCTTTATGTCTCCTACAAATACTTATAAACTGTGAAGAACATCTAAAAAAACTAGGATGATAATAAAAAAATAATTAAGGGATATAAAAATAAGGAAATAAAAAATTCATCCTTGGATACTTATAAATATATGAAATCATTTTCATAAATACATACATTTCACCCATGTATATTTACTTTGTGAAACATGATATTTCTATAAATCATAGAGAAAATAAATACAAGCATAAATGTATATTGAGGAATTAAATACTTAAATTATAACCCTAAATTTTACCTTAGTATTTTTAACCTTAATGTCTACCTTAAATTTTAACCCTCATGGATTCATTAACATGTAACCCTCGTAGCAACATTATTGTGTAACCATCGCAGTTACACTTGGAGTAGCCATACGACTGACCACCAAATTACTCATACCCAATGAATTAGAGGCATATATATGTACCACCATTTATTATTAAAAATTTACATGAATCATAAAATTATAATCAAATATTCATCCTTGTATAAAAACATTCACATTTAATTTTGTAAAATTTAATGTTTAAAAGAAGATTTTTTTAAGAAATTCCCCTTAAAAATAATATATAATTGATATGATAGACAATATAATAAAAGGAATATGTGTATAAAATGAAAATAAACATAATTGAACATAACATAAGCAAAAGGGAATCCCAAAATTATCTTAAAACAACATAATTAATGAATTAGAAGGTAAACCAAAATAATTAAAACTGGGTTAAGAATTATCTTACATCGGGTTGGACTTCAATTTTTTTTTAAACTCTAGTATAATGGTTAAGAATGTTTTATTAATATCATATATATAAATATTAAGTTTTATAACACCTTCTATGATCATTCATTTACATCATTTCAACCATTAATTGTTAATATTTGTTTTTTTGTTGTTTTGGGTGTGTTCTTTATATGATTTCCACGGTCAGTTCGTAAAGGATTTCCTTATTGAATGGAAGTGTAACACAATAATAGGAATGAAATGGTATTCATATTTTTCCAAAACATTAAATTATTATATAAGTCACTTTGGTTATATGATATTATGATTAATCAATAAATAAATCATTTATGATATCTCTTTAGATCATTTTGGTTGTTCCTCGTTAATCAAGTACTAGTTTCATTATATAAGTAAATATTACTTATACCTGTTAACCAAAAAACATGATAGGGAATATATTATAGAATTTAAAATCATTTTCCACCATTAATTTTTTTGATATCTTTTTTTAATGATGTAAATAAAATTGAAAACACATCGTCCACAATATTGATGAATTGGCACATTACGGAACATGTTTTTTTAGAATAAGAGGAAGAGGATAGTGAGAGTAATAATGAAATTTTATAAATACATGATAACAAACATATTATATAATATTATAGAGATTTCATTCTTATTGGATATGGTGATGGGAATATAGTATAAGAATTCTTAATGAATTGAGAATAAAATATGATGAAATGAAAGATGATTCTTACCTCTAGATCTATTCTCCTTGAGATCCTCCTTAACGACATTGGTTTTTCCATTTTCATGTTACCATCATGTCTTGGACGTGAGAAGATCACTAGGAAGGTTATTTGGTAGATTTTAGATGGTAAAAAAATCTTGAGTGGAGTGAGAGGAAGGGGAAGGGGTGAGGGTGGTATTTATTGTGGATGATAAGAGATTATTTTTCATTATGTTAATAATAAATATAATATTTTTTTCAGTAGGCTCTGAATATAATTGAGTAATGCGACTCTAAAAAGTAATAAAAACATATGATTTTGATGAAATTTACATTTACATCATCAATGACTTAAAGATAATATATGAATTCATTTATTTAGCTTATTTCATTAATTAGTGAATTTCACTATTCACTAAAAATAATTTATTTCAAAAAAATCCCAATAATTCACCCCAACCATTATTATATGTGTTAAATTCAAAGACGAACCCCTTTTTTGACAATAGTTCTCTAAATATTATATATTTAATTTTTAAATGAAATAATAGTTTATTCCAAAAAATAACAATTTTAGAAACATAACAGATTTTATAACACCTTGAAAAATCAATAAAAGTCCCATAAATTAATAGAAATACATCCATTGGGGTGGTTATAATTAAAATAATTATATTTCTAATCATAAGTGTAAAATTAATCTTTATAAGGGTTCGTTACTATTCCAGGAAAATAAGGATTATTCTATCAGACTCTAAAAAACATACAGATGAAAACCTTATATGTACTTTTTTTAAAATTCAAAACATAGAAGGGGAAAAATTATATTTAACAACTATATTTTTACTATCAATATAAAATTGTTTCATTATGTAGAGACTCAGTGTTTCATGCATTACATTTAAAACATAGGGGTGTTACATTCTCCCCACCTTCTGGAAATTGTGTCCTCCTAATTTTATTTATTTATTAATCCAATGATTGTACCTTTCCCTCATTCTATATTAATATTCCTATGTTCTTTCTTAATAAATGTAGTTTTATCCAAAAAACCATTACCTGGAAGATTAAATTATTATGTAATACTTGATTTCATTGATCACGAATCTGATCATGTTTCTCTTCATATGAATGTTTTTTCTTCCATCTGAACTGCTTCTAGGCTCAAAACATGAGTTCAATCTGGCACATACATTGTCAACATTGAAACATGAATAAAATTGTGTACGTGATATAAAATTTGAGTAAAAGCTACTCATTAGGCAACCCATACAAGTTTCTCTATGATTTTATAAGATATAATGAACTGTGTACGTAGCTTTACATTATTATAAAAACACATATCATTTTTCTACAGTGAGATTCTAAGAAAAAAAATATCACATAACTCCAATGAAAAAACTTTCCTCCTTTTGTCATCATATCATTTCTACATATTAAGGATGGTCACATATGTTAATAGATCATCACTACTTTTTTAGCAACTTCCACCACTAATTTTGGTCCCATAAAATTCCAATCCCCAAATTTATCCCCAAAAATATGGAGTTCAACACTGCTTCCCATATAATGCCTCAAAAGGTGTCATATATATACTTTAATTAGAACTGTTATTATATTAAAATTCAACTAATGAAATATGTCAATCCAAAATTCCCTAGAAATAAAATGATCAATCTAAATTCCTATCCTCCAAATTATATATTATTCTTTTTGAAATTCCATATAATTTAGGATAAATAGGTGAAATTAAATTTAATTTATTTTCCAATTACTTATAAAGGCCTTTAAAAAATTACAAGTGAATTAGGGATCACGGTCAAATAAAAAAAGAAAGGAAACACCATGTAACTTGAAAAAAAAAATTATATTATAGTCGAGAAAGTTGATCTGGAGAAATAAGATCTCAGATTAGAAGGAAATGTGTAGATTTAGTCAGCCAATCAACAAGAATGAAAATAAAATTATAACCTCAAGATATCATTCGAAGTACCGCCATGAAGTCCATGGATATGTTTTCCTATTTCAACTCCTGCACTGGAACAGGCTAATGTATCCCCTTTAGTTATTAATGGTCTTCCGTAATAATTTGACATGTCAAACATTTCATGTTAAAATCAAAAATATATCATTTCAATCCAACCCACTAGTAATATTCCTAAAGGAATCTGTACATCTTATTACAAGCATGATTAACTAAAAATTGAGAACTATGAGCTTCACAGAATAATTATTCCATCAGTTGGAAATCTCAAGTTATGCATAATCTTTTTCCAAACCTCAAAATCCAATCTTTATCAAGGATAAATTATGGAAGCATTCCCATTTTAACTAATTCTACATTTCTCTTTAACTCACAATTAACTTTCTACGCTTTATTAATTTAATATGACAAAGACTACGAAACTAAAAACTAAATAAAAATAAAGAAATTTCCATCACCAATAACATCGAAGACACAATTCATAAAATCATTAATCAAGGGGTCATGTTATAATCACAACATTTTTAATTATGGATGATTTTTTTGACTGATGGAATAAACCACATTGTATTCTCTTCCTAGATGGTATTTGATCATGAAATCATAATCCTTTATCAATTCATTCCATATTCTCTGCCTCATGTAAAATTCATTTTGAGTAAATATATAATTTAGACTTTTATAGTAATTATATATTTCACATTTGCATCAAATAATTGATTCCTCTAATTTTTCAATGAATAAACCAGGGCTTCTAATTCTAAATATTGTTTGGTATAATTTAACTCATCATGTATTTATTATCTAGAAGCATAAAAAATAACCTGATCGTTCTGCATCTAAACCAAACGATGTCACTTAAATAAAGCATTACTGTAGATAAAAATGTTATGATTTCTACATGGCATGGAAAAAACAGGAGTTTTCCCCAATCTCTTCTTCAGTTCCTTAATACAAACATTAAATTCTTCTATACAAAAACTTTAACCCCATTTTGTGTTAACTTATTTAGAAAGCTAGATATCTCTGAAAAGTTTTCAACAAACCATTGGTAATACCCTGATAATCCTAGAAAACTATGAATATATGTAACATTTTTAGGTCATTTTCATTCATCAATCACTTTTGTTTTAGTAGGATCAACTGTTATTCTATCCTTATTTATAATTTTCCATGAAAACAAATATTTTGCAAACAAAATACAATATTTTGAAATTTACATGCTGTGTATTTTATTTTTAAGTTATTAAAGAAACCCTTATACATTTTACATTCCTATATTTAATTTTTCAATATACTATAATATCATTAATAAAATAAAACACAAAATTATCCATAAACTCTGGGAATATTCTATTCATTAAATCCATGAACACAACAGGTTAATTATATATCCCAATTGGAATAAAAAAAATTACAAATCCCATACCAATTAATGAATGTAGTCCTCATGATTTTTTCTTCATTTACTTTCAACTGATCATACCTCGACCTCGAGTCAACCACCAAAAAATACAATACTCCCTAGAGAAGATCAAAAAAATCATCAATATGTATAAAGGGATAATTTTTTTAATAGTGTTTTTATTTGAGGCTTTATAGTCAATAAAATGTCTAATTGAAGCATCATTCTTTTTATCTAACATGGCAGGAGAACCCCATGGTGATGTGGTAGGTTAGATGAAACCTTGATCTAAGAATTTCTACTACTACTTTTTTAAACTCTTAAATTTCTATTAGAACTATTCATGAAGGGAAATTGAAATATGTTTAGCATCCTGAACTAAGTCAACTGTTAATTCAAATTCCCCATCAAGTATAATACTAGGTAACTCATCAGTAAAACCCCCAAAAAATACATTTACTACTTGCACAACATTAATTTGAATAGTCCAATTTCTTTCAACAATATGATCAAGATAACTTTCATTTCAATCATTAAACTTTATCTCAACATCCTAATATGTTATCAATTGTATGGGTTAATTCTTGTATAAAAAACGCTTTACAAAAAACAAATTCTTTAGATCTACAATCAATCTTAACATGAAAAATAGAAATCCAATCCATACCCAGAATGACATCAAACTACACTAAGGAAAAAACAACATGTTTTTTGGTAATGTCATTCCACATAAAAAAATATAATTATTCTTATAATTATTTTTGCAATAATATTTCCCCCTATTATTTTAACAATAAGTTATGGTCTCATTTGTTGAGTTGATATTTCCAATTTACTATAAAATTTGTCTAAAATAAAGGAATGTGTAAATCACGTATCACACAAGATATTGGAATAATATGAGTAAAAAAATGTATCCAATACAAATTTATTGAATGGACCGAAATCTACAAACGTAGTCATATAGAATATCACTACACCTTTATTCTTATAATCTGGTTTCATGGCATCATTTGGATTTTTATTTGGGTAGTAATTTTCATATTGAAAAATCTCACATAATTTTAAACACTATAATTGTTTCATATCAATATTTGAAATATGATCATATTCATTTAAATGTTGGGCCATATGTCCAAACATACCATATCAAAAAAACTTCTTATTTTTGGTAAGGAATTCTATAGTGTTCTTTTTACCATATTTTTCACAAACTAGAAACTAAAATTTCTTTCCATCATATTTCATTGATTGATTCTTACCCATCGCTTTATATATGGAACTCTTCTTACATTGGTTTTGAAGGTACATGTGGTAATCACAAATATCCATTTATACCCTCTTAGAACGTCAGACATGTTTCTAATTACTTTTAAACTCATGGGAATCTAATTCCCTTTGATATCGTGGCTTCAATCATGAGTTAAAATGGTTGATTTCTCAATAAAGATATAGAATAAGTTGTGGAGTATTCCTTGACAGTCAGGTGAAGTTATATCCATACATGAGCACTGAATCATCCTATTTTTTCTTAAATTAAATGAATTTCTTATCCATCCAAAGTCGAACCACTATCAGAAAAACATTTTTAGGGAATATACTTTTAAATATAACCTATTCAAAGGTATCAGTATCCTCAGTATTCCTGATATTCATTACCATTTACCACCATCGATCATATTAACCTTCAAAACTATTAATGATAAGACATAGTGATTGATTATTTGATCATCCAAAAATATCAAATATATTTTCTATGGATTTAATCCATCCTTCATCTAGTATTGGGTCCCAAGATAAACTGAAAGCAGGAGGGTGTTGCCTCCTTAAATGTTCAACCATCATCATGGACCTTTGTGGTAGATCTATTTATTCTCTTTCATGGATTACACTTCCATTTATTACTAGCATCATCTATGTGATTACTATCAAAAAGTGATCTATTCCAATTCCCACCATCCATGGTTGGGAATTCGAAAATATATCAATCCCCTCGGTTGCTTCCAACATTAGATTCACTGTTTCTTCTGTGAAAAACTATTCTGAACAGACATATATTAGGTGAAAATCATAGTAATATTTAAATGATATATCATTTTAGATTATAAATAAGGTTAAAATAATTTATGGTATTCCATTAATATCATCCTAACCCTTAATGATATTTAAACCATGCTCTGATACCATTTATAATGACTCAATCATTAAAATTTCATAATCCAACTAGATTTATCTTCTTTACATTCCTAGAGATCATTTCTGATTATAGTTGTACAAAGTTATGACCCTACTCATACATATAACCCCACAAGAATACAATGTGGTTAAAATTAAAAATGAATCCATCTCTTCCAAAACATAATTTTTTAAAACAAAACAACAACATGATTTCATTCACAAATCATCATAACATTTAACTTGACATCCTTCAATATCTTATATATCCTTATAACCTATGAAAAACATTTAAAAATTGGGATGATCATAGAAATATTATTATGGGATATTAAAATAAAGAAAAAAACCTTTTTTATATGAATACTTATAAACATATGAAATCATATTCACAAAGGCATACTTCTCACCCTTGTATACTTACTTTGTCAAACCTTATATTTTTTTAAGTCATAGTGAACATAAATATAAGTGTAAAGGTATTAGGGGGAATTAATTAATTATTATTACACTTATGTATAACTTATGATTTTTAACCCTCATTGATACCATAAAATGTAACCCCCATAACTACAATAAAATGTAACCCTCGTAGCTATTTTAGGGTGTAAACATCGTAGTTACACTTGAAGTAATGATACAGCTGACTTCTAATGTACTCATACCCAATGCGTTGGAGGATGATATAGGTCCCACCCTTTATCATAAAAAATTCCCATGAACAATAACATAATTATCATACAAGATTACTTTCAAAAAAACATTCACTTTGAATTTGGTTAAACTAGAAGTTTAAAATAGGATTTTATTCGAAAAGTCCCATATAAACATAAAATTTAAATGATAATAAATATAAAAAAGGAATATGTTTGTAAAAATAAAATAATCAGAATAATACATAATATAAAAAAAATTCATCACACAAAATATCTTAAAACAACACAATTAATGAAGTATAATATTTACCCAACGAATGGAAATTAGGATAAGAATTATCTTACCATAGGTTCCTCTAACATAAAACATCTTTATAACACATTTCTAATTGTAAAAAAGTGTTATTAATATATTATATAAAAATAATCAAGTTTATAACACCATATATATTCATTTTGTAACATCATTTCACCAATTGATTATTACTATTTTGTTCTTTTCATTGTTTTGGGTGCGTTCTATACATGATTTCCATGGTCAGTTCAAAAAGGATTTCCTTTTCAAATTGACTTGAAATGCCATTAGTGGAATGAAATGGTATTAATATTTTTCTGTTAAATTTAACGATTTCATAAAAAAATTCCATTTTATGTTTCAATGAGGAATCATTAGATTAATAAATAGTGATATCTCTTTATATCATTTTGGCGGTTCCCCAATAATCAGAACCTGTTTCATTATATAACATAATGGTATGTATATATGTTAACTCAAGAACATAAAAGAGGATATATCATACATATTAAAATATTTTTCCATAATTCAAATGGTTTTATAACATGTTTTTAAGAAAGTAAAATAAATTGAAAACAAATCATCCATGATTTTGATAAATTACCACATCACAGATTGTGTTTTTATACTTATAATAAGTGGAAGAGGAAAGTTAATGTGATAATGATTTTATACATAAAAATGATAAAGTAAAAAATATATAATATTATGGATCATTCATGACTCTATGATAAGGTAGATACGATAGAGCATTCGAAAGTAAATGGAATTGAATAGAAAACACAAGAAAATGAAAGATAATTATTTCCAATTATTATATTCTCCAAGAGATCCTACTTAAAGCCATTGTTTTTTTCCTTTTGCTGAGATAATAAGATCATAGATGTGGGGAAGATCCTTGAGAAGTACATTTGAAAGAATATATGCAATTTTCATATCTTTATATGTTTGAGAGGAAGAAAGGAGGTGAGGGTGGTATTTATAGTGGAGGAGAGGTGGGATTTTCCATTATTCTAACAATTAGATTGATATTTTTTTCTCAAGAATACAAATAGACTTCATTAATGTGAACCAAAGTAGTAATACACTGATTTGAGTTTAATACAATGTTATTTACATCGTCTATTACTCAATAATGACACAAATATTTATTTATTTAGCTTATTTCTTATATTATCAAATTTCACTTTTCACCAAAAATTCCTGGATATCAAAAAAATTCCAAAACATCACCCTAACCATTTAATGATTTTTAGTATTCAGAAATAAATTAATGTTTTTGAAATAATTTTATGAAAATTTAAAAATTAAATTTTAAATGAAATAATAATTTATCCCAAAAATAACAATTATAAAACTGTAATTGATTTTATAACACATTGATAAATTAATCAATCGAACATAAATTATTAGAAATAAATTAATTTTTGAAGTTAATATTAATTTTTTCATATTAATATTCATTAGGATAACATTACTATTCATAAGGGTTGGTTACTATTCAAAAATATATTTTTTTCTATCAGACTCGAAAAAACATACTGATCACAACCATCTTTGTTCGTTTTTCAATATTCTAGACATAGAAGCTGAAAAATTATGTTTAATATCAATTTTATAACTATATCCTTAAATAAATATTTTATTATATAGAGACTCATTGATTCATGCATTATTTTTAAAACCTTGTGGTCTTATAGTTGTATGGTGTTTCATCTCAATCTATATACCATTGATCTTAATTTGTGATTATGCACCTAATTATTTTTTTATGGTGTATATTATTACCATTAATGTATTTTATTCTTATTATACTCTAATTAATGGGGTTTATAAAAACAATTTTTGTATTTCTATTTCATTAGGTTTAATGTTTCAATATTACCCTAGACATAATGGATTTTAATCATAAGTTTCTTTCAATGAGACGTTTATTATGTTTTAGACCTACCTTCTTTAATAATGTAGACATATTACTACTTTGAAATGTTATATCGTGAATCTAATTATTTTTAATGACATTATATGTTTCATTTTATGGTATTACATCATGGGTATTGTGATTCAAAATTTTCAATGTTTTGTCGGACACTATGGAATATATGAATGTTATTTTCTTTAAGAATGTATTTAATAATATTTTAATAGAATTTCAATTCATCAACACCAACATCCCCATTTGTTAATTACCCTCAACAAGAGATATTTTTTATCAATACCACCCTCATTCTCTTTCATTATTGATAATGATTAATTGAAATGTATTGTTATGGAACATGGTTCATTTCCATCGGTTAATCATGTTTCAAAGATATTGGCGTGAAACATATTTCTTTTACAAGGGTTAATATTGTTTCAATAGTTTTTTATGGAACCAGTTTCTTTTCCAGGGGATAATAATGTTTAATTGATATTTTTTGTGGAACATATTTCTTTACCATGGAATAACCATGTATGAATGATATTGTCATAGAACCTCTTTATTTTCAATGAGATTACAATGTATCATAGAGATTGTTTAGGAACTTGATTCTTTTTATTCAAAGGTTAATCATGTTTCAATGAGATTAAAAGTGAATCCATTTACTTTCTTTGGGATTCTCATGTCATAAATTAATAGATGTTATTTATATGAGTTTTTTTTATGATAATGTTTTATTATTGATATTGTTATTGAGCATTAAAAATATTCTGATCCTGATATAGAATATATGACGGGTTAATCGTCATTATAGCCCACGGGTGATCCCTATATAGCTTATACCAAAGGATAAGCCCCATTATAGTTTAATGAAAATTAGTGGGCATGATATTGTTCATTTTATGGGTGATCCCCATTATAGATCTTAATTGTCATGGATAATAATAATGTTGGAGGTTAGTGATATAAGTATATAATTAAAAGGATTTTAAAGGGATTTATTAATGTGATGATTCATGTAACCAAAACCAGTTTTATTTTCCTATTCTGGGGTCCTCATGTTTAAAATCAAATGGATTACGTGTATTTTTTATATTTAGTTTTTTACCTTAAAATGATTTCAAAATTTGTTTACCATGTATTGATATATATGAGTTCATTTATCATTCTTTAATGCTCTTTGTTTATGTCATCAAATACTTATTCTATTATTATAATCAGTGATGAAATTGAATTTTTAATTCTTATGTTTTCCCTCATAGATAATTTGATATTACCATTCTAATTTTTACTTTTCCCTAGGTTTTATATAAATTATGTTGAATTATTTACTTCTAGAAGGTATTTCATATGGATGACGATAATGTATTAATGTCATAATGAAATTTTGGTTTAGGTGGGAGAAATTATTATTTAATATATTGTGAATTGTTTATGTAGGTGTTTGCCTTAATTCTATGAAATTATAACCCTAAAATGTCCTCCAAAATGTAAGTAATCCCACTTTTCCTTTTCTGGTTATATGTTTTTTTGGAATTTTTTTTCCAATTATTGGAATAAAAATTAGAAATATAATGTTAGGGATTTTAACATTGGATCTGGAAGTTTGGGCTCTATGATATAACTATTGTCATTATGGATCAGTTTAGATAAATTTAAATATTATTATTTTTTTAATATGACGTTACCTTAAGAGTTAGAAATACCATCATATAACTATAAGTTTATGGTTTATCATAAGTTAAAATTCTTAAGACATCCCACATGAGGTTTCTTATTAGTAAAATAATTGAGGTAATAAATTGTTCATTAGGGGATGTTTTATTGGGTTGATGTATATATGATACCTTTATTTAATCTGATTTATTCCTTTAATATTTCATCAATATATATATATATATTATGGAAAATGTTTATGATTTATATAATCTTGTATATTGATGTAACAATTGGAACAAAATTATTACCATGTAGATTACAACATGATTGAAAAGTGATTTATTGACAAAATGAATAATTTTACATCGAAATAAGATCTTCATATTTTTTGGTTTTAAATATGAAAGGAACAATATGACTATTTATTTTGAAATTATCTTTTATATTGAGGTTATTATGTTCATTTGAGATTTAGGGTCATAGAATGATTTAGTTTCAGTTTTGGGAATTTCTATTTATTTTCAGATAATTTAGTTGTAGTAATTATATCACCATATGCTAACCATATTTGATTTGGATAATGTTTAAAAAAAAGTGGAATATCATTTTATCCCTCTTTATGGTTATGTGGTCTTTAAAATTCGGTTGTTTTGGTTTCGTGAATGAGAATTCAAATCAAATACTAATCATTTGATGAAAAAATGAGATTATAGTAGAAATTAGATTATGGATCAAATTCACTCATCATATAAATATATTAAATAATATTTTCCTTCTATGAGGTTAAATAAATCCCACAACTTGAGAAAAAAATTATTTAAATAAAATATTAGTCTTATGATAACAAGACAAATTTTAAGGTCAAAATTCATTTTAAGGTGGTGTAGGATGTAACAACATAATATTGTTTTAAATATATTATTCATAATAAATTTAGATTATATAAAGGATTTTTAAAAATTAATACATTGTTTAAATTTTTTAATAAACAACACTGAGATTCTTTAATAACATATGTTAAAGATAAGACTATGTTTTACTAAACAATAATATAATTTTCATATTGTATTTATTTCATAGCCATTATATTGGAATGTATGAATATGACTATATATATAATTTTTAAACAGATTTATTAAATATTTTTACATGATTCAAATATATTAGATATTCTTATGATAATAATAAATCTATTTTAAGCATAAAATAACTGTATTTTATATAAGTAGTTTTCCATCCATTTAATAGTATAGTTGTTTTAAATATTATTTTTAAAATTTTATAAATTTTATACGATAAAATAAAATTTATTAATGATATTTTAAAATCAAAATTTACATTTTGGGTGGGGAATATTTGGTATTTTTATGATAATTTAATTTTTTTATGTGTAGTGAAAACACATATTTCTTATTGAAAACTACATATTTTTCAAATTTATTTTTATAGTTAAATTATATTTTTATTTGGTTTTAATGATTCATTATATAAATTTTAAATATATTAATCCAATTTACTTTATTGTAATAATTTCTTGAATAATTTTATATATAAAATCATAGTAAACTTTGGAACATTTTCACATTGAAAACCAGCTTTCTCACCATATGTGCAAGATTAGCTTTAAATTTAATTATTTTAGAATTGTTAATTGAATTTGGACAAATTTTAATACTAATTTGTAATAAGTATATTATTTTTAGTATAAAATGTTCAAAATAATTTATGACAAAAAATAGTAGTGTAATTAATTAAAAATAATTATCATGGTTAATTTCAAAATAAGGTTTTTTTCATTATATTCAATTGTATTAAAATTAAATTTACACACACATTGTAATTTTATTTAAATAATTATAAATAATAATTCAAATAAATAGGTATATAACATCTAAAAAATTCCTATATTATTATAGTCTTAAATGGTAAATTACCTTGTGAAATAATAAGATACAAGTTACAATAATAAAATATCATTAAGGTCAAATTGAGTAAACGTAATGACAAATGATCAAATTTATAAAAATATTATTCAATTTTTGAGGTGTATGATTTTATAGACAATAATTTCCCTCTATTCGATTATTTTAAAATTTTGGAGGCACATGATGTATGAGAAACCTCCCAATATTTTTTACCTTTTTATATTTACGAGAATTCCACTCCTCCGCCTGTATAACAAACCACTCACTCTCTCAAATTTATCACACATATGAGGATTTTTGGAACATACATGACCTACCTCGATAAGATCCCAAAATACCTCCTCTAATCTTAAATGCCTTGTTTTTTTGTAGTTATAAACCTAGTGATGTTTTTGGTGTAAACGAAATTAAGTTACCCAAAGAAGATGAAACTTTCTTCCCTATGTAATTTTGTTTACTTATTTCTTCAACCAAAAAATTATTTTTATGTCATGATTATATAATAAAATAAGTATACATGATATAATGTGATTTCATTATGTTATTGGTTCATCTTACTCATGCAAAAAATTGATAAAATGGGATATGAAATAATAATTCTTTGGTATAGAAAACCACCGCCTCATTAACTGATGTCATTACTTCAACCATTACAACCTATAAAAGTTGGAAATAAAGTTGGAATTAATTTCTTTCTAATATTATTTATATTTATTATTTTATTATGTTTACGAAATTTTAATATAAATCCTTACTTCATTGTGTCCATTTTTTGGGAAAATAATAACATCATTTAGGGATTTGTTGACAACTGCCTCCTCAAATCTTTGTGATTAATTAATATTGTTTATAAAATGTATTAAAGTTGTGTTTAATAAAAATAAATAATATAAATGAAATATTTATTATATTAATGAGATAATTATTTATCAACAAATAGAATATATCAATTTTTTTTCCATTTCACACACTGAAAAATGATGGCAGTGCTCGTGGACATGCAAACTACTATCTCCTCAAAAAAATGTGATTCTTCTGTTTTCATCCACACATCATAAGAATGATATATATTAGTATAAATAATTAAATAATATTTTATTTGTGATATAATTTCAATTCTACATTGATAAATATTACATACCATATTTTTATAACAATCATTGGAAAATTGGAGCCTTACTCATGCATATGTACGACCTACCATCTCCATGAATGGAAAATTGGTTCATTTTTAAAATAAATTTTCATATTTTATATGAAAATTATATTTAATTTAAAAATGTGATAATTATATAATTTTTATTATTCATAATATGTTTAAATAATGACCTCATTGATCATAGTGGACCTATCAAAGTACATTTTTGTATATAAGTCAGACATGGTCAAAACATATGACTTAAATATTGTTGATTAATTTATTATAAAAAAATAATTTAATGTGAAATAAAAGAAATTTGTTTTAAAACTTTATTAATTTAATAAATAAATAACATTACTTTATTATTGGTGATGATAAAGGATATTCATGAGAAATTAGACTCAATGTAAGGGATTTTTGTATCACTTTTTACATTAGTGAGATAAATGCCATATTCACCACTTAGTTATTTTGTGTTGTTAATATACATAACATTTTCATATATTATATCACAAATTATTTTATTTTCATTCTAGTTATATGTTTCATTTTTTTTTACTTCTGGGGGTTTCTATTCTGATATTAACATAATTGTAATGGGTTTTGTCTCAATTTACACTTCATTGAGACATGTTTTTTATTATGAACTGAATTTTTTATATGGTGTATATACATCACAATAATTTATTTTATTCTCATTTTTCTTTTATTTGTATTTTTTAAATATCTATTTTAGGATTTCAATTACCCTCGGTTTATTATTTCAAAGATAAGAAATGGTAATGGATTTTTGTCACTATTTTCCTTCATTAAGATGTTCGTTATGTTATAAACCTAAATTATTATATGTGGTGTATATACATATCATTTAACATGTTTTGTACTGAATCTACTTATTTTTAATAATATTATATGTTTCATTCAATGTTATTCCTTCATGATTATTTTTATTCAAATGGTTTAAATTTGTACAGGACACTTTGGAATGTTGAAAGATTATTTTCCTCAAGAATGTTTTTAAATATATTTTAATGAAATTTCCATACATATATGACAAGAAAAAATTTCCTACATATCCTAAATTTTGTAATTTTTTTTATACCATGGAAATCCATTCACTGAATTTTTAATGATTATTTCAATGATATTGTTATGGAACCTATTTCTTTTATACTGGGTAATCTTGTTTCAAAGAGATTGTTATGGAACCCATTTTATTTCCATTGGTAAATAGTGTTACAATGAGATTAATATGAAAACCTATTATTTTCCATGGGAGAACCATGATTCCGTAATAATTATATGGAACTCATAATTTTCTATAGGATAACCATTTTCAATTTGATCATCAGGGAACCTGTATCTTTTCTAAGAGATAATAATCATTCAAAGAGATTGTTGTGGAACTTTTTTTAATTGTTTAATCATGTTTCAAAGAGATTAAAAATGAAATAATTTATTTTCTATTTTTCTATCATGTTATTATTGAGTAATGGTTTTTTCTATGTTTTTATTATGAATGTGTCTGATTCTTGATATGGTACATGATAATTATCAGAAATAGTTATCCTGATATATCTTATATGAATGGTTTTTCCCCATTATAGATCATGGGTGTGCCCGATATAGCTTATATGAATGGTTTATACCCATGATAGTTCACAGATCATAGGAGAGACTGATATAGATTATATAATGATTGATCCCCATTTTAGATCTCCAATAAATTGGGTAATCATAATATTGGATGTCTTCTACATGATTTTCAAATATTAATGGTTTTGAAAGGGTTTTATAATTTGGATTCTCCATGTGACCAAAAAGCATTTTTATTTTCTTTTTATGTGTTTCAAATGTTTCTCACCACATGGATCATGATTTTTTTCTATTAAATTTCCAGTTTACATGTTTTCATATTGGATGATCAATGTATTGATGGGTTTGAGTTTCTTTTTTATTTCCTCTTGAACATCGATTATGTCATTGTACCATTATTCTATTTTTCTACTCATTTATTATATTCAATTTTTAATGATTATTTTTAACTATATTGAGCATTCAATATTTCTGTTATTATGTTTTGTTTTCCCTTTTTTAATGAAATGACGTAGAACAAGTAATTCCAAGAAGGGGTTTCTTATGGATGACGATGATGTATTAATATAATAGTGAAATGTTGTGTCATGTGGGATAAATACTCATTTAAAGCCTTATTATTTATTTATGTAATATTTTTCCTAATTATATGAAAATATATACCTAAAAGGTCCACTAAAATTAAAGCAATCCATGTTTACCTTTTAAGGATGTGTGTGTTTTGTGGTAAAAATTGGGTCACAATTATCAGCATAATAGTAAAAAATATAAATTTATGGATTTCATAAGAGGATTTGGGATTGTAGGTTATGTAATTATATAGTTGGTATTAATATTTAGTTTAGATAACATTTGAAATTAGTACTTTTTCAATTTTTTTCCTAAGAGTTATGTATACTATTGTAGGAATATATGTTTAAGGTTTATCATAAGTTCAATGTTTTAAGAAATATCAATTTATTTTTTAAAACATTAATCATCTTGTTATCAATGGAATTTTAATAGAAATATTATTTGATTAATGTATATTTGAAACATTGAATTATTGTGAAGTAATCCATTACATTTTTTTTAGAAATAATATTAAATTTACTGGGAACCATTTTGGATTATATGATTTATAATTTGATGAAATTATGGGAACTCAAGTATTATTATATAGATAACTATACAATTAAAAAATATTTTTTTCATTATCTGATTAATGTTATTTGGAAATATTATCTCAATCTATTTAGGTTTGAAATCTGGATGATATTAGATATCCTTCGAGGATAAAACAATCTTTAATTTTGTGGTTATTAAGGTTATATGGAATATAAAGATATAGAATGATTTAGTACCATCTTTGGGTATTATAGTTGAATTTTGAAGATAATTTGTTTTTTGAATTATCTTAAAAATGTGAATAACATATTTTTATGGATAATTTTTATATACAATATCAATATCTTGTAATTCCATTTTTGTTTAGGTTGTCACTAAAATTTAATTGTTGCACTTTTTGAATAAAAAATTCATATTGAATAAACTTTGTATTTTATAAAAATGATATATTGTTGTGTAAATTTGACCAAGCATGAAATTAAATTATCATATATTTTTTTATTTAGATTTTCATTCTATAAGGTAAAATAAATCCTTTATATATAGGAAAAATATATAGAAATAAAAAGTTAATCGTTTCTAACCAAGGTGAATTTCAAGGGAGAAATTACTTTTAAAGAGATATAATTTAACATCCCAAAATATTATGAGATATATTATTTAAAAATAACTTTAATTAAATTATAAAATGTGTAATATGACATAAAATATTTATCATGTGTTACATGTAACATTGAGATTCTTTGATAACTTCTATTACATACCAGATTGTGTTTTTCCAAAAAATAATATAAATTTAATATTATTATTTAATATGGGAGTTATCACCTATAATTTATACTAGGGGTTGTGAATATGACTAAATATACTATTTTTATACATTTTTATGATTTTTTATATTAATTTAATAGATTTGATAATATCAAGATAATAATAAATCCAATTTTATGCATAAAACTAAATTTTGTAAAAAGGCATTTTTAAAAACATTTAAAGAGGTATTTGTTTTAAAAATATATTTTGGAACATTTTTAATAATTATTGCCCAAATGAAACATCGGTTATTAACTTTAAAATAGATATTTATGTTTTGAAGATTTTTTCTCAAAAGGTACATCTTTTGATAAATAGTTATAAAAACTATATTTTATTTGAAAATGGATTTTTGTATTATTTATTTATATAGTTAAATTATATTTTTAGTTGTTCTTAAAATATATATTGTGTTATATATATTTTTTAATATTATTTACTTAATTTAAAAAAAACATATATTTAATTTACATAAAAAACATAGTAAACATTTGGACATATTCACTTTCCAAACCTACATTCTCACCACGTCTATAGGATTTGAATTAAATTTATATTTTCCACTACTGTGAAATGACTTTTAAATAATTAATCTATTTTTATAAACCATTATAATATTTTTATACTAATAATTAAATCATAAACATTAACCAAAAAATATTTGTGAATGTAAATAAAATTAATTAACACGATTAAGGATAAAATAGTGTTTTCTCAATACATGGAGTTGTATTAATGTTAAATTTTCACCCAAATTGTGCTTTTATTTAATAAATTTGAAATAATATTTAGAATAATTAGGTTAAAAGTATATTATCAATAAATTTTTTAATTATATTATAAAATGATAAATTACTTAGGTAAATAAAAAGATATAAGTTACCTTCGAAATAAGTTATAAAGATAAAATTGAGTAAATATAAAGACTACGGAAAAAATTTATAAAAATGATTTTAATTTAGTATGGTGTTAGTTTTTCATTAATATATGTTTACATCACTCCAATATTTGAAAATATCGGAGACACGTAATTAATGGTAGTCTTCCCAACTATGCTTTCATTTTTATATTTACAAGAATGTCACTCCACCTATATAATAAATAACTCAATCACTTCAATTATCAAAACCTATATATCCATTTTGAACGTCCAATACCTACCCATATTAGTTCCAAAAATCCCACATCTAATCCTAGAATCCACACTTTTGGAGGAAAACAAATAAATTATTTCCTTTTGTGAATTCCAAAAGAAGTTACAAGAAGAAGAGGTCATATTCTTCAATGAGTAATTATTTTTTATTTATATCTCCAAATATTCAATAATATTTATATAATTATTATATTATATCCTTAGTATAATAAATATAAATATATTTTTATTTTTTTGGGTTAAACATCCACCTAAACACACTTCTATCAAACTAGATACACAATCATCATTCATTATTACGGCGGACATCCACCTCATAAACCGATGTTGTTAATTCGTCAATTACCACATATGATTGTTTGTAATATTCATGAATTTACAATTTTTATATGATATTAATTATATTAATGTTGTATTTATGAATTTTTAAATAGTATACAACTGGAACCTTAATTATTTTCATTTTTTTGAATGCGATAACTACATGTGTGGACGTGTGGACTACCACTTCCTCAATGAGATGTGATTTATTAATACATTACATGGAATGTGATTAGAAAGATTGTAATAAAAACATATGATTTAAATTAGTTTTTAATTTTATTAATTAGATATATCTATATCTACATCTATAAAATAACGATTTCTTTATTCTATTTTACACAAAAAGTGATAAATTATCTCGCGGATGTATGCTCAACCGCGTTCTTGAAGCAATGTGATTCATCCTTTTTTATCTCCAAATCAAAAAAATTATATATTTAAGTACATATAAATATATAATATTGTATTTATAATAATATTTTCAATCTATAAAAATAAACATTACTTTCATTCTTTCTATAATGAATATTAAAAAATGTGAATGTTACTAATGCGTACGTATAACCTACAGTCTCCCTAATAATAACGTTGGTACATTCCTAACAAAAATATTTCCTATTTTATTTTGAGAGTATATTTATGTAAAAAATTATAATTATTTTATAGATTTATTTAGGATATATTTAAATAATGACCTCATGGACTATAGTCGACCAAACAAAGTCATTTTTACAAAAAAGTCAAACATTGTCAAAATATTTGACATTAACATTGTTGATTAAGTAATCGAATATAAATTGTTTATAAGTGAAACATATTTTTTTTAATTTTCATAATTATTTATTTCATTAGAAAAATTTTATTATTTAGGAAGACATAGGAACACAATGTCGTATCAGACTTATTGTAATGGATTTTCATATCACTTTCACATATGTGAGATAAATGTAATATTCACCACATTATTATTTTGTGTGGTGTATCAAATAATGATTATGATATATTATATATCTAATTAATTTTTCTTTATAGTATTTAAATGTTTCATTTTACTATTATTATTTTTACGATTTCTAATTCAGATGGTTCCATAGTAGTAAGAGGTTTTATTACAATTTATATTATATTGAGACATATTTGTAATTATAATGATAATTATTTATATAGGGTTCATATAATGATGATGAATGTACTGTATTCTTCATATACTTAAATTTATAGTGTTTTAAATATCAATTTTAGTATTTACATTTCATTTGGTTTGTAGTTTCAATGTTACCAAAGCGATAATGTATTTTTTCACAATTTCCCTTTATTAAGATGTTGTATCACTTGTACATATACCGTATTATATAAGGGGTATATAATACTCATATGATATGTTATATGATGAGTATCATTATATTTCATGTTATTATATATTTCGTTTAATTTTATTGCTTTATGGGGTTTATGATTCAAATATTTCAATGTGGTATGGGATACATTGAAATTTTTTAATATTATTTTCCAAAAAAATTTATTGGTATTTTAATTGAATTTATATTAACAAATGACAAAAATACTTTTTTTACTTTTCCTTCACTTTTAATAGTTTGTATTTGTAGTGTTCTTATTGTTTCATTGGATGGATTATGATTATTTCTATAACATTCTTTTGGAACCTTTTTCTTTTCGTCATGTTAATCATGTTTTAAATTGATTGTTATGGAACCCATATCTTTTCCATGGGTTCATCATGTTTCAAATATATTATTATAGAGCCCATTTATTTTCCATGAGATAAAAATATTTCAATGATATTGTTAAGGAACACATTATTATCCACAGGATAAACATGTTTCAAGGAGATTGTTATGGATCCTTTTTTATCTACAGGATAACCTTGATTCAAAAAGATTATTATGAAACCCTTTTATTTTTCTTGGGTTAATAAGGTTTCAATGATATTTTGATTAATAAAATTTCTTTTCTATGTTATAATCAGGTTATAAATGGTGAATGATTGTTTCTATTAGTATTATAACGATTTCTTTATTCTTAGTATGGTAGTTGAGCACAATATGAAAAGGGTGATCCTTATATAAATTATAAGAAATGTTGAGCCCCATTATAGCCCACATTTGATAATGATATAGCATATTTGAATTATTTAACCCCATTATTTCTCACAAAATTTAGATTATTGTGATATAACATAAATAAAGGTTATCCCTATTATAGGTCTCCATTTCATTTGGTAATTATAATGTTGGAAGTCAGTCATCTTTTTATTCCAATTAAATGGGTTTTCATGCTATATTGAATGGATTTTATGAAATTTATTCTCTATATTTCTAAAAAAATATTAATTACTTTTTATGTTTTTATAATGTTTCTCATCAAATGGTTTATGATTTATATTTCTATTGAACTTTTATTGTGTCATGTTTTCATATTTGATGATTGAGGTATTGATGTGTATGAGTTCCTTCATGATTATCTAATGAATTTTGATTATATAATTATACCATGATTATATTATTATACTCATTTATGTATTTCAATTATTAATACCTACGTTTACACTTACTGAGATTTTTATCTCACCCTTCTTATGACTCATTTTTTCTCAGTTTTAAATAAATGATGTGGAACAAGTTTTAAATAGAAGATATTTCTAATGAATGATAATTATGTATTGATGTGATAATGAAAATATTGTTCATGTAAGAGAAAATATCATTTAAATACATAATAATTGTTTACAAATGAGTTACTCTTAATTATCTAGAAATTTGAAGATAAAATGTACTCCAGAAAGAAAGTCCTCCATGTTTTCCTTTTGGGTTCGTAAGGATTTGATAGAAACAAATTGGGTCACAAAAATCAATGTTATAACCACAAATATAATGATATAGATTTTATCACAGGACATGATAGTGTGAGTTATGTGATGTTATATTGTTGGTATTAGTGTTAATATTTTTTGGTGGATATTTTAAATTATTAGAATCATTCTCTCATCTAATGTGTATAACATTTGTGACTTTTATTGATATATAATGGGAAATGTGTGGATTCTCCAAGAATGTTACTATAATATTATTATATATTTATATTAGAGAAACTTGATATTACCATATTTATAGAAGAATTAAATTTTATATATTAATTGAAAAATACCATATATAATTGGAGAATCAAGAATTTATGAGTTGGATATATAGGATTGGAATATTATATGATCCACATTAAATCAACATATAGGGGAAAGAAAAATTATATAATACACATATTCATAAGATGTAGATTGGTGGAAGATGGAATATAGATAAATGTTTTTGATGGAGATCCCTATAGATCTCCTTATATATTGATTGGAATTGATGATTTTCTAGGGGCCACTTCTTTCCCACTTTTATGGATCTAGTGAATCAAAATTATTTAAAATCGTATAATGTGAAGTGGGTAACATATTTTTTTTGATGGAATGGTTAATGAGGTGGACAATTTGAGCTTCACTAAACATGTTTTAGAGTTGCACAAAAAATGTTTTAGATACTTACTCATAATTAAATATATATTATATGAGATAATGTGAAGTTAATAATATCTTTACAAAACATTATTTAATGATATCCAAAAGTAATTTTGGATTTGGTTTCAAAAATTATTTGTATATGATATAATATAATGTTAAATATTATATAATCGGCTTGAATTTAGTGCTAATTGGAGATTTGAGGATGTATTCCCTGAATCATTATATTTATATAAGATATATATAGGAAATTTATTAATATAATCAGAATCATTATTTTATGGAAAAATTATGACTATTTTTCTTTTCAACCTATAATAACGATAATGGTTAGAAACATGAGAACCTATCCAATATTAGCTTCAACTTCTTAAAGAATTTCACGGGTTGCAATGGAAGAGTAATGTTTCATTAATTCATGGTCTAACTCAAAATTCAATTCCGTTTACTCAAGTGTTATACCGAATGAGTTAATGATATATCACTTTATGAATTTCAATTAGATTTATAAATAAGAAAAAACAATCCAAGGGATTTGTTGGGTTCATTCTTAGATTAGACTCTCAAAAACCTAATTCTCTCATATTGTTAATCCTTTAAACATTAATTTACTAATAAAATATGGTAAAATAAAAGTATAATTCATAACTTTAATGATTCAGTCTCAAATCATGGTAACATTTAGAGGTGAGATGTTTTTTCATCTACTCATATTATCTTAAAAAATATAATTAAAATTAGTTTTCAAGACATAACATTATCATTTTTTTTCAATGGTAGAAGTTTAAAATAGTGTCCATATTTCATATTCCATAATTTTTTATTTTTATTCATTTAGATCCTTAGATAAAGGATATAATCACACAGATGAGGTCTAATAATTGTTAATAGAACCATGAAATCCCATCATGTTAACATTTTTAAATCATGAATTATTTGATATTTCATTACATTATTGAATACACTATTAACAGTTCTTTAGTAAAAATCAATAATTTATAAAAATTCAATTGAATATTCAATGGTGGTTTTACTAAAATATTACACATTGAATAGTTTTTATATTATTATTTTATATCTATGGTGTCTCGTTTAGCTAATGAATTAAAGAATTAAAAAAACATTTCCACCTTAGATTTTACACCCATCTTCTAATTTATTTCAATCCATATTTATTGAGAAGTAAGAGGTTCCAAAAAAAGTATGGTTATGAATCATCAAAGTCAATTTTACATTATTGATATGTAAATAAAATATTTATTACATCATTTTTCATCTGGTTCACTATGTTTAAAATCTATGGTAATGATTATGAATAATCATAATCAAATTCTTTAGTTGAGACCTCATCACCAATATCTACCAATTTATCTCCTCCCACGTTTATTAATTGTAATATAAATAATTGATCATCCATAAAACTATCTGATATTTTTTTAATAATTTATCATTCTACAACGGTCTTTTAAAAAAAGGATCCACTTAGTTATACATTTATTTAAATAATTTTTCCGTAAATACCTTTAATAAGTGTGGTCAGTGTAAACAAACCCCCTATATAGTACCAAATATGATCCCAAATATTCAGAGGATATAAACATAATAAAATGTTCCATCTTCATAAAAGAAATTTTTATTTTTGATTTATTGGTAGTGATGAATACATAATAGATAGGTGTGAAAATAATATTGAACTATTGTCCATGAAAATATACTGCAACCAAATCAAAATAATCATGTGATATCCTAGTGCTATTGATAACACATTTATATAAATTAAATAAAATATTTTATTAAAATAAATTTTCAATACCTTTTAGTTTTTAATATTAATAGTGTTATGTAAAATTCATAAATAAAAAAATCATGCATTTCTCAACATGTAGACCTTTTCCCATTAATTGGTTTCTAAACTAGCCTGAGGGACTTCTTGTTTTTAATTTTATTATAAGACAATGCCATTTCTAAACATAGTTGAGAGGGGACCCTTACATGACCCATAGGCACAGAGGTACAAGGAAAAATACCTGAACTAAAGGATCAAAGACCCAAATATGCTATAACGGTCCCCCCTTAGATTATTATTCATTAATGTTACCTAGCTACCCACATCCCATGATTGATTTAATTGCATTTCCTAGTATAGAGTTTTGTGGTTCCTTGTAGAATTGGTGATTTACATACAATTTAATGCTATAAATTAGGTAACCATTGACCTTGTGGCTGCTACATTATCTGGTACTTCTTCTAGTGCCTTCTCCTCTGTTGTTAGACCTGTCTAGTTCACTGACCAATGGGTTTTTGGCCAAAATATCTTAGTTTAAGGGTCATATGTTTATTAGAGTTCATGTATCTGAATAGATTATTTTTCTATGAATGGATTATGTCATGAAGTCTCTAATCTTCTTCATATATACCCAAATATAATTAATAGTACCATAGTTATTTTTATTGCTACAGTTCCCACAACAGAAATGGCTAATGTAACTCGGAACTTCATCCTCACTGGGATATGATCCTGAACATTTTTTAGGATGATGGGGTGTATTATCTACAAATAAACCCCCATACACAATTTACCATTATGTTAATAACATTTTAATCCATCACATGTCATAACTATCTCTTAAAATTTTTTACTATGAGATACCAAAATAGAGACATTAAACGTATAACATTACTTCATAACCTATAGAAATTGAAACACAAATAAGGGTGATCTCACATTCTAAAAAATGGTAAATATAAGTGAAAATAATAAATGTTTAGGAATGATCATAAATTGTACATATGGGTTTAATCATAAAACATGAGAAATTCAGGACCCAAAAAACATAAGTTACAAAACATATGTCTAAAAGAATAAAATATAGAAATAAAACATTAAATGATAAAACCATTTCCATGGAATAATATATCAATATATGATTCATAAATCATGATACGTGGAACCTATAGACAAAATTTATCCAATAATAATCCTTGGATTTCTTATCATTGTGATCCTAGATAACAGTTATCCTTTATACCCAGAGCATTGTGAACTGAGATAACCACCATAATACTCACCATTTGTGAACCCAGTGTCTTTCTGACTTCATTAGAAAAGAAGTAGTATATCATTTAATATGGCCTTTATAAAATTTATTTTATATATATATAGGTCTCACACATCTCATAATCTATAAAGAATTATTCCTCTTATCAAATATTCATTATATGAAAAATAAACCAGAGTAAGAGAACGGGTATCATGAAATTAATAAATCAATGTATAAAGAACCCATAGATAATAAATGTGTTTCATTTCCTTTTTTAAATTTCATTATATGAGGAAATAATTCAATAATACATCAATAATGATTAAAAACATATGCAAAATAATTTCAATGAAATAAAATAAAGATACATGTTTGGTAAATACCATTAAAATATGTTAAAAAATAGTATTTATATTGTATAGGTAATTTGGTATTTATTTTATTCAATACATTCCTTAATTAATTGATATATAGTAAAATATTTCTAAACCCATTATATATTAAATCAAAGGCAGAGTATTTATAGTGGGAAGGCATTGAGTAAAGATTATGTTTAGAAGCATTTAATGAAAATGAATGAAAATTATAAGTATGTATCATTTAAATGAATGAAAATAACATTTCATATTCAATATAGTGAAATAAGGATTATGATTTCATTTAAATAATATCCTAAATCATGAATAATATGTATCAATGAAAAATATATTAAATTAAAAACAAATTCTATTTTTTAATAAAACCCACATTGAAAATAAGAATTATTATATAGGTTTTTTTAATTTTGTTGATAGACATGTTTTTAATAACTAAGAGAAAAATAATTCGTTCAGTATAATTATACCATTTATAGTAATACTCATATTAGATCAAATTGTTTTGAACTACATCTTGAAATGTTAGCATTAAAAGGAGAGTCTTTTCCCATTTTAAAAAAATGGGGACATCAAAAAAATTTGAAATTTATTTAATAGTTGATGAATAAGTTAATGTTGTAAAAAATTACCTCAATATATTATTTATGTATAGATAAGTTCATTTTAAAATCCATCCAATGAATTAGGATATAGAAAAATTAGGCCCCGACAAAAAAGAATAGGCGAGGTTAGTTCCAATTACAAGAAACACTCTAGGTAAATAATGTTTCAATATGAAATAAATTTTTTAATGAACATATAAGACTACATGAATATGAAGTTTATTTTTGATAGTATTTATAAATAGTATAAACTCTCTTGATTTATTGTCATTAAATAAATCATTATTTGAAAATAATATTGTAAATGAAACCATTACCATTTTGTGTAACATTTTGATCAAAATGACTTTCATTTTGGGTATCTATTGGGTCAAAGAAAATTTAAATAATGTATATGATAGGGAAATATAAATTCCTTTTCTAGGGTAAAAAAATTCTTTATCCAAAAAAACCTGATATTAAATGTATCATTTTTTACATTAACAAATATGTCTCATGAATTTTAAACTGAGACAAAAAATACAATTATAAAGTTTCTTTACATTGTCCAATTCAAATTGGTCTCCATTGTACTAAAAATAAAATTTAAAATAACATATACAATAATATAATTAATTTACTAAAAAAATTATATTTCAATTTATTTTATTTATAACTTTTTATTAGTTAGTTATTTCTTATTATTAATGTCGGTGTGGGTAATCAGGATCTTTCTGACATAGTATTATAATATAATTATAGGTATTAATTATTGTAAAAAATATAGGCCTTACTATTTTATAAATATTACCAAAATGGTTGCATGGTAGTTATTTATTATGATTAAATTTCCTTTAATTAGTACATTATTCATTTCAAACAAGATTAAATTAACAAAGGTCATTTTTTGATGATTTTTAAACAAAACTTGCGCGCTTTATTTAGTAATGTTATTAAAACTAATATTTATTTTAGCTAAACAATACTATATATATATATATATATCATATTATTCATTTATTTATGTCTTTATAATCATGTATTTTATAATTTCATAACACTGTTGAAGTAGGAGGTCCAACTGAACAAAACATTACCATACAATGATTAATAGAGGGTTACGTAGTAGTTTAGTTTTCATATCACACTAAAATAAGGATAATGATACCATTTAATATTTATTAGTGTGATATGTATGAATATTAATGACATAAAAAAATAATTAATAATTTGGTAACTAATAAATATTATAGAATGAAATATTTTCCTCTTAAAATTCTTGTGTAAAATGATTTAATTAAAAATGATCATTTTCTAATCATATAATTAATAAGTCCTAAAATTTATATTAACATAACTCTAATGATTCTTTAAAAACATATTTATCGATTATATTTATTATTTCAATAATTAATAAATTGTAATATTGAAAATGCAAAGAGAAATTCATTTTTCTATTGAGAATGTAGTCTATGCTTATTCGTGGTTGAAAATCTATATATATATTGAATGTGAGAAAGAAGTAATATATAATTTATTATATTATAATCCTTAAAATTATATAAATATAATAAATATTAGTTATATTCCACTTTCTGATCAAAGTTTTATGTTAGTGTAGGAAAACTAAACAATTTTTTTCTTGGAGTTGGTAGTCTATACTACAGAGAAATTAGGATATCTTTCTTCATAATATAAATGGGAAAATGTAATTAATTATTATTAAAATATTAAAAATTAGTATATAACAATTATTTATTTTTTTATATTGGGAAATTATTATTACAAATGAAATATATAAAATATTGATTTTATGTATTAAATGATTAGTAAGGTTAAGAACCTTTATGCATCCTTAGATGAACCCTTGAAAATGAATGGTTTGAAATATTATATTTCGATCATAATATCAATTTATTGAATACATATTATAGGATATACATAAATTTGAGTGTTTTATGAGGAAATATAATATATAGTATATCCTTGAAGGGATGGTGAAAGATTCCTTTTATAAGTGGTGAAAATTACATTATTGTAAATATTTATACTAATTATAAAGGAAGAACATATTAGACAAGTAATTTTGATGCAAAAAAAATAAATAATTGGGGGATATATGTTTATATATATCTCACAAATACAATTCTATACATATTTTATAATGCTTCATTCCCTTTACCCCTTTAATTGATATGTTTTTATTCTAGCTTTTACTATAGTAACTTTTTCTACATAAGGTAAATTAATCATTCAGATTATTCCAAATGTTGTCATTATTAGGTAACAAGGATTCAATGATTCTAATTTTTAAATATATGTTCTTGGGTTTAATTTATAAATGTGACAGAAATAATTTAAAAAGAATTGTTTAATTTATAAGAAAATATTTTTTTTAAAATATATAACATAAATTATAAAATATAAAATATGGGATTATAAATTTATAATTTTTTTAATTATTATATTTTCTATTATAAAATAGAATCAAGGAATTTTGAAAAGGTTTCATACATTTAATGTTCATTCTTATGTACTAATAATGTTATAAAAGTCATGGATTTGTAAAAATGGTATATTGTACATTTCACTTATAATTATATGTTTTTAGTAACATATAAAAAATTAAACCTATTTTTGTTTTGAAATATTAAATTAATTAATTTTTTTATTCTATAAAATTAAATTTATAGAAATAATATATATAAATAAGTAAATTAAAACAAAAAAAATAATGATGTAAATATTTTTTGTTAAAAAAGGAAAACATAATCTCCAGGTGACATTAATATTATTTTATTAAAATTTATAAATAATAAAATAATAAAATAATAGATTTACAAATCATCACATAACCTATGATAATAGTATTTTAAATTTAATTAATTTCTTTTATTTTGATAATCTTATATCACATGTTTTAAAATATTTCTTCAACATTAATCATTTTTTAGATAATAATCAATGATGACAATAATATAATTTTTTTATCTAATTATCATCCATTTATCCACTAATGGTTATATTTTTCATGAATTTTTAATATTTGTTGATTTTCTTGAGTTGGTTGTTGCATAGGTTCGTTGCTTCATCTGACACAATATATTGAATACCGTGTTAATTTAAAAAATACAATATCTCACATTTTTACAATCTTTCCACATTAAAAAGTTAAACCCTCATGATTTAATTTATTACCCACTAATTAATGTAAGAGGTGGGATTCTTAAAAACAATTATCTAGATATCAGTTCCAGTGTGAATTCTATATTACTATCTTAAGATAAATCAATATACTTATCATTTTTAAAAAATCATTTTCTATTTATACCTTAATTATATATTATAAAAAATATATCATTCCCAGAACCATTTGAATCAACAAGATATTTAAACATATAGAAATCATATTGTTTTCCAATTATAACATATATATATATCAACATGATCATAAATTTATAGTCTAATCTATATTTATAATAATATCAAAAAGGAGTTTATATTTTACAAAAATATCATGGACCAATTCTTCCATTAATAAATTCCAAGGCTATCAATATGTTGTAACTCGTCTTTTTCACAAAAAATCTACCATTTCCTACCAAAAAACTATAATATTTTAATCCTAAGAATTATCAATACCTATATCATGTTCTCTTCAAAATTTATCTCAAAAAATTTGACCTTGTTATAAAATCTATTTTTAAAGATATTGTTTCCGTTTATTGTATGTTTGAAAACCATTATAAAATAATTATTAAATAATATTACATATATATTTTACATAACCTGTATAATTACTTAAATATAGAAAATAAATCTTAAAAATATCACTCCCTAATGTGAAAATATATTGTTATTTGAAATTAATTCATATTAAGGATTCATCCTCCCTACCTTATTTAAGAATTGAAAACTCATTTTTCTATGATAACATGAATATATAATGATTATAAATAATTATACTATTCTACCATATTTATTTATATGACATGAAGGATATATATACGTACCATTTTTTACATTTTCCTCATTATCCTATTTCAATTAAATTCTATTACAAAAAAAGTTAATGATAATATCTAAAATAATTAGAGAATATTGATATGAAAGATCTATCCTAAGATCTATTCTACAATGATATCATCATTTAAACAAATGATACCTTTTACTCAACTATGTCATACATGGGTAATATTATAGCTCTCTTGGTTATAACATGGTTACTTAATATTTTTTCCCTCAAAATTTATAACCATAAATATTAATGTAATTTAAAATTAAATCATTTAAAATCATATGTAATTGTAATGTGATCAGTCAAAGAATATCCGCACAGGACTACCACACTAGCTATGAAGTTATTCCTCTATTTCACGCACCATTTGATGATTGAGTTAATACCCGATAATACCATTTCATATTTTCTACCCCAAGGTATATCTATTCAAGAGACTACATTCACTTTTAATATTCATATTGTGGTGTTATACCTAAGAAAACAACAAAATCTCTACATTCCTCAAATTTCATGATATTATGCTATACATAAAATCAAACCATAGAATTATCCCCCCTAACTTTCATTACCATATCTTATCCTAATCCTTAAAATTTTGCATACTGTTTCAAAAGGATTTTTTATACCATGAAATTAGTAACCAACCTTAAATTATCACAATTAGATGAAATTACTAACAAAAAATTTATACACAATAGATATAATAAATATATATAAAGTTATCCAAAACCATTAGAAGATAGAAAATCTGAAATCAAAAAAATAATATTACTATGATTACATAACTTAATGAACATATTTAATCCCAATTTATTCTTATAACCTTAAATATTTAGTGTTTTAGAGAATTGGGATAGAACAATAACAAAAAAATAATGTTTTTTCAATTAATAGTGATTTTTAAATTATATAAACAACCAATTTATCCATAAATAATAAACATTATCTCCTATATATCCTTATCATGTGAAACCCTTATAGACCCATTTAAAATTTACTTTTCTTTAGAACCTTCAGAAAAGGAAACAAATTAAAGGAGTTAACCCAGATTCTTAGCAGCGTTATGCATAATTGATAATAATAAATTATCATAATTGAGAATATGATGAAAATATGGGTCTCATAAAGATACATAATAAATTAATGTCCCAAAAAAATATAAAACCTATAATCTATGTTGAAAAGAATAAATGTTTTACAAAACATCAAATGATCAATCTATTACCATGGAATACATAAAAAACATGACATTTAAATGAATGGACATGGAATATAAGACAAAATGTGCCACATTCATTAACATAATTTTTTTATCTTTTCTATAATAGATACCTACCAACCTATTCACACATGAAAATTATGAGTGTAGATGGCTACCATCACACTTAAAATTTGTGATCCTAGATACTCACAAACCCATTCACATAAAATTTATATAATATGAGATATAATACATTCCAAATTAACTTAGATGGATATATAATTACCCCCATAAAATATTCAATACATTTTTCTGCAACATGAATTTATTTATTGTATTATAAAACAAACTAGTATAAGGGAATGAGTTTCATGATATTTACAATCATTATATAGAGAAATCTTTGAAGGAGAATGGATTTCATTCCCCTTTTTAGATGAACTAATACAATTGAATTATTCAATGATTTACAAATATTAGTGGTAAATCCAAAAATAAATAAATTGGTATCCAATTAAATAATGATTATTTTTACGTAAATACAATTCAAATTAAAATATACCTGGTATTTACACCATATGGGTAAATGGGCCTATGATTTATTTAAAAAATTTATATAAAATTTGATACATAGGTAACATGGTGAACACCTATCAATTAATGGGAAAACATTTATAGCAATAAGTAATTAATTGAAATAATAATATGGTTATAACCCATTATTGAATGGGTAACAAAAATATAGTGATAAATAAATTCAATGATCAAAATGAATATTTCATAAGAATACTTGTGATTCAGGGTGGATGATATATTTTAAAAAATTTCCCAAAATAAGAATAATATTTTTCATATGATAATGACATATATTAAAAACATATTTTAGATGTCTAAAAACATTGTAAATAAGAGATAGTATAGTATTTTTTTAAAACATTAAATAAAACATTTTATCATAGTATGGAAAAAATAAATTCCTTGTAAACCATTAAAAGTAATCGAAAATAATTCAAAAAAATGGAAAAGGTTGTAGAATTACATGTTCACAAATAAATGTAAGGAACATTGGCATTTCATATTTTGAATAAAACGACCAATATGGAAAAGAAGAAGAATTATTCCAACTATTTTTAGGAATTTAATGTAGTATATTGGAAACTGTAAAATTTACTAATGCTCATAATAGGATTTTTATAGAGAAGTACAGTATGTTAGGGTAATAAAAAAATATTCCTGATTAAAAAGAAGAGGTGGGGTTTATTTCACTTATAAGAAATACTTTGGGTAGAATATGAGTTCAATATAAATAAATTAGAAAAGAAAAATATAATACCCAGTGAATATAAATAGGAAATAATCGCTGATTATATTAAGAATAAAAATTCCATGACTAATTATTTTTTCTAAAAAACATGGATTTGAAGATAATATTGAGAATGATTGAATTACTATTTTTTAAAAATTCCGATCAAAACAACATTCATGTTGGGTATCTTTTTAATTAATTGAATGTTAAAGAAAGAACATGACATGGTTCTTAAAACCCCCCAAAAAATTGTAAAATAAATTTATATGGTATTATTAAAACCATATTAAAGGTATTATGATTCATATAAATAAATAAGTCTCATGAAAATAAATTTTTGACAAAGAACCACTTCACCTATGGTTATTCATATTCAAACCACAGAATTTAAGGTTTATATTATTAAAATAATGCTTATATATTAATATTAATATTATATTGAAATTCAATTTTACATGGTGTTGTGTGTAAAAAAATATATCAAATATATTAAATTTATCTTGAAAAAATATTTCATAAAATTTTTTGGTTTTAAAGAGAGGTTTCTATAAAAATACTACATGCCCTTCTTGTAATATCAGTCTCCCACAAGATTTTTATTATTTATAGCCTTAATTATTTAGTGGTTGTGACGTAGTTATTGATGTGTGTGAATCAGTATTATTAATTTATTTATATCCATCACACATTTCTATTATTTATCACATTGATTAAACACAACATTACTTTAAAATTACATATATGATCCATTAATTTCTATTTAAAATTAACCATCAAAATATAAATAAAATTACTTTAAATAATAATTATTAATTATCTCATATGAACCACTTTTAATATCCTATTAATAATCATGATTAATTACCAAAAAAATATCATTGGTAATTAAGATAGAGAACCATCAAAAATTAAATTAAAACATCATTGATAATTAACTACATGTATCATGGATAGTTATCTTGAATTTGAAAAAATCACAGTACATATATTTTCAATTAAATTTGCACATCCATCCCCATATCTATAACACCCTAATATTTTATTATTTTTTTGAATATTTTATATCTTTTTTGATATTTTTTATTGTAAGAAACATTTAGTTTTAACGAATTAGATAATATAAATAATATTATTCTTCACACTAACCCATTATACCTTATCCATTTAAATTTATAGTATGTATTTAAATAAATTTATTTAAAAATATGTTTTCAATTTTTTTAGATAATCAAATACTATTTTTAAATAAATAAATAATTTTTTGTAATGTCATTATATGCCTAAAAAACAAATTTTCATCAAAAATGACTTAAAATAAAATTTTAAAATATAATGTAATAAAATTTATAAAATTTTATAAATAATTTTAAAAATATTATATGTATTTGTATAAAACATATTAAAATTATATTTTGGTTACTTTGGTTGATTTTTGTAAAATTTTTATTTTTTTTAATGAATAATAATAAAAATTATTTTTAAACAAAACTATCAGTTTTTTTAAATAATGTACATTTTTAGTTTATCATAAATAATATTTTTGAGTTAAAAATTGTTCAATTATTTTTTATTAATTAAATTGAGGTTAATGAAATCAGTTTCATGTTGACTTTTTGCATAAAAACTTCTCATACATATGAAAAGTTTCCCTTTGGAAAACCCCTTCTTCATCATGTTTATGGGTTTTATTTTAAATTAAATTCAAACATTTATAAGAAATTAATTTGAAAAAAATTAAATTTAATATTTCCAATAATAATTATTGAAAATATATACTAATGTGAAATTATATTATGGGCATACTGAATGTTATAAATTTATAGATTAATTGTGGTGATTAAGGTTTAAACCCCCTTACTAGGGTCTAAAATAAAAAAATTATTGTTAAAATGAACTAAACAAATTACACAAATCTTTATTTTGATATTTATAGTCATTATCTAATTTTAATTTAAATAATGATCCATTATGTATCCTTTTCGTAGTGTAAAACATTGTTATACCATTTTCTTTAAAAAAAATTATACTTATCTTCTCCCCCACATATAAAAGAGAATCAACTATTTTCACATATTCACAATTTTAAAGCCATTTGGATTGGCCAATACCGACCCATATAAATTCATTACAAACTTATCCTTCTCTGAGAGGTTTTATATTAATTAGGAATCCATCCTATGAATACTTTTTTTCTAATCCTTATGCAATTATCTGAAAAGGGGGAATAATTCAAACCGATGATTTTTATATTATTTCTTCATGCACAACCTATAAATCATACTCAACTATTCTGATATAATATCATTACAATATAATCTAATAATATATTTTATTGTGTTAACTAAATAACGTACATCTATATAATCTTTCATGAAATGGGAAAGGAAATCACAGATCATTTGTACGGTAGACTATGACCTCGTGAAATGGTATAATTTGATTTCAATAACCAACTCTCATGAATGAAGACAATGATTCATTTGAAATATTTATATTATATTTATTTTATTACCATACATTCATAACTATTACATCACGTATAACTTCATACCAACCAATCCATTAGGAAATGATAATGTCACTTATGCATATGTCTTGACTACCACCTCCACAACGTGATGTGGTACGTTTTTCATTTTATTTTTACTTGAATGGTTTTAAATATATATAATGATTATATTTGATATCTTTGAAATAGAAATTATTTTCTAATGGTGATATTTTATTTATATATTTTTTCTCATTCATCGTGAAAGTGGAAATTAAATTCATACCTATGTATGACTATCCATCACCTTGAACAATGTAATTAATTTAATATAACAATTTTTTAAGTATTAATAAGATTTATATAAAATCAACGCATATCAAATTATGAGTACCAAAATTAAGAACAAAAATCTACCTGAAAAATTAGTTATTACATGTAAAATGATTTTATCCTTGAATTTGTAATAAGAGAGTAATAAAAAGCCATAAATAATTCATATATAGAATGATATAAATGATTATTGTTCTATAATACATATATATTAAATCTATATTCATTATAAAGTATCATTTTGTTTACAAAAAAATCAAAACATTTATAAAGGTGTTTTCGTCTAACTTCTATTTTTGCAGGAAAAAGCCATATTCACTACCCCTTTCATTTGGGTGTTATATATAATTATGATGAATTAATTTTATGATTCATATTGTGAAACTATAGGAAATAAACAACTATATAATTTTAATTATTTCATTATTTTTATAATTTAAAATATAACAAGTGGTAAAATATTTATGTTAAAATCTAATTATTTATCGATATTTTTTATTATTATGATTATAATGATCAAATATTATAATTTTCCACTTGTGAAACCATTGAAATTTATTCTCATATAGATATGTCTTGAAAATAATATTTTTCTCTATATTTTCCTCTCATTAAGAATACTTGATTATGAAGAAATTATATTTTGAAAATTCAACTCTATTTTTATGGTTGGGAATCAGTTTTATTCCATTTACATGTTATCAAAAAATATTTTAATAAATTTTACTAATATTATACATAAAATGTTTACAATCATTTTTTCAGAAGATTAGATTTATAAAATATTATTTAAAATGAATCTTCTTATCAAATTCCAAAAAAATCCTTTTTTATATTATACCCAAAATGTGGAAGGAGTCATTGCTTTAAAATGTATGATATAAAAGCTATTTCCCCTGCCATAAATGCTCAATAATTTCGGGATTCCTTTATTAAATCTGAAAGAAATTTTAAATTTTAAATTATTCATTAATATTTGGGAGATAATTTATATAATAATAATTTTATTTCAAAATGGAAATGATATTTTCCCCATGATATAAATCAATTAAACTATGAAAATTATTTTCTATATAAGATGACATCATTTTAGATTAAATATGATTTAATAATCATATGATCAACTGATAACATCCTTGTAATTTATTTAAGTGGTATATGATTATAGTGATAATATGTTAAATGAAATTTTACCTTTTTAGTGGTTGTTCAATGATGAAATGATGAAATGTTTACGAAACTTGTTTATTTTAAATGTTTTATACTTTGTTCAGTTATTTATAAAACCCATTTACTTTAATTAGATATTACATAATGAATGTTTTATGATAATATGGAAAAAATATTTATGATTTTCATTATGTAAGGTGTGAGACCTATTTGTCCCTCTAATGAATTGGGTAATGATTGATATCTCGTGGGACAATTAGGGTTGGAATGGGGAGTGAACCCACTTTAAAAACCATATTTATTCACAATGATAGTCTTCAGAGTGATAGTTGAATAATTTCATTTTTTTGGGAGTAATGAAATTCCATTATAATAGTTTTAGAAATGATTCTTTACTACTAAAGTGATTATATTTTATGAATATGTGTATTTCAAATATCTATTTCTTATGACAATGTTATGTTCTCATATATCATTTTTATTGGTTCCTTCATGATTTATGTAATTTGAACTACCAATTTCTTTTCAAGAATCAGGATTATGATCTTTTATGTATAGGGTATTGTACTCAAATTTTTTGATCTTTTTCTTATTCCCTTATGTTCTTGTAATGTTTATGCGATCACTAAAATCTATCTTCCATATCATTACTATGAATTTGAGATCACCATTTCTTATGATTCCATTCCATAGGTTATGATAAAATATATTATGTATTATATGTCTATGGAGGGTTGTAGTTATTAAAAAATTACCGAGTGATGACATATTTTTGTTCATGGGATTTCATATATCTTATTTTCTTTTACAAACAGTATTAATATTTTACATTAGGAAATATTACAAAATCAATATATTATTATATATGAAAATAATATTTAACTAGCTCTTTGTATTCTTATTTTATCATGATCTATATTTATCTAATTATTATAATTCTTTTCTATAAGAAAGATAACATGATTATAAATTTTTTTAGATGTCATTAATTTAAATCAATCTCTAGAATATTCATATTTTTTATGAACTTACTTCACCCTTTTGGTTTTGACAATAATAACCAATTTATAGAGTTTTAATGTTTTATTTTTTAATATTATTTTAACATGAGTTATATTTTACTCTTTTTTTATGAAATACATATCATTATATAGATAATTTTTTGTTTATAATTGGAATAATTTAAAATATTATTTTATTGTTTATGATGTCTAAAAATAATCTTTGTTTGTGAAATAATTATGGATTTATGAATTCCCTATAATAATATTTATTTGGAATTTTATTGATATCTCTAATGAAAAAAAACTAAAAAATATTTATATTTGTTATATTATAGATCTGAGATGTTTTATGATATTTAATTTTAATACATAAATATTGAAAATCGTATTTATATACCTCAAATATTGATTTAATTGTTTTAATGCTTTAGTAATATTTTTACCACTGTTATTTTATGTATTTCATAGTATTTGATGGAATCTCATGTTATGCATGTGATATTGAAGCATTAATTGATTCATTTGAAAGATGTTGAAATTATCTATATTTATGAATTTTTTGACCATTTTCAAATTCATATTTTTAGATTGTATAAAAATAAGGAGAACTTTATATTTCATGTTGTACATGTTTTGAAACCAACTTTGTAGTACCAATAATGGGTTTGCCAGCCAACTTACAGTATAACCTTTGTGTACCTACCATGAATCAATGTCATACCAACAATGAGTCTTTTGTTAAATTATCTCATAAAGAGATTTTTTCAGCTACCACATATGAATATTTCTCCTACCATGAATATTCATTTTCAACATATTGTACACCACATCATGAAGCTATAACAGATATTTGTTCTTTCACATGGAATATTCCTCATGAAATTTATAGATTGTTAAAGAATAAATATTGTAGTATGAAAATATAATGAAACTATTTTGATTTTATTTTATAACGTAGTAGGTATTCCTATTTAAAACACTAAAACAGTTACACCCCTCATCTCCACCTTTTGAGCTGTCACAACTAGAAGAGGTGTTCTATGTAGCCATGATATTCTCCTTTTAACAGTATAGTTATATCATGCTTTTGTGGTGCTACCCACCCTCACAAAAAAACATTCCTTAATTATTAAATATCATATTGACCATGAATTCATTCTGAGTATACTAAGAAAATTTCAGTATACTGAGAGCATGTTCATTTTAACTGACTTCACTACATAGTAAGTATACCGACCACAAGTGCATTGGGACTGTCACAGTCATTTGAAAAATAATAATTAATTTTTGATTAAAATTTTAAATTTCATTACAGATATCTTTTAATAAAATCATAATGTAAATATTAATTTTAATTAGTTTATTTATTTTTTGGATTTGTGAAATTCTAAAATATTATATAGAAGTCATGCGGTGTTTTATTAAATATTATAAAACTTTTTACAATTTTTTTAATTTTCTCTTTATTCATGTGTATTTTTTACAACATTTATTTTATATATTTATGTTCTTATAGTTTTAATTGATTTCTTGGTCATATTAAATTTTAAATTAATACTTCTATAGAAAAAATTATTCATAGTTATTTTTTGGTATTTAATGGAAAATAATTGTTTTATTATTATTTATGCACTAAATTAAATATGAATGTATTTAAATGTAATGACCCAAATATTTATAGAATAATACTATTTAATAACTAATATTACTAATGAATATGATATTAATTACAGGTTAAAGAGAACACTTTTTTCAATAACATACTCAACACTCAACAACGAGTTTCTTTGAAAGATAATGTTTCACATAACATTGTGTTGTACCGAAAAATAATAATAATATTATATATGGTTTTTAACGCTGAGATTTTGTATTTTAAGGAATGAAAATAACTAACTAAAATGTTATTAAACAATATTTGTTATATGTTTTAATATTTATCCAATAAATTTTAGTGGATTAAAATAATAATGAATTTGAATTAATCATGAAAATATCTTATATTTATAAAAGGTCAGCATACCAACTTTTTAAGGATAAAAATTTTAAATTATAGTCACTTTAATTTGTTTAATTTAACAAAATAAACTTATCTTACAGAATTTGGTCATACAAATTTACTTTTGATGAAATTTTTGTATTTTTCGGTAAAAGATTATTTTTTTAATTAATAGTGAAACAATACTGCATTTTAATTTGAAGATTTCCTTTCATATAACTTATTTATATAGTTAGATTGTAAATTTAATTTGTATTAAAGTATTTTTGAATGATATTTTTATCATTCAATCCAATTATTTTCATTGGATGCAATTTCACATTATAATTAGACATAACTATGTAAATATTTTGATAGTTATTACTTTTTAAAACATGTTTTTCTATTTTTAAAATGAGAAATAATTTTAAATTAATTACTAAAACATGTGTATTTTCAATTTAAAAAAATGGATCCCATATTTGGAATCAATATTTCTAAATTGTGAAAACACGTACCATTTATTTTTAGAAGTTATGAATAGTAACTTTATAAATATTTTATTTACCATGGTTAAAGGGTAAATCTAGTAAATAAGGATAAAAAATATTAAAACAATATTAAAATACCCTAACACATGTCCTAATCCTTTTTCATGATATATTTCTGAAAATAGTCATCCTTGGAATGATTTTAGGACCCCTTGGAGCCACTTGTGTGAGAAAATGTCATTTAATTAATTTTTATTTATTTTTAAGGAAACTATAATAGAAATAAATAGATTTTAGTAATGATATTATATGGTTTATATAAGTGGTATCTTTGACTATGAATATCCATTACAAATCTAAAAATATTTTTTACATCAAAGTATTTTATTATTAATTTTTATAAATTATATATATAAATTTATTTATGACTCAATGATGATGTAGTGATTACCTTATTCATGACTGAATGGCCCGAAGGGTGAATTTTTTTTGATTTTTGGATAAGCCCCCTTTTAAGGGTAAGGGGGGAACCACGTCTTCAAAGATATTAGACATTATCAATGTTGGAGAAAACAGAGGGTTGCAACACAAAAAAACTACAAATATTTACATCAACCGAACATCAACAACATTAAGGCATGACTCCACTGAAGCATGGATACTCAAAAAATTGTCTCGTGCAAGAATGTATGAGTCTGGTACTGATGGAAACACCATACCCTCTCAATAAACCAAATCTGAAAGGTCAGCTGCGGTGGAGACGACCCACACTATCGTCATCTGATGCAAAACCTAGTAGATTGTCTGAGTTACCCAAAAATCCAATTTCACCTCTAGAAACAATAAACCATCAACAATCCAGATTAGTAGTAGACATAACCATTACCAATATATTCACATCACCACTAAAAACAAATCCAGACAAACAAAGTCCCAACTTTACCAAAGGAAAATATAAATCATAACCAAGAACCAAACATACGGCAACACCAATTCACAAAGCCTCCCCCTCTAAGCCATAAGAACCCACCCTAAGTACACCTTAATCACAGGAGCCGACGACAAGCCCAGATGAATATGAGCTGATACCATTTTAATGAATGTTTTAAATAAATAGGATTATAATTATTAAAATAAATTTATATCTAAACTTTTTATTCCACCCACTAATTTTAGGGATGATTAAGACTTGATATATTATAATTAACGAAGTGTTTTATAAAGAATTAAGTTTTTATGGATTTTAAAAAAGTTATTATATAAATAGTATAAAAATTGACATAAATGAGTTTTTTTAAACAAATACTATTTTATTAACTGATATAATAGTCCTAAAAATATATGATTTAGAAAAATGACTTAGATAATGTTGAAAATGACATTAATATACCATTATAGGTTCGATTTCCATTTTATAGTGGACATATTAACCATATTGTATTAATATACAACAATACATCGTAAGTCTCAAATAAGTTAACTAAGGGTTAAAGATAAATGATAAGGTTAAATATTAAACAAAAACATGTATAAAAACTATTTGATGAGAATATGTGGAAAAATAACATCATATATATGAATTAAATGAGTTTTGGTCCTTTTGGAAATCTAAATTTAGTTTTTCATAAAATAATACTTCAAAACATAATTAAAGTGCCCCTCCTCCCTATTATAAAATTCCACCACCTCTAACCCAAACCCACACATATCAAGCCCCCTTGGCTCATCCAAAGTCTACATAAATAAGCTACCAACATACCTAAATTTCTCTTAGATGGCTTATCTTGGGAATATGACTATTCAAGAAGGTCTTTTAGATTAAATCAAATGGAGTTACCTGATTTGAGGTAATGTCTTCTCTCATGCGTCATTTATTTATTTTCCTTCTCTAGACCCTGAATATATGTTTATGACATTAATTTATTACAACAATAGTATATTAAATATACTAGGAAGTCATTATTATAGGTATTTTAACTAAACTTACACACACCTCCATCTAATGGATACAAACATACAATTTCATTGTACGACAAACTACAGCCTCACCAAACAATGATGGGACAATTTTCCCCTAACACCTTTCATGGTGGCCATTATCATGGAATTATATTTGTATATGATATATATTATATTTATATTGCCTCCATAATTCTTTAATTTTTATTTACAATATACATTTATGAATTTCAATATTTTTAAATATGATAGTTTTATTTGAAGAAGTTTGGACTACCACCCCTCAATGTGATATAACCTGTTCATGCCAGACATGGAATGCATAATGGATGGAATTAATGAACCTATGTAACATATATAAAATATTATATTATACAAGAATTATAATATAACATATGTATGATATTATAATGGAATTAACCTTGTGTACCATTTAGTTTTACTTCCTTTAAATATTAAAAAAATGAATGTAGTGTTCCTGCGTACGTACTGCTTATCGTCTCCTTGAATGATGCATTTTATTTCATATAACCAAATGTTATAGACTATTATAAATACATATATATTGAATTTAAATAAATATATACTAAATATATATTATTTTTAAATCTACAATATAATTATTTAAAAAATTGAATTTTTACCACATGGACAATTTGTAATTTTAACAAAATCAATTTTGGATCAAGTACTAAACATCAACAAAATGACCGATATGAACATGAATAATTATATGATAGTTTAAAAATGGTAATAAATGATATTAAAGGAATAATAAAATTGAAAAATAATTAGATTATAGTATAAATTAACTTAAGTTTATTATTCAGAAAGAACCAGCCACATACGCGATGAGTCAGACTCAAGGTAAGGGAACCATTCACAATTTTCTATTAGTCAAAGACATATTTTATGTTATATATTTTAATTTCCATTTTATTATTTTTGGTATTTGTTCTCCTATATCCTTATTAATTTATATTATACTTCCATGTGATGGGAGTCCCTTTTCTCTCTCATCAACTAATTATCTGAAGATTTAGGTGATGCTGTTAGGCTGCTGAATTTTCAAAAGGGAACTTCTTAAACCAATTTCCATTCATTGAGTTAATATAATACTTCTTGATTATTTCAATCTATGATTATGTTAAATATAACTTTTTATAATCTATCTTGTATTTATACATTATTTTTGTTTATTTATATTGAATACATATAATTGATATATTTTATTATCAAAATTTTCTTTGTAAAGGACTTCGTCTAAATCTCCTTCCATCGAGACATATATTGAAATTTTTAACCATAAATAACATAAAAGGTGTATCAATAACCCTTTTTAAATGTTATATCATGAATTATTATGAACTTATGATATATAAAGTTATATTTTTATTTATTTGATGAAGATTTGTATTCATGTGTCTTTCAAGTTGTAAGTGACTATTTAACTAAAACATCGTTTTAAATGTTTTAATGATTTACTCAGTTAAAACATTAAAATTAATATCCATGTTTGAAAATGAGTTTTTAAGAATTTATATATATGGAAATGAATATATTAAAATGAAAATTTATTTCAATGTTTCAATGTGGTATGGGACAATCTTATTCAAAATTCTCATTATTAAATGTTTTAAAATGGTTTTGGAAATGGGTTAAATATTTCAATATTGTAAGATGATATATTGTGGTTGTAGTGAGGAAATTTTATTTTTCCTTTTTTTTCATTTATGTGTTATGATTATTAAATGGTAATTGGAGATTTGACAAGTGGTTACGTGAGAAACCAAGATGGGTGGTTACGTGATAAACTAAATGATGTGTGGTTTTGTGATAAACAAAAGATGGGTGGGTACATTATAACCTCCAATTAATTGGCTATAGAAGTAGGTTGTTTGGCTATTCTATTTAGTGACATGTGTTGAAGTCAACCATATAGTTATTCTATTTAAGTATTTTTATGTCTCAAGTTACCTTTATATGTTATAAGTTTCCTTCTATGTGATTTATGGTAATCTATTCATTACAAAAATCGTATTGAATGAGAATATATTTATTGAATTGATTTTGATACATCTTAAAGGTGAAATGTACTACATTATGATAATGATTTCATGGTTCACATTTTTATTTCTGGACTAACAACTTTTCTTCATTATGTATATTATACTGAGCATTTTTTCCTCATCCCATGTTTTGAAATGTTTTTCACCTGATAAAAATATGAATACGGTCAAGGATGGGATCAAGGAAAGGTCATTTGGTGTAAAAAGTGGAACTAAACATGTTTTTTCTATAAGTTTTTTTGAAAAAAAAAGATAGTGAGAAGAAGTGTCTACAATTTATATTCAAGTTGCAATGTATAAGTTATGACATAATTCTCTAAAGTTCAAAACATGAAAATCCTCAATTTTAATTTTTCAGATAATTAATGATTATGTAATGTATAAACATTGGGCTTTAAATATGGTATCAGAGGTCAGTTTAGATAGCATTAGAGGATAGGGTGATATTTAAGCATAAGTGACGTGGTTTGTATAAGCATAATGGTTAGCATATTAGAAAGAGTCATAGTTATTTTATATATATTGAATGATTTTACGATAAAATGAATAAGTGTATCATAGTTTTTACCCTCATCCTAATATATTATATGGTGATTTTAAGGATATACTCACACATACCATTTTGGTTTTAGAAAATGGTTGGACCTAGTAGGAACCAAAGTAACAATGTATGTGAATAAAATTGTGATTATTTTATGAATGAGAAACTGAATAAAAAGGGAGATGCAATGAGAACTCTTGTGGTTATTCTTAACCAACTATCTACAGTTTTGATTGGCCACTTGAACCATATGGATTTTTCTATGGAATCGTATATGTGAGAAATGAATCCCTATTGAAGTTTATGTAATAATGGAAAAGGTATGTAATTCATAAACTTATGTTTCAAGGATGTGTAATGAAACACCTAGGAAAATGCTTCAAAGGGATATTAAGATGTTATAGATGTGGTAATTAAGGTCATAAATCATTAAACTTCTATGGAATAAGGAAGCATCTATTTGACTCCAGGAAAAGGAAAGATGTTCTTTCTAAGGGATCAGTTGAATAAATTAAATTTTGTGTAAATGGTCAGTACAGAAATAGATGTCCTACGAAGATGTTTTAGGAATGGGACCAGCAGTACCATACAAACATATGTTTACCAATTCCAAATGACATTCCAATTGAGGATAATGAGACTAGAAATAACCTATGAAATCTATGGATTATTTCTTAGCTAATGTTTTGATATTATTGAATCATATAATATGATTCATGATTTTTTAAAAAACAATTATAAAAGAATATTCTGAAAAAATTGTTAAGGGATCATGATGAATGCTGGATTATTACTATTTATATATATTATTAATTTGAGAGTTATGTTAGATATCTGGGGGATTATATTTTTAAAATTATTAATGCTCTTTGTTGAAGGGATTGCATTGGAAGACTTTTCTCTTGTCTGTTTAACAGTACATTTTGTTATGTGAAAATTATATTTGTGGATTAATTATCAATTCTTTTGTGGATATAGTTATAAATAAACATTTGGGATTATATGATTCTTGAATTTAAGTAAATTACAGGTTATTACTATGTGGATAAAAATGCAATATATGAGATAAATTTTTTGGTTAAAATATGTTATGGTAATTTTTGAGGAATTTTTCTCATTTTGAGGAATTTTATAAAATTATATATTTTTTAAAAAATGAATACAATCAGATCTTATGAAAATATGTTACTTTGGACAACACTATGGGAATTTAACCCACAACCAATGTGCGACTGGGATTTATCACCTACCAATAGACTATGTGATGTCCCTTGTTAGTATGACTAATTCTTGCGAGTTAAATGGATTTATGGATCATGATTACATTGATTTTGGGAAATTATGATTTATCAAATTGATATACATAGAATAATAAATTTACATTGTGATTAAGTGATAAATGTTATTTGGGAAGACATTATCTCTTTTGGGACACTATATGCCTATGAAAAATATAATACTATGGGATTTTAGTTAAGGATTAATGGTGAAATTTTAATTTGGAAGAAGAAAAGTTTTTATAGTGTACTTATAGAGATTTACGATATTTATGGAAATGATTAAACTATAATAGATATTATTTTATTGTGTTAATTAATTTTATGTTTGTGACATTAATAGTAGTTTGTGTTATTTGGAGATAAATGTTATGATTTATCAAGGGAGACTACTTGATAAAATCCTTCTGAAATTTGGGTTTCAAATAAATTTTGGATTATTTGAAAGAATTTTAAGGAAAATTTTTATGTAATTTTCTTTGCTGAACATTGGGTATTTTTTGTTTAATTCTGTAGATTAAGAGTAGTATTTCTTAATATAGATGATAATCCTTTTTTGGGATCATCTGATCTTGTACTAACCATTTTGGTTTTGGATAATAAAAAATGAAAATGGAATTATATAGTTCATATTTTTTGAGATTATGTAATTCTCTAAATGTATATTATAGTGATTCACGTGTGACCAAGTCATATTTAATACTCAACATTTGTAGAAAAGATGATTTTGTGGTATATATTTTTTAAATGATGAAACTATACTTGAAATATATGTATATATTTTTAAGTACTTAGTCAATAAAATAAATAAATCCTTCAACATATTGAGAAGTAACATAAAAAATAAATTTTAATCGTTTAATCATCTTACTAGTTATTCAATGACCTTTTAACTCATCACATATTTTTGGATTTTTTGTAGTTTACTTTCTCTTGATAATGTTTCCTATAACTCTCTACTAGAACATAATGGTTTATAATCTCTTCCATATACATTTTTTCCTACATGGAACACTATAATGGGTTATCTTTGGTAACCTCTGTACCTATCTTTCTTTCATTTCATGTAATAGTTTTATTAACTATTTTTTTGGACGCGGGAATTTTAATAATGTTTACAAGACCAATTTTAAAATTGAGGGGACACAATTTCCAAAAAGGGGGAATGATGTAATGAAACAGATATTTATAGAATAAGTTTTTTTCATATTATTAATATTTTGGAATAATAAATTAATTTTAGGATAAATAGGAAACTTTGTTCGATAGAACACTCAAATCACAACAATGGTTTTCTTTGAAATCTTACATTGCATAAAACGTGTTGTTGTATCAAAAAATTATATTATTATTTTAAAAGGTTTTTTACACCTAGAAGTTTTATTTTTGAGAAGGAAAATAACTAACTACATTATGATTACCCAATATTTTTAATTTTTTTCACATTTATAAAATAAATTTTAGAGGCTTATAATAATAATTAATTTGATTTTAAGCATGAAAACACTAATATTTTTAAATTTTCATTTTACTGCCTCTTGAATTCGAACCATTTTTAAATCTAGATATTTTTACTTTTATATGTTTTATTTCATTATGTAGTAATCTTTTATAGAAGTGAAACGTAAAAATTTACTTTCAATGTAATTTAGTTATTTTTATGATAATGATCATTTTTTAATTAATAGTAAAAAAATATTGCATTTTCATTCAAAACTGAATCTTCAGCTAATTTATTTATATAGTTAGATTGTACATATAATTTTTTTAAACTATAATTGGATCATATTTTTGTCGTTTAATCCAATTATGGTCATTGAATGTAAATTCTCTATTAAATTGGAGATAAACACATGTCAATGTTTTAATTATTATTACTTCTTTAAAACCCGCTTTTCAGTTTTGACAAAAGGAATTAATTTTAAATTAATTACTACAAATTCAGTGTTTTGAATATAGAAAAAAGGATTCTGTATTTGGAATAAGGATGTTCAAATTATTTAAATAGGTATGTTTTATTTTTATACATTATGAATAGTAACTTCTGTAAATATTTTATTTATCATGGTCAAAGGGTAAATATGGTAAATAAGGGTAAAAATGATATTATAATAATATTAGACTACACTAACACATGTCCTAACCCTATTTTATGAGATATTTCTAACCATAGAAGTTATTGTGTCTATAGTAGGACCCCATGGAGCAACTTGTGTGTGAAAATGATGTTTAATTACTTTTAATTTAATGTCAAAGGAAAATATAACATAAACAAATATCTTTTACTAAAACAATTTTTATGTTGGATAATTTGAGTTATATCTAAGACTATAAATAGAAATTAGATATATAAAAATATTTACTATAAAATGATATTTTATTTATAATTTTTGGACATCAAATAAATAAATTTATCTACCACTCAATGATGATGTAGGATTACCTTATTAGTGAGTGTTTTAAATAAATGAGATTATAAATATTAAAATAAATTTATTTTGAAAATTTTTATACCATACACCAATTTTAGGGAATATTATGACTATTTATATTTTAATTAATGAAAAAATATAGATATTATGAATTTTTAAAAATTCATGAATAAATGGTATAAAAATTGACAGAAATGAGTTTTTAAAAAAAATATTATTTTATTAAATGATATAATAGTCCTAAAAATCTAAAATTCAGACAAATTACATTGATAAGGTTTAAAATGTAATTAATTAACCACTTGAGGTCCTATTGTCATTTTATAGTGAAAATATGATCCATATAGTATGAATATACAAGATGACTTGGTAGGAGTTCAATAAGATAACTAAGAGTAAAAACTAAAAGATGAGGTTAAATTGGTAACCAAAACATGTCTAAAACTATTGTATGGGAGGATTTATAACAATAATATTATTATATTTGAATCAAATTAGGTTTTTATATTTTTAAAATTTAAATTCAGTTTATAATAAAATAATACTTCAAAACATTTCTAAAGTGCCTCTCTATCACCTTATAAAAATCCGCCACCTCTAACCCTTACACACACCTCTCATGCCACCTTGGATCACCCATCCTTTCCCCAAATAAGCTCCCAAAATCACTATGTTACTAATATAATCCTTACCTTTGGATTAAATAAATTCCATAAGAGTTTTTAACTAAAATCAAAAGGAGTTACCCGATTTGAGGAAATGCCTTCTCTCAAGCTTCTTTCTTTTATTTTCATTTTCCAACCCCATAAACTCTATTTATTCCCTTATTTTATAACCAAACCAGTATATTTAATATAAAATGATGTTTTTATAAGATGTCTCAGAACTACACATACAAACACATCCTTGTAATGGATATAAACATACTGTTTCTATGTACGAAGAACTACTACCTCACAAAATGATGATTGTTTGATTTTCTCTTACCACTTATCATGGTGGCCATTATGAAGTCACAATAATTATATATTATATATATTATATTTATATTGTCAAAAAAATTTATATATTTTTTATTTAAAACACACCTTTATGCATTTTATGATGCTTAAAATATGATAAGTTCATTTGACGAAGTACAGACTACCACCCCTTCAATGTGATATAACTCGTTCATTCCATACATGGAATGTATAAAGGTACGAATTAATGAAATTACGTAACATATATAAAATATGATATTATAATGGAAATATAATCTTACATATTTATGACATTATAGGTTATTTAACCCAATGTGTCATTTATTTTTAATTATTTTAAATATGAAATGAAAATGAAATTAGTGTTCATGTATAGGTACGGAGTACCGTCTCCATGAATGGTGAATTTAATTTCATATATCTAAATTTTATAGACTATTATAAATAAATATTTACTGGATATTAATACATATATAATGTATATATATGATATTTAAAACATGAATACATGTATGATGATCATAGAATTTTGACCACATGGACAATATGTAATTATATCAATTTCATTTTTGACTCATATGCCGAACACTGACTAAATTACTGATATGAACATGAATAATTATATGATTGTTATAGCAAGGTAATAAGTGAAATAAAAGGAATAATAAACATGAAAATTTTTATGAAGCATGTATAAATTAACTTAAGTTTATTATTCATGAAGAACATGGATCATACTTAATGATTCAGACTCAAGGTAAGGGAACCTTTCACCAACGTCTTTTAATAAAAAATATATTCATTGTTATGTATTTTAGTTTACATTTTCTTATGTTGGGATATGTTTATCTATATTATTATTATTTTATATTTTATTTAAATGTTATGGGAGGCCCTTTCCTCCATCATCAAATTATTAATTGAATTTTTGTGTGACGCCGTTAAGCTGCCAAATTTTCATAAGGGAACTTCTTAACCCAATTTCTATTATATGCGTTAAACTAATATTTCAGGATTATGTCATGATATGACTATGTGAGAAAAAAAATTTATATCCTATCCTGTATCCATACATGTTTTGTTTGTATTTATACTCAATACACATAATCAGTATATTTTATTAACAAAATGATCTTTGTATTGGACTTCGTCTCATTCTCATTTCATTAAAGAATATATTGATTTTTTGAACCTTTATTAAACTATAAGGTGTTTGTAAAACCCTTTATAAATTTTATATAACGAATTATTATGTTCTCATGTTAATTAATATTTTATATAACTTTATTCCTTTCTGTTTTTATTTAAGTGATTTTCATTTTTTAAGGAACTATTTAACTAAAAATCCTTTTAAATATTTTAATGATTAATTCACATAAAAGCATATAATACATGTCCATGTTTTCAAAATGGGTTACTTTAGAATTTAATTATATCTAAATGAATGTTTTAAAATGATAATTTATTTCAATGTTTAAATGTTGTTTGGTACACATTGAGTAAAAAAATTCTTTATTAAATGTTTTAAATGGTTTTGGAAATGGGTTAAATATTTTTATATCTTAAGATTTTTTCTTGGGGTTGTAGTGTGGAAATTTTGTTTTTCCATTATGTGTGATTTATGTGTTATTATTATTAAATGGTTCTTGGACATTTTATGGGTGGTTAGGGGATAAACCAAAATGTCTGGTTACATGATAATCAAAAAGATTGGTTGTTTCGTGATAAACCAAGGATGGGTTTTTACGTCATAACCTATAAAGAATTGGGTATGGAAGTCTGTTGTATGGCTATTCCATTTAGTGATCTGTTTTGAAGTCAACTGTATGGTTATTCTAATTAAGTATGTTTATGTCTCATGTTACCTTTATATGATACATTATGTTTTCTATGGGCTTTATGGTAATCGGTTTGTCGCAAAAAGGGTAAGAAATGAGATTATATTTAGTGAAGTGTTTTTGAAACATCTTAAATGTGAAAAATATTAATTTATGATAATTTTTTCATGGTTTAATTTTTTTTTTAAATGAATAAAAATTTTCCTTCTTCAATAATATCTTACTGAGAATTTTATGCCCATCACTTGTTTTGAAATGTTTTTTACAGGATATAAAGATGAAAAGGGTCAAGGATGGGATCAAGGAAAATGCATGTTGTCTAAAACATGGAAATAAACATGTTTATTTTTTTAAGATTTATTGTTTTATGAAAAAATGGATAGTGATAAGAAGTCTCTATTTGTAATATTCATTTTTTTATGTATAAATTGTGACCTAATTCTCTAAATCTCAAAACCTGAAAAGATATTCAATGTGAGTTCATAATTTAATTCAAGATTATGTAATGATTAAGGATTGGGGCCTTATATTAAAATGTATATTTAATATTTAGATGGTCTTTTAGTTTTTATGAAATTTCATTAAAAAATTATTGTGGAGTCTATGTGGATAATTTAATAGGAAATTAAAATTGTTTTGAATTAGTTTTTAGGTATTTAATTCAAATAATATTTTTTACCATTTTTCAAAATGATAATTTTTATCTCCTAAATAATTATATAATATTAATTTGAATTGAATTACGTGACTTAATATTGGATTGTATGTTATTAAATGTTATATTTAAATTTCTTGGTAAACAGTTCAAATTAAATAACTATTATGAGCTAAGTGAACATGATGTTTTTATGAATAAAATCTCAACACTAAACATTATAGTTTGATGTTATTATATTTCTCTCCACTAGAAAACTTCTCAGGGTCAAAAAAAACTTCTCTGGTCACTACTGTCCTAAGATGATGATATGATTCCTCGATCTAGAACCAATAATTTTTCATTATCCCATATATATTCTACTTCATCCTAATTTATTTTATATATAATACGCATTTATATCGTTGACATGTACACTATTTTTTTGACTTCACATACAAAAAAAGCTTCCTTCATAAGGTAATCACTCCCGAATTCTAATGTTGGGATCTCATTGTTGTGAATTTTTGTATCTAATGTCATGAATATTCCGAGTATGACACCTATAGTATAAATTTAATTTTTGTATTTTTTTTGTGACTCCTCATAAGGAAGTCACTGTTCTTGGGTTTATCCCTCCACATTTTAGAAATGGATTTTATAATTGGGTAATGAATCCACTTTAAGAATCATTCAGTGGAAAATGTATATAACACCAAGTATAAAGATATAAGATTAGAAAAGTGTTGATTTTAATTAAATGAGTATAAAAATCATTATGTTTATTTTGTTATTTAACTTCCAATAATCTATAATATCTAAAATTAAATATTTATTTTCATCATTAATATATTTAAATATTTTTTCTATGGTCTATTCACCCCATCTATACATTCTTCCATAACACTTGGGGGTATAAAAATTGGTAGAATAGCCAATGCTGACTTAAGGGTTCATTTTTATGTTTTTTTTCCTTTTCATGGTACCATAACTTGTTATATGAGGGATAAACTATTACAAATATTATATTCTTCTAAATGTGTCTTCAAATATTTATTGACATTTTTTAATTGTTTTACTTGAGATAAAATGTATCCTAGTCCTTAACAATACTAAGGAATGATCTATTTTATAGATGAAAATTTAGGTTATTAAATTCATGAATCCATTGTGACCACCTCAAATAAATTAAAATTATTATGAATATTTGAATGAAAAAATGGATATATTTTTGCCAAATTCTATTTTTTAATATTATATCATTCAGGTGAGAACATATAAAATACATAAAATTGAACACAAAATATTAACCAAAATTAATGGAATTAAATATATTTTAAATTTCAAAGTCATGAATTAAATTTACTTATATCTTATTATGAGTACTATTAGACCTATTTATTCATATAAATTTGATTTTGATGTTTTGAGGACATTAAAAGTAACTCATCAAGGAATAGAAAAATTCTGAATATCTAAACATTGCATTAAAATGGTAGAATTTCACAAATTTTGAATGCCTAACCGTGATATTATAAATGAGATGTTTAACAGATTCAAAAAAATCCTCAAAAACATGGTAACACTTGGTGAATCCATGAATAATGGAGTATTGATCGATAGAATACATTGATCATTACCAAATAAGTGGAATTCAAATAATTTAATTGTTAAAAATTGATGAGATTTTGTACTTTACTTTATAAATGATCTCATTAGATCAATATTTCTATAAGAGGTTAAATTAAATATAAATGATTTAGAATCATCTGGAAAAATAAATTGAGATTATTTTAAATATAATTAATATTCAACTAACTCTTCTTGTGATTCCTAACATTATTCTAGATCAAATAATGATAATTTTTTATGATATGTTTGTAATTATATTTAATCAATCATTAATAAAAAATAATGGTATATAAAATAATGAACAGAAAAGGAAGAGATATAATAAATATTTTAAGAAAATGAAATATGGTAAATAAAATATTATATGTTATGAATGAAGTAAACCTACTTATACTAATCATGAGTTTCAAAAGATAAATTAATATGGGAAATATAATTTTCCAAAATTAATTGAATGTTCTTATCATTATGTTAGGATCTTCACTAAATAATAAACCTCTAATGAAGAATTTGGAAGTTAAAATGGGGAATTTTAACCTTTATCTGATGGGAAAATATTATCTACATATATTTTATTTTGAATAAATGGTAACGCTTATTAGTTTTTGTTTATTGGGAAGAAAAAACAAGCTTAGTAATTATTCTAATTATGATTATGATTATGAATACTCTTCTATTTATATTCATTTAAATTTTAATGTTAAATAATTAATTGATCTATGGGTTTAATTTCAGGTGTTAATTGAAAAACCATTCTTAAAAGAATGAAATTTGGACTTATGATCATAGATAATATTCTAAAGATATGAAAAATATTTTTCCAGAAAAATTAATTATTGAAAAATTCTATTCATGAATTTGATAATTAAATGAATAAAATTAATATAATGAAATAAAATATTTTATAAATTAGAAAATAAAAAACATAGTTTGAGAAATAATCATTAATATTAATGGGAATAAACTTATAATGATCTTGAGTACATTCAAAAAGGAAATAATCATCTAAAGAAGGAAATTTTTAATTTAAAAGAAATGATTTATAAAATTTTTTAATGAAAAAATAAAAATGATAAGATTGTATATATGATAAAAAAGGGGTAAATGTGGCCTATTAAATTCATCAAATTCATAATATATCTAAGAATTTTTTTCTAGAGTTTTATAAGGAATATTTCAATTGTCACATGTTTAAAAGTTCAATTGTAAGGAATTTATTCTGATGAATTGTTTATCATGTTTACCCAATCACTTAGTATTATAAGAGTTTCTATCTCTAATAATTTATCTTCTCATGTATCATATAATAAATGATTTAATTATGTGTATGTACTGAATTTGTTTTTTCAAATCCAATTAGACCCAAATTTCATTCATCTCCAAAATTATTATTTTTTTATTTTTTATAGGACTTTTCAACATTGGATTTATAGTTTCATCAAATGGAACCTAGTCATCTTCTAATTTGGTATTCCTTATAGGGGAGATTTAATATATAATTAAAATTTCAACCATTTTTTAAATTTTTTAAATATGGAATGTGTTGAAGGGGTTTTTTTTAAATATACATTTTATTAAAATTAATATAGAATTTCACATTTTCATAGGATTAATATATATAAGTGGATAAGTAGTGGTTTTGAGAACATCTGCCTAAATATAATTAATATTTATCTTTTTTTATTAACAAAATTTGGGATAAATTTTGTCTTTAAATTTTTAGTGTTGTAATCAAATATAAAATGTGATATATCTTGTATATGATATTACAAATTTTTTATGTTTTTTTAATTTTTTTAAATATAACAAAACCCTCATAAAATTTCATGTTAAAATTAGTTCTAACTAGTTCTCTATATTTTTATTGAATATTGATCTATAGTGATCAAAATTGTATAATTCCTTTTCACAAAAAATATAACATGGTTACATTACTTTTATTCAATTATGTTAACATCCAAATAAATCTTTAGCATGTTCTAATTTAGGTCTATAATTTTTGCGTGATTTTTTCCACAAACATTATCTTGTTTACAGAGTTTTAAAGTTTGGTTTAATTATTATTTTATCTCATGAGTTATATAACTCAGATTCACACACAACTTGTATCATTTATAGCTAATTGTCTTTTAAAATTGAACAAAATATGTGGATTTCAATATTTACTTTTTAAGTGGTCTAAAAAATCATCAATATTTATGAAATAATTCATGAATTTTATGTTTTACTGAATAATTTTACAACATAATTTTATTGATATATCTCATGATACATATCAATATATCACCTTTTTAGCTGAATTGAAGTCTTCTATGATTATCTAAATTTAATTGATTTACATGAAATTCTAAAAATGATGTTTATATATAAAAAATATCGGCTCAAGAAATAAAATTTTTTAGTTTTTTTCAATATATAGTACTTTAAGTACATTCATATTCTTTTGATGATATTTCTTGCTAAACATGTAATTTTGATGTGTTATTCAAACAATTGAAAATACATTGGTTTTATATAAATTTAAGTATTCAAGTAAAATACATAATTATGATATTTAGTTGTCTAAAAATCATTTGATGTGGAGATATCAAACTATTCATATTTTGAAAACCATGTTCGACTACCTACTATGGGTTTGCAAACCAAGTTACCATGAAAAATTGATGTACCTATCATGAAACCATATTATTCATACGAAGAACATGTTCTCAAAATATCTCATGAAGATAGTTTTTTTGTAGTTTCTACATGAGAAATATCTTTCTACTACAAACCTACATTATCATGAAACATTACACCACCTCATGAAGCTATACAAAAGCCTTTTGGTTTCTTCTGAAAACTCCCTAATGTAATCCTTTGATTCCAAAATCATGGATATTATAGTATGAAAATTGATTTCATCCCTTCAGAATTAATTATATATAGTATTATGATAGCTTTTTTACAACCCTCAAACAAATATATAGCTCATCTCATACTTTCTTGTAGAAAAAACTGAGGTGGCATGCCATATAGCCCTCTTCTCCTCCATTAAATAGTATAGACATATCATACATTCAAGATGCTCATCGACCTCACCAAATAAATATATATTCATTTATATTAATTATACATACCATACATTCATGGTTATTATACTTCCCACATGATATTATACCGGACACATGACTATTTTAACTGACTGCACGACACGATAAGTATACCAACTGTGTGTTCATTGGGAATGTAAGGGTAGTTGAACACTTCAATTTTTTTTTAAAAAAATGGATTCCATGCATGATCTAATTTCATATTTTTATTATAACATCATCAATATCAACATTATATTTAAAAAGTTATATATTTTATGTATTTAAAAAATTCATATATATCATATAGAATCTGTGATAAGTGTATTTGTATATTTTAATCAATTATAATATATAATTTAATTTAATATTTGTTCTTGAATAACTTATAGAGAATATATTTGTAATATTTATGTTTTTATATCCTGAATTGATTTCCTATCCTTATGAATTTTTATATAAATATATAGTGATGAATAATTTTTTCTAACATATTTTGTGGTATTTAATTCTATTTAATAATGTTTTATTTTTATTTATGTTCTCCATTAAATTAGAATTGTTTATAAATTACAATTTAATAGTCATATGGTGTTAAGATATTTATGGAAATACATAAAATAATTAATGTAGATTCTAAATTAATTAGTTAATGTGAAATATAATTTTCATTTAAATATTTTTTATGTTTTGAATTTAAAATTTTTGTACGAATATGAAGGATGATGATTTTCCTTCTCAGGAATAATTTAGTAACATAAATTTTAGTTTCTTTATCATATTAGTGATTTTTTTATCCATCCGATGTTACCATTTTTATTAATAAAATATACATACATTGAGATAGATGATCAATGTCTATAAGGCCTCAAATAATGAAGTCCAAGGGAATCACCCTGAATCATGTTCACCCCCTCAGGTTTCAAATGAGAAACACGAGAGAGACAAATGACCATGTTACGAGGGGTCTCCACAGAGTCCATGTGATCTGCCACCATGTTTCACTCCCTCCTTTTGTTACTGACTCAGGTCTTACTATCAAGGAGAGAGTTTCATTTCCTAATTATGTATAAAATAGACCAGGGGATGATACCTTTACCGTGAAAGGCATCATGAAAAACAATAGTTTCAGTCTCCACTTGGGATATGTAAAGCACCATCTTCTTATAATTACTGATACCTATAAGAACATCCTTTGTATATGCATCAAATCAAGGCTCAATGGTCAGCTACCAGGAAATATGGGTACTGGGTTTAGTGGAGTCATCCTGAAGTTGGCCTCAAATTGACCACTAATAGTTCTTTCATGTTGGGTGAAATGCGTGGTGGCGGCATGGAAAGGGGTGCTAGGGGTACTGTGGCCTTTGCTATCATAGCTTATTATGGTTAAGGAAATTGATGTCCAATGTGATTATATATTAATATACAAGATATTCTATTATAATTAATGTAAACATATAAGAGTACTATTTTCTTGAGAAGATGATGGGATATCATTATCAAAAATCATATCATTTGATTTCATTATTTTAACTTCTACAGTTTCTTAGTTTCATGGACCTATTACACTTTTTACCACATTTCTCGTACACTTTTTTTTATTTATGGTTTTACCTAAAAAAATATTTTTCTTTATTCTGGTTGTGAATCCTTGATTTTTTAGTTAGGTTCTATATTTTGTGACTCCCAATATCTAATTTTATTACAGTTCAGTTTATGAAATTCATATTATAAATTCAATGTTATATTTGGGATGTGAATCCCCATATAAATGTAAGGTAGTTAGAAATATTTCTACCACATTGTACAAATACACTCTATACTAAGGTTATGATTCCCCAATCAAAATATGGAACAACATAACATATATCTCATATACTGTAGGTTTGTTAGAGTAAACTAAGTCCAAATATGACTCAACCATCATGATAATCCTTCTATTCATTTTTATTTGATTTCTCTATAAATTAACTCCATTATTTTATTTTCATACTTAATATCAATAACAAATCAGTTTAATTAATTTTTTAATCTATTATATTCACCCACATCTATACCAACTACTAATACCTATCAGGGCCTAACATTCGTTCTCTAATAAACCATGAATTACTTGACAATATTATGCAATTATACACACCTAGTTTAACACTTCCATGTTATATGTTTTGACAATTCACAAAATATATAGTAGAATATCATGAAGGATTTGAATTGATGATGACCATGAATGACAATAGAAAATCCTATTGTTTGATACATTAAAATAATTTTTTTAATTAATTAAGCATGCAATATATATATTTCATTGGTTTTCCACTATGATAATTCCTATCAAACTATTCTTTTTATTTTATATAATGGATTAAACTATAAGGAATTGAATTAATAGAGAATTTGATGTAAAATGTAATGATTTTCCTCCTATGAAATTTTTTTATTGGATTTTGACTGAAAAAACATATTTTTTCCCCACAAATAATTCTCAAGCTGTGAATCATACAGATATTTTAATAGATCACTGGATGGAGCAATGTTCTATTGATCACTTCATGATAAAACCCATATGTTGTTTTCATTTTTCCTCTAACACAATCTTTTCTAAAAAATGGATTTGTACAGTTTAAAATGTGATTTTTTTCTAAACTATTTGAAGAATGAAAAATATAATTTTTAATATATATTGTATGGATGTTCATGTGAATGAATGATTGAATTTTATAAAAAATATTAGGCAACCGCATGAAATTTACTCATTTTAATTGGATGAGTTTAATAAAATATTTATAAATAATTACATTCCCTATATTCAATATACAAAAATATAGAAATTGAATTCTATGAGCTAAAATATCTGGATGATAAATCTATTGGTTTCTATGAGGAAAATTTTATAAGAATTGTGAGGTACGCTTCTGGCATTGTCCCCATACCTAAATTTAAAGATGATTAAATATTCATTGGATTTAAACCAAGTCTTAAGAGGGTGTTATTCATAAGGTACTTCCTTATATATGAATAGATTTTTTGAAGTTCAATGTAGGTGGAAATGAATGTTATATTTAAGCATCAATATCATGATTTTGGAAGGAAGATATTTATGGAATGTGAAGAAAATTATAAAAATTATAAAAGAAGAAGATGAGTCCTCACATATACTCAAATTGTAGAAAGACACATTGTGAATATGTTATTAAGGTAATTAGTAAATTGATTAATAGTGGAAAGGATGAACATTGGGAAATGGAATACATATATGGTTGGATGAAGAAAAATATTGATGAAAATTAATTAAAAGATACACAAAATCCACCACCCAAACTCTAGTGTCACAAATGCAAGGTGTAAGGGTATTATGCTAACCAATACCCAAATCCAAATGTTAGTGGATATTATTAGATTTATCATTATATTGTGCTAATATACAATGGGAAATCTCACGTAGTCACAATTTTTGATGAGGGTTATGGTTTCAACATTTTTAAAGGAACACATACTAGCTAATCTAAAACTACTAATGAATTATTTAATTGAGTATCTACCCATTATAGTATATATGATTAATTATATAAGGGTGAAAATATACCATCAAAAAAAATATATGTTTAATTAGATGTCAAACCCCTATCTCTTTTATGATTTCTTCTCATGTCTCAAATAATTGTATGGTTGAATATTTTAGAAATGTGATTCTTCAAAATCTTATTAGAAACACTATAGTAGATTTTGATTCCATCTTAGGAATGGATGATATTTCTTAAAAAAATCCCAAATCAATTATTGAGGAAGGGAATCCATTTTTGATATTATATTCCATAATATTATCATAAATTAATGAGATACTAAATACGAACTTCTATTTAATATCATTCACATGGTTTGTGTCATTGTTCTTATTAATAAGTGGTGTTTATCTCAGATGGTTGTAGATTAACTCATCGTATATTATATGGTTATTTGGATAGAGTTATTAATGTATTTTGTGGCTATTTTTTTTTGTATTCCACTACATTATGACATTAAACTCACAAAAGATGTCATACCGAGGGGTATTTATAATTCAGAGAAACACTGAACAATGGCCTTGATTTTTTAGTTTCAATTGATTAATAAATTCCAAGAAAATAATTAATAGGGAATCATTCATCCAATTGTGTTGTATTTGAGTTCACCTATTCATTTTATTATGTATAATGATATATCGATGAGACTATACATTTACTTGTAAGAGCATAATAATATCACAATCAAGAAAAATTATCATGTACCCCATATTAGTGAATTGGTAAGAAAACTAAGTAGATCTAATAAATTTTCCATGATTGACCTTAATTAAAGATATCATCATTAAAGGATCAAGAAGAAGTGTATAACAAAAAAAATTCATATTTGGTATGGAAACTATGGAAATAATGTAATTCCATTTCTTTTTACTAATCTCCTACAATCATCATGGATTCAATTCATATAGTCTTCAGAGATTATCTTGTTCATTTTATGGTGGAATATATAGTATGTATCAATTTTTATGAGACTGAATAGAATAAATATAAAATTAAATTATGATGAATAAATTTAATAAAGATAACATGTATGAAAAATTTATCATATAAGATTTTTTTTCTTCAAAAGATTTCTTTATTAGATCATATAGTTTTAATATTGTGTATATCTACGGAGAATGGAAGGTAATATATAGTTATTCAACATAGAATGTTTTGGGATTCTTTTTCTCTATGAATTATATGATGATAAATTAGTCTACACTATAATCTATGTTTCAAGATAAATAATTCCCAACTTATGATTTTGAGTTAGTTGTGGTGATTCTTTTCATTATTGATATATAGGCATTATATTTACGAACAAAGGTAAGATATGTATACTGATAATAAAAATTTAATGTATATACTCATACATAAATTATTGAATATGTACCAAAGGTTTGTAGATATAATTAATGATTATGGAATCCTAATACCTTACTACCCTATGAACGAAAACTAGGTGGAAAATACATTGAGTCAAATTATTTATAGCATATCTACGATGAGGAAAAATGATCTAATAATTGTTGTTTTGAAAAGGAAATATCTTAAAGGAAGGGGGGAAATCATTTCATTCATAAATATGTGTCCAACTATCAATTCAACTGAATATAAAATAGGTGAGAAAGAATGATTTAGAGTTAGAAAAGAAGGATAAAATTGGTCATCAATTTAATATCGACTATAATGTAATAATATGGTTTAGATATTGTGTATGTGTCACACACATACTAGATATAAAGAAGGTTATTCTAGAGGAATCACATTATAAATATTTCCCTATTCACTCTACTATTAACAATATTTATAGATATTTGAAGGAGAACTTTTTATTGGATGAAATGAAAATATATATTATAGAATATGTATGTTGATGCAAGGTGCATAAGAAAGTTACTATAGAGAGAGAGATACAAAAACGTCTAATGGGATGTTAAAACAATTAACAATAACAAAATGGAAAAAAGGAAAACCTCAACATTGGTTTAGTCAATGGAACCCACCAAACATCTATATGGAATAATTCTATATGGTTTTGAAGTTGATCACCATTCAATGTTATCACACTTCAATTCTATCAGATAATATTTCATTTTGGATCTTCGGGCTACGATATTCATTAATGATGTGGTAAAGTTACATAGAGTATAACATTATATTGTATTTGACTAGGATCCGAAGATTTCCTTAATGTTTTTGAAATTTATTCATCAAACTATTGAAAAATAGTTGAGTTTTAACACCACATATCATCCATAGATATATGGTTTCTATGAGATAATTATTCAAAACCAAGATTATAGGATAATATCTTGTTCTATAGATCTCAAATGTGTTTAGTATCAACAACTTCCTTTAGAAATGTTTTTATTCAACAATATTTTTCACTCATGCATTCTGAGGGCTCTTTATTAATCCCCATATAGAAAAAAGTATTGAACTCTTACATGATGGAATGTTATTGGAGAAAGACATCTATTGCGACTAGTATTGGATAAAGAAAAGATAGATAATGTCATAGCCATTCCACAACAAATAAGTGGAGCATAATGTTGTCAGAATTTCTTTTTGATAATCATTGATCTAATCTAGAATTTGATGTGTGTGAGAATGTGATTCCCATAATTTCTCTAACATGCAATGTTTTAATATTTGGGAGAAATGGAAGGAGGTAATATTGGAATAATTTTCCCATTGAGATTTATTATCAATTATAGTTAGTGTCTTATATTATGTCTATTCCTCCGAACCACTCTCAAGTCCATGATCTATTATATATATCCCTCCTAAAGAATACATACATGATCTTTCACATGTACCAAACTCAGATGTTGTACTCTTGGATCGTGATATTTATTATGAAGAATTACCTATGGATATATTAGATCAAATATATTATTTTATATGAAGCTGTACTACTAACTTGGTCATGATTTAGTGAAAAAACTACACAGATGATGAAGCTAGGTGCGAACCCAAATAAATGATGTGGTAGAAGTACTCCATATTGTTTGTATCAATGTGATGAAATATAAGTAGTGAAATTAATTATATTGGTTGTATAATGTATCACTATAATATTTTAAGATTTTTATTCTCAAATATAATAAATATCTTTGATATCATGCATTATAGGAAACACATAGTATTAATGAACCAAAAAAATATGAAGAACATTTCTATATAAACAGGATAGTTATGACATAGACATATAAAATGGGGTTTTCAATAATATAAAAGATATTTATAAACTTCTGCTTAATTATTTAGATAAATAATAAATTATTCTAAAAGTTAAATTTATTTATAATTAATTAATTAATTTTTTGTAAAGTAAATTTGTACTTTGAAAATATATTTTTTTATTAAAAACCACTAAATTTATTTTACTAATTAAATAATAAAATTAATTTTTTATTATTTTGAAAAAATAAATATCTTCTTAGGAATCAACATGTCATGATCGTCATAATATGAATGTATGGGATTTTTCAAAAAACGTTTACTTTTTAAATGAATAGTAAAATTATTTTCTTATTAGTGAAATATTCCTTTTTGTATAAATAAATTAGCAAGAAATATATCTTTTAAAAATATTTTAAAATAAATATTTCAATTATATTATTATTAATCTAATTTTGGTCATTAGAAACAAATTCATCATGGGTTTTTATATAATTGTTTTTATAGATTTGAAATTTCTTTTTTGGGAAAGTGCATCTTAATCAAGGTTGTAGAAATTATTTTAAATTACATAATTCCATTTTATTAAATTAATTTAAAAAAAGTATTCCATATTTATTATTAATAAAAACTTATATTATATTCAACAATTATCTTTTTTGTTTTTTATAATGAATTGTAAAATCCCAAAAAATTATTTCTCCGCTTTGGGTTAAAATTATCTTATGAAGGGTTTTGGAAATAATATAAGTGTTGAAATGGGATAAAAAAATTATAATTCATATTGTATATCACATTTTGACAAGATCCATTTATGGTTTGATAATTATCTATTTTAGAATTTTCTTTCCGTATGAAAACAATGTGTATTAATATTTGTGTTCCAAAATTATATGTGTTTTTTATCCCCCACACACAATAGGGATCCCACTATTATCACCTATTCAAACATAAAGATAAATCTATATTAAAATATAACTCTAAAAATTCATTCCATAAATCCCACCACATTTCATACATGCCTTATTTTTATTAACAGTCCATCCTAATGTGGATTTTGGTGTCATCCAAAAGAGGTTGTCCGAAGAATATGTATCATTCATAATTGTTATTGTTATTTTATTTCATATTAAATATCCTTAAAATATTAAAAAAATATTATGATATAATAAAATAATTATGTAACTTATACTTATATGTTATTATGTTAGCAAAATAATCTAGATCAATCTCCTCTTCCATTAAATTTGAGACAAAACAGACGATAGTGTATAAAAAGGAATACTACCTCATGACCTTATGTAATTCGTTTTCATAATCAGATATCATCGATGGTGATAATGATATATTTCACCTATATAAATCATATTTATGACATGATTATACTTCTGAAAAAAATTCAACACATCAAGCTTATTACTATCAAATTTTTTGGAAAATGAATTTGTTGCTCATCCATATGTGTGGAAAACCACCTCCATGAAGTGGTAAGAACATTTATTATTTTATTTCTAATGGATTATAATAAGGAAATATTTAATGATTATATAGGATAAAATGAAACATGAATAATTTTATAAAGGTGATATAATATTTAACATTCCTTTTATCTTTCCATTTAGAAAATCGAAATAATGTTCATGTATTTAGACATCCTACCATCTCCATGAATGGTAAAATTAATTTTCCATAATTATATTTTTTATGACTACTCTAAATACATATATAATCAGTATAGAAGATATGAATGTCAGGGGTAAAATTCATGATATTGTGGAACCATGATAAATGTAAAAGTATTGAAAATATCACATCAAAACATATATGAAAAATGAATCACTTTTTACCCAAATTTTGATTTTAGTAAGGATTTGTTAAAGTGGAATATGGTAATGGGAATAATAATGCCGATGTTCCTTACTATCAAACCATAACAGTGATGTCTACTAAGAAAGTCTCATACCCTACTGATGGGGAGGAACCCTTGTGACAAGAAGAGGATTCTCAACCCTGGCCTTTCTTCCCATTTTCTAACCCCAAATTCATCCCTTTCATCCCTCAGATCTCCCATTACCCTAATTTCTTTGACATCCTCAATGAATTCATTGTTCTAACGATCTCATTATCAGGGTTTTCAGGTGCCTCATCACTTCTGAATCTAACACTGATTGCTCACATTTAACACATGCATCCATCAAATGACTCCTTCAACCCAATTTTATTCAACTCATATGGATTGAAGCAAGGTTCTACAGTGGTTCTACTTGATAGAAAGTAATAATGATTTAATCATCTTTAAAGGATGTCTTTATTCATTCCATGGACTGAACCCCCCACATCAGAAACAATACCCACTTCATCTTGTTAAGGTGGACCTATGATTTTCAAATGAATGATGATTCCCCAACAATAATGACTGTGGTAGGGTTTCCCAAACTCCCCTTTCCCATTAAAAGTCCTTATATTTTACAGATTATAGGGAATCTAGTCAGACACTATTAATTTTATAATATCATAAATAGAGCATTGTGTCACCAAATTTCTCTAGGAATTTCCATAGACTCTAATGTCTCTAAAGTAGTGACTATGTTTGTTTAGATCATCGAAGGGGGTGAATTATGATACAAGCATGCCTTTTTATTTGAATCATGCTATGATTTTTGTACCTTTTACAAATGAATGGGTCATACGATAGTGGAGTACAGGCGAGGCATTATGATAATTCACATAGAGTCATATATAAGGATTAGCTTTTGGTATTTGAAGTCTGCTATTGAGGTTGAACTGACAAAGCATACCCTGTCTATCTAAACTAGTGAGTCTACATTCATGGGTCCACATGATGACATTGGTCATTGAGGGATGATCATCTTATTGGACATGTAGTGGATACTATTTACCTAGATGGAGCATTCATAGATAATTTCTCTCATAAAGGGACATGGATGGTTCTTCATGATCCTGGTTTCTCTGATTAAATTATCATTTATGGTCAAATGGTGTAGTGAACTGGATATAAGAGTGATAATCTATTTGATCACAGCTTAGGTTTATGGGAAAACCAACCTATAAAATCCTATATGTAATTGGGTGTAATGTAGATCCCATATGTTAATTCATGTTTAGATATTATGAATTCTTTTACAATACGATATCAATTGGTATGGTTCTATAAATCTCTGCATCCATATTTTAGTTATGGATATGTTAAATTTTATATTCATGGTTTAGTGGAAAGCATAAAACAAGTAGTAATTGTTTATTAAAAACAAGATGTGATGCCTTTTTTATTGAGGATAATAAGTTCTATATTTTATGATATCAATGATTGGGTATGATAGATGTAGAAGAATGGGATATGGCTAACTCCAAAATGAATAATATGGTTGCTTCATTGAAAGGGTTATAGCTTCCCAAGGAACCAGTTCATGATGTTCAACACTCCATGAGTGATAAAGGATCAAACTCCAAATATTTTTCAATGTAAAAAGATGATCACGACATGTTGATGTCCCCACAAGGAGCCTCTAGTAGTGTAACTCTTGTCAAGTTCCATGGAAACCTAACTATAAAAAAAGGAACAAAATTGAAATACTATTGTATCCATTGGAATGTTATGGTCACTAGATCAATAATTAAATTAAAGATAACTAATAAAAAGGATTTAAAATACAAAATAGAGGATTAGAAAACTGGATCTCTGTAGGGAGACCTTAACTTGGATTCAGAATGTAGGACTGGTTCTTCTCCTCTCCTCGAAGGAATATATATTAGATGAGGATTTTAATATTAATGTTTCTGAGGAAGAGGCCGACAAAAAATATGATAGATCAATCTGAGGTGCTCTTCATTCCATTTAATCAATGTGTATCATAAAAATTAATGGATAACATTACATGGAATCAATGATGGAAATATTAATTTATATTAATATATTCCAACTTTGAATATGATGTTTAACCTTTGTTAAGACAATATCTAGACCAATTTGGAGTTACTGGTTTCTTTTCTGCAATGGGTCTTATACCGAGTGAGTAACTCCATTAAATATGATATTTTTTAATGTTTTTTTCCATTTTGTTTTAAATTGTAACATTTTGACTAGTTTGTTTTCCCAAATTTTCTTTAAAATTTCTTTGAAAAAGGAATTCTAATTTGGAGAGAGTAAGGAATTGTTTACAAATAGTTAATAAAAGGACATAATTAAATCATATATATCATTTTATATATTATTCGTATTCTAGAATACATTTATAATAACCCTATATTTAATATACCTTATTTTTGAACATGTTTGATGAAATTCAATACATGAGGTACAATAATTTCATTTAATATTTATATTTTTAGGACATATTCTATATTCACAACTCATTCATATAGTGTATTGAATTTAATTCATAGGAATGTATTCTATGATTATAGTAATGAAATTATGGTATCTAAATATCCATATAATTTTATTTCTTTTTGGTAATTATGGTTGAAAATATAGTTAATTTAAAAATGTATTCTGTTTCAATCACATTATTTATTGGGATTGATTATGATCAAGTTTATAATGATGAAATCATATGATATTTCACTCATGAAATTCTGTAATTTTCATCAAATCATGTTATAACATTAAAATCAATTATTTCCATTAACTTTCCCCCATTTATATAATCAATATTCCAAAATAATGTTTTTATGAAAAATTGACTCTATTTCTCTTTGTGGTAAAAAATTTATTTTTAAATAATTTCTACATTTTCCCAAAATGTTTTAATAAATTTTTTCATTATTATAAAATTATTGTTTATAGAAATTTTTTATTGTTTTTTTATTTTTTTTATTATTTTAAAAAATATTTAATAGAGTCTTCTTTTCATTATCCAAACATGTGAAAATTTAATTTTAATTGAATATATGAAATGATTACTTTTTTAATGTGTATGAAATGAATGGGATTTTCCACTTTCTTGATTATTCACTAATTTAAAGCAATATTTAAATATTCCTATTTTTTTCTGAATGAAATTTTTTCCTATAATATTTGGAATATTTTTTGATTTTAATGATTTCATTTGAAAATAGAAAAGGTATTTTCCTCATGAAATGTTCCATGTGATATTTCAAAATAATTTTCAATTAATTATGGCATACTTTTATGTTACATAATATTTACTGAGGATATTATCTAGTTATATCATCATCATTATTTCCCAAGTTGGTTTATTATGTTTTTATAATTATGTGTCGAAAACCCATTCCCATTCCACCAGTTCAATTTTAATTAAATGATAAAATACTAATGAAACCCATTTCATTGCCACATGTTATGTAATGATGAAATGTTAAAAAACTCATTTATTTTAATGTATTATGATATGATTATTGTATTATGATATTATCGACCTAATATATTTTATTTTATTTATATCATTGGTGGAAACTATATTTTCCCCAAATAAATTGTATAATGATTGATATATCATTTAATAAACCTAATTTTAGTGAGGAGTATACCAAGTTCTGTAATGGATTTTTTCAATTATGATTGTATTGGGAGTAAACCATGAATATTATGATGGTCTAAGGAGTAAACCCATTCCACTGTGATAATTTTTTAAATGATATTCAATATAATTGAAATGATCTTATAAGATTGTATTGATGGTAGAAATATATGTTGTACTTTATTGTTAATTTCTTATTTGTAATTTTCATTTATTAATTTAGGATTTAAATATTTTAAAATTTAGATATTTATTCAATGACACAATATTATTATATTTTATTTTCAAGGTATAGTTTTCAAATATTATAACAATATTATCATATCATTATGCTCATTTTATACTTATATGATTATTAATATATCCAATTTTTAACCTTACTGAGAATCTGATCTCAACCTTTATTATGTTCCATATCACTATGTGTGGAATAAATGTATTAGGTATGATACTTTTGTGTAGGGATTCAGTTATGAAGAAATATATAGGATATTATGTAGTTCTGTTATGAACCAGTTGTTTATGTTTCTATATTTCCAATGATTATAGACTTATATGATTATGTAATGGATTGTTATGTTACGTAATGAATATTTATCTATTAGAATATAATACCTATGTAGTTAAATTTTGGGTTTCTATAATATTCCTATCCATTTCCATATAAAAAATAATATTAATTTTTATATCAACAATTTATACAACTGTATCAATTTTTTTATTCTCTATTTCAAAAATGGTTTTATTTTCCATTTACTAGAACTAATATTAACATTATTTCTTAATAATTATCTATAATTAAATAATAATTAGTTATTATAAAAAAAATCAATATATAAAGAATTAATACATAAATATTGATAACTACTCCCTATTAAAAATTTATATGTTATATTAATTCTTTTAGACATGACCTCTTTTATAAATACCTTATAATATTATATATATGAACAAAAACTTTTATCAAATTATTAAAAAATAAAATTAGTGTTTTCACCAATTGTTTTTTTGAAATAGAACACATTAACATTTTTTCAGGATCAATGTTGACTCTACACCAACCCCATGTATGTTGTCAGATCAATGCCCTCAACATGTTGTGGGTGGGATGATAACTCTATTAGAATGGATTGAATTGTGATAAAATACATAAAAACTTCAATCACAACTTCATACTTAATTTTTATAGATAATATTCATAATTTTACATAACACCATTGAAATTTAATGACACGTCGCTTTTTATAAAAAATATTTATTAATAATAATTGAAAAAATAAAATAATGTCATACTGTAATCAATAAATTGATTATGGTGTTTCACCCCTCTTTGATTCCTTAAAAAGCCTTTTATATTTTAGTAGTAGTTAAACCATGATGGAATTTGTTTTTAAAAAATATATCCTATTAAATCCTTGATAAAATATAATTATTTGTCTATATTGACATAAACAATTATCCATAGAGAACTAGAAAAGAGTGATGATCTTGAGGAATGAACCTCAACTCTTTACCATTCACTATTATATTATTATTTTCTATAATTCATTCATTATCTATTATTTATCAAGTATTCATTGTTATAATTCCCTTATTCTTATTTCAAGGTCTATAATTTCATGAATATCCTTATGGTTTTGAAGAATAAAAAACCAATATATATAAGAGGGAATGGATGGATCAATTAAATAAAAATTCTTACTTTTTATAAGTCCATTAATCGGTAAAATATCATATAAGTACCATAAATCCACTAAGTCGCTTAATAATGATCGACAATAAATCACACATGTAAACTCAAATTTCAAAAATTGAATTATTCAAATAAATTAATAATAAAACCCATATTCAATTCACCTTTTAATCACCATAATTTGACACTTTTCTATAATTAGAAAAAATAACACACAATAAAAATCCATATTTCCTCCAAAACTAAATTATAGTGAACGTATTTAATTTTAAAAATTAATTACTTAAACAAATTAAATAAATTCTAAAATTACCTTTTACTAAACGAACCAAAATACAAGAATACTAAATTCTAAACATTCTTTTCAATAACATATTATAAATACACATAAATAAAAACATTGGCTCCTTATAATCCCCTAGTGTAAAAATATATCAATATGGAATTAATTTTATCATATCATTCAAATAGAATGAATTATCAAAATAATAAATCAATAATAATTCCAAATCATTTAGACATACATTACTATGTCCCATTTTAATGAACGTAAATCTAAAATAACTTTGGGTACCATGCCCCAATCTAATATTCTAATATCCATGTAATAAATCACATTCAACCTTTCCTATAAAAACTAACATCAAACTAATAAAGCATTAACATAGTTGTTTCTCCCAATAATATTGGATCTCCTTGAGATGTTATTCAAATGAGGTATTTCCCCCAATGACAGAATCTCACAAATAAATAATCATAGAGGAATCATGAACATTCTTCATGTGTTAAAATATAAAGACTACATCATAAAACATTATATATTATAAGAGAAGAATAATAAAAGAAGAAACATATGTAATACATTTGGAATACAGAAAGTGTCAAAAGATAATGTTAAAATTTATTATGACTTATGTATGGACGCTGCCCATAATAACAAGACAATATTTAAAATAAATTATCCCAAAAAATAAAATCCAATTATGTGATACTAAAATCCCAAAAATAACATTTATCTACTAAATGTAGTTATTATATGATCTTGATCCGCAAAAATATGTTCAGTAAATAACGACAAAAATTTACGAAAAATAATATCTCACTCATTATAGTCAACCAATTACAATGGGGATGAATTATTTTATCAAAATAGTGCATGATTTGGTTCCGAATAGATACATGAATGAAAGATAATATTAATAGTATACTCTATCAATAAAAAATGATATAAAAAATAGTTACCAAAATTAGTACATATAAATAATAAGATAGCCTTAATTAATTAATTTTTTCAACCTTTATAACTCTATCTATGGATTAAAAATTATAAAATGGTAGAATATATTGATAATAACATGGTAAAATACCCCTATATATGAGGAGTAAATTATTTGTTAGGGTAAAATATATTCATCCCATAGAATTATTATATTTTTATATGTATAACTATATAAGGTATTTCTTTAAATTCAACATAAATGAACATATTTATTTGAAACCAATATGTTTTTATATTTCAATGATAAAAATCCCAAGATATATTTTAATCACTATGAATGTTGGGAAAAAACAAAAAAAATACAAATACATATCTGTCATCTTCCTCTCTTAAATAAATTATGGCAATAATAAACTAGTAAATAACTGATTCTCAATATTATCCCAATGTAATGTATGACACATCTTTTAGTAATCTTTTACTAAAATCTATAGCCTAGGAAAAAATTCATTTTCATGTAAATATAACTATATGATATAGAATAATTAATTTTTAGAGTTATTACATAGAACTCATACAGAAGATAAGGTTGTATGCTCTATATAATAAATAAGTGATATATAAATTTTATTGAAGGATCTCCACCAATAATATAATATAATAAAGAATTATAAAAAATAATTATTTCTCAATGAATCTAGATATCATGATATTTAGGATGATACTTAATTACACAATGAACCTATGAATTATCAATCACCATGTAATAAATGTAATCTCAAACATCCAGTTATTTTATACCATGATACATAACTATCAACACATATTTTATATTATATTTCCTCACATGATTCTCAAGTCATATCACTACATAATATTCATCTAAAAATAGATTTCCATTGAATACTTATTACAAAATTTCATGTAATCTTAAAACTATAATCATACAAAAACTCTACCCATTGCGTCAATATTATGTCAAAATCATTCATTGAAAACATAAACTATAATATTTTATGATCCGTATATGATATTAAATATTATAATATATGTGAAATAACTAATTTATTAAGAGATAAACTGAATATCAAAATCACTAAATCAAAGGCAATATATTTACTCTGATGTGAATACAATTTTCGTTATACATATATAATCTCCATGATTTACTATATAAAAATAAATCCAAATACCAAGCAGATATGTCACAATATTCTTCATATGAACTCAATTATTTAGGTAATTGACATACTAGGGAACCTTCAATCTCCTCCTTTAAAATATGAGAAGATAATTTTCATTCATCAATCCAGTCAATATCATTACATTTCCTAGTCAATGTATATTATGGAGTCGTGAGATAAGAAAACAGAATCACATAACTCCTATAATATTTCCCAGATCCAAAAAAACTCCAAACTATTGATTCATTCGCGGTCTTACCAAAAAAATACATTAATCCTTAATTCATTAACATTATCAACACTATTTAAATCAACATAATATATGAAATCAAACTCATGTCTGAAAGAAATTACTACTATCCAACATATAAAATGAATTATAAAAAATTATAGAACAATATTAAATTATTGTCTATGATAATTATGTATCCTCATATAAAATATAATTGTATATAAAAATACAAAAAAAAAATATAGAAAAAAACATAAATCTTATATCCCATAAATAAAACATTTGAATTCATAAATTCAAATGGAATTATTTCAAATTGAGTATAACAATACTAAATAAAATACCTCCATATATTACTATCATACATTTTTTGAAATATTAATAATTAATATTCAAAAATTATTTGGAAACTTTCAACAAATAAAATAGATCATCAATCTATTGTCGTAGATGATGGTTTTTTAACAACAGATAGACCAAGTAGTTATATTTCACAGAGTCCCAATGTACCATATGAATTATATGTATATAACATTAGAACTACCTATTGAGCTTCCAAATGTTATTTAAATATTTATAGTAAGAGGATAACAAATTTAATAATTAAATATTATAAAATTATTGGGGGGATATGATTAGATACTATAGTAGTTAACTAGTCACATTTTTATAACATTATCCCAAAAAAAAATTGACACCATATATGTAAACATTTTATATGTTTTATTTAAAAATAAAAAAATAATATAAATAAAGACATAATCAAATATTCCATAATAGATTAAAAAATAATTATAACTGATAATTAATATAATGATGATCAATGAATCGATAACTCAAATAAATACCTCCCTCTCAAAAAAAAACCACTCAATTCACTTACATTCAATAGAAAATAAACAATTATTGTTATTTATACAGAACAAATGACATAAAATATAACCAATCTATAAAAAATATGATATCATATAGTCACATATTCTATTTTAAATGAAACAATAATGAAAAAAATCATATAAAACTAGTACAAATTTTAGGAATACCTCCAATAATCTCGATCAAGAGCTCACTAGAGTAGTTAATTCCAGGTGTATATGAAAATATTTTTAATATATGATATAAAATATGGATAATGATATGTGAAATAAATTAATATGAAGACAAAATTTAATGTAAAATATACTAAATTGATAAATATGCATATCATACCTCATATTATAATTGGTCCCTCTATTTCATCTATCAACACTCTTTATAGTTGATCATGTCCAGATTCACCCCATAGACATCATTGATATTCATCGGCTTCTATAATATAACTATAATATCGTATATGTGGTAATTATATGTCGCCACATTATTCCTAATAAATTAAATATGTGGTTAAGGGGGTCTCTTATCATACCACAATGTAGAATTTTTTTGAGGTGTCTTCTAGTGGGGTGGCTGATAAAACTTCTATGTTTCTCATTAGGTATCATTCTTTTGTCTGGTCATTAAAAATGGTATATTCATATAGGATATAATTCATATAACTTTATATATTGTAATCTGGAATATAATTTACATATAAGAGTAGAAAAAATTCATTACTATTTTTTTCTTATTGGTCATGTGGTCATCACATGCCCCACTAATATCTTGATCACCCAATTTGGATAACTCTCTATTCCATTGATTAAATTTCATATTGTTTCATATGTTATAAATAATAACATATAATTTATTTTTTTATTTTAAATATATTGTACTTAAACTACCAATGAATATGATTTCTTCTGATTAAATTTCAGTATTCCCAGAAATTGATATTATAGAGATGAATTGAAATATCATAATCACAACTCAATCAGAAGTCATTTAAAAAAAATACAATTATTGATTCATAAATCATTTAATAAACAAATTTATAGATAAACTAATCTAATCAATTGATATAATACCCAACTATCGATCAATTTTTATAATATTATAAAAATCTCATTCTAGAAGTGAATTTTGAAATAACCCAAATAAAACAGATTTCAAATATCTACTAGCATCATAAATCCTCCAAATAAGAATAAAGGATTTGTATAAAAATCTCACCATGAGAGAAAATTTAATTTATACTTATTTTTAAAATTTTAAAATATTGAAATACCTTATCAAGCCACCATTATGTCACTAAATCAGAAGATTAACCATTAAACTATTGTATCCTATAGTTCTGTGAATAATGTGATGTTAAATCCTAAGTATCTATAGATAGTGTGATACAATAGTTTCAGAAAACACATTTCAAAACCATGATTTTTTATGATACCATTGACATCATGGAATTTAAATAATGATACACAACATAATAAAAATAACTATATATATATATATGAATAAATAAGAAAATTAATACTCAATCTTATCTACCCAAAACAAACTATTCTTGTAACTATAAGGAACACAATTATTATGACTTAAAAGAATTAAATGTATATAAAATCTTTATGTAAAACCCCTTGGATGATAAAATTCCCCCTATCCCTTTAAAATATTAAATTCATAATCAATGACATTACATAAGAATATGTTATCCACTCTATTATTTAGTGATTTTCAAGGAATATGATCTATCATAATATTATTACCAAACAATATTATTATTTATTTAATATAAATGATCCATCATAAGGAAAATTTAAAATGGGGGTGTTTAATGTCTACTTTTTAGGCTATTTAAATCTATTATTTATTTTAACATATAATATTAGAGATTTTTATATAACACTATTATATTATGTTGTATGATTTTCAGAAAACTCACAAACTATGATTTTCTAATGAATTATTTCATTATCAGTTTATTCATGAAATTTGTAGAAAATAATTTTTTTTATACTTTTAGAATTCATATATAAATATTGGTGGCTAAATGGGGTCTTGAATATGTAATATGGATAATTCTTTCTTGAGATTATATATTATGTCGTTATTGTAATGTTATTAAAATTCTTGTTATTATTTTAATGACACATTTGAAATTACATTAAAATCACATAAAAATTCATTTTGGTTTCTCTACAATCATTCCATTAGGTTTTTTTATTGATTTTATACATTGGTATCTGATCGTAATCAATTGTCATTCACTTGAGTTAGAAGAGTCAGAATGATTCTACTACTAGTAATTACTTAAAAAAGTCACAGTAAAATTCCTAGTATTAATTTTCTCTTAACAATATTCTTCAAATAATTTGATTACATGTTTTATTTTTTTCTAATAGAATTTTGAGTCAATAATATGAAAAAATAATGTCCCCAACACCCACATGATTCTCAAATAATTTCATTAAAATATCCGTAGTTAAACACTCAATTTATAGATTTTCTGTGAATGATATGGGATGAATAATACTTGAACGATGCTAGGTTTTCCCACATTATATGTTAAATGAAAATAATAAAATTCACACCTATTGGTATGATAACCTACGAATTAACTGATCATGGACAATATATATACCACGTTAATCCAAAGTCGGTGAAACATAATATATTCCCAAAAATAAAGGAAATCAAATGCTCAAGAAACTCAGTTTGTTACTCACAATTTTTTTTATTTTTCACTCTAGGTTAGATTTAGAAAAAACTATACATATAAAATGTTATGGAAAAAAATATGGAATAAGATCCCAAAAATTTGTACTCTCGTGTGTGAAAACTATACAAAAAGTTAAAATATAAAATCAGAATTCCATAGAATTGTATGAATAAGAGGCCTAAAAAGTTACCAGTTATAAGTCACACTTAGGGAATAAAAGCACCCATAGACAAGATAATATTCTTTAATATTTTCAATATGAAAACAATTAGTACACATTACATTAGAAACATGAAATTTGTGAGTATGAAACTACCTAGTGGGAGCATGCCACCATACAACAATAAACATTTTAAAAACATTAGATCATTCCATCAATAATGAACTACTTGATGAATTATATGTAATTAATATTATAATTTATAATTAATTATGGAATAAAAATCACCTTCATGTATCTCCCCACAAGTGAAGGGCCCTTACCAGCAATAGATACTTTATGCCTTAGTACTAGAGCTGAGATGGAAATTATGTGACATCTCATACATGTGGTAGTTTTAATCAGTATAAATAACTATAATAATTACATATATACACCCACACAAATGCATATTGATGGAAAATAATTCATGGTTATAATGATCCATAAAAGGGTAAATTAATCAAGGTATAATTATTCTGGTAATTCATATAGCCCAATGCAGGTAATTGTGGAATGTGTAAACCGATTTTTGGAATTTTAAATCATATCTTCAAACCACCCAATTATCAATAAATATATGGGAACCTACTAAATTACAATAAAATAATATAAATAAATTTACACATGACAAAAGTACTATACAAATCCTACATCAATCAATATTTCATTGAAATAAGATTGAATATCTTCTAAAAGTGAATAGTGTAAAAAATAAAGGAAAGTAGAAGAGAGGTTTTTTCTATAATAATAAATGAATCACAAAAAATAAATACAAAATATTATATGTACAAAAATATATGATAGAAAAAAAATACTTGAAATAAATATATTATCCCTTAATAATTCCAAACATAATAAACACTGTAATAAAAAATTTCATTATTTACATATTGACTTAGAGAAATCATTAATGGATTTAAAATACTGGTTTAAATTTTGTTAAATCACCAGAAAAATATATTAAGGGGAACTATATAAAATTAAATATGAATGAATATGTATATATATTTGTTTAATAACATATAATAAATACTTTTCCAATGAAGAGACAAGTCACCACTAATGAGAATCCCATTTCTCGTACTCCATGATCTGATGCCGAAAACACATATCTTATTCCAATTGGCTATGAAAAACGTCCATAATTTATAGATAATTAAGTTATGACCACTCGAGTTCCTTTTTCTATTAATATATTAATAGAATTAATAAAAATATTTAACAATTTGAACATAATTTAATTATATAAAAATTATAATTCATCCACTTTATATGAAATGAGATGCCTACAATATCTATAAAAAACCACAACACAAGATAATATTCTAGACACATCTTATTTTATAATTTTCTAGATAACATGGAAAAATGGAAACATAAAAAAGTGGTGATATGAGGTAATTGGTAAGTTTTATGATAAACATTAACATTTAAATTTTATCACTAATAATATGATAAGAATATGGTTATAATATTGATGTAGAATAATGTTATACCCAAGTTATCATTGTTCTCAAAACAAGGAATAATATATATATAAATCAAATGATAGTAGATACATAATTCTATAAAACAATACATGACTGTATAACATAGTATTGATAATTAGACTAGGATTATAGAATATTTAAAATATTACACAAAAATTAGTATATGGAACATTACATTCATGATCCACACAGTTATGGCCCACGCTTATCGAAAACTTAAATGTACACAAAAATATTTATCCAATGATATTTTTTGACCAATTCATTTAAGGGATATATAGTACCCCAAATTATCATTCAACAATACATATGTATTCTATAATAAATAAATTATGCATAATTGTATAATGACACATGGAATGAAATTTGGTTCCATTCGATAATTTATAAAGTACCCATAGAAAGAAACTAGTTTCCATTAATCACATAAAAAAATCCCCCAACAAAATTGGTTCCATATCATTTACAAATGGGATCAAATAATGAAATCATTTATAATTCCATCTATATTGATGACATGATAATCCAATGGAATATAAATCACTATCCAATGATATCATGTTTCAATCACGGTAAATATTATTAAATAGATATAATAAATAATTTAGGATTTAAATTTTATAGATTAATGGTACAAATATAAGTAAATAATTTCATAAATTCAATAAATTTATGAAATATATGTCACCAACCTTTAATGAATGGGTGGAAATGTAGAGTGTTCATGGACAAGAATATTAAATGAATAAATCGTAGTTATACACTAAAGAAGATTAGGGAAGACAAAGTCAATGATAAATCACTCCTACAAAATATAAAGACACAAGATTATCCATCTAATCAGAGAAAATGAATTTTACAATTTATGTAAATTTAAGAATCAAATTACACTGTACATCAAAGGATCATTTATTTGATAAAAACATTATTATTCAAGTGTTTTAGAAAAATATCATTGGAAACTAGAAATTTCATGATCTTTGTAAATCACATTAAAATATATTTTTTATTAATATTAGAAAATAAATTATTTTGCAATCAATGAAAAAATATATAGATCATTAAATAATATGATAAGACAGAAAAAAGATTTGATGACTTGAAAAATTTTAAAAACTAATATTATTCCCACATTGAATAAAATATCAAAAATAAAATCATTAAAAATAATTTAAATATTAGTAATGAAGATAATTTGTAATAAAATGATGATAATAGATTATTAATATTATATATATATATATAATAGTGAGAGCATCAACTGAATATATATGTGGAAAAATATATTTTTGTAACTAATAAGAAGAGACCATTTATCTTTGATATACAAGAAACACATTGGGTAAAATTACTAGTGGACATGGATCTAAATATTTTGGGAAAATGTAAAACCACATGAATAAACAATGTAAATTACGAGTGGTTTTTAGAGATAATAGAGAATCCCTTTATGAATTATATTTTTTAATGATTCTTTATCTTCAAATATGATTGAAAAAAACCCTTACAGTTTCAGTGACATTTATATCATAACCCTCAAGAGTGAAATTGTTTAATATTAATTATCAAATATATTTATGAAAAGGTAATTAATGATATAATATAAAAATTATGATATTTATAGAACATATAAAATTAATTGGTTTAAAATAAGAATTATAGATACCCATACATTTCATACATTGATATCATATCTTTATATAATAATATTCACTATATAAAAAAATATTTCATGATAGAGTCATATAAGAAAATGTAAAATCAATTAACTAGTTCATTTTTAAACAATATCATCTCCCACTATGTTCTTCATAACAAGAACCCTTCCAAAACGTATCATACTTAATAAATATTAATGTCCCATTTGGAAAAGAAACATAAGAGAGTGTGATATCTGAATCTCTATGAGGATAAACAAGGGAGATATTAACCATACCTTAAACGTAACATGTGAACTTGGGTATAATAATACGAGGGTAAAAATAATAAACGATAGTTGAAATGCCATAGAACATAAACTTGAGTCATAGTATTAATCATGGTTATTCATAAGATATGAACCATAAAGGAATCAAAGAACACAAGCCATGATAGCATAACATAGGCATAATACATTAGTTTGTAGAATTAAATTTATCATAGAAAAATATTTCCTCAATTTTCATAGAACATTTCAAAGGCTATCATTGTGGATTGTTTTTACCCACAAACTGTCATAGTAGTTATGGTACAGACCAAATAATATCAAAGCAGACAGTGTCCTATACTAAACATGGTTTAATCCTAATTACAAACATATTTATCTAATTAAATATCATAATTTATCCAATGAATTTGGGACTTATTGAAATCAATGACCATCCACCACATGAAGAAAATTAGACATATATGTACTTTAATATCATAAATTATTCATCATATCATAGCCTATGAAAGGAAATGGATTTCATTAGTATTTATTAATGGAATAAAAAGTATAAATGAAATGCGTTTCATAAACATATTTGCATCAAGATAATTATCTATTAAGGGAAATAGAAAATGATGATCTCAATTAGTTAATGACCATAGTCAATATTAAAAAAATATCAATAAATGTAATAATAGATAATAAATTATTTTAAAATATCTTTTAAACATTTCATTAAGATAATACCCTTTTCTATTTTAAATAATCTATTTAATATATATAAATATATTAAATATTAAATAAAAAATATAATTTATAATAATTATAGAAACATATGATGGAATTTTTAAATCATTGTCCAAAAATTTAAAAGGAAATTTTAATCATGTTTAATAATTTAGAATAAAACATACGTTTTACCCATTTGAAAAAAATCCTACAAGAAATAAGTTTATAAAAATACAAAAATATTTCCATTAAACCATTATTTAAAATGTAAATCATGGGTTAAAATGGATTTAAATAATAATATAATAATGAAATGAAATTATAGAGAAACATTTTATTGAAAACAAGATCATGGAATAAAAAAATCGATCAAAGAGAGCGATAAATTTGATTTTCTTTAAATAATTATTTTATAATTATGAATACATAATGTGAGGGAAAGAAAATTATAGCATGTATTCTATAGAAATAACAAAAAAATACATTTAATTGTTTATTTATTTTTATATCATGAAAATACATCATCAAAAACATAATCCCAAACATTCCTGATAAACAATGAGAGTGAAACGTAAATCTCTCCCCTCAGTTCTGAATTAATTATGTCTTTGATACATCTATATAATAAATAAGAATTTATTATAAATCTTATATAGAACCATTTTCATATATATCATACCATATATTATTTATATATATCATTTATAACCCTTTTATTAAAAATTCATTATTCTAATCAATATTGTTAGTGATATCTATTTCATTTTTCATCTCAATTTTTGTTTGATAGTTTTGATACATTTAAATATAACATTTATATAAAAAATTGGTAATGTGAATAATTTTATAAATATAACATATATTAATTATATATATTTAGTTTCATACTTAAATATTTGATATTGAGAAATTAAATACACCGTTTATTGAGAGTGCAGGTCATAAATATACATGAATAATTTCTTAATTATTTAATGTATAGAATGAACTGAATATAAGAAATTATTTTCTTTTAAAGAGTCATTAGTATATCATAAAAATAATACATTTTATTCAAAACTATCTTTATTATAATCTTTTTGAAAATTAAAATTAAAAATTAATCATATCGCTTGGTGGATGTGGTAGTCCACACATACGCACAAGATACTTTATAATTTTAAAAAGGATTGGATGGTAATAAAATAATGTTATATAATAATTATATAAGTGTATATGAGTCTTAAATATCATATATATATATATATATAATTAATAAATATATCAATCCACGATATTGAGTGATTGAAAACGAAATACAATGGTTCTTGAGGTGGTAGTTTTTTATACACACTATTAACTATGTTAATTCACATTTGATGGAAGAGGTGATGTATATTAGATATTTAATTAAGATAATAATATATATATATATATATATATATAATAAACTCTGGTTATGTTTTCAAGTTAGTTGAATATTATTTTAATGAGGTAGAGGAAAATATAAAACAAAAATTCTTGGTGATGAGCTATACATATTTTTTGGAAAACCTTTTTAGGATTATACCTGAGAAGATCCTATGATTTTTATGATAAAAATAGAGATAAAATTTCATTGGGATTATTTTATGTATGGTATTTTAGTAGTTATTTTCCATCCAAATGTATCTTGTTGTGTGGAGAGCAGATAAGAGGTGTGGGGGTTTCATTTAATATGTGGGGGAGACGACCCACTATGAATTTTGGAAAAATATTAAAACATATAAATGTACTATTCATAAAGAATAACTAATAAATGACCATTTTCCAAATATAAGAAGAAACAGGGTCGTAATATTTATATCCAACAGAAATTATACATTTTTATGTTTTCTTAACACTTATCTTATTAATTTAACACAGGTTGAAAGATTTTTTACCTTAATCACAATACAAAATTATCACTACTCATTATGATGAAAAAGTGTTGAAATAAATAAAAAAATATTAAATATTATAATTAAAAACATGTAATCTAATTAAAAAAATTCAATTTTATGAATTGGAGGAATTTTTTTTATCATGCTAATTTTAGGAAATGATGTTTAATATTGAAAGTGTTTTATTAATTATACATTTTTAATTTTAATAAAATAGAAAATTGATTTTAATAACCTATATTGAATTAATAATAATATAATTAAAATTAATTTAAATTTAAATTAAATATAATATAATATTTTAATTTTTATATGCTTTAAGAAAAAGTTATTTTTTAATAAAAAATTTTATTTAATAATATTCATTAAAAATTTAATATTTATAGAATATTATTTAAAAAAAAACTCTAATGTAAATTCAACATATTAATTTCAATGATAAATTTATATATATCATATTTTTTTTAAAATTATTAACATTTAATTTTATTATAAGTGTGAATACTGTGAAAACTTGTTTTTATCAAATTAATCTTTTATGGATATACCATTCTTATTCATAGCCAATTCATAGAAAAAAAATAGATTAATGATAAAAACACGTTATTTAATTTATAATATCTAAATTTTATTAATTAATTGAAAAATATTCATTATGTTAATTTATTAAGAAAAAAACACATTGCATGTCCAATTACACAATGGTAAACACTACATAATATTAAATATATGTTAGGAAATAATTTTCATGCAATTAAAGATAATTACATTTTAGAGTTTTAGAGAATTATACCATCACCATTGCATAAAATAAGTATTCATCACAATTTAAACACTAATACATAGTGTCCATTTTACCTAGAGTAAAAAATATTTTTAGATATAATAAGTCATATGTTAACGAAATATATTCATAATTTCTATCCTTACCTAATCCTTGTCCTTACTCATCCATAATTCTATCTGAAAAATATTTTAAAATGACTTATCATTAAAAAATGATTATTAAGGGACATAAAAATAATTAAATAAACATTTAAACCATGATTAATATTAAATATTCTCTTTTTCCAAATATTTATATGGATTAAAATAACCATTAAGTTTCCTTAGAAGACATATTCTCAAACCACATATTTTTATAAAAATTTTATAAGAAACATAGAAAAAATAACACACATAAATTATTCTATTCAATAATTAAAAACACCTTAAAATTCTCTAAATGTTTAACTTATCACCCTTAATAAACAAAATTTTATTTCACATTAAAAAAATTATCTTATTTCTTAACATTCAAAAATCCTAAGATTCCAATAAAAACCAATGAAAGCATTAACAAATCATATTGGTAACCTCATGAATAATTTCCATACAACGCATACTAATGGAATAGACTTCATGGTTGTAAATGATAAAATATTCACAATTACAAATGTGACAAATATTATAATAACATATGGAGTAACCATTACAATTACACTTCAAATAACCATCTCAATTATGCTGTAAATAACACTCATGATAAAATCCCAAACACAGATCTTACATAATGAATTGGAGTGATTTCATGGAACGACCAATCAATGGTTTATAATGGGACCACTCTATATCATAAAAATGAACCTAAACCATAACATAATTATAAAATGTTTGATATTGTAAATTTAACAATATTATTTACACCCATAAGAAGGCATTTGTACATATTTAAATATCCATTAAATTTAAAATACAATATAAAAATATCCAAAATATAGGGAATGTTGGGTTTTCATTGAGGAAAACATTTATCAAAATAAAGGATGTAAAATATTGAAAAAACATTTATAGAAAGAGGAAATATTGTTTTCTATGTATATGTTAAAATAAAACATTCCATTTTTCTTTAATAAAGAAATCCAAAAAATTTCATATAAGAAAATGAAACTAAATTCCAGTTTAAAACAATTAAAATAAAGTAAAAATACAAATAAAATGAAAATTATAGTTATTTTATGTGTATATAAATACATCCATAAAATAATTTTAAAAATGTTATCATTGAAAAATGAGGTTGAAGGAAAACTATAAAAGTTGTTTTTTAAATAATTTCTATTAAATTAAGTCTGGCCGATCAAATACATTATTTTCCTTCATGAATAATAATTTTAGGTTAATTATTTATATGAATATGAAAATTTTCCATGTTTTTTATTTTTTATTCAATGTTATTATCACTTAAATAAATAATTACTTTCACATCTGATGTTCTGATGATATTTATCATGTTTTTCAGAATTGAATTTGGCTGGCTTACTAGGGTCAATAGGTTCGTTATTGTAATATCTATATATTAATATCAATGAAATAATTATCATTTTTTAAAATAAAAAATTCCTTTGAAACCAACCATGTGATATGGTTATCTAAAATCCACTATGTTTTAATCATAGTTGTGGTTGGGCATACGTATGCATGTGTAACATTTCCATTTTTCATTGATCAGTATTGAAATCTAAAATTTATTATTTTATCTTTAAATATTGACCATAATATAAAAATATCATATAATTTCATTAAATAATTATTATATAAATTATCTATGTGATGTTGTTATGAGAAACAAATCACATTTCTTTGTGGACGTGTTAGTCCACGCATACAAATGAATGACATTATAATTTTATAGTAATTGTATTGGAAATAAATTAAATGATGTTTTATATTTAAAATGATAAATATTTAATTATTTAGATAAATATTTAGGTATTAATTTCATCATTACAGTCACCCACAATAGTAGGTGATGTAAAACGATTTTCATGAGTTTATAAGGGAGTAATCTATTGTACACATTAATGATGGGGTTGTTTCCCATTATCTGTAAGATGAGATGGATATGGGTTATGATATTAACATAATTAAATATAATTATATTGGAGTTAATATTTATGTTATATTTATATTACTGAATAATATTTTAATAAGTTAATGACTAAAAAATATGAAAATGATGGTTTAAAAACTATATCTATTATTTGGAAAACCTCTTCTGGTTTACACTAATATATTCATAGGATTAATATTTGATCACAAAAAATGAATCTTAGACATGGGGAAATATTAAAGGAATGGAATCTACTAGTTAATGGAAAAACCAAAAGTATTTTGGTGTTTTAGGAAAAAAGGATTGTACGTCTCTTTTATATGTGATTGGAGGAGCACTCTTGGGATTTCCTAATGTAATAAGTAAATATAAATTATATTATATATTAAAATAGAACCAAAATAAATAAATTTGATGATAATGTCATTATAGGTCCATAATCCCTTATAAATTATTAATTTTAAATATTCATAAGACTTTTATCCCATATATTATTATTGTTACTCTATTTGGTAATTTTTCAAGTATTACGATTCATACACATTATGGGATTATTATGTTAGTATAAAAGGCTAAAAAATATAAAATTGAACACAGTTGATATTATTAACCATTTAATATTATTAACCATTTAATATTCATATCTTTGAACATATCAATTTTAGGAATTACAAATCATTTAATAAGATATTATTTATTATAATATAACATTAATTTCAATTTGGACACTATTAATTAAATTTGACATTAACAAAACAATGGTGATGAAGGAATTTGAATATAAAATATAATAAACAAAAAAGATGTTATAAGTTACCAAAAATTTTATATAACTCAAGAATTAATTAAAATTATATATTTTTTTTAATATCTAATATTAAATTTTAATATTAATTTACTAAATAATGTTTCAACATTGTTAAATCATTTAAAAACTATATAATTAAGGAAAATATAAAATAAATAATCATTATGAAAATAATTTCATTATTTTCAAAATATCAATTAATTATACTTCATATATTGATATTTTCTACTTTGTTAACACATATTGGATATTTAATGTAAATAGCGTGATATGATGTCTTTTTCATTACATAGACTTATATAATGGTTATAATCAAGTTTATAATTAATAAAGGTCATAAATTTTCAATTATGGATCATAATGGATTGGATTTATTCATCTAATAAAAATAAATCATGTTTTTTGGTAACATTTCAGTTCATATCAAATTATTTTTATCCTTAAATAACCTAATTTACCTTTATAGTGGTAATTATTATTTTTATTTTTCATACTATTAATTTTGTGTAAAAATTAATATAACCTTATTACCTAATAAAAATAAGATGATTATTTTTATTGGATCCATTTTATAAATTTTAATTCACTTATTTAGAATAATGTTTTTTATAACTAATCTCGAAAAGAAACGAAAAGTGGTTTTCCACTGAAAACTTTGTTTACGTATAAAAGATTATCATATAAAAACATACCATAAAATTTATTTCATATAAAAAAATTTAATTAATAATATATGAATTGAAGTAATTTTCCTATTGAAACCATTTTAAATGAAAATTGATATTTATAAATGATTTAAATGGATATATGTCTCAGGTTATAATATGTATTTTCACAATTTTTTTAAAAAATATATTTCATTAACAATTTTATGAGAAAATTAATACTTGGATAATTTTCACATGATTAGTTCCAAAATTTTATTCAATTTTTAAAAATTAAAATTCCTTATTTTTAACATTAAAAATATAAATAAAACAATATAATAAATTTCATTAATAACACAATTTTAATTTTGATTAAATATTTACTTCATACTTTTAAAATGAAAACACATATGTAAATCTGGAATACTAAAAAAATGTGAAAATTAATTATCCTATCATTACCAATTTTGTTATATTCTTCCCCCTTTTTGAAATTTCATCAATATTTTATTCACTAATAAAACTAGTTGGGATTTATTCAGCTCAAAGAATTTGTAGATTTCAATATTTTTTGGATTTCATTTGGGTTTTATATAAATCGTTAACACGGTGAATCCCCATAATAAAAAAACATTATATCTATGGTAAAAAATATATATAATATTTTTACTCATAAAAATAATGTCTTTAAAGTGGTGTACCTCAGGGCTCAATACATGAGATGAATCAGAAACATGTTTTCTTAACACCAAAAACATGAAAAGAATTATATTCCAAGGATAAACTCAGAGGAAATTATACTCAATAAAAATATAATCCAACATTATCTTGGATATCATATATCCCAATCATCCATGGGCTTAACATAACTCTTTTTAGCAAAACACAAAAATAAATTCCAATGTTATTCTTTATGAAAATCATATTTCATTCCATAAAAAAATGCAATCCTCTAATTATCCCTATAAATTTTATTCTTTCTCCAAATAGTACCGATATGTTTTAAAATCATCTACACATTCCCCACTATTTCCTCTAAAAATTCCCCCACCCCAAAAAAATTCATTCCCCTACTTCATCTTGAAAATATAGAGTCGAAAATCACTTTCCACAAAATGAATTGAATCCAGCTTTCAACCTAATAAAATAAAATATATTATTATAAGAAAACACATCTAATAAAACATTTTCATCTCATCTTCCTAGATAATCCTTTGAACATGAAAAAAGTGTAACTTTCAGGGTATGGATCATTCACTTCTACATTCCTTCATATTGAGGATGAAAAATTGTACTAAAATTTAATTCAGCACATAATGAATTCTTATATCCTTCAAAAAAATTATACTTGAACCTGGGATCATGGTAAGATATATCTGGGAGAGGAACTCCATGTATCCTTGAAATATTATTATATATTATTCAATAAATTTAATCAAATACATAGTATATTGTATATGAAGGAAATGAGAAGATTTAGTTAATAGATCAAAAATATCGAAAATCAAATTATTTCCTCATTATATCTTTTGAAATTCCACAAAAAATTCCAAGGAAATATTTTCCCATATCCACAATATAACTAGAAATTATTGAATACACCCCTTCTATAATTTACTTTGTACATTATCTTGTTGACAAGTCACACATGTCATGGTAATTTCAAAAATATATTTTTTTCATTTCATCGCACGAGTAATAATCTCATAATTACTAATGCATGTTAGTTCTCCCAAGGAGAATGGATAATGGGGAACTAGAAGATTCAATCAATGTATCTCTCCTTATCCAAGAAAAAAGGCACAAATTGTTGCACCCCACCTTCTTCATACAATGATAACAAATCTTAATATATGAATATTAATTATCAATCATAATATTCTGCACTATAATTTTATAGGTCTAATTCCTTTATGAACCTGAAAAAATGAATAAATGCTTCATAAGAGAACTACCTTATATAATAATAAGTATTTTATATATCTCACCCTTCATAGATATATCACACAAAATAGCTTTAATCATAACCTTGAAAATGAAAAAATGATAATAGGTGAGATCATATGATTAGTATGGGTAGATTAGGGAGATATTAATGATTATATAATAATAACATGAATATAAGGTTATAGTAACATGAGAATAACATATGGAAGTGATACCTTATAAATGAAATACCCAAATCTTGATTCATGGAATCAATCTTAGTAGTTAATAATATATAAATCATAACAAAATCAATAAACATGAATTATGAGAACATAACATTAACAAAAGAGAATGATTTATGACATATACATAAAAATATAAAGTAGAATACTTATTAGTCGATGATCATTTTATGATGAAATCATAGTGGATTGGGATAACTCTCCATACCATCATAGTAGTCATTGGTCACTCTAAAGATTATTGTATTGGACAATGTCACTTATTAAACTATTTCACTCCCCATTGTACTTCTTTTTATCACATGACTTATCAATCATTACCCAATGCATTAAAGGTATGAATAATTATACAACCACACATACCATAATGAAAATCATACATATGTGTTGTAAAAGATCAAAAAAAATCATTATATAAGAACCAATGAAAATGAATTGGTTTCGTAAATGTTTTTCAAAAGTTAGATTTTCAAGAGGGGGTGAATTGATTACCAAATTAAAATTAATGTTAAAATAATGATTAAATAATGCCACCAAGACAATTAAAATATATCTGTTCATCAAACAAATATATTGAAATATGATTTATCATTTAAACGATTTATCAAATAATGGTTATGCCTCATTTAAAAAATTATTTAATCTAATTTAACTTTTGATGTCAGTTTACTTAATAAATTCCATATATAAACACTAATTATGACTAACTATTAATGTATAATTGTTTCTTATAGTTTAAAATAGACTCATTTTAATGAAAAAAACAAACATAACACATAGTGAAATAAATTCAAGAGGTCCAATGAGAATCTGAGACATAATCATGTTCACTTAAAAATCAACAGCTTCCAATAATATTTTATAAAATAATGTTTTTTAATAACCTAAACTAGGAATAAAATTGAAAAAGTGATGTTTAGTACACACAGGGATGGATTCCACAATTACCATGGAAAAAACATGCCACACAAGTATCTCTTTCACCACACGTGGGTAAAAAATTATAAATGTTGGAGAGAAGATATCAAGTTTCTCCTAGATAAGTACAAGAGACAGTGTGGGTTTTTAGTATAAAGAGTAAATCACATAAGGCTAAAAATTAAACGAAAATAATTATAGAGATATTAGATATCATAAAAATATATATTTTCTCTATCTGATGTGCTATGGAGCGTGAATCTCAATGATTAAGGTTGAAATGCATCTCAAGTCGAGTTTCTAGAAATAGAGGTAAAACAGGGTATCAAATTATATATTTTTTCATACTATAAGAGATGAAAATGATATTCTATATGATCCACATCCTCATATTCATGTGTAGGTATGTTTTGGCATGTAATCTCTTATCCAATTATACCCTTTAATGTCTGAAAATATGGTTTTAACTGAATTTACATATATGTGAATGTATTTATGATTGTGTGTGTCCGTAAATGTGTCATCGCATGTGGGAGTTTGATACATACTTGAACAACAACTTCTAAGAAGAATCATCGGGATTCTCTGCTCCTCGTACTGGATGACTGACAAAAATATTTAATTCACTCCTATAATATGTGATGATCACTCATTAAAATAACTATATGCATTGAATTTTATAATATACTTGTCAGAAAAATATATTAAAATTAATAGAAATAGTTATAATGACTATTTTGAACAGTGAAATAACTCTATTGGTGACTTGATCTAGCAATGAGTCAAACTAATAGTGAGTTATACTGATTTTAGGTATTTCTCATTGGTAACTCATTTCAGAAATAATTCATTCCAACACTTTTCCAAATTTCCCTTCTCTTAGTAGGTAAATTCGTAAGGTATTACATCCTCTAGAGGTGCCTATTTTCAATAGTTTTCTAAATTCTTGTCATGATGGTGACCCATTTCTGATGGTGGATGTTTTCATCCCACAGACAAATTTCTCATCCTCAATAGTGGGTCAGGTCTATGGTGGGAGTTTCTAGTAATTTTTTAAAATTTCCTTCTTACCATGTGTCTTCCTAATCAGCGACTCATCATTAATATTGATTAGTGTCTCTTAGTTTGTTTTTTCCACACGTAGATAAATTTCATAGTAATTTCTATTAAATAATAATATTCTATTATAAAATATAACTCATTAATAACATAATAAATATGATTTTGTGATCATTAATAAAATGGTTCCCACAATATCCCCAATTTTTGAGGATCTAAAATCCTAGAATTTTATAATCCATGTATAGAGTTAACCATGGAGTTTAAATTGACCAGCTTATCATAATGAAAGACATCACATATATCAATTATATATTGAAGAAAATAAATTGTTTAAAAATTTTAAAATGAAATTCATATGTTTCCAAAGGTAGAAATATTCAAGTAAATATCAATGGGAGTTTCAACAAAATAGTATCAAAGAGAATATGTTATAAAGGTAATAAATTAAACACATGTTCCATCAAATTTAATTTCATTAATGATGTTACTAAAATATAATATTATGGTTAGTGTATTAAGATTATTTGTACAAAAGAAATATTTTAAAAAGATATAAATAATTCAATCAAAGAAACATCATTGTAAAATGAATGTTAAAATAAATAATTGAATTACATAGATTCATTCTCTTTAATTTGGGATTTCCTAAAAGTGAGAATAAAATAGAAAATTTAAATAAATAGAGTATAAATAGTAATTGAATTACCAATGAATTTTTGAAAACAAGAACATCAAAAAAGATATAGTAACAGATTCATATAAAAAGACCCTATCAAATATTCAAAAGAATAATATCAATGATTTTTGTGATTATTAGAAGGATCAAGTGGAGACTTTTCCTTCCCCCTTGTCTGAACCATATGATTTAGAAAAAGGATCCCCATTAGAAGATGAGGTAGTTATAGGGATGGATGGATATGCAACATATAGAGAAAGAATCTCTCTAATATTTATATTCCTAATACGATTAAGTGATTATATGGTTGTCGGATTGAAATTATGAAAATTAGTTGGTAAGGGTGAATTCCAATCACTGGTTACACCTATTATGTATAACTCTTGAGTAGAAACTAGAGTGCTGATATGATCAGTGACTGGAATGGCATCAAGATCCACCACTACAGTTCTAAAAACAAGATGAAAGGATTTCATGAAATTTCTAAATACTTCAATAATGTCACCTTCCCTTTTCAATTTCATATAAAAATTTCATGTGATCTATAAACATCTTGAGAATTAGGGACATCACATTCAACTCATTAATTAGTCCTTTTAAAGATTGAGTCCTTAGAGCCATCCTAAGGTTATCATCCTATAATTTTAATTAGAGTTTAGTTAATTATTAGTATAAATACAAGATAGATAATACTTTATATTCACTGTAATAGTCCCTCTATAAACATTAATATCCTTCAAATAATCTGTAACCATAAAATTCACATGATCAATGTTATGCTGTGTTTTTTCTCCTACTTTCCTGAGGTAGGTCTTGTATATCACCTTGGGAATCAAAAATACCTTCTATATTTATATACTTAATCAAATATAAATCAAAAGGAGGGGGTGGATATTTTGATTAATAATACCTGAAATAAAGATTCTTCATCCTCCCTAAAAAATAATCAATTTAAAATGAAAAGGAAGAACTCTTCTCTTCCATTTTGGATCTCAAAATATATGTATTATTTTTAATACATTTATATTCTTCATCCAATACAAGAATGTGATGCACCATTTTGAGATATATGTGATGGATCACAAGGATAAATAGTTGTGTTGAATTTTTATCACTACGCTTGGTATCCATGGGAGGTGGATCTTTCAACAACAAACCAAAAATCATTGAGAATACTCTCTCTAAAGGATTATTTGTGGCCTCTCATGAAAAAATATAATGGAACAAGTTGAATGGTATGTGAAGGTAAGCATACAATAACTCTCTTAGTGGTATGGGCTAATAGAGTCTCATATTTGGATGGAACATCATATGAAAATATCTATAACTCTCAAGTAGCAATAATAATATCATCCTTTGATCCCTTAGGATCTATTTCTTCTGGAATAAAAAATACCCCATAATTTGGTTGGTTCCCATTCATATCAGATTCAGACTATTCTCCGACAAGTCTCAAATTCTGTGGAAACTAGTTACATTCATCAAGAACTGGGTCTATCAAACCAAAAGTATACTTACATTGATATTTAATTCCAGAATCGTCCATTTATTAATCAATAATAGTATGTGAAACCCATAATTTCTCATTAGGTCTCTACACATCAACTTTTCTCTAAACAAATGAAGGATAAAAAATAGTATCATCAATATCCAATTGTACATTAACTGACTGTTAAAAAAATATTTTCTTAGCAACATTCTTCACATTAGCTAATGGAAAAATATTGTCTCCAACAATAGTAGGATAAATCCAGGGACTATCCATACTTGGGATCCCACCCCCACAAAAGATTCTTAATTCTATTTTCTAGATTTTCTAACAATATGTTAAACAAATGTAGGTCTATATTTAGATTATTTGACAACTGATATACATGGAAAAGAGATATTTTAAAGTCTTCTCAAAATAATCTGTACCAATGCGGACACTAGGACCATTATGGTCAGAACCTCCACCACTACCATATCCATCCCCATCACCATTTACTAACCTTTAATAACATTGAAACCTAACTTGAAAAATTTTTATAACTAGTTCAATAACGAAGTATAAAAGGCCGATCTTTATAAGAAAACTATTCTCTCTATCTTTTCTCTTGCATAACTCAGAATACCAAATACTTTATCAATATTAACTATTCATCTTGAACTTCTTTTTTGAGTACTGCTATATGCTTAGTAAGCTCCAGGTTCGCTGGCTCAATAGAAATTGCATTGTCTGAATATCTATTGAACTTATTTTAATGATGTGACTCATCTGGAGAATAAAATGGAGCTCTTATAACTCAAACCATCGTAATCAGCATCAAGGCATGGGTGAAGGTGAGGGAAGGATAATTGTTTGGGGAGAAAGGGATATGCCAAACCTGGGGACAAATGAAAACACATTGTTATATACAATAGTGGGTAAAAATAAATGGTGGGTAAAACATAATGGTTACTAAAAATCAGTTGTGGTTATAAAAAAATAGCGGGTAAAACTCAATAGTGGATAAAACAGAAATGTTGGGTCAAAGAAAATTAGACTTAACCAAACTTAATCCTTCCTAATTCTTGTTTGACATTGTTTTTTGCAAATAATTAAATATCCTAGTGAAAATATCTATAAGATGATGTTTATTACCAATGTATTCAAGTTTTATATTACCATTTTGAAAATGATCCCAAAAAAAGTTGTGCCTGATATCTATGTGTTTTTTCTATAGTGAGATAATGGATTTTCTGATATTTTTAGAGTACTTTTATTATTTTAATTAGAAGGAACATGTCTAAATTGATATCCATTGTCAATAAATGTGTGTTTCAACCAATTTTTTTATAATAGATATTGACAACTATTTATTTAGATTCAATAGTAGACATTGCAACATAAATTTTCTTATTAATACATCAGTATAATAGTGACGTATGTAAAATATGACATGTTATTGAGGTTCATAATATATCTAAATTGATATCACTAAAATCATCATCTGATTAAGAAACTAGATAAATGTCTTATATACTTTTGATGAAAAAATCAAAATTTTCTGCATATTAAAGGAATATAAAAATCTACTTTATGTCAGGTAAATGTTACTCTTTTGGGTATTCATGGAAATTATAAGACATACACAAATTAATCATAATTTCTGACCATCTAGCAGTTAAGTAGAAATAATTCAAATCGTACCTTAGAAGCTGATTTTGTCCACTGATTTCCCAACATTATCAAGTTCCAATTGACATGTGGTACTCATTAGATTTTTACTAATCATAGTGCTATCAAATTTATAGTGCATTTAATGTTATTTATTATATTTACATTGTATAAAAATAATTCTTTACATGTTATAAAAAAAATTAAAAGAAAGAATTAATTTTAGTTCACCCATTAAAATTCATTCAAATTGGTTTTTCATCATTTTTTAAAATTCTGTACATAAATAATTTTTAGAATATCAAAAAATATTAGCATATACATAAATTTTAGAAACTAAAACATATTTTCAAATTATTATTATAAATAGTGTAAGATAAAATATTCATTCTAAAATTATATTTGTAATAAATAATCATTGATTCTATCCTAACAAACTCTATGAAATTATTTTAGCCCATATCAATCATTTGTTAACTTGAAAACCCGATTTTGAAAATAAGGATTTTGAAATATGAGGTGTTGTTTAGCTAAAAAATTATCAACTATATTCCCATTCAAGAATGGAATTTGGTAATCCATTTTATATAGTTATAAATAAAGATGTTCTTTATATAAAATATGTATTCCAATAACTTAATGTATGTGTATAGGAGGAAAGGACACTTCATTGTCTATACACTCTTCTTGGTTATTTCCGTGTGAATTTAGTCTACCCTTATTTTTTAAAATCATGCCAGATTCATAAAAATATTCTCTAAATACCCATTTAGATGATGTATTAAAGGTTTTATTTGTTCTATCAACAAGTTCCCAGACATTATTTCATTAAAATTGTTTAGTTATTCTTTCATTTCCATTACCCATAATTCCTCAATAATTGAATCAGTGTTGTTCTTCGGTTTAGGCTAGGACATGAAGGATTGATGTTCAACATGGTTTCTTATATTAGCACTAGATTGTCTATTTCAATTTATTTATTCAATAAAAACATATAAAGGGTGGTATTTAAGGTCATAAAATCCCTTAAAAAAGAAGTGAAGCTCACCTTAGGGTCTTCAATAGGAATTGGTTCTGGAAGATAATCAGAACTAGATGATTTTTATTATTATTAGTTTAGTGAAGATTCCAAAGGTTTTTAATTGATCATAAAAGTGGATAAATCATCATCAATGATTCATAAATGTGTTTCAGGGTCATTTGGATCTATCTCATCAAATAGGACAGGTATAAACTCTTACATATTCATTGATTTTTCTCAAAAAATACATTGGATTTACTAGAAGTTGAATTACAATGGATAATTCTTTCATCAATTTAGGGGACAGATATCCATAGTGTTGTGATTAAATAATTAAAAAAAAATCTAAATTAACAAACCATAGTATTTCAATTATTTCAAATTTCATTATAGCTTTTCATAAATATTGGTCTAATTAATACTCGATTAATTATATAGTAAGATTTTTAACATCCTCTTCAAAAAAGTAGACATGTAGTTTATAATCATTAATAATTGTTTGGGATATCTATAAAAGTTTTCTATTTCTTCTTTATAAAACTAGATTCGACTTGGGGATCCAAGGAGTACAGAAGTTATTCATATATCGATTTTTTTAGAAAATATTTTCAAATTATAGATTTTTAAACTCATGATAATGATCAATTATTATGTTCTTAATTCTATGTCCACATTTGTTATCTATATATTTATCATAAATAATATAATAAAAACAATATTAACTTTTATTATCTATAAATATTTCCCAATTATACCTAGAAAATTTATCTTCAATTGCATAGACATAGTGTTTATCATTTAAACATGAAATTTGAGATGGTCCTAACAAGTCCATATAAACTATACAAATAGGTTAAGAATAAAAAAAAATATCACGAATTGAAAATATATTTTTCTTGGTTTAACTTTATTGAAAGTGTTACAGGATTTCTCATTTGGAAATTTAAATTTTGGTAGTCCCTTTCCTTTTATGGTTTACAGGAGATTGAATGTTATTGTGGTTCAATATGATATTCCAAAACCAAGATTCTATATAAAAGTCACTTAATCAAGATACATTTTATTGAATTGTAGATTTATGACTAATAACATAAACATTCACATTTCTCAAAGAATTAAATAATATTAAATTTTTATAATTAAAAACAATAATATTATTTTATTCAAACATCATAGGAAAACTATCAATACATAGTTGTGAGGTACTGAGAATATTTTCTTTTAAACCATCAACAAAAAGTACAGTGGAAATTAATAATGAATTTTTGATTCTGATGTGTCAAAGGATAATAATTTTTTATTTAGATTTGTCACCAAAGGTGACATAGCTACCATCATCCTTTTTTCAGATCTTTAAGGTCGATTAATATATTTTCATATGCCTCGATCAATCAAAATTTAAGTACTACATATTTATATAAGAGTTCATTAACAAATTTTCATACAATACAAATTTTTTACCAAGATTTATTTTGGTACCCAAAATTCATTGGTTCCATAAATGTTAGTATCTAGGGATTCAGTTTCCCACACTTTCATTATTAGTTTATTATAACTAGAAAATAATATTTTTTTTAAATAAATTATTCATTAGTTCCACTTGAGTAAGACATAGTAGAATAATTTCTATATTGAGATTTTTGAGTAAAAGTGTTCTTAACAATTATTCTTTCCCAAAAATGGTATCCAAATCATATGATATGTTTGGGGGGAATATTTTTACCAAGATTTAGTGTGATATTATTTTTTCCATTGGTAAATATATATATTTATTCATTTTAATTAGCATTTCAAAATATTGGATTAGTATATTATTTTAACAACTGATATTTTTTCTCTTTTTGAATTGTGAGATAAGTTCTAATACTAGAAGATAAAACATGTTGTTTCTAAATTAATTTTTATATTTATTTAATGTACTTAATGTTATCTTCAACCATATTTAAATATTCGATCAATTCATCTATTTATATATCATCATAATATTAATCTATCAAATGATCAGAGTTAAGTACAAGAGAGATAGTAGGTACCTCTGATATGTTTATCATGATACACATATTTTCTCCATCATGATTCTATTCGTGAGTAGGGTATGATTAATTGGATCTATCCTCAGTTAGATTCTATATACCTTTCATGTAATAATTTTACATTTTAACATTTTCCCAATACTTCTTATTGTACTTCAACATTGGAAAGTCAGACATAAAATTTCATTTTCTTTTACACTCATAATAAGTAATATCATTTAAGTTGATATCTCTTTTCCATTCCACTTTTCAATTTCCTCTATTATCAAACATTGTTTTTAATATTGGTTTTTTGAATAATTACTTCTTATTTTTGAATTTTCTAAAACTTCTGGCCTAATGGGCCATTTCTTCATCACTATAAGATGGTGATTCATTATCAATAGATGTCTCAGCTTCCTCATAATAATTTTCTACCTATTTGTATATTGTAGTATTTATGGAAATATATTTTTTTTTCATCCTCTCAATTATTTACTTTATCATATTCATCATACATCATTAACTTTCCTATAAATTCCCTGACTGTTAGATTACTAATGTCATGAGATTCTCTCATTGATATAAATGAACAACTTCACCTCTTAGGAAGACATCTTAGTATCCTTATAGTTTTATCATTTTCTAATATTGGATTCTAAAAGGATCTAGTTTTGTTCATTATTTAATGGAACTTGATATATACATTAGAAATCATCTCATTTGGTTTCATCTTAAATGTGTCATATTTAATTATATATGTGTTCAATCTCATTTATGCCACATTAGTTTATCCTTTATGAAAAATTATTAATGTATTCCAAATTTCATAAGTATCCTTTCTAGAAGTTACCCAATTTAATTCATTATATCTTATAGAACAGTAAATATCATTAATTTATATGAAATATTTATTTTAATAATATTTAGTTGTATCAACCCATGTATTCCTAGAATACTTGGTTACTCATATTTATCCACTAAATAAGAGAAAATTTCTATACCCATTCTTTTAGTATTCATGTTCATCTATTTTTTCATTGAGAATAGTTATTTACGTTATTTAATGGAAGTACATTGGTGTAAGAACATTCTTTTTTATTTTTCATCTATAAAACTATATTTAGAAATGATAGAAATATAATATCATTTAAATGAAAATAAAATCACAGTTGAAATGATTTTGAAATCCACTTATACCAAATGTTAGAGAGAGCGATTATATCAAGTGGTGGTGAATTGTGTACCCAATAAATATTTCTATTAAAAAGTATATATAATAACCTTAGGTAATTAAAATAGCCCAATTAATCAAAATAATAGATCAATATATGTTCTGATAAGTTAAAATATTTCTCAATCATTGATTATGTCTCATTAAAATCAATTATAATTAATACTATTACATTTGAAAAAAAAATCATGATAAAAACCTTATATAAACAATAACTAAGACTAACTATCAATGTAGTGGTTTTGTTTGTAGTTTAAATAATATAAATAAAACAAAACAATCAAAAAATTGCCACAAAATAATTACATGATTTTAAGCAATAAGGTGAGACATAATCCTCTCCACTTGGAAATCACCATCTTCAAAATATATTTTATAAAATAATCTTGATCCATAAACTTGATCCTATAAAAAATAGAAAACCCACAATCCAAGACACATGAGTACTTCTTCCACAACAACTATGGGAATTGAGAAAACACATTCCACACAATTACCTCTTCTACAACACATGGGTAAATAAATTTTAAGGTAGTGGAGAATATATTGAGTATATTACCATTAAATAAAAGAGAGGTTATTTCTATCAAATATAAGAGTAAATCACCCACTGCTCCAAATGTAAAGACAATAGAGAAGGAGAGTATGTAGATATAAAAAAGATATAGATTCTATATCTGATGTGATATGAAGATTGAATCTCATTAAATATAGTTTGAAATGAATTTCAATTCATATATAGAAAAATATAAGTACTATAGAGAGTTGTAAGATTTCTTTTTTCTGACTATAGGATATAAAGTGGATTATTTTTATGCTCCACATCCTCACATACATGTGTAGGCATGATGAAACACGTATGTTCTCAGCCAATGAAACTCTTCAAATTCCAAAAATACAGTTTCATATCACATCACATATACAAGAATGTCTATGTTTCTATCTTTTTATCTCAATATGTCACATCATAAAGAGTATGAAACTTTATTTAATATAAATATTTTTATAAGAATCATCTGGATCCTCTTCTCCTCAAAATAGATAAATGTCACAAAATATAATGTACACCTACAATAGTTTTATAAAAATATTTAAATTTAGTCACATCATTAAATTTGAAAATATTATCATTATTAAAATTTAATCCATATTATTCGAAACATTGATGGTGACATTTTTAAATGGTTCAATAATTATGATGGTGACTTGAGATAGCAGTGATTTAGGCCAACAGTGAGTCGGGCTAATAGTAGGTCATTCTTAGTGGTTACTCATATCAAGGGTAGATTAAACAAAAACATTCCCAAATTTAAATTATTTCAGTAGGTAATGTCTGATGGTAGGGTATCCTCTGGTGATAGGCCATCTCATAACTTTTTTAATTACTTATAAAAATGGTGAATCATTTCAGACGGTAGATGTTTTCGACACATGACTGTATTTTTCATCCCCTATTTTGAGTTGTGTCTAGTGGTGTGTGTATTGAACACTTAATCCAAATTCCATTCTAAAAGAGATTCAACCATATCAGTGACTCATCTTCAATTGTGACTCATGTCTAGTGGTGGGTGTTTTCAACACATTGAAACATTTCAATCCAATCTCACTTATATAATATAATTCAATCATAAAACATAAAACTCTTTAATAACATATTAAACCTTATTTTTGGGTCACTAAAACTAGTGTCCAATAATAAATATTTCATTATATCACAACCCATAGAAAGGATTGTGTTTTCATAAATATTTCATCATTTAATCATAACTTAACTCATTGAGAATGAATGGGTTTTGTACACATATTTTATTCATAATCAATAATCATACATTGAAGGAATAAATATTGTATCATTTGATAATCTCCAAAATAATTCTTATGTGACATTAGGTAATTCCATCTTAGAAAGAAAATTATTTTGAAGGAAAACTTGGAATATTTATTTAGGAAAATAACCTTTCAATTTTGAAATTTCGTATCTAAAATATAAAAATCACCAAAATATAATTAATATAATTTTATTTAAAATTGTATATGGAATCATGTAATGGAATTTTTAACCAATTTATCTTCCAAGGTGGAAGAAAATAACTTTAATTCCGAAAATATTAAAACACACATTTCATTCATATTTTCAATAAAATGTAAATATTTCCTTGTTCGGAAGAAAATATTATTCATTTTTAATCATTTGTGAAAAAGAAAAACTTGAGAAAAAATAAATTAATATTCATTTTTGAATATTAAAATTATTCCTTAAATCTATATTAGAAAACCTAGGCTTTGAAGAAAAATTGATTTCAGTCCGTGATGATAAATAGAATCTATTTTTCTAAAAAAACTTATTCTGGCTTCTTGATTAAATAAAGTTTGTATAAAGGAAGGAAATTTTTTTATTTTGATGAGATAAATATAAAATTATAAAATTTATGTATTTTAGAAGCTATATATCATAATATTTCATCATAGGAAACTTAAACATAAAAATCATGTCCAACAAAGACATTGTCAGATAAAAACTTTTCGCTTAAGTCTCTTTTGAATCATTAGAACCATAAAAGAAACAAAATGATATGGATATGTTGATCACATATTTTCATGATCATAATTATAAAATACATTCCTAGTTATTATAAAAATAATATAAAATATGAGTGGTGAATATAGAAAATGACTTTTGTAAACAAATGAAATATGAAAATCCCTCACCAGAAGTCTATAATTTCCTCACACACATTCAAATAACTTGTATAATAAATATAAAATTAATTTACATGCATTAAAAATTATAATACATTATATTATTTAATAAAAACATTGTTCTACTTATTTATTAACAATTACATATTAAAAACCCATTTCAATCAATAACTTTATCATTTTTCAAGTATGTTATGGTTTTGTATTTTCAATACATTTACATTGATCATTGTTCAATCATAACTTGAATTTTAACCATTATATAAATATAATATATATGTATTATATATATATAGTAATATATAAAATGTAGATATATAAAACAAATTACACTATTTATAGAGATTGTAGGTCACTTGTTCGCGTGAACATAGTTCCCATTTTCTAAATTTTTTGAAACAATAAAGGTAAAAAATATATCATTTTTCATGAATAATATTTATCTAATATATATAATATACAACTGTCATATCAGTTCTTATTATGATCCATGTCCAAATAAAATGAAAAATGTATCACATGGATTTATCGAGGTAATTTTCCATGCGTACGCACAAGGGACATTTACATTTTCTATGTAATTCGCAGACAAGAAGATTGATGAGACAACATAATTTTAGAAGTATAATATTTTCATAAATATTATATAAAAATTTCATATCCATCCTTATAAATAACTATGATATTTAGTGTGGGATTATTAATTCCATATATTTTCAAGGTCATAGCACACCATACACATGATCGACAATTTCATTTCCAATTTGATGGTAGAGTAGATGGATATAGATTATGAAACAAAAAAATTGACATTATACTATTTTGAATATACTGATTATATTATATCATCATAGTTTAATTCATTTTTATCAAGGTGGAAGAGAATATAAAATAAAAATTCAATATTTTGAATTATACCTCTTCTCTGGACAACGTCATTTGGTTAGCAGAAGAATAATTCATATATGGGTTTCATAATCAATATATGTTATATAGGAACTTGGAATGGAATTAATTAACAGATTTGGGTATCTATTATTCTTTTAAAAAGTAATTTGGATTGTGAATAGGAAAGTATGGGTGAAATCCTTTTATAAGTTAGGGATATGATAGACTTGGGACCTTTTCAATGGAAAAAGGAATAAACACATTTTAAACATATAAAAGTATAATAAATTAGTTATTATAAAACCCTATATCAGATAATATTTATTTATAAAAAATATATAAATTTTACATATTTTTTGGTCATTAGTATCCTTATATTTTATGTACAACCCCATGGTAATCCTCTTTTAACCATAATTGTTTTCATTAATTTTTCTTATTTTCAAATTTAATTATGACCAAAAATTATGGTTTGATTAATATTTAATATTAATTATAAGGATTAAAAATATGTTATAAATTTTTTGAACTAAACTCACATACATTGTATAATATTATGTAAAAAAACCAAAAAATTTGCGAATATGTGGTTTTTTGAACAGAAAACATTCATATACACAAATTGTTTTTATAAAAATCATCATGAAATTGATTCCAATGATGAAAATTTTATTAATAATAAAAAAAATAGAAATAAATTTAATTTTAAACCAATTTATATAAATAAAATATTTTAAATCATATAAACAATAAGGTAATTTAATTTCATAAATTAGTGTTTCTCATTACTCATTAAAAGATTAATTATTCTAGAAAAATACAAAAAATTAATTGATAGATGAAATTTAAATTCTGATTTGAAAAATTAAGTCATCCTTTTCAAACTTATTTTATAAAAGAAATAAAAAAATTATACTTTTTTTATGTAGAAAAATTTATATTAATGAGAAAAATTCACTTTTGAAGGAGATAAATACTCTCCATAAATTTACGCACTAATCTGTAAATATATTTTTCTTATCTAAATTATTTAAAATTATTGAAAAATTATTTTATTCATAAATAATCAATTACATTAATAAAAAATATTTCCAAATAACAATGAAGAAAAATAATAATGGAGAGTGGATCAAGGGTGTCTAATGATGGGAAGACTATAAGAATCCCATTTAGAAATATTCACACACTCACAATGAAGGTATCCCATAGTATGAATGAAATTTAAAAATTGATCAAGTGATAGCTATATATGATAAATTCCATTTCATGATGCATATTGTTGGACTCATCACTTATTAATCATGTTTTAAGGATCACAAATCTTATTACAGTTAATTAATCTCATTATTATTTATAAATCGTATGCATGATCACAAATCTTACTTATCTTATCAATCCTTTGTATTTATGTTTCCTGTTATATTACCTTATAATGGATAAGCTAAATTCATATTATGTATATTACTATTTAAGTTTGAATACAGTTATTTTTCTATGTATCAAGACACCATGAAGTTTGACACAGTAAGACATACTGTGTGTATGACAGAGACACCATGAAGTGTAAGACAGACACAGTAAGCCTGACACCATGAATTCTAAGTCTCAGACACGGTGACCAGTGAGACACTATGGCCTCAACACACCATTACAGTTAGCCTAAGACTGTGAAGCACAATACTATGATCAAGGCACCGGATGCCAGAAACCGTAAGTCAGACATCGTGACACAGACACCATGAAGGACACACCGTGTTTCAGACACCGTGACTCAGACATCGTGACATGGAGACATCGTTAAGGAAACACCGTGAGCCATATTCCGTGAAGGTCATACCATGAAGGAAACACCGTGAAGGATACATTGTTAGCATAACTACTGTGAAACCGTTTCATAACCTTTTGACATTTTTATTTAAATATTGCTAACAGACATATTTGATGTTTTTAATGCAATTAATGTTATTTAATGATTGTTTTTGCATGTCAGGAAACCATAACTCATACCTATGAAAAGGTAATCATTCCTATTTTCGAATATTGTGGAATATAAAGAAGATTGAGCTGTAGCAGAAAGTGATACACACAAGAATGCTCCCAAGTGCTCAAGAGTGAAAAAGAGCAATACGCGAAGACAATACTTGCAAGCACTATACTTAACAGAATTAGAACACATTGGAAGATCTTAAATGAACTCTCATGCATAAAATCCAACACTATGGAAGAACACAAGAAGTACTCTGAAGTCAAGACAACATCTTCACTCTTTAAGAACAAAAGATGAACCACGACACTCAGTTTTTCCACACAAAACCAGAGGACTCAAAAGCATTTCCGCTGAATCCAAAGAATCCAAAGCTGCACTGCTAATCACTAGAGCTTTCTAAACTTTCATATACATTATATGTGATTTCTTTATTTACTTCTTCAAGCAGTGTGTATACTATATATAATTTACACACACACTGACTCGTGTGATGAACTGGAGGATATCACAATCCTCACACCAAAACTCTTTACTCTTATTTACCCATGACAACTGTGGAACAAGACCTTGTGTGGCATGGTCTTTATTTCTGTTTTCCACGAAGAAATGTGTAAGAGGTCCATGAATGGACTAGACAGTCTTGTACTATTTTTACCCCCGATCCAGGGTGTGGATAACATTTATATAAATTTGAGAGGAATAAGTCTCATCTTGAGACTAATCCTCTTGGTTATATCTTCTGTGCATTTTAGTTTAAGTTTAAAGTATACAATATCTAATTTATATTCCACTGCTATTACTTTGAAATACAAAACTATTTTAAAGTTACTTTGATAGTTAATCTAGAAAGTGTTTGTAAATATTGTAAATCAGTAGATTAGTTTCAAAAGGAAATTTAATCTTCTAATTAAATTGACTGAGACCTAATTAATCATTGAGGACCTAATTGAACATTTACAGTTTTACAAATTCACTACATTTAACTTGTTTTATAAATTGGGGGATCTTAATAGAAATTATTTTTAACAGAAATTTTATTTGTAACTCAATTCACCCCCCTCTTGAGTGTCCACTCTAACCAACATTTTGTATCAGAAGTTGTTTTTGTTTTTAAAATTTTCAAAATACTCTGTTTTTCAACTGTGATTTTAGTTGAATCTTTAAAGATCTTAAATTTCTATTAGTTCTAAATTTGATCTCATTAAATCTATTTTCTACAATCTAGCTATGAAAAATGGACTAGAAATTGCTAATACTAACCGGCCACCTTTCTTAAATGTTACTAACTATGCTCAGTGTAAATTGAAAATGAAAACACATTTAGAAAGTATGGGTTTTGATATATAGACTGCTAGAGAATCTCAATATAAAATTCCAGAAACTGAAAGAATAACTTGGGATGAACCTCCTAAAGTAGCTTATAATATTAACTGTAAATCTATGAGTTCCCGGTATTGTGCATTAGGATATGAGGAATTCAATAGAATATATTCCTATAAAACAGCTTATGAAATATGGGATACATTAGGTGTTTCTCATGAGGGAAAAACTTATATCAAAGAAATGATTTTGAATACAAATACTATTAAATATGAAAATTTTAAAACAAAGACTGATGAACCTATTTCTGATATGTATCTTAGGTTCAATGAGATAGTCAATACAATGAGTTCACTTGGTAAAGCTGTTCCAGCAAAGGAACAAATTATGAGAATATTGAGATGTCTTCCAGATCGGTGTAGAGGCACTTCTGTTTCAATCTGAGAATCATGTGGCATTGGTGCTCTGCTTGTTAAAGAGAAAATTGGTAAACTTATGATGTATGAGTAAGAGCTCAAAGTGAATAATGAGGAAGATTCTGAACTTAAAAGGAATTCAGTGGCATTTAAGTCTACTACTTTAAAGAGAAAGGAAAAATAAAAAGTTCACATACAAACTGAAAGCTCAATAAGTGAAAGTTCAGAATCTGACAGTGTTGCAGAAATGGCTCAGATGGCCAGGAGATTTAAGAAATTCTCTAGGAAGAAGAAATTCTTCAGAAAATAAAACTACAAAGGAAAATATGACAACAAATTTCATTGGAAAAAGGACTAGAAGAAAGCTGATAAGAGTGATGAGGTTGTTTGCTATGAATGAAAATGGAAAGGACACATGAAAGCTGACTGTCTGAAACTGAAGTTCAATAAGAGACATGACTACAAGGATTGTAAGTAAAATAATGTTATGAAAGATACTACGAGTGCTTTAAAAGACATCACAAGTGAGTCTGAAGCTTTTGACTTTGAAAATAATCATTCCAACATGTGTTTCATGACCAGTACTTCTGAGGTACCTGTTTCCCCTATGCTAAATGATTATTATTCTGGAAATGATTATGATTTTGAATCTAAAAATATGAATAGTGAGGAACTGTTTTAATACTACAATATACTTGAGGAAACATGTAATGAACTTAAGGAAAAATATAAGTCATTAAACAAACTGCATGCTCTCACTGCAAATGTAAAATTCTCCCTTGATATAGAAAAAGAAAAGAATTCTCAACTGTTAAATGAAAATACTGAACTGAAAATGTCTAATAAGAAACATAGAAAAGACTTAGAAATGTTCAAAAATGGAAAAGACACTCTAACTCAAATGTTGCGAAAGCAAGTGGCACCAAAGTACACTACTGGAATAGGTTACCAACATGGAAAAACACAATTCACTAAAGCTAGATTTATTCCTAAATCTGGACAGAGTACTGCTAGTTCATGTTCTGGAAATTCATATGCTTCGACTAGTAATTCACATAGTTATAGATCAAATAGAGTTTATCTTTCAAAATATATTGTTTTTTTAAAATATATGAGACCCATAAGACAAATTTGGGTACCAAAATCATTGATTGCTAACCTGTCTGGACCAAAGAGAATCTGGGTACCAAAATCATTCTCTGTTTTTGTAGGAAACCTGTTTGAAGAGTTCCCAAAAGAAGATAAGGTACTTGGACAGTCTATGTTTGAGGCATATTTCTAGGGATTATTCATGCTTCAAAATAATAATAAAGGTTTATGGAGGCCCTGTCACCATTGGGGATAATTCTAATAGAAATATCCTTGGCATATGCCAAATTGGTAACACTAACTCAGTATTAATTTCTATTGTTTTATATGTTGATGGACTTAAATATAACCAGATAAGTATTTATCAGCTATGTAATGATTGATTTAATGTTAAGTTTGAAAATGATTCTTGTAAAGTTTTTAATTCTAAGAATTTTTTAGTATTTTCAGCTATTACAAATGAAAATGTTTATGTAGGTGATTTGAATTATTCAGCTAAACAAAACATTACTTTTCTAAATACTTTACATAAAGTATCTTGGATTTGGAACAGAAGACTAGGACACTGTAATATACACTCACTTAGAAAGCTAACTAGGAAAAAATAAGTTAGAGACTTAACCAAACAAGAATTTCCAAATGAAAAAGTTTGTAATCCCTGTCAAAAGGGAATGCAACACAAAATCTCTTTCAAACCAAAGAAAGAAGTGTCAACTTCTCAACCTCTCGAGCTAGTTTACGTGGACTTGTTTGGACCTTCTATATTTTCTAGTATAAATGGGAAGCACTATGTCTATATCTTAGTAAATGACTTTTCTAGATATACTTGGGTATACTTATTAGGTCACAAAAGTGAATCCTGTTCTTACATTATTAAATACTCCAATTCTGTATAAAACCTTAGTGGACTTAAGATTAAGACCATGAGAAGTGATCATGGCCGTGAATTTGAAAATCATGAGTTTTACACCTTTTTCTCACAAAATGGATATACTCACAATTTCTCTGCCCCTAGGACACCTCAGTAGAATGGTGTAGTAGAAAGAATAAATTGAACCCTTCAAGAAATTGCTGGAACTATGCCCAATGAGTATGACATACCTATTTATTTTTGGGTTGAAGCTATAAATACAGCTTTTTATATCATCAATAGAGTCTTAGTCAGACCTGTTCTCAAAAATACCACTTATGAGCTATGGAACAATAGGAAATACAATGTCAGCTACTTTAGAGTCTTTGGTTGCAAAGTCTTTATTCTAAATACCAAGGATAATCTGGACAAGTATGCTTCTAAGATTGATGAAGGAATCTTTTTAGGATATTCTATAACTATCAATGCCTATAGAGTTTTCAATAATAGAACCAAATGTGTTGAAGAATCTGTTCACATCAAATTTGATGAAAGAGGTCCACAAGATCCAAATTCATCTCTTGAAAATCGTGAAGAAGATTTATCTATTCTGAACCTTAATGATAAATTCAATGAACCTGTTGTAAATACAACCAGTTCTGGAAATATTTCAGAATCTGCTCCTAATGAACCCGAACCAAGAGAAGAACCTCAAATTTCTAGTCCTACCTTTACTAGATCAACTAGGATTATAAAGAATAATCATTTAGATGATGTTGTTGGAAATCTTGTTAGAGGAAGACAGAATAGATATTCTCTCAGAAATAGGGTTAAACATCAAGCATTTTTGTCACAGATTGAACCTAAAAACATTAATTATGCTGTTAAGGATTAATGTTGGGTAATTACTATGCAAGAAGAACTCAATAAGTTTGAATGAAATAAAGTTTGGAAACTTGTTGAATGACCTAAGGACAATTTTGTCATAGGCACTAAATTGGTGTTTAGAAATAAAGTAGATGAAGCTGGAAACATAGTTAGAAACAAGGATAGGTTAGTTGCAAATGGATATAGTCGTGAATAAGGAATTGACTATGAGGAGACTTTTTCTCCAGTATGAAGACCTGAAGCCATTAGAATTCTACTTGCTTATGCTGCACATATGAATTTTAAACTATATGAAATGGATGTCAAAAGTGCTTTCTTAAATTGGTATATAGCTGAGGATTTTTTTATTAAACAACCACCTAGATTTACAAACCCACATTTTACCAATCATATTTTCAAATTATTAAGAGAATTATATGGTTTAAAACAAGCTCCAAGAGCTTGGTATGACAAATTAAGTACTTTTTTAATTTCCAAAGGTTTTACAAAAGGTATAGCTGATCCTACACTTTTTGTAAAATCTATTTATAATGATGTTTTAGTAGTTAAAATTTATGTAGATGATATTATTTTGGGATCTTCAAAAAATTAACTATATACCAGTTTTTCTAAAGTGATTCAAAACCAATTTGAAATGAGTTTAATGGGTGAACTTAAAATTATTCTTGGATTTCAAATCTTTCAAAACAATGATGGAATTATTTTAACTCAAAGTAAATATACTAGATATAATTTAAATCATTTTGGATTGGATAGCACTAATAGTAGTGACACTCCCATGAGTACCACCTATAAGTTGAATCTTGATGAAGATGGAAATCTATTGATCAAACCACTTATAGAAGAATGATAGGAAGCCTACTCTACTTAACTACTTGTCGTCCAGATATTATGTGTGGTGTGTGCATGTGTGTTCATTTTCATGAAAACCCAAAAGAATCACATTTAAATGTTGTAAAGAGAATATTCAAATACCTCAAGCATAATCACAATCTAGGACTATTATATCCAAAAGGATAATCATTTGAACTATATATTAGTTCTGATGCTGATTTTGTTGGCTGTAAGTTAGATAGAAAAATCACCTCTGGAAGATGTCAGTTTTTAGGCAAGTCACTAGTATAATGGTGTTGTAAGAAACAAAATTCTGTTTCATTATCTACTGCAGAAGCTGAATATATAGCTGCTGGCATTTCTTGTGCACAAATTTTGTGGATGAAACACACTTTACTAGACTATGGATATCAATTCAGACATATACCAATAAATTGTGAAAACACAAGTTCTATTAACGTTTCAAATAATACTGTTTCACATTCAAAGACAAAGCATATTGATGTAAGACATCACTTTTTGAGGGATCATTATCAAAAAGGTGATATCACTTTAGAATTCATTGGTACTGAATATCAACTTCCTGATATATTCACTAAACCATTAAATTCTGAGAGATTAGATTACATCATACATTATCTTGGTATGATCAATCATAAGTAGATATCACATTGGTCTTACTATTTAATATTTTTCTATATTTTATCTTATGGTTTCATGCTCACTATTTCCCTATTGTTGTTTCATGCTTTCGGTCTCACAGTTAACACCTTGTGTTCACGGTCTGTCACTTAACTGTCTCACTGTGACGGAACAGTTCACTCATTGTCTCACCGTGACTGCACAGAATAGTCATGGTCTCACCGTGATGACTTCTTTTCATCGCACCGTAGCGCCTTCTAACTATCTCACTATGAAGATTATTTATGCATTTATTTTAATCTGTATCGAGGTAATTTTTATTTAACATCTATTTAATTTCTCGTGTTTTTGTTTTTATGACGTTTGACATTCCCAAATGATAAAACAAAAGGGTTTTCATTCAATTCCTCACCTGAGCTCTCTCCTAATCACTCTCTCGAAACCTTCTCTTATTCTCTCTCACCCGAACCTTCAGTGGATGACCAGGATGAAGCATCCATCTTCACCCTCATCTGAGAAGCGCCGCTCAAAGAAACAGAAGAGAGCACCGAAAATATCTCCTCATGGTCTCTTGAATCCTAACCTATTAATCCATATTGTTGCTCCTAAGAAAGAGATTTTCCCTAAGTGGCTTCTTTATAGCAAGTCTTTGGTTCTAAAAATATTGAGAGAATAAGGATGGCTCGAATGGTTCTCTCAAAGAGATAGGCCTATTTACCAGAGGTTGGTATCTCAGTTTTATAAGTATGTAAATTTTTTCTTTAATGATGGAGAATGTTTTTTGTTAACAAGATGGATCAATGGACAAAAATTCTTATTCTCATCAAGACTATGGGCTGCATGCCTGAGGATCCCTCATGAAGGGATTTGTGATGATTACCAAAGAGAGCCTCCTCCTTCAACCAACATCATTTATCAGGAAAATTCCTTGGAAATATTAACTAGAAATGGAACCCAGAGAAGGGCCATAGTAGCTAAATTGGATTAGAGACAAGGCTCCTGTTTAAGTTTGTTCAGAATTTGATTAGTCCGAGGAAATGAGACTTTGCTGTGTTGCAGTATCAGGATGTGTTCCTGATTCATCTGATGAAGAATGTCCACAATGTCAATCTTTTCAAAAATATCATTCACCACATGTGTGAACTGATTATGGTCACTTCCAAATCCACCTCCTTGTTTTACTCAAGGATGATCTCAACTATGCTAGTTGCCAAAGGAGTGGTTGGACCAAATTAGGAATTAATCATGGATTTTGATTTTTTTGTCCAAAATTACCATTAGAAGGATGAAAATTAATTGGAACCCATGGAAGAAGAATTGGGTTGAGGATAATGATCAACTTTATAATAATTATAATTCTGTTGATTATCCAATAAAGTCAAAGAATATTAATGAACCTGGTGTGGAACCAGATGAAGTGGCTGAGTATTCAGAAAATGTAGAAGAAGAGGAAGTGGCACCTAAAGTACCACCTAAAAAAGAGGCTGAAGTTCCTAAAAAAGAAGCAGCTCTTGGAGAAGGAAAGTAATGTTGTCCCAGCTGATGTTCCTAATGAAATAGCTCTTGGAGAGAAATTTTATGTTGTTCATAGAGAATAAGAACCTTCTGTTGTTTTTAGAGAAGAAGAATCTCCAATTTTTCATGGAGAGGAAGAAGATCATGCTTCTAGCGAGGGTGTTGGTCTAGAAACCCATCCTAAGTCTACAAGAGAGATGATTATCCCTAATTTAGAGCAGCAAGACATAGAAGAGTCTGGTGGTGCAGAAAACCTCCCTACGATGCTAGAAGCTAGTATAGAAGAACTCCTTGATGAAAAATAACCAAGTCTGGAAGCACAACCTATAGAACCGTCGGTTCGTGAGTACATACCCTCTACTGAAGGGAGTATGGAAATTTGCTTTCAATTGGAAAGGCATGAAATGCATGAAGAAAATAGAGCTGATCATGTGGATCTTAACCATGCTGTTGAGCCTATAGTTTCTGAAATGGAAGCACATTTTGAGGGGGAGGAACCTCAAAACCTTGAACCTAGTGTATCTGAGTCTGATAAATCTTAATTTGAACTAGGTGATGCACCTCCTTCCACTAAGTCATACTCTGTGTAAACTCGGTATGAATTCTCTAGTTTTTATGATGTGAGTGAATCAAAGCAAGTGACTATAACTAGAATGGATCTCTCCTCTTTGTTTTAATTGAAATCAGTCACTCACCCTTAGCCAGAACTAGAACCTCAACCTCAACTAGAATATGCACCAGAACCTATACCACTACCTTCACCTTCACTATTACACAAGCAACAGTCATTTGTAACTAAAGATGATTTGAAATTCATTGGAGAGACTATCTTAGCTGGAGTTGAGAATATTATATCCTCTCAACCTCGTCCTGTAACTCAACTAAGTCAGGAATATTCCTCCATTATTTTGGAAAATATTATTCTTCATATTCAAACAAGGATGATCTATGAAATTCAAGAAGTTAGGGTTGAAAAAAAATACTTAGTGGTGATGTTGCAACATTGAAAATTATCGTAGCCGACATGCAAAAAGAACTGTCTTCAAGATCAGAGCCTGCTCCTATTGTTACTACTCCTGCACCTGTTGCTACTTCTCATGAACCAAATGTTTCAAACATTTATAGAGATATTGTATCCAAGTTCATCAATATCTATTATCTTTTGATGAGAATATTGGATAAAGACACACAACGATTCTACAACTCATGAGAGAGATTTTAGAAAATCTAAATAAGCTCACAGATGAGTACACTGGATGTTCGCAAAAGGTCTGGAAATAGCTCAAAGCTCCAACAGTAGCTATAAATGCTTCTCTTCCCTCTGGTTATACCTCCACACCTTCTTTGGACTATTCTCTGATCAGATCCATAATCAAGGAAGAAATTCATAATTCTTTCAGTGGATTGGATTTGTCTCCTTTGTCAGAAGTAGTTTAGAACATGATAGAGAACTTGATCTTTTTCAGATTCAATACAAGATTGCCAATGATGCTCAATAGGAGATCACCAAGAAGATATATTTGTATCTCAATCATATTTACACCAAATCTAATATGACAAATCACTTTAAGTATCTTGTGGAGAATCTGAAAATCCGTCCAGTGACTTAGGCTTTCAAAACTCAAGTTTAGAAGCTTACAGAGTTCACCAGATTGTTGGACAAATTCATGGAGAATAAGGATTATTTTGAAAAGGCTATGCAATATGGTAGAGAAATCATTACTGATTTCATCAATCATTTGAAGCCGTATCTTCATGAGTAGAGTAATGCTATCGTTTATCTAGCTATTGCACCCCTTAGACCAGGTCTACCTACCCTAGCCTCAACTGCCATGTCAGTCAGCCACGCTCCATCTACGATCCGGCCAGTCATTCTTGATCAACCATAGACTAGATATTCTACTGCTCTTTCTTTGGATCCCTCTATATTTGAATGTATACCTTTACCATCTTTGTCTACTACCTCTATGCCTTCATCTACATCAGCTCCAGCTCTTGTTGATGATAAAGACTAAGGGAAAGCAAATCCGTGATGCCAACCACTGATTCTTAATTTTTGATGGGATGTCTTTGTTTTTTTATTTCTATTGTATGATGTATTTTGAACATTTTTAATGAAAAATTCATTATTTCACTCCATTATCTCTACTTTTTTATAATCCCAAAAGGGGGATAAAAAGTGAGAAGAGTTATCTCTTAGACTTTTATTTGTTATTATTATATGTTTTATTTTCTTTAACGTTTCATTTCATTTATACTTCAACTATACATGATTTGAGATCATCAAAAAGGAAGATATTTTTGGACTCCTCATGTATTAATCATGTTTTAATGATCACAAATCTTATTAATGTTAATTAATCTCATTATTATTTACAAATATTATGCATGATCACAAATATTACTTATCTTATCAATCCTCTGTATTTATGTTTCAAGTTATCTTACCTTATAATGGTTAAGCTTAATTCATATTATGCATATTACTATGTAAGATTGAATATAGTTATATTTCTAACTATCAAGACACAGTGAAGTTTGACACAGTAAGACAGACTGTGTGCAAGACATAGACACCGAGAAGTGTAAGACAGACTCAGTAAGCCTAACACCGTGAATTCTATGTCTCAGACACCATGACCAGTGAGACACCATGACCTCGACACACTGTGACAGTAAGCCTGACACCGTGAAGAAAAATACTATGAGCAAGGCACCGGATGCCCGAAACCATAAGTAAGACACCGTGACCCAGACACCGTGAAGCACACACCATGAGTCAGACACCGTGACTCAGACACCATAATATGGGGACACCGTGAAGGACACTCCTTGAGCCACATACCATGACAGTCATACCATGAAGGACACACTGTGAAGGAGACGTCATTTTCATAACTACTGTGACATGTATTATTAACTTTTTTCTATATTATTTAAATATCTCTAATGGTAATATTTGATGTTTTTAATTCAATTAATGTTATTTAATGATATTTTTTTCATCTCAAGAAACTGTACCTCGTGCCTATGAAAAAGTAATCATTCCTATTTCCATAGCTTATGGAATATAAAGAAGATTGATCTGGTGTAGACAGTTATACACACAACAGTGCGCCCAAGGGCTCGAGAGTGAAAACGAGCAATACATGAAGATAATACATGCATGCATTGTACTGGACAGAAGTGGAACACAAGGCAAGATCTTCAAATAATTCTCATGAATACAATCCAATACTACTAAAGAACACATGAAGTACTCTGAAGTCAAGAGAACATCTTCACTCCTGAAGAACAAATGATGAACCATCACACTCTGTTTTTCCACACAAAACCAAAGAAAGACTAAGAATCATTTCTACTGAATCCAAGGAATCCATAGTTGCACTGCTAATCACTAGAGCTTTCTAAACTTTGATATACGCTCTCTATGTGATTTCTTTATTTACTTCTTCAAGAAGTGTGTGTGCTCTGTATATCTTACACACACACTGACTCGTGAGTTGAACTGGAGGATATCACAGTCCTCACACCAAAACTCCTTAATCTTGTTTACCCACAACAATTGTGGATGAGGTCCTTGTGTGGTCTGGTATTTATTTTTATTTCCCATGATGAACTATGATAGAGTTCCCTGTGTGGCCTGGACAGTCTTGTATTGTTGTTAACCCCGATCCAGGGTGTGGAACACTTTTATATAAATTTGAGAGGACAAAGTCTTGGCTTGAGAATGAACCTATTGGTTATATTTAATGTGTATTTTAGTTTAAGTTTATAGTATAAAATATCTAATTTATATTCCTCTGATGTTACGTTGAAATACAAAACTATTTTAATGTTACATTGAGAGTTAATCTATCAAGTGTTTGTAAATATTGTAAATCAGTAGATTAGTTTCAAAATCCAATTTAATATTTTGATTAAATTGAATGAGACCTAATCAATCTTTGAGAACCTAATTAAACCTTTATAGTTTTACGAATTCACTACAATTTATCTTTTTTTTTAAATTGGGGGATCTTAATAGAAATCATTTTTAATAGAAATTTTAATTGGAACTCAATTCACCCCCCTCTTGAGTGTCCACTCCGACCAACACACATCATAGATTGCGTAATGAATCTCCATAATGTTAGTGATGAAGTGCCTACTACATTATGTGGGAAAAATAACAGTAAGGGACGGAAATGATTCCTTTAAAGCACAAGTGAATAATATGAGAGTCCATTTCAACAGTTTAAATATTTATATACATCAATTTTCATAACTTTAGGACTGTAGGAATGGTGAAAACCTAATCCATGAGGGAGTCCCATCTCTTGATCATAAGAGTTTTTTCAAGGATAATAGATCCTTAATTTTAATAGAACATGTATCCAACATGCATGAATATTGATTCACATGATCCATAAACAATAACCCTTAATCATAAGGGAGAAGGATTCCTTCATAAAAATCATCCATAATTGAAGGATCTAATGGTATCATCATTGAGAAAAAAATTTCCCAGATGGGTATGAGAGAGGGAAATTATTCCTAGTAATTAAGAAGTTTGAATATTTTCCTTAACAAATATTTTTTCCTATCATCTAGAGCGATCCTCAAATGGAGGAAAATGTTAGTGTATGAAATATTTATGGCATTCTAGATTCACCAACACCCATCATCTTATAGAATATTCACTACCTTTATATCATAGGAATTATTTACATCACCATATAACCATATACTGAGAAAAATATAAATAGTTGTTTCCTAGGTTATTATACCCATAAAATCTACAAATAAACACTAAACAGTTACATCACAATCTCTGGTAAAAAGAAATTAGAAAACATATTATACATTCATGTGTTACAATAATAATACATAAATTCAATATCAATCCCCTTATGTTGAATGTATGGTTCCCTAAGAATGAAATTATTAGGTAGATTTTATATTATAATGCTATATTTTTCAAGGATATCGTTATACCATAACCATTATCTCCAACTATCATCATTATTGTTATAATTCGTGAATCTAAAATATGATATTGAGGAAAAGATCACAAAATATGATCCGAGGAAATTTCAATTATTCTAATTAGAATTCCTTGAAATAATATTAAAAAGGTTCCATTTATTATTTTCAAGGAATGTATGCATGAAGTTGGCATATGAAAGATCATTATTTAATGGTTGGTTCAGTTTGAAGACCACAGAAAATCCAATCCATGTAACCACCTAGTTATCATCCCATAAGAAAATATCCCCCCATCCAATTACCCACAATGCATTGAACTTAAGAACAATAATATGATTTACAGTGATTCTCCTATGAGTGGATGTATTCCCTATTGAATTCTTTATATTACAACCATACCAATTAGAAATGATTATTTCCTAGAGATATTGGATTTTGATGGCCTCCTATGTAAACTTGGAATGAATGTTTTTTATCGATACCTTCACAAATCTAAGGTCGATTAGTTAGTTATTTAATTCTGTTGTCCATCCTTGACCACATTTCCAAACGGAAATTTACAAACAAATTCACATCCAAAAGAAATGAACATATGATCTCTTATAACCCATTAATTAAATTCATTGGAACCATAAGGACTAAGAAAATATGGATTCTAGACATGGATGAACGAAATAAACCAGAGTTATTTTACCTATAAATGAGAAAAGTATTTTCCTATAGTTATTAATATAGTTTCCAACTTAACCTCAAATTCATTAAAATGATGAATACAAAATCAATCAATGTAGATTGGATCACCCAAGTTATCTACGGAAAAATTATGCCAATTGATACCTCGATGGGAAACAATAGAGTGGGACTGACTCTCCAAACCAGACAAATAAAATATAAACATATCCCTAAAAAGGAATAATATTTTTCCCTCTCGAATTTAGGTGTTGATAAATTTTTTCATTGATGCCTCTATAGGAATAACTACTACCATTAACAAATGAGATCATGTCATTTCAAAACATAAGATGTGAGATGCATCAAAATTGATATCAACACTAGAATGGGAGAATACTAACATTATCCAAAATTCTATTAATCATCACCTAAATGAATCCTATAAAAATATAAATAAACAGTGAGGAAACATAATACCCTTAAATAAACCCAAAACTAATCGTATAATAAAATAAACATCCATGGAGAGTTGAAGATTCTAAAAAATGAAACTGATATACATGAAAAAAACCTTTACAATCCAATACCATAAAAATTATGTATTATTCCATTATATCAAACTCATTATCCATGTACACGTTTATGGAAATGGTTGATCGTAAAGGATACTTATTGATATCAAAAATAATATACTAGTAAATATAAATGGTTCCTTGGATAAGCCAATATCAATTGTATTTTTCTCTCTATAAATCTAAATTTGATGGTGATAGGACCTTCTCCAATTGATGATGGTATCATGAACCTGTTGAGGGTAATTACACATATTAATTAGAATGTACTATCTCAAAAAATTGTATCCCTTCTATTCAGGATAAATATGAGGGTGTTAGTTCTGGAGACTCTATGGAAGATTCCTCTATTTATGAAAACATGAAATACCACCAAAGAATACAACATTTCTATCTATGGATATTCCATGTAGAAGGAACCTAGAATGTTTTCTGGGATAGGGGATCTTTCTCCACAAACCCTTGAATTTATGAGTGGTCTTATTTCATATGAATTTCATTCTATAATCTAAAATCTCTACAAGTTATTCTTCAAAAAAGATATCCATCGCCTATGATAAATCATAGGATTTCATTACATGGGAATAGTCACGTATGTACTTCCTCTATAGAGATACATAGAACACATCATGGCCTTGAGAGGTGTTCAGTAATAATACCCAATGATAAAACAATGTACAGGATTCATGTCTCCCTCAAAACTTGTGTTACGGTTAGGAATTAATTCTTTCAAGCAGTTTCCATTGGATTTATTTATAAAACCAGAAACATCAAACTATTCTTTATCTAATGTGGCCTTTTGTCCAAAGGTAATCATTTATTAGGTTTGGACCTATGACCCTTATGTGCTTGAATTGGTTGATAGGATGGGAGGTTATAGTAATCACACCTTTTTGGGGGGAATTATTTCCTACTATAGGACCCTCTAATAGATTTGAGATATTTTCAATAATCCTTGTTAACACATAAAATATAACTTATGTTTACCTTGGAGTTTAAAAACAATTATTAGCATGTGTGTAATTCAAAATCATTTTTATGTATTCTAATTTATACATTAATAGATACATCAATATGTATTCATGGTTCTTTATCAGTTTTATCCTCTCATATACCAGTTAGAGATTAATTTAACTATTTTTTTGATAAAAATTGGTTTTAAACCAATAAATGGGAACACACTATAATTTATTGTCATCTAGGGAGATGAAAGTTTATTTTTGATGTTGGGATTATACCCCTGAATGGGCTACCTATGCATCAGTGTGAATGGAATCAGAACCATCATAGTTCAGCACTTCTTAATGGGGAACATAATACCTTTTAAGGTCATGTGATAAGGGACTAGTCATAAATTTTAATGAAATTTGGTAAGGAAATCTAAGTGAAAGGTTCTTAGTCTTTCTTTTTGTGGGACTTATTCCAGATAATAACAAAGGACATAGAACGAATATGGGTTGGAAAGTTGTATTAGACCTTATTATGAGTATGGCCTTTAAAGAACAATGTTGTTTTGGAATGTTTGGTTTGAACCTGAGAGAGTATTCCTACATATTCCATTTGGATGGTAATCAAATCCCATGTTGTTCAATGAGTCTCATAGGATAGTGTAGTGCAATAGTAGTAATGAGTTTGGGTTTACATCCTAAAAATAATACCTTTATGATTTGGGGGTTTTAATTTAGGACTTACTCATAAGTAGGATGTCCATTTATGCAAGGAGATTGAACTTCAGTCATAGGAAGGATTCCTACATATCCCAGTTTTGATAGGAATCATAGTTCTTATAGTTCATTTAATGAGGTGTTTGTGAAAATTTTGTGATCATTACAAATCTCTATGACCATGTGATTTAGGCTCGGGGTTATAGAAAAGGAGGATTTAAAATATTCAACCAACACACACACACATTTCCTCTTTCACTGGTGGAAGAGGATGACCCTACAACAGGGATGGTGGAAGAGGCTTAGGTGAAAAACATTACCTCTATTCACATTACATTAGTTAAGGTTCCAATGTATGTAAGATGTGAAGGTGTAGAAAGTAGAGAATAGAAACAATGAAACTCCTACATGAAAGTCTTGGGAATTACATGAGGATGGTTGCCCTGAAATTGGTCCTAGTAGGGGAGGGAGACTTCTCAGTTGTTCAAATGGAAAAGTTGGTTTTAAACATACCATTTTTACCAGAGACCAGAGGTTCCATGTTTTATAAATGATATGGTTATGTCATGACCCAAAACCTAATCCTCCATACTGAGAACTCCACCACACTATTCTAGGGAGAAAGGACCATGTGACTGCAGATATACTATCCCACAGACACTCCATGAATCCTAACCCCATTTTGAGAAAAATGTGGGAAACCTCTAACTATGGATATACAAACCCAAATAGAAGACACCATGATGATCCCTTCCCAATGGTTTGTTAAGTCCCAAGGTTTTGGGGGAAGTTTCAAATAATCAATTTAATACAAATTAACCAATGAAGAAGAATAATTTCCATTAATGTCTTTGAAGAAGGCTCATATAGACTGAAGGGATAAGGTAAATCAAATAAGAGAACCCAATTATTTTTCTGGAGAGCATATACGGATGTGAAAGTAGGCTTGGTAGACCTGACATTAAATAACGTGATGAACAACCTGGATGTCAATTCATGGAAGAGACTTGACTCAATCCTTCAAGAGACTTCATAAGTATTCACAGAAGTAGGGTGCTCATGTTCCTTTTAGAGTAATTGTTTTGTGCAAATGTTTCTGATTTAGGGGGGATGGAAACTTTTGGCACGCAAGTGTTATGGATTTCAAACATTATTTGGACTTACATCCTACGATCCTCCTTAAATTCCTCCAATATAGGTGATAAAGAACTACCTTAATGGTTTTAGAAGACTTGGGTGAAGCACTAGCGAGACCAGAGAAAAAAATATGCTTTAGGGAACTTCATCCATCCAAATGAAGGCCTCAAGTGTCTATTTATAGTTAAATATGTGACTCTGGGAAAATAGTTGTCAGGCATGGAAGTGGTTTGTGTGCAAGAAATTGGGTGTGGAAGTACCACTCATGTCGATGGAGCCTAAGAATGACTATGGTGATCCATGTATCAATCCACTAAAAATCATGATTTTCTTCAGCAATTTTCTCCTCTTTTTTTAGGAATCTCCCTTTGTCTCATTTTGTTACTGTGATGGAACAGATTGTCCACAATCCCTCCCCCATAAAATTTATTTTTGAAATAAAAAATGGATTTTATACTGTGGTAGAGTTATGAAAAAGGAAAAAAGATGTTGATATAGAACACAATATGATAGCATGTGAGGTACGGGTGGGCACGGTGATATAATATAGGTTAATCTTAATCACTTATATATAGTGGCATAATAGAAAAAAACATAATAAGAACTCTGGAAATCCATCTCTAGGTGCACAAGTGTTATTGATCATATACATCTGTCGGTCGTGGTTCTTCTTTATGTTTTCATTTCTGTGCCAAAAATGGTCCACCATACTTGTGCGGTAGATTTATACATGCACACAAAACCCATACATGCACTCATTAATTCCTTTTTCAAATTTTATTAATTCCCTTTTTCAACAAAATCCAAATTGATATTACATTAAAGATGAATTTTGATATATTTTGTAGGTTCAATGGATCATAAGAGAATCAGAACTGTAGATGCATGGGCTAGTGAGATAATGGATGATATGATGAACATTTTTGGGCATGATTACATAGAGATCTTTGAAACTACTCTCCCTGACATGGAAAATCATCTTGAGGTAATGTCAATTGTTTTTTCCTAGGAGTACTTATTTTTTGATGTATGGTTATGGGCAATTTCATGATTTCAGCATACCGGACCCAATGAATTATGTTCCACTTTCATGGTATCAAGAGAATAAGAATATCTCATCTACTAATAATTCTATTATTAGAACATATATAAATTTTGGGATAAAAGATATGACTAATTTCAAGCATCATAACATGTGTCCTCCATATTCGAAAGCACATACACCCGATCTACTGCCCGATAGATATTTGTCCATTTTTTGAGAATCTCAGGAAGATCAATAAAATGGATGGATGAAAATTTAGTATTTTCACTGAAGCGGGGGTTCTAAACCCACATGTATGTGGGTGTATTGGGTGTAGAAGACATGTGTAGAGTTAATGGATGACTTAAAAGGTTTTGGGATTTATGAGGCTTTATGGACTACAAAAACTTATGCATATGGGAAGGATGACATTGTGCTAGAGTTGCTAAGCCAATGGAGTCTAGAGATGAATTCCTTCCATTTAACATATTGAGAGGTAGGGATCATATTGTGAGATGTATTAAAGTTCTCTGGATCTCCAATTATTGAAAATATATATGAGTTTATTCCTCCAAAGGTGACATGGAATGACTCATAAAAGACAATGTCCTTGGTTCATGAGTTAATAAAGATATTTTATAAACTCAAGAACACAAAAACAAAAAATTCCCACACCAGACGGAATATTCACCCAAAGGAGTATATGGAAACATTCCTAGTGCAGAAGAAGGAGAAGGGTCCAACTTTCATTCATCCAACAAGCTGTGAAAAGGAAGAAAAGATAGCTACACGTTACAATTTCTAGCCAATAATAGAGAAAGTAGAATTTGATAAGTGGGGGTATGATGTCAATTCAAAAATTCCTATGAGGAATAATATTTTAGGTTTACTGGAAAAGTGGATCAATGTATATATATTGAATGTCCGAGATTCCAAGGGAAGGATAAGGCCATGAACATTTGTTATTGAGAAAAAGATAGATGAGAAGAGGATTGTTGGACTGGATACCCCTATATTGAAAAATATTCACAGGATCTTGTTGCATATCTACAAGAATTAAGTATCTTTTTAGAATAGATGGACCATTCTAGGTGTTACAGGGGATGATCACCACTAATCTCAAATCATATTCTTTGTAATGTGGGGTACAGGTCATTGGAAGTTCATTCTGATGAACTATACAAGATTTTTTTGGTATTTAACCTTTGTCATTGAATTGTTATGAAAATAAATCCAGGTTATTTATGTACAGGTAATTTCATCTTTTCCCTTATTGGAATCCTCCTGTGGGTCAATGTTTTGATGATGGGATGGCTAACTTAGAGATAAGAGCATATATGTTATCTTTCAGGGATGGTGTATTCACCATCAAGATATATAGGGAAATCATAAGTGAGGCCTATGATCTTTATATATTTTCACATTAGTCTAATTTCTTCAACAAATTACCCTATCTCCTCTAGTGCATGTAAGGTTAAAGAAACATCTATTGGTGTCCCGAACACTTTGGTTTCTACTGACTGTAGAGAAAACTGGGTCAATATTCAACTTACCTATCGCAGATGAAACAATCATATTGACTATCTAGTATGCTGAGAACTAGTTTTCATAATACCATGAAGGGGTACTAAACCATATTGTTCCCCGAGTATGGATAAATAGAAGCAGTGGGAAGGAACCCTATCATATGGAAGATAATTCCTCAACATCATGGGCTGATTCATTGGGGTCAGAGTGTGGTGGATGAGTCTCCAAGATCACTAAAGAGATCTCATAAAAAATAAAATCCACCTATTAGAGTTACAAGAGACACACTACCAATCTCAACTGAAGCAATATCAAGTCGGTCTAGTCTCCACCATTCAGATGGGAAATAGGTCTCATTTTCTCATGCATAATCTATGAAGACATGAATTAGGAATAAACTCAAATCTAAAACTACAGGATCATCTTCACAAACTTCTGGAATTTTATCTTAATATGTTAAACTATACGTGGTTCCAACATGGAAAATACTAAAATATGATGTTGAAACCATGTGTATAGTCTTATGTGATGGGTCGAGTATTCCCGAAATTGGGGTTCTATGAGTCTCTTCCTATATTATTCTTAACAACAACCTTGATAAAGTGAGAACTTATATCTAAGAACTGGAGATTCTCAGATACACAATTGATGAATCAATTCTATCCACAAAACAAGTGAAAGAGATTATATATTGAGGTTCCATAGAAGAGATTTACCTTTCATTAGATGATACATGACATTAATTTGGTGATATTGACTATGTAGTTTTTCTTTTTCTCAAATTCATTTATTCTTTTCTTTTTTAATTTAGTTAGGGAATTGTTACTCAAGGGAAATTTCATTTTAACTTGTAACATGAAAATGGAAAATCGACCGAAGTTACATCACCATACAATAGAAATGGTGGAACAATAATTTGAGATATTAGTTCACCCTAAGAGTCAGTAGATATATCACTCTACCAATAGTCCATGAAGGATGAGATAAAAAGTTTCTTTTAGTCCCCAATACTTATTTTTCAAAATGATGATGCAATTCCCCCCAAGAAGGAAATGAAATGGAAACATCGAAGAATAAAATATATGGTTAAAATTTTTCTCAGCAGTGTTAAGGAGTCTTGACAATAATAATTTTATCTTTATTCATATAAATTTTTTAAACTATTTGGAATTATAAGAAATTATACAATTTATTCTCTTAGATAAGTCATTTTTAAGCCTTGTGGAACCATAGAGGGTGCTTCCATCAAGGAAATATTCATACTAACCCGGTACTTCCATTATTTGAAGAGGAATTTAGGCCATAGGAGTCAACATTTGTTCCAAAATCTACTCTTCTTTCTACTAACAGGAGAGGGGATACCTCTGGTAAATCAAAAGTTATTTATGATAAACTACGGGTAACCAAAATGGATTTCCACTCTATGATACTTTAGGATCATCACATGCACCATAAAATCCTATGAGAACTGATGCTCACCCCACAGCTATTATTAATGAAGATGTTCAGGGTAAGAAGTTTTTTGTGGAGGGTACAAAACAACCATTCCATGTGCTCTGATGGGTGATATTAACATGGTAATTGGAATATAATTGGATGCTAGGAAGAATCTTGACATGGATTTTGAACAAATATTATAACATTTTAGTATTCCAAAATCATTATAAGAATTTGATGTTCCTTATATAGAACCAACTGGATATGAGTTATGTTATTTTTTGTCATATCAATTTTCTTATGATTAAGTTTCAAACATTGATCAGTTGAAATATGTATTTCTCTCTAAAGAAACTGCTACATTGACAATGATAGAAGGAAGATTCGATATCATTATCAATTAAAAAATTACAGAGACATTATCTTATTTCAACCTTGAAACAAGAAATATTCATGAGACTCATTTATAGAATCTTGAGTAGGTTAAATAAATATTTCCGCACCAAAATATGTCAACCAAAACTACTGATTTTGAGAATATTAGGGAGGATTCTACTCAAGATACTGATCTATTGTTATGTAAGGGTTACCAATATTGTGATTGTTCTCACTCTTTTTATCCTTTTGAAATAAACCATAACCACAATTTTAATTCACCATATAGGATTATAAACATCAATGAAAAGGTCCATGGGTGAAGATTCTTCCTCCCCTCAAACAACATAATGAGTTGAAGAAACAACTACCAAGGAAGGAGCAGAACATGGGACTTCATTAAGTGAATTAACCCCAACATACATCCCTCCTTATAATAGAAATCCCAAATCATATCCAAAGATAAAAAGGGATCTTTGTCTTTCAAGTCATAAGGAATGGAAGAACATGTGGAATATAATATTACAAATTACCCTTGGGGAACATTCTTAATGAATTCATCCACATTCTTCTCTATTCATTACATTTGGATTTGGCATTTTTTAATACAATAAAATATATACTGGAGTGAAATAGATTATCTGAAAAGGGAGAAAGAGCTTATGATTCAACAATATCTGATAAAAAATATATTTTTGACCAACACTGATGAATTCCACGTAGCATTATCCTGAGATGAGGCCAATAATACTACAAAGATGAAAGATCTCAAGTAGAAAATTGAAGAAAAGACTATTCAGTAGCTGCGTCTTCAACAGTAGATAGATATTGTCACAGGGGATCATGACCAACTTCATGATTCAATAGGAGAATTCTAGAAAGATGGTGCAAAATACTTTTCAGATGCTATGAAATCCCTTCATCATATTGATGATAATGATAATCGTCGGAAAATCCAACATCAAGAGGATGTTTATGGGGATCAACATGACATTAATCAAATTAGAAGTTATGTAGAAAACCTCTTGTCATTTATGATATTGAGACTATAGTTTAAGAATTCTCTTATGTGTATTTTTTACTCATAAATGAAAAGAATTTTGTCTCTAATAATCTATGTCTTCATCTTAGCTACCTTTTAATTATAATTTTAAAGGCGACTCTAACTCTTTTTTTAGAATCAAACCACCACATCAGAAAATCATAATAACAATAATAGGCATTGGGGTCCTTAGAATTTTTTAGTTAATCCAATGGACTAATGAGCATAGTTTGATTTTTACTAGGTATATATAGATAAACCCCCCATGATTGGTATTTTTTGAATTTTTATTGCACAATATTGCCTAAAATATGCAAAATGTAGATCTAATGAGTTGAAACTCAACATTTTTCCAGAGTTCTCTTTGCGGGTTCACAATATAGTGAGTACCATGTTTCTTTTTATTGGAAGATTAACGTTATGTATGTCAGAATAATAAAGATAGTGTTTAAGGTCGAATAGTTTTGACCATAAATTTGGAAATTAGAATCCAAACAAGGCTCAGTCGCTAGGAATTTCCCCAATATACATTCGATACTTCCATGGGGAATCCTAAGTCATGATTTTTATGGTAACCAAATCGGTAACATGAAGTATAATCATAAAGAGGTATTTTCCAATAATGAAGATTCCATTATTTGACAGACACATTATGGGGGTTTTATTATGCATGGTCGACTGGAGAATATGATGAATAGACAAATAGGGGAATCTTTTGAAGGAAATTCCTATTATATAGGAGAATTTTATGCAAGGCCACCTAGGGACATGGATTTCATAGTCAAGAAAAAGATACTTCAGGAATTTAAATTTTTTTTGATAGATGATGGAAAATATAGTTTGGGTGACTTAAGATCATAGGGGGTGGTTTTTTCTATGAAAATTAATTTTAAGAATAAAGGGTCATCTATGATGACATAGATCAGGAATGAAGAAACCACTTCTAAAAAATTTTGGTGTGTGAGGAATCGTTATCATTTGTTGGAAAGGGGCTTTCTGATAACATGCTATGCAGTTTTATGTCATGTAGTGAGGACATTATACTGTACTATTTTAAGTTATGTAGTGATGAAATTGGGTGTATTTAATATAAGGTTTTCATATTTGACCCAAGGCCCAAGATTCTTCAATTTCTAGATAATTTTCCTTGAAACATTTTACTTTGTTCATGCATTGAATGGAAGAATTGTAAACTATGATTTGGGAAATTTTGGATCTGAAGAATGATATGAAATAAAGAAAAAAATGCATTAAATGAAGTATTTTTTAAGAATTATGTTACTATTATTTTAAATAACCTTTTTGGGGGTTTTATTATGCAGTTACGACTAGGACATTTGTTTCATAGTCAAACAGTGGTGTCATTTGGCTTATAGGCCTCTTATATAGGAAAATATTATGCAAGGCTGCAGGGGGCATGTACTATATAGTCAGAGAAAACAAATCTGAAAAAATTTTCTAGTCTATATATAAAAGTAGGAAAAAGATTATGGAGATTCATAATTTACAAAGAACATAGTTTGTTTTATGGAGAAAATACCAAAACCCAAAAAGGGATTTTTCATTCATTTTTTCCAAAGAATTAAAGGAAGTAGTTCTTTTATGAATGTCTAATCCAATTGTAGGAAGTTTGGTGTCTTTAGTTTTATTTCATAAGACTAATACCATGATATAATAGAATGTGTAGACGATATGTGGTCAAATAATCAAAGGTTATTTCAATATAATTTGAACACATGGATAGGGAAATGTCTAAACCATGGTCATGAAGAATTTCAGACAGAGAAAAAGGTAATGAAAAAAATATAAATAGATTACCACATTAATATGTTTATTCATGTTTATTTTCATCAATGTTGGAAGGTAACAAAAGACACTTTAACAAAGAACAAAATTACCCTTATTTGACAATCCTGTTATGGGGGATGTATTATGCAGGACAAACTAGGGCATATTTTTCATAGCCAAATAGCTGAATGTTTTTTACTAACAGGCCTATTATATAGGCAACTTATGCAAGTCAACCAAGGGACACATAATGCATTTTCTGGAAAAAGAGTTCTCATACATTAAAAAATCTTCTACAAAACCATAAGAAATCTTATGATGATCTGAATGAATTCATGATTAAGAGTTTTAAATACAAAAGCGGGTAATGCAAATGTATAGGAGAACTATTTGAATAAATATTGTCCATGATTTTGGATTCCCATACATATATATTACTCATATGTAAAATGTGGACAATTCTTGTTTCAACGGTGGGAACTCTAATGAGATGACCCAAAATGAATACTCCCACATAGATTGTTAATTATTTGTTAAAGATAGATAAAAATTTCTCCCGTGGATGGTACTAGGAACTAAGTCCTAGTTTCGAATACATATCGTGATGGGATGAGAATCCTTCCACACATAGTTCTTTGGGTAAATTTCTGTTTGAGGTCATGCAATAATGTCTTTAAGTGATTCCAATGTGAAAAATGAATATTGTAGATGTACCATGAAATTAAACCTAGGTTTCACTATGTGTCTCATATGGATGAGAATTAAGTACCACATAGTTGATGAAACATTCTCTATACATGTTTGATTCATAGAATATGGAGTAAATGGTTTTTTGTCTTGTATGGTCCCATGATTGGAGATCTATTCATCTCTACATACCCTGTTGGAATGAGAATTAAGCAACATGTAGTTATTGAAATGAGGTCTCTATGCAGATCCGATTCAAACATAGGGAGAAATTAAAATCATGTTCCACTAAGGATTAGTAAGGATGTGAGTGATGCTTTCATATGGAAGCCAGTCAGTTTTAAAAATCATAAGTAATAACAATACGTGGTATATTATGGGATTTATTGATGTCAAATTTAGAATATGTTAACCGTTCAGTTTAATGTCATGTAGTGAGGGAAAAATATATAAGGCGGTTGGAAATCGTGATATAAGAACAAAGATGTTATTAATGTAATTATAGTGAAACATGAATGCATATGGTTGTTATGTAGTTTAATGTCTTGCAACTAAGAATTTTTATTGTATAGTTTAGATACATGTAGTTATGACATTTGATGTGTCATTACACAACGTACTTATTCATGAATATTGCATTTTTGGGATTTGTAATATGTTATACATCTATTGATATTAGGGAATAAGATCTATTAGATTCAACCATATGTAAATGGTAAGGACCTTCCAAATTTCGATAATGTTTTTGAGGTTTCTTTCCCGGTGTCATCAGAGTCCTGAGGACCAACACCAATTCTCCTTTATGAAATGAGAGGAGGTGAACTTTTCTTTTAAAATATCATTTTATTCTATTCTGATAGACTTACAAATAATGAAAAGTATTAAATATATTTTCTTCTAATCATTCCATCTCATCAAATCACTTTTGATACTATTCATCTATAGATAACTCCACACAGATTGCAACTCAGAGTGAAGGAAACAAAATTTCAATTGAAAAAACTGCTCATGTTCCTTACACCAATGAATATGGAGTTTTCTGAGTGGATGTATGGGTAGTACTATTGTATTACTATAAATCATGAAAAGTTTTATCAATCCATGATCTCATACATTTATCCAACATTTTATGGAGTGTATTTGACAGGGTATTGTTAAAAGACATTATCTATACATTGGCTACTGCATGATTGTGATATGAATTATTGGATTTGATATTGTGAACCTGCTATAAATTATTTACCTCAACATAACATAAATTGGTGTCATTTTCAATCATCATAGTATGAGGGACACCAAATCTGGTAATGATATTATGTTGGAAAAATCTAACAATACTTTTGGCTCCAACATCATTAATAGGTATTGCCTCAGTCCATTTGGAGACAAAATATATAGAAGTAAGAATATACATGAATTTCATCGATGTGTCTAGAGGATAAGGTACTACTCTATCTATTCTTCACATTCCAAATGTCTAAAAGTACGTAGAATATGTTGAAACATTTGGTGTTGGATAATGATGTTGTCATGCACTTGGAAGGGGTGCCATTTCATGGTGAAATCCTATTTCATATAAGGATAGAAGTATCTAAGCCTTCCGATTTGATCAGAAATTCTATGTATGGACTAATGAGCACCAAAAACTCTTGCATGTACTTATTTCATAACACCTACAGTTTCTTCTCCATCAATAAATCTAAAGAGGATTCCATCAAGGCCTCCTTTTTAGTACATCATCTAGTGATTTTGGCTATCAAAAAGAGTGAAATTAACCACTCATCAACAGATCTATTCTTTTTTATCTTTATTTGGTGGAAGTACTCCATTTTGATCTTATTCCATGATTGGTGTCACACATATCAAATTATGAGCATATTGATCAAAAATATGGATTATTTAATTAATTTCCACTATTCTAGATTTAACGAAAGGCGAAACCATGCAATGATGGGAAATACTGATGATTTCTGCATCCCAATTTGGAACATCCATGTTGGTGAATATATTAGCAAATGCATTATCTTGAGAATTTTGTAATTGTGGTACATATGGTAATGTTCTCTTTGTGGAAAATTCATCCATTTACCCTATTCGATAATAAGAAAAGGTGATTAACTCTTATATTCTAATAGTATAATCACCATGGATCTATTTGATTATGAATTCTGATTCACCTTTCACTTTAATGTGTTTCACCTGTACTTTGAGTGCCAATTTGAAGCCTATAATGAGTGATTTATATACTGCCTCATTATCAATACTCCATTTTGGTAATAGAATGGAATGTGGAAATACATACATTTTTGGGAAGAAAATCACATTTCCTAAACCAATTTTGTTGAGTTTTGGATTTTCCATTTACTTCCCCGTTGGAATATAGGAAGAAATGTCAAAGTATATTTCCCATGATTTGGGATTATCTTTAATAGAGAATATTTCTTCATCAGGATGTTCATTATTCAATGATTTATCTTATGCAGATGGGTGTTCAGTATGGAATTCTTCCAAAGAGTGTGATTTAACTTCTTTCTAAGGAACAAACTAGAAGTCAAACTATTGAAAAACAACTGTTCACTATGCCAAACATCTTTTAGTCGTAGGAAAACTGTGGATAAATTTGAGCAGGTTATTGTGAGATACAAAGTGAACCTCATGATGTTGTAGGTAGTTCCTCAATATCATAATTACAAATATTAATTCCATGAAGAACATATCGATACATGAATATCAATTCTCTGTGTTAATAATAGTTAGGATAAGATTGTAATGGCAATTTTCTACCCCAACATCACTATTTTGGGAAAGGAGGGCACCTATTATTCACCCTAAAGTTGTCACATTGTGAATAAGTTAATTTCCTTCTACATGTGGCATTAATATCAGTGGCATCAAGAGATATTTCTTGAGGGTATCAAATTCCTATTGGTAGTCATCATTCCATTGATATGTAAATCCCTTATTCATTAATCTGGTGAATGGTAAACAGTTGCTTTCCAAATTGGCAATAAAGATCCGAATATAGGCCAACATTCCTTGAATCCCTCTTAATTAATTCAAATTTATATTTGGTGACATGAAATGGATTTATTTTTTCTTCTCAGGGTCATCTTCGATGCCATGATGCTGTAAAAAGAAGTAGAGGAATTTTCTTTTGGTTACCCCAAAAGCACATTTAGTGGGATTCATCTTCAAATTATGTTGTCGAGGGTTACTAAATATGGATTCTAGATCAGTAAGGTGATTTGAAAATTTTCTAGATTTAATCACTAGATCATCCACAAAACATTAAATAACTTTTCCCAGGAAGCTTTTAATGATATTTTTCTTGGCACGTTCATACGTTTCACCATCATTCATTAAGGCATGACGAATTACCTGAAAGAAAAACGCATATTGGGGGATCTGATGGATATATACATTTCATCACCTAGGTCCATTCCAATTTTACTATACCTATTATAGAAATCCATGAAGGAGAGATCCTCGTATCCAGCTATTGCATCAATCAAAAGTTCTATGATTGGAAGTGGAAAGTCATCTTTGGGACAATATCAGTTAAGATCTTTAAAATTAATGCATACTCTGATTTTACCATTCTTTTTTTTACTGAGACAATATTTTCTACCTAATTTAGATGTTTCACCTCTCTTACAATGTTAGCTTTGATAAACATTTTGACTTCAACATTAATTTTAGAGGCGTGAGTTTGGTGTGTTCTTCTTGATATCTGCTTAAACCCTTGCTGCTCTTCTAGAAGACCAAAATGATGAGTACACACATCATTATTAAGGCATATAATTTTACTATATTTCCAAAAATTAAATCGTTATTTTTATTTATGAATTAATTATACATCTCTTTCTCTTTAGAATTCATCACTTCACAGATTAGAGTTGGTCGTGGATCTTCGTCGATACCCTGATTTATTTCTCTGAGATCATCCATAGTGGTCGTGATTCCTTCCTCAAATTCTGGACAAGAATCCATGAGATCATCATTTTCTCCTTACTTATATGTCACATCTACTATTTCTACATGCAATATTGGTGAGGAATAAACAATTTCAGAACTAGGAGAACAGTAAATATTTGAATATCCTGAAGAAGAGGCAACAATTTCTGATTATACTAGTGACAGAGGGTTTTCATGGAGTATTGAATTGAATATGGTAGGTTGGGATTCAACATCATTTTTTCCTTTTATTAATGTGACAACTTTTTTTATCTTTATTAATTATGAAAAAACTTGCAGAAGTTCAGTGGTTGAAATGGAATCATCTCCATTTAATATTTCACTATCAACAACATCTGCCATGCTGTTATACTCAAATGACACAATTGATATTATGTAAGTCACTAAATGAGTACTTGGACTTGGGTTTATCCTTTCTATTTGGATTATAAGATACACATAATCTATACTCAAAAGCTTGAATGGGTTCGATAGTATCTTTTCTAGACAATTCGGAGCCTTGATTCTTGTTACATCTATTTTCATAGAACTCGTTCCCTTTGTGTGATATAATTATGCCTCAATATACTGAGATTCACATGTTTTAAATGGATATTTGTTTTGTTAAAATAACCCACTTTTACCAATGAATCAATACTTCAGAAATTGGTGGTGTGACGATGGAATAGCCTCATTTTGATGTATTAATGGCCTTCCAAGAATAATTTTAAAGGTTGTGTCCTGTCAGATGAACATGAAATCTGAATTAGATACAATATCTCTTAACTAAGTTATAAGTGTAATATTTCCTAGAGCTTCATTTTCATTCTTGTCATAACCTTGCAACCTTATAGTGGAAAAATATTTTTCAGATTTACTGTGACCCAATCGATTATGTGTACATATGGAATTGATATATACTCAAAAGATAATATCAATGAAGGATCATTAGATGTCTGTATCATTAATCATTCCAGATAGATACAAGGGTATGATGTTTCCATGTATAACACCATCCACTTCTTCATCCATGAAAGATATAATGAAATGAATGTCTATAGGATCATTCTATATATGGTAAACCTCAGTAGTAGAAAATTTGGTTTCATCCTCTTGAGGATTTAACAAAACCTCAATAAATGATTATCAAATATCTTTTTAAAATTTCACAAAATCCATGATTGATAACATGGCTAGTACATGGGTTCCAAGTCTCAGAACATCAAACATTTGGTTCAGATGTATATATTTTCCTTCATAGAGATACATTTTTTCCAATGCCATGGAAGTTAATGCAACCGATGTAGATGTATCATGTGTCTGGATAGAAGATAGAAATACTTCAACTCTTGGTAGATTATAATGACTAGTCTATTACATTTTTGATTGAGTGATGGTGCAATCTCTAATCAGTCGTCCAAGATGGTCATGTTCGGGATAATCCAATCATGTGTGGGAGAGTTTTCTTATTATTTCTAAGCTTGCTAAAGGGAACTTCCAGGATTTTCTCCTGCAGAAATGATCTTATCATGGGTATAGTTAAAATATTGGTTTCTTTCATATCCACATTTTCCCTTATATCCTTTTCTTGGATTCTTCATCTAGTTTCCCAATCAGGTGTATGTAATTTAGGTTCAATACTGGATTCATCACTTGCATTGGGGTCTGTTAAGTGGATAATGAAAATGAATATGAAGATCAATTCTTCATATCATAAAGAATCTTCGTGAGAACTTGGTTCTTATTGTTCCATTTTTTAGTGCATTGCCCATGATTTTTTGAGACTGATTTCATGAAATCATCCAAAGTCAAGTACAACATTTTCCATGACATGAGCTTTTCTTTTTCTGGCTAATCTTCATCCTTTGGATCATGTTTCTTCTTTAAGGATTTAAATTTGGATGAATTAGATTGTGATAAAAGATGGATTTTCTATTGTAGAAGTGTCAGGATTTCTAGGTTGTTGTTTCAACTATGTTCGTAGAATGACAAGAGATTCGTTTACCATTTTCTTGACAATAAAATCATAAAACTTCTCTAATTTTTTTATTTTTACTCCCTTCTATTGACCAAATTCATTTGGATCAGTTTCAGTAACACATACCACCTGGGCTAATGAATTGTTTAATTTTACATGTCCATATTCGATCATTTTTTGCAGGAGGTATCTAAAAACAAAACATTCCTGAATGGGATTCTCTAATATTTAATGAAAGATTCAATAATTTGAGATATCTTAATCTCCTCCTTTATTCAGTTTCATCGGCCTTGGAAAATTAACCGAATTGTTTTCCCAAGATGAAATTAGGTATCTGAGAACCTGTTCATTCCAAAAAGAATAAACATTGTTATTTAATTCCTTAAAATTTCTCATCCTTTTATCTTTTTTATCATTATGACGAGGCGGTCATATTTGTTGTCACATGGGAGATTGAGCACTTCAGTATGATGAAGGATATGAAGTAGATATTAGAACATGTGATTGTTAAAGTGTGATTGTTTCAGCCTATGCTTTCCTTCTTCTCCTTCCCATAGCTAATGGAATTACGCAATATTTAGTTTTGGTCTCTACAATGTAATCCTACACTTTTTGGGTGATTGAATATTGGTCTCAAAAAAATATGTATTTCATAGGGATTAGTGGTGTGCGTAACGAATCAAACATATTTTACACACAAATTGGTAGAAAATATTCTTCAAGGAGTTCTATATTTTTGGAATATTTTAATTCATTCCATCAAGAAATGAAATATTGAACCCTTTAATTATTTTCTTATTTTTAACTTTTATAATAAGAAATTGTTTTCTTCGGCAGTGTTGAGCTGAATTGGAGAATGAATTTCTGACAAAGGTCTTCCCATCCAGTAATTGATCGTGACTGAAAACTTGTATACCAGAAAAGGTTGTCCCTTGTAATTATTGAACAATACATCTAATCTTTACATCATAATATTATTTAGGGGTCCCCATATTGTGATCACAATGAGAAACAAATTCATTAAGTACTTCTCTGGATCCCCCAAACCGTTAAATATTGGTAATTTGGTAATCAAAAAGTTTGGTTGGGGAGGGATAGGATCTACCTATTCAGGGTAAGATTTATTTTCTAGTTTTACCAGTGTGTGTTTTATTCCATTTCTTCCAATCAGGTTGTTGGTTCCCCAATAATATTTATAAAAATAGGGGGAATATTTGGATGGGGAGTGACTTGTGTCGGTACAATAGCTGAATCATGAACTGGCATGACGACTGAAAAACCACGAGTGGTGATGCTGCTAGTATTTTTCTAGGATAACCTATGGATACATTCCTATAAGGATGTGTTTGATCATGTCCTGGACATATACCCAGTGGAGGGAATTCGTTATCCACATCTATAGTTTCAACAAATACTTTTTGTTGATGAGTTATTATAATATGTTAAAACTAAGGATCTTGTTTTTGAATCATGTCTAGTGAAAATTCTACAACAAAGTAACTCTGCAATGAGTGTTTTTATCTCCTTCATATCCTCTTCTTCCTGGGAAAATATTTCATCAATATAATGATATTGACCATCTCTAGTGGAAAATTGATAGATGATATGAAAATTACCTTGCCCCTTATTTGATGCCTTTCAAATTGGTGGGAATTGGTTACTAGAGGGAATACCTAGAATCTAGGTAATCCTCTGATTTCGGGTACAGATTGCTCCTTCTTTTGATTTAGTATGTACCATATTATGAATAATAACATCATCCTATGTCTCTCCTTAACTAGACTCATTTTCTATAGGATCTTATGAAATAGTATTAATGACATTTACAATTGAATAATGAATTGGTTTCATTCATTTATTATATTTGTAAGATAGTCTCCTTTTTTTACCCTCCATGAAACTTTGTTCCCCTATACACTGAATTCTTGGGAACAATTTGATATAAAAAAAATGAATGGAATCCTTAGATAGTTTATTGTTTAACTTTACGGCTTCATTCCTAATTGTGAGAAAAATGAGTTTCATTGAATAGGGGATTATAGATGTGAAAAAGCCCCCATCTTTATAGGATGTGTCTATTAATGATCTTTAAACCATCGAACATTTTATATTGAATTGGAAGGTGGAGTTAAACCAACCCTAGACATGCAGGCAGGGGTGGAACCTGTATTCCTATGGATATTATTCACACAGCTGCTATTCTGATTTTTCAAATTATTTTTTGAACATTTCCTGAATGAATTGTCTGATAACAACTAAAATCAAATATTTTAGAAACCTTCTGTCTAATTTCATAAATTTTCACAATCTAATGGCTAACATACTTTATGTGGGATCCCTTCATAATATTCCCAGATTTGTGATGAAAAAGTATCTCAAAAACCTTCTCTCATTGGGCCCGATTTAATGAGACATAATCAAGGCCTCTTATAGAGCGTATCCTTGATTATACACAAAATATATTGATTATAGCTAGCCATCAGTAAAAACAATGCATGAGAAACCTTCTGGCAGGATTTTCATATTTTTGATCAAAGCTAAATGCAGTTCTCCATGTTAATAAAATCCTTTGATATGAACACCAGATGAGGTATTCAAAAATTAACTTGTGTAACCTCTTTATTGCATTGAGGCATGAATGCAGAAGGATTCTCGTCTACTTATTAACCAATGTATGTCTGAAAACTAAGAGATATTCCATGTCTATTTCAATTTAAAAACCTTCTATTATATTTACATGACTTTTATATTAATCATATAGTAATAAATTTTTCTTTTAGATGAATAATACTATTCTAAAAGATGAGGTGGATATCATGAATGAAATATTTTTCCATCAATTATGGTATGTTGTATTGAGAGGTTTCAAAAGGCCAAAACATGACTATTATTTCACCTTTAGATACTTCTTTTCTGATATTCAGTATCTCCTCAATATAGTCTTCTAGATGTTTCTCAACTTGGTCTGACTAGAGTGGACACTTCTCAATTGATTTATTACAAAAAATTGAATCAGTTGCTTTTTTCCTCTATCATATAATATGAAAAATAACCCAATGGAGGTTCAAATAATGAGTGCCCCTTGAGATATCATTTAGTTGATAAAGTATTTCACATTCTAATAATAAGGCATCAGACATGACTAGCTTTATGTTTTCAAGTCCCTCAAGATAAGAGGGATTACACATCATTACATTGTTAATTGGAGAATCATCTGGACAATGAAAAACACTACTATTGAAAAACTATTCACAGTGAATTCCATCATGATGAGGACCACCATGTTGGATTAAATAATTAGATGAATAACATATCTACTTAGTCTTCTGGCCACACATAGGGTTGCAATGGATCTTATCTCGAGATAAGATCTCGAGATTAGCCGAATTTTCATTAACAAATCCTTAATGATGAACAATCAATTTTGAAACATCATAATTACTACTACTAATCCCATAAATTGGTATTGGGAGAGTAATATCATGAGTTGTAATAGATAAATATCTGAGGGGTTGAATAGATTCAACATTAAATGGATCCATATCATATTCTGGATCATGATTTTCCATCTGTGTTTGGTGAGATTTTTTCTTAGATGATGTTTTACTCAATGTTGGGGGATCATTCTAGGAGAAGTGGTTTGTATGAATAGGTGTATGTGTCTGATTTGGGGTGGTTATCAGAATAGGTTGATTATCTCCAATTGAAATGGTCGTATGTTCCCAATCAAGTTGTCTGTTTGATATGGGGGAGTATGACCCATAAACCTTATGAACACGAATAGAGGTATGTATCTGATCTAGGATATCATGTTGAAAAGGCATCCTAGGTTTGGAGACAAAATTATGTATTTGTTCCCCTAGTACCATTGAAGTTTCATTGTTTATATTCAGGAAGGCTTCTAGAATATGGGCTGGAATTTGTGTATTCCCTTTCACCATTACTAAAATGTGTTTGGTGACTTCAGTAGCTAGAAGGGGAATATACGTGCTTTCCGTATCTATAGTAGGTGTATATTCCTTATCATTTCATCCCTTTCCCGTTAGTGGATACAGACAATACTCATGTATGGTGGTAGAGAGTTGAGTCTACTACATGTTTTTCCTCATAGCTTTCTGACTAACTTCTCCAAGTGCTTCCAAATGAGACTAATGACAGGCTTGATGAATGTTTACAAGTTTTTTCTCTTATTAGATGTTTTTTCCTAGCATGTTTGACATGTTTATTTTAATGCTTACTAACAAGACAACTGGTATGATTTGTGAGTGTAGAAAGGTGTATGTTCCTGCTTACCAATTTCTCCTATATTTGATTTACGGGATTCCTTCAATGTAGTCAGATGAGTCTGCTAACTAGCTAATAGTTTATAAGAAGATGTATGTGTTTTCTAATGTTACTCCCCCTAATTTACATGGAGGGATTTTTTGGTCACCTCCAGATGATTCTGTTGGCTAGAGGAAATAGGGTGGATGGGTGTGTGTTCCCTTTTGTTGTTTCCCACCAAGTTAGGATGATGGACTTCTATAGAGGAGGAAAAGGTAATAACCTCATCCCTATTGGCCTGATGTTATCCCCAGTAGTTCATCTTGCATTACCGGGTCTGTGGGACTTGGGGAAAAATACCAAAGGAAACACCTCCATAAATATGGGGGTTTACTGCTACATGATTCTGTTGGCAGCGATTATTGATGGAATACCATAGGAAGGACCATTTTATATTTGAGTTTATTCTATGAGAGACCTTATGATCCACCTCCAAAAATTTTATTATGGACTAGTTATGGGGTCCTGAGGATATGGAACTGAAATTGTAGAATATAGTGGTTGGAACCGTTGGATTCTTGACCAATAGTCATCCCTGACTGGATGATCGAGGGTTGTTGTTAACATGGATAGACTTCTGGGAATCCAATACGGTTGGGATTTTATAGTATTGACAGTATTCTCATACCAATACATTTGAGATACAACATTCAAGATGCTGGTTTGGTGCTGCCATCCTTTTGGTGGATGAGGATCCAGCTTGAGCAGCGGCCAAAACATTCATGGGTGCAAACTTGAAGGAATCCATTGGCAGTGAATGGAGTTCTGAGAAAACGTTAAATAGAGAAATCCATAAAAAATATCTTTTTGATGGACACATGCATGATTAAAACTATTGTCTTTCCATCCTTTATCAATTGATAAGGACCCTAAATATTGGTAATATTACCACCTTGGTTTAGGATTCACATTGGGTTAAAAAAATTTATTTCACGTCTCTCTTAGAACGTGTGTTCTAGTGAGGAATCACTAATTCTGGTCAGTTTCCATTGAATATTATAATGGAACCAGAAACATCAAACAGTTATTTATCCAAAGAGACCTTCTTTCCAAATCATGTGTTTGTTATTTTTGGACCTGCGACACATAAGAACTTTCTTCAGTCAAGAGGATAGGAGGTTAGACTCATCACACTATTTTGGGGGGATTTATTTCCTCTTATGGGGCTCTCTTATAGATTTTATATATTTTCATGAATCCTAATTAATTCACCTTGTATAACATATATTTCCCTTGGAATTTGATATCAATTATTATCATATTTGAAACATAGATTCTTCTGTATGTATTTGAGGTTCTTCATTAATTGATACATTCATATGTATTTGAGGTTCGCCATCAATGGTATCCTCTCATATAATTGTTAGAGATTGTTTTCACTATTTTCATGTTAATACTAGGTTTTAATCCACTTATTGGGGCACTCTATAATTTATTTTCATCCATAGAGGCACAAGCTGGTTTTAGATCTTGGGATCATACCCCTGAATGGGCTACATACGTATCCATGTGAGAGGAATTAAAACCCTCATAGTTCGTTACTACTCAATTGTGCACATCATACCTTTTTTGGTAAAGTGACAAAGTCCTATATTTACAGTTTAATGTTATTTAGTAAGGACATATATGTGAAAGATTCTTAGTCAATTATTTTTGTGGGAGTTATTCCCAATTAGCACAAGTAGCTTGGGAAGAATGTGGTTTTTCATGTTAGATTAGACCCTATTTAGATTATTTCCCATGAAGGACATTGTTGTTTTAGAGTGTTGGGTTTGAACCTCAGGGAGGATTCCAATGTATTCCATTTGGATGGGAATAAAATCCCATGTAAATCGATGAATCTAATATGAGAGAGTATTACATTGAGGGAAATGATTTTGGTCTTAGTTCAGGAAAATGATGCCTTTGATATTCATGGAATTTAAGGTAGACATAATTTTATGGAGTATTTCTATTTATCTAATGAGATGGTGATTGGGCCTTAAGAAGGCATCCTATACATCCTAGTTTTTAGGGGAATCAGAGTTCTCATAGTTTTATTAATGAGGTGTTTGTGAAAATGTTGTGATCATAAAAAATCTCTAAGACCACGTGAGTGATTATCAGTGAGAGAAACTAGAGGATGTTAAAGATTCAACAAAGTCACAGACACTTTTAGTCCTCTAGTGGTGGAAGAGGAGTGGCCTACAGTAGCGACAATGGAAGAGGTCGAGGCGATGAAACTTACCTCTATTCACATTTCATTATACAAGGGTCTAATGTTCGGATGGAGTGATGGTGATGGAAGTGGAGAGAAGCAAGACTGCAACCTCCTACATGAAATTCTTTTGGATTACAATAGGTTAGTTTCCCTAAAATTAGCCTTGGTAGGGGAGGGAGAATTCGCATTTGTTCAAAAGGAAAAGTAGGTGTGAACTGCACCTTTCCTAATAGATACCCGATGCTCATGGTTTTAGAGATGAGAAGGGGATGTCATGACCCAAAAAATAATCCTCCAAATTGGGATCACACTAACATTGTTCATGGGATAAATTTCCATGTGACTACGGATATAGAAACCCACATACACTCTTTGTATCCTAACCCAATTATGAAAAAATTGTAGGAATTCTAAGACTACGGGTATACAATCCCAAATAGGATACACATTGATGTGACCTTACCAATGGTTTGATAAGTCATGAGGTTTTGGTGGATGTTTAAACATAATCCATTTATGCAAAAGGAGAAAATGGTGAAGAATCCTTACCATTAATAGATTTAAATAATGCATGAGGAAAGGATTGTATAGACTGAAGGGATAAGGTGAATCGGTGTAGTCTGCATAAGATAGTATTTGGTGCGTAGGTATGGGCATGCAAGTAGGTTTGGGTGATCTGATGTTGACTTATGTGATGAAAAACCTGGAAGTTAATACTTGAGAGACACATGACTGGATCCTTCAAGAGTGTTAACAGGTATTCCAAGAAGTGGGGCACCCATGTTATCAGAGAGGAATATGAGCCACCCTAGTGTTTCTAATTTTGGGAGGTTGGGTGCTTTAGGTGCACAATTGATATAGATTTCAAACACAATAATGGCTTAATTCCTATGATCCTCCTTCAATGCATCTACACTAGGTGTTAAAAAACTACCTGGATGGTTTGAGAAGTCATGGGTGAATCACTAAGGAAACGCGAGAAGTAATTTGGATTCATGGGAATTTTTCTGTCCAAATGAAGGCCCCATGAGTCCATTTATAGGAAAGTAAGTTAGTCTTGGAAAATAGTAGTTGGGTGCGCAAGTGGCGTGCATGATAGAAATTGTGCGTGCAAGTACCTTTCTTGCAGATGGAGCCTCACCTTGACCAATTTTTTCCAATTATCAATCCATTGAAAATCATGATTTACTTCATGTATTTTCTACTCTTTTTTCTTAGTCATCTCCCTTTGTAATTTTTTATAGCTATGATGGAACAAAGTGTCTACAGTATAACACCCATTTGTCTTTTATGAAATAATTTCTTTAAATAGTTTTTATTATTCAGTAGCTTGTATTGTACACAATCATGATTTTAAATGAACTGTAAGATCCCCTTTGTTTAAAATTACTGTTATATACTATCTGTTAGGTTAGCGTGAATAATTATTACTAACTTGTGAAAATTCATTGATAATTCTTTTGCTATCATTTAATTATGAAAAATATAAATCAATTAGATTTTTTTATTATTGAGTGAATTTATTTTGGTAATAAAATTAATATGATATATATGTGTCATATACATGATAAAATATTTTTTAAATTCATCCAATGGATATTTCAGTCATAGGATATGAATAAAACCCTATTTGATGTATATAAACAAATTTTTAAAAGTTTAATTTTTCAACTTTCAATGGTGAAACCCTTTTAAATTAATATTTTGATGAATTAGTAACATTTATATGACAACATAAACATTTTATTTTGAAAATGTATATATTAATTTAATTTTAATGGATTTATGAAATTTTTCTACAATATTAACGCTTTGATTAATAGTAAAATTATGCAAAACATTAATTGAAAATAACTTTTTTCATTGAAATAGTATATATAGTTAAATTATATTTTTGAATAGTTTAGAAGTATAAATTGAATATATTTTAACAATTTAATATAATGTAGTTAATTAGAATTAATTTTACATTAAATTTATATGTAAAACCATTTTAATCTCTTCCAATATTATAAAATTTAAACCCCATTTCTCATTTCATCAACAGGAATAATTTTAAATTATTTACTGAAAAATATGTGTTTTGAATTTTGAAAAATGACTTCAAATTTTTGTAATCATTATGTCTAAATTATGAAAATAGGGTTCTTTTATTTTTGGGAATTATGAATTGTAAAATTGGAAATTATTTTTATTACCTTGGTTGAATGTAAATTGGCTAATTAATTTTCAAAATAATATTATAAAATAAAAATAACACCGGTACAACTAATATTTGAGGAAATTTTTTTACCCTTATCATCTATTGTTTTATGTTGAATAACATAATGTCCACATACCTTGGAATATAACATGAATATAAAAAAAATAATGAATAGGACAAAATGCCACAATCAAATTTTATATATGAATATTAACATAAATATATGAATAACTAGGAGACAATATTGACGTAATATATTTTATAAAAATCCAAAATAATTACCTACATCATAGAAATTTATTTATAATTTTTAGATAATATATAATTTCCATTCTTGACGACACAATAGGGATGCATAAATTATTTTATTAATAGAAATATAAAAAAATTCTTTTAAAAAAAATTATATGAAATATCATATGAACTAATTAATTTCATCTAAGAATGTTACAGGTTAATAAGACATGTTAAGATATAATTAAATATTTGTTTTTTAAATTTATATTCCGTGTGTATTTAATTTAAAATCAAATAAATACATAGTGTCAAAATTGAATCTTTTGATATTTTATGAAAATAAAATTTTATTAAATAGTTCAAAAATAATAAAATATATTTCAAATTAAAATTGATAATTATAGTATTTTAAACATCATAAAATATCCACTTACTCTCAATAATCACCATATATGTAAATATTTAGAATTATTAAATATTGATTATGTTATTACCACAATTAAAATTAAATAGAATAACTAAGTGTCAATTAACACTTTATGGATTAAATTGACAAAATAACTTGTCCATGATATATTGTTTAATGATATTACATCCCTGTATCATCTCATATTCTAAAATGGAAAATTTGTTTATTTTTTTGGTTTAATTTTTTTAGAAATTATTATTTACGGAGTTTCCTATAGTTCCCCTCACCTCAATTATTAAAGGAAACATCCTCCCCGACATAGTAATATTATTTTGAACCTTAATGGTTTTCCATCCCCAAAAATTTTTCATTCTTAAATTACTTATTTTTGTTATAGTGTCTTTGGTCATTTTTAAAGTCCAACTCTAGTTCTCTAAGAATTGATTTTGATGTAGCACGTTGAGGAAGAGGTAATCTCCTCTACTGATTCATTGAAACTTTTTTATTTTTTTAAATCCTATTCATTAGTAGTTTCATTATAAATTAATATCATAATTATAAATTTTATACTGATATGTTATTATAAAAATGAAAAAATATATATTTCACCTTCTATCCATCCTATGAAAAATTAAATCAAAGTGTGTGAAAGCGTACAAATTACTGTATCCATTCCACGGTGTAATCTGTTTTTCACCACCACCTTACATAGATGGGTATAATAATGGAAATATTAACTTTATATGATTATTATAAATTTTTACTAATTCTGAAATATTATATGCCATCCACTTCCAACCCATTCAACAATTTTTGGAATCACATCATTGCTCATGTGTACGTACGACCTACCATCTCCTAGATTCAATGCAATTCAATCTACTTGATCATCATTAAACTTTGATTATATAAATGAATTGAATGAATTAATATGATATATATTATACTAATATAATTATGCAAATTATTTAACTATAACATATGATTTGAACATGAAAAAATCTGAAAAATCATGCATAATAAAATAAAGAATCTAATATCTGAATAACAAGTGATAATGAAATGTTACTGACAAACAGATGCTAATATAATCATATAGATATCATAAAAATAATTTTGATTCTGTAATAATTTAGTAACATTATTTTAATCATTATAATAAATTTTTGGATATATATATGAAGGATATGAGACCTATGTTAAGGGATAATTTTACAATATCATTTTTATATGAGATTATGTAAAGGTAAGTATTTACTAGGTTATATTTATCATCCACATCCCTATTTCAGAATTATGTAATATTATTTTCATTATTATAAAATTTATTTAAGGTAATTTTACCCTTTTATTAATATTTATTAAATGTTAATAAAGGAATCTTTTTTTATTATTCTATTTGAGGTACTTTTTGACTTTTGCAGCATTAGTATGAGGAGAATGTTTTTTAACTTATTCGGCATGAATGGATTTTTACGATTTCATTACAACATATTTATATGATGATTCCTCTACACGATTTAAAGATTATTTTCAACTAAATTCTTATCTTTTAAAATGTCATAGAATTTTTAGAAAGGAAAATTGTTTTTGATGAAAAAATTATATTTTACTAAATAGTTAATGTTAAGTGTTTTATCAAAATTATTTTCCCTTAATGATGACAAAATTTAAATATAGTCATGTTTATATCCCTATTATTACTCTAATTTGGTTATATTAAAGTTGTAATGATATTTTATATGGATTATGTTATGATGGAATGACGTTTAATAAACCCATTTCATTTCATGGTTTATGTAATGATAAATGATTTAAGTATTTGTGGAACATGTACGAACAGTTTCATTATATGATTAGTGGGAACAATATATCCCTCCAATGAATTGGTTAAATATTTATACCCCAATAGATATACATTAATGGAATGAAATATAAATCTGGTTCAGTAATACAGGACTATAATGGGGAGTGAACTCGGTTATGTAATGGACTTTGTCCACTATGATGGTCATGGCAATGAGCCATGACTAATTTGAAATGACATTCTATGCTTATGTTTTTATTCGAAAAAATATCATGTCTTGTGTTATTACAATTAGGATTACATTTATATTTTATTACTTTTCCTATAACATGATATTCTGATCATTTATATGTAGGATAATATTTTAAAATGTTATTTTCCTATGAGTATGACATGATTGATATTTTCCTTGTTTACCCATGCTGACCATTTGAGTTTAACATTTAATATGTTTGTTTTCCCGTTGCTCAGAATGAAGGATAACAAGTATGATCTATAAAAAAGGAGTATTGTTTTGAAGAAATAAAAGGGATACAATTTGAATTTTTTATGAACCATTTCATTATGAATCCTAGTTTCTAAATACAAAAATCCTATATGGCCCTAGCATGGATTTTGTTATGTTATGTAATAAATATTTTTAAATGTTTAATTAATATCTACATGTAATGTATGGGTGGGTATAGTTTTTATCAAATCAAATGTATATTTAACCTTTGAAAACAGGGAGAAGAGAACATTAGTAAGAAACAAAAGTATATGTCTATGCAAAGGATGCAATCCTCTCTATGTTTTTTTGAGATTTTATTTAATATCATATGATAAAAATTAAATAGTCCTAAATAGAAATTTTATTCTTGAATAATGTGGTTTTTAATTATGACTAGTCTTTCTAAGAATATTACTCTTGGTGTTAGTCAATGAGTAGAACCTGAAGGAACTACGTTAATGATGAATGTGATGGGAAATGTAATAATTGTCCCCATGAGCAACCAAATGTTTTGGGGGATGAAATGAAAAATCAGGTAGAGATTCTCACACAAAATTCTCAAGCTATGAATCATACCAGACTTCTGAATGACCAAAGGGGGGAGAAACATTCTATTGAATATTTCATGACACATCATCCACCTTCATTCAACAGGTCTTCTGATCAATTAGTGGATGAACAACTGATCAATACCACAGAAAATATATTTTCAGTCCTACAATCTTTTGAACATGATGAATTAAATTTATCAGTACATAGATGGAAGGTGAAGCCGATAAATGGGGGAATATAAACATGAATATGAGGTAGTGATATGAAATTGAGTCCATGGAATGGGATGGGATCAAGAACATATTTTTTAATATGTAATTTCTTCTAATTATTTGAACAAATATGGAGAAGTAGTTCCATGAACATAAGAAAAATGAAGATGAATCTGTTTGTACCTACAATGTAAATTTTACAAGACATCCAGCGTATGATTTTGGAATTATTATCCAACATGACAGTAAAATTGATCGATAATTTAGTTTAGTAAAACCATGTCTCTGAGGGCATTGGCCATAAGGGACATCAATAGCTATGAGGAAATTGTTTGATGTTCTCTCATGTTTGAGATGGAGTTGGGAGTAACTCATCAGTCGTATAGGTTTGATAAGAAGAGAAAAATGGAATTCAATGGAAAATATAAAAACCAAACTGAAAAGAATCTGAGTTTTCCCTTATGCTCATATTTTGGAAAGAAACATGGTAGAAATTTTCTTAAAGGGACTAGTAAATGTTTTATGATTGAAAACGAAGGTCACTAGGTAGTTGAATTCCAATGTGTTGGGAAAAAGATGTCTAATAATGCGTACAAAGAAAATGATAGAAAAAATTCATCTCCTACACATTAATGTTACAAGTGGAAGGAACTGGTGAATTATACTAATTAATGTGATAATATACTTATAATTGATGATGATCAATGTGAAAAACTCTTAAGGCCATAGAGAAAGTAAAGTCACTTAAAATCACTGTTGGCGTTGTGGAGTACGATAATAATGTGGTGAAAGGTACAATTACCATCAACTCTAAAGTAGAAAATGTTTTATTTGATTTTGGATCCACCCACTCTTTTTTGTAAGTAATTTTCAAAGGGTAACACAGTATTACCTCAACAATTATATTTTTAATTAGCTGTGACAACTCTTAATCGCAAAACGATTACATCAAAAGTTTATAATTCAACTATGGTTGATATTTGTTGGAATTAAGTATTTTAAAATCTTGTGATCCATCCTTTAGTCGAATTCTATGTGATTCTTAGCATTCCCTGGATTTCCCTATATAGTTTTCATAATATTTTAAAATGAATGGAAGTCACATTTCATATTCCAAATTAATACTTGATCATTTACCAATGAAAAGATGAATATAAACTTCTAGTATAAATTTATTTCATCTTGTAGGGTTTTGATTCCAATAAATGAAGGTTATTTATCTCAAATGGTTCGGAAGAAACTCACTATTAAAAATAATCCTCTTGTACAAGAGAGTGATGATGTATTTCTAGAAGAATTCCTATGTCATTCACCAAATATTGAGGTTGTGTTCTTAATAGAACTCATACCAAGTGTGATGCCAATTTCAATAGAACCTTATAGGATGCCCCCAATTGTGTTGTAGGAATTGGATAAGAAACTCCAATAAAATTTTGATAAGGTATTCATACACCCTAGTGTGTCACCATGGGGAGAACCTATTCTAGTAGTCAAAAAAGAAATATAGATCGATTTGAATATGAATTGATTATTAATAACTTACCAAGATCACTATTAATGACAAATATCCTCTTCCCAGCATTGATGACTTATTAGACCTACTATGTGGAGATCAATAATTTTCCAACAATGATATTCGTTCAGGATATCATCAGTTAAGGTTTAAAAGGAGGATATAATAAATATAGAATTTCATACAAGGTATGGACACTATGAATTTATAGTCATGCCTTTTGGTCTTACTAATTACCCCTGCTATATTCATGGATCTAATGAATACAGACTTTATTGACTATATTGATCAGTTTTTGGAAGTCTTTATTGATGATATTATTTTCTATTCATAGTGAAAGTAAAATCATGAAGATCACTTGAGAATGGTATTGCAAACCCTGAGAAAGGAGAATACTTATTCAAATTTACGAAGTTTGAATTTTGGCTTCAGAAAGTAACATTTTTGGGTCAAATAATCTCAAGAGAGGGTATATAAATGGATCCCACAAAAAAGGTTATTGAAATATGTTCAAGACTAACAACGGTAACTGAAATCCGATGTTTTCTTGATTTGGATGGCTATTATCAACTTTTTGTTAATTATTTTTAATCATTATCTAATACACTCACAATTTGACTTAGAATGGAGTTATTTATGTTTGGACTGAGGAATGTGAAGATAATATCATAGAGATAAAAATAAGGTGAGCTAGTGAACCTATTCTCACACTTCCTTGTAGTGGAGAATGGTTTGTGATCTACAGTGATGCATCCCAGAAGGGGATGGGATGTGTTCACATACAAAATGATTTTTTGATATCTTATGCATCAATAGAGTTGAAAATTCATGAGAAAAATTACCCAACTCAGGATTTAGAGTTAGTGGTAGTAGTATTTCCATTAAAGATGTGGAGGTATTTTCGTTATAGTGAATGGTGTGATATTTATAGGGATCATAAAAGTCTGAAGTATATTTTCATGAAAAATGAGTTGAATAAGAACCAAATAAGATTGTTGGAGTTGATTAATGATTATGAATTCCTCATACATTACCCACCTAGGAAAGCTATAATGGTGGTAAATGCTTCAAGTCAAAAATAAAAAGCTATATTACCCATTATAAGTATAAAAAAAGATCCAATATTTATAGATTTTCAAATTATAGATATGGAAATATTAAAGGCATGGGAGAAATATTATCATTACCAAATGAATGTTCCACCATCAATACAAGTAAATATACAGAAGGTGAAGAAGAAAGAAGCATAACAACAAAATAAGTTGTGAGAAGTTCTTGAAATCATCATTGATTGTCATGGAAAAATAAGGTCCAGGAATTGGGTTTTTATTCCTCCCATTCTAGAATTAAATAATGATGTATTGGATGAGGCTCATAGTTTGTCATTGTCTATTAACCCTAGATGCCAAAATATGTACATGGACATAAAATGGTACTTCTGGTGGGATGTCTTTAAAATAGATGTCGTTGAATATGTATCTCGATTCTTGTTTTATTAACAAGTTAAAGATAAAATACAGAAGTCTAAGTGGATGTTACAACCATTACCCATACCTGAATGTAAATTGGAAAAAATCACTCTCGATTTTTTTGTCATAATTCCCAAAAAATTAAAAGGCCAAATCACAATATGGGTTATGGTTTACCTCCTTATGAATTCAGCACACTTCATTGATATTAGAGAGGTTGTCTCTCTTGATAACCTTTCTAGAATATATGTAAAAGAAGTGGTCAGATTACATGGAATACCAGTTTCCATTATATCCAATCAAGGCTTGAGTTGTGCCTCAAAGTTTTAGAGAAATATTAGTCATGATATGGATACAATGTTATGTTTCAACACTTCTTATCATCCTCAGACAGATGGTCATTCTGAGAGGACAATTCAAACTCTAGAAGACATGTTGAGAGATTGCTCTATGTATTTAAAAGGTGGTTGGGATCAAAACCTACCATTGGTGGAATTTTTTTACAATAATATCTTTCACACACATATTCATATGACTCTTTATGAATCCCTCTATTCAAATAAGTTCATGAATCCAACATGATGGTATGATGTTAGGGAAATAAATCTTTTAGGACATGATATAGCAGATTAATTGGATGAAAATGTCATATCTATTCAACCAATCATAATAGCAGCACAGATTCAACAAAAAATTTATATTGATAGATGAATAAATGAACTAGAGTTGGAAGTGGGTGATAAGGTGTTCTTATGAATATCTCCATCAAATAGAGTAATGAGATTCAGATAATAGGGAAAGCTGAACCCTAGGTATATCGATCCTTTTGCAATTATGGATCGTGTTGGAAATGTAGCTTACCAATTTGATCTTCCACCTAATCTCCCTCATGATCATATTATGTTTCATATATCTCTCTTGTTAGAGTAAATAAAACATCCTTTTCATGTACTAATATCTGAAGTCACACTACAAGTGCATGATCTTTCATATAATGAAAAACTGATAGATATTTTGGATCGTAGTGAAATCCTTCTACGAAACAAGGCCAGTTGATTTGTTAATGTTTTATGGAGGAACAATGAATTTATAAAAGCTACATGTGAATTGGAGGATATTTTGAGGGAATTTTTTCCTCATCTTTTTGTTTTCTTGTTAAAAATTTTGAGTGTGAAATTCTATTTAACTATTGTAAAATACAACACGGGTATATTTTTTATGAAATATTTTCTTTAAATAATTTATATTATTCAATTTCATAAATTGCACATAGTCATGAGATTAAATGAAAAAAAAGTATTCCAATGTTATAAAATTACTTTTATTACATAGCCGTTAGGATAAAAGAAATAATTATAACTAACTTATGAAAATCTATTAATAATTCTATGGTTATTAGTTATTTCAGAAAAATATAAATCATTTCGATATTTTTTTGAGTAAATTAAATTTGTTAATGAAATTAATGTGATATATATTTTTTATATATATAATAAAATATTTTTGTATATTCATCCAATGGATATTTTAGTCATAGGCTATGAATAAATACCTATTTGATGATTAAAAACCAATTTTTAATGTTTAGTTTTAACCCTTTTAATGGTGAACCCCTTTTAAATTAATATTTTGACATATTAATATGTTTTATATGAAATTATAAACATGTTATTATGAAGTAGTATATAAAATTTACATTGTATGAATTTATGATATTTTTTCGATAACATTCATGTTTTGATGAATTGTAAAAATAATTTTAATTTTAATTAAAAACAACTTTTCTATAGAAATTGTTTATATGGTTAAATTATCTTATATAACGATTTAAAAGTATAAATATAATATATTTTTACCATTTAATATAATTTAGGTCATTGAAATTAATTTTACATTAAATTCAGATGTAAAAACATATCAATATTTTGTAATAATTTAACTTTTAAAACTCGTTTTCTCATTTCAAAAAGAGGATTATTTTTAAATTATTTACTACAACTTCTATATTTTTAATTATGAAAAATGTATTTCATATATTGTATTTTTTGTTCCAAATTGTGTTAAAAGTCTTCTTTTATTTTTGAGCTTTATGAATAGTACCTTTGGTAATTATTTTTATTACTGTGGTTAAAGGTAAATAGGGAAATTAAAGGTAAAATGATATTATAAAATTACATTAACACCTGTAAAAATCTTATTGGATGAAAAAATTTAACCCTTATCATATAATTTTGTATAGTTAAAAACAGAATGGCCAGTTACCTATGAATATGACAAGAATATATTTAAAACTACGGAATGTGAAAAAATGTCACAATCTCATTTTATATAAGTGTATTAATGATAATATATGAATAAAAAATATAATATCAACTAGAGAGACTCTCAAGAAATTTCAAATATTTACATATAGAATAGAAATTTATTTAAATTTTTAGGGATTAAATAAATAACATTAATGATTACACAATAGTGATGTAGAAATTATTTTAATAATAGAAATATCAAACAAATGGATTTAAAAAAATAATATAAGAAATGTCATATAAACTAATTAATGTCCTCCATGATTTTCCAAGGTTACTATGACATGAAACATGTATATTAAACATTTTGGTTCAAATTTTTCTTCTTTGTGGATTTAATGTAAAATAAATTAATAGTGTCAAAATTGACACTATTGATATTTTATGAAAATTGTTGAGTCAATAAGGTTTTCCTTATGAATTTTTCTATTCATTCATTCTAGGGGGAGATTTTTAAGTCATTAAGTCTATCCTTATGACATTACCATTCTTCTTGTTTTGAAAATTAAAAACACCTTATTTTAAGGAAAATCTTATTTTACGCCTATTTTACTTCAATAAAGAAAATTTCATTTCCCAATAAAATTTACCCTTGCCTATATTTCATTATTCATACCATAAATTTTCGATGTATAAAACTTGTATTTGAAACCAAAAAACATCGGAATCATATAATACTCATATATGAGGTATTCTTTTGTAGGATTCGAATTCCTGTAATGAAATTTTATGAAGCTCTACTCTGAATTCCCTATTACGAACTTTTATGAAGATCAAATCTAAATTCTGATTATGAACTTGTATAAAGTTCTAACTATGAATTCTGATGATGAATTCTGATTACAAATTCTCATTACGAATTCTAATGATGAATTCTGATAATGAATTCTCGTTACGAATTTGATAATGAATTCTGATTAGTTAGAACTTTATACAAGTTCGTAATCAGAATTCAGAGTTAAACTTCATAATAGTTTGTAACAGGGAGTTCAGAGTAGAACTTCATAAAAGTTTATAAAAGGAATTCGGATCCTCAAACAGAACACCTCATATCTGAGTATTATATGATTCTGAGGTTTTTTGGTTTCAAATCCATGTTTTATACATCGAAAATTTATGGTATGAATAATGAAATATAGGACAGGGTAAATTTCCTTGGGAAAGGAAATTTTCCATATAGAAGTAAAACATGTGTAAACTATTATTTGCCTTAAAATAAGGTGTTTGTGATTTTCCAAACAAGAGGAATGGTAAAGTCATAAAGAAATCCTTAATGACTTAACAATATCCCCCTTGAATGAAGGAATGGAAAAAGTTATAAGGAAAACCTTATAGACTCAACAATATCCCCCTTTTTGGAAAGCACAAACATCCTTACTAAAAATAATGTAAGGACCTAGAATAAATTTATAGACTTTGAAATTAAAGTTTATCTAACTTTGTTTGTGGACAATGGTGAATACGACTAACTCGCCCTTATGTTTTGCAACTCTAAGGATTGTATTCTAGATTTCTGAAATGGAAAAATCTTCATATTGATCACTCCCCCTTATGAATTCCTTAGAAAAACATAATCCAAATTTATTAGTACTATAGAATTAGAATTCATTTTATTACATTCCAATCTTCCATATTTAATCACATTCTGAACATTCATTTTCCCCATTATGAATACCAGTTTTAGTTATGCTTTCACTTATTCTATTACAAAATGATTTCATGTCATCAGTTATCAACTAACCATTGTTTGAGTGACACGTGTATTGGTGCCTCTTAAGTTCAAGGAGAAATATGATTGTTGGAGGAGGGAGCCGACCGTTGGAGCTGTGCCTTTTAAAAGGAGCTCATTTGAAAAGAAGATACACCCTGTGACAACATCGTTGACATCTGTGCTTACATACTATTAAAGTGATTTCTAGTGAGATAGGATTTTATAAACTCTCAATTCTTCATACAGTTATTTTGAACAACTTGTTCAATCTTTCCTTCTTGTAGACTTGCTTTGTGCGACTTTGATTGTTTCTATGTATAATCGAGGGCTTCTGGGGATAGGAAGATAGAGGTGTCGAATACCTGATAGGTAAGGGATTCCGAGGATAGTAGGACAGAATCCGATCTTCTTATCAAGGGCTTACCCTGGTGTGGGTAAGATAGAGTTTCATGAAAGTATAAATCAAGGGACCTCATATCCAGGGTTGCTGGATAACCTTCTCTTTGGGTTAAAATAGTTATTGTTTGTTACTTGTACTTTTACTACTTTGTTTTCCGATGTGAATTTTGTATTGTTAAGGAAAGTATAACTTTCTTATACTTCTTTACTTTTACTATAATTTAGTAAGATTATATACATTTAAGGTACAATCTTAGTTGGTGTAAATATTTGTTAAGTTTCATTTCCGGAATTACATTTTCTGAATCAAGCAAGTCAATAGAACATAGATGTGCTTTGAATTTTGGTGATAAAAAATTTTCTTAAGGATTTTTTTAGTATACAATTCACCCCACCCCCCCCTCTTGTATTTTAGCATCTCATACTTATATATTCGACCCTAAATTTGGTATTATAGAGTATATCATACTCATACATACCATATCAACAAAAATTACATTTTATTAAATTATATAAAAATCCTAGTTAAAAAAACAAATTTATAGTTATATGATTTAAATTTTCATAAAATATAAATTTAATTTAAATTAACACCATATAATTAAATATTAATAACCATTAAATATTTAGAATTTAATTACCAAAATTATTATTAAAAATAATAACTATGTGTCAATTAAAAGGATATGGTTTAAATTGTCAAACTAACATGTCCAAAATTTATTTTAAGATGATATTACAACCCTATATCATTTCATCGTCAAAATTTGGTCATTTTGGTGTTTTTTTGATTGGGTATAATTTTTTTAGAAATTATTATTTATGGAGTTTCCAAAATTTTCCCTCATCTTAATTATAAAAGGGAACCTCCTCTCTCGCCACTTCATTTCATTTTGACCCTTGATGTTCGGCCACCCTGACTCTTTTTCCTTATAATAATCCCTATTTTCATTCTACATGGTTTCGTTATATTCAGGGACCAAATCTAATAATCTAAGAAGAGATTTAGAGGAAGCACATCGAGAAAGATGTTATCTCTTCTACCGATTCTTTCATACTTCTATCTTATTCTAATTCTTATAAATTAGTTATTTCATTTTAATTCAATAACATTCGTATTTATAATTTAATTATATGTTATTATAAATATTAAACAACCATATTTCACCTTAAATCCATCTTATGAAAAATTAAAATACCACGTTTGGTGTACGTAAGGCTTACCGTCTCCATGTCGTGGTGTAATTTGTTTCTCACCACTACCTTATTTGGATTGGTATAATTATGGAAATAATAACTATATATGATTATTATAATATTTTAATTATTATGAAATATTATACACCATCCACTTCAATACCATTCAACAATTTTGGTTATGATATCATCGCTCATGTGTATGTACGACTAACTGTCCCCACGATGTGATGTGATTCATTCCACGTGATCTTCATTAAACCTTGATTATATAGATGGATTGAATGAATAGATATTATATATGTTATAATAATATAATTATTAAAATGATTGAACTATAACGACCCATACTTTACATACATTGTTAATACTTCGAAATTGAAGCACACTTATTGCAACGTATGACAAAACCACAAAGGACCGTATAGGTACAGTGTCTTTAGAAACTGGGAAACATAAACAACTGGTTCATAAATCTTCTATAGTGTCTCCCATTTATTTCATCATATCTAGGGTCCCTTTTAGCATATTCTACTTAATATCCATCTTCCTGACCTGGGGAAAAGAAAACATAAAAGGGTGAGCTCAAATGCTCAGCAAGGGCAAATAAAGGAAATAAAAATCATATCATATCTTTTTGAAAATCAAAACCTGCAAAAGAGATCATAATATCTTATCATGGAATAAATCATAGAAGTGAAAATGAGATCCCCATAATCATAACATAAGACTTGAAACTTTGTGGCATGCACACATAATCATGGAAAATCATTTCTTGTTAGTCATGACTCATTTCCAAGACTATCTTAGTGGACAAAGTCCCTTTCTGAACCGAGTTCACTCCTCGTTTCAGTCCTGTATCACTGAACCGAAATAACCTTCCGTTCCAGCCATGTCTATCTCATGAGATATAAAATCTTTACCCAATTCATTGGAGGGAGATATAGGTCCCACCCATCTTATAATGAATCCTTTCTTATGTGTGCCACATAATCATAAACCATACATCATAGCGTAACCCATGTAATAAAAATGGGATTCTTAAACAACATGACATCATAAAACAAATCATATAAGATAAAGGAATTCATAAAAATGTTTCCATCACAACACAATCAAATCCATGTAATAATAGGGATAAAAACAGAACCCTTTATTATCTTAGATGGAAAATAATTTTGATAAAACACTTGAACTCCATTCTTGAGGAAAATATCCTTTCTTCTTTAAAAACATTTTTCCTTTCATAACATGTCATACAACTTTAAAATAAAATAAGTTGATTAAAATAAACTTGAAAACTTGTAAAGGAAGTTTCTTGGAAATAATGTTTTAAAAATCCATTCATGCCGTATAAGTTAAAAAAAACATTCTTCATACTTTTGTCGGAAAAGTCAAAAAGTACCTCGTACGAAAAAAGATTCCTTTCATAGATATTAATAAAAACTCACCGAAGGTTAAAAATGGATTTAAACAATTGTAGGTGGATGGAAATAATATTTCATATTGATGAAACATGGATGTGGATGATAAAATACACCCCAGTAAATACTTACGAATAAACAATCTCGGATAAAAATGAGATTGTGATATTTCCCTTACCTTAGGTCCGATTTGCTTTGTTCGTGTCCGAAGCTCCTGTATAATGGTTTAAATAATGTTATTGACTTATTCCAGAATCATACATATTGATATGATATCATATATGGTCATATTATTAGCTTCTTGTTAGTAATATTTCATTGTTACTTGTTACTCGGGTCTTTATAACTTTTTGTTCTTATGCGTGTTTTGTCGAATAAATTCTTATTCTTATCTTTAGGTTATAGATAATTCATTTACAGAATGGTATTAGTGTAGTATATACCATATTCATTCATTCAATTCATTTATATAATCACTATGAAATGAAGATCATGTAGAACGAGTCGCATCACATCGTGGAGACGGTATTCCGTACGTACGCACAAGTGATGATATCGTTCCTATGATCGTGGAACTGTATTGGAGTATATATATATTATTTCAGTAACAATATTACTTTATAATAATCATATATAGTTACTCATTACACCATTATACCCATCCTTGTAAGGTGATGGTGGAAAATAGATTACACCACGGCGTGGAGACGGTATTCCGTACGTACGCACGCGCGGTGATTTCATTTTTCCGTAGGATGGATAGAAGGTGAATTAGGGTTGTTTCATATTTATAATAACATATCATTATGTAAGTAATACTGATGTTATTACTTTATCATGAAACAACTAAAGAAGAAGAAGTTGAAGAAGAAAGAAATTGAAAAGATCGGTAATGGATATTACCTCTTCTTTGGAACGCCTCTTTGAATCCTCCACTTAAGGAACTAAGATTGGTCTTTGGAGAAGACCAGGACCTCTAGGATTATTCTAGGGAAGTGGACAGGAGAAAATGGCAGGGGTTGGCCGAGATTTTGTGCTCAAAATTGGTGTGAGGAGGAGGGGGAGGAGGTGCCCTTTTATAAGGGAGGAGAGGGGCACCTTAGGAATATCTCAAAATATTATTTTATATTAAAGTCAAAATCGGTTTATAATGGTTCCAAAGGGTCTTATTTCGAAGCTAAAGTGGGGATGGGTCAAAATCCTATCAACCAATAGGATTTAGACAAGTTTAGGGTATTATTTTAACCTTATCAATTAGATTTAACTCTAAGTTAATTAATTTAACTTTTACCGTGTCTTTTTGTTTTCTTTCACTATATGGTTAATACACTTACTATAACATGCCAAAAGAACCCCAAATTGTTTATTATTAATATATATATCCTTATCTAAGTCATTTGGACGAACCTTAGATTTTTAGGAATAAAATAACAATTAGTAATATAATATTTTATTTAAAAACTATTTTATGTCAATTTTGACACTATTTGATATATTATTTTTGTGAAAGTCATAACAGAATTATATTTTCGAACCAAGTTGATTAAATCAACAATAATATATCATAGTAACCTAGAAAATTAGTGGAATTCATAAAAAGTCTCAAATTACATTTATTTTGGTGTTTATAACATCAATTATGTCAATATTTCATTAATAAGATAATTACTGCATCATCTTTGTGGCATAAATAAATTAAATTATTTGATGTCTAAAAATTACAAATAAAATATCATCATGTAGGAAATCTTTGTATGTTTCTAATGAATATTTAAAATTGAATTTATCTTATGTATAACCCCATATTAAAAATGATTTACTTATTAAACATTGATTTTAACTATTTTAACCCTTCTTTAAATAAATTAATAATAAATGTCCTAATCTAATCCAAGTGGGCCTAAATGGTCATATTTTATTCCTAAGTTTGTTTTTGGTCGAATTACACTTGTCCAATAGAATTAAGATATGTGTTAGGGTAATATTAATATCATATTTACCCTTAGTTACCCTATTTACTATTAACCGCGGTAAAAAAAGTAAAAAGTTACTATTCACCAAAAAATTATTTTCATCTCATTGAACCACATTTTAGTCCTTGATATTAACCGTGTCTCTCGGATTTTCGAAATTCTATTCACAGAAGCGGTAAAATTAAGTTTTATGCAAAATTCAGTTTTTTAACCTACCACTTAGTGGTTTCACTATTCATCAAAAATTGAAAGTTTTCAGAAAAATACCAAAATTTCACCCTAGGCTAATTTCGATATTCTGAGTCCAAAAATGAAGTCCATTTTGAAAAATAAAATTTATAAAATTTTAAAAAGTGGTTATTACTATTCATAACGGCAAGTTTTAATAGTATATTGTTGTTTAGTGAAACTCGGTATTGCGTACGACGCAAGCTATCGAGGAAGGTCGCGATTGCGTGTAAAGCAAGCCAAGCAAGTGTTGTGTAGAAAAAGATTCCTTTGATGATTTATATAACATAAAAGTCTCGGGTGTTACATTCTACCCCCCTTAAAAGAATTTATCCCTCGAAATTCATCACTTTGTAACAAACAGATGAGGATAATTCTCCCTCATCATATTCTCAAGCTCCCATGTAGCTTCTTCAAGTTGGTGGTTCCTCCATAAAACTTTCACCAAGCGAGTGGTCTTGTTTCGTAGGACTTTTGCGCTATGATCCAGAATCTCTATCGGTTGTTCTTCATAAGAAAGATCTTTCTCCAGCGGTACAACTTCTGAGCTGAGTACATGTGAAGGATCTGGTATGTACTTTCTCAGGAGAGATACATGGAACACATCGTGAACTTGAGAGAGATTCGGTGGAAGCGCCAATCGGTAAGCTACCTTTCCAACACGATCCAGTATTTCGAAAGAACCGATATATCTAGGGCTCAACTTTCCCTTCTTTCCAAATCTCATAACCCTCTTCCAGGGAGATATTCGTAAGAACACTTTATCACCCACTTCAAACTCTAGGTCTTTTCTTCGGTTGTCGGCATAACTTTTCTGTCGACTCTGAGCTGCTCTTATGTATTGTTGAATAGATCTAACCTTTTCTGCCATTTCATCTACGAGATCAGGTCCTAATAGCTTTCTTTCCCCAACTTCATCCCAACAAGTTGGAGTCCTGCATTTCTTTCCATAGAGAGCTTCATAAAGAGCCATCTGAATACTGGAGTGAAAGCTATTATTATAAAAAATTCCACCAAAGGTAGGTGTTGATCCCAACCTCCTTTGAAATCCATAGAGCAAGCTCTCAACATATCTTCTAGGGTTTGAATTGTTCTCTCAGACTGACCGTCTGTCTGGGGATGATAAGCAGTGCTGAAACTCAACTCTGTATCCAGAGTATGCGGAAGACTTCGCCAGAACTTCGAGGTAAATCTCGGATCTCGATCAGATATAATAGAAAGTGGTACTCCATGCAATCTTACCACTTCCTTTACATATATCCTGGAAAGCTGATCTAGAGAGAAATCCTCTCTAATAGCAATGAAGTGTGCAGACTTTGTAAGACGATCAACTATGACCCAGATAGCATTATTGCCTTTGGATGTTTTAGGAAGTCCTGTGACAAAGTCCATAGTGATGTTTTCCCATTTCCATTCGGGTATGGGTAATGGTTGTAACATCCCCTTAGACTTCTGTCTCTCAGCTTTAACTTGTTGACAAACCAAGCATCGAGAGACATATTCAGCAACATCTCTTTTCATGCCATCCCACCAGAAGTACTCTTTCAGGTCCCTATACATCTTCGTGCTTCCAGGATGAATAGAGAATGATGAACTATGAGCCTCATCCAGCAGCTCATTCTTTAATTCGGGGATGGGAGGAACGCAAACCCGATTCCTGAACTTTATTATCCCATCACAATCAAGGTTGAATTCAGGATCATTTCTCACCTTCTTTTGTAACTCGACATCTTCTTTTTGTGCCTCTTTAATCTTCACATGTATAGATGGTTGAACATTCATTTGAGAAAGATAAGATTTTTCCCCTTCCATTATAATTCCAAGATCCATCCTTTGTAAATCCTTAAATATTGGATCTTTTGTGATCCTCATCATGGATAAACTAGCATGGTCTTGTCGAATTAATGCATCTGCAACCTTGTTTGCTTTCCCAGGGTGGTAATGGATTGAGCAGTAATAATCCTTAATCAGCTCCAACCATCTTCTTTGATGCATATTCAACTCCTTTTGTGTGAAAATATACTTTAAACTTTTATGATCAGTATAAATATCACACCTTTCACCATAAAGGTAATGCCTCCAAATCTTTAATGCAAATATTACCGCAGCCAACTCCAAATCATGTGTTGGGTAATTTTGCTCATGGATTTTCAACTGTCGTGAGGCATAAGCTATCACCATATCATTTTGCATAAGAACACACCCCAATCCCTTCTTGGATGCATCACTGTAGATCACAAACCTTTCTCCACTACAAGGCAGTGTGAGCACAGGTGCACTGGATAACCTTCTTTTCAACTCCTTGAAATTCTCTTCACATTCCTCTGTCCAGACAAACTTAACTCCTTTTCGAGTCAACTTGGTGAGTGGATTAGATAATCGTGAAAAATCTTTTACAAAACGTCGATAATATCCATCCAAACCAAGAAAACTTCGGATCTCAGTTACTGTGGTTGGTCTCGACCATCTTTCGATAACCTCTGTTTTTGCTGGATCCACAGATATCCCCTCTTTTGAGATTATATGACCCAAAAATGCAACTTTTTGAAGCCAAAATTCACACTTGGTAAATTTGGCATAAAGCTTCTCCTTTCTCAGGGTCTTCAATATAATTCTCAAGTGATCTTCATGGTCTTCCTTGCTCTTTGAATAGACAAGAATATCGTCTATAAAGACTACCACAAATTGGTCAAGATAGTCTCCAAAGACTCTATTCATTAGATCCATGAAGATAGCAGGGGCATTAGTAAGACCAAATGGCATCACTATAAATTCATAGTGTCCATACCTTGTACGGAAAGCCGTCTTTGGTATATCCTCCCTTTTGACCCTTAATTGATGATACCCTGAACGAAGATCAATCTTGGAAAAGTATTGAGCTCCGTGTAGTTGGTCAAATAAGTCATCAATGCGTGGGAGAGGATATTTGTTCTTGATAGTGATCTTGTTAAGTTCTCGATAATCAATGCAAAGTCTCATTGATCCATCTTTCTTCTTGACAAATAGAACAGGTGCTCCCCAAGGTGATGCACTAGGGCGTATGAATCCCTTATCAAGATTCTCTTGGAGTTGCTTCTTCAATTCCTGCAACTCAATTGGGGCCATTCTATAAGGTGTATTTGAAATAGGCAAAGCACCCGGTACGAGTTCTATTGAAAACTCAACTTCACGATTTGTTGGAAGACCCGGAAATTCCTCCGGAAAGACATCATCAAACTCTCGTACAATGGGCATATTCTTAATCGTGAGTTTCTCACCAACCATTTGAGATAAATAACCTTCATTTAGTGGAATCAATACCCATAAGATGGAAGAAATTTCCACTGGAAGGTTATATTCATCCTTGCATCGATAGACGATCGTAGATTGATCTGGAATATGAAATGTGACTTCCCTTATTTGGCAATTGATATGAGCTCCATGTAGAGAAAGCCAATCCATGCCAAGAATCACATCAAATTCCACTAAAGGAAGGATCACAAGATTTTCAGGAAGCACTTTCCCACAAACTTCGATCGGAGAAGAATTATAAACTTTTGATGCGATTGATGTGCCATTAGGTGTTGTCACAGCTAACTCAACATCTAATTGTTGTGGTAATACGGTGATACCCTTAGAAAAGTCTTCAGAAATAAAAGAGTGGGTGGATCCAGAATCAAGTAAAACATTTGCTACTTTAGAGTGGATGGTAAGTGTACCTTTCACCACATCGTTATCGTACTCCACATCGCTGATAGAAATTGCATGTGACTTTCCTTTGTCTTTAGCCTTAAGAGTTTGTTGACGTCGACCATCATCATCAACCCTTGGATTTGGGCATTGATTGGCATAATGCCCCATCTCTTTGCACTTGAAACATTGAAGTGTAGTAGGTTCATTCTGTGTATCCCTTCCTTTGTTTGTGTCATTAGACATCTTCTTCCCATTATCACGGCATTCAAATGCCCGATGACCTTCTTTTCCACATTTAAAACATTTACTTGTCCCTTTAAGACAACTCCCTCCATGTTTCTTTCCACACTTTGAGCATAAGGAAAAGCTCATCTTCTTTTCCATGTGGTCTTTAGATTTTTCTTTGAATTCCATCTTCCTCTTCTTATCAAACCCATGTGACTGATGGGTTACTCCAATCTCCATCTCGACTTTGAGAGCACATCGAACGATTTCCTCGTAGCTATTGAAGTCCCTTATGGCTAACTCCCTTCGAAGACTTCGTTTTAAGCCACTAAAGAATCGATCGATCTTACTCTCAGGTTGGATAATAATACCAGAAGCGTACCTTGCAAGTCTTGTAAATTTGCTTCATAGGTACCAACAGATTCATCATCCCTTTGCTTCAGTTCAAGAAACTCTTTCTCCATCTTTGTTCGGAGAATACGAGGGAAGTACTTATTGAAAAATAAGTTCTTGAACTCGTCCCATTCCATAGACTCAATTTCATCCCTTTGCCTCGTATTCTTAATAAGATTCCACCATTGATCAGCATCTCCTTCCAAATGATACACTGCTAGGATGACTTTATCATGTTCAGAACATTGAAGAACTGAAAATATCTTTTCAGTAGTACTAATCCATTGTTCAGCAACTAATAGATCAGTAGACCCGCTGAAAGAAGGTGGACGCTGCCTCATGAAGGATTCAACAGAATGTTGCTCCTTCCTTTACTCGTTTGGAAGTCCTGCATGATTCATAGCTTGAGAAAGTTGTGTGAGCATGGCTACAAGATTTTGCATTCCAGCTCCCATATCGTTTGGTTGCTTAGGGGGACAATCATTGCATTTCCCATCGCATTCCGCATTAACACGGTTCCTTCGGGTTCCAGCCATTGACTAAAACCAAGAAGAATAGTGTGAGCAACACTAATTATAATAGGAAACCACATAATTCAAGAATAAAATTTTCATGCTTAAGGTCTTATCCTAGGTTATTCAAGGCCATTTCTAAAACACTAAGATTGTGTTCTATGCTTAGACTTATCCTTAGGGTTCTTACTAAGGCTTTCACATCCTAGTTTCCAAAGGTTGACTATACCTTTCCTCTGATACCAACTATAACGACCCATACTTTACATACATTGTTAATACTTCGAAATTGAAGCACACTTATTACAACGTATGACAAAACCACAAAGGACCGTATAGGTATAGTGTCTTTAGAAACTGGGAAACATAAACAACTGGTTCATAAATCTTCTACAGTGTCTCCCATTTATTTCATCATATATAGGTTCCCTTTTAGCATATTCTACTTAATATCCATCTTCCTGGCCTGGGGAAAAGAAAACATAAAAGGGTGAGCTCAAATGCTCAGCAAGGGCAAATAAAGGAAATAAAAATCATATCATATCTTTTTGAAAATCAAAACCTGCAAAAGAGATCATAATATCTTATCATGGAATAAATCATAGAAGTGAAAATGAGATCCCCATAATCATAACATAAGACTTGAAACTTTGTGGCATGCACACATAATCATGGAAAATCATTTCTTGTTAGTCATGACTCATTGCCAAGACTATCTTAGTGGACAAAGTCCCTTTCTGAACCGAGTTCACACCTCGTTTCAGTCCTGTATCACTGAACTGAAATAACCTTCCGTTCCAGCCATGTCTATCTCATGAGATATAAAATCTTTACCCAATGCATTGGAGGGAGATATAGGTCCCACCCATCTTATAATGAATCCTTTCTTATGTGTGCCACATAATCATAAACCATACATCATAGCGTAACCCATGTAATAAAAATGGGATTCTTAAAAAACATGACATCATAAAACAAATCATATAAGATAAAAGAATTCATAAAAATGTTTCCATCACAAAATAATCAAATCCATGTAATAATAGGGATAAAAACAGAACCCTTTATTATCTTAGATGGAAAATAATTTTGATAAAACACTTGAACTCTATTCTTGAGGAAAATATCCTTTCTTCTTTAAAAACATTTTTCCTTTCATAACATGTCATACAACTTTAAAATAAAAGAATTTGATTAAAATAAACTTGAAAACTTGTAAAGTAAGTTTCTTGGAAATAATGTTTTAAAAATCCATTCATGCCGTATAAGTTAAAAAAAACATTCTTCGTACTTTTGTCGGAAAAGTCAAAAAGTACCTCGTACGACAAAAGATTCCTTTCATAGATATTACTAAAAACTCACCGAAGGGTAAAAATGGATTTAAACAATTGTATGTGGATGGAAATAATATTACAAATTGATGAAACATGGATGTGGATGATAAAATACACCCCAGTAAATACTTACGAATAAACAATCTCGGATAAAAATGAGATTGTGATATTTCCCTTACCTTAGGTCCGATTTGCTTTGTTCGTGTCCGAAGCTCCTGTATAATGGTTTAAATAATGTTATTGACTTATTCCAGAATCATACATATTGATATGATATCATATATGGTTATATTATTAGCTTCTTGTTAGTAATATTTCATTGTTACTTGTTACTCGGGTCTTTATAACTTTTTGTTCTTATGCGTGTTTTGTCGAATAAATTCTTATTCTAATCTCTAGGTTATAGATAATTCATTTACAGAATGGTATTAGTGTAGTATATACCATATTCATTCATTCAATTCATTTATATAATCACTATGAAATGAAGATAATGTAGAACGAGTCGCATCACATCGTGGAGACGGTATTCCGTACGTACGCACAAGTGATGATATCGTTCCTATGATGGTGGAACTGTATTGGAGTATATATATATTATTTCAGTAACAATATTACTTTATAATAATCATATATAGTTACTCATTACACCATTATACCCATCCTTGTAAGGTGATGGTGGAAAATAGATTACACCACGGCGTGGAGACGGTATTCCGTACGTACGCACGCGCGGTGATTTCATTTTTCCGTAGGATGGATAGAAGGTGAATTAGGGTTGTTTCATATTTATAATAACATATCAGTATGTAAGTAATACTGATGTTATTACTTTATCATGAAACAACTAAAGAAGAAGAAGTTGAAGAAGAAAGAAATTGAAAAGATCGGTAATGGATATTACCTCTTCTTTGGAACGCCTCTTTGAATCCTCCACTTAAAGAGCTAAGATTGGTCTTTGGAGAAGACCAGGACCTCTAGGATTATTCTAGGGAAGTGGAGAGGAGAAAATGGCAGGGGTTGGCCGAGCTTGAGTTCTCAAAATTGGTGGGAGGAGGAGGGGGAGGAGGTGCCCTTTTATAAGGGAGGAGAGGGGCACCTTAGGAATATCTCAAAATATTATTTTATATTAAAGTCAAAATCGGTTTATAATGGTTCCAAAGGGTCTTATTTCGAAGCTAAAGTGGGTATGGGTCGAAATACTATCAACCAATAGGATTTAGACAAGTTTAGGGTATTATTTTAACCTTATCAATTAGATTTAACTCTAAGTTAATTAATTTAACTTTTACCGTGTCTTTTTGTTTTCTTTCACTATATGGTTAATACAATTACTATAACATGCCAAACGAACCCCAAATTGTTTATTATTAATATATATATCCTTATCTAAGTCATTTGGCCGAACCTTAGATTTTTAGGAATAAAATAACAATTAGTAATATAATATTTGATTTAAAAACTATTTTGTGTCAATTTTGACACTATTTGATATATGATTTTTGTGAAAGTCATAACAGAATTATATGTTCGAAAAAAGTTGATTAAATCAACACTAATATATCATAGTAACCTAGAAAATTAGTGTAATTCATAAAAAGTCTCAAATTACATTTATTTTGGTGTTTATAACATCAATTATGTCAATATTTCATTAATAATATAATTACTGCATCATCTTTGTGTCATAAATAAATTAAATTATTTGATGTCTAAAAATTACAAATAAAATATCATCATGTACGAAATCTTTTTAGCTTTCTAATTAATATTTACAATTGAATTTATCTTATGTATAACCCCATATTAAAAATGATGTACTTATTAAACTTTGATTTTAACTATTTTAACCCTTCTTTAAATAAATTAATAATAAATGTCCTAATCTAATCCATGTGGGCCTAAATGGTCATATTTTATTCCTAAGTTTGTTTTTGTTCGAATTACACTTGTCCAATAGAATTAGGACATGTGTTAGGGTAATATTAATATCATATTTACCCTTAGTTACCCTATTTACTATTAACCGCGGTAAAAAAAGTAAAAAGTTACTATTCACCAAAAAATTATTTTCATCTCATTGAACCACATTTTAGTCCTTGATATTAACCGTGTCTCTCGGATTTTCGAAATTCCATTCACAGAAGCGGTAAAATTAAGTTTTATGCAAAATTCAGTTTTTTAACCTACCACTTAGTGGTTTCACTATTCATCAAAAATTGAAAGTTTTCAGAAAAATACCAAAATTTCACCCTAGGATAATTTCGATATTCTGAGTCCAAAAATGAAGTCCATTTTGAAAAATAAAATTTATAAAATTTCAAAAAGTGGTTATTACTATTCATAACGGCTAGTTTTAATAGTATATTGTTGTTTAGTGAAACTCGGTATTGCCTACGACGCAAGCTATCGAGGAAGGTCGCGATTGCGTGTAAAGCAATCCAAGCAAGTGTTGTGTAGAAAGAGATTCCTTTGATGATTTATATAACATAAAAGTCTCGGGTGTTACATGAACTATATCCAATGAAGTGGAACATGAACTTATCTGGAAAATCATGCATAACAACATAAAGCAGTGAATATCCAAATAACAAGTGACAATGAAATGTTATTAACAAACATATGATACTATAATAATACATGATATCAGAAAAAAAATTTCTATTCTATAATAAATCAATAACAATATTTAAATCATTATAAAGAAGGTTTAGATATATACAAAGGATATCATACCTAAGCTAATGATAATTTTACAGTCTCATTTTTATCTGAGATTGTTTAAACGAAACTATTTACTGGGTTATATTTATCATCCACGTCCATGTTTCCTAATTATGTAATATTATTTCTATTCTAATATAATTTTTAAAAGTTAATTTTTCCGTTTCGTAAAAAAATTTAAATGCTATGAATGAAATATTTTTTTGATATTTTATTTGAGGTACATTTTGACTTTTCTAGAAAAACTACGATGGGAATGTTTTTTTAATTTGTATGGAATTAATTGATTTTAATGGCTTCAGGAAACCCTATATCTATGTAGCATATTTTACACGTTTTTAAGAATATTTTCAATTTAATTATTATGTTTTATAATTTCCTAGAATTTTGAGAAAATAAATTGTTTGTTGAGAAGAAAAAATATTTTCCTCAAAAATTAATTTCAAGTATTTTTTTTAAAACAAAATCCATCTAAGTTGATGAAATTAAAATAGGGTTCTATTTATATACCTATTATTAATATTATTTTATTTTTTTAATACTGAAATTTTATTTTTTAGGACTTTTTTATGCTAGATTTATTTTTTAAAAACCCATTTTATTTCATTGGTTAGGATATGATAAATGATTTGTGTTTTTTTGGAAAACGTATGAATGGTTTCACTATGAGATGGGTGGGAAAAATATCTCTCTATAATTATCTAGGTAATGATTTATATCTCATGTGGTAGACATAAATATAATGGAATGTAAATATAGTTTATTAATACATGGCTGGAATGAGGAGTGATCTTGGTTATTTAATAATCTGTGTCCACTATGACAGTCTTTGAAATAACCCTTGACTAATATGAAATGATTTTTTATGCTAATGTGTGTATGCCAAGAAATTTCATGTCTTATGTAATGACTATTGGTATTACATTGACCATTTATGACTTATCCCATGACATGATATTCAGATATTTTATATGCATGGTATGATTTTCAAGTGACGTGTTCTTATGATAATGATATGATTGATATTTCCCTTTTTTAATATTATTGAGAATATGAGCTCACCCTTTCAGATGTTCATTTTCCTTAGGCCAGGAAGAAGGGTATTAAGTAAGTTATTTAAAAAATTAGTCTAGTTTTTTTAAAAAATCGAGAGACAATGTAGATGTTTATGAACCAATTGTTTGTGCTTCCTAATTTTTAAAGAAAATAAACCAATATGGTCTTGGTGTTTTTTTATGTTATGTAATAAATATTCATAAGGATGAAGAAATATCAACACGTAATTTATGGTCTATTACATATATTCCCTAACTGATCAAGATCCATCATAGTGAAAATATTCTAATAGATCAATATTCTTTTATTCTTAAATCTCATAAAATATCATTCATACGCAAATTAGTAGAAACACATTCTCAATTACTCCATATTCATGATCACATTGATGTTTATCACTATAACCTTTTTGATGATTTTTTAAGTTACCTGTTCTTAAATGGATGAAAACATCATCTCCATTTCATGATACATATAAGGTCATAATATATTTATTTATCCAACTTCAATCCAACATTATGGAGTTCTATAAATCATTACATAGAGGGACTCATAAAGATTTACCTGAATACATGATTGGAAACTATTTTTATATGAAAACCTGATGAGAGGAATGATTTAACCCACACCAAATATGTAATCCATTAAATACATACTTTCATATACCTTAGGGTTTCAAATATTTTCTCAAAATAACAAACTTCTTGTGGATTATATTCTATTTTGAATGTCTTATTTTTAGGAAGTCAATCAATGTAAATTCCCTTTTGATTAACAGGGAAAAAATATAAAAAGTAAATATTGGTGGGGCATATAATTAGTTATGAAATATGTAAAATAAGATAAAAATATAAATAATAATAAAATATCATAATCATAATGATATGAAGTATCAATGTAATCATAAAAATTTTATTCTAAATATAATGGCCCATGGTACCTGTAATCATGGTTTATTTTGAAATTAATAGTCTTTTCTATATCATGTTTTTAGAGAATGGAAGGTTGTCAATCCTTCATCATACCTCCTAAATAATTCAAAATTATAAAATGTATGAAAAAATGAATTAGTTTTTTGGGAAGCATTCTATATATCATCCTGGTTTATATAGATTCAACATCTTTCTCTTATACATAAATAAATTTCAAATTAAATTCATTATTATTAATAAATAATTTTAACAAAATAGATTTACTACATTCTATTAATTTTTACAAAAAAAAATATTTATTGGAATTATTAAAAAAATTGTAATTTTTAATATTTGAATTATGATAAAAAGGTTAATTTACATAAAAAAGATAAATTTCATATATTTTATTAGAAACTTTATGGTAATAAATTTTTTATATTAATAAAAATGAAAATAATATTTTTTTAATAATTCTAAATTGGTTATAAATAAAAATAAAATAATTTAGTAATTATTATAATTCTTTTCTTAATTAAAAATATTTTGTTCCATGCATATTTTATTTAAAAATAATAAAAATATATATAAAAACTTCAGTTGGATTTTATTATGATTTAATGTTTATGGGTTTAAAAAGAATTATAGGGCTCATATATAGATTAGTGGTTGATATTATATAAGAATAAGAATATTTGTTGTTTTAAAAAAAACATTTCAAATTAAAAATAGTTTTTATATGTATTTTTTTGATTTCGTCTAAAAGTAACATATATATTATTTAAAAATTTATTTATATTAAATTATTTCAAAACATATCATCGTATTTTAAAAATTATTTATGTGGTCGCATATTTTACTTTGGAAAAAAAATAATTACTATGGTAAATAATTAAAAGAAGTAAAACTGGGTTAATCATGGTAAGTTGACATGCATCAAATTTAAAATTATTAATTTTGTATTTAAAATTTATAGAAGAGATTTATTAGTAATTTTATTCAATACTATTATTCAAAAAAAACATTCCTCATATGACTAACCAAACTCCCATGTGATCCAATCTTTACCAATCACCTAACTCGATATTCTAATGAAACGTCTGTCATTTTCACATATAAGAGGTGATCTCCTCCACCAACTTAATAAAAATTACTCCTTATTATTTTTAATGAATTATTACCCTCCATGATAAAAAATTTCTTTTTTATCCTTTAGTCATAATAAATATTCCTATGTATTTTTTTCAGGGGAAGACATTATGAGAATGAGTGATCTATCATCGTAAGAAATGAGGTTTTATTTGTCTTATTAATTTCCCTTCTCATCCCCACCGTTAAAAATCATATCCAAGACATATATAATGTATTATTTACATTAATATGATTACATATAAAATAAATTTAGTCAAATTAAACTCATATTTTCCCCCATTCATTCTTTAAATCAAATTCTTGTTTGGATCGGTTTTACTAAAGATATGAATTATTATAAAATACATCCAGAAATAAATATTTATAAAACTTGAATTAATGTATTATTTCATAATGTTGATTAATTTATATTAATTTTTTTATTTTTTTATTTTAATATATACATATCTGTTTATTCTCATTAATAAAATAAAATCATATATCCCATTCATTATTCAAAAAAAGACAGATATCTTAAATTTCATTAAAATCCATCCTTTTATCTACAATGATAAAATATTTAAACTCTAGAAATATATTATAGAAATATATTAAATTATTATTAGTATTATAGGGGTGATAATCCCATTTTTCAAAATCGAGGACTTAAACCATCGCACTGAATCCTGTAAGGAATAAATGGAACAATAAACACTAAATGATTAGTTTAGACGATAAATGATTAATAAAAAATAAATATGAAATTTTGAATAATAAATTTTAAATGAGATATATATAGGGGAGTTTATATAAGGTATTTAACTATTCCTACATTTATTATAAATTGAATTTTATCATTTCTGATTATTTTGGATTCCAAGTTATGAGTTTTTGTCAATATTTCCCTTTATTAAGTCCTGTTTTCAAATTATTAAAATATTCTTATTTTGAATGATGAAGTTAAGTACCATAGATATATAACATCCTAAATATATTTTGATTAATTTTTCATAAAATTCCAACTCATAATATCCCCTTCATCTACTTTTGATTAATAATACCAAATCCATTATGATTTGTTTTGACCCAATATCCATTCTTTGAGTTGGGAACCATTTTTTCACAATGTACATTTCTTTTAGATGTATTGTTTAATTTAAAAATAATATGTTTTATTTTCTCTTAATAAAATAAAATCTTACAACAAAAATTTCTTCTTATTTAATATTTTGGTTGTTTCCATGGTTTTGATTTTTGAAATTATTTATAAAAAAATATAGATATTTTCTCATTTGATCTTTATTTTGAATGTGACATATAACTTCATTTTTATGAAAATGATATAAATGTTTTAAAAAAATTATTTTTTAGGATTTCAAATAAATTTCAATATGAATATATAAAATATATATTTTATATAGGGATATGTTTTGAGTATCTCCGTATGGATTGTTTTGTGTTTTTTTTCTTCTATTTGATTGAATAATGGTAATAAACTGATAATATTTATAAGTTCTTCCTAATAAATTCCTCTTGAAAACATATTTACTCACTTTTATTTTCATTGGATACCCAATATATGAAGAATTATTGATTTCATGAGGAACTTATAGGTATGGTTTATCAATATATTTTGGATAGGTAAAATACATCCCTTTAATTAATTAGTTATTTCAATATATTTTTGGATATTATTATTGGATATAATAAATGATTTTTTTCCATTGTCTTATAGGGTGATAATAGATAATCTCAATCCCCTATAATATGAAAGTTTTGATTTCTACACAACTATGTTTATGGGATATTGGTAGTGATTCCGCATCCAATATGGTATGATTTTATTAGTGGTTAATCTTAGTATTTGATACTATTTTTGTCATTATATTTATACTGCATCCCCATGTTATGTCTCCATGAATTATGATTATTATCCCATGTTTCCATGGTCCAATATTATGCTTTTTACCTGAATTTAATTGTCCCAAATTTAGAAATTATTATTCAATGGTATATGTTATGATTTCATTATTATCTTATTGAGGTTATTTGTCCTTGTATTGGGATATATATTATTATATCATACATTATTATCTTATATTATGATTTTAGGTTCTTTTTAATCATATATTTGAATAAATTTTCATGTTTTATCAGAATATTATGATATAACATTTATTACTCATTCATATTTTTTCCCTGGATAATTTTTTTGAGCTCACTCCATAGAGAGTTTCAAAATCCCAAGTAAATTATATGAAAAAATCTATCCAGTATGGTTTTATGTATTGAGAATTTTGATAGTTATTTTCAAATAAATAATGTGTAATGAGACATTTAGGTTTTTATTGTCTAAATAATCTTAAATTTTGGTACCTTGGATTGTGTTTTCTATTTGTTAGGTGTAAATTTGATTCATTAAAATGATTTATAATATATAAATGTAATTCTCGGGTCATCTCAATTTTTGTAATGGTAGGGTTTAGTTATTTTATGACATTTGTTTTATATGTATATGTAAACCCAACATAATGTAACTGATATTGAAAAAAAAATAACTATAGATCATAAGGAATGATTCAGAATGTAAGAACTCTTAGGATTGATTTTTAATATGGATATTAACCCCCATATTCTTAATATATTTGTGTTTATTACTCATGCAATACACTTTAGTTTTAATAATTGATATGAAATAGAATCTTGTAATTAATGAAATGAAAATTATTTTCATTATAGAAACATATTATTTGATTATATTTTTTAAATTTATTCTTATAAATAATATTATACAACACTATTGATTCTTATCCTGAAACATCATTTTTTAAATTATTGATGAAAACACACAGTGGTGTGAGGGTTGCATCCATGTTTATAACTATTCCCAAATTGAGGTTTGTGGGAAGGTATACCCAAATCACATAGTTAATCATACCTTATAATAATTTAATGAAATATTGAATGTTGATTTTCTCTCCCTATATGGAGATCATATCAATTATTTGAATTGTGAAATGTTATTTAATTCCACAATCATCCAATTTTCAAATATCCATGCAAGGATAATTATGAATGAAATTTGGAAAAAAATTCTTAATATGGGTCATCATACACAATAATAACATATACATGGCTTGAATGGTTGGGGATAATATCAAAATTTTTTGATCTTATAATAATGTTTGAATAAATTAATGTATCTTCAAAAAAAATTGATTGGTCTTCCTCTAGAATGTGAGTTTGAGTTGTCAGTTGAAGTCATACATGTTTTTATGCCTCTATCAAAGAGTGTATATAGAATATCCCCCAAATAATTTTATGAATTTCTTAAGAATACTTCAGATAATTTTTTCTAGGGATTCATTTACCCTATTTATTCTTCATGAATCTATTTGATAATATTTATCACGAAAAATGATGGTTTAGTGTGTCTCTGCATTTATAATTGTGACCATTACAATATCATGATAAAAAAGAGTGTACTCTTGTGATGACCCCACCCAAGTGTCACACAACGGTGCCCTGAATTAGTTCCCTACATGACTCCAAGTGCACCTCTACATATGATAGAGGCTTCTGAATAGCAGTGAGGGTCTAGTAAGTCATTCATTGGGAGACTATACCCTCATTTATTAGATTAATACAATATCAGGTATAAAAAAAAGATGAATCATATAAAACCATAAAAATAGTCATTTCACTAGATAACCAAACAGGAAATACAACACTCAACTGAAACAGAAAACATGAAATGACAATATAAATGTAATGTTTCAAATATGGAACTGAAAATACAGACACAATGACTCCCCAAGCCAGTCCTGAACCATGTATAGTTCCCTCCTCCATGATCTACCCCCAATCAGTGACTTATCAATTGACCTTTTCCCTTATCCAGTCCTATAAAAATATAATATATTCGGTTACAGATTAGGTAGAGCGAATATGGTGTGATTATAACTCAGTAGGGTGCCACCATTACTGTCCAAAACTAGTCTAGTCAAAAGAGAGTCCATATAGTTCTATATGTAAATAAGTACAATTCAATAATAAATGTTTTATAAGATTTTTATTATTCTTATCTAACTATATTAACTATAGGGTTCCAAAGAGAACCTATACCTAAAAACTAACTTCATCTCCTACAGGGTCCCAAAGCATTCATTAGTTAATACCATATCCTAATACATCCACTTAACTAATGAATGAATCATTCAAGGTGCTATGATATCTCAATTACTAATTTGACACATGCAAGAGATTGAATATTCTCGTGTGATACCATGTCTCAGAGTTCCATAATTTACATTAATTAATTTCATATTTTTAAGCTATATTTTCAAAGTTACCAATATCAGAATCATTTATGTAAAATGACCATGTTACCATGATTACCCGTCAATAAAATGACCATGTTCCCATTCTCTTACTCATATGAATGATGAACATGATACCATTTATACTTCCCAATTTTAGTTCCGAAGTTTCGGCCCATGTTTATATTTTATGGTAAAATAATATAAATAATTATAATAGTTTAATTATTATTATATTTAATCATTATATAAAATTTTATAACTTTTCATATAATGTGGTGACTAAAACTAAATTACATCACTTCATGGGGATGGTAGTCTGTATGCATGCATGAGTAATGTTTCCACTTTTTATGAAAGTAATAAAAGAAAAATAAACTACATTTAACCTTTATAAACCTATAATTGTATCCTAAATATCATATATGTTCATTATATCCATAATTATAACCACAAATTTCAATCAATGATGAAAAAAAGGCCATCACTTCAGGGGTAGTCCACACGTTCACATGAGCAGTGTTTTATTTTCCCATACAATAGAAATGAGGTGGATAATGTTCTCTAAATCATCATAATAAAAAGTATCTATAATTAAGATAATGATTTAATTATTTTATAAATTATATCATTTATATATATAAGGTAGAAGAATAAATTAAATTGAAAGAACTTTGTTTAGAATTATACCACATTGTGGGGAAACCTCCTTTGGCTTACACCTTAATCCTTACATTGATGGTATTTAAAAAAACTATATTAAATCATGAAGTAATATATGATGGTATTATTTTGGTATTAGTCTTTATCAAATGATCAAGAATTATTCATAAGGGATAAGGGGATGTTCAATTTTTAGGTGAGGGAAGAATAATGTGGGAATTAATTAAAGAATTTAACTATAATATATATCAATATCATGTCAAGTGGCAGAAATTTAGAAAAAAAATAAAATAGATGATTTTATAGTGTCAATATAATCATAAAAATTTAACAGTTTGAAATGTTTTAGAGATATACTAGTCTTTATATTCTATTTAAACCCTATAACACCCATTTTATCCTTGATTGAGATAAATGATGTTTCTACAATGATAATAAAATTATATGAAAAAAACAAAATAGAACATCTAACAAAATTTGTAAACAATGATTAAATTTTTGTAATTAATTTTATTAATTAAATCTCTATAGGTGGAAGAATTTATTTTTAATATTAGAATAGGAAAAATGAGAAACTATATTTTTTAATACCCGGTTTAGAAATAAAAATCATTTCACCTAGAAATAATGTAATAAGTTTATTTACAAAAATATATTTTTAAATAAAAAACATAAATAATTTATGATTTTTATTAATAAATAACTAAATTGTATCTCCTAACCATATAATTAAATTAAATAACCCCAAAATAGTTTAAAATTCGAATAAAACATAGCTTATCTTCACAAAAGTCAATGGCGACTGCAAAATTTTTAAAAAAATGTTTCTAAAATATGTTATTAACCTTATATATATATATATATTAAAAACAAACTCTTCAAATTGGATAAATACAGGTTTTATATAGATTTTAAATATTTCCACTATTATTTTAACTAATCTTTAGTCTTAATAAGTTGAAAAATCAATAACAATGTTACTATTAATAATTACTAAAAATAAATTTTAACTTATTACATTATATTAATTATTATGACAAAAATATATATAAAATTTCCCATGATTAAATTTATATATGTGGTATTAATTTATATTAAAATAAGCACAGAAAATATGTTGCAAAATATTTTTAGATAACAGAATCTTACAGCCTAAAATTAGATTTATTCTTATTCGTTCCATAATAAATATTTAGAAAAAATTTAAAAAGTTGACTAAATTTATAATCATTCCACTTCATTAAAATAATTCATTAATAGAATTTAATTTAACTTATTAATATGAAAACATATTATGAACATAAAATCCTTTTTTAAAAAATAAATTTTATATTACAATTAATTAATTTTATTTCAAAATAATTTATGACAAAGAGGTTCATTTTATAAATGTGAAAACAATATTTTTTAATAATTTATTAGAAACTGTTCATTTCCACAAGTTCAATAGTTAAGCGATAATTTTCATAATAATTAATAATGTATTAATAGTATATTGTGGATTGTTTCAACTCAATATTATGTTTAAAGAAATAAATACATGAAATAATATTTATTTAAAGATAAATATATCATAGAGTCTTAACATGTTATAAGTAAATTACAAGAAAAAATTTCATCATAGATTTTATAACATGAATCATTCCAACAGTTTAACTCAAATGACCTGGGGATCAATAAATCATTTAAACACAATGATTTCAATGCCATTTCTAATCTGGGAGATGAAATTGGAATCAAAAAATGGTTTTTGATGACACCATTAAAAAATGTGAAAAGATAAAAATTACTAACACCTGATAATAAAATAAACATTAACCATATAATGAACATATAGTTTATTATTATAATTGAAAAGTAGAAATGGTAATACATTTGAATATGGTTCTCATAGAAGTAATTATTATGAATTTTTTTATTATAAAGGAGTTTAAATCACTTTCATGATAGTTTACTAGAAAAGATAATATTTCGTTCCAAATCAACTTTCATTATTTGAGGAATATTCCATATTCACAATCAAGGATTATATTCTACCATATAGATTATTTAATTACACATACTGTTGATTTAAGGTAATTATACATCCACATCATATTTTATATTTCTTGGGATCTTTATTCAAGAGATACCAATTTTTAAAGTTTTTTTCATTAGTTAAATTCTTTTGTGGAGTCTTAAATATTTATCTTTAAAAAGGTATTATATGAATTTATTCTTCTATCCTATAATGAAATTATATTACCATTTCTACTGATATTATAGGTAAATTACATTTTCACATAAAATGCATTTTCTTTGATGTATTTCATTATTCATAAAATGTGATGATGGTAATTAGAATTTCCATCCCCTCGAAATGATATCTTTTTCATCTAGGTCTATATTCACCCTTCCATCTAAATTTATCTATTAATATTTCAAAATCGAAATATGTATTAGTTATGGTTATCTTGAATTTTTTTATATATATTAAATGTAATATTTATCTCTCTTTTTATTATTTTTTCTTTAATAATGGAATAATTACTATTTTAATGGCTTTTCATTCAGGATCATATATTTTATATTCCACTCCAAATTTCTATGGGAAAGGATTTATCTCAATAATGGATTCATTATTGTTATTATTTACTAAATAATTATTAAAAATTTAGTTATTAACAATTATCAAAGGAAACTTATTTTTGAAAGAGAATCATTTTTTTTCTTTATGATGATCTTAAGAAAACAAATTAACAAGCCCCTATTATGTTTCACATATATTTTACCATTTAATTACAATGAGTGTAACATCCCCATCAATTAAAGTATAAGAAATTTTCATATATATTAATATATATGAATTATATATTAATTTTACATAAAAAAGTAATCTATGTGTGATAGCATACTTGAAATTAAACAATGAGTTTCTCTAAAATCTTATGTTGCACACAAGACTGAGTTATACTAAAAAATAATAAATTATTGTTATTATTATTTTAAATGGAATTTATCACCAAGACAATGTATTGGTAGGAATGAATAGATAAAAATATATCATTTTTAAAAATGTTTATTAAATTGTTTTACTTTCAAAAATAAATTTTAGAGGATTAAAATGAGAATTAATTCAATTTTATTTAAAAAATACTCTAATATTATTAAAATATTCTTTTACAACCTGTTAATGGAGAACCCTTTTTAAATATATTTTTTCACTTTTATATGTTATATTTGTGAAAATAATCTTCTTTTTGAAAATCAATAAATTAAAATTTATTTCTAATCAATTTTGTATTTTTATGATAAATTTCATTTTTGACGAATTGTAAAAAATACATCATTCTATCTCATTAATACATTTCCTTCTAATTTATATTAATTTATATATTATATATTATATTCTTTTTTAAATTATATTTATATTATTTTTTCTCATTTAATTTAATTATTGTCATTAGAATTAATTTCACTTTTATATTTTACATAATATTATTTTGGATTTTTATTGGGCTAAATAGAATAATATTTACTCAAAAGAAAATATAGGTTTAGGTAGAAAACCCTTACCTTATGTTCAAATGTGTCCTACACTTGACCTTAACATCCTAGATAATAAAATTAAACCTATTTATTAATTAATTATTAACCCTATTTATTTTTATTTGATTAATTATAATTTTAATAAGTTCATTTAAATCCTTATTGATAAGTTATACGATTGAATTCTGTCATTCTGGAGTGTTCATTTCCTTGATTTCATGATCAGTTTTCTTGATTATAAGTAATGGAGTTCATTTAAAATTAGAATAATTCTCCTAAATTTTAATGGAATGTTTTCAATGGGAATAAATATGGTTAAATGGATATATATATCAATTTTTTACTTATTATGAGCATAAATCATTAGATAATAGATTTAGTGATAATCATTTAGATTACTATGACGATTAATTGATCATAATGAACTCATTTTGTTTCTTCACTTATTATTTTGTAAACATTTTACGTAAAAACATAAAAATGGTTATATAATAAATTTTACAATCTATATCAACCATTAAAATTGTTTCATGAACATATTCAAAGAATAATTTGAAGAACAAAACGTTGTCGTCTGCAACAGTTGTAAATCGACACCTCTAAGACAATGATTTCGTTTATAAAATAAAAGAGGGGGTGTAAAATTATAGATAATGGTTATTAAATTAATAGTATATAATTATTTTATATAGATGAAAATTTAGTTTTCATGTTCAATTTTATAGAGGAGGTTATGATAGTATAAGAAAATAAGATAAACTGAAATGAAATTAAATGAAAAGGGAAAATGATTTACGGCTTGAAATAACCTCATTGAGGGTCTCGTTAAAAGAAATAGTTTTGGTATTTTTTGAATGAAAAAGGGTTATTTTATGTGGTAAGAGACTATGAAATAGTATTTGGATAGAAATGGAGAATATTAAAGGCATAGAGGAGTGAAGAGAAGTGGGAGTGAGGGGTGGTTTTTATAGTGGAGGAGTTGAGTGATTTTTGAATATCTTATTCATTATATTATTATTTTGATAAATAAAACAAATATTGTTGATTATTGTGACCAAAAGTACTAATACAGTCTTGTGAGATCAAAACAATTTTCATTTACATCATCCATGGTTCAAGCATGATGCAAAAATTCATTCATTTAGCATATTTCGTAAATTATCCAATTTCACTATTCATAAAAAATCATGTATTTCAGCAAAATTACAAAAAATTTCCCTAACCATATTTTTAGTTTGTAGAATCTAAAAATGGACTCCATTTTGTCTAAATAATTTTATAAATAAGGCAAAATTAATTTTTAGATAAACAAATTTTTTACTTGAAATATATATAGATTTTAAATTTAAAACTGATTTTATAATACATTCAAAAATTAAGTGATGTCTCATAAAATTTTCCTAAAATCATATATCAACATAATATTTATTTATGAATAAATTTTATGAAAATGAATTTTACTAATTTCATAATTTAAAATTGTAATTAATTATTTATTACTCACAAAATTACAAACACTTATTTATTAATTTTTAAAATATTCACTCTCATTTATATGATGCCCAAATTTTATTTATACATACACAAGTGAGGATACTATTCATAAGAGTACATTACTATTCATAAGTGTAAGTTACTATTTATAGGGGTATGTTATCGTTGACCAAAAACGTAATTTGATCCTACAGACTCAAAATATCTTAATGATCGCAACCGTGTATGTCAGATTTTCAAAATACAAATCTCAAAAGAGGAAAAATTATGTTCGTTAAATTGGATATAAAAACGTGTTTCTTCATATAGACTTAGAGTTTCATGAATTAAATATTATATTTATTTTTAAATTCATGGGGTGCTACTTGGCCCGATATAGAAAGGTATATTTTGGTTATTGTTTTTCATTAGGTAGATAAGATGTTTTATATATAGTTGTTCTGATATTGGTTTTTGATTTTTATTAGTATCCAAGATTGATATAATAGGGGTTGGGTTGATTAAAGCATCAATGAAGGATGTTAAACAATGTTTTCATACATATCCATTATTTGGTGTAATTGTACTCAAGGGACCTAGGAAGGTGGACCTAATAAAATATATGTGTGATTACAATGTGATACGATATATATATATATAAGTGATCTGGGATCATTTTATAGTAGGTAGGGATGATTTTATGGAGTGATGTGGATAACCGGTCAGTTGATGTGGGCATCAGTTTTAGGCGGCATGGTTCTTTAGGATGAGTGTGGCCAAAGATATATGGGTGAGCAGTTTAAAATGTTATCAGAGGAACCTAGGTTGTCTTTTCCTGCCAGGAATCACATTGGTGGAATCCTACACAACTATATACGATTGAGATGTGACACTAGACTCTGATATGGGTAGGTGAGTGGCCTTGAGGATGGATATTATGTGACATGATTATGATGGGGGGAGTAAGGGTAGTGAGATTACACTGTAAGTTATTGCTTTCCCTGTCTATATAATATATATATGTGTGTGTGTTTTATTATGGTTGTATGAAAATTATATTAGTATTCAGTGTGATTCAACCATGATTTGATCCAATGGAGCGTTAGGAGGGTTGTGATGTGGTTTCTCAAGAGAATAAACTTGTTATGATACCAAAGGGTCAGGTAGATCAAGATCTATAGGGACATGCTCAGGTACGAGCTATAATGATGGAGGGGAAGCTTGCAGATATGATAGATTTTTGAGTCATGTCTTCATAAAAACTCAAGGTGAGTCTGGTACATGTCATGTATGGTATCAATATGAGAGCATAGGGAGTAGAGTCATCAATGGAATACTTTAATCAAGTGTTCTAGTTTTATCACCCATTGCTATTTTAGGGTGAGGGTGGACCACATGCATCTGAGAACTAGATAGAGTCTAGGTAGATGATCATCGAGCAGCATGAGACACACCCAAAGTGGACGGTGAATCTGGTGACATACAAACACAAAAAAAAATAGAAAAATTCTCATAGGATGTGAAAGATCAGGCGGGAAAACATAATGGACTATTTTGGAAGCATTTCGAGTCTTGGTTCTTCGATCAATTCTTCCCAAAGACACTAATGTAATATGGAGCTTTGTAGTTATTTATTATTATTCAAGGAGACATTTCGATCATTTATTATGATTCCATATTCACATAGTTATCACATTTCAAACCTATTATGGTGGGAGACGACACCTCAATGGTGACGCATTTTGAGGAAGGTTTACAACACACCATTTGGGTGTAGGTATATATCTTCAAGTTAGACTCATTCATAGAGGTGGCCATGTTCTCATAGATGTGGTAAATTTGATGGACTGACCATACTCGATCTGAGTGACAATGTTAAGTGATTTAAATAGCAATGATTCAGATTGTATGAAGAGATATTGAGATGATTTCCTGAAAGGAATTCAGGCCAAGGACTCAGGAAGACCACTAAAGAGTGCATCTTCTGTAGTGTGCTTCATGTGCATGTATCTGGGACATGCTCGGTCTCAGTGTGATCAACCTCAAAAAGAGTTTCGTATATTTGGATCGATTTTCCATCTTGATAGGGTTTGTAGGAATCTTTATTTTTCATCTGGGTTCTAAGAACCCATCTAATCATATTCATTGGAGGTGTTACTAGGAGTGATACTAGGAGATGGTAGTCAAGAGTTTTTTCACATTGAAGTCATGGAAGAGATAGTGGGACCCAATAGTGGGTTCAATGTCTAATGGTGTGTGTAGAATTATAGGGATGTTAAGAATCAAGTAGTTGTGCATCATTCCAGGTTTCTGTTGTTGAGCTTCCAAGGTCAGAACAGGATGGAAAGAAGATGATGTTTAAAGTTACACCATGGGCACGATCGGTGTTATTATATTTTTTATGGCCCCTTTTTTTAGGAATGTATGTTTTCAGTGAAAAAGGTGCACGTGATGTACTTTTTGACAAACCAGCTACTAGTTAGTATGTTTTCATAAGCTCTCATGTGTTATATATATATATATGAGGGGTATGGAACCTGGATCGTAAATGGGAACCGATGCAATGCGGGATTACATGAGGTGAGTATGAATCAGGGCATCAGTATGATGTGGTTTCTATATAATATATGATGCACCAATGTAGAGACCCGAAGCCTGATGTACATTGACATTACATTACATTTGCGGAATACTTAGTACATAACAAAAACACACACACAAGGATCGTAATAGTTTAGTGTCTTTGGAAACTTGGAATAAAATCTTCTAATCGTGGTGAAAGATCTTCAACATCTCCCATAAAGATCTTCCTTTTTTTACCTAAAACATTTCTTTATATCCTGGGGAAAAGAAAACATAAAAGGGTGAGCTCAAATGCTCAGTAAGGGTAAAAAAAAGAAATGTCAATCACATCGTATTCATAAAAACATAACATTTTGGAAATCATAACCTGCAAAAGAGAGCATAATTTCATAACATGGGATAAATCATGGTAGTGAAATTTAATCACAATAATCATAACTTAAAACATGAAACTTTGTGGCATTCACACATAATCATAGAGAATCATTTCTTGTTAGTCAAGACTCATTGCCAAGACTATCTTAGTGGACAAAGTCCCTTTTTGAATCGAGTAACCCTCGTTTCAGTCCTGTTTCACTGAACCGGTATAACCTACCGTTCCAGCCCTGTCTATCTCATGAGATATAAAATCTTTACCCAATGCATTGGAGGGAGATATAGGTCCCACCCATCTTATAATGAATCCTTTCTTATGTGTGCCACATAATCATAAACCATACATCATAGCGTAACTCATGTAATAAAAATGGAATTCTTAAACAACATGACATCGTAAAACAATTCATATAAGATAAAGGAATTCATAAAAATATTTCCATCACAACATAATCAAACCAATGTAATAATAGGGATAAAAACAGAACCCTTTTATTATCATAGATGGAAAATAATTTTGATAAAATACTTGAAATCCATTCTTGAGGAAAATATCCTTTCTACTTCAAAAACATTTTCCTTTCTTAACATGTCTTACAATTTAAAACTAAAATAAGTTGATTAAAAATAAACTTGAAAACTTATAAAGGAAGATTCTTGGAAATATGGTTTTAAAAATCCATTCATGCCAAATAAGTTAAAAAAACATTCTTCGTACTTTTGTCGGAAAAGTCAAAAAGTACCTCGTACGACAAAAGATTCCTTTCATACATATTACTAAAAACTCACCGAAGGGTAAAAATGGATTTAAACAATTGTATGTGGATGGAAATAATATTACATTTTGATGAAACATGGATGTGGATGATAAAATACACCCCAGTAAATACTTACGAATAAACAATCTCGGATAAAAATGAGATTGTGATATTTCCCTTACCTTAGGTCTGATTTGCTTCGTATGTGTCCGAACCTCCTATATAATGATTTAAATAATTTCATTGACTTATTACAGAATCATATTCATTGTTATGATATCATATATGGTTCACTTATGCAATTATATTACCCGTTCTTTTGTAAATTCCATGTTAAAGAAGCGTTTTGGGTAAAATCGTTTCATTTATCGTAGGTGTTTTGACTTGTTGTTCTTGACATTATTATTACTTATATCATGATTTACTTACTTCCAGAATATAAAATATGATTTATATATCATATATATTCATTATATATATACATATAATAGATAGATAAATGAAATGAAAAACACCGTTCATGGAGTCCGTACGTACGCATGAACGCTGTTTTTCTTTCTTTATTGTCTTGAATGGAAGTAAGTAGATGACATACATATATATATATATACATAAATCCAGTAGCTTTATAATTTCATATATTTCATTATTATTTCTTATATATACTTTATAATCATTCTTAAATGGTTAACATGGAGAATGAATCTCATCGCGTCGTGGAGACGGTAGTCCGTACGTACGCACGAGCGATGATATCATTTCCATAAATATTGAATTGAATTGGAGTGGATTATACAATATATCAGAATCAATATGAAGTTGTAATAACTATGGATAGTTATTCTTTACACCATTATACCCATCCATGTAAGGTGGTGGTGGAAAATAGATTACACCACGGCGTGGAGACGGTATTCCGTACGTACGCACGCGCGGTGATCTCTTTTTCCGTAGGATGGATAGATGGTGAAATAGGGTTGTTTCATACTTATAATAACATATTCGTATATGATTGATACTGATTTTATTACTTCATAATGAAACAACCTAAGAAGAAGAAGTGGAAGAAGAAATAAAGATGAAAGAATTGGTAATGGTAATTACCTCTTCTTTGAAGCGCCCTTTGGAGACCTCCTCTTAGGGAACTAAAATTGGTCTTTGAGGAAGCCCAGAACCTTTAGGATGTTGCTAGGAAAGTGGAGAAGAGATTTTTGCAGGGGTTGTCCGAGCATGAGTGCTCAATTTGGTGTGAGGAGGAGGGGGAGGAGGTGTCCTTTTATAAGGGAGGATAGGGGAACCTTAGAAATATCTCAAAATATTATTTTATATTAAAGTCAAAATCGGTTTATAATGGTTCCAAAGGGTATTATTTAGAATCTAATGTGGGGATGGGTCGAAATCCTATCATCCAATAGGATTTAGACAAGTTTAGGGTATTATTTTAACCTTATCAATTAGATTTAACTCTAAGTTAATTAATTTAACTTTTACCGTGTCTTTTTGTTTTCTTTCACTATATGGTTAATACACTTACTATATCATGCCAAACGAACCCCAAATTGTTTATTATTAATATATATATCCTTATCTAAGTCATTTGGCCGAACCTTAGATTTTTAGGAATAAAATAACAATTAGTAATATAATGTTTGATTTAAAAACTATTTTGTGTCAATTTTGACACTATTTGATATATGATTTTTGTGAAAGTCATAACAGAATTATATGTTCGAACCAAGTTGATTAAATCAACACTAATATATTATAGTAACCTATAAAATTAGTGGAATTCATAAAAAGTCTAAAATTACATTTATTTTGGTGTTTATAACATCAATTATGTCAATATTTCATTAATAAGATAATTACTGCATTATCTTTGTGTCATAAATAAATTAAATTATTTGATGTCTAAAAATTACAAATAAAATACCATCATGTAGGAAATCTTTTTAGCTTTCTAATGAATATTTACAATCGAATTTATCTTATGTATAACCCCATATTAAAAATGATTTACTTATTAAACTTTGACTTTAACTATTTTAACCCTTCTTTAAATAAATTAATAATAAATGTCCTAATCTAATCCAAGTGGGCCTAAATGGTCATATTTTATTCCTAAGTTTGTTTTTAGTCGAATTACACTTATCCAATAGAATTAGGACATGTGTTAGGGTAATAGTAATATCATATTTACCCTTAGTTACCCTATTTACTATTAACCACGGTAAAAAAAAGTAAAAAGTTACTATTCACCAAAAAATTATTTTCATCTCATTGAACCACATTTTAGTTCTTGATATTAACCGTGTCTCTCGGATTTTCGAAATTTCATTCACAGAAGCGGTAAAATTAAGTTTTATGCAAAATTCAGTTTTTAACCTACCACTTAGTAGTTTCACTATTCATCAAAAATTGATGTTTTTCAGAACAATGCCAAAATTTCATCCTAAGCTATATTTTATATTGCGAATTCAAAAATGAAGTCTATTTTACCAAATTCATAGCATAGAAATTGCATTAATTAATTTTATAATTAAATCCCGCTGTTAAAACAAATAGCGTGTTTTTAAGAAACAATATCTATCAAAAGATTGACACTTGATTATGTCTGGTTTAAATGTGAAATTTCATCAAATGACCAACATTGTGTTAAATTGTAAAAATATATTCTAAATATACTTTAAAACCACTCAAATTAATAATTTATCACTATTAATTATTTCGATTAAAAAGGTTGTTTTTAATTAAAATTTAGTAATTTTCATTATTCATCAGAATATGAAAGTTATCCGAAATGTACCAAAATTTCACCTTAGGCTAAATTCAATACTCCGAATCCAAAAATGAAATCCATTTTGAAAAATAAAATTTACAAAATTTCAAAAAGTGGTTATTACTATTCATAACGGCTAGTTTTAATAACATTTTAATAGCATATCGCTGTTTAGTGAAACTCGTTATTGCGTACTACACACGCTATCGAGGATGGTCGCGATTGCGTGTAATGCAAGGCAAGTCAAGGATGCGTGTTGTGCAAGATCCTTTTGGTGTAGCGTACAACACAAGACATTAGTGAAATAAAAAGAATATTTTTCATAAAATCTCGGGCTGTTACATTCTACCCCCCTTAAAATGAATTTCGCCCTCGAAATTCTTCGGGGTTATAAATGGTTTACTATTCGAAAGTTTCTTTAATAGAAACCCACATCGTAAAAAGGAATAGCAAAACTTGGCTTTAAAAAACTAAAGTATGAAATGTAACGATTACCCAAATAAACTAATCACTAGGTTTCCACATAGGTGAAAATATGGATATAGAAGAGAAATCTAACCATCAAGTTCTGATGGAGAGTGGTAGAGAACATGGCTATGGAAAAGCCAGTAATCACAAATCCATAGATTTGTGATGATATAAGGTACCATCTGATTCATCAGGTATAAGATCACTAGGACAACATTTTTGGTTTTCAAGATCATTTCCCTAAAGTTGAAAATTTGAATTAGAATAAATACTTACTTTATTTTGGTAAAATCTCACTGTTGTTCATGCCTTGAACAATTTCCACTTCATCTCTTAAATAAATGAAGTTGAATTTGTTATTCGTGAAGTGTTAGCAGATCATGTGATAGAATGACGGGTCATTCCATCTGTCTCAAACAAAAGGTTAGCAAAAATTATATACATAAGTCGATCTATAGAGAGATTAATCACATATGGTTCCTAAAATGGACTTATACTTCATATATCATACTGCTTAATATAATAAAACTAGTTTCTACTAAACAGGGACTTCCTGTAGGCCAGTGGTAGGCGATAAAGGCCAGTCGCACTTTGTTTATGGGTTCGATTCCCACAGCCTTGTCCGACACGATGGGTTGTCGCCCGTCCTGCAGGTTGTCCTTTTTCTAAAACTACATTACTATAACATCCCATCAATAATATCGAAAAAAAACTTATATCCTTAAACAATACTCACTTATGTCCAACATAATCCATTCCAATCTTTAGGCTTATCCATAATACTGCAGTCCACTCCCATATATCATAAGATATGTTTTGTTGGTCGCATTCCAATCATTCAAAGTCCTTAATCATGTATTCTCTTGAATACCATAGTGAAAACATGAATGCAGTTTAAAGTTAACACTTTCCACATACCAAAATCCTCAAAATTCTATATACTCAAACCATGATATCACTTAGTCCTTATATCAATCATGAGCTCATGAATACTATCAAACATTTAATTTTCTCCTTATCCCTTCATTATGCGCATATCATATACATTCCAAAAATACTGGTACCATTCATCACATACTTTCAAAACTTAAGGAAAGACAACAATGTAACAATCCTTAGATGTCTCTTTATCCCATAGTACCATGAGATTACTTATACAACATTACACTTGATAAACATGTAATCATTCCACTACATTCTTAAACCATTGACCGAGCTTCAAAAATTCTTTCATCTCACATATCATTTGTAGTCTCTTCATCATCATCCACATAAATACTACCCATATGACCATACTGATTCTCTTCATGAGTCTTTCCCTTAGGGAATTTGTTTGCATAATGCCCATACATTCCACATTTAAAACACTTAACCATTTTTGATGTCGTAGCAATACCATTATCCTCATCTATGGTGTTAACCGACCCTTTTCCTTTGAACTTACTTGCTTTGTGTCCTTCTTTTCCACACCCAAAGCATCTTCCAGTTCCTTTGAAACATTCTCCTTGATGCCTCTTCCCACATGATTTACATAGGGGAAATTGAACTTTCTTTCCTCTATGATCATCAGGAAACTCCATCTTTCTCTTATTAGCCGAGTCAGGAAACTTACCAAATTTTACTTTATTGATCATATTATGAGATTGCTGATTCGGCATAATAATGATGTTTGGACTTCCAAATCCCATTTCATTATGAACAATATCATTCCATTGCCCATCATATCCTCCATTATCGTGAAACATCTTGTTTCCAGCCATTTTCTAAAACCCAAAAAAAGAATAGTGTGAGAGGCAAAAATCATGCTAGGGAAAACAACATAATAAAGGGGGAGTACTTTCAATATCTAACATCTTAGGTTTAATTCTATGATCGTTAGCGTAGTTCTAGTACTATAACCTATACGTATACTTAACCTTAGGAACATCCCTAGACATACCTTATAAATATCTCTAGGGATCTCACTAAATTTCTCGCATCCTAGTTTCCAAAGGTTGACTAAACCTTTCCTCTGATACCAACTGTAGAGACCCGAAGCCTAACGTACATTGACATTACATTACATTTGCGGAATACTTAGTACATAACAAAAACACACACACAAGGATCGTAATAGTTTAGTGTCTTTGGAAACTTGGAATAAAATCTTCTAATCGTGGTGAAAGATCTTCAACATCTCCCATAAAGATCTTCCTTTTTTTACCTAAAACCTTTCTTTATATCCTGGGGAAAAGAAAACATAAAAGGGTGAGCTCAAATGCTCAGTAAGGGTAAACAAAAGAAATGTCAATCACATCGTATTCATAAAAACATAACATTTTGGAAATCATAACCTGTAAAAGAGAGCATAATTTCATAACATGGGATAAATCATGGTAGTGAAATTTAATCACAATAGTCATAACTTAAAACATGAAACTTTGTGGCATTCACACATAATCATAGAGAATCATTTCTTGTTAGTCAAGACTCATTGCCAAGACTATCTTAGTGGACAAAGTCCCTTTCTGAATCGAGTAACCCTCGTTTCAGTCCTGTTTCACTGAACCGGTATAACCTACCGTTCCAGCCCTGTCTATCTCATGAGGTATAAAATCTTTACCCAATGCATTGGAGGGAGATATAGGCCCCACCCATCTTATAATGAATCCTTTCTTATGTGTGCCACATAATCATAAACCATACATCATAGCGTAACTCATGTAATAAAAATGGAATTCTTAAACAACATGACATCATAAAACAATTCATATAAGATAAAGGAATTCATAAAAATATTTCCATCACAACATAATCAAACCAATGTAATAATAGGGATAAAAACAGAACCCTTTTATTATCTTAGATGGAAAATAATTTTGATAAAATACTTGAAATCCATTCTTGAGGAAAATATCCTTTCTACTTCAAAAAAATTTTCCTTTCTTAACATGTCTTACTATTTAAAACTAAAAGAAGTTGATTAAAAATAAACTTGAAAACTTATAAAGGAAGATTCTTGGAAATATGGTTTTAAAAATCCATTCATGCCAAATAAGTTAAAAAAAACATTCTTCGTACTTTTGTCGGAAAAGTCAAAAAGTACCTCGTACGACAAAAGATTCTTTTCATACATATTACTAAAAACTCACCGAAGGGTAAAAATGGATTTAAACAATTGTAGGTGGATGGAAATAATATTACATTTTGATGAAACATGGATGTGGATGATAAAATACACCCCAGTAAATACTTACGAATAAACAATCTCGGATAAAAAATGAGATTGTGATATTTCCCTTACCTTAGGTCTGATTTGCTTCGTATGTGTCCGAACCTCCTGTATAATGATTTAAATAATGTCATTGACTTATTACAGAATCATATTCATTGTTATGATATCATATATGGTTCACTTATGCCATTATATTACCCGTTCTTTTGTAAATTCCATGTAAAAGAAGCGTTTTGGGTAAAATCGTTTCATTTATCGTAGGTGTTTTGAATTGTTGTTCTTGACATTATTATTACTTATATCATGATTTACTTACTTCCAGAATATAAAATATGATTTATATATCATATATATTCAGTATATATATACATATAATAGATAGATAAATGAAATGAAAAACACCGTTCATGGAGTCCGTACGTACGCATGAACGCTGTTTTTCTTTCTTTATTGTCCTGAATGGAAGTAAGTAGATGACATACATATATATATATATACATAAATCCAGTAGCTTTATAATGTCATATATTTCATTATTATTTCTTATATATACTTTATAATCATTCTTAAATGGTTAACATGGAGAATGAATCTCATCGCGTCGTGGAGACGGTAGTCCGTACGTACGCACGAGCGATGATATCATTTCCATAAATATTGAATTGAATTGGAGTGGATTATACAATATATCAGAATCAATATGATGTTGTAATAACTATGTATAGTTATTCTTTACACCATTATACCCATCCATGTAAGGTGGTGGTGGAAAATAGATTACACCACGGCGTGGAGACGGTATTCCGTACGTACGCACGCGCGGTGATTTCTTTTTCCGTAGGATGGATAGATGGTGAAATAGGGTTGTTTCATACTTATAATAACATATCAGTATATGAGTGATACTTATGTTATTACTTCATAATGAAACAACCTAAGAAGAAGAAGTGGAAGAAGAAATAAAGATGAAAAAATTGGTAATGGTAATTACCTCTTCTTTGAAGCGCCCTTTGGAGACCTCCACTTAGAGAACTAAAATTGGTCTTTGAGGAAGACCAGAACCTTTAAGATGTTGCTAGGGAAGTGGAGAAGAGATTTTGTCAGGGGTTGGCCGAGCATGAGTGCTCAATTTGGTGTGAGGAGGAGGGGGAGGAGGTGTCCTTTTATAAGGGAGGAGAGGGGCACCTTAGGAATATCTCAAAATATTATTTTATATTAAAGTCAAAATCGGTTTATAATGGTTCCAAAGGGTCTTATTTCGAATCTAATGTGGGGATGGGTCTAAATCCTATCATCCAATAGGATTTAGACAAGTTTAGGGTATTATTTTAACCTTATCAATTAGATTTAACTCTAAGTTAATTAATTTAACTTTTACCGTGTCTTTTTGTTTTCTTTCACTATATGGTTAATACACTTACTATATCATGCCAAACGAACCCCAAATTGTTTATTATTAATATATATATCCTTATCTAAGTCATTTGGACGAACCTTATATTTTTAGGAATAAAATAACAATTAGTAATATAATATTTGATTTAAAAACTATTTTGTGTCAATTTTGACACTATTTGATATATGATTTTTGTGAAAGTCAAAACAGAATTATATGTTCGAACCAAGTTGATTACATCAACACTAATATATCATAGTAACCTAGAAAATTAGTGTAATTCATAAAAAGTCTAAAATTACATTTATGTTGGTGTTTATAACATCAATTATGTCAATATTTCATTAATAAGATAATTACTGCATCATCTTTTTGTCATAAATAAATTAAATTATTTGATGTCTAAAAATTACAAATAAAATACCATCATGTAGGAAATCTTTTTAGCTTTCTAATGAATATTTACAATCGAATTTATCTTATGTATAACCCCATATTAAAAATGATTTACTTATTAAACTTTGACTTTAACTATTTTAACCCTTCTTTAAATAAATTAATAATAAATGTCCTAATCTAATCCAAGTGGGCCTAAATGGTCATATTTTTTTCCTAAGTTTGTTTTTAGTCGAATTACACTTATCCAATAGAATTAGGACATGTGTTAGGGTAATAGTAATATCATATTTACCCTTAGTTACCCTATTTACTATTAACCACGGTAAAAAAAAGTAAAAATTACTATTCACCAAAAAATTATTTTCATCTCATTGAACCACATTTTAGTCCTTGATATTAACTGTGTCTCTCGGATTTTCGAAATTTCATTCACAGAAGCGGTAAAATTAAGTTTTATGCAAAATTCAGTTTTTAACCTACCACTTAGTAGTTTCACTATTCATCAAAAATTGATGTTTTTCAGAACAATGCCAAAATTTCATCCTAAGCTATATTTTATATTGCGAATTCAAAAATGAAGTCTATTTTACCAAATTCATAACATAGAAATTGCATTAATTAATTTTATAATTAAATCCCGCTGTTAAAACAAATAGCGTGTTTTTAAGAAACAATATCTATCAAAAGATTGACACTTGATTACGTCTGGTTTAAATGTGAAATTTCATCCAATGACCAACATTGTGTTAAATTGTAAAAATATATTCTAAATATACTTTAAAACCACTCAAATTAATAATTTATCACTATTAATTATTTCGATTAAAAAGGTTGTTTTTAATTAAAATTTAGTAATTTTCACTATTCATCAGAATATGAAAGTTATCCGAAATGTACCAAAATTTCACCTTAGGCTAAATTCGATACTCCGAATCCAAAAATGAAATCCATTTTGAAAAATAAAATTTACAAAATTTCAAAAAGTGGTTATTACTATTCATAACGGCTAGTTTTAATAACATTTTAATAGCATATCGCTGTTTAGTGAAACTCGTTATTGCGTACTACACACGCTATCGAGGAAGGTCGTGATTGCGTGTAATGCAAGGCAAGTCAAGGATGCGTGTTGTGCAAGATCCTTTTGGTGTAGCGTACAACACAAGACATTAGTGAAATAAAAAGAATATTTTTCATAAAATCCCGGGCTGTTACAACCAATGGTTATTAAGGGAATCCTATGGGATACATGACCTCATAGTTGATATGAAAGACATGGGAATGAGGCGGGCATTTGGTGAGATGTTGTAATTGATGTGTATTGGATATTTCGTGGGTATGATGTGAGAAACTGATGTGTTTCTAGAGTGATGAGGCACCATGTGAGGAAATTTTAGTCCATATATTTTCAGTTCACAATTAGTTAATTTAAATTTTGGGTGGGATTTGACTAGGGTAGGTAGTTCCAAAGGTGGGGAGATCAATGAGCGATTTTACCTATGGCATAATGACTGGGGTAGCCCATGTTAATTTTGAATGGGAGGGGTATGTTCAGTACCATCTCTGGGTAATGTTTTATATTTCAAGGATGGGCTATGTTAAGGTGGGGAGATTTTAACATCCTGGGTTTTTTGAGGGGGTGAATTCCAGCCATGTTTTTATTTATTTTTCAGATTTTGGTTGGTAGACAACTCTTTTATTGATTTTTGGAACAAAATTACGAGAGTTTTCTTGACCCAAGACATTTATTTTCAATGATTATTAATTCTAGGAAAGTTCTCTGAGGTTTTCGTTATGTTTTGAGTGCATCATAGGGCACACACCCAACATTCCATTATGTGAAGACTAGGGAACACAGTTTGGAAAAGTCGTGCAGCCTCCCATTTGTAGTCGTGTGGTCCCCATGTCTATTGGATAAGATTTTTCAAATAGTGTAAGAGGAGGTTCACATCCATGAGGCACCTCTAATATTTTTATCCTATTTTATTTTCATTTCTTCCAAATGGTTTTCCAAATCATGCATACAACCATGTGAAGAGACCCCTCTAGATATTGGGTGTCGCATTGTTGGTATGTGATTAGGAAAACCATGTGATCAAATCATCTACCTCATTAAAGATGAAAATTTACCATTTTACCCACCCTTATTTCTCTTCTTTCCCCCCACTTACCCTTTACTTCATGCTGACAATAATGGGTACTCATCCATTTCCCCCTCCTCTAGGTGTTTAACTAATTCCTTCATCCAAACTATGTTCTTGAAGTCATCAGGTGTGTTGGAACCACATCAGTAAGATATTCAATCATCTTACTTCTCATATAATTTTCTCATTTCATATGGTGGTATAAATTCATGTAATAAAATTTACAATATTTTAGGTTATTCCTATAAGATGATGATTTATTCCAATTTATCTCATGTTTGAGGCTAAGATCAGATGACGAAACATCTACCAACACAGGGTAGGTGGTGCTTATATTTCTTTGTGATTTCAGTAGTATTTTGGGGGTTCACTCTTGATCATTTTGTTGTTTAGTTTAAGAGAGACAATAATTAATAAACACATTTCCATAAAATTAATTATGATACCTTATGGGATGACTCTAATAAATTCATATCCTCTGTTCAATGACTAAGTCGGGTAAAGGGATTGAGGCCACTTGGGTAGTTAGGCCAGGTGTGTTTATTAATTAACTTTAATTAATTAAATTATATCTGTGTTTGTGTATGTTTTATTATTTATATAGGAATAGGAATCGGTTGTCTTGAAGATGAGGTGGGGATGACTACATGGTTTGAGGCGACAAGGTTGTCAGGATATAGGGATGGCTCGAGTGATATGAGATTGTGATGATCATCAGGTTTATCAAGATGGTCACACGGGAACAAGTTGTTGGGTTGATGTGTCTTAGGTACTTGGTTGGATATTTCCACTCCCCAAGACAAGAAGACATTCTATTTGAGTCATGTGCACACATATAGGACTCGAATGATGAGGTGGTGTTGGATATTCGTGTCGGTAGAGGCCTCTGTTAGATGCATCATAAGATGGTGTTGATCATAAGTGAGGTTTGTAGGTACATTATATAGAAATACATCTAGATGTTGAGGACCCATCACATATTGTGTTCGTACGATCGGTTGGGGGATTAGGATCACCATATACAAAGGCTGATGGGATAGGTCTATTTGGGAGGCTAGATGTTGTTGTTCCTTATATGTTGGTCTTACGCTAAAGGGGAATATAAGATTAGGTCCCAGGGAATAGGTACATTCATGGGCATGTCTTTAGGATGTCAGACACATGATGATGGCATGAGGTGCAAAGTGATGATTTGAAGGTGGAACCTAAGGGTTCACCTGGACTTATTTCTTGTAGAGGATGCCTTCTTTTATATGATAAGTATCCTTCTACTATAATGGTTAAATCAGGTGAATACTTCCTTATGGATTTTGAGCACAAGGTAAGTAGGTTATATAACACACTATGCATGTACTTTTTTATTTATATGCATACATACCTTCTTGATAACATATGTAAGATAGGTACATATTGGTGGTGGCCTACTGAGATTATTTCTCACAAACTATATAACTCCTCCATGATGCTTGTAGAATTCATGACCTTGTGACCTTGTAAATTTTAGAGCTTAATTGATATAACTTAGTGTCGAATCATTTTCATGGGATGGATGTCATGGGGTTATGTTGGTTCTTACATCATCTATAGATATTTTTGGGTCATTATTTTATGTATCAAAATGCTCATGCATATGTACGTACTGAGGTCATCCATGGGACCACATTTTATTATTGTTTTGTATGACCTATTTTGGATACGTGTTCTACAAATGAAATATTGTAATTTTTCAATTCTATTAATGGTTATTTTGAGCTAGTTATTCGTTTACTGCTACTTATTTTTGTTTTTAATATGGAGGGTTATTGTTTTTTGTTAATGGTATCCTTATTATATGTAATATACATATAGTATATTTCTATTATCATCACTAAAGAGTATAGACTTCATAATATAACATCTTTACACCCTATATTCTAGTTAGCAACATATTTCATAAAGGGAGGTGTGCCTAAGGCCTTGTGGTCAACTAGCCCAGAGCACTGTTGAGTGGAATACCAGGTTAGTGATCAACTAGATTAACCACTCATTTGTCTCCCTCCAATACAATCCACTCAACTACCCTTATATTACATCAAACAATTTTACCAATAATTTTCTTGACAGGTATTAAATTTTTCATTACTACCAAGTTATATTTATCAAAATGAAAGAATATATCTCCATATTCTATCATAAAATACCATGATGCGTAAATTTCATCCCTTGTTGATTTTTCATCACATATCATTATTCCATTAATGAAAATTCATAGATTTCATTCATATTTACATGGGTGAATTCCATATCCATTTTTCAAACCTTTCCCTCGTCCATTTTTTATTCCTCTATCTTCATTGCTCAACCATCATCTTTGATACTAAATCATTGAAAATCATGAAATCCGCCATCAATAACCATTTGTTTCATTATTCTTCCAACCTTTTATACTAATTTAAACTCTATTCTTATATTTAACCTATATTTATTATCTATTTTTTTTTTCTAATGTAACAAATAGTGTACATTTATTTAATTCACTAATTATAACATTTACCACTTTATTCTTGTTTATAGTTTATTTAACTATTTATTTCTTAGGGTTACCCTTTATTGTTTCAACATACCATAACCCATTGCATTATAGGTAAAAATAACTTTAATTATTGATTAACGAATGTATACAAGTTTTTTTCATCTAATTTTAGATTATCCATTATTCTTTAAATAGTTAATAATAATAATTTCATTTTTTGACTTATTGGTTTCTTCATTTCACTGCAATTTCATTATATGAGGAATTTTTTATCTGTTGTGCATTAATGAGTTGTATAAATGTGTTGAATTACATCCATAATGTAATTTTTTCTATCAGTGACAGTTTTATTTACCTTTGTTTTCTTAGGTTCGACGACTCATTGTTCCAGCATAAAAAAGAATTACAGCATAGGTAATGATAATTTGAATTATTTTTTAATTCTTATATAAAACTATTTTCTTTTTTTTTATCCATTTATTATTCAAATGGATAACAAAAAAATGATTGTTTTATTGACATATCAATAGATTTATTTAACTACAACTAATTTATCTCTGACATTTTGTATATACTCTTCATTAATTAGTTCCATAAATGTGTTGCAGTACATGAATATTGTAATTTTTGTTTACTGTTACACATTATATCTAATTTTTTCTACAAATAAAGTTTCATGATGTGTTTTTTTGAACTCCTCAAAAATAACCTACAATTATTAGTGATATAATTATGCAATCTTCAATAATTTATAGATAATCAAGTCTATGTTAGAGATTCCAAAGGAAAAAATAGAAAACTAGATATTGGTTACACATTAATATTTACATGAATTTGTTTCATATTTTGAAATCTTAATTATTATATCAAACCATCATCTATTTTTGTATTGGTTACTATAACAAAAATTATTGGGAAATTCCTATATACAAACTGTTTTCATGTTTTAGTTTAACCATTTTTCATTCAAATGGTTAACCATAATATGTTCATTTCATTGACTTATTGATTTCTTAATTTCACTAAAACTAATTTATATGATGAGTTTTTAATTTAACCTAGAATAATGAGTTTTATAAAGGTGTTGTGGTATATTGAAATCATACATTCAGTCTATCAGTGAACGTTTTATTAAACTTTTTGAATTCATAGGGTCGATTCTTAATTATTTTAGCATACCAAAAACAATTACATTATAGGTAACCATTACATAAATTATTGGGTAATTCCAAAATAGAAATTGTTTTATTATTTTAGTTTATCCATTTACTCTAAAAATGGTTAACCACAATTTGTTTGTTTCATTGAATTATAGATTTATTTATTTCACTACAACTTCTTCATATCTATCACTTTTTATATAATACTCATTAATGATTTTTTTTGGTTAGTATAACATCTACTTATTTTAATGATTCAAAATCATGTTTTTTATATTTATAATGACTTTAATTATTTATGTTAGTAAATTATTTTCTATCTAAATTTTTAAAATTATCTATGTATGAATCTACCAATAGTTCAATTTCACAACTACCATATGCTACTGTCATGTTGTGATATCATTGAGTGGATATATTTTGGATAACTTATATTGCACATGGTAATTCTACCTATTTTATACCATGCTTATTAGAAGTTGTTACCATCAAAATCTCTTACCACCAGTATTTTTTACTATCCCTCGATTCTATATCCAAGGAAAATCCACTGATACTGATATAGTAAGATATTGATACTAGTATGATGATCTATCACCATATCATGCCACCAAAAGGCTATACATATATTACTTCCACAAAATTTCTATTGTTAGAGTATCTACGACTCATAGATGATACCACAAGTGATCTAATTCTAGATAATACTACTAGTAGGTCAGTATTCTTCTATCAGGGTATCTTCTAGTAGCGGACCTATCATGGATATCCATATCAAATTTCATACTTAATTATCCAATGGATGGTATATTCATTTATTATTTGATATAAGTTAATGGAATTTAGACTGATTTTTCTTAAAACAACTCCACATAATTAATTAAGATAATGTCAACCTTTTCTGTTTTTTTTTCTTATTCCAAGGATCCAAATTATATTATATTTATTTTGAAATACATAATTAGATCATACAAAATTCTATATATTCATATGAAACCCCTAGTGAATTATTAGGTGGTGTGGATGCCTGGTTAATACATTAAATGGTTGTAAAGATATAGTGATAAAAAATTGAAAGAGAGTAAAATATTTTCCTAATCATTTATAATACACTATTTCAATTCACATTCTATGAAAAAATTATCAAAGACTCTCATGAATATTTTATAGGACTCCTGAGTGACTGAATATATTCAGATTGAGTAGAATAATATTTTTTTCATTACAACTCTCTTGTTCTCTCTCATTAAGCATTTTATTTGAATAGTGTTTATTTTTACTCTATTTTTCTGCAAAACATCATCTTAGATACTAAACAAGAGATCCCTGGACACTCTTTATCAGTTTTGATAATTTATATTCACATGGAAATTGTAGAAGAGGTCATGTGTGACTTATACATGTTTAATCCAATATATTATTATGGCAGAAGATTTTTTCTTAGATTTCCTTGTTTGTTGTTGATTGTGAAACTCAATCCAATATGTGGACCAATTTAATTTATAATAAAATGCCTGAAATAAAGTGATTTTTATGTTGGTTGGATTATTTCTCATCTTCATATTGATCCCCTTTTTTAATTCCACTAAGCATTATTTAGTGATTAATTAGTTTTTTCTGTATTTAGAACAACAAACGGTGTATATTTAAAATATATTACCTAACATTACTCTGATAGTTAATATTAATTTGTGTTTTATATACTGTGATTGGTTACGTAAATTAGTTTCAAAATTTTATGTACCTTTAATGTTATTTTAACTAATCCCTGATCCCACTTTTAAGAATCTATTTAAAAAATAAAATTATTGATTTCAATAAATTTGATTAATTTGTTGTATTTATCCAAATGGGGGGTTTTATTATTTTAAATTTTTAAATATAAATTTTATTAGAATCTCTATTCACTCCCCACCCCCACCCTCATGAGTATTCTTCTCCGACCAATATTTGGTATCAAAGGTTTTTCAAAATGACTTTTAAATATGATATAGTTGTTTTTGAAGATATTTAATTTTTGTTATATATAGTTTTTAGTCATTATGGATAATTATAGACCATAAGGGACTGTCACAAATCAGAATCCTTTTTTAAGGGAACTAACTATGTTCAGTGAAAGATTAAAATTATAGTTCATATTGAGAGAATGGGGTTTAATATTTATACTTTTATTGAGGATAAATATGAATTATCTAATACTCCTAGAAGAGATCGAAGTGATTCTACTAATGCCTTATATGATTGTAACTGTATGATTTGAATGTATTCTATTGTTATTGAGGAGATGATTAATTTAATATAATATTTACCTTTACTAATTCCTTTTAGATTTGGGAAAAATTTGTTATTTCTTTTGAAGGAACTGCCATTACTAATGAAATGTGATTAAATTCTTAGAGTATTAAAAATGATACTTTTAAGATGAATCACGATGAAACTATTTCTTATATGTATCTATATTTCAATGAAATGTTTAATATAATTAATCCACTTGGGAATAGCATTGATAATAATGATCAACTGCTGATAATTCTCCTTTTTTTACTAGATAGATAGAGAGGTACCTCGATTTTAATAAGGGAATTATGTGACATAAGTATGTTACTATTGAAAGAGATTATTGTAAATCTCATGATGTATGAGGATGAAAATAAAGTGACACAGTATGTCTATTATGAAACAAAAAGTATGTTAGAGTCCTTCAATACATCTGACTTAAAATTTAAAGATAAGATCAGATTTGAAAGTTCAAGTGATTGAGAATCACCTAAAGATGGTGATGAAGAAATGTATCACCTATATAGTTAGTTTAACATGCTTTAAAATGAATAAGTTCTTCCAAAAACCCAATTATAAAGGTATTTAAGATAAATTAAATTATATAAAAGTGTGATAATATAATGATTTCATAAATTTAATAACCAATAATGAGTGAAAGATTAATCGAGACATCAAAGAAAACAATCTGAATCTAAAATATAAGAAATAGTGTGTCGAAAAATAAAATAGATATTGAAAGTATATGAAATACACCTATAGTGACATATAGGATATTTATATAAATTTAGAATCAATCATAGAAGAGTGAAATTCCAAGGCTAATATGTGATTCATTAAAAACGCATATGAGGTATTGAATGTATTTACCTAATATCCTTTAATATTTGAAATCATCCTAAGAATAAAAATGATATTAAAAATATTTATACAGAGGAGTTATTACATTACTGTAATATAATGCAATAGATATTCTAGGAATTGAAAAATAACATTAAAATATTAATTAATAATCATGTTTTTTTCTCACATTAAATATGATTATGTTGTAAAAAAGTGAAAAATACTCAATTATCCAGGGAAAATTAACAATCTTAATATGTTAAATGTAAAACTCAAAGTGGATATTGAATGGTTTATTAATGGTATATAAGTCTTGACAAAAATAATTATTAAATATACTTCAAGAATTGGGTACCAACATAAACATATGGGATGTAATTAAAATAAAATTTTTCCCAAGTTCTAGTTCTCCCAGACCTATAAACACTTCCTATTATACTAGAACTATTATGGAGTTTATTTCGGAAATTCTAAGGACATATAATTGGAAACTAATTTAACTATTATGGATTCATAAATCTATTATTAATATCATTTTTGGACCTAGGAAGATATGGCTTACCAAATCATTTTTTAACTTTTTTAATGGTACAATTGTTGAAATAATCCAATAAGCACTTATGGCGTCTGGATAATTGATTTTTCATACATAGGATTGGTAAATACTCAATATTCATGAACCAGATAAACTTTGATGGTGGATGTATTACCTTTAGGGATAATTTCAAAGGAAATATAATTGGTCTTGGCCAAATTAGTAACTCTAATATTATTTTAATTTCAAAAGTATTATTTATAGGTGGACTAAATCATAATCCGTTTAGAATATCATAGTTTTTTATTATGGTTATCATTTTTAGTTTGAAAGTAATTACTGTAAATTTTTTTATTTTATTTTTTTTATGGATTTTTGAAATGATAATTTTTATGTTTTATATTAAAATTTTTTGTTTTCTAAAAATATTTACTATTTTAATTCCATTCACATTGAATCTTTGCATTGGAATAAGTGACTAAGGAAATAGAATATACACTCTCATATAAAGCAAACTATTAAAGGATATGATAAACATATACCATATTGGCTTCCTCTAATTTCAATGCTCACAAATCATGCTTAATTATGTTCAATTGAGTTAACTAATGTTTACTCATGTTTACCTACCATCTTAATCTTATATGTTAGTGTTTCAAATCATAATATAGATTGAAAAAATATTAATTAGTATATGTCACTATTAAGGTTGAGTCATAGTTGTGGTGAACTCACTATTGGACATCTCACCATTGGATAAAAAATTTCTATGTATGAGCTACATTTCCCATGGACCTACCAATGAAACATCTCAGTATTAACTATCTCACCATCAAAATAGATAAATAATTCTAAAAAATGATGAGAAATCATCACTCAAGATACCAACACACTGACTTATCATAGTTCAATCTACCGATAGATAAACATGGAATCTTTTCAAAGGAACATACATTGTCCACTTAAGATACCGATAGCTTAGTCACTATATCACCAACCTACCAAAATATAGACTTACCAATTGCATTAGAATTCTCACTAAGAATGATTTACCAGTATGAACTACAGATGTCATGAGTCGATATCAAGCAGACCTATAGTCAAGTCAACCTACCATCAAACCTATATGTCCTTTATACATAATATTAATAACAATGTTAAAGACCCGTATGATGTATTAGGTACAATATAACATTATTCTTTCTGGATTCATAGTATAAATGAAATATATGATAAAAAAATATGATGGGTGATATGGTTAGAAATCTAGAACTCATGCTTCTGAGAAAACCCTAAGATGTATTAAGTGATTAAAACATAAAGATACTTATGAGATATTAAATAGAATAACAACATGAAGATAAAACAAAATATAAAATAAGCACTACTTGATTAGAATTCTAACTGACTAGAAACAGTAGACCGAATATCACACAACACTCTGTTTTTCTATCTGTTTCCATATGATTACTCAATATTCTTTTCAAGATATCTTCCAAGATTCTCAAACAACATTTCCAATCACATATAACCTTCTAAACTCTATTATCTATATTTTTCTCTTCTTGTGTATTGTTTATACTTTACGATATGTGTGTGTGTCTATTATTTATAAACACACATTGACCCCTATGAAATATTTTATGATACCTAGATATCTTCCAATACCACCCGTTTTACTTATTACACTCCCACTGATAATAGCGGAAGAGTTCCTTGCATGTCCTAGTTGTTTTTGCACTCCCATAAAAATTGTTGAAGATGTATTATTGATCAGAAAAATACATATAATGTTCTTTACTCCTATCCAGGGTGTCGATAAGGGTTTATTTATATAAACTTCTTGGTGTCAGGTGATCACTAAGTTGAGATTATTAGGTATCTCCTTGATATTTAACCTCTTGTTTTAAATTTCATTGTGTTCATTTAGGTTTAGTTTTCTCTCTTTTATTTATCCACATCAGAAAACATCACTTTACTTTTATATTTAATCTTATGTAGTGTTTTTATTAAAATTTTATTTTTTAGATTGATTTAAAAAGTTGAAATAATAATACATATTACTTTAAATAAGAACTAATCACTCTTTGACAAGTCTTTAAAACTGTCAAATATTTTATAAATTTTCAATATTTGTTAACGAGGACATATCTTATTTCAAATTGGGGAACTTTTGAATAATTTTTGAGAATAAATGTTTTATAGGAACTTAATTAATCACCCTCTTTAGTGTCTTACTCCATCAAACATTTTTTATCATAGGCATTATTTTCTGAGATTCAATGCTTTCAATGTTTTCAAAAATTTTAACTACGATTGTATTATGTTATAAAGATATCAAAATTTATGTCAGTTTAAAATTTATATTTTTTGTTAAACATGAATATATTCTTGAACATGGATAATATACATGAAGGTGTTGCTACCAACATACCTCTCCATTTTAATGGCACAAATTATGCTTAATGGAAACTAAAGCTGAAAACATATTTAGAAATAGTGGGTTTTGAAATATGGTCTTCAATTATAGATGAATATGAAATTCCTTGTACAACTAGAAAAACATTGTATGACCCAACTAAGGCAGACTACAATAATAATTAAAAATCTATGAATTCCTTATATTTTCCTCTATGTGATAAAGAATTTGATAGTAATTCAGCATGTAAAACATCAATTGAAATTTGGGATAATTTAACTATTTCACATTAAGGAACCACTAATGTTAAAGAAATGAGGCTTAACACAGATACAATTAAATATGATAATTTCAAAATTATTCTTTATGAGGCTATATGTTACATGTTTGTTAGGTTCAATGAAAACATAAGTACAATTATCTCACAAGGAAAGATACTCACTACAAATGAACAGATCATGAGGATCTTGAGATGTCTTCCAAAAGGGTGTATAGGGACAACAATATCAATTAGAGTATATTGTGACATTGATTCACTACCTTTAAAGGAAATGATAGGTATACAAATGATGTTTGAGGAGAAGATAAATGTTAATAGAGAAAATGATGATGAAAATAAAATAAATTATATGGATTTAAAAAACACTGCATCCAAGAAAAGAAAAAATTCTTGTTCATACTAAAATATCCAGTATTGAAGATAGATCAAGTGAGAGTGTAGAGGAAATAGATCATATTTCTATGATATTTAAGAAGTTTTATAGAAAGAATAAATTCTTTAGAAATCCAACCTACAAAAGGAAGTCTGAAAAAAAAGGTAAAAAGAAAATGGATTGGAAAATAATGATAATACCAACGAGATATTCTTCCATGAGTGAAAATGAAAAGGATAGGTGAAGGATGAATGTCAAAATATAAATTATAATAATAAATATGATGATGAAGATAGAAAGTACAATATTTCAATGAAGGCTTCCTGGAATGCTTTTGAGAATAGATCCAATTAATCTGAATCATCTCATGATGAAACTGACAAAAAAACCAACATGTGTTTTAGGGAAAAAACATCTGTGAAACCATAGTATCTTATGTACATAACTCTTATTGTTATAGAGATGAATCTAAATCTAATAATTTTAAAAATATGAGTAATTAATAAACTTTTTAATATTGAAAAATTCTTAAGGATACCTATAATGAGTTGAAACATAAATATAAGTCTCTCAATAAACATTATGATCTTACTACTACTGTTAATTCTTAACTCACTATAGAAAAAGAGAATAATTATCTAATGTAAAATGAAAACAATGAACTCAAACTTCATAAAGAGTAATTAAAGATTTATTTAGAGAGATTTAAAAATTGTTATGAAAAATTGGTTCAAATTATTAGTAAACATGTTTCCCCTGAATGTAAAAATGGTATTGGTTATCATCCTGGGAAATGAAATTTTACTAAAAACAATTTTGTGTCCAAATTTGGAAAATTTAGTTTTATTCTCAATTTTAATTAATTTTTTGCAAGTTCCAGCACAATTTTTTTTTACTAATTCTAGTTCTTATAGACCAAATAGGTTTTATTTTTCAAATAAATTACAAAATTATAATAGTAAAACTATGAAATAAATGTGGGTTCCTAATTCTTTAATTACTTTTATTACTAGGCCCAAGAAAATCTTGGAACCAAAGTCTTTTCATACTAAAACTATTTTTGTATGAATGTTGTTTGAAGAGATCCTATAAAATCAAATGGTTCTTGGATATTTGGTGTTCATGACACATGATAGGGGACTAATCTAGATTTAAGGACCTTATAATGATTGATTGTGGACCTATCATCTTTGCTAAAAATGAAAAAGGTAACATTATTGTCCTTGAAAAAATTTGTAACAGTAACTCATATTTAATTTCTAAAGTTCTTCATGTTGACATTATAAATTACAATATTCTTGGAATTTCATTGTTTTGTTATGATAGATTTAATGTTAAATATGAAAATGATTCTTTTAATTTTTTTAATTCTAAAAATTATTTAGTCTTTACTGATTTTATGAATTAAAATGTCTATGTTGTAAATCTCGATTCTTTAGTCTCATAAAATTTTTCCTACTTAAGTGCATTTCATAAAGAGTCCTCGCTCTAGAAAAAAATACTAGGTCATTTTAACATTCACTCTCTTATAAATAATACTAGGAAATTAATAGTCAAGTATCTACCTATACAAGAGTTTCTAAAAGATAAAGTCTGTAATCCTTGTCAAAAAAGAAAAAAACACAAAATATATTTCAAACCATAGAAAGAAATTTGAACTTCTCATCCTCTTTATTTGGTTCACAAGTATTTTTTTACCTTCCATAGATTAGAGTTTAAATGGGATGAAAATATTCTATATTCTAGTATATGATAATTCTAGGTATACTTGGACCTTCTTTATTGCTCACAAAAGTGAGGCTTTCTATTATTTCCCCAAGTATACTATATTAATGGAAAACCTAAGTGGACATAGGATCAAAAACATAAAATGTGACCATGGTATTGAGTTCGAAAACCAAGGATTTGAATTTTTCTCTCAATGGCTATAATCAGGACTTCTCTTCTCCTAAGATACCTAAAAAAATAGAGTTTTATAAAACAATAAATTGAACCTTACAAGAAATAGAGCAGACTAAGATTAATAAATTTGATCTAACTGTTCATTTTTTATGCATTGTATGTGAATACAACATTCTATATAATCAATAGAGTTTTAATTAAACCTATCATAAAGAAGACTATGTATGAGATATGGAATAATATGAATCCTAAGTTTAATTAAATCAATGTTTTTAGTTGAAAAATATATGTATCCAATATAGAAGATAGTGTTGAAAAATTTTCCTCCAAGAGTGAATATAGTTTTTTCATAGGTTATTTAATCTCTATTAAATCCTATAATTTATTTAATAAGAGAACCAAATGTGTGAAAGAATTTTTTCATTTCCTGTTTGATGAAATAGATCCACAAGATTCCAAAAACTCCAAATAATTTCTTGAAGATAATTTTCCTAATCTAGACATAAATCATAATCCTTTTATTCTTTTAATAAGAAGTCATAAAATCCCAGCTCCAGAAACTCTCATGATTCTAAAAAAGAACTCAGACCTATAGGTGAAACCGAAGTTACCAGTAATTATTTTTCTAGGTCTTTTAGAACCATTAAAAATAGTCCTTCAGATGTTTTAGTTGGAGACTGAGACAAAAGAATAGATAATGTATCTTATCTAGGAATCCATGTTGAACATCAAGTCTTTTTGTCATATCATTAACCTATGAAAATCAATGACGCAATCAATGATGAATTATGAATGATGGATATGCAGGAAGAATTATAAAAATTTGAATCAAACAATATATGGGAACTTTTTGATAGATCCAAATACTCCTTGACAATAGGAACCAAGTGGTTGTTTAGAAACAAAGTCGATGAAGATTGTACAATCGTAAGAAATAAATCCCAACTAGTTTCACAAGTAAATAGTCAAGAGGAAGGAATGTACTATGAAGAAACATCGTCACATGTGGCCTGACTTGAATACCTTAGAATATTACTAGATTATGCAACACATCTTAATTTCAAAACTTCTCTAATAGATGTCAAAAGTGAATTCTTGAATGGTTATATAGATGATGTTTTTTTGTGGAACAACCACTCTCTTTTGAAAATCCTTATCTTCAAAATCTTATTTTTTAATTTAATAAATCATTGTATGGTTTAAAACATGCTCTAAGAGCTTGATATGATTGGATTTTCAATTTTCTTATTTTTAAAGGTTTTACAAAAGATATAGATTATCCTAATCCTTTAATAAAATAAATTTCTACAGATGTTTTAGTTGTTCAAATATATGTTGATGATAATATTTTTGGATATTCAAAAAATATATTTACGTACTGATTTTTTAAAAATGTTGCAAAATGAGTGTGAAATGATTTTAATTGGTGAAATCAATTTATTTTGTGGATTTATAATTTTTTAATACATGGAAGGTATTATTTTAAATCAAAATACATATTCCAAAGATATTTTTAATCATTTTAATGTGGATAGTAATAAAAGTAGTGATAATCCTATGGGTACCACCTGTGAATTGGACCTTTATAAAGATATCAAATCAGTGGATCAGACCAATTATAGAGGTATGAATGGAAGTCTTCTTTACGTGACTTCTAGTAAACCTGATATTATTTTTAGTGTGTGTATGTGTTCTAATTTTCAATAAAATCCTAAAGAGTGCCATAAACTTATTTTTAAATAAATATTCAAGTACCTTAAATTTACTTCTAACTTAGGATAACACTATCCTAGAATAAAAACATTTAACATAATTAGTAATTTAGCTGCTAACATTGGTGGTTTAAATCTAGAAAGAAAATTAACCACTATAACATGTCATTTTTTGAGCAATCAACTAGTTTTATAATGTAGTAAGAAACAAAATATTGTTGTATTGTTTACTTTCGAAGCTCAATATATAGATAACAGTAGTTTTGTGCTCATATTTTTTGGATAAAACACTCTTTACTAGAATATAGATATCAATTTAATCATGTCCCTGTAAACTATGACAACAAAAGTACTATTAGCATTTCTATGAATCCTTTTTATCATTCAAGTAAAAGAATATTGATGTAAGATATCACTTTTTGAGAAGTAAGTATAAAAAAGTGATATAACTCTTGAATTAATTGGTATTGAACATTATCTTGGTGAAATTTTTTACCATGCCTTTTAATTTTGAGAGAATGATATAAATCAGTAATGAGTTAGGGATGATCAATTTTGAGTAACTAACTACTTCTTGTCTCACTGTTGATGACTAATTATTGATGTCTCATCATTGATGAATTGCAGTTGATGTCTTGCTGTTGATGGCTCATCATTGGTAACTCTCCGTTAATGAATCATCGTTGATGACTCGCTGTTGGCGTCTCACTATTTATGTCTCTCCATTGATGACTCATTATTGATGAATCAACATTTTTGAAATACTATTGATGTCTCATCGTTGATAAAAAAATGTTGATGACCCATCGATGACAACTCACTATTAGAAATCACCAAAAATGGCTGAAGAACCAACAATTTTGGCTGAAATTTTTGTAGTGGAAAAGAAATCGATGGTGAAACCTAAAAGAGATCCTCAGATGGTTTTAGCTTAACAAGTAGCTCCAGTTTCTCAAGTGAATGAAATAGTTTATGCTAGAATGAAATCACTTCCGGAGAGGGAATCACTTGTTGAGGGGGATAAAAAATCTCAAAGGGAAAAAAATTTATACACTTATTACTTTTGAATTAATATTAGCTGAATGGGAGAAGTACCATTGATTTTTCAATATTGTATTAGAATATCCTGATTCATATATTAAGTAATTTGATCTTAAGGGGTCTTTGGTAGAACAAGTGTATTTTTATCAATGAATTCTAGTTGGAAAAACTCTGGAAATAGCACCTACTCTTGTAGTAGCTCCTACTATATCTTCTACTCCTTTGGTTTCACATGTGCCTACAGATTATGTGACCCAACATGATTTTAATGTTTTTAAAGGGGATTTGTGTTTAGTGGTCAAATGTATTCTCCAACCACAACCTATACTGATGGAAAGTCTTAGTGATACAGATGCTAAAATGATTGCATGAAGAGTTGTCTCTCATATTCAACCTCATATTATTTCTAAAAATCATGAAGTGAGGATTAAAAATAAAATAATTATCTGATGAGTTTTATATACTCATTACTATTGTGAAAGGTATGTCATCTGAGTATGTAGAATCCTTAGAAAAAGTTGTGTAATGTCTTGAAGATAAATCTTCTGATGATGGTACTCCTTCTCCTCCAAACCTTGATCTGTCTATTTCAAGACTAGTAGTCGAAGATGTATTATATTATTCTTCAACATCTACTACTCCTATTTCTCAAGCTACTGATTGTGATATAATAATATCAGTGATAAGAGAAGAGCTTTAGTGTATGATGAGTAGTTCAGATCAAGACACCATAAGCAAACATAGATAGAATAGTGATCATGTACATGAAATGGTAAGGTTATATGTGAATGGGATCACTTTATATCAGTTGGAGATCACAAATAATGTCGATCTATTATTTAAAATGATTTATACCAAACACCATTTTAAAATTCATTTAAAATATTTGGTTGAGAATTTTAGGCTACCTCCTGTCACAAAATCCTTCAATGAACAAACTAAATGGATCAATGATATTACCCCTAAACTTTAGATATCTATGGAAAATAAATATGATTTTACTAAGGCTATGGAGAAAGGTCCACAAATAATCATGAATTTATAAACCTTCTGAATCCTTAACTAAATCATCAGATTATAACTGTTGTAGTATAAGTGGAATTTCTTATTTGACAAATAACTAAACATTTTCCATCTATATCATTCTACCGAATTAGGGATACTAAATTTATAGTTTTTGTGCCTCTAAATCCTTTTTATCCTCTACCTGTAACCCTTAAAACATTTTCCATGTCTATGGTACATTCTATGAATCATATACGACCCATGATCTATAGGGAACATACCTCCCCTAGATCTTTTACTCGGAATCTTACACCTACGGTACCTCTTGTATTCCCCATTCATCAGTTCTATTCTTCATATCCTTTTAAACCTCATGTTCATCCATATGCTTCAATTGATAAGGGAAAATTATTAATGGATCCTTCTTTTGAGAGGAATTAATTTTGGGTTGATCTTTGATAGGGATGTAATTTTTACTTTTTCACATCCATTGTGCTAGCGTTATATCATGAAATTCACTATCTCTTTTCATCCATACTATGTTCATTTTTTTTTCTATTTTCGATAATCACAAATGGGGGATAAATGTACGAATGTGTTATGTTAATTAATTTTGATTATTTACTCTAATTTTTATGACATGTTAAGAAGAACTTTTAATTTTATCATTATAAATGTGTTATTAATTCCAAGATTTTGGATCGTAAAAAAGGGGAGATTGTTGGTATCCAATAGTTTTAATGTTCAAAAATCATGATTAATTAATTTAAATTATGTTTAATTATTTTTACTCATGTTTACCTATAGTCTTAATCTATTCTGTTATTGTTTCACATGATAAAATAGATTGAAAAAATATGACTAATTATAATTCACCATTAATGTTGAGTCACTGTTGAGGTGGACCCACTATTGGACATCTCACTATTAGAAAAAAATATCTATATATGAGATATCATTGCCACATACCTACCAATGAAATATGACACTATCAAATATCTCATCATTAGCACAGACAAAGAATTATGAAAAAGGACAAGACACCATCACTTAACTACTAATACTCTGAGTTGTCGTTGTTCAACCTACTGTAAGATCAACTCCAAATTCTCAAAATGGAAGAGACACATTCACATTGAGCTACTGATAGATAATTCAATGTTCCATCAACCTACAGAAAGAATGACTTACCGAAGGCATCATAATTCTCTCTATTTATGAGTTATCAGTATGAGCTATGGATCGCATGAGTCACCGTCAAGTGGACAAACTGTTATGTTAACCTTCCATTAGAATGACCTACCATTCCAAAGTAACCACTAATTGACTCACCGTTCAAGATTATCGAATGCTCTATGTTAGAGACACCCTTTCTAATACACTGCTACACGACCGACAGATCATGAGACACCGTCATTTCTTACATTGTTATTTAAATTCAAATTTACTCTAATGTTCATATTTGTGAATCTTGGTGATATTATTTATTTTAATAGCCCATTTTTTCTTTAGTAAAGAAAATTAATATCGATGTTAGAGACTAATAAAGGTAAAAGGAACCAGAGAACATGCTTCTTGTTTGTTGCATAGTATAAAGGGAATATCTATTCAAAATATAAGGGGTGATGCAGTTATAAATCAAGAATTTTTGTGCCTAAGAAAAACCTGATAATTTCTATGTGATGAAAACATGAAGATACTACTAAAATCTTAAACTGGAGAACATCTTGTAGCAAAAAAAAATAGAAGAGAATCACTACTCGATTAAACGTTTACCTCACTAGAAAAAGTAGAAAGTATATCTCATGACACCTTATTATGTTGTCTATTTCTATAAGTCGACTCAAGTTGCTTTTCAATTCATATTCCAAGAGTCTCCAGATTCGATCCAATAACATATAGCCTTTTAATGTATTTTAACTATATTTTGTTCTGTTTGTGTATGGTTTCTAATTTATTATTAGTCTGTGAGTTTCTACTTTATAAACACACACTGACTCCTATTAGAAACTATAAGATGCATTGATATCTTCAAAATCCATTTGTTTTAATTTGTACACTCCAATGGATAATAATTGAATAGGTTATTTTGTGTTGTGGTTGTTTTAGAAATCCCTTTAAAAATGGAAGAGGAATTGTAGACCTAGATAGTGTGTATACTTTTTTTTACCCTATTCTAAGGTGTGGATCAGATTTTGCTTAAATAAACTGCTTGGTGGTAGGTGATCACTATGTAGAGAGTATTAAGTCTCTTCTTGAGACTGAAACTCTTGTAGTAATTTTTTATGTGTACATTCAAGTTTAGTTTACTCTTATTTATTTATCCAAATCATAAAACGACATATTACATTGATAGTTAATCATATATAGTGTTTTTTTGTAATTTGATTTAGTAGATTGATTAGAAAGTTAAAATAATAATCCATTCTACTTTAACTAAGATCTAATCACTCCTTGAGAAGTCTTTCAAATGATCAAAACATTTATAAATATGTTACATTGGTTAACTTTACAATTTTTTATTTCAAATTAAAGTTTTTCTAAATAAGTCTATTATGTATATGTTTTTATAGGAACTCAATTCACCCCCTCTTCAGTGTCATACTCCAACAAACATCCCCTAATTAGAGTAACCATATGAAAATATCTATAATCCATTTTAAAAGGGAAAGTAGTAAAACATATATTCCAAAACAAAGAGATATTTTAAACTTCTCAACCATTGGATTTAGATCATGTGTATTTTTTTAAACTTCATGAGTTTACAGTTTGTTAGGAAATCATTTTATCTATGTTCAAGTGGATGATTATTTAAGATAGACATGGGTATTTTTCCTTTCCCATAAAAGTGAAGCTCTTTCATTTTTAACAAAATATTATAGATCTATATAAAATCTATGTGGGATAAGAATTATGACATTATGAATTGATCATGGATGTGACTTTTAAAATCAAGAGTCTGAATAAATATTTCCAAAACATGGCTATAATCATAAATTTTTACTCGTAGGACCCCATAGAAGAATGTTGTTATAGAGAGAATTAAAATAACCCATTAATATGGTTCCCAAACTATTATCGTTGAGTATGATTTACCTATTTATTTTTGGGAAGATGCTATAAATATTTCTTATTATATAATTAATAGATATTTAATTATACCTATTTTAATGAAGACCCATTATGAATTATGTAATGGAAGAAAAAAGGTTAATTACTTTATTATTTTTTGATGAAAAGTTTATATACTTAATGAAATTACTGTGTAAGAGTCTATGAATATAAATTTCGATGAAATAGATCCAAATGAACCAAAATCCATTTAAAAAAACATTGAACATGATCTTTACTATCTAAATATCAATTCTAATCCCGTTGTTAACTCAGTGAAACAAGAAAAAAATTCTTCTAGTTTGGATGAACATCCTAAACCCAAACCTATTGAAGATAATGAAGCATCCAATACTTCTCTCCCTAAATACAATATTCCTCATAGATATCATCCCTTAGACATAGTTTTATGAGACCTAGATAAAGAAATGAAAACTAAATCTTCATTTAGAAAAAATGTTGAACATCAAACTTGGTTGTCACAATTTAAACCTAGTAACATCAATGATACAATTAATGATGGATTTTGGGTAATGGAATCGAATAAAGAGTTAATTCAGTTTAAAATATATAGATTCTAGAAAATAGTTGAAATTCCCAAGGTTTACCTAACCATTGGCTCTAAAAGTGTGTCTAGAAATAAATTTGATGATTCCGAAAAATAATTATAAAAAGAGATAGATTGGATTTACAAGGATTTAGTCAAAAAGAAGGAATTGACTATAAGGAAACCTTTTCAAAAGTATCTATACATGAATCTAATAGAATAATTATTCCCTATTTAAAACATTTGAATTTCCAACTATATAAAATAGATGTCAATAGTGAATTATTAAATGGTTATATAAATGAGCATGTTTTTTTAAAACCACATATATTTCAAAACACTCATCTTCCAAATAATTGTTTATGTTAACAAGCTTTTTTATGGTTTTAAATAGTCTCTTAGAGTTTGGCATGATAGTATCAACTCATATTTTACTTCAAAAATGTTTTATTAAATTAATATATGACCCTACATTATTTATTAAATGACTATGTTGAGGAAAAAATTTTATCCTTAAGAAATTATTTATGTTTTGAATTTTCAAAATGATGTAAAATGGATTTTACTGAGTTTGATAGAATAAATATTTTATTTCTTAGTTTTCTTATTTTTCAAAATAAATATGGAATTATTTTTAAATAAAGTAAATTACACTAAATATCCTTTAAAATATTTTTCCAAGGATTGTACTAAGGGTTCTGATACACCAATTAGTGAAACCTCCAAACTGGATCATCTTATAGAGAAATGATTATAATATTTATTTACTTAATTTATAGATCGCCTAATATTATGTTTATTTTTTTTATGTGTTCTTATTTTCAATCAAATCAAAAATAGTGATGTTTACATATTTTCAAAATTATTTTTAAAAACCTAAAAATTAAAACCAAATTATAAATTCATTTATCATAGAGAAAATGAATTTTATATAGTGACATATTCAGATGTAGAGTTTAGTGTTTGTAAGTTTAATAGAAAGAGAACCTCTAAAACATGTCACTTTTTTGGGAAGCCACTGATTTAATTTTATAGTAATAAATATAACTATGTTACATTATCTACTAAGAAAGATGATTACATATTTTCCAGAAGTTATTTTTTATAGATTCTATGGATGATGAATCTTTTACTAGATATGGGATATTAATTATGACATGTCCGTATAAATTTTGATAATAAAAAAGTCTAAAAATGTGTCTAATAATCATGTATCTCATAAAAAGACAAAATAAATCGATATAAGACATCAATTTTTGATATATCATTTTCAAAAAGGTGATATAAGTCTATAATTCATTATAACTTAGAATCATCTTATTAACTTACTCACAAAGACATAGAATTCTGAGTGATTAAAATTTATTAGACATAAAAATGGAATAAATATATTTATCTGTCTTATGTTTATTAAATTTTTGTTACTTATTTTCGAAAATTATATATACTATAGTTACTTTGGATGATCTACTTATAGTTGTGTATCATTAGAAACACTACCATTTTCCTTGTACAGTTAGGTATGTTATTCTGACCCTAACCACTATAAGGATCCACCATTGGTATGCTACCACTGTGTAATATCATAGACATGATATTGTGGTTTCCTTGCATGATATGATACCATAAGCATTCTACCATAGTAATTATTCTATTAGTATGAAAATTTCATTATCTGTCATTTTATGATACTATGATCTCTACCATTAGGATCTACTAGCCCATGTGTTATTATTCCTTATTCCTATCATTAATAACATTGATTGAAAATTATTAATTATATTAAATATTATTACACATGTTATGTATTTTTAAAAATCTGTTTTCAACATTTTAAATCATTAAATGATATATTTTCCTAACTATAATTCTAATTATATCCTTCTTTCATGCACCACCTTTCAAACCTCTCCCTTTCTCTCTTGGCCTTCTATGCATTCGTCCTTCATCTTTCAAACCTTCTCTAAAATGGTGTGCGTGATATGTCTAGCTATTTTTTTAATGAGCCTCATATTTTGAAGAAGTTAAGAGTAGAACCTAGTCATATAGTTGAGATATAAAATACGAATTTTCATTATGAGTTTTTATCGCTAAAAAGGACGTTGCATGTTTTTTATCAAGAAAGTCTCTCATTTGGAAAGTAATATAGGACCAAGGATGTTCTAAATGGTTATCAAAGAATTATCAACCATTGTATATAATGATTATTCATGAGTTATATATATTTTTGTAGTGTTTTGATGGAAAAAATAAATACATCATCTGGAAATTTTAAATAGAAAATAGATTGAATTTTCATTGAATTAATGATCCATAAGCTTCAATATTCCTCATAATGGTATTTTGGAGGATTGTAAAAGTTCACTTACCATTCATAAAGATTTTTTTATTAGGGATGATTTTATAAAGCAAACTGAAAATGTGGATATGTGATGACCAATTATAGTGGGTTTTAATGGGGAATTTTGTTTTTTCTGTATGTATATTCAATATATGTTATGTTATATGAATGAGGACTTTAGAATCATGATGTATCAAGATATATATTTATTATTTCTTATTAAAAGAAAAGATAAGATTAACTATAACATTTTTTACTATTTTTTAAGCATTCCATGACCTTACAATTTTATAATTCTTTGGTTGGGGTTTGTGTCATGTGGTTTCAAGTGGAAATTGATTTTTTTTGGAATTTTCTGGTTGTGCATGATCACCGCATATTTTTTCCAAACTGTGAGATCACATAATGGGAACATTACAACCCTAGACAGTGGGGGATTTCATGGTTACCACATGGTTTTAGAACCCATGCATCCAGCTAGTAGAAACCCTGACCCTCATTAGAGGGGTTAATGATTTTGTCTAACTATGTGGCCTTGCCTTGATAACCATTTGGGTGGAACATTTTATTTATGAAAACTAATTTATAAATTTTCAAATAGTCATATGAAAATCCAATCAACCCTAACATAACCTATAACTATTTAAAACATCTTGAGAACTCTCAAAAAACCCTTTTGGCTTCTCCAAACACCTTATTAGGCATATCTAAGCACAAAATATCTCATTTGATCCATCTTTGGTAAGTGGTTCATCTCCCAATAGTTGTATCCTTCCCACTCTTTATTTTATCCTTAGGGTTTGTTAGTTCATCATATGTTTGATGGATCTAAACACCTTTTATGTGGATCTTATTATCAGTTTGATTTTTATATCTCTAATTCCATTATTGTTCATTGAAAAATTCCATTATAGGAATTGTGTTTCATGATTCTCGTTATAAAATGTATGTGGTGATGTTTATGATTGACCAATTGGGTTACCTTTTATTTGATTGATTTCATTTAAATAAATTTAAATTGATTTATGAGAACCCAATTCTTTCTTAATTGGAACAAAAAATTGATTTGCAACAGATTTTTAAAACTACCCCAATTCCCATTGAAATTAAATTTGGGTTGGGTTTTAGAAATTTAAGGAATTTGGAAATCGATTTAATAACTAATTAGAGAAATTTGATGAAATTGAATCAATTAAAAACCTTGATTCTTTTTTTATAATTCATAAATACAAGAAAAACCTATGTTTTGGTTTTGAAATAAATGTTTCATATTGAAAATGAGAATGTGGAAATGTTATTTTAAATTAATATGAAATTATTTTTCCATTATAGATTAGAAGATTGAGCTCATGTAAGCTTTCATATTTTGTTGGTTATTTAGGACAAGAGCACTAGGATAAAAATTCACTATAAATGGACTAACAATTATAACTCTAACAAAATATATTTGGGAGGCTTATATTCCTAATGTAATGTTTATGTGTTATATTATGCATGATCTAGAGGGATGTGTTTAAACATATGTTATGATCAGTGATATGAGAGTGTGAGGATCATATAATTAAAAACAATAAAATTATGGGGTAGATGACTATGTTTCTTTTTATTATGACATTTATATATATTTTATTGATTGGGATACTTATTTACTCATTAAAGGTGATTTATATAAATTATTTTTTATAATATGAGAATTTAATTAATTGTTTGTAATGGTCCTTCATTTGATATAAAAATCATGTTTTATTTTAAATATAAAATTGTACATATATTATGGTTTTAATTTAAAATTTAAATAATTATTTGGTTAATATTTATGTAATGTTATTATAGAACACTTGGTGAAACCCAATTGGGTTTTTTAGCTGACACCCATCCTTTTTTATTTCAGGTATTTGTATATTTTCTTCTAAAAATTTTAAGTAAAGGGAAAGATCATGTTAGAGTAGATGGATGTTATTTACACTTTGGGATTAGAGTGATCATGCCTTTAATATGTTTTTGTTTTATCTTATATATTTCTTGTAATTTTTTGATGTATTTATTTTATGTTTTTTATTCCTGTTTGGTTTCCAGTACTATATCCCTTTTGATTTTTTGATCATGCTGTTATGTATCTTTATCATCAACTTTTTTTGTTGAACGCTTATTCCCTCTATTTTATTGTATGATTATAGGTTCTAGTTACAAACCAATGGGGATTGGTGACACTCATCAGGACATTTTAATATTTTATTGGGTATCAGGGTGCCAAGGTATCCATCTTAGATCATGAATAAATGGTATTAGAGGTACTAGTTGGTAATCTTTCATTGATGTTAGTATGTTGTTTGTGACCTTATCAAGACTTTGGTGGTAGTTTTAAGTGATAAACAGTTTATCTATCATCATAATGTGACTTAAGTCACTATGGGTGTTTTAGGAAAGGTTAACTGGGTATTATTTCATGTATTTTCCATATTTTAGATTTGGATATGAAAAAATCCATATATTGTTTTCTTATCTAATGGTATTAATTCCAATTTTCCGCTTATGGATCTGTTAGTCTGAGTCATCTTTCCGATGTCTTCAATGTTGTTTATTAATGTTGTGTAAAATCATTTCTCCGACGATATATGTGAATTGAATCTAGAAGTATGATGTTGATGAACCACTTTGATTAAAATACTCAAATAGACTAGAATCTTGTTGATATCATTATTCATGTTTTCTAAGCTCTGTGATAGGAACGTGCACCCATACCGGTTAAGGATCCAGTTGTGGAACCTCATAGGGATAAATTTCAAATTCATTATTAGAATTCCCTTGGATAAAATCCACTAACATTCCAAGGCTCAATTAATCATAAATAGTTATAGGAATTGTTGAGTATGATAGATCTTGTTTTTGAATTCTTAGAGATTATTTAATAAATCATAGTTATATTTGTCACCTTCAATATTGAAATACTGAGTCGGATATTGTGGGACACGATGGTGATGGAGAAGAAGAATGAGGTTTTAGATTTTAAGGAATTTAATTTAATTTTCACTCCCTAGTTCCATCCAAATTTTATAGTGCGGGTTAAGGGTAAAGATTTTTTCAATCCTAAGAATTATGATAGGAAAATAATGGAATATATGAACCGATTCACTGATCTTGAGTAGTTTTCACCTAATATTGTATCAAATGAGAAGACAAATATTTGATGGTTTGATATGGGAATTTGATATAAAATTATTTCTTGGGTTTTATTAATGAATATTTCTTCATATTATAGCTACTATATAAGGTTTTGAAGTTCAAAATTGATCTGGATGGTAAGTAAGGGTTGATGGGAATTCCTTTTTATCCAAGTGGAAGTTCTATGAGTTCCCAAAAAGAGAAGAAAATGAGTGATGAAATTCATGGTGGATATCAATTACAGTGTTCTTCTAGAACTTCTTCAGTGCCAGAAAATGGCCCATTTACTTGTTTCTAATGTGGAAATCCTATGCATTAAAACTGGGATTGCATAGAGGCACCCAAGATATATGGTAAATGCAGTAGTTCATGACACATAATAATGTTATATTATATCTTCTCTACTTTACATAGTGGAATGGGCCCATGAGTACCAAAAATTACTATATTTTAGTCACGTTCTTTAGCATCTAAGGGGTTCCACCAACATGCATCAGAAATGAAACATATTCACACATTGGAAGAGCCTCCAGATGATGTAGATATAGGTATAAAGACAATGAGTGGTATCTCCACTATAGATTCATCTTTAGTGACTGTTTAATTTGATATTGGTGTATCTCATTATTTTATTTCAAATCATTTTGTGAATATTATAAATCATCCTATGGATAAATTAATACAACCCTCAAAATGAATATAAATCAGGGTCTTCACTGTATTTCTTTTGTTTTCAATTTATTAGAGATTGATCTTACATGGTATTTTAAGATTCTCCACATAAAACCACATTATATATATTTTGGGATGGATTGGTTTATTTAAAATATTCAAGGAATTGAATAAAATATTCTATGAGTATCCTTTATAATGTCTAATGGGTAATGTTATATCAATTAGGGAGAATGGTATCTGATGTCGAGTAGAGCTATACCTTCTTATAAAAAGGTGGGGAATGTGATATACCTGATTAATTTTGATCTGAAGTGAGAATATTTTTTTAATTATGTCCCTATAATTTTCTTTTAGTTTATTGATGATTTTCCTTCTAACTTATCTTTTTTTACACTATTCATGGAGGTAGAGTTTTCTATTGATTTCATAAATGGTCCTCAACTAGTGAATATTCATTCTTACCACATAGAACACACTAATATGAAATATTTTAAGACTCGGTTGGGTGATCTTTATAGAATGGATTCATAGTCCCCAGTGTTTCACCTTTGGTGGAACCTGTTCTCTTTTCTAAAAAATATAATGGGTCACATTGCCTATGTGTATTTACTAGAAACTCAATCGGGTTATGTTGAAGAAAAATTAATTATTTACATGGATTGATGATCTTTTTGACCAATTGAATGGGGAGAATTAGTTCTCAAAGATTGATCATGGTTAAGCTATCTCCAGTTGAGAATAAAATAATATGTAATTCTATAAACTACCATTCAAATTAGATATTTCCATTAGGTTTGACTTTTCATTCCATTTTTTATAACCAATGATCATCTAATATTTTTGGATTTTATGAATAAGATCTTACATGAGTACCTTGATACAATGGTGGATTTATTTTTGGATGGAATCTTTGTGAGGATGATCATGTGCATCTATGATAGAAATTATATAATTATCATGAAATCCCTGAATTTATTCCAAGATATCAAAATGTGCAATCTAGATTCAGGAATTGGATATTTTAGGAAATATAGTCTTAGATCGTAGCCACTCATTGATCCCGAGAAGGTGAAATGTGGTTTGAAATGGTAGAAAATGCATAATGTTATCATGATTTAGAGCTTCATGTGTTTAGATAGATATTATCATTAGATTGTAAAGGATTTCTCAATGTTATCCTCTTCAATGACCTCTCTCACTAAAAATGGAGTGATGTTTTTTTTGGATGAAAAATCTCATAGCTATTTTGTTCAGTGGAAACACATTTCTACTTTTTCACCAATTTTGAATCTTCCAGAGGTTGGGTAGGGAAATGTGTTCTTTTCTGATGCATTAGGTTTGGGTTTTGTATGGGTTCTTATACATGGTTATCTAAACATTCCCCATGGCTCTGAACATCTTAGGACACATGGGAAGAATTATCCAACCCATGATCTTCAACATACAACCATGATGTATGTGCATAATATTTGGAGGCATTACCTTTTTGGAGAATCTTTTACCATGAATTCTGCCCAAAAGAGTTTGATTTATATCATTTCTCCAAAATATTTGAATCTCTAACAGAGGGATGAGGTGGAGTACCTATAGTCATTTGATTTTGATATTACTTGTACCACGGGGAAATAGAATTTCATTACTAATTTTTTTAGAAAGAATCATCCAACCCAGTCCATGAAAGAATTATCAAAAAAGTAGATATTGATGGCAATCTTTTTAATATTCCATATTGTAGTTTGAGAAACATTGGTCTATATTTTTTCTGCATAGTTCTAAGTTGATATCAGATCTTCTCAAGAGGATCCTTTAAAAACATCGTCTTAATTATGAATTTCATGGAATTGTAGACACTCTTTTTAGTGGGGAGACTATTTTTTAGTGGTAATTCACCATGGAGTGTTTTCTATGTTTTTAGAATAGGTTTTTTTTGTATTCTTTCCCATATGGAATTCTTCTATGCTGGATTGATGTAATTCTTAGTGGGTCATGCACCTAAAAACCAAAAATATGTTCAATGATATGGGGCATCGATTATGGTGTCTCGGTGTAAGATATGGTGTTAATAATTTTTTCACTAATTGTTATACTTTACAACAGGTCAAGTTCATGCACCGGATACCTTAACCTTTTCTTTATCCACTTCTTGTGCTGGCCTAGATGTTGGATAATATCTCTATGTATTTTGTGGATAGGTTTATATATACGCAAATAAATAAAAATGTGATATTGTTTTTTTATAAATATTCTATCCAAAGTTTTTAACATTATTCCCAATATTAAAACATCCAAACTTAAGGAGTTGGGAATCCTCTATAGGAGATATATTATCTGTTTCCACAGAGTTATATCTAATATATTCTCTGATAAGTATCACTGTTTTACTTATCACTTTTTGAGAGGCCTCTAGGAGACATTGGGATCTCAGGTTCACATGATTACAACATAAAATCTGCAAAGAAATGGATAGAAAAATAATTCTATATAGATTCTAGAGAATATGATTCATTCCCATTACCTATATTTTTTTGGATCTTTGGATAATAATTTGTGGATAGTTGAGGTCAGCTATAACAATATTCAACTGTCCATGATCATAATGGACCTTTTTAAATCCTTGTAAATCATATTTGTATTGGTTGGAGGTTAGTGAAAGTTCTTTGGCTAGACTGAGTGTGTTCCAAGAGACCATAGAAAATATTTAGTTGATTCGTTATAAAATTTGATGGCATAGAGACGATATAAATATTATGATGATCGTTATCATTGAATGCTGAGTTCTTTGTTGGTGCCAATGTTTTCTGGAAAGATTCACCTCATCTTGGCCATCGATGGACATAGAAATAAAGAAAGATTTCTCCCAATTTGGTGAGACCATTTGAGGTTTTTAAAAATATGTGGAATCTGTATTACCATTTATAACATCTTCTATAATTGATATCAATACAAAATGTGTTCCATGTATCGCATCTACAAAAGTGTCTTTTGGATCCATCTCTTGTTTTGAGGTGGAGTGATCTTGATATTGATAAATACTTTTTAATGACTATGTATCTAGTCTGGATATTTATTCTGAGATAAAATTTCTTTATGGGAGGGTAATACATTTAATATAAGTAAGATGGAAACATGTTTCTGATATGTGTGATACATATAAGGGGGATAAACTGATAATAGAGTATTAGACTTGTATTTTTGTTATATAAAATTATTATAACATTTCTGGGGATATAATATTTCTATGGTGGGGTTTGTAACATCATGTTACTATTTTTTAGGAACTCTTAGACCCTCATTTTTAATCATGTTTTGTTTTTGGTCTATCTGGGATGGTTTCAAGTGAAATGTTGAAAATGTTTTGTAATTTATTTCATGTGCATGAATGGAGTATGATTTTCCGAAACATTGCGGAAACCCAATGAAAACTATGTAGCCTCTAATGCCAAAACCATAGATACCCAGAGTCAGTGCATTATTACATAACATTGGCATGATCACAAAAGATCAAGTCTTGAAAGTACGAATAGTTTAGTAGTATTGGAAGTACTAGATAAATTCATAAGGTTTACATTACATCATAAATAGAAAAATACAACAACATTGTTTCCATAGGCAACACTAAGATCTCATATACTATCCCGGAAGATCAGTCATAATATACTTCATCGCATCCTAGTAAAAATAAAACATAGAAAGGGGTGAGATCAGATGCTCAGTAAGGATAACAATTTAGCAGAAACATTCATAAATAAGCATAAACATTTAAAGATATGTATAAGACTAAAAAAAGCCATTTAAACTTGAACTTCAGCATAATATGGAAAATTTAAAATCAAAATAATTCCATTTATATACTCACATTGATATTCTTCTAGTCGAATAATAACATGAAATATCAATTTCCACATTCATAATGATGGAATGCATAATGCCAGACATTCATAACAACATAGTCAAGGCCTTGTGCCAAGACTACAATTAAGATTTTTTCTAGGCCTTGTTCCAAGACAGTAGTTTGTCTCATGAGTCTTACTGATGCATCAAGGATCTATAGCGGGCTCCACCCATCACTTACTAAGTCCAATGCATTCCTCATATGAAAAGGTTTAAACATAACATAAACATTCATAATAAAACTAGCATATGAAATGTCAATACTTTATCCATAAACCATGATTGGTATAAAATTACATATCCACTGTCAAACATATCACTAAACCTTCAATAAAATATGGAAGTTTTGTATCATAATAAATCAACTTCAAACAAACATAAAATCCATCAAAGGATGTTGACATAGATGAAATCAAAACCTTTTTATAGAAATATATCTTTTTATTTTGAAATACATTTAAAGATCACATAATTATAAAATAAAAAATTTATATTTATAAATATTATTATTAGATTATAAGGGAACCTTTTATGATGTTATAATGGTAGAAAATAACGGCACCCACCGTATAAGTTAAAAAAACATTATTACCTTAATTTTGTGGAAATGGTTAAAAAGTACCTTGTTTGGAAAACGACAGAAAGATTCCTTTTAAAACCATTTTTTAAAAAGTCAAACAAGTGTATAAATGAATTTAACCCATATTTTAGTAAATATAAAAAAATATTTTGGAATACATTTTTAAGAAATATGGATATGGATGATAAAGATGTCCTAGTAGATACTTATGTGAAAACAACCTTGAATAATAAAGAGATTGTGAAATTAACCCTTACCTTGAACTTTTTCTTCGTCGAGGGTAGGTTAACCTCCTGTATAATGGTGAAATAATTTTTATTAAATTATAAAAGATTCATATACATTAATATGATATCATATATGACATTTTAGCATTGCTTTGTTAATAATATCTTGTTATTATCGTTATTTCGGGTGTTAACGAATTTGTTTTCCTTTATATTATTTGTTATAAGAGTCATATTTTTATGGATGGGATGTATATTATTCATATCCAGAATTATATCAAGTGTTTAAAAATTATTTTCAATCATCAAATGAAAATTATTCTTCAATGGATACGGTGGGCAATGAATCTCATCGCGTTCGTGGAGATGTTAATCCGTATGTAGACACGAGCGACAATATCATTTTATTGATATTAAAATAATATATAATTGGATATTATATCATATATAAAGAATATTTTTCATGTTCTATTTATTATTTAAATAAATTAAAAATCATTATTATACCCATCCAAATAATAATGTATTGAATAACAATTACAACATGATGTGGAGACGGTAAGCCGTATGTACACACGTATGGCGGCATTTCATTCAAAGGATGGATAAAATAATGAATTTGGTTGTGAAATATTTATAATAACATCAAATTATATATAAGATATGAGATTTATTATTTTATAATGGAAACAACAAAGAAAAAGGAAGTGGAAGAAGAAAGGAACTTGAAAGAGGTGGTGAGATATTTACCTCTTCTTCGGGTTCTTCCAAATGATTTGATCAAAAGGGCTATTTAGGTTGGATTTATGTCTAAAGGAAGGCATCTGGGATGAAGGGAGTATATTTTAGAAGGTATTTAGGTAGATTTTGGCTGATCCAAAAGGCATTTAAGGTGTTAATTCGAGGGAAGGGGGAGTACCTTTTTATAAGAGGGGTGAGGGGCACCTTAGGAAAGGCTAGAATTATTATTTTACAATAAAAATAATATTCGGTTTCTAATGGCTCCAAAGTGAATTATTTGAAAGATAAGTCGGGGAGGGGTCTAAAACCACTCAACCAAAAGGTTTTAGACAGGTTTGTGTCACTATATTAACTTTATATTTTAAATTTAACTCTTAGTTAAATAGTTTGACATTTACCATGTCACTTTGTATTTTTATATTATTTGGTTAATAAAATTACAATATACTTCCAATTTAACCCCAAGTGGTTAATTAACGATACACCAATCATTATATAATTCCTTTGGCCAAACCTCATAATTTTTGGAATATAATATCAATTAATAATATAATATTTGTTTAAAAACTCTTTTATGTCAATTTTGACACTATTTGGTATTTTATTTTTGCTAAATTTATTACAGAATTATTACATCGATAAAAATTCATCTAAAAACCATAATATATCATATTAACCTTGATAATTATTTGAATTCATAAAAAGTCTCAAATTACATTTATTTGGATATTTATAATACCATTATTTTAATATTTCATTATTTAGGTAATTACTACCTCATCATTGTGTCATAAATAAATTAAATTATTTAACGTATAAAAAATATAAATAAAATACCATCATATAGGAAATGTTTTTATATTTCTAATGAATATTTATAGTCAAATTTATCTTATGTGTAACCCTATATTAAAAATGTTTTAGTTATTAAACTATGATTTTAACTCTTTTAACTCTTCTATGAATTAAATAATAATAAATCTCTTAATCTAATCCAAGTGGACCAAAGTGGTTCATATTTTATTCCTAATGTTTTTTTTGGTCGATTTAAACTTATTCGATAGAATTGGGACATGTGTTATGGTAATAATAATATCAGTTTTACCCTTAACTACCCTTTTTACTTTTAACTGTGGTAAATAAAAGTAAAAGTTACTATTCACCAAAAAATTATTTTTATCTTATTGAAAAACATTTAAATCCTTGATATTAACCATGTTTCTCATATTTTTGAAATTCCATTCATAGAAGTGGTAAAATTATTTTCTATGTGAATTTTCAAATACTTCCAGTAGGTAGGTAAAAGACTATAAAAAGTTCAATAAACTTTTTATATATCTAAAATTATAATAAAATTAATCCAATGAATTACATTGAACATATATAGGTATTATGTATCTATTTTTACCTAATGTAAATTTAAATTAAATAAATAATTTTTTAAATAAAAAAGTCGGTTTTAAACAATGACTCAGTCTTTTTCACTATTCATCAAAAATTGAAAGTTTTCAAAAAATACCAAAAAATCACCCTAATCTAATTTCGATATTCCGAATACAAAAATGAAGTCCATTTTGAAAGATAAAATTTATAAAATTTCAAAAAGTTTGTATTAATATTCATAATGTCTAGATTGATTGGTTGTGGTCTGTTTGAACTCAAAGTTACGTACAACACAAGCTATTGTATTATCCAAAGGGAATGTACCATGGAAGCTTGGGGTGTTACATTCTCCCCTCCTTCAAATAATTTTTTCCTAAAAATTTCTAGAATATTACAGAAAAAAAAAGTCTCGGGTGGTTCTTCATTATAAGTTCCTCAGGTTCCAATGTTTCCTCTTCCATCTTATGGTTTCTCTACAGAACTTTTATCAAACAATTCGTCTGGTTTCTTAATACTTGTTCTCTGGTATCAAGAATCTTGATAGTCTCTTCGAAATAAGATATATCGAGTCCCAGTTCTAATTCCTCGTAAGTGAGTACATGCTTTGGGTTAGGCATGTATTTTCTCAATAGTGATATGTGGAACACATCGTGGACTTTGGAGAGACTTGGAGGCATTTCCAACCGGTAATCTACAACCCCAATTCATTCTAGAATTTAGAAAGGTCTGATGTACATGGGACTCAATTTTCCCTTCTTACCGAAATGTATAACACCCATCCATGGAGATAACTTTTTGAAAACAGGATCTCCTACCTAAAATTCCAAATCCTTCCTTCGGTGATCGGTATATCTCTTCAGCCTACATTGAGCTTCTTTGATGTGGGTTTGGATTACCTTCACCTTTTCCATCGATTCATCCATAAGTTCTCAGACTATGAGTTTTCTTTCACCAAAATCATCCCAATAGGTTGGTTTGCGACATCTCTTTCATTATAACGCTTCATATGGTGCCATCCAAATACTCGAATGAAAGCTATTGTTATAGTAAAATTATACTAGAGGTAAATATTGATCCCATATGCCTTGGAAGTCAAGTGAGCAAGATCTAAACATGTCTTCTATGGTCTGAATAGTCTGTTCTGATTGTCCATCTATTGGAGGGTTGTAGGCAGTACTTAGACAATGTTCTGTATCCAGGGATTTCTAAAGACTTTTCTAGAATCTTGATGTAAAATGGGGATCATTATTAGAAACAATCGATAGAGTTACTCCATGAAGTCTTACAACTTCATTAATATATAATACTGCTAGATGTTCAAGTGGTAAATCTTCTCTTATAGAACGAAAATGTGCCTACTTAGTAAGACAATCAACAATGACCCATATTTCATCTTTCCTTCTAGGAGTCATTGGTAGTCCAATGACAAAGTCAATCATAACATTTTCCCATTTCCACACAGGTATGGGAAGAGGTTGCATAACTCCTCCAGGTTGTTGCCTTATAGCTTTCACTTGTTGACAAACCATACATCTTGACACAAAATCAGCAATCTCCCTCTTCCTGTTGTCCCACAAAAAAAGTTCCTTCATGTCTCCATACATTTTGGTGCTACCAGGGTGTATAGAGAAATTGGAACTGTGAGCATCATCCAATAATTCTCATTTTAGATCAGGTATATCGGGAACACAAAGTCTCTTCCCAAATTTCAAAATTCCATCTTCATACACAAAGTCACTCAATCTCCCACCATTCACAGCTTTAATCTTCTTTTGAAACTCTTCATCACCAGTTTGTGAACTCTTTATCTTTTCTAGTAAAGATAGTTTGGAAACCATCCGAAAGCACTAATGCTTCACCTTCCATGGTTCTTCCCATATCCATCTTCACTAGATCAATGAAAATAAGATCCCTTTCAACTCTCATCTTGTTCAAACCACCATGATCCTTTCTACTCAAAGCATCTTACACCTTATTTTCCTTCCCCAGGTGGTAGTGTATCATGAAATCATAATCCTTCAGTAGTTCAAGCCATCATATTTACCTCATATTGAGTTCTCTCTGTGAGAAAATATACTTCAAACTCTTATGATTGATATATATCTCACATTTTCACCATAGAGATAATGTCTCCATATATTAAAAGAAAAGATTATAGATACTAACTCAAGATCAGAAGTAGGATAGTATTGCTCATGAATTTTCAGTTGCCGTGATGCATAGGCAATACCTCTATCATTCCGTATAAGGACACAACTATGTCCTTTCTTCGATGAATAACTATAAATAACAAACTCATAATTCCTCGATTGTAGAGTCAATATAAGAGAATTGACTAATATTATCTTAAACTCTTAAAAATGTTCAACACACACTTTTTTCCAAACAAATTTAACCCCTTTTCATGTGAGCTTTGTTAATGGGTTAGCTAACCGGGAAACATTCTGGACGAAACGTCGATAATAACCTATTAAACCAATAAAATGGCGTACCTCAGTTATACTCGTTGGTGCTTTTCATTCTTGGATTGCCTTGGTCTTTGAAGGATCAATTGAAATTCCATACTTAGAGAAAATATGGCCAAGAAAAGAAATCTCTTGAAGCCAGAATTCATACTTTCTAAACTTCCCATATAATTCATGTCTTATAAGAGTCCTCAAGTAAATGTGCAAGTGATTTTCATGATTTTCGTAGATTTTTTAGTATACCATGGTATCATCAATAAATTCCCCTAAAAAGTCATCAAGATATTCCTTGAAAACCCTATTCATTAGATCCATGAAGACAGGGGGTGCATTTGTCCATCTAGAAGTTATTATTGTAAACTCATAATTATTGTACCTTTTTCAAAATGTTGTCTTCATAATTTCTTCCTTCTTCACGCACAACTTATGGTATCCAGGTCGAAGGTCAATCTTTGAAAATTATTGAGCACCGTGCAGTTGGTCAAATAAATCATCAATGTGAGGTAGGGGATAATTGTTCTTTATTGATATAGGATTGATCTCCCTCTAGTTAATACACAACCTCATAGATCCATCTTTCTTCTTAAAAAAGGATAGGGGATCCCCATTGATAAACACTAGGGAAAATAAATCCCATATTACTCAATTACTCTAGTTGTTTCTTTAGTTTATCTAATTTAACAGTGGCCATTCTAAAAGGGGTCTCCGATATGGTCCTTGAACCAGGAATTAAATCAATGGAAAACTCGATTTCTCATTCTGGAGGGTGTATAGGTAAATCCTCTGCAAATACGTCAATATACGCTTGCACAATAGGTACATACTCTATTTTAAAATTCTCCTCCTCGCCTATTGTTGTTTCATTCTCTTCCTCCCCAATAATTGAATTTAGATGAGCTACTAGGGGTGGATTTAGATAAGAATTTGGTGGAAATTATTCTGCTATAAAGATAAGGTGTTCTTTATCATCATCATAAAAATCGTAACCTCCTTCTTCTTACAATAAATTTTTATCTCATGGTCGTAAATCCAATCCATACTAAGGATTATATCAAATTAAATCATGGGTATAATGATGGGATCAGTAGATAAAGTATATTTATATTCCCAAATGGGAACTGATTCACCAAACATTATTGTGATGATACTTCCCTTAAGAGTTTTTACTGATAACTCCCTTGTTAAATCAAATTGGAAATATCAAATTTTCATAGAAAACCGAGAAGATATGAACAATGTGAAGATCCAGAATCAAATAAAGCATTGGCTAAATTTGAGGAAACCATTAGATTACCTACAACCCCATCTTTCGGAGCTTCAATCTCAGTAGTAGTGATCACATAAGCTTGGACTTGATCTCTTGGCCTATTCTGAGGTAAGTTCCCCTGACACTTAGGAAATTCATTTTCATAATGTCCCATATCCTTGTAATTGTATCACTAAACATTGGTTGCTTATTTATTCCCCTTGCAATCACGAGCTTGGTGGCCTTTTTCACCACACTTGTAATAGACTCACACTCCCTTCAAACAAGTACCAGGCTATTTCATCCCACATTTTCTTCTGGATAGATATTCAACTTTTCCCTTCTTCCCCTTATTCACATATCTAGAGTTATCATAAGATCTCTTCTTCCCTTTATTTGCATTAAATTTGTAGGACTTATAGAATTCTTTTTTGTCTTGATAGCACATGAGACAATATCTTCTTATGATGAGAAGGATTGTGATAGTAATGCTCGGCGGAGAAATGCTTTAAACCCATCAAAGAAATTATCAATCTTACTTCTTCGGTTACGTATATAATCTGCAGCATGCCTCTCTAAAATTGTAAAGTTAGCTTCATACTTTGCAACATTCTCATCCTCCTTTTACCTCATTCTCAGAAATTGCGTTTCCATATCTGGTCGATGGTCACAAGGAAATTATTTTTCTATGAAAAGATCATTAAAATACCTCCATTCCATATTTTATAATTCATCATCTTCCTTTGTGTTTTGAATCAATGACCACCATTGATCAGCATCTCCAGTGTGGCGGTAAATTACCATGAAAACTTTTTCCCTTTCACTACTCCCCAAGGCATGGAATATTTTTTCAAAAGAATTTATCCATTTATTATATACTAGTGGATTTTTACTCCCATTTAATATTGGTGGTTGTTGCTTCATGAATCTGTCTAACATTGACCCTCCGCGTTATGGATCAGGGTGCTCCATACGGGTAAGGTAATTATTCATAACCTATGTGAGTTGTCCCAGTATAGTGATAAGCTGATCAGAACCATTTGTATCACCAACTCCACTATAATTGTCTTGATAAGGAGGGAAATACCTACATGGAGTGTGTGCATTGATACAGTTTAAATTCCATCAACTAGGTTCCATTTCTAAATAATGGAATAAACTAGATTAGTTTATGAATCGAAATACATAATTCCAAACTTCTAAAACTCTTAACATAAATTGAACATTTTATTGATATAATCAATAATAAAAAAAAACTATTTGAAGATATATATACTCATAAACCCTTCATAATATTTTGTAAAGAAAATGAGAATTATCCTAAGCATATCCCTTAAGAGTGTCGTAACCAAGAGTGCAGAAAGGCCCATTATCGTGCACCAGTTCCCATTTGAGTCTAGCTCAAAGTGGTGTTTCTGGGTTTTACCCCTAGGTATATCTGTGCTAGAGCCTCCTTAATCTGCTCATATCTAGAGAGGGATGTATTTCTTGGAAAACTCACAAAATATCTACAATAAAAAAATTCCATGAAGTTCTTCTATACTAATCTTAAAAGTTTATCTTAGGGTTATGTGCTCTAATCAGAGTTTATCTAAATCTAGTTTCCAAGGTTTGTACTAACATCCTCTGATACCAACTTTAATGCCCTGACCCTAGTTACCCAGAGTCGGTGTATTATTACATAACATTGGAATGATCACAAAATATCATGTCTCTAAAGATCGATTAGTTTAGTATCATTGGAAGAACTCGATACACTCATAAGGTTTACATTAAATCATAAATAGAACACTACAACAACATTGTTTCCATTGAAAACATTGAGATACCATAGAGTATCCTAGAAAGTCATTCATAATATACTTCTTCGTATCCTGGGAAAAAATAAAACATAGGAAGGTGTGAGATCAGAAGCTCATTAAGGATAATAATATAGAGGAAACTTTCATAAATAATCTTAAACATTTAAGGAAATGTATAAAACTAAAACAAAATCCTTTTAAACATGTATTTCATCATAATATGGCAAAGATAAAATCAAAATAATGCCATTTACATAGACACATGGATATTCTACTAATCGAATAATCATATGCAATATCAATAGCCGGTTTCATAATGATGGAATGCATAATGCCAGACTTTCATAACCACATAGTCAAGGGCTTGTGCCAAAACCACGAATAAGATTTTGTCCAGGCTTTGTTCCAGGAAACTAGTTTCTCTAATGAGACCTATCGATGCATCTATGAGATATAGCAGGCTCCACCCATCACTTATTATGTCCAATTCATTCCTCATATGAAAAGTTTTAAACATAACATAATCATTTGTATTAAAACTTTCATACGAGATGTCAATACTTCATCCATAAACCATGAATGGTATGTAATAACATATCCACAGTCAAAAATTTCACTAAACCTTCAATACAATATGTAATTTTTGTATCATAATAAACAATCTTCAAACAAACATAAAATCCATGAAAAGATGTTGACATAGATTTAATAAAAACCTTCTTAGAGAAAAAACTCTTTCTATTTTGAAATCATTTAAAGGTAACTTAATTAAAAATGAAAAAATTTATAATTGAAAATATTCTTATAATCTTCTAAGGTAATATTTGATGATGTCATAATGGGGGAAAATAGCTTCACTAGCCATATAATTTAAAAAAACATTCATACCATAATTTTGTGGAAATGGTTAAAAAGTACCTTGTATGGAAAACGACAGAAAGATTCTTTTCAAACCATTTTTTAAAAAGTAAAACATGGGTATAAATGGCTTTAATCCATGGTCTATTAAATAGAAAAAATGTTTTGGAATACATTTTTAAGAAATAAGGATTTGAATGATAACAAGTTCCCAATAGATAATTGCGTGAAAACAACCTCAGATAATAAAGAGATTGTAAAATTAAACCTTACCTTGTAATTTTCCTTGGTTGAGGTTAGGTTAAACTTCCGTATAATGGTGAAATAATTTTTATTAAATTATAAAAGAATTTTATACATTAATATGATATCATATATGATCTTTTAACACTGCTTCGTTAATAATATCTTAGTATTATCATCATTTCAGGTGTTAACAGATTTGTATTACTTTATATTCATTATTATGTGAGTCATATTTATTTTGTATGGGATGTATCTTATTCATATCCAGAATTATATCAAGTATTTAAACATTATTTTTAATCATCAAATGAAAATTATTCTTGAATGGATACGATGGGGAATGAATCTCATCATGTTCGTAGAGACGGAAATCCGTACGTACGGACGAGCGACAATATCATTATTTTGATATTAAAATAATATATAATTTGATGGTATATTATATATACAGAATAATTATCATGTTATATTCATTATTTAAATCAATTAAACATAATTATTATACCCATACAAATAATAATGCATTAAATAACAATTACACCACGACGAGGAGATGGTAATCTGTATGTACGCACGTATGGTGACAAGTCATTCAAATGATGGATAGAATAATAAATTTGATTGTAAAATATTTATAATAACATCATTGTACATAGAAGAAACTGGAGAAATTATTTTAGAATGTAAACAACAAAGAAAAACAAAGTGGAAGAAGAAAATAATTTGAAAGAGGTGGTAAGATATTTAACTCTTTTTCGGGTTCTTCCTTTTGATTTGATCAAAAGGGATCCTTAGGTTGGATTTATGACTAAATAAAGGCCTATAGGATGAAGGGATAATAGTTTATATATAATTGGGGAAGATTTTGGCCTATCCAAAAGGCATTGAAGGTGTCAATTTGGGGGAAGGGTGAGTGCCCTTTTATAAGAGGGGTGAGGGGCAACTTAGGAAAGGCAAGAAATGTTATTTTATAATAAAATCCTTTTCAGTTTCAAATTTCTAAAAAGAGATTTATGTATGGGATAAGGTGGTTATGGGTCGAAAAAAACCCTACCAATAGGTTTTAGAAAGGTTTGTGTCACTATATTAACTTTATCTTTCAGATTTAATTCTTAGTTAAATAGTTTGACATTTACCATGCCTTTTTGTATTTTTATATTATATGGTTAATAGACTTACTATATACTTCCAATCAAACCTGAAGTGGTTCATTAATGATTCACCTATAATTATATAAGTCCTTTGGCTGAACCTTAGATATTTAGGAATAGAATATCAATTAATAATGTAATATTTGTTTTAAAAACTCTTTTTTGTCAATTTTGACACTATTTGGTATTTTATTTTTTCTAAATTCATAAAAGCATTATTACTTAAAAAATAATCTAACCAACCATAATATAAAATAGTATCCTAGAAAATTACTATAATTCATAAATAGACTCAAAGTACATTTATTTGGATATTTATAATAACAATTATTTTAATATTTCATTAATTACGTAATTACTGCAACATCATTGTGTCATAAATAAATTAAATTATTTAATGAATAAAAAATATAAATAAAATAACTTATATAGGAAATATTTTTAGCTTTATAATTAATATTTATATTCGAATTTATCTTATGTATGTCCCTATATTAAAAATGTTTTAGTTATTAATCATTGATTTCAAATCTTTTAACTCTTCTATGAATTAAATAATAATAAATGTCATATTCTAATCCAAATGGACCAAAGAGGTTCATAGTTTATTCCTAAGTATGTTTTTAGTCAAATTGTAATTATCTAATATAATTAGGACAACTGTTAGGGTAATAATAATATCATTTTTACCCTTAACTACCCTATTTAATTTTAATCGTGGTAATTAAAAGTAAAAAAGTTACTATTCACCAAAAGTTATTTTTATCTTATTAAACCAAATTTTACTCCTTGATATTACCCGTTTCTCCAATATTTTTGAAATTCCATTCACAGAAGCAGTAAAATTATGTTTTATGTGAATTTTCAAATACTCTTAGGAGGTAGGTAAAAGAGGGTAAAAAGTACAATAAAATTTTTTTATATCTAAAATTATTATAAAGTGACTCCAATTAATTACACTGAACATATATAATTATTATATATATATATTTACCTAAAATAAATTTAAATAAAATAGATTATTATTTAAATAAAAAGTCGGTTTTTAAAAATGACTAAGTGTTTTTCACTATTCATCAAAAAATGAATGTTTTCAGAAAAATACAAAAAAATCTCCATATGATAATTTTGATATTCTGAACCCAAAAATGAAGTCCATTTTGAAAGATAAAATTTATAAAAATTCAAAAAGTGGGTATTATTATTCATAATAGCTAGTTTGATTGGTTGTGGTGTGTTTGAACTCGAAGCTGCATATAACACAAGCTACTGTATTATTCAAAGGCAAAAATACCGTGGAAGATTGGGGTGTTACATATCCCTAGATAGTGTGGGTTTTTGTGAATATAACTTGTTTTTAAAAAACTATGAACCCACCTAGTAGAGATATTGCACCTCATTAAAGGGTTCAAGGTCAAGTTGCATAGTTGGTCTAACCATGTGTCCCTACCAAGCTAACCACGCATGCAAGAAATCATTTTTCAAAATATTAAATTATTAATTATTATTCCATATATAAATGTCCACTAGACCTTAACATGTACTAGGACTATTTCCTAGGTATTGGTATCTCTCAATAACCCATTTTAGATTCTCTAAACACATTCCTATGTGGATTAAAGTGTAGAAGATCTCATTCAATCCCTCATTGGTAATTGTTTTTCCTATTGTACCTTATCTCATTATATCCCATTCTTTCCTCCATAGGTTTATTTAGATCATCACTTAAATTATGTATCTGAACTCTTATGATTTGGATCTTGAATCTAGGTTTGATTTTAAGATATCTATTTCTCCCCTCATTATTATAAAATCACATTTTGGTAATTTTGTCTTGTAATATTCATGATAAAAGTAAGGGGTTTTTTTGGAGATTTGTAAATTGACTTACCCTTTTCTTGATTTATTTGATTTAAATTTCTTTAAAATTAATTATAAAAATCCAATTCGATTAAAATTGGTATTGAAGTTGATTTGGTATGGATTTAGGGAAAAACCACCCAATTCCAATGGAATTGGAATTTGGGTTTTGTTTTGGAAATTCATGGAATTTATGAATTTGTTTGGGAACTAATTTTTGAATATATATTAAATTGATTTGATTACAACCTATGATTGGTTTTATTTTTAAAAGTAATTAATTGATGAAACAAATATGTTTTGTTTATAAAATGAAATTGGCATAATGAAACACAAAATCGGTAAATTGTAATATAAACTAATTTGAAAATATTTTTCCATTATGGTTTGATTGATTGAGCACATGTGAGAATAGGTAGTTAGTGGGTTATTTTGGACATTCATTCTAGGATAGTAAATTTCTAGAAATATACTGATGATGAAAACTCTAACCAAATATTTTTTTTTCAGATCATATTCTTGATGGAACCTTGATGAGTCATATTCATCTTGAACCTGAGGGTTGTGTATACATAAATTACATGATCACTTAAAAAAGAGTGTGAGGATACTAAAACTATAATTTATCATACTGCAAGTCTAGATGATAATATTTCTTGTTGTGATTACTTTTATATATATTCCATTTATAATGAATCAACTCTACTCTTGACTACTGATTTATATAAACTGTTTTATAAAAAATTTGAACATAATTCATCACTTGAAATGTTCCATCATTTTAGTTGAAAATAATGTTTTGTTTTAGATATTAAATTGAACTTCCATGCAAATTTTATATAATATTTAAATCAATATTTGGTTTATCATTATGTATCTTATTATAGACCACTTGGTGAGACCGTACTATGATTTTTAGATCACACCCTACCATTTCCTTTGGGAATTTTTAGATTTTCTTCTTATGTGTTTGAGTAAATGGAAATATCCTCTTATAGGTGGTGTATGTTCTTGACCCTTTGTGGTTAGAGTGTTGATAACTATGGGATTCTTGAGTTTTATATTTTCTTCTTATGGTTATTTGATGTTTTACTTCTTTATTTTTTATAAATGTTTGGTTTCTAATACTATCTCTTTTTTTGTTTTTGAGCATACTGATATACATATTTATCTTCTGTTATTTATATATAAAATTTTTTACCTATATTTTATTATATGATCCATAGTGCTAGTCTCCATCCTATATTGATTGGGACTTCCTTTAGGGATATGTTTGGATCAGCTTGGGTATTGTGGTTACAAGGTATCAGGGCTATTTCAGGACATTAACCATTATACAAATATTATAGTAAATATAATTGATCCTTCAAATCCCTCTTGAGATTAAAAAGATAAGTCTATCCTAAGAATATTTCTTCCATGTAATGAGCTAATGATCTTGTTGATGATGTTTAAGAAAAGAAAACTTATTGTGGTGTTTTTTCTAGATTCTAGAAACCATCAGGAAAATGAAGGTAATATAGAATTATTTGCTAAAAAAATTGGTATAGGATAATGATAATATGTATGAGAAACTCAATCTAATTTAAAACCCTTCTAGACCAAGAAATTTGGGTGTCCTAATATTATATCTATATGAACTGTTGGTATATTCCTATAATGAGTTGTTGAAGATATCGAGGTTACTAGAGAAAACCTTTATCCTATTTTATTTGATTACGAGAGTGAACCTAAAGTGGTCAAAATCTATAATGTGGAATATGGATCTCCTAGTCCACATATTTTTCATCCCACTAAAATGAGTCTTCTTATATAAGGTGATGAATATAAAAGAACTCAGGTGTTATGTAATTCTGAGGGTGATAAGTATTCTTATAAGAGTTATAAAGATATTGATGAGATATCATGTTGATAAAATCAGGATAGTTATGATAGGGATATGTAAAAGAATTCAAACCCCTCTCAAAGTGGTTCAAATCATGTGAATTCACAAGATATGTAAGTCTTAATTTTCCTCAACATATGTCATCTAGTCATAAATCTAGTCATATGGAAGATCCATTTTCTTAAGAAAAAGATAAATATAATGCACCATCTAAGGGATGAATCTCTTAAATCTATCTTTTAAGGAATTTATTATCCTATTTATAATGGATATGGTGATGATTCTGGTGGGGATGACAATCCGGTCAGCACACCGGGGCATGGAGGACCTTCTATTTGAATAGCAAGGGGAGATCTTAATAGATCTCTAATAGAGATGATTAATCATGTAAAGAGTTTGGATGTTGTTTCTTCTTGTGATCTTATTGTGGAAACTGAACCAGAGACCACCTGTTTGTAATCAGTATATTCTAATGTGTCTGTTGTATAGTTAGTACATGAAGAAGTTGCTATGTCTTTCCAGGATATGACTCATAGTTATCCTTTTTCTTATTCTATTACACCTTCTATCATTGTGAAAAATGATGATATAAATTCCTTTAAGATAATCAGGTAGTCAGATCTCAGTGGGATGGTTAGAACTACACGTGCTCTAGAGGATAAACTTAACAAATATGATACCAATATTCAAGATTCTATGGTCATTTCTAATCTCAAACAAAAGATGATCCTGAAAATGGTAGAATTTTAAATTTAGACAAAAGTTTAGTAGATTAATTATATGAAACTAGATCCATCATTCATGATATGAGAGTGGTTTTTTAAGAGACCACTATCACATCTGGTGAGATTGGAGTCATTATCTCCTAAAAGAGCTTAAAATTCTACTATTCATCCCCCTTATTCATCCTCTATTGATTCCAATCTAAATAGGTAAACTGTGAGAGAAGATCCTCAAGTAGCTATGGGTTTTTCTACTTATTCTCATTAAGAATAACATCATCAAATAAAATCACATGGATAGTATATATATAAATTGGTTATATAATTCATGAATGAGGAAAGGAGAGATAGATTTATTATCCCAAAAGCTATTAAATATTACCTTCCAAGGATTTATACAAAACATGAACTAAAGTAACACTTTAATTTGATTATAAGAATTTTAGAATGCCTCCTCTAATCATGGAATTCAAGGAGTGAGTAAAGAAGTTAATATTTTTTTCCCATTTACTTATATTTTTAATGGAATTGGTAGTAGATTTATTTAAGGAAAGTGCTCATGGTGGATGGGTTATAACTAGTTCTTTGGATCTCTTGAAGCCTTTTTTGTACACATAAAGGAATTTAATTATAGATCCTTTATCCATTCATAGGTTAAATACTCTTTTTAACCACTTTATCCCTCTACTATGGTTTTTATTCCATTTTGTACATACTCTTATTGATGAAGACAGAAAACTTGAGCCAATTTACATCACGGACGCCCCACATTATTCCTCTACTATACCTCTTACCTCCTCCTATATTCCCCTTATTGTTTGAAAATAGAGTAATATATTGGACCGTACCTCTATTAATGAGAAGGAAAAGTCCACATATTCAAAATTCAATTTTATATGGAATGAATTTTTTTTATCCTTTTTCTAATGTACTATGTAATTTTTTATTTATGAAAAACCCCTTTTTTCTTCATTATTATGTTCATTGATTGTTGTTTTACTATTTATTTTTTCCTTTTTCATAATCCCAAAGGGGGGGTTATACTTGAATGGAATTTAAAATGAGTTATAAAATTTCATATAACCCAAGTAAATTTATTTCGTAAATGGATATCCACACATATAACACATTTATTGAGCTAAGAAGACTTTGTGTTATTAATCTGTTAAGTATTTTCATGTGATTATAAATTCCATGATTTATGATCATAAAAATGGAGAGATTTTAACATTATATACAAACATAATATTTTAAAGATCCCAAATCATTTTTTTTATATTTCCAATTATTTCACAGTTTAAAAATAGTAAATTATTTTCTCACTAATTTGTAATAAGTTTTTGAGTATGAATTTAACAATAGTTCAGTCCTGCAACATCCATGAGCTTCAACCAGGTTTTGATCTTTATGAGTAGAGATATCATTAAGCACTAATACTATATCATGGTACTTATATTTATTTCATACCATGAATATCAAACATTTATACAATAAAAATCTTCTACTTCTAGTATCTTCTACCATCACACAATGCTACCACCAAGGAAAATATACAACTACCATAACTTTTTAACGATGAAACATCCATGGTGATCTACCCCTAGATTGTTATAATTCTAGGTTTTACTAATTATATTTCCCCTTAACTTCTACCTTTAGGAAATATACTACATATATATGATAACACTAGTGATCTATTGCATGAGGCTGCTACTATAATTTGAAGATGCAACAATTAGGGAATCTATCGCCAATTGTGCTAATATAGATGTCATGAATTATTTTCAAGCATAATTCACCAAAGGATAGTATATGAATTTAATGTTGGATATTAGTACATGGAATTAAGAATTATTATTCTTAAATAAACTCCACGGCATTCATAAATAAAAATATTGTCTTCCCTGATGTTTTTCTCAGTATAATGATAAAGATTTTATTATTAGTATTTTAGAACAGATAACTGGTTCTTCTAACATGATATATATTCAATAGATCCCCCACATTCAAGATTGAGTAGTTTGTATGAATTATTAACAATTGAAGGGTGGGTAAATACACATTAATAAAAAACTGAAATATAATAATGGATTTTTTAAATCATTTTCAATACAAAATTTCAATACACTTTCTATAAAAACCATGTGGAATATTTTCATGAATATTTTGAGAGAATACTGTGAAACTGAAGTTATTATTACGGATAAAAGCAAAAAAAAAATCATCACTAATTTCTTGATATATCTTTTTATCACTTCCTTTGAACTGTGTTTATGTTTACTCTATTTTTTCCACAAAATAAGTTCCATTGTACTAAATTGGAGAGTGAGTGACAATATATCTCAATTTTATTCATTTATATTCCCAAAAATAGCTATGTAAGATGTGTTGTGTGACATTGGAATGTGTTATCCCATTCATATCTATAGAAGAGGCATTATTCCTATATATCCTTCGGGGTTTGTTTTTAAAACCAAACCTAAGTTGTAGAATATATTATTTTATAATAAACATATTATCAACCTATGACTTTTTTGTGGAGGGTATTATGTCTTGTCTTGATAATGAACCACTTATATGATTTTATGGGGCTTTATTTACTTCAATTTTTTATGGATTTTTTATTTATTTGAAATTAAATATAATGTCTATTTAAAGTATACAATAAAAGGTTACTCTAATAGTTAATATTATTTTTTTAATATAGTTTTTTTGGTTAAGTGAATTATATTAAAAAATTTGAGTACCTTAAATGTTATGTTATGTAGGCCTTGATACCACTTTTGATAATCTATTTGAACAATATAATTATATATTTCCATGGTTTTCCAGAACAGTTTTTTTAATCAAATTGGGGGGGTAGTATTTAAAAAGTATTTAAATAGAAATTTTATTAGAAATGTAATTCACCCCCTTGATATGTCTACTCCTACTGATATAGTGGTATACAGGTGTTGTATTGCATTCATACTATACATTATGTCAATCGTTACACATTAAATTTAATGTTGTAATCACATAAATCTACAAACCATGATTTTTTTGAACTCCATGAAAATAAATTACAAATATGATAAATTTAATTATGAAATATCTAAAAAGTTCAACATAATAAAAGTTTCATAGGATATTAATAAGGAAAAAATAGCTAACATTTTATGAGATACAGACTAATATTTACACAAATTTTTTCAGAAATTATGATTAATTTAATGTGTGGTATTATTTTAATTCAACAAAAACAAAGTCATCCACTCATATAAATTATTTGATTACATATGATGGAATGTCACATAATCCTATTAGTGAAAAAATTTCCCTCAATGAGAGCATGGATAGAGGAACATGCTTGTGATTAGTAATTACCTCTTGAGATGGCTATCTTATTTTAATTTTCTAGTACAATTTTTATCATTTTTCAACTAATCCAAATTATCATAAAATGATAAAACTAAAATTCCATTTATTTCATAATGACTCATGAATGTGATAATATGTTAATTATATTAATCAAAGCATACAAGATAATAAAAAGGATAGATAATATTTTATGACATGGCCTTTAGAATTGTAAGTATGTTGTTACAATATTACAATTATCACTTTAGTTCATATATAAGACTTACATGTATTCAATCCTAGATTTTGTATTTACTACACACAATAGAATCCAAGAATGATGAACATATTTTTAAGGAATAAAAAATTACCATAGCAACATAGTAAATAAAACACATTCATGTACTCAATGTCTCAATTTACTTCTTTAAATTATTACATATCCATGAAATTTTCAATTCTGGATTATTGTATCACTAAGAGGGGGTTGGGGTGATTTGAGGATACCTTTTTCTTTTATGTCTCTGTGAAACAACAATAGCATCCTATTAAATAATAAAATACCTAATGAAAAAAATTAAATTGTATATCCAAAAGAATATAAGTTTTTACATGTTTCACAATTCAATAAAAATAACTACGTCATTGGTATGGTTTGGAAGAAATCCAATACCAAAAAATACACACAGGAAATCCTTAGATTACAAAGAGTAGGATATACCCTTTCACTCATTCATAACTATGTAAGAAATTACAATAGTGTGTGTGAATCCTCTTATCACAAATAGGGTAACACAATGTTTTTGTAATAACTCATGTTATATGTTCTTATTTTTAATTCTATAAAGGTATTCAGTTGAAAAAATAAATCTCTACATTCTTACCGAGAAGACAGTAAGAACATATTGAATATTATTATGGAAAAACCAAGTCTAATTTTCCTTGCATGATTCCTCCAAGTACGATTCTACCTAATAGTATTCTTCTCAGTGTGATACTTCCCAGTACGATTATCCCCAGTATTAAAAATATAACTTTGATTTAATATGAAAGAGATGAATTGACAACACTTAAATCCTCCATATTCCTCAGTCTAAAAATCCCATTATGGAAATCCTAATTTGATTAATTCATCTCTATATAATAATCATCCGAATACAATTGACAACCCAAATATGGTAATAATTTGAGTATGATAAACATAGAGTATGATGATCAACTAGATACAATGTTGTGATCTTGTCTCTTATCTTTCACTTCAATCCATCAAAAAAAATTCAACCAATGTGTAAAAAAAATCTTCTCTCTATAACCTAGAGCTTCACTCTAATGAATAGTAAATCAGTCATAAGAATGGTAAAATATACCACTGTCCTTTTATAGGTAACCCTTGAGTGGATTTAGTGTGAATCCCAATCTCACTTAATCAAATTCACTCTAATCTAAATTTTTCTTAAAATCTATTGTGAATTTTGACTTTATCAACTGTTCTAAAAAATTATTGATTCTTATAAACTCTTCACTTCTTATTCAAACATTCATTTCAATAGACAATACAATTTCTACTCATGGATATGATTTTTGGAATATCATTTCTTCAATAAAAAGCTCAGTAACAATTGTAATAAAGAGTATGAAGAAATGGATTCCACTCTGATTGATGAATATAATCATTATTTTGAATGTTAATCTCCCCTTGACAATAAATTCAGAAATCTCCCCTTTCAAACCAATTTATCTTCTTCACTTATTCTCTTGACCTAATTGAAAAAATATAAAACCAAATTTCTTATTCTCTACTTCTCTATACCCACTTGAATAATTCATTTGAAAAAAAAACAGATTTCATCTACTGATTATATCATTAATTCAGTCAAACATCTTTCTTAGTTTTGAGTAGCATTGTAAGAGTATGATATTTATGAGTACTGTCACTATAAATATGATAATTTCTAGGTACAATCATTTCTGGGTATGATAATTTTTTTATGCATACGATGGATGATTGGATTCTATAGTGCCTGAGTATGGTTTTCATGAGTGTGATTCCTTTTTAATCAGAAATATATATTTCTTCTCTCGCACACAGATATAATTAATTTGGGTATGATAATTCTGATTATGATCCTCATCACCTTCTTTATTTATTTCTCAACCCAAATCTGATTTCCATGATAATGATCATCCTGGATACAATTATCCAAGGTATGATCGATTGATTACAATTTCCAGCAACCTTTTATTCTCAAAAAACAATCATCCATAATTTTTTTCACTCCCACGTTTCTTTCATGAAGCTTACATCATAAGTTCTCCAATTTACATAGGATTTATGGAATACAAATCCGCAAAGAATTATCACATTTAATATTATAATAGTCATCCAAAATATGATAATTCATTAAAATAATCCATCCATCTACATAGGATCCAAAGTTAATCTAATGACCATTTAATCCTTAGTAAGTTGTTTTCTCTTTCATTCCGGACCCAAGGTGTGTCTAATCAAATCCTTCTCTTCCAAATATCTTCTTTGCATTATGATGGATAGAGTGATTCTAGTCATTCATATAAAATAAGTATCATTATTTTAAAAACATGAATCAATATGATTATCAAGTAATTAAAAGTGAGTTGATTTCTTTTCTTCAATAAAACACTCTTTACTATAAAAGAAACATTTGAAAACAAACACCGCCATCTTCAAGTTGTCCTAAAAATTTCCCCCTTTGGATTTTGTTGTAAAACAAGTTTCATTAATCACTAAAAGTTTTATCATCATGAAATAGATTACATAACAATAATTATAAGCCTATATGAGCTAAATCATTATAAGAAATATGAATCATTTATAGAAAAACCAAGATGTCCAAAATAAGTGATTATGACAACATTTTTCTTTTTCTTTCCTCATATTTTCTTCAGAATCTTCTTTTCATCATCTTTCCATGAATATAAAAGAATTTATTTTCATATAACCACTCCACCAAATAGTTATAATAGTTCACCCAAAAAAAATGATGAATTCATAGCTTAACCACAACTCCTGCATTTTACATGAAATACATTGATTTATGAAACAATTATTCCCATTGACAATATAATACAATGTTAAGATGGGATAGGGAAAAAACACATTCCTCAACCTCACTGAGAAATAGGTTGGACACCCATGTTCAAATCAATTAAAAAAATGATTCCTTCATTAATGTTTTTGTGAATATATCGGCCAATTGTTCTCCTGTTAGAAAATTTTACATATTCAACTCATTATTATATACATTTTATTTGATGAAATGATATTTTATATCAATATGTTTTCAATGAAAATGTTGAACTAGATTCTTTGTGATATTTATTATGCTTCTATTATCACATCCCAATAGAAATAGTAACTTCTCTTCAATAGTTAAGTCTTCAAATCATGTTTTCATTCACATAAGTTGAGTAGTAGATTGAGTGGCCACAACATACTAAGCTTTATCCGTTTTGAGAGTTAATGAATTTTGTTTCTTTGAATGCCAACTAACACAATTATTTCCCAAAGATGATACTCCACTAGATGTGGATATTCTATCATTAATATTTCCTTCCCAATCAACATCTGAATACCCAAAAAAATCAATACTATCTAAGATTCCATACCAGATTCCAAATTAGGTTTTTCCTTTGATGTATCTGATAATTATTTTTCCAGTAATTAAATGTGATTCTTTTGGAGCACTCTGAATTCCTGAACATAAGGTAACAACGTAAATAATGTCAGGTCTTCAAGCAGTCAAATACAAAAAAAAACTTCTAATTAACATTATAAACACTTTATGATTAACTTATTTCCTTCTCCATATTTTGAAAATATTGTTCTCACTAAAATCTATATGGAAATAGGATTTTAGTTTTCCATTACAAACATCTTATAAAGTTAATTAACATACTTTTGTTGAGAAATAAAAAATTCTTCCTTCCTTTGAAGTATTTGTAACCTAAAAAATTATTTCATTTCCACTATCATGTACTTTTAAATTACCTTTTTCAATTATTCAGAAAATCTTTTACAACTTCTTTCATCATTCCCAAAAATATTTATATCATCATCTTAAATAATTACAATGATGGAATACTATTTAATTTATCTAATGTAAATATTTATATCCACCCTTCCTCTCTTGAAATTAATTTTCCTTAAGCATGTATCCAATTTTAAATACCATGCTAATGGACGTTTTTTAGGATATACAAATACTTTTTCAATCTTTACACATAACATTTATCTTTCTCAACATCAAATCCACATGGTTGTTTAATGTAAGCTTCCTAATGAAGATCTCTATTTTATAATGTTGATATCACATCCATTGGAACGATCTTGTATTCTCATTATGCAGAAATAGTTAGAGTGGATTTAATTATTTCAATATTTTTTATCAGAGAAATGTTTTTATCAAAATCAGTATCATCAATTTGTGAATACCCTTTTCAAACCAGTCGTGGTTTGTTTCTTATCACTTCACCATCTTCATTTAGTTTGTTTTGGAAACACCATTATATCCAATAATGTTTTTATTTCCAATATTAGGTATGATTTCCCCTGTATCATTCTTTTCAATATGATCCAACCCTTAATCCCTGGAATAAACCCATTTTAGATACTGAATATATTCCTTTACATCATTTTGTTGTGTTATTGAATAAAATGAATTCTATGAAATAGTATTTGTTGTCCTTCTTGTTTGAAAATTCTAATATTGATAACCAGTTATATTTTTAGTTTCCACTTTATTACTAATCTAAGGATGATATTTTTTAATATCTTACTCATTAATTAAATATCTACATCTGATTATTCTTCCAGATTAGGAATATAATTACCTATATCCTTATCATTAATATTTTATTAACTTTTCTCAACTTCCTTTACTGATTGAATATGTTTTTCTTTCTCAAAAAATTATATTACTTTCACATAATCATCATCGGATATTATTTTTCTCTCATTGTTGAAGAATATTTATCCCCTTTTTTCTAGATCATATGTAAGAATGATTCCATCTTTGCCTTTATACTGAAACATTCCATAGTTTTAACATTTTGATTTATAATTCATGGACTCCCGAAAAACTCTTTAGTGTTTCAAACTTAGTGTTTTTCCATAAAAAAATTCATATGGAGTCAAATCTAATTGATGCGTATAGAAATAAAGGTTCTAGATATAAATAGAAATAATCATGGCTTACCTCCAAAATTAACGGAAAAGACCATGTTCAAGTAACATAGTTCTTCAAATTTCCATGAAACTTATATTATTTATTTCATCAACCCTATTTTTTTGAAGAGTGTATTAGGAACTATACTCATGAAAAATTCCATTATTTTTAATATAAATTTCAATTTTTTGACTTCTTTATTTACCACCATTTTTAATTCTCAACTTCTTTACAGAATAATCAAATTATTTTTCAGCCTTCCTTCTCTAACTTTTAAACATTTTCAATTCATCTGATTTATGTTTCATATACATTACACTTGTAATGTGAGTATAATAATTATAGAAAGTGATGAAGTACTTATCTATACTTTTTGATTATTTTCACATTGCCCCAAATATATTGGAATGAATAATCTCCATGGTTTTTTGAACAAATCCCAACATTCATATACACAACATTTCTAAACTTTACTTTTTTTAAAATAGTACAAAACTGATTTCTTCTTATAACAAATCCGAAATTTATCGGACAATATCTATTTTAGATAAATTTCTCATGTTTCTTTGACAGATGTGTCTTATCCTTTTATGGAAAAATTGATTTTCTTACACCATAATCAGGTAATAAGTGTATTTTATTTTATTAACTTGAAATTATTTTCCATTTTTATGTTTTCATCTTTTGATAGTATTTCTGTAATCATCACATTTCACAACAAACCCATATTTTAGGAAGATAACTTTTTTACCCTCATCACGTAATTGTGAAACACATAAAAAAAAATTTCATCCCATCAACATTCCAAAATTTATTAGATTTCAACTTTTCCTTAAAAATGGTGGATGATCCAACAACTTTAATTTTTAAGGACTTTTCATTTCCAAATGTCACTATTCCTTCTTCAAAATCAATCACATTCTTCGTCAATTTAGAATATACTATCATATGAGATGAACACCCACTATCATGAATCCGAGTTTATTATATATTTTTTATATTTCAATGTATTTTCCACAACAAGATATTTTACTTCTTCCTTTTATTTCTTTATCTCCATCTTCATATGATTGTTAAGAATATTTTATTATGTGGGTACCAAACCAGAAATCCTTTTTCAAGGTTTCTAGTTCTTTCACATCTTTTACAAATATTTTCTAATGGTTGTCACAAATTTTCAATTTTACTCCACCTTTCACAATCTTCTCATACCTCTTATTTAGAGGGAATTGAATCCCCCTCAACCTTTTACTTTCTTAACCAATAGAATAATACTATTTCTTTTTGTTAAACCAACACATATTTTCTATATGTTTGAATCCACCAAAACACATGCAATATCCATGGAATGAGTACTTGCCTTTGAAACTTCCATATTGGTTGCAATTGTGAAAATGTTTCTAAAAAACTCTTCTGTATTTCTTTTATAGCCTATCAACCTTTATATATTCAATCAGATTTATCGTTTTCTTTTAATCATTAATAGTGTCAAAAGTGTTTGAAACATTTATGGATCCAAATAAAACATTTTTGGACTTATGATATTTTGAACATCTGAATTATTCACTTTTTGAACCTTTTCCATGTACATAACTTTTCCATTTTTCTTCTTTTCAGATACAATTCCATCATTATTATGACCTGTTAAAGGAATATTTTTCTATCCTTCTTAGGCTTCACATTTCAAGACCATTTAACAACATTATTAATATACTTTTGTAAACCTATATTTATCAATTAAAATTTAAAATGTTTTTGTTAGAAAAGTTTCAACTTTTATTATTTCTCATTCGGCTTCACTTATAGATACTCATTAGGATTATTTTCATTTTCTAGTGATTTTATCAAGTCAATGATCACTATTTCCCCCTTACGTTAGCTTCATCCAGAAATTTTTTATTAATTGTTGGGGAACATTCATCTTCCATATTTTTTTTGCTTTTTATTTCCTCTAATGCTTATTAGATATTCTTTTAACTCTTCATTCAAACGATATTCAAATATACCTTCTTTTTCATCAAAACTACAGCTCCCAAATTCTTCATTATTTACTATTTTAATAAAATTATTCTTAATACTATACTCAACTTATTATTCTAATTCAGCATCACTTCCTTCTTCTTCATCATATTTAGATAAGAAACATTTTATTTTTGAATTGAAGGATTTCCTATATTTTAAAATGGAATACAATATTTCTTCTCCATCCTATTTCTTCCATGATCTTCTTCTCTTTTTCTTCTTCTTCACTATCCTTTTATTTCTTTATTCGAGGGAAATTTTCATCAATGAGGACAACATATCCAAATTCCAAAAATTTCAAGGGATTTTTACCTTTTTATTTTCTTGTACCACATTTCACTTTTTTAGAAAACAAGGATAAAATATTGTCAATATTTTTACATAAATCATCATCAAATTCAAGAATCACCAACTTCATCTTAAATTAGAATCTTATTTGACTTTTCATTATTAGAAGCCTTGAAATATATTTCTCAATTGAATTTAGTTTTACTTTTCATATATTTCTCTCTTATGATTTTATAAGTTATGATAGGTCTATTCAAATAATCTAGAGACAATGGTTCATGATCTCTGCCTTCTAATGAGGAATATTTTGAATCAAAATTTTTAGGAAGGATTCTCAATTTCTTTTAAACAACTATATATTGTCATCCAACTTTTAACCAAGACATATTTTAGTTCTCACAATGTCATTTATCCTACTAATGAAGTCCCCAACAGATTCATTCTCACCCATATTCAAATTTTTGTATATTAATCTCGATATTTATAACTTTTAATTATTCACTATTATGTTGCCTTAGTATATGTTTTCATGTTAAACCCATATACCTTGGATTTGGAAACGTCATTCACTATTAAGTTTTCACTTTCATAGAGGGATGATAATATATGAATCATGAATCTTCGACCATTTCTAGTTTCTTCATATCAACAGATGTAAGAAGAGTTTTAAAATAAATAAGAGAAATCATGTCTATTGCAGCTTCAAGAACATCACATCAAATAGACATAAGATAAGGTAATATTATATATTTCTAATATGATAATTCATTCCATCCAAGACCAAAATACCTATATTATTAAAACAATAAAAATTCTCAATCAAAAAATAATAATAGAAGGGAATCTACGCTCTTATACCACATGAAAGTGCTCAATTAGGATGATTATATCACTTAAAGGGGGGTGTGAATCAGTGATACTTTTTTATTTTATGTTTCCTTAAAACAATATCCACCTCCTGTTAAAGAGTCAATTACATGCTCAAAATAATTCAACCACACATCCAAAGGTAAAAAAGTATTTATAAGGTTCACTATTCAATCAGAATAGCTATGTCCTTGTTATAGTTTTCAAATGATCCAATATGACACAATCTACTAGAAAAAAATCTTTAGATTATAGTGCATAAAATATATAGTTTCACTCATATAGAAATATGTAAACAACTCCAATAGTGTGTGTGCACCCTCTTAGAACATATAGGGTAATACGATGGTTTTGTAAAAACTTGTGTAACATGTGTTTCTTTTTAATTCCAAACAATTATTCCATTGAAAAAAATATCTTCAATCTCTTACCTAGAAGAAGGTAAGAACTTCATGGACTTTTTTATGGACAAACCTTGTCAGATTTTCCCATTTTCATTCCTCTAAGTATTATTATTCTATAAAAAATTATTTTTAGTATGATACATCGTGGTTTTATTCTTCCTATTTCAAATAATATAACTCTTGTAGAATACAATTCAGATGAATTGGAACTAATTCAATACTTCAACTTCCTCAGTCTAGAAAGCCCAGTATGAAAATACTGATCCACTTAATTCATCCTAATATGATAATCATCCAAATACAATTGAAAATTTAAATATCATAATCAGCTAAGTATTATAAACAATTAGTATGATGATTATCTCAATACAACATTGTGATCATGTCTCTTCTCATGGAATTTAATCCATCAAAACCTTTTCATAAAATGTGTATACAAAAACTTCTTCTTCTCTATAAAACATAGAGAGTTACTCTCATGAACATAAAATCAATCATCTGAAAAGTACATTATACTTTTCTCCTTTTATAGGTGACCCTCCTATGGCTTTGATGTGAATCCTAAAAAAATCCCACTTAATCAAATTCACCCTAATCTTAATTTCCCAAAACTATGGAGTGAATTTTGACTTTTTCAAATCTTCTTGAAGCATTTTGACTCTTCTATAAAATTTACTTCTTCTTTATAATATCATTTTAAAAGCTAGTCTTATTTCAACTAATGGGTCTTCTTTTCTGAATTTGATTTGTTCAAAACTAATCTATGTTCCAATTTTAGGAAAGTGTATGAATAAATCGATACCACCCTAATTAATGAATATAATAATTCTTTTGAATTTCAATCTCCCCATTTATAATATATTCAGAAATATATGCTTTTAAATGAAATTAAATTCTCCACTTCTTCTCATAACCTAGTTAAAAAAATATAATACAAATCTTCTTCTTCCCCTTCTCTTGAGCCACTTGAAAAAAAATCACAGTTCATCAATCACTTTTTTTAATAATTCAATCTTCCATTCATCTTGTGATTGAGAATGATTGACAGGGTAAAATCTTTCTAAGTACTATCATTATGAATATGAACATTTTTGGGTACGATCATTTCTGGGTATGAATAGTTTTGTATGCATATGATGGAAGATCAGATGCAATAGTGCCAGAGTATAATTATCATCATTGTGATTATTTTTCTATCGGCATCGTCTCTTTCTTCTCATCAACCTATATATGATAAATCTATGTACAATCATTCTGATTATGATACGCAACACCTTCCGTATTTCCTTCTTAGGCCAAATCCTATTTACATGAGTATGATCAGCCTAGATGCGATTATCGTAGTTAAATCTCATGAGTATGATTCCAAAATAAATTTTCTACTTAAAAATTAATCAGCCTAAATATTTTTCACTCCCCCTTTATTTCACCAAGCTTGTATTACAAATTCTATAATTAACTTTTTATTTTCAAAAAACATATAACAAATTATCATCACAATTAATTTTATCGAAGTCATCCAAATTCTAATACTTTATCAAATCAACCACTCCTTACACATTGGATCCAATGTTAATCTAATGACCATTTACTTCTATAAATATGTTTTCTAATTCAATATAGTCCCTAGGTGAGTCCAATCAAAACCTTATCTTCCAAACAACTTCTTCTCAGTTTGATGGCATGTGTGAATTATATTTTTTAGAAAACACGAGTCTGATTCATTTGAAAACATTGATCAATACATTTCTCATCGAATAAAAATTAAGGTGATTTAATTTCATCAATAAATAATTCTTGATAACAAAAGACAAAAATTTAAAAGAAAAACATTTTTCATTAGCTTCGTCCTAACAATACATTATTATTTTAAGATTAATTGTTTCAATGATAATATCATTGTTAATTTAAATTCATTTTCTACATCATTTATGTTACAAAATAAAATTTAAATATCATGATATAGTGGAAGATATATGTGTTATAATCATTTATTTATTATGTTCTCAGTAACAACCACTACTAATTATGTATGTTTTAGAAAATCGTCGCATGTTCAATATTTAATGACACATATATCATCAAGAAGACATAAAAATTTTATGATACTGGTTATCCTATATTGTACAAGTATGTCTGTATAAAACATTTTTTTATGATAATTCAATTGTTAACCATCTTAATAAATATTACCAAATACAAAGTACATAACATTACAATAAAATTACTTGCTAGAGAAAATTCAGTGTTACTTTAAACGGCTAAACACATAGTTAAGTTTAATAACATCAATTGTATCTTTACTGAATCAAAATAATAATTTTATTTCTATTATTATTATTATTCCTTTTTTCAAATTATTATTATTTATTTCTTCATCATCTTAATATACTCCTATATAGGTGATCCTTATCACATGTGCCTATATTGTGGTTCAATATTTTTTATCGGTGACAAAAATAAGGAATTGGTCAACAAACATAACCAACATTTCACTTTATCTTTCTCATTAGGACAGATTGTGCTGGAGTTATTTCCCACCTACCCAGAATACTTAAATATTTTAGTTTTCAATTATACTTCTTCATAAGAAAACTGATTCCAAGAGTACATCAACATTTATAATAAATTGCTTTCATTCACATCAATAGGGGGAAAAGTTGATCGCTTAATAAAAAATAGTGGTTTTCCAAACATATTTAAATTAAATGGTCAAAAAAAACCTTTGTGTATGTTGTTTAGTTCCTCCAAAGGAAAAAATGTTACATATTTCCCAACTATAAATTTTTTTAAACTATAAATGAGGATTATAACAAAATAAAAACTGTCAGATAACAATAATATTCATTATTAAAAAAAATTATAAAAAAAAATCTAGTTTATTTTATCTAATCATCTATACTCATATTTGATGAAAGGAATGTAAACATATTGATTGATTATAATATTGTGTATAAACTATAATAAATGATTCATAAGAATATTGATTTAAATAATACTTTAAAAAGTGAAATTTATTTTCATTATTCACATGAAATTAAAAATTTATTATTATAGATTCATAAATAATGAGGATAAAATGTGGTGATTTATAACCGAACAACTAATCCTGAAATTTCAATGCCTATACTGGCCACATTGAAGATACTAAACAAGAAAGGGATATAATCCTTCCACTACCTTTATCTATTCTATTTCTCAAATTCAGGATTTTTTTTGTATTCATGTATTTTAGTGGTCTCATATCTAACCCTTGGGTGCTCTAGGATTTTTTTGTAAAAAGTTGGGATTTCTGGATTTTCATCCAATCATGCACGATTTGTGGGTGGTTAAAGAAAACCATGCACTATTCTCCATGTAAGTGTGCGGCCAGTATTTTCTTAGACAGAAGTAACCACATGGTTTCTTCATGTATTTTCAAACCCTACTGGCTAACAATGTCACATTCTCATCTAGGATGGTGAGGGATGCATGATAGCCACATTAATTAGAAAATTGTGTTGGGAAACCATGTATCCTTTCAAAGACATTAAATAGTGGAAAATTACTCTTTATCCCAATTTATATTTGACTATAAATCACAACTAATCCACACTATTCAGAATTTTCATCCGTGGGAGCTTCTTTAGATCTTTCTTCGATCCCTTGAGAGTCAACCTTTGGGCGATTTTATCAATGGTTTTTTTAAAAATACTCATGTAAGCCTCCATTTTATTTATTTCTCTCTTATTCTAGGGATTCTCTTCCAATATTCATTATTTATTCATTTCCAATGGTTTTGTTGACCTAATGATTATTTTATCTTGATTTTTTGGGAGATATCTTGATGGTTTTTCTTGATATTCCCTTTATAGGGTCTTATTCAGATTCACTTGCGTTATTGCACTAGATTCTAGAATATGTTATGCTTGAGGTAGGTGGTTACTTGATTTTACATTGTTAAATGATTTTGGAGTGATTTCCCAACATTATAAATGTGTTCTATGGGATATTTTGTGGTGTGAAATATTTTTATAAGAGGTTTTGAGATAAATATGTGATTGAAGTTAGTTTCGAAATAAATTTGTTATATTTCTTATGTTCTTCATTATGGTAATTTTTTAATGTGTCTTATTCCTTATATTAATGTTTAGAAAGTGTTTTCCAAAGGAACATAGTTTGAGAATGTGTTGGAAGATGGTTTTTCTAAAACAAAAAAGATTTTTTTACATGTTGTTATCTTTTTGGTGAACTATAAATCTATTTTTGAATTTTGAGATTAATGTAAAATTTTTTATAAAATTGATTTGATGTGAGTGTGAATTTGAATTGGGATTTACCCATGTAAATGGTGGGATTTCATATGTGCTGTTATATTTTTGTGTCCAATTGGGTTTTATGAATTTAGAAAGTGGTGTGAAATGTATATCCAAATGGTTTTGGTGTGCATGTATAATGGAAAGTGCTTTTGTTTATTTAAAATTGTGGTTTCCATGTGAGGTTGATTATTTGATCAAGGTGAAATGTTAAAATAGTGATTTCCTTATGTGTTCATAATTCTTGGAATGTGTTTGTGAAATATATGATTTATGTGAAATATGAAATGGAATTTTAACATAAAGGGAATCTCACATATCTTGGGGTGACAACTAGAACTAGTGATGATTCAAAAGTGGTTGAGGATAACATTCATCTAGAAGGATTTACATTTACAACCCTAACTAAGAATTTGATATGAGAGCTTACCACTAGACCATAGGATGGTATCCCCTTAACTAGCTCTTTCACGGGAACACTACAGTTACTTTCTTGCGATTTAGAGACCACTAGACCTTGGGAGATGTTCCCCTCTAGTGTCTCAGGCATGACAACGATGATGGTTTTGGTAGGAGTATTTGATATCACTGAGGTACAATGTTAATAGGGTCCCACTCGAGCTAATAACCTATAGGGATTACCCAAGGTTCTCTCCTGTGAAATTATTCTTATGTGATGTGTTTCCAACCATTGGAAAAGGGTGGACCTTCGGTGTTTTTTTGATTTAAATAAATTTCAATTTTCTAGATTTTTTCTTTAAATGTGTTTTCTTGAAAATTATTTACATTCTACATTCCTTGAAAGTGTTTCAAATTTTCTTATGAAAATATTCATGTTAATTTTTTTCTGATGTAATATAATGGAATCTTTTCTTTGGGTTACATAATGTTGGTTATTTTCTCACACCCTACATTCATGTTTGGTTGTACGTAGACTTTGCTATCTATGACACAAATAAAGGAAATTTGGGTCATGGTGGTGATGGTGGATCCATTTTCTAGTGTTTTACGTCTTGCAGGTTTTTTCGGTGATGGCTTGAGGGTAATGAACCTCTGGTTTAAAGGATGTTTTTGGGATGTTTCAATTTTTCCCTTTCTATTGTGTTATTTTTTTTGTATTAGTTAAAGTTGTAAAACTATGAATCTAAAAAATTATATCATTTTGTGATGATTATTATTTCTGTGTCGTTTATTCTCATGAGTTATCTACTATTATATTCTTCATTGAAATCATTCCCAATGTTTATTATCGATATTCATGCTCTATTTTCTAGACCATAGAAATTAAAATCTTACATTGGGACATACCATAGATCCCATTGGGTGTTAGGTTAAACGGAAATGTGTTTTGGTTCATAAAGAAATGGTATCAGAGGAGGTTTCTCTCTTCTTGGGTCAAGATATTTGGGTAGAGGATAAATAAATAGAAGATAGGATTGTCCATGCATGAGGATTCTACGTGTGAGTGGGGTATATGGGAAATACATCTCCTGATATATCATGAGTCACCATGGAATTTTGGTGCTTTTTTGGCTTCTTCTCTATGTGATATTTACAATATAATGACTATATGTGGACCCTGGGAGGGGTGGAGTTGTTTTCTTTTTCTTGTTGTTTTTTTAATGTGGTTTTTTTATTTATTGAAGTATTTTTGGTTTTTTATTGCTGAAAAGTTTTCAGAATGTGTGTTGATGGTTTTAGTTATGGTATTTACTTGTGATTAGTTTTTTTATTAAGATTCTTCCTGAGAGTTCTCCAATTTATCCACCAGAAGAGTCTATAGATATTTATCCCTAACCAATCAATCAGATATTATTGGAGTCCATGGTTTGGGTTTTATAATATTTTTTCAGGTAGTGGGATCCATTTCTATGTACGTTAGGGAATATGAACTAGTTCCTGGAAGGGACACAACTCTAGTGTTGTCAGTTAGAGAATATGAACTTGTTCCTATGAGGGACAATGCTCTGGAGTTCCTCAAGAACAATCCCTGCTCTTTTAAATATAGCATGGAACCATAGGAAACAATCGAATGCCTTGAGAAAATTGATTGGATGATTGAGTTTCTTGATACTCTTGAGGTATCCTAGATAAATTGAACTTCATTCATGTTGTAATTTATTAGACTAAAATGTTGGGACTCATTGGTGTAAGATAAAAATCATGAGATGATGGGATGAAATTATTTTCAGGTCATTTACAGTGATCATTATTGTACTGAGATATTGTAATTCACAAGATCCTTGGTGTTTTTGGAGATTATATAGGGAGACTAGACCCTGATAGAGTATTCCAACCACTTTTCATAGTTAGTTAAGTATGCACATGAGAACATTACCAATGAGAAACTGAGGGATCAAAAGTTCAATATGGGATTCCGGCTAAAAATCCAATCTCAAGACTTCTTATAAAAGTTGAAGACCTATTATGATGTGGTTGATCATGTTATGGTGGTAGAAATTGTTCATTATAGAATTTTTGGTTTCTCTGTAGTAGTTTCAATAATGTGATGTGCATGTTCATCTTGGAGGAACAGTAATCAGGATGAGAAGGGGATGAAGGGAGGTGGTAGTTCAGACCATCCTTCCCAGCTATCTTTGTTTGTGACTTCCAATGCTCAGTTAGTTGTGTGCCATCAGTTTGGAAATTCAAGGAATGTACAGTTTACGTACTCATCTACACTGAGGATTTTTCCCCAGTGTTGAACCATAGGGTAATTGTAGTGATTTTGCAAATTGGAGCACCCATATTAGAGTGGTGTAGGATCTACGGCATCTAGAGGGATTCCAGCCTAGTTTAAACCATCCTTGATAGCGAGTTCTCTTTTCAAGGTTAGGTAGCAGGGATGGATCAACATATGGGTAGATTTATTTATGGTCAGATCCATATATTAGTGGTCGTTCTTAGGATCTCGATGAGATGAGGCATCTTCATGATGTGGATCGAGCACCAATAGAATCAGATGTAGGACCTACAATAGTTCAAGGTACTATTCTTATTTCATCACCTCCAACTATTGTTCTTTTTTGTATCAGTACCTTTATTTTTTTATTTTTTCTTGTCTTGTGAATTTTCTAATGTTACCAACTGAGCATATGTTTTATTAAATATATTTGGTAACTACACTTGTTAATAAGAGAGATAAGGGTTTCAGGAGTTCATCTTGTGTGATCATTGTGTCAGGGGTTTAGTTTTAATGTGATTTACTGGTTTTAGATATGAAATTTGTTGATGTGATACTTGGAATGGATTGAAGGGTGTGATTTCAGGTCCACATTTATTTATATTGTTGGAGAGTAAGTTTCAGGGAACTAAATGGTACAACTAATGTTTTTAAAGGTGAGTGAGGTCCTTAGTCAAGACGTGTTGGACCTCCATTTCTAGAGATGGGCAGTCTTGTTTAACTAATCTAATCAATCAAGTTAGAGGATGATGAAGGTTATATTGAGGGTGTATTTCCTCCCATGGTGGATGTGTTCAAAGATGTTTTTCTATAGGACTTATTAGGCTTGACATCAAAATAAGATTTTTAATTCTCAATTGATTAGGTGATAAGAACACAACCAATATCTTTTCCCTCATATCGTATGGCCGCCATTGAGTTGAGTGAAGTAAAGTTACAACTAAAAGATTTGTAATCCATAAGATTCATTCACCTGAGTGTCTGTCCTTCCACCACCCCAGTGCTATTTCTAAGAAGTTCCATTGATCTCTTCAGCTGTGTATTAATTACCATAAGCTGAATAAGGTAACGATCAAGAATAAGTATCATTTTCCACATATTTATGATATTTTCAATCAACATATTAAGGATATGTGGTTTTATAATATTGATTTTTCTTTAGGGTATCATCATGTCGGATTTAGAGAGGCTCATGTTCCAAAAACACTTAATCAAAGTAGGTTTTCCCATTTTGAGTATTTGGACATGACTTTCAGATTGAACATGGTGTTCCAATAGTATCTCAATTCATTTTTAATGGTGGTTGAATATGAAATCTTGGTCTATTCTTGGACCAAGGATGAGCATGAGTAGAACTTGAGAATTTTGTTGGGAAACCTTTGGGATAATCGTCTCTATGAAATGTTTTACAACACACTATCTAAATTAGGGAGATGAAGTTTCTAGGTCATTTTATCTCATAACAAGGGGTTACGGTGGACCCTGAGAATATTGGTGAGGTAATTTCATGGGAACATCAAAATAATTGTATTGAAATCAGAAGATTTTTGTCTTATCAGGGAATAACAAACAATTTTTCTTGGATTTCTCTTGTCTTTCTTCATTCATGATAGTTCTTACCCAGTAGGGGGTGGGGTTTTTATAGATCTCAGAGTGTCAAGAATACATTGTGGATAATAAGAAGCAGTTAACCAAAAATACTATTTTTATTTTACCAGACCTTTCAAAGGGATATGGGACATATTACGATGCTTCTAGTATTGGTATTGGGTGTGTGGTTATGTGGGAAAACCATGTGGTGGCATATGGTTCACTCCAACTTTTTCTACAAGAAAATAATTACCCTATCCATAAATTGGAGTTAGTTATGTTGATTCATGCCTTCAATATGTGGAATAATTATCAGTTTGGGGTGATGTTTTGGATTTATTCTGATCATAGGAGTATATCTTATATATTCTAATAAAAGGATTTAAATTTGATTCTATTTCATTGGGTTTATTACCTTCATGGGTTTGATTGAGATACAGAAAAGACCCCTATAAAAGATAATTTGGTTACAAATTCATTGAGAATAAACGTTCTAGTGCAGGTTTTGAAAAAGTCCAGTGATGAGTGGAATTTGATGGGGCTCTTTGGTCAGATGCACCTGGAGACTATGGATCATGGTGGAGGAACATTATTGGCCATTTTTTGGCCCAATCCATTACTTATAGAGATGATTTTATAAGAGTATCTAAGGGTTGAATTGTTCCAGCATTATATGTAAAGACCCGTATATTTCAAGGAAATTTTTTTTTCTTAATTTTCTTGGGAATTTTACAAGAGCGCAGTTTCTGACGGCACCTGATTCCGAGGCCCGGTGTGCCCGGAATCATTTTCCGAAGTTTGGCTCGGGTACGTTCAGTGAACGGGCGAGCGAGTTTTTCTAACTTTTGAACCGGTGCCCGGAATCGAATTCTGAGGGCACTGATGAAATCGCAGCGCCGGTATTCGCTTAGAAACGCCTCTTCCGGAGTTGCGTTTGCTCGGGTGTGGTTTTTAATTTTCGGGCTTAAAGTTAAGAAATAAAATAATTTTGCGACAACTTTATTTTATTTCACTTAAGCCACTTGGAAGCCACTTGAAGCCACTTAAAGGCGGCTTGAACTGTGTTGAACTGGATAGGATGATATCCAGAAATATCCTACCCCCTTGGTAGGATATTTGTGAGGTGGGGCCCACACGAGCCCCGCCGTTTATTTCCGCTAAGAAACGCACCCGTGAAAACCCGTCTTAATGAAAGTCAACCGACGCGTTTTCTAAATTCTTAACAGACCATTTAAATGGGCTGTTTCTTTCGTGAATTAAATGGCCTGTTTCTTTCGTTGAATTAATTCAACGAATTAATTCAATCGTTTCTTAACCTGTTTTCGTGTGTTGACATATTAATAAAATAAGACCAACCTAAAATCATTGGGGAAAATTTTAGAGGATTCTTGTTTCTTCTTCTCCCTCGCGAAGAACGCGAAGAACGCGAAGAACGCGAAGAACGCCGAACCCGGAAATCGACAACGCTTTCGTCCGAGACGTTCTTCCACGCTCCGATCTCCGATCACCGACCGTTTGAGGTGAGTGATGTCGGATTTTCCTCTTAAGTTCTTTTCTTTTGGTTTTAATCGAAACACAGATTTAAATATTAATAATTTAAATTTGTTGTTCTTGGTTCGTTGAGCTCGCCGACTCAACACCGGATTCCGCGACGACGCAACGCCTCCCCGCGACGACGCGACGATCCCTCTCTTCCGCGACGATCTTTTCCGTGAAGAACGCCCGCGCGCGACGATCGACGAGGTAGGGATTTTATAATGGGAATTACCCCTTTTAAATTTATTCCCGTCAATGTTTCTTAAATAAATTAAAGAACCGTTTTTGTGAACAATTTTTAAACTTATTAAAAATTGTTGTTTCCTGTGTGGAATAAATTTATCCCGGCTGTTTATCTCTAACGCGGAGGGTGCGGTCCAAACGAACACGGCCCGACGACCCTCCGTCGTTCTTCATTTTGTGCGGATTTGACGGACGACGACGGAACATGCCGCAGCGGACGTTTGACGATTCCGTAGTAAAGAACGGATCCCGGGAGGAGCAACGGCGCTGACGGGAAGGAAAACGGGCCACCGGAGCGACGCCGGCGGCCGGAGGCGGCGGCCAACGGACCCGCGACCGCGCGGGTCCGGTTCGCCCGGGCGGGACGTGGCAAAGCCGCATCCGCGGTTCACCAGCGCGGCCCGCACGCGGGCCGCGGCCTCTCTCTCGACCACGGGGGCTTCGCCCGCGGCTTCCACCCGCGCCGCTCGGCCAAGCCGGACCAGCCCTGGCCGGACCAACCGGGTCGGACCCGGGTCGGGTCGGCCCGGGCCCGTACCCCCCTTCTTCGAACGTCTTTGTTCAAATGGCCGTATATTGAGCTACGTGCCTCTAAACGACTCTCCGTCAGCGGCAACGCGATCCTTGGATGGAGACGGTCGTTTCGGTATATCGCACTCAAGGTTTCGGAATACTTTGAGTTCGGTCGGGTTGGTTCGTACACGAGACCAACCGGGCCCTCGGAGCGGAAACGCTCATATCTTGAGCTACGGACGTCCGATTGACGTGCCGTCAGCTTTGTTGAATTCCTCTAAGTGAGACAGATCATTTGGCATACTCCGCCCGAGGTTTGGACGCAGGTGGAGTGTGGTCAGGTTGGTTTTTCCTTAAAAACCAACCGGGCCCCTGGGACGAAAATGCCAATAACTCTCAGATCGGGCATCCGATTGACGCGCCGTCTGCGACGTTGAGTTCCTGTTGACGATACGGAACTTTTGGATACATCAACTTCGGACTTTGTGTCAGTTGATGTATCAGCCTCTCGGCTCGTGGAGCGGATCCTCCCGAACGAGCTTGCTGTGTGCGGGAACCCTAGTGCTGGCTGCGACTGCTACTTCGACAGCGACGACCGTGCAGAGATCCTCCGTGGACTGCGGCGACGACCGTGCAGAGATCCTCCGTGGACTGCGGCGATGATTGTGCAGAGATCCTCAGTGGACTGCGACGACTACTGCACTCAGCGATCCTCCGTGGATCAGTGCTACCGGTCCTTTGTGAGCCCGATCCTGTGTGGGTCCGATACTGCGTGGGTCAGCGCTCAGCGGTTCTGTGTGAGCCAGCGCCTACAGGTCCTGCGTGGGCCTGGTCCTGTGTGGGCCCGATCCTGTGTGGGTCCGATCCTGTGTGGGTCACTGCGAGGTTAGTACCTATCGATCCTTCGTGGGTCCGACGACTTAGATGGTTCAGTGATCATCTTTATCTTCATCCGAAGAAGTATACCTGTGTGAGCTGAATCTTGTGTTTCTCTCCTTTGTGGATTGTGTTGAGTTATCCTCTATGGATTTACTGTTTACTCTCCTTTGTGGATTGTGTTGTTCTATCCTACGTGGGTATGTGTTTGGCTTTCCTGTGTGGACTGGGTTGTGCTAGGGCTCGGACGTTGGAGCCGATCGGGTAATTGATGACTTAGGTATATGTATGGGCATATACCTAAGCCGTGTCAGATGTTACTTCGTGATTGCATCTCTTCTTCGTGATTTATCCTTTGTGGATTTCGGGAGACCTTCGGGGGTCTCGGGGTCCCTACTGAGTAGCTTATACTCACCCCTGCACGGGCTATGCCCGCACTTCGTGGTGTTGGTTGCAGACGACGGACAGCGCTGATCGTGGAGGAGGCGTGCGGAGCAGGACAGTACCTGGAGGTGGACCACTGGGCGGGACGTACTCGGAGCGGTTAGGTGGACCCGAGGAGCAGTGGAGGCTATCTATACCCACCCTTTAGGTGGGACTTCCAGAGGACGGCTCGACGCTGCAGTTTTTCCTTTCAGTTGCTGTTTTTCCTTTCAGTTGTACTTTACAGTTGGGCTTGTATTTCCGGCCCCTTTTACTTTCAGCACAGCTTGTACAGTTTTTACTTAGTGTTTACTTTTCCGCTTGCTTACTCTGTGGTGCTTGTTTACTTTTCAAAGGCAATGCCTTCCCTTTTTGTTGGGATTTACGCCTTGGTTCTAGTCGTCAGCCTCTGGCCTATGGAAGGCGGGCTTAGGGTAGTCACGGCACGGGCCCCGAGGGCGGGTCGTGACAAATTGGTATCAGAGGTGGTCAGTTCTACCGCAGACTCTGATATTTCTTCTATGTGAAGAAATAGTGTTTAGCGTATTGAGTGTCGTTATCAGTCCAGGGAGTCCAGTGTTGGTGCGGCGGCCGACGTATCCATACACCAGGACCCTGACTTCTGATTTCCGACTTAATGCACGAAAACATTGATTGCACGTGTGTTTGAAGTTTTCTTTGTGATTACTTGTGTCAGCTCACCAGGTATACTGTTCTGACCATGGTGCACTTGTTTCTTTTTCAGGATGGCACGACGACAGCAGCCAGCTAGGGTTCCTAGAGTAGGGCGCGACGACAGCCCGCCGAGCGACGAGGCCTCGGTACAGGGCCCGTTGATAGCAGAGGCACCGGCGGTACCTTTACCCGCCGAGCCCCCGATGCTTCCAGCACTGGCAGCTGACGACGCACGACACCTCGGAGCTCTGCACGAGTTCCAGCGCCAGCGACCACCCAGGTTCCGTGGGGAGTTGGACCCCCAGGCAGCCGAGGACTGGCTGGAGGCGGTCGTCCGAGTTTTCAGGCTAGTGAGGACACCAGCAGACCTCATGGTGATCCTCGCGGCGAGCCTACTGCACGCAGCAGCCGGACGCTGGTGGAGCCTGATGCTTCAGGTACACGATGAGGCCACCCTCATCTGGACGGACTTCGAGAGCCTCTTCCGCTCAGAGTTCGTCCCGGCCACCCTCCGTGCGGTGCGCATCCAGGAGCTTCTTCAGCTGCGGCAGGGCAGCTTGACGGTCGCTCAGTACGCGGCGAGGTTCACCGACCTATCTCGCTACTCGACAGACATGGTACGGGACCCCTTCTTCCGGGCCCGGACCTTCGAGCAGGGATTGAGACACGAGATCAGGGCATCGCTGATCTCCCTCAGCATCCTGACCCAGGCAGGAGTACTGGAGCGAGCCCTCCTGATCGAGAGCTTCCTGGCTGAGTCCACAGCGAGACATACCACAGGGCGGCAGGTAGCGGAGTCTTCGGCAGCTGGTAGCCGACGGATGACTCAGGGTTCCAGGCAGACCAAGCCTTCCGGCAGGCGACCTCGGGACACTGGCTCAGCAGTGCAGGGCACCCGGCCCGGAGCCAGCCTTCCGAGAGGCAGACAGTGCTACGAGTGCGGCGGGCAGGGCCACATGGCTCGTGACTGCCCGACTCGTCGTACCGAGGGGCAGCAGACGGTGGAGGGACCACCCAGGCAGAGGCAGAGGGTCGACCGTGGCGGTCCGCAGGGAGGAGGCGGACGAGGCAGAGGAGCTGGCCGAGCAGCAGGTGGTGGGCGACGCTTTGAGGCTCTTCCACCACCACCACTAGGAGGCCCGGCCCGACCACAGGGAGCTGGCGGGCAGAGACAGGCTCAACTCCAGGCAGTGGAGGCCTACGACCACGGCGCGCTAGAGATGATTCGAGGTACGATCTGTGTCTATTCCACCCTTGCTGCAGTTCTGATAGACATAGAAGTGAGTCACTCTTTCATAGCCACTGCCCTTGTTCGGAGCTCGGAGATTCCGACGGAGCCGTTGGCTCGATCCTTACGGCTAGAGACTCCTACGGAAGCAGACTCGATGATTAAGCACTGGTGCCGGCAGTGTGAGCTTACTCTAGGAGGCGAGAGCTTCGGCTGGGATCTTCTTGTAGCAGCGTCGAGGCCTTACGACGTCATCTTGGACATGGATTGGTTATCTACGGTCCATGCTCAGATTTACTGCATTAGGCGCATGGTGCGAAGTGTGCGCACCGACGGAAGCAGGTTCACCTTCACCGGCGAGAAGGGAGCCTTAGCAGCACAGGATGGACTCACGCAGAGGAGAGGCCAGCCCATCACTAATCAGTTGGCTAGCCTCATCCTGGGAGCAGTTGACGTGCGGAGTCCCAGTTTTCCTGCAGTGGTGGATCAGTACGCGGACGTCTTTCCCGACGACGTTCCAGGACTACCTCCTCGCAGATAGGTAGACTTTTATATTGACCTGTACCCCGGGACAGCCCCGATATCCACTCCAGCATATCGGATGTCCCCCGCTGAGCTTCGAGAGCTGCGGGTACAGTTGGAGGACTTGCAGGGCAAGGGGTTCATCCGACCCAGTGTTTCGCCCTGGGCTTCCCCGATTTTGTTCGCCAAGAAGGCAGACGGGAGCTTGCGACTGTGTGTCGATTATCGTCGCCTGAATCAGGTGACAGTGAGGAACAAGTATCTGATACCCAGTATTGATGACCTCTTCGACCAGCTCAAGGGAGCACGGTGGTTCTCGAAGATAGACCTCAAGTCAGGCTATCATCAGCTTATAGTTCGAGACGAGGATGTGCAGAAGACGGCCTTCAGGTGTCGGTATGGCCACTATGAGTTCTTGGTTATGCCTTTCGGCGTGACCAACACTCCAGAAGTGTTCATGAGCCTCATGAACAGGATATTCCAGCCATACCTCGATCGATTTGTCGTGGTCTTCATCGACGACATTTTGGTGTACTCGACGACGGAGGAGGAGCACGCCTACCACCTGCGTGTTGTACTATACACACTCCGAGAGCACCAGCTTTATGGCAAGCTCTCGAAGTGTCAGTTCTGGTTACGTGAGGTCCACTTCTTGGGGCACGTCATTTCTGAGGCGGGAGTTGCAGTTGATCCCGCGAAGATCGAGGCAGTGCTAGCTTGGGAGGCACCCAAGAGCGTGACAGAGGTGCGGAGTTTCTTGGGCCTAGCCGGATACTATCGGAGAATTGTGCCGGACTTCTCCAGAGTTGAGGCCCCACTCTCAGCATTGACGAAGAATGGGAAACCCTTCGTGTGGTCAGACAGATGTCAGCAGAGCTTCCAGGAGCTGAGGCAGAGGTTGACCAGCGCACCTATCTTGAGGTTTCCTGAGGAGGGAGTTGGATACGTAGTCTACTGCGATGCATCAGGGACCGGACTCGGGTGTGTCCTGATGCAGGAGCGGGCTGTGATTGCCTACGGATCACGTCAGTTGAGGGCTCATGAGCAGAACTACGCTACCCATGACTTGGAGTTGGCAGCAGTGGTCTTTGCCCTGAAGACATGGCGACACTATCTGATGGGCGAGCGCTTCACAGTCTTTTCTGACCACCAGAGTCTCAGGTACATCTTCTCTTAGAAGGACCTGAACCTGAGACAGCGGCGATGGCTCGAGTTCATCCCGGACTATGACTTTGAGATATTCTATACTCCTGGGAAGGGGAACGTGGTGGCTGATGCCCTCAGCAGGAGGACGGGCATCCAGCTACTTGAGGAGGCGACAGAGCAGCTAGCCGCTTTGCAGATATCTTTTGTGGATAGAGACGGAGCAGCCTTCCTTCAGTCTCTCACAGTCTCTCCTCCACTTCTTCAGCGGGTCAGAGAGGCACAGCATGAGGACGTTGACTGTGAGACATGGCGTGCACAGATATCCTCGGGACAGGCACCTGATGGTTTCTCCCTTGGAGCAGAGCACGATGCCCTTTTCAGAGGACGTACCTTGGTACCAGTCGCTTTACGAGAGGAGGTGCTGAGAGCGTATCACACTTCTCCTTTGGTGGTACATCCTGGAGTGGAGAAGATGTACCAGGATCTCAAACGACAGCACTGGTGGCCGGGAATGAAGAAGGTTGTGGCAGAGTTCATTTCACGGTGCCTCACCTGCCAGCAGGTGAAGGCAGAACATCAGGTACCAGCAGGTTTGGTACAGCCCTTGGAGGTCTCGGAGTGGAAGTGGGACGGGATATCTATGGACTTCGTGACTGGACTTCCACGCACTTCCAGAGGTCACGACTCCATTTGGGTGATTGTTGACCGACTCACCAAGTCGGCACACTTCTTACCCATCCGATAGCAGGGCTCAGTGGAGAGCTTGGGGCGTCTCTACGTTCAGGAGATTGTACGACTTCACGGTGTGCCATCGACTATCGTCTCTGATCGGGACGCTCATTTTACTTCCCGGCTTTGGAAGGGGTTGCATGAGGCGTTCGGGACGCGACTACGTCTGAGCACCGCCTTTCAGCCTCAGACGGATGGTCAGACGGAAAGGACCATTCAGACTCTCGAGGACATGCTCCGCGCATGTGTCCTTGACTTTGGTCGCAGCTGGGAGGACCACCTACCCTTGGTAGAGTTTGCGTACAACAATAGCTACCACTCCACCATCGGGATGGCACCCTACGAGGCGTTGTACGGCAGGCCTTGCAGATCTCCTTTGTGCTGGACAGACCCTGGAGAGTTAGCACTTGTGGGACCAGAGATGGTCTGGGCCACGACAAAGAAGGTCCAGGTCATCCAGGAGCGGATGAGGACAGCACAGAGCCGGCAGAAGTCATATGCTGACAGGAGGCGGAGGCCACTAGAGTTCGAGGATGACGACCACGTCTTCTTGCGGGTCTCACCTCGACGTGGTTTGAGGAGATTTGGCCGAGGCGGCAAGTTGTCTCCACGCTTCATCGGACCCTTCTAGGTCCTCAGCAGGGTTGCCGAGGTGGCTTATCGTCTGGCTCTACCACCTCAGTTGCACCGGGTACACAACGTCTTCCATGTATCCCAGCTGAGGAGATACGTGCACGACCCGACGCACATCATTGACTATGAGGAGCTAGACGTGGATGATGGGGCGACTTTTACGGAGGTCCCAGTGGAGATAGAGGATCGATAGGAGCGGGTCCTACGTGGGCGATCGATCCCTCTTGTGCGCATCAGATGGCAGCACGGGAACCTCCATGAGAGCACTTGGGAGCGAGAGGCTCAGATGCGTGCTCAGTACCCACATTTGTTTCCCTAGTTTTTTGATGTATCTTTACGAGGACGTAAAGTCCTGAGGTGGGAGTAATGTAAAGACCCGTAAATTTCAAGAAAATTTTTTTTCTTAATTTTCTCTGGAATTTTACAAGAGCGCAGTTTCTGACGGCACCTGATTCCGAGGCCCGGTGTGCCCGGAATCATTTTCCGAAGTTTGGCTTGGGTACGTTTAGTGAACGGGCGAGCGAGTTTTTCTAACTTTTGAACCGGTGCCCGGAATCGAATTCTGAGGGCACCGATTAAATCGCAGCGCCGGTATTCGCTTATAAACGCCTCTTCCGGAGTTGCGTTTGCTCGGGTGTGGTTTTTAATTTTCGGGCTTAAAGTTAAGAAATAAAATAATTTTGCGACAACTTTATTTTATTTCACTTAAGCCACTTGGAAGCCACTTGAAGCCACTTAAAGGCGGCTTGAACTATGTTGAACTGGATAGGATGCTATCCAGAAATATCCTACCCCCTTGGTAGGATATTTGTGAGGTGGGGCCCGCACGAGCCCCGCCGTTTCTTTCCGCTAAGAAACGCACCCGTGAAAACCCGTCTTAATGAAAGTCAACCGACGCGTTTTCTAAATTCTTAACAGACCATTTAAATGGGCTGTTTCTTTCGTAAATTAAATGGCCTGTTTCTTTCGTTGAATTAATTCAACGAATTAATTCAATCGTTTCTTAACCTGTTTTCGTGTGTTGACATATTAATAAAATAAGACCAACATAAAATCTTTGGGGAAAATTTGAGAGGATTCTTGTTTCTTCTTCTCCCTCGCGAAGAACGCGAAGAACGCGAAGAACGCGAAGAACGCCGAACCCGGAAATCGACGACGCTTCCGTCCGAGATGTTCTTCCACGCTCCGATCTCCGATCACCGACCGTTTGAGGTGAGTGATGTCGGATTTTCCTCTTAAGTTCTTTTCTTTTGGTTTTAATCGAAACACAGATTTAAATATTAATAATTTAAATTTGTTGTTCTTGGTTCGTTGAGCTCGCCGACTCAACAACGGATTCCGCGATGACGCAACGCCTCCCCGCGACGACGCGACGATCCCTCTCTTCCACGACGATCTTTTCCGCGAAGAACGCCCGCGCGCGACGATCGACGAGGTAGGGATTTTATTATGGGAATTACCCCTTTTAAATTTATTCCCGTCAATGTTTCTTAAAGAAATTAAAGAACCGTTTTTGTGAACAATTTTTAATCTTATTAAAAATTGTTGTTTCCTGTGTGGAATAAATTTCTCCCGGTTGTTTATCTCTAACGCGGAGGGTGCGGGCCAAACGAACACGGCCCGACGACCCTCCGTCGTTCTTCATTTTGTGCGGATTTGACGGACGACGACGGAACGTGCCGCAGCGGACGTTTGACGATTCCGCAGTAAAGAACGGATCCCGGGAGGAGAAACGGCGCAGACGGGAAGGACAACGGGCCACCGGAGCGACGCCGGCGGCCGGAGGCGGCGGACAACGGACCCGTGACCGCGCGGGTCCGGTTCGCCCGGGCGGGACGCGGCAGAGCCGCATTCGCGGTTAACCAGCACGGCCCGCACGCGGGTCGCGGCTTCTCTCTCGACCGCGGGGGCTGCGCCCGCGGCTTCCACCCACGCCTCTCGGCCGAGCCGGACCGGCCCTGGCCGGACCAACCGGGTCGGACCCGGGTCGGGTCGACCCGGTTCAGGTCGACCCGGTTCGGGCCGACCCAGGGGGGGTCGGGCCGGGTCGGCCCGGGCCCGTACCCCCCTCTTCGGACGTCTTCGTTCAAATGGCCGTATCTTGAGCTACGTGCCTCCAAACGACTCACCGTCAGCGGAAACGCGATCCTTGGATCGAGACGGTCGTTTCGGTATATTGCACTCAAGGTTTCGGAATACTTTGAGTTCGGTCGGGTTGGTTCGTACACGAGACCAACCGGGCCCTCGGAGCGGAAACGCTCATATCTTGAGCTACGGACGTCCGATTGACGTGCCGTCAGCTTTGTTGAATTCCTCTAAGTGAGACAGATCTTTTGGCATACTCTTCCCGAGGTTTGGATGTAGGTGGAGTGCGGTCGGGTTGGTTTTTCCTTAAAAACCAACTGGGCCCCTGGGACGAAAATGCCAATTACTCTCAGATCGGGCATCCGATTGACGCGCCGTCTGCGACGTTGAGTTCCTGTTGACGATACGGAACTTTTGGATACATCAACTTCGGACTTTGTGTCAGTTGATGTATCAGCCTCTCGGCTCGTGGAGCGGACCCTCCCGAACGAGCTTTCTGTGTGCGGGAACCCTAGTGCTGGCTGTGACTGCTACTTCGACAGCGACGACCGTGCAGAGATCCTCCGTGGACTGCGGCGACGACCGTGCAGAGATCCTCCGTGGACTGCGGCGACGATTGTGCAGAGATCCTCAGTGGACTGCGACGACTACTGCACTCAGCGATCCTCCGTGGATCAGTGCAACCGGTCCTGTGTGGGCCCGATCCTGTGTGGGTCCGATCCTGCGTGGGTCAGCGCTCAGCGGTTCTGTGTGAGCCAGCGCCTATAGGTCCTGCGTGGGCCTGGTCCTGGGTGGGCCCGATCCTGTGTGGGTCCGATCCTGTGTGGGTCACTGCGAGGTTAGTACCTATCGATCCTTCGTGGGTCCGACGACTTAGATGGTTCAGTGATCATCTTTATCGTCATCCGAAGAAGTATACCTGTGTGAGCTGAATCTTGTGTTTCTCTCCTTTGTGGATTGTGTTGAGTTATCCTCTGTGGATTTACTGTTTACTCTCCTTTGTGGATTGTGTTGTTCTATCCTGCGTGGGTATGCGTTTGGCTTTCCTGTGTGGACTGGGTTGTGCTAGGGCTCGGACGTTGGAGCCGATCGGGGAATTGATGACTTAGGTATATGTATGGGCATATACCTAAGCCGTGTCAGATGTTACTTCGTGATTGCATCTCTTCTTCATGATTTATCCTTTGTGGATTTCGGGAGACCTTCGGGGGTCTCGGGGTCCCTACTGAGTAGCTTATACTCACCTCTGCACGGGCTATGCCCGCACTTCGTGGTGTTGGTTGCAGATGACGGACAGCGCTGATTGTGGAGGAGGTGTGCGGAGCAGGACAGTACCTGGAGGTGGACCACTGGGCGGGACGTACTCGGAGCGGTTAGGTGGACCCGAGGAGCAGTGGAGGCTATCTATACCCACCCTTCAGGGGGGACTTCTAGAGGACGGCTCGACGCTGCAGTTTTTCCTTTCAGTTGCTGTTTTTCCTTTCAGTTGTACTTTACAGTTGGGCTTGTGTTTCCAGCCCCTTTTACTTTCAGCACAGCTTGTACAGTTTTTACTTAGTGTTTACTTTTCCGCTTGCTTACTCTGTGGTGCTTGTTTACTTTTCAAAGGCAATGCCTTCCCTTTTTGTTGGGATTTACGCCTTGGTGCTAGTCGTCAGCCCCTGGCCTATGGAAGGCGGGCTTGGGGTAGTCACGGCACGGGCCCCGAGGGCGGGTCGTGACATTATAAGTTGTTCATAAATTATTGGGGGTTCCTTACGAGTGTTTGTTGTCTCTTGAGGGAGTTGTGGGCTTCAAGGGTCACTTCATGATGCCGTTGTCAATGGGGAAGGTGGTGATTCAAGAGATCCAATAACCCCAGTGGTACATTCATCCTTTTTCCACCATGATGTTCTACGATGTTCCTCATCAATTATGGTGTCTAGGAATGAGGCGAGACGTGGATGCTTTTTATTGCAGTGTTATACATTACAGTATATTATATCAGATCACCATAGCCCCTTCGGTTTACTTCAGACACTACCCATTCCTACATAGAATTGGGACAATATTATTTCATTATTGGATTAACTTGTACACCCTAGGGGAGGAATTTCATTTTGGTAGTTAGTGACTATCTAACCAAATCAATCCATTTCATTCCAATCAGGAATTTATCCAAGTGGATTTGTTGGGTTGATTATATGTTCTGAAGGTTATGAGGCTTTTTGGCATTCCATCAGTGATTGTAACTAATAGGGAACCCTGTTTTACCTCATGGTTTTATATGTTATTACAAAGGTGATGGGGTCATAGGTTATGTTGAGCATGACATACAACCCTAAAATAAATAGTAAGATATAGTGGTTGAATCAGATTTTGGAACACATGATCCAGACATGTGTTTGGGAATTCAGATGTTTATGGGATTGATATTTGGGATTTATTAAGTTTGTATGTAACAAATTCTACAAATAATCGAATATAATGGATCCTTTTTGGAGATTTATGGTCAATTATGTCTATCACTTTTTTGTTGGGATGAGGTGGGTGAGACATCATTGTTGGGAATGAGCACTGTGCAGTATACATATGATAATGTTGAGTTAATCACGAAGCATTTTTTGATAGAGAAGATTTTTCAAATGATTTATTCTAATTAGAGGAACTGAGATTTTTATTTTTCTATGAGTGATCATATGTTTTTGAATGTGCCCCCTCGTTTGATTCAGCATCATTTTGATAAGCAAAGAATGATAATGTTGAGTTATATAGAATCTGTTGATGTTACTGCTAGATATTGTATGGTGGCTTACCAGTTATCTTTTCTTTCATATTTAACATAAATTCATGATATTTTCCATGTATCTTATCCTAAAAAGTACAATTTAGATCCATCCCATGTGTTGAATTGGGAGGATTTGGAGTTAGATCTTGATTTTTTTGTGTTCGAGCTACCAGTTCAGACTATGGATACTCCAGAAAAAGTGCTTCATGGTAAGTCAATTTTGTTGGTTTGAGTTTTTTTGTTGCATGGTTACTATGTTTATGAGACATGGGAATATAAGTCTTGGGATTAATAGAAGTATCTATTTTTTTCTTGGGTTAAACTTTAGAGTGTCATTTTGGTGGATGAAATTTTATATGGTGGGGAGAATTCTCACATCTATGATTTTTTATCAGGTATTCATGTGTTTGTTTTTGGTCACATATTTATCCCTCGGTATATTAGTTAGTTTTTTGTAAAATTGTATATTTTGGTCTTGTCATTAGGTGTAACATGGTTGTCACACATTTAGGAAAAACCATGCACCCTTATCCAAGAAAGTGTGAATCTTGATTCCACCAAAAATGATGTGACTGCATGTTTTCATCATAGTGTGTCAAATTTTTTAGGATAACCATGTGACATGCTTCTATTGGATAGTGAGGGACTCACATTTTCTACACTTTTTTTAAAATCATGTGGTCAAACTATGCAACTTATCATGGTCATTAAGAAATGAAAAATTACAAATTTTCCCTCTTCATATTTAAAACTAAATCACCTCTAATCCTCCCCATTCATGTTTTTCTACCATGGGAGCTTCCTCAAAACCTCATTGGATCCTTTTTCCGTAAACATTGGATTTTATTTATCCTTGTTTCTTCATAAAGTCATCCATTATGTCTCTTTTCTCATGAATTATCACTTCTTTTGAGGTATATCTTCCCTCCTCCTTCAGTTATTCCTTTCTAGTGGGTTATTTGTCCAAATGTGGGTTCTATCGTGAGTTGTAGGGGGTGAAATAGTGATGTTTTTTGTTTGATGTTTACATTAAAGGGTATTATTTATGTTCAGTTGTGTTTTTTGATCAGATTTTAGAAGTTTATAATATTTAGGTATATAGTTCCATGATTTTACATTATTTGATGATTTTGGATTAATTGGATAACATTATAAATGTGTTCAATGGAATTTTTTTGGTGAAATATATGTTTTTAAAATATTTTGAGATAAAAATGTGATGTAGGTTTGTTTTTGAAAAGAAATTGGTTGTATTTGTTGTGTGCTTCATTGTGGTACTTCATGAATGTGTCTTATGTGTTTTGTGAGAGGTGCGTAATGTGTTTTCATAGGGAACCTGAGGTAAGGATGTGTGGAAATTTGGTTTTAAAAGAGAAATGGATTTTGTTACTTGTTGTATACTTTTTTGTGCCCCTTAAATAATTTTTTAACTGTGATAGAAATGTGAAGCATGCAATAAAGTGGATTTAATGACAGTTTGAATTAAATAAGGGATTTACCCATAGAAATGGTTGAATTTCATATGTTCCCTTTCTTCTGTGTTTCCAAATGGGTTTCATGAATTATGAAATTGGTTAAAAATGTTTTTCCAGATGGATTTGGTGTGTGTGGAAATTAGAAAGTGGTTTTGTCTATGGAAAATGGTTTTCTCCATGTGAACATGATTGTTGGATCAAGTTAAAATGTAAACATGGTGATTTACTTGTGTGTTCATGATTCATGGAATGTGTATGTGAATGTGATGATTTAAATTAAATATGAGATGGAATTTTTGGAAAAAGGGAATCCTAGGTATTTAGGGGGAAACTAGAAATAGTATACTCATTGAATCAGAAGTGGATGGGGCCTGTATTTATCTAATAGTATTGAAAATTACAACAGTATCTAGATATGTGATATGATCAGATACCACTATACATTGGGATCATATCCCATACTGGCGCCCATGCATGGGAATTATATTTGTATTGTCTTATGATTTGGTGAACACTAGACCTTGGGAGATGTTCCCCTATAGTGGCTCGTGTGCAAGAACATTATATGTTTTGGTTGGAGGATTTGTGGTCATCAGGGTATGATTTTCAAAGGGTCCCAATTATGCTAGTTACCTATAAGGATTAGCTTTTGTTCTCTCTTATGACATGATGATTATGTGATGTGGATCCAACAATCGTCGCATTATGGAACTTGTGTGATTTGTTTATTTGAAGAATGATTCATTCGAAAAATGTTTTCCTTAAATGTGTTTTCTTTAAAATGATTTCCTTTAGATGTTCCTTGAAAATTTTTGAACTGTTATTATGAAATTATTCAAGTTAATTTTTATTCTAATGTTATTTCATGGAATATTCAATTTTGGTTTCATCCAACTGGGCTATGGATCGCACCCTAAATACACCTTTTGTTGTCTATAGAAATTGTTTTGTATGACCCAAGTAAGGAAAGACGTGTCATGGTGGTGATGGTGGATCTGGTTTCTAGTATTCCACTTTATGCGGGTGTTGGTGGTGGTGGATTTAGGGTGATGAACCACTAGTTTAATGGAGGGTTTTGGGATGTTTCACTTATTACATTTCTATTGTGGTATTTTTTTATATTGGTTAAAGTTTAAAAACAATGAATCTGAAAATTTTTGTATCTCATTTGTTTATGATTATTAGTTATGTGATTTTTATTCTCATGAGTCTTTTATTGTTATATTAATAGGCTAAATCATTCACAAAGTGTATTTTTTATACCCAGAAACTATTTTACAGCCTCTGGGGATCATGAACACCCTTCAAGCCATGCCACAGACCTAGTCAGGTACTGTGTTGGATGGCACTCTAGTTTATTTCATGACATTATTTCTGTTAATTTCAATTTAATATAATAATTCATGGTTTATTTTGTTAAATTAACTTACTTCTATGTATAACCAACTATTGTAAAATATTATCATGAAACAATCTAGAATAATTTTTTTACCTTACACAAAACACTCACTTAAGATCATAAACTTCAATATGAATTTCATGAAATAAATGTGAATATGTTCTTTGGGTGTATAGGTAGCATGGAAAACATGGTATACATATTTACTATTTCTTTAATATCATTTACTTTAACAGAAAAATTATAAAATTCTATTTTAATACGTGTTATATAAAAAATTTCATTCCTTAAATTATAGAGATGAATGTGGCCTGCACTACTAGAGTATAATACTTAAATTCTAATTATTTGGTTTAACATAAAAATGTATCCTTATAATAGAATTTCACATGAATATGAGAATGATTTTCAAACACAATTACCATAATGTTTTCAAATACAATTTTCTACTTATTATATTTAACTCTCACTGATTATCCAAGGAAAATGTATTATTTTCTTTAAATACACTACATTCTACGTAAAAATAGTTAATATTTTCATTATTAACCACATATAACAATTCCATATTCATTAAATGATATTAAAGGTAATTTTTTAGTAGCATAATAACTTAATTATAAAAATAAAGAATTCAGAATGATTATGAAACTCTATGAAATAGGTTGACTAATTAGTTGAAATGTGTTATGGGTGTAATTATGTATTCATTGTCTTATGCTTATAGGTGGTTTTTATTCATGAATAGAAAGGAATGGGAAATATATTATTTTGGAGATATTTATAATTTATTTTATGTTCACATGGTAAAAAATTTATTATAGTTTCTTATGGTGGAATAGCATCATTACTCAATCTAGATGGAAGAAAATCCCTCTCTAAATTTCATATTCCAAACTCTATTATTGGGAATTCAATTTTTAAAATTCAAAAAGGAATTGGTATTGATGAAAATATTCTATTAAAAAAACTCATCATTTTGGATTGGGATCCCATGATTCATAAATATTGTTTTTAATCTCTTGATAATTCCTTTAGACATCAAATGTTAGTAAAAAATGACAATTCTTCAAATTTACCTTTTACTGGCCTTATAATTGTCTTGGGAGGGGATTCTAGGAAAATATTACCTATAATAACCTATGTTAGTTTAAATTTAATTATGTTTTAAAGTATAAATTCGTCATATTTTGTGTGATACAGTCAGATTTTAACAAAGATAAAAGAACATGAAATTGAATTTAGATGCATGTAATGATTATTTAATAGAAATAAAATAATTTTCATAATGGATTTTTCATACTGATTATGGATGAATTGGAGAGACTAATGATGGTGAATTAGTAATTAATATAAAAAAACAATAATCATTTTGTCATTTGACATCCAAATGAAGTAAATTATTAACTACACCTACCCTAATTTCACTGACAATTATTTCAATGTGAATTACATAAATGGCCATTCAATATTAGCACCAAACCCAAAACTTTTCATGGAATGAAATGACTACATGTTATATTTTACTACTCATCAAACCATATACTACTTATGTTATGATTCTATGTATAAAGAATGTTTTGATACTGATATTTCATGGAACATATACCTGACCAACATTTAATATGGTATCAATATTTCTAGGTTTCAACCCCATAAAATTATATTTATTTTTGTGGTTACCATTATGTTATATAGAAATATAGATCAGTCTGTGGGCTTATTTAATGTTACTTAGTTAATTGTTATGAACATGGGTGATCATGTCATTGGAGTATAATTTTTATCATTATTAAATTATATTCAACGTGAATTCATACCAAGAATTAATATGATACAATTAGAATCTAGAAGGCCTTTCAGACTACAAATAAGTCAACATAATTTGATTAATTCATATTAATTGAATTCTAAAAAAATCAAGTATAATTTCTTTATTATGTTGGTATATATATTTGAAATCCTTTCTTCCATCATGGGAAACAGTATGTAATTGTAACTAGAGTGACAAAAAAAATGTTTGAAAATAGTTGTAGATAATAAATATAACACTTCCTCTAATTAAATAAATAATATTTTCTACAAAATAAATTTTTTATAACTTGTACCATGTATCCATTGAGTTTTATTACTTAAAATTAAATGTTTACTTCCATTAAAAGTAGGTCTATTGCCTGAATTTTCATTATTACTGACAATATATTATATTCACACTGATGTTCAATTTTCAAAGTTACAAAAATGTCACTATAAAAAATTCATTGAATTAAATTACCATTGAAGATAAAAAAACCTATAAAAATAAAATTTTTAATTTTTAATACGTGGTGTAATTCATTTTAAAGTAACTCTAATTATTTTTTCACTTTATAAATAATTATTGTTTATGAAAATATATATATGAAAATTAAGAGTGAAAAAAAAATTGTTTTTTAATTTTGGATTGTTTTGTTAATATGTATAATAAATTTATTACATTATCTTATCATAATGAGAAAATATAATACATTTTAATAATCTAATCTAGATTATAGAATAAATTATATATGGAACAAATATACATTATAAAATCAATTTATGTTAACTAATATCAAAGGTTTAACCATTGTTTTAGGATGGGTTGTTCTATATTATATAGAATTAAGAAATTTTTCCAAATAAAGGAAGATTATTTGAAACGAGACATGGCTGCAGAATCATGATTAAAATATAAACACAAGTCCATCCATGTGATGTTAATTTTCCACTATTTAGAATTTATTTTATGTCTTTTATTTATATTATTTAGAAAATGGATCTAAAAGATACTCTAATTTATGAAATGTTGTTCATTTTCACTTACTACTTTCCTATGTATTTTCAATAATCACATTTAATCGATGAAAAAATACATACATTGTGATTTATAAAAAAATCCTAGGAATTTATACACATTACATGTATATTTATATATAATGAGTTATTTTACAAAATAAATTTTATTTTGAATATATGTAATCTTCATTAAATAAATGTTACTTTGTTCTTCCTTGTTAAAGACATTATTGGATAGTTGTGTTATTAACATCTGATTCAATCTATTGTTAATTCCAATAAAATATTCAAATTGTTGTGGAGGATGATAGGTTATTTATTTTTTTCATTTTAGTCTACATTTCTGATATATTATGATTGATATTTCTATTTCTTTATTTGGTTTTAGAGATTTATATGTTAAGTGTACTTTATGAGGTGATTTTGTAACCCAATTGTCAAAATATTTGGAATACTATAATGACTCATCCAATTTTTTAGTAATGAAACATTTTAGGGATATGAGGATGAGTAGTAAGATTTATTTCTACTCATTAATTTTTCAATTTTTATATATATTTTTCACTTTCTATTTGTATTCAAAAAAATACTCTCAACTACAATTTTTTAATTTCATGGAGTCGATTTTATTGTGAAAATTTTCATTAATGTAATGAAAATAATTTTCCACCCCGATATTCTAATAGATGAAACATTTAAAACTGAGTATCATTCTGATTAAAATTAGAAATAATTTTTTAACAGAGTGTCTATTATCTAAGCATTATCCTTATTCTATAATTTATAATTTTTCTTATTTTTGAACTATAAGGTCTTTATCGCATATTTCATCAGATATTCTTAGTAAAAAAACAACACAATCGACAAAAAACTTCTACACCTATGTTGTACAAGAAAAATAAAAAACTATTTTTCATATTTAAAACTATCAAGTAGTAGAATATCCCAAAAATTAACATTATAATATGATTCATTGCATTAATTTTCTATTGTTTTTAGTTATAGTCAAAAACAATAAGTCTACACACTTTTCCCCATCATTCATGGTGTTTAACTGTAGTTATAAAAAGAAATATTCAATGCATCAACTGTTAGTATTCTGAATCATGCTACTCATTGATGAAAAATTTTGATATTTATGGTGGAAATATATAGTGAAAAACTACAAATCCTCTTCTAATATCATAGATACATGGTTTTCAGTTTTTTATTTTACATTAGTTACTAATTTCGATGTTAATCGGTAATTTTCATATTTTATTATTATAGGTAAATATTTATATAAGAGAATTAAAAAATATAACATATTCAGAGTGACACAAATGGTAAATACTCATAGGGACTCATTTATAGATTTCCTATTGATAAGAATGTTATGAAATTTATTATTAAAACAACTACAAAACTAAGTGATTCTTTGATACGGGAAAAAATGTATAACTATATATATTATATTAATAAATTCCTAATTATATTAAACAATCACTTTCATTCATTTCTTATTGAGGAAATTTGTTTTCAAATCAAAATGTATTATATTATATATTGACATAATGGATTAAAACATTGATAATCATCACCATTATTCTTAAAAAATCATATACAATGTTATTTTCCTCCTCAAAAATTAAAAGTACCGTGAAGTGATTTGTTCATAAATTTTAACAATAAGAAGAAATAATATTTTCATTTTCATATATTTAATTTATAAAAAAATAACATCTACATAATATTATTCTTTGAATTCTTACATTGTGGGATAATTATAGTAGTTGTTCTTTATGACTTAGTAATAGCACTGAACATAACCTTTTACTATTGTTTTCAGTTTCTAAAATTTCATGAATAAAAAAATAAAAACAAACTCATTATAATATTATTTCTTTCCTCCATTAAAGCATAATAGCATTGGATCATCACAACTTAGTACCAGCACTAACATTGAATTTCATAAATCCACAATTCATATTTCTTCTACGCTGGTATATATCTGTATTGTTGATTGGTTAATTTTTTATTAAAACATTTGAATTGAAAATTTATATATATTTTTTTCTATGCCAATAATATAGTACTATTAAAATATGAAAATAAATCCATTCCATCAATAGTACATGTATTGTATCTATACTTAAGGGCTCTATAATAGAAACTATATTTAAGAATATGTTTCTATTATTATTTTCAATTTCTATAAGTATATTTATACGTTATTAAATTTCTTACAAGGCTGTATTATATTTCAAATTTTAGTGGATCCATAATTTTTAAACCATTAAAAAATATTAGGTGTTCCTCACAAGCATCCTGTATATAAAATTTATTCATTAATAACATGTAAAACCAACTTATTAATATATTTTAACTTCCTTTTTACAATGTTTTACCCATGATATAGCATACGAAAAAATAGGAATTTTGTGGTTATGATTGTACATATATTTGATGTTTTAATTAATTATTGTTGTATAATAAGTTATAGAATATCCTCTGGTTTGTGAAGAATATAACCACATATACCATCCTTGAAGAGTTATTTTGTCATCTTTTTAGGAAATTTTTAGTTCAAAAAAATCATTTTTGGCCTATACATTTTGTTCAGGAATGTTCTAACCCAAATGTGGTTGATAGAGTAAAATCCAAACACCTACCATTGCAACACCATATGCACATATAAAAAAAGACAATACTAAAATAAATGGATTTTGTGCCATTAAATAATATTTCTTTCATCATGAAAACTCCAAAGAATAGAAAAAAGGCATCTAGCCTAGAGAAATCATACAAGTATCTTATCTTATTAATATATTAAAAAATATATATTTGGGTCTACTATTATGTAATTTTTTTCCCTTTATCTCTATTATGATGAAACAATTTTGTTAAATTACATAATGTATATCTATTATTTTGTATGAAGGTATATGATTTCAACATATTTTAAGAAAATGAAAATTTTGATCTCCATTCAAAATTGGAACGTTTTTGTTTCAACATGCCATTTTTGGCATTACAATTTTTTATTTATTGATTTTATTTTACATTAATATTTTCAATTTCTTCATAAAACTCTATTATCTTCGTAGAAAAACATATGTGATTTTGATGGTGAGGATGTGGTGTAGTGTGACATTATAATGTTTGGGGACTCTATGGCTAAAAAAATAAGACTAAAGTGGAACAAATCCACCTATAAAGTCTTCCATAAAAAATATGGATGAAAAAATGGACTACATTTTAATATCAAATTTTACTGTTTTCTCTTATTTACATCAAAATCAGTTACCTGTTTTGAATTTTCCAATACTATTTGATTAATTATACTATATCCTATTATATATTCTGATTAATATCATTATTTACTTATTTTATGAAACATATTAGTGAATTTAACAATGCATTTATATTGGTGATGTACAATTTTGTAACAAAATTATAAGAAAAATTATTTTTCTAAAAAAAATTAGAAATCTGGTTTTTTATAATTTTATAATCCAATGGGATTATTTTCATACCTGACTCATAATATAAATTTTAATGAATTTTCCTATAAAATTATGTAATTAGAGATGATTTTGATCCCACATTGATTGGGGTAATGTTGTCACTAACTAACCTCCACCATTAAGGCAAAAGTAATTAGTTATATAAAAAATATATTTTTTACATAAAAAGGGGGTTTCTCTCTATATCATGAGTTATTTCAATATGCATCCCAAAGAATCCCCATAATGTTGTTCTAGTTGTTGTGTAACTAGGGTGACCATTTCTCTTTCCACCCTACCACCTACTAAGTCACTAGACCAGACCCTCCAAACACATTTTAGGCTTACATGGTCCATTATACACCTAGTTAAACCTAAATATTTAGTTACAATTTTATTTTAAATTTTATAAAAAAATAATATAAATATTTTTGAATTAAAAATAGTATTATGAACAATTTAATAAATATCTAAATAAAATTTTCCAAATAATTATTAATTATTTAAATATTCCCTCTATTATTATTTTGGCTTGTTTAATTTTTTACTATGCACTATTTTTGCATTTATACTAATCATGAGTTGAGACAGACCCATGTAATGTTAGTTTCATACTGTTTTTATATAATTATTTAAATTGTTTATTTTTATTAATAATTATTTTTTATAATAAGCTCTATGAGAGTCGATCTTTCCTACTAAATATGCATAAGGTGATGAAAATCAGTATTTTAATATAATAAAATATAACACTGGCATCATGAGTTACCCTCACCTATATATGAGTATACATGTGTTACTATGAACTATACAATAATGAAATTCGATATGTGATTTATTGTTGAATCAAACATGAGAAATTTGTGGGATGAGAAAGATATGTTAAAATTTCATTCATTATATAAATCAAGGAATTACCTCGTGTTTCTCAGTTAAACCATTATATTTCAATGGATTAACTGTTACATAATGTCTCAAGATAAAGTCTTAGTTTATTTATTTTAATATATTTTTGTTAATATTTTTAGAGAATTTTTTTATAAAAGCATGTAAAATAAGTTATCAAGATTTTGTACATAAAATAATTTATCACATGGAGAATAGTTTTTCTTTTTCATATAAAATTTTTGAAAGAGGACACATAGTAATAAGATAATAATAGAATCAAATTTTATTCCTGATATTAATAAATATTAAAAATGAATAAATAATTTTATTATACGTCGTTAAAAATTATCTGAGTATAAAATAAATTTTAATAGGAATGTTAAGAATAAAATAAGGATATCCACCCATAAGTTATCATATCCCTCAAAACAATTATGATATTTATCCAAATTTATTATGTATGTTAGGATGAAACCATAGTTAAAATTGTCAGTTATTCTATAGTTTAGGGGAATTATATGTATTGGGGATTCATAATAAAAATAATTGGTCAACATAAAAATTTTGTATTTTATATAAAGTCCAAAATCATATTAAAATATTTTAGAGGAAATCAAGGGGTAAATATGAATTTAAGATTAAAAAATTAGGGATTCCACTAAATAAGTCAAGTATTTTTTAGTTAATGCAACTTTATAGAGTAACTACAACTAAAAATACCATCGGGTAATAATATGGTAATAGTCTATGTTATAAATAGATACCAATGAATAATTTACACTATAAGATCTTAAATGCTATATATTTTATATCTAATAGTAAATGATATTGGGATTTGATAATATAGTGGGAGATAAATCAATTCAAAAAATATAAATGTCATTAAATTAGAAATCAGGATAAAGAAATAGTTCTTATTTTATTTTCATAGGTAATGGAAACTAACTCAACCACATCACATTCCATGGGATCAATATTATATAAAGATAATATCTTAATAAGAAAAAATCAAAGGATTGGTATAGATAATTTCACAACATACTATTCCATGAAACTTGTTTTATGTTCTAAAATCCAATGTATCAAATTTGACACCATAGGGAATGATTAAGGGTGAAAAGAACACATATATGATATATATGGATGATGAAACAAATGTTTTCCACATAATGTTATCAACAATTTATAGTGAGATGTAAATTCCATATCAAGATATAGATGAATACATAATGTTATATCATCTCTATAAACATTATTACAAGTTATATAGAGAGAGAAAGGAAAATAATAAAGGTGATTATCACAATTAAAGGCATGTTTTGACTAAAATACAGATATTTTTCTAGTGATAATGTACATAATATAGTGAGTTAAATTTATCAGTTAACAATTTTAGGGATGCATAAGGATATAAAATTATCCATAAATTAATTTTTTAATTCTTACCGCCTAGATAATCCAAATCCATTTAGAATTATAAAATTAATAGCATGGAGAAGCCTCATAAGATTATTCTAACTATGGTTTTAAAATTTTATTGGGATATTTGGTAATTTGGTTTTATAATACTTTTGATGAGTTAAGTGATGGATAATGTTGAAAGGTCAATGAAACTTTTAATTTTTGTGTTGAATTTCTATTATCCATAAAAAATCCAAGTTTCAAAGGGGGGAAAATAGACATCAGGATGTTTTCTTTTCATTAAGATGGAATGGTCACTAGAATATGGATTTATGTAAATTGATAATAAATTAATTTAAATATTATATTTCTGGTATATTCATCATTACAAGTATGAATTCTATTTTAATTATGGGCTTTTAAATAAAATATATGAGTCTCACTTTTTTACCAAATATAGGGACTAATAAAGATTAAAAATTCTACAAGAGTGTAGTGAACCTTCATGTTTCTAATGGAGCTTAACTTTTATGGAATAAAAGAGAAGATCACAACTTTACAATGAAAAGTAGAAAGATTATTATTTTTTAATTGGGTGTTACAAAAAATTTATCTCGTTATAAAATTTAGACATAATGAAGTTTTATGTAATATTTCAAATGAGTTTTTTTATACTATACAATAATTACTAGTTTAATTAAAAATAAATCCCAGATGTCCAATATCAATAATTAAGGGATAAAATAAAATGTAGAAATCATATAATACAAAATGATGGAAAGATAATTACTTGTAAAGTAAAACCAGAAGTAAAATTAATGGAAGAATGGTGTTTAAAATAAGTGGAGTTAAAATATTAAGGTATTTTACAAGATACATATATGGTTGGAAGAAAAATAATCCTCTTGATTTTAAATGGTGATAAATCCAAAATGTTTCTAAAATTTGATTTGAAAAATAGATGCGAACTATATCATGTAAAATCTAGAGGAAAATTCTTTTACTTTATATAATACCATCGCTTTAAGAAAATTTTATTTTGATTTTTTTGCTTTTACATTTATTCATGTATAAAAACATGGCTAATTCAATTACTTGAGTTTTTTGAAAATTCTGTAAAATGGTGTGAGGCTAAATTAGCTACATTTATAATGTCCAGGTTGGTCGAGTTCATATAAATTGTGGGTGATGTCAAAAAGTGTGTGGTTGTTAAAATCATCTAATTTTAAAACAAAAAGTTGTGTTTTATATTTTTAAAAAAAATAGAGGAAAAAATATAATAAAAATATGAAAAATTAATAAGCCACATTTGTTAGAAACATAGCAAATTATTGACATATTTACCCATATTTATGTAAAATATGGGTAAATGTTGTCCGACTAATTTAGTCATGTTTATAAACATGGACCCACTATTCCATCCAATTTAACTATTTATTATTCATATTACACATTATTTATAAATATGTTAATATATTTTTATATAAGTAAAAATTTGTATATATTTATATTTAAATATATAATCATAAATATTAATATAAAAATAAATTTTATGTATATTAGTGTAATTATAGATATTAATTTTTAGATGCATACATATTTATATATACTATTTATATATGTGTTAATATATTTGTGTGCGGTAACTTATATATATATATATATATATATATATATTACATAATAATTATGTTTTATATTAATATTTAAATTAATAAATTTATAACTAATATATATCTTATTATATATTAATATATATATATTTATATTTGTGTTAGAATATTTTATTATATATAAATATACTATATGTTATTATATGTGTTACTATGTGTTATTATATATACGTATATTAATAAAAAAATAATATATATTATATATAATTATATATATTATTAAGCATATATATCTATATGTATATCTATATATATTAGTGTATTTAAAATTATTAATATATATATATATATAATATATTTTTTTAGGTACTTATAAATATATATAGGTATATATATATATATATTAATTAAGATCTATATTAATATGTAAATTAATATATTTGGTATTAACATATATGTAATTATATATTTATATACGTGTGAATCTTAAGATATGTTACTATATATAAATAAAATATATGTTATTATATGTGTTGATATATGTGTCAATATATGTGCAGTTGGGGTCGTGGCCAGCACCACAATTGATTTTAACTTGGCTATTGCAGCATGCTCAAGTCGTCGAGGACCAAATCAAGGTCACAACAATTTATATCTTTATTTTACAAGGGGTCATGTATTTTTTCCATCGATTAGGATGGAAGGTGGAATTCTAAAGGGACGAGGGTGGTCGAGGTGCTAGGGAGCATTGGAAGTAGTGTCCTCTAACGATCCACGCATCAGTTGTGGCGGCGACATAGGATGTTGGGCCTGTACAGACAGTGGAAACACTGGTTAGCAGAACAGAAGGCCTAGAAAGATGGTGGAAACATGGGATGGTGAGCACATGTGGGCGAAGTAATGATGGTTACACATTCAAGGTATAGGAAACATCAACAGTATTTGGTAGCAGCGATGAAATGGACCTAATGTAGTCGGGTAGGCTATCGCATGAGGGCCAGAGCCATTTGGGATATACTGAGGCTAATGGTCTTGGGACATCAAGGCCATATTCTATGACTACTGGCTTTAAGTCATTTGTGCCATGTATGGGCCTTCAGGCCATGTCTTTATGAATTTTTATCTAGGAGTTATGGTACATGTAATGGGCCTCGCCTACCCATATGAAAAAATTTGGGGGACTTTTCTTTGTTTGATTATAGATAAATTGAACCCAAATTATATATATATATATATATATATATATATATATATATATTTGTGGTAGGGACATGGGTGTGTGGTGGTGTCACCTCTTAATTTTTCATATTACCAGAGTTCAAACAATGAAAACATTCCTTAAGGGTATTTCTATGATATTTATGGAAGATGATGAAGGAAATGATGCATTCAATGGGTACAAATCCATTTACATGTCGATGAAATCCTAAGAAATTATTAGGATCCCTTTTCGAAAGGAAAAAAACAACGTTCATGCCTCATGTCCTTTTGGAAATCAATTTCTAATTGTTGGTTATGGAGTTAACAAATCCTTTGGAGGGGTTATGGTATGAACTTATTGGCTCATGAGTGTGTGTGTTTATTTCTCTTTATTATAACCTTTGAGACCTTAATAATAATTGATGTTCCCAAAAGTTTTTTATTATATTTGTTTTCAATAATGTTTTCAATGTAGTAAATTAAAAGAGAAGTGCTGTGTTGTGGGTTGAGTATCCAACCTCTGTTGAAGAATATTTAATTCCTATACATTGTGGGTATAGAAGAATAAGGATCTAGTTTCTTGGAAAACCACTTTGAATAGATTCCTATAAACCATACACATATAAAAAAATTAGTCATTCCTAATGTCTATTAAAATTATTTAAGGTGAATGAACCATTTATTTATTGGATAGAATGAAAGAGTTTATGGTTTAGAAATTTATGGCAAGGAATCCTGTTTAGATATAGGGAATTTTATAAAATCCAGGACAAATCATGGGAATATCATACTAGAAAATGATACCCATATAAATAATAAAAATCATGTTTCATTCTATATAAGAAATGTTAATTCACTCTTGGTTAAAGGTTAAACTGGTCAAATATGGTTCAAGACTAATTTAAGAATAACCTCACCTAAGTTAGTAGAGGCATTCAAGAAAATTATCTACCATGAGAATTTTATATTCAAAAAAACCTTAGAAGTATGTTTAATGGCATTTAAATTTACTATAATAATTCTAACATTATATTTAAAATGTTTTAAAAGTGTTTGACGATATTTTTGAATAGAAGAGATTGTTAATGTCAAATTATAGGAGACATATTTCAAAATGGACATAAATATGCAATCATCTTTGTATAGATTCAATATTTTTGAATTCCAGAGTATCTGAATCTACATAGTTGAAGTCACTTAATTTGAAAAGTGTTTTTTTTATGATTCGTGTATAAGAATGAATTTATATAGAATATTATCTTATGTATTAAAATATTTGTAACTATGATCTATTGTGTATCCAAATTTAGAAAAAATTATTTAAATGATGCTTCACATAGCTGAATGAAGAGACATATAAATTATTTAAGTAATTTTTTTTATATACTATCCAATCTTCACATAACTGAATTCTTCTACATAATTAAATAAAATTATATATATTAAAATCAATACTCATGCAGAAGAATTGAAACAGGGAAACCATGTATCAAAATTTGGATATCTGAATTCTTCACATAATCAAATCTGCATATGAAAATTTGAAATTAACATAACCAAATTTCTCTTACATACTAATGAAAATTAATGACTTAACTTTTATTTTTTTTATTTCAAAGAGAGGAACATTACATTACAAGTATCAAAGAGGTCTGAAATGATGAATCCCCAAGGAATCCCATAATACAATACTAATACATTCCAGGGGTAGAGAGCCCGTTGTAGAGAATATCACCAAAGGGGTGTCAAGACTACTTCCACGAGAAAGAGCGGCTGCCGCGAAGTTGGCTCCTCTAGGGATATGTCGGACAGCATAATTATAAGGCCCCAGCCTTAAACCTTACATAATATTTAATTAATTTAATAATTAACATTTAGGATCTTTTCAGGTTTAGAGTTTTAGAGAATGATGAAATAACTATTACATCTCAAAAGATTACAAATAGAAACTTCTACTAAGATTGCATAAAATAAAAACACTTAAAAAGAAACATGTCTACTTCCATGTTTTAGATAGCATGACTTTCCCTTGATCCCGTCCTTGACCCTATTACACCTTAAGTCCTGTGAAAAACATTTCAAAAAAAACTTGGGGTGAGCATAAAAATCTCAGTAAGGGATACACAAAGAAGGAAAACTGTTAGTTTTTCAAAACAACTAGTAAACCATGAATACTTTATAAAAGTAACACTTTTCACCTTTATGAAGAAGAAAATACTCTTCATTGAATAAAATATCATTACTTACCCTTTTGTAATCAAAATATTACCATAAAACCCATATAAAGAACACATAACATATAATGGTAACTTGGGACATAAACATACTTAAGTAGAATAACCATACGGTCAACTTCCACACATATCACTTAATGGAATAGCCATACGGCCGACTTCCATACCCAATGAATTTGAGGTTATAACGTAACCACCCATCCTAGTATTCGCGGCACCACCCGTTATATGGTTTATCACGTAACCACCCGTCAAATGTCCAAGTACCATTATAAAATCATAATACATAAAACAAATATAATGGAAAGAAAACATTTCCACACTTTGATCACAATATATCAGTTAAATATATTGACATAACAATTCCATTATAAAAACCATTTTCAATGCCAAAATACATAAAAGAGTATATGGTATTTATTTCATTTTAAAAACATTACGGCTTATTGAGGAAGCAAAAGACTAAATAATACTCACGGTGGCGGAAAAGGTCATTGTCACCGTGTATGTTAAAAGAAACATTCCTTTTTGTCATTTAGTAAAACAATTTGTAGAAAAACATTCCTTTTGTATAAAAGTAAACGTCAAAGGGGTTTATACACCATATAAAAGAAAGTTGTTTATAAAACGAAATATGCCTCAATGAAAGGAGATTGAGATGAAGTCCCTTACCTCGGGTCCGACTTGACTCAATCGTTCTTTAACATCCTGAATAATAAACTTGAGTTAATGTATACTTGCTTGAGAACCTTTTTCATGTTCATTATTACTTTTATATCACTTATTACTATGTTATAAACATTATTTAATCATTTAAGTTAATAATGTTTTTTTCGATATTTGGTACTTAAGTCGAAAGTGGGATTTTTACAATTACATGTTGTTCATGTGGTCAAAGGTTCATTATATACAGAATGATATTCATGATTTGGATATCATATATATCATATATATCCATCATATACATGTATTTATAATATTACATAATCAATTATAGGTAAGAAATGAATTGCACCGTTCATGGAGACGGTAAGTTGTATGTACGCATGAACACTACTTTCAATTCTATGTCACATTAATGGAATTAAAACTAAATGAGAGGTGTGTATATTTTAATTCCAGAATTATATTCATCATTTATATTTAACATAAATCACATATAATAACTTTAAATACATCCTTTATACGTCCTACATATGGCATTAACGAATCAAATCACTTTGAGGGGGCGGTAGTCCGCACTTCCTAAAATGAAAATATCACGTAAACCCATAATGGAAGCCATAATTTTGTGCCATAAATGATAAAATACATAATCTTAAATAAAACATAAAAATATTATATATCATATATAAATATATTGACATCTTAATGGCCACCATTGAAGGTGTTAGAAGAATATTGAACAATCATCATTTCGTGAGGCAGAAATTCGCCATTCACGGAAATAGTATGCTCTTTAACCATTAGATGAAGGTGTGTGTAAGTGTAGCTTGAATACTTCAAATAAAAACATCCTAGTATATTTATTATACTAGTATTTTTACAAAATAAAGTAATAAAAAGATTTTAGTGGGGTAGAGAAGCAAAATAAAACATAAGAACACAAGAGAAAACACTACCTATAAAATGGGTAACTCTTTTTGATTTGAGCTCAAACGATTCCTTGGGAAGACTTATACCCAAAGTGAGGCTTCTAGGAGTAATATAAGGATGTGAAGAGACAAAATGGGCAGATATTGGCCGAACCAAAGGCTTTAGAGGTGTGGGTAAGGTGGTAGAGGTGGGGGCCTTTTATAAGAGAAGAGGAGGGGCACTCTTTGGAAAGTTATAAAAGTTTACTTTATTATAAAATGATACTCGGATTTTAAAGGTCCCACATTGATGTATTTCAAGGATAAAGTGATAATATTTCGAAATACGTCCATCCAATAGGTTTTTGACTTGTGTAGATCTTAGAGTTTACATTATCTTTTCTTTTCATTTAAATCGTTAAATAGTGAGGTAATCGCTGCATCATCATGATGTCATAAATAGTTTAATTTATTTAATGTTTAAAAATTATAAAAAAATATCATGATGTAGGAAATAGTTTTAGATTTCCAATTATTATTTGTAGTAAAAAAATTACTTGTATAACCCCATGAAATAATTGTTTTAGTAAAACAACTCATGTTTGTGACATTTTTATTTTAACTTTAAATAAAAAGTTATTAATGTCATTTTCCTACCAAAGTGGCTCCATGGGGACCCCAAGTTGACCCATGTATTGTCTTGGTTGGCCATGAAGCATAAAATAAGGGTAGGACATGTGTAAAGTTCATTTCATATTATTAAAACATTATTTTTAGCTTAAATTAGACTAATTACCTCTAATCGCGATTAAAAACATAAATGTTACTATTCACCAAAAAATTGTTGTAATCCCATTGAACCACATTTTACATCCTAATGAAAACCATGTATGTTTGATTTTTGAAATTCAAAACACAGAAGTGGTAATGTTTCATTTAAATGAAAAATCAGTTTTTTAAGTACCACTTAGTGGTTTCACTATTCATCAAAAATTAATGTTTTTCAGAAAAATACAAAAACTTCACCCTAAGCTATATTTGATATTCCAAATTAAAAAATGATGTCTATATTAGAAAATTCAAATCATATAAGTTACATTAATTAATTTAATAATTAATTCCCGTTGTCATGACAAATAGCGTGTTTTTATGAAACAATATATATCAAAATATTGACACTAGTTTAAGTCCAATTTCAAAGTGAAATTAATTCCAACGACCACTATTGGATTAAATGGTAAAAATATATTTTAATTTCACTTTAAAACCAATTCCAAAGATAATATAATCATGTTTATAAATATGATTAAAAAGAGTTTTTGAATTAAAATACAACATTTTTCACTATTCATTAAAAAATGATCTTTATCGGGAAAATACCAAAAATTTACACAAAGTAAATTTTGATGTCTTGATTCTAAAGAAGAGTTTTATTTGGTCCAAAATAATGTATAAGAGTGACCAAAACTATATTTAAAGAGGTTCCATCATCAAAAGGTGATAGTTCGACCTTTTAGTGAATATTATAGTATCTATGCCTAAAATTGGATTCTTTTCTTATTTTAAGCCTTTATCTTTTATTGGATAAATGTAAAAACATTTAAAAAACATATATAATCATATTTTAGTTATTTCTATTCTTTCCCGCTAATAAAACGACTACGTGTTAACTACCATTTAAAATAATATTATTATATTACTAGTGTGCAACATAAGATTTCAAAGAAACTCATTTTTGCGTATCGGGTACACTATCAAACATAGCAAACCCTTTAAAGTAAAATTAATATTTAATTTGCAAATATTAATAAATATAAAAATGTTTTATTCTTTATTTACCTGGGATGTTACCTCCGTCCCCCCATTTGGGAATTGCTTCCTCGCAATTTTATTCACTTATCAAAATAAGTGGGGGTATTTATACCTCATATCATTTTCAGATTCCCACGTTGCCTCTTCAACCATATGGTTTTTCCACAAAACCTTTACCTGGTGAATTACCTTATTCCGCAACACATTCTCTCTATGGTCAAGAATCTGGATTTGTTGTTCTTCATAAGAGAGATTCTCTTCCAACTAAACTACTTCTAGGCTGAAAACATGTGATGGATCTTGCATATACTTTCTCAACATCAAAACATGAAAAACATTGTGTACCTGAGATAAACTCGGAGGTAAAGCCACTCGGTAAGCAACTGATCCAACTCTCTCCAGCATTTCATATGGTCCAATAAACCTTGGAATCAACATTCCTTTCTTACCAAATCGCATCACACTTTTCCACAGTGAAAATTTGAGAAAAACATGATCACCTACCTCGAAAGATAGATCCTTCCTCCGGTTATCCGCATAACTCTTCTGCCTGCTCTGAGCGGTTCTCATGTGTTTCTGAATCAACTGAACTTTTTCTGCCATCTCTTCTACCAATTCTCGTCCCATCAGCTTCCTTTCACCCACTTCATCCCAAAAAGCTGGAGTTCGACACCGCTTCCCATATAATGCCTCAAATGGTTCCATCTGTATACTAGAATGAAAACTGTTATTATAAGAAAACTCAACCAATAAAATATGTTGGTCCCAAATTCCCTGATAATCCATAGACAAAGCACGTATCATATCTTCCAAGGTCTGAATTGTTCGTTCTGACTGCCCATATGATTGAGGATGAAAAGTTGTACTAAAATTTAATTCAGTACCCAATGACTTCTGAAGGCCTTTCCAAAAGTTAGAAGTAAACCTGGGATCATGTTCAGATACAATGGATAGGGGAACTCTATGCAACCTGACTATCCCTTTAAGATACAATTGATAAAGTTGATCTAGAGAGAATGTATCTCGAATAGGAAGGAAATGAGCAGATTTAGTCAATCAATCAACAATAACCCAGATTAGTAGTTGGGGTTTGGCTTAGTGGTAAGTACCGCGTAAGGCTACATGGAAAATGGGGGTTCAAAACCCATGGGGTGCAGGTTACTGTAGCGGTACTATAGCGGTACTGTAGCAGCGGTGGCACTGTATATCAGCAGGCACTATAGCGGCGGTAGGGCACTATAGCGGCGGCAGGGTACTATAGCGGCGGCAATACTGTGCGGTACTGTAGCAGCAAGTTACTATTCACAGAATGTGAATTGGCCTTTGAATTTGGGCCTACGGGCTATGTAATGGGCTACAAGCCTACTGGGCCTTCGGGCTATGTAATGGGTTTCCCTCTACCCAGTTAAAAAGAGAACTTTTCTTTGATTTAATAATAAAAATGAGGCTTCGGCCCCAACCTTTAAAAATATATATATATAATTTAAAAAAAATAACCCATATTACATTATTACCTCGAGATTTCCTCAGTAATCCCACAACAAAGTCCATGGATATATTTTCCCATTTCCACTCTGGCACTAGTAATGTATGAATCATCCCTTTCGGTAACTGCCGCTCTTCTTTAACCTGCTAACAAGTCAAACAATTCAGAGTAAAATTAGCAATATCTCTTTTTATTCCATCCCACTAGTAATACTCCGGCAGATCTCGGTACATCTTAGTACTTCCCTGATGAACTGAAAATGGGGAACTATGAGCCTCACATAACAACTCATTCTTCAACTGTGAATCACTAGGCACACATAATCTCTTCCCAAACCACAAAATACAATCATTATCAATGTTAAATTCAGGCATCTTACCCTTCTGAACCATCTCTACCTTTTTCTAAAACTTGTTGTCTTGCTTTGGTACTTGCTTAATTCTGTCTGATAGAGAAGATTTCACTGATACCTGAAACAAAACATAAGGACTTCCTGCACAAAAAACTTTTATGCCAAATTTCATCAAATCCTTAACCAAAGGATCATGTTCCAAATGCAATATTGTTAATGAAGCATTACTTTTTCGACTCCAAGCATCAGCCACTTTATTTGATTTTCCCGGATGGTAATGAATTGTACAATCATAATCCTTGATTAATTCTACCCATCTCTTCTATCTCATGTTCAATTCTTTCTGAGTGAATATATACTTTAAACTTTTTTGATCGTTATATATTTCCCACTTTACTCCATACAAATTATGCCTCCAAATTTTTAAAGCAAAAACAACAGCAGCTAATTACAAGTCATGTGTAGGATAATTTACCTCATGAGTTTTCAACTGACATGAAGCATAAGAAATTACCTTTTCATTCTGCATAAGGACACAACCAAGTCCTTTCAATGAAGCATCACTCTAGATAACAAACTCACCATTACTGGAAGGAAGTGCCAAAACTGGAGCATTCACCAATCTTCTTTTCAACTCCTGAAAACAATCATCACATTCTTTTGTCCAGATAAACTTAACACCCTTCCGAGTTAGCTTAGTCATTGGACTAGATAATTGTGAAATCTTTTCAAAAAACCTTTGGTAGTAACCTGCCAAACCAAGGAAAATACGGATCTCGGTTACATTTGTGGGTCTTGTCCATTCTTCAATAACTTTTGTTTTAGCAGGATCAACAGTTATGCCATTTTTTGAAACAATGTGACCAAGGAACAAAATTTGTTGTAACCAAAACTCACACTTGCTGAATTTTCCATACAGTTTATTTTCTTTTAAGGTTTGCAAGATAACCCTTAAATGACTTTCATGCTCCTCTTTACTTTTAGAAAACACCAAAATATCATCAATAAAAACAACCAACATTTTTCACCTGAGTCAACTGATCCATCACTGCAACAAACTATTTAGTTCTGATTCTGACCATCTCAATATACTAATTTGAAAGGTCATTTCCCACTGTATGCCTTCCCAGAAAATCTGTTCTATTTCCTCTACGAAAAACCATTCTTAACATAGAAATATCTTATGTGAAGAAACATGGTAATCTTTAAATGCTATATCATTTCAATCATACCAAAAATTAACTTATAATTTAACAATTTTCTAACTCCTAAAGTTGACTAAACTGACCTCTGATACCAACTATAAGGAACCGACCTTAAACCTTACTTAATATTGAATTAAATGAATAATTCACATTGAGGATCTTTTCAGGTTTAGAGTTTTAGAGAATTAGGACATAACTATTACATCTCATAAGATTAAAAGGTTGAAACTTCTACTATGTTTCCATAAAATAAAAACTCTTAAAAAGAAACATGTCTAGTTCCATGTTTTAGATAGCATGAATTTCCCTAGATCCCATCATTGACCATATTCCACATTAATTCATGTGAAAAAAATTTCAAAAAAACTTGGGGTGAGTATAAAAAGCTCAGTAAGGGATACACAAAGAAGGAAAACTGTTAGTTTTTCAAAACAACCAGTAAACCATGAATACTTTATCAAAGTAACACTTTTCACATTTATGAAGAACAAAATACTCTTCATTGAATAAAAGATCATTACATACCCTTTTGTAATAAAAATATTACCATAAAACCCTTATAAATAACACATAACATATAAAGGTAACTTGGGACATAAACATACTTAAGTGGAATAACCATACGGTCGACTTCCACACATATCACATCATGGAATAGTCATATGGATGACTTCCATACCCAATGCATTAGAGGCTATAACGTAACCACCCTTCCTGGTATTCACGGCACCACCTGTCATATGGTTTATCACGTAACCACCTGTCAAATTTCCAAGTACCATTATAAAATCATAAGACATAAAACAAATATAATGGAAAGAAAACATTTCCACACTTTGATCACAATATATCACTTAAATATATTGACATAAAAATTCCATTATAAAAACCATTTTCAATACCAAAATACATAAAATATTATATGGTATTTATTTCATTTTAAAAACATTACGGCTTATTGAGGAAGCCAAAGACCAAATAATAATCACGGTGGTGGAAAAGGTCGTTGTCACCGCGTACGTTAAATGAAACATTCCTTTTTTCGTTTAGTTAAAAGATTCGTAGAAAAAGATTCCTTTTGTATAAAATTAAAATTCAAAGGGGTTTATACACCGTATAAATTAATGTTGTGTATAAAATGAAATATGCCTCAATGAAAGGAGATTGAGACGTAGTCTCTTACCTCGGGTCCGACTTGACTCGATCATTCTTTAACGTCCTGAATAATAAACTTGAGTTAATTTCTACTTACTTAAGAACATTTTTAAAGTTAATTATTACTCTTATATCACTTATTACCATGTTATAAACAATATGTAATCATTTAAGTTAATAATGTTTGTTTTGTCGATATTTGGTTCTTAAGTCGAAAGTGGACTTCTTACAATTACATGTTGTTCGTGTGGTCAAAGGATCATTATATCCAGAATGATATTAATGATTTGGATATCATATATATCATATATATCCATCATATACATGTATTTATAATATTACATAATCATTTAGATGTAAGAAATGAAATGCACCATTCATGGAGATGGTAAGCCATACGTACACATGAACGCTAGTTTCATTTATATGTCTTGTTAATGGAATTAAAACTTAATGAGAGGTATGTATATTTTAATTCCAGAGTTATATTCATAATTTATATGTAACATAAATCATATATAATAACTTTAAATCCATCCTTTATACGTCCCACATATGGCATTAACGAATCAAATCACTTTGATGGGCGGTAGTCCGCACTTTTTAAAATAAAGATATTGCGTATACCCATAATGGAATCCATAAAGGTGTTCCATAAATGAAAAATACATAATATTAAGGAAAAAATAAACATATTAAATATCATATATAAATATAGTGACATCTTAATGGCCATCTTTGAAGGTGTTAGAAGATTATTGAACAATCATCGTTTCGTGCGGCAGAAATTCGCCATCCACGGAAACAGTATGCTCTTTAACCATTAGATGAAGGTGTGTGTAAGTGTAGATAGAATACTTCACATAACAACATCATAGTATATTTAAGATATTGGTTTTGTTACAAAAGAAAGGAATAAAAAGAGTTTAGGGGGTTGGATAGGCAAAATAAAACATAAGAACACAAGAGAAAACACTACCTTTAAAACGGGTAACTCTTTTTGATTTGAGCACAAAGGATTCCTTCGAAAGACTTCTGCCCAAAGTGAGGCTTCTAGGAGTAAGAGAGGGATGTGGAGATAAATCATGGGACGAGATTGGCGTAACCAAAGGCTTGAGAGGTGTGGTTACGGTGGTAGAGGTGGGGGCCTTTTATAAGAGGAGAGGAGGGGCACTCTTGGAAAGTTATAAAAGTGTACAATATTATAAATATTTTTTCAGATTTTAAAGGTCCCACATTGATGTATTTCGAGGATAAGGTGATAAGAGTTTTAAATCCACCCATACAATAAGTTTTTGACTTGTTTAGATCTTAGATTTTACATTATCTTTTCATTTCATTTAAATCTTTAAATAATGAGGTAATCACTGCATCATCATGATGTCATAAATAATTTAAGTAATTTAATGTCTAAAAATTATAAAAAAATATAATGATGTATTAATTCTTTTTATCATTCCAATTACTATTTATAGTCAAAAATATGGCTTTTATAAACCCATGAAAAAATTGTTTTAGTAAAAGAACTCATGTTTGTGACATTTTTATTCTAACTTTAAATAAAAAGTTATTAATGTCATTTTCCTACCAAAGTGGCTCCATGGGGACCCCAAGTTGACCCATGGATTGTCTTGGTCGTCCATGACACATACAATAAGGGTAGGACATGTTTCAAGTTCATTTCATATTATTAAAACATTATTTTTACCTTAAATTACACTAATTACCTCTAATCGCGATTAAAAACATAAAAGTTACTATTCACCAAAAAATTATTTTAATCCCATTGAACCACATTTTAATTCTTAATGGCAACCATGTATGTCAGATTTATGAAATTAAAAACACATAAGTGGTAAAGTTTCATTTAAATGAAAAATCAGTTTTTTAAGTACCACTTAGTGGTTTCACTATTCATCAAAAATTGAAGTTTTTCAGAAAAATACCAAAAATAACCCTAAGCTATATTTGATCTTCCGAATTCAAAAATGATGTATATTTTAAAAAATTCAAATCATTTAAGTTACATTAATTAATTTAATAATTAATTCTCGTTGTCATGACAAATAGCGTGTTTTAATGAAACAATACATATCAAAAGATTGACACTAGTTTATGTTTAATTTCAAAGTAAAATTAATTCCAATGACCACTATTGGATTAAATGGTAAAAATATATTCTAATTTCACTTTAAAACCAATTCAAAAGATAATCTAATCATATTAATAAATTAGATTAAAAAGAGGTTTTGAATTAAAATACAACATTTTTTCACTATTCATTAAAAATGATCTTTATCAGAAAAATACCAAAAATTTACACAAAGTAAATTTTGATGTCCCGAGTCTAAAGAAGAGTTTTATTTGGTCCAAAATAATGTATAAGAGTGACCAAAACTGTATTTAATTAGGATTCCTCATTAAAAGGTGATAGTTCGACCTTTTAGTGAATATTAGTGTATCTATGCCTAAAATTGGATTCTTTTCTTATTTTAAGCCTTTATCTTTTATTGGATAAATGTTAAAATATTTAAAAAACATATATAATAATATTTTAGTTATTTCTATTCTTTCCCGCCAATACAACGGCTACGTGTTAACTACCATTTAAAATAATATTATTATATTACTAGTGTGCAACGTCAGATTTCAAAGAAACTCATTGTTGCATATCGGGTACGCTATAGAACATAGCAACCCCTTTAATGTAAAATTAGTATTTAATTTTCAAATATTAATAAATATGAAAGTGATTTATTCTTTATTTACCTGGTATGTTACAATAATCATTAGATAGCTCTACTCCATATGCACAAACCAAGTAATAACAGCAACAATGGACATTTCCTTTCCCTTGAAGAGCCCTAATCAGAATCTTAGAGTCTGACTCCACTTCCATGATCATCAACGATAACCTTTTATAGAGCATAACACCAGTGTGTCATTCCCGTACCACCACCCCCAAAGAGTCCCCCGAACCATGGAATCTGCTAAAAGTCATTATAACTGATCCAATAATATTTCGAACCAGACCTCCCCCTCGCATAAGCCCATTCATGAATGACCCGTCCACATTAAGTTTAAGGTCGTTGGTTGGAGGCTGCCATCTTACCCAACCTCTCTGAAGGTTCGGACGACCCACCAGACCATAAACAGAATTAGAAACCACAAAATAGTTTGGGATCCTCTTCATTAGAGGCATTAACTCAAAAAACAACCCCTTCATATGCATTAGAAGAAGAGAAGTCAAAGGCCTAAGCTCCCATCTAGCTTTATTCCACACCTCCCAAATTGTCCAGCAAAATGAGATTAAAATGAAGCTACAGAGCTTGGACTCCATTCCATTCTACTCTTCTCCCAAGAACCACCATTCCAGAAACACCTGTATATAATTACAATAAGTTCTACAGTTAAGCCTTATATACAAATTGTTCCATAGAAAACATGCCCATTCACCTCTGAATGAAAATTTGAAAAACCTATCCCATCTTGGGGCTACTACAGCATATACACCTGGACTCCAAGGGGATACCTTTTTTCTGGATGTTATCATCCGTCGGTAAGGCCTGATTTTGAGCTCTCTAAACTAGAAAATTCACCTCTGACAGAATCTCATTACACCATAGTCGCTCTCCCAAATCATCATTGTTTCCCTATTGACGAATCAGAACTCTAAAATCATAGCTGTTAAATAACCTAGAGCTCTCATCGGTAAAGCATAACTGGTCTTCATCCTCCGATAGAATGATATCTTTAACTAGCTTCTCCTGATCAAGACTGGTAATGGACTCCAAAACCTAGGATGCTACCAAGCCTCTCTCACGGACAAATACAGACCAAGAAAACCTAGGAAAAATAGATTCTCTCCAAGCTAGTTATCCCTCCAAAGGTTCACCTCTCCATGACCAATCACCCAACAAGATGAGTCCTGTAATATATCCAAATGAAACACAACTGTTCTCCCCAGCCTAGATAATTTCCTCCAGTTACAATCCTCCCAATTCTTTCCATATTTAATTCTCAGGGTTTTGGCCCACATCGACTTCCCCACAAGAAAATCCCAGGCTAACTAAGCCTGCATTGACTGCATGGCAATATTTAACTCTCTCAGCCCTACACATCCTTCCTCGACTGGTTTCGTCAACCGATCCCACAGGGACCAATGATCCTTACCATAGTCATTGGCATCCCAAAAAATCTTTTCATAATCGTTTCCATGGTAGAAATTATCCCCTTAGTAGGGGTAGTGATAGATAACACATGCATCGAGATCAAAGAGATCACACTATTTATCAAAGTCACCCAGCCCTAAAGGATAGAAACCTGTTTTTCCAATTGAAGATCCTCCCAATCAGCATGTTGATCAGATCCTCAAATAATACCATTTTCACCCTTCTAGTAGATATAGGATCCCCCAGATACAATATTGGCAGTTTTTTATGTTGTACCCCCAGAATTTCATGTATACTCTAGACCCTCCTCCATGGGAATTTAGTTGAGATAAAAACGTTGTTTTTCTTGCCATTAATATGATGGCCACTCAGAGTACCATAGGCTCCCATGATCCGCAAAATATTAATCAAAGAAGATATCCTTCCATTATGAAAAATTGGAATATCATTAGCAAAAAACAAATGGGAAAGGGATCCATCCGAGGCTAGTGAGATATAAGGAAGGATCCACTATTCCAGTAGCCCTCTTTTATGGTTTTGGGATAAAGCTTACTAGGAAATAAGGAACGTGTGAGGAGAGAGGGGGTCCCCTTTCCTCACACCTCTCACATTCTTGAAAAAACCAAATCCATTGCCTAGGAGCGAAATGTAAAACCATGGAGTGGAAAAGAAAAGAAATCATAAATATGACACCCATTCATGAAAATCGATCGCCCTCATGACTCGAATTACAAAACCCCATTAAAGCTTGTCATACAACTTCTCTATATCGACCTGAAAAATAACATTGGAACCCACCACATTCTTATTCAAGTCCTATAGCATCTATTGGGCCACACCCACGGCTCCCTGGATACCTCTACCATGGACAAACCCATGTTGTTCAGGGGAAATTAGACTAGGAATAATATAATTAAGCCTCTTTTCCAGTAGACTCGCCAAAATCTTGTTTGAGACGTTGCAAAGAAAAATTGGTCTATACTAGGAATTAGAAGAAGGGTATTTCAATTTTGGAACTAGCACCATTCTGGAAGCACATGTATTCCTATTGAGGGCACCCCCTCTAAAAAAATTCTAAATCACCTTAGACACATCATGCCCAACAAGGCCCCCAGCCACAACTTAGAAAGACCCAAGGAACCCATCTGGACCAGGAACACTCTCCAGGGAAAAGCTACGAACCACCTCCCAAACCTCCTCCCCAGACGGGACAGCCTTCAAAAACTCATTATTCCCTCTGAGAACCCACTTGGTAATATTCCGAAAGAAATCCTTCTACTGAACATTAGAACCTCCCTCTCCGAAAAGCACTTCCCGACCACCTGCTAAAAGAAAATTGAAGTGCTCTAAAGCAATCATCCCAAAGACCTCGAAATCAAAGGTGAAAGAGACATTCTCCAATGTTATATCAACCTTAGAGTTAATTCATTCTTTTAAACAAGAATGGAAGAAGCGGTTATTACTATCTCCTTCCTTGAGTCATTTTACCCTGGCACTCTGTCTAAGGCTGCTCTCCACCTCCCGGAGTCTTTGAACCATAATGGTTCTCTTATCACAAAGTCTGTGAAATATTGCATCATCCCAGTTTAAAAGTAGAAACCCTTCCAAACAGTCGACCTCCTACTACAGAGACTCCACTGAACTATCCATAGCAGAAGCAGATCTGGACCATTTGGTAATATCATTTTTGAGACTCTTCAAACATCTAGACAAATCCACCGAGTCTCTACCCTCAATTTCCTGCTTCCAGGAATCTTCCAATATTTGAAAGAACCCCTCCTTACTATGCCAATTTATAGAATACAAAAAAGACTTACTATCTCCACTTCCAACCTTCAGATCCATGAGGAAAGGTGAGTGATCTGAAATACCCCGAGACATATGTTTGACCACGGTACTTGAGAACAATTCAAGGACCTGAAGTTTTGTCTAAAACCTATTCAATCTGCACCATATATGACTACAACCTCATCGGTTTTTACACCAAGTAAATTTGGATCCCTGGAATCCCAAATCCAAAAGCCCCATATTGGAAATGAATTTGTTGAAGTCCAACATACCATGATTATTGGTCATTTCACCTCCCTTATTTTATGAGATGTCCATGATTGAATTGAAGTCACCACCTATAAACCACGGTAGACCCGCCGTATCCAAGGAATCCAAGGAACCCCATAGACTACATCTTTCCAAACAATCAGAACTAGCATGAACAAAGGAAAACAGGATTCCCAGATCTATGAACCTAATTTTGACTGAAATACATTGCTCCTCCACCGTCATAGGTTCCACTTGTAGAAATATCTTCTAAAAAAACCAAATGTGATTATTCACCAGATGACCATGAAAGAAACATCCAAAACCAACTCTCTTAGCAAATAGATTGATCATGTTCGAATCTTTTTTGGGTTCCCAGACCACCACTATTGAAGAATTTCATTTCCTTGCTTCCACCGCTATAAATGCACATTTCACTTGACCCCCCAGTCCCCGAAAATTCCAAATTATCACCAAATACATTACTGGAGAAAACTACCCCCATAGTGGGTATTAAGCCCAGATCTCAGAACAAATGATTCCCTGGTACAAACATCCTTAGACATCGACCATGTTACCATACGATAAGGCCCCACTGAGGAACAACCCCTCTTTGGCACGAGGACCTTTATCTTCATTGGGCTATCCATTTCCTCCAGTATCAAGAACCGGTTCTCCAACGTTAGTGAGGGTGACAGAGGAGGAACCTTTTCCTGATCCAAATAGACCCGGAACACTCTCTAAGGAGACTTATAAGACTCCAAAATTTCTTTCTCGACCCCCTTTAGAAGGACCTTCAGTGAGGTCAAGCCTTGATAGCCATTACTACAACCAAACAATGCCAACAGTGTTAACATTCGAAAATTTGGGGACAACATTGACGAAAAGAGGACCTCTAGTAGTAGAGGTGATAACCACGTTGGATTGCATGGAAGAGGTTCTTCATTAAACTTAGCTTTACCTTTGATAGAGAGGGTAGAACCCTCTAGAAAATTCATTTCGAGCACACCCACCATTATTCTCGATGAAGGCCTCTCCCCCACTCCCAAATCCTCTCAGTGTTTTCTAATTTTTTGGGTTCCAAAATTTGGAGAATGACTCAAGCTTCGTAAAATTAGGTTTTCTAGCAATGAGTATTCATATATATGGAAAAGGAACTGATTTCAAAAATATTGGCATTTTATAAATCTGATCATCTTCATTAAGGACGTAGGATTCATGATGTTTTAAAGGTTTTTTAATGTATTATGGAAAGATGGTGATTCTCCTTGAATTTGAGAATATTTGAGATTGGTAAATTTCCTTCGTTCTTCGTGAATATATGGAGGTTCATGAATAAGTTCAAATAGATTCGTAGAAAGGTGACGATGGGGGTGAAAGCTTTATAAAATGGAGTAATCACCTATAAATTTATATCTACCCCCTCAATTTATATATAGAAATTCTTATTGAAAATACAAAGTCTCTCAATTAATGAAGGGGATTCACAAAGGTTGTTATTTATAAGATAATTTTTGAAGAAATGAAGTTCATGAAGGCTATTTAAGTTAATTGAATGTCGTAAAAATCATAAAATTATTCATTTCTGTGAAGGCTATGTGAGATTCATGAAATAATTGACCTTCTTGAAGTCTAAGTGAGCTCCCCCAAAGGAGTATCCTTCAAGAAGTCTATTTGAGCTTTGGGAATGTGGTGAGCTTTGTGAAAGTAGTGATCAATACGAGAGTGTGGAGAAGGGATTTACCAGTAAATAGGTGGTAATATTTTATTCATAAACTTGATGAATGTGGAACATAATGATACACCAAAAAAAGTGTAAATCATAATAATTCATGTGATCAAAAGAAGAATCATTTGATGGAGCAGTGAGAACACTTTAGCTGATAGAGAAGTGATTATTCAAATTGTGATTGGTTATAATCCCTGAGGGATAGTGAGTTTTTTCCAAACATTGTAACATTAGTTCACATTATAATATTTTTATATAGGAATATTTCTTTGTATAAACCTTGTATATAGCCAAATAAGGGTGAACCAAGTGAACTTTTGATGTCTTGTGTATTATTTCAATTCTGTTCATACATTTATATGGGAAATGTATAGAATTGTGTTTTTCATGATTAAACAAGACATGAAGGGTCAGTAATTTTAATAATCCATTCCCTGATTTAGACCCTTACACATATCTTATTTATCCTAGTTGGGATAACAATTGGTATCAGAGATAATGTTTAATTTAACTGTTTATCACTAAGGGGTTTGAATGGTGGTTGTCAATCATAAATCGTTTTTGATATTCAATGGAAATAATTTTCAATTATTGAAGAATTGAATGCATAACTACTTCAAATATTTATTAATGGATTCCATTATAGTAGTGATTCATTGAATTTAAGCTAGTGTGGACATTTGTTCTTTATTAGAAGCTTATTAGAGATAATTGGATGTTTAAACCAATGGAATCAATGATTTTGGGGGATCCTTATCCAATTAAATCTATATTATGTAAATTTCATGTTTTTTATCACATTATATGAGGGAAAAGATTATAAATATTTATATTGGTCAATCAAAATACATAGAAGAAACTATATAGGTTATATGAAACATGTATGAGCATTTGTGAATGCTCTCTGATGAATATTTTGATGCATTTTTAAAGCATATGAATATTTTTGTGGAAGAAAAGTGTGGTCTTAGAGAAATTGTTTAATATTTTAAAAAAATTGAATATATATTTAGCATACTTACACCTCATATCATTATTAATGTTTCCATGTTGGGAGATAAAGACCTAAAGATAAAAATATTATATAGCTTGCATGGTACTCTAGCTTCATGTGAGATGAGAATAGATGAAAATGTTTCAGTGGAAGAAGGGAATTCCAAAGAGGTGGAATTAAATTCCATTAATAACATCACAATTGAATATGGGTAATAAGAAGAATAGATGGATGATGTAATTTCATTCCTTTTTATGTTTTTTCCTTATAGGTTGTCTAGTTTTCATCTAAAGTTAATGTGGAATGAAGGCCTTGAGGTGGCCTGAAGGCCTTACTGACCCAAAGGCCTGGGTGGCCCAAAGTCCTTAAAGGACTCGGGGACCAAATTGGTGGCCTAAAGGCCCAAACAGGGGCTCATTTTCGACTGCTACATTGCCAAATAGTGCCTGCTACAGTTCTACTACATTACCTGCTACAGTTCTACACAGTACCCGCTATAATACATGCTACAGTACATACTGCAATACTACTACAATACCCCGGAAATTATCCCCCACCTTGATTTGATCCGGGGTATCTTGGCTTCACTTAATGAGTCCTCACCAACTGGGATTAGAGGGTATGTCACATGCCATCGGGACAAGCCTGTGCATGCACGGTAAAGCCTAGAAGAACATCCATGTGAAGTTGGAGAGCTTATTTCATGATGAAGATGTTGGGGAGGAGCAATTCCAATTAGTTATTCTAGGTAAAATGTAATTTTTGAAGCTTACGGGCAATGAATTCCTCTAAGGTCTATGGGCCATGTAATAATAACGCCTATGGGCTTATAAGGGTTCCACCTCACCCCTTGAATGTAGGATTATCAAAAATCAATAAAAAATGAAGGGCTTCGAGCCATTGGAAGAGTGATGTCATTCGTTTCACCAAATTTAGAATGAGTAAAGGAAAGTTATATGGAAAATGTCAACTTTCTTTATTTTGATGTGGAAGGTTAAAAATATTTCATCAAGGTGGCCCAATAACTCTAAAAACAACGATGAGGATTAATTTGAAATTACCGTGAATAAGTATTAAGCCTATGTTAATGTTACGAAATTATTTAAGATTAATTATTTCAAAATGAAAAATAATCATTGAATGGAAAATGGTAGTTCTGAATAATATGAGGTTAAATAGATAGAGAACTGTAAGGATATTAAATAAAATTATATAAAAGAATTTGTAGGTAACTAATATACATGGGAATAAAGTGGAAATGATGATTAATAATATGAAGGAATAGTTGATCTCCTAGTAGAATTAGAAGCTACTGTTGAGGAGATAGATGTTTAGAGATCTAAAATGGAGAAAAAAATAGAGTGTTCCATAAATAAAAAAATTATATAAAACAACTGGAAGAATATAAGTCTAAGATGAATAAAGAAATTGAAAACCATAATTATTTAATTCCAAATTTCATAGAATAGGATCTTGAGTACAATATCAAAATCAACAAACAAAAAAGAGTAAATTATGGTTTAACTAATATTAGAAAATGTCAAATAAAACATATTAAAGAGCATGAAAAGTAATTTGTCGACTAGTGGATAAAGATATAATATCAGGATAGACTATTACCTCCTGGTAATAAATTGGAAAAAATATTTCTCAGGTGATGGAAAAGATAGAATTAGAGCATAAAAGTCCAACAAAATAGAAGCAATAGTCATATACAAATGAAAAGCCTAGTATGAATCTTGATCAAAAAAAATCTACTGAGATTGGTGTGAGACTATATGAACACACTCTAGGGTTAAAAAGGGATTTGGGTAGAAATCAGAGCCATAAGATTTGGATAACCCAATGTATAACAAGTGGTGTAGAAGTGACATGCCAGAATAAATCCCGTATCATGTGTTATTGATAAAGTATTATGGGACATTATCAAAACTTATATTATATATCCAAAAGATACCAAAGAGGAAAAGACCTAAAAAGAAACCCACAAAAAGATTAATATTACAAGAATTATATTGATGGTAATTGAATTTGGTGTTGAGGATTAACACATATTTCTATATGTTTTTCATCAGCAATATATAGGAATGTGCCAAAAATACTAAAAGAGTTCAAAAGAAATAATTCAATGTATCATAGAATGAGCTGAAAATGTAGAATTGTTTTTAGATCTACAATATGAGATTATTCCATCGTACTCTAAGTTATATTAGGATTATCACTCCATAAATATGTATGAACTAAATTATGTGGATAAAAAATAATAGAGATAGGCATGTAGTTGTTGTAGAGAATTCCCTTAAAACATCAGATCATTCTAATGTATGGATCCTTGATAGTTTATGTATATACTATATGATGGTAAATAAGGGAATTATTATTGGAATAAAATATAATATGGATGGTGTTTTCAAATTTGGAAATAATGATGTCAGGAATATTAATAGATAAAGAAAATCCAAATTTGCAGTCAAAAAATGAGATGTGATGACATCTTAGTTGTCAAAGTTATCAGTCAAAAAATTATTAGTGTCAATAAACTTTGTGACTTAGAACATGCTATAAAAATTATTAATAGGATATGTATCAACAATGGAAGATATGGTACTTTTTTGTTTCTCAGAAAATAATGAAGGGAAATATCTATAATCTGAGTGAAGAAGAAGAAATGTTCTTTTTTATACAGAGAGGGGAAAAAGGTTGTGAAAAAACCTATTTTCCTAATTTTTCCAAAAATCCCTAGAAGATATAGTAAAATTCTATACAACTCGGGATATAACTAAGATATAATGTTATTATAATGACACATGTGATTTAGGACAACATGGAAAGATTATCATAAATACATACTAGGAAAAAAGAATAAAAGTCGACTAAAATTCCTGAATTGGTGCATGAAGATGTGTGTGGACCTATCTCAACGATATAAGTTGATGGGAAGAGGTACTATGTTCATTTAATTAAGGATTTTATAAGGATGTAATTGGATTTTTATATTTCCCACAAGTATGACATGTTCAGTTGCATAAAAAAATATCATAGGGAATTTGAAAGGAAGCTTGGATAGGATATTCTAATGTTTTTTTACTAAAAATGGAGTAGAATTAAAAATATATATAAGTGGATGATTATATCAAGAAAAATGGGATAAGCTGTCAAGTTTCTTCTATGATAACTCCTCAACATAATAGATAATTTTAGAGGATCAATCGTATCATAAACACTACCAAAAATAGTAGATTAGTAACAGTTTTTTGAGGGGGTAATGCATAACCCCCTCAAAATTCAATTTAGATGGGGTTCTTCACAACCCACTCAAATAATTGAATTTTGAAGGGGTTCACAATCCATAACAAATGTTTTCGCATTATGTTTTTAATATTTGGTCAGATATTAGTGGTGGTTATGTCAAAATAGCCTCTAATTTAATAATTAGTGTTGATATATGTTAAGTTTGATTTTGGAAGTTCTATATTTGTATATATATTCTTTGTATATTATATTATACATATAATGAATATTTTTATGGAAATAGTTTGGGTTCATAACCCCCTTAAATATCTTAAATTATAGGGGGTTCATGAATCGCCTCTAAAATATTAGATTCGATGGGTTTCAAGAACCACCTCTTGTCGATTTGATTATAGGTGTTTTCTAACCCCTCTAAATTTTTTATTTATCTTTTAAAATAAATCTCATGTAACTTAAAATGTTATAATATATATGTGTGTGTGTGTGTCCGTGTTCATGCCTATATATATATATATATCACATAAACACATTATATAATTTTTTTAAATCATTATAAACCTAAATATATTTATATATATATAAAGACACTATATAAACACTCTAATTAAATATTGATACATATAAGGAAAAATGTATACATATATAAATATTGGTAAACATAATATAAATGTAATTTTAAAAATATTTATTCAAATATATAAAATTTATATATGGTTTTTTATATACTATACATTTATATTAGGATTTATATTATATATATATATATTACATTAAATAATTTTTATTGTATATTTTTGTATAACTAAATTGATATTATATTATGTATGAAATTATATATTATATAGACAACGAAAAATATAAATATAAATATTTATAATATATTTATATTATATATTATATTATAAGTATTTTAATAAGTAAAAATTTCAATATGTTATATAATTATTTTATATATATATATATATATATATATTTTTACACCATAATAATTATAAATTAATTTACCAAATTTATATATCAATTATCTAAATTATATATATAATTACAATTATACAAATGTATTCAATTTTCTGTGTATATATATATGTACACATGATATAATATAAACATTTATAAATACATACATAAATATATAAAAAATTTGTTTAATATAATATATGTATAATATAAATCATAAAATATATAATTGTATAGTATTTATAATACAAACTTTTAATTTTTATAGTTTAAAAAATATCTATTATAATGATAATAATAATTATTAATATTATTGTTACACACAGACACACGTATATATAAGAATATAAAAATAATTAGGTAAATATATATATATATATATGTTATAATTATACTATATCTATTAATAATATATAAATACAATAATACACACACACACACATATATATTTATTTATTTTTAAATATATTTTTATAAAAGTTTATATTTTTAAATAAAATTATTTATATATATTTTATAAGCACACATATAATATATATATATATCATACATAAATATATATTATATATAAATATTATACAAAAATGTATTATATATTATAAATACACAAATATATTCTATTATTTATATTTGTATACACTAATAATATATAAATATATATAATCCAAAATTTATATATTTAAATAAATAACATTTATTGTATATATTAAGAAACTATTCGCCAGATCATTTGGTTTAACACATCATCATTTTGTACATGGTTCGATGTTCGATTCTTAATTGGGGAATGCTTTAACTCCCTTCTACGATAGGATAAGCACGTTGTGGTTAGGCTGACAGGTATTGTTCATGGGCCTCGGCCTCGGGGGTGGGGTTTTTGTGGTTGTGTGTCTTGGGATTGTGTCTAATGGGGGAGTGTTCTGTTCTACACTGGTGGGATTGTCTGTTTTTCATGGGTGTTGTCCCAGGGGGAGTCGAGTTTTTTCCCAGGGCGGCGGTGTGTGTGTGTCAGTTGGGTTGTCCAGGGGGAGTCGGGTGTGTTTCATGGGGTGGTGGGGTATGTGTCAGTTGGGTTGTCTAGTGGGGTGTCTAGGGTGTCCCATGGGATGGTAGGGATGTCCATGGGTCATCTATGGTGACATTTGGGTTGTCCAGTGGTGGTATTGGGGGTGTCTCTGGATGGTGGGGTGTGTGCCAGTTGAGTTGTCCAAGGGAATTGGGGGTGTCTCATGGGGTGCTGTGAAAAAAAAAGAAGGATATTTTATGGGTGGTTTTATTAAAACTGCCTAAAAACTGGGGGAATTGGATCTCTTTCAGGAGTTGTACTAACTTCCCCTAAATTGAAAATTAAATTAGGGGCAGTTCTAACCACCCCTAATTATGTTGTTTCTAGTGAAATTTAGATAAAATTATAAGGGATTAAGACCCCCTCTCATCTAATCGCTGATAAACATAAACTCATTTTACTAGCTCTTACCCAAAACAGCATCTAATCAGAGTAGGTGGTAACTTTATTGGCAGTTTTGGGTAACCACCACTAATTTATTTAGACGGGGTTATAACCCCTTCTAAATTCAAAATCAACCCCTTATAATCGCCTAGTTGTTTTTGTGAAACCACATTTCCATAAAAATGCTAATTGAAAAGGTCCTACCATTGGAATTATAGAATGAAGTATTCCTTACATTGCTCTACATATCCAAAGGGGGTCATTTGTGAATAAAATATGAAAAGGCACAATATTAGATGTGGAATAAAAAGAATCCCACATTATAATACATTAAAACCTTTATAAGATTTGGTTTTATTCTAAATAAAGAGAAACATATGAAATTTGAGTCTTATAGAGATGAGTGGACATTCCTCACCTATTTTGGGAAAAAGAAAAGAATATAAATAATTCAATAATATAATTGGAAAATTAGTTGAATATAGTGATGTAACTATAGTAGTGAATGAAAAAAACATTAACAACACAGTGAAAAGTTCCCTAATGAGAGTGATGAGGATATAAGAAAAGCAGGGGGCGTATAAATGGAAAATAATAATTTAGAAGAATATATTGATGATATCCAGGGGATGTCAAATATTTTTCTACCCCAAATACAAAGATTAAATATGAAATTAACATAAAAAATCATTGGTGATTAAGAAATTTATGTTCAAACTTGAATAATGAAGTCTTTATATCATATATATTTCATATATCAAGTAGAGACTAAATGTTTTGAGGAAACAACTGGAGATGATAAAATCGTTCAGTCTATGAATGAATTGTTTTAAAAAATTAATAATAATAATAAATGGGAGATTTTTTGGAGACCAATAGATAAGAATGTCCTTGGAACCAAATGAGTCTTTCAAAATAAGATAAATGAATATTGTATAGTGATCATAAACAAACCCTGAATTTTTTTAAAGTTTACTCCTATATAGAGGGTATCGATGTTTAAGAGTCATTTTCATATGTTGTGGGGATATATACAATCATATTATTCTTGGTCATAGTAGTTTAAATACGGTTTCAATTTTTTCAGATGAATGTCAAGTTAGTGTTTCTAAAAGTATATATCAAGCAGTGAGATTCTTTTCTCGTTAATGAAGTTGAGAATGGAGTTTATCAACTAAGAAAAGAAATATATAGTTTGAATCAAGCACTAGGATCATGGTATTCAATATTGGATCATATTTTAAAGTAGATCCGTTTTCATCATGGTGTATTTTATCAAAATATCATTGTCGACAATGAAAATAATCTAAGGATGATGGTACATGTTTATATTGAAAAAATATTCATTGATGGATCAAATGAAGAATAGAAAAATAATTAACATAATTCTTGAAAATTGAGTTTGAAATGTCAATGATTGGTGAAATAATTATAAAAATATATGTTTTATAAAAATATGAAATGAGTTCATCAGTTACTAATTAATTACTAATTAATATAAATACCAATTGAGTATAAAGAGAATGTTTTTATAGAAAACTGTTTCTAGGATCACAAATCTAATTTACCAAAATAAATTTAATAAATTAAAATTATATACTGATATTAATTAAATATATATATATATTATCAAATAAATTATTTTTATATTCATAAAATATATTTTATAGGAATGATATTAGAAAAGAACAATACTAATCAAAAAACCTATATTTTTATTAAGATATTTTTACCACATTTCATTGTATAACATATTTTAAATTATATTTTTAGGACATTTATAAAAATTATATGTTAAAATAATCTAATTATTTGAAATTAATACATAAAAATTAGGTTAGGGTATATTTTTATTATTTTTCTATGATGTTTAATTTTTTGATGAATAATGAAAAATAGTAAATTTTAATTCAAATTTTTTTTCTTTCAATTTATTTATATGGTTAAATAAGATTTTAAATTTATTTTAAGGATTAATAAAACCAATTTATAATTTATTAATCCAATTTAATTCATTGTAATAAATTTAACATTGAAATTGGATATAAAAACCTCGACAAATGTTTGGACATTTTTACTTTAAAACGCTGCATTGTCATCCTGTCTGTGGGATTAAATTTAAATTAATTATGACCACTTATGTGATTTTAATTTTTAAAAATGGACTCAATACATGGAAGAATAATAATTTCTAATTTATAAGAATTTAATCTTTTTTTTTCACCAAAAATGTTAGTCAACTTAGATTAAATTCACTGTAATGATTATGGTGCAATTAAGCTTATTATGAAAATAAACCATAATCATAAGGGATAAAATGACTTATAAACTTGTCCAAAATTCATTAGATTGTAATATTTAGATTATATCCTCCATTTTATAAAATATTTACCATTATTTAATCCTTTTTATACGGGAAAACTGTGGGAGTAATTCCCTTTCAAAAAAAATTAGAACAATGTCACTCCACTCTATAAAGACACTCACCACTCCCACTTCATAAACCCTTTAAATCCACATTGGATCAACCAATATTTTAAAAAATAAATCCTAAAAACCCCACCCATAATCCATGAATCTTAAATATGGGTACAAATACATCCAAGGAATCCATTTCAAGAAAAGAAAAACAAGATACTCAAGGGATAGGTAACATCTTTCCTCGAGCTCTTTAGTTTTATTTCCATTATCCACAACCCTAAACTCTAATTATTCAATGATTATATAAAAAAGTATAATAAATATAATAATATGGTTTTATGTTATGTTTTTGACTAACACTTACACAAACATCAATCTATGGGGTAATGAGCTTATTGTTTATGAGTACGGTGAACTATCGCCTCATGAAATAATGATTGTTTATTCATCCTTTACCACATATCATGGTGGGAATTATAATGTAAAAAATGTTTATATATGATATATATTATATTTATAATGTATTTATTCTTCTTTAATTCTTATATATAACATACCTTTATGCTTTCCATTTTTTGTAAATATAATAACATCATTTGCCGAAATGTGGACCACCACCACTTAAAAGAGATGTTATTCGATCACATGATACATGGAATGTTTAAAAGAATATTTTAATTTAAAATATGTGACATAAATGCATATATTTTATATTAAGAACAAAATTACATTTTAATAAATATATTATATATCATTTACTTTATTTTCCTATCACATACATAAAAAGTGATCAAGTCGTTTGTGGATGTATAGACTTTCGCCTCCTCAACGATGTGATTTTTTTTACATAAAAATAATTATATATATAATTATATATTATTAAATAATTTTTTAGTTGTGTTATAATTATCTTTCTAGAAATATTAATGTTAATTACCATCTTTCCATATTTATCATTAAAAAATTGGAACATTACTCATGCAAACCTACGGCCTACCGTCTCTATGATTATAAAATTGGATAATTTTTCATAAAAATATTTAATGAATGGTCTAAAAATAATAATTGATATAAAAATATGATAATTATTCCATTATTATTATACTATATTTGACATATCAAGACGTATTTTACCATAGTTTACCTACCAAAATTGTTTTCGATGCCTAGACAATGTTCGGTCAAAACACGCGACGTAAACATAATTGTTCAAGTAGTTGTATAAAACATGATAACAAGTAAAATAAATGTTATGATAAAAATTAAAAAGATTAAAAATCAATTAAATAATTATCATAAGTTTATATTTCATGAATATATAGACACATGATACAATTCATACTCAAGGTAAGGTATTTTTTATCAATTTACATTCCATTGAGGATAATTTGTTATTGTGGACCTTGTTTAATTTATATGGTGTATATATTACCATTTTACATGTTATATCATGAATCCCATTATTCTAATGATATTATAAGTTTCATTTCATGTTATTTCTTCATGGATATTATGATTCAAATGTTTCAAAATGGTATGGGACACATTGGAATGTTTAACGATAATTCATCTTGAGAATGATTTTAATTATTATTTTTCAATCTCACATCCTTTTCTGATTTTTAACATTCTCTTGAAACAATCACTTTATTTTTGTACAGATAATTTCTTATATATGGTGTACATTTTGAAATATTTTCATATAATATCCTGATTCATTAATTCTTCAATATATTTTTAGTTTCACGTTGATTTATTTTATCTTAGGGCATTTGAGTTAAAGGTTACCGAGTGGAAAAGAATTTCATTACCCAATTTCGTTTCATTAGGTTATATTACTACTTAATAGTTGTTAATATTATATGATTATGTGTATAATGACTTTTCTATTGATGACTTTCCACTTCCTTATGTTGATTTATAGTTGATACTCATAATCTACTCACTGAATGATTTTAACATAAATGTCATAATATTTTCAAGGGTTTAATTTACAATATCAATTAGTACATGATTCCTTACACATGAATTTCCATCAGAGAAAATTATTAAAATATTGTATAATAAACTATTTCATTTTATCTTACACTTTTTATTCTTGACCTTAATCAAATAATTATACCATTATCCACTCTTTGGAATGTAAAATTTTTTAGAAAATGTTTTTTAGAAAACCCTACACTATTGTAAATTTGGGCTATATCCACGGTTTAAAATCATGGATGTATGTCCTCAAACCATGGCTATACGTAATAGACAAGTTTTATTAAACCTTGTCTATGTTTTGGCGTGGCTATAGGCTTAGAATTATAGCCACAGCTTGGAACTGTGGTTTTAGGTATACAGCCATGGTTCCAAACATGGTAATTTCATTATTGCCATGGTTTAGAATCGTGGATATACTTGAGGATAGACACAGCTTATTTCCATGGTTAGAAACTATGTCATTGGACCTATATCCACGGTTAAAAACCGTGGTAATATACCTAAAGACACAGATATAAACCATGTCTATAGGGTCAGAAAAACCATATAAAATTATCACCCCACCCCCTGTATAACCCCCCTATAGACCCTCCCTCTTGGACACCCCCTCCTTCTTGGAAACCCTATATAAACCCCCTCCCCCCTATAGAGCCCACCTCCTGGACAATCCCCCCTGCAGACCCCTCCTTACCTCCTAGACACTGGACTCTCCCACCGTATATAAAACCCCCTCCCACTCCCCTAGATAGCCCCTGGCCCTACAAAGCCCCCATACAGCACCTCTTCCCCCATGTAAAGACCCCACCCCACCCCCCTAGGTAGCCCCCCTCCTGGTCACCCCCCTGGAGAGACACTGGACCCCCTGGACAGTCTCTAGACCCCCCCCCCTCCCACCCCTCCAGGATAGACCCTAGACACCCCCACCACAAACCCTGGACACCCCCCAGAAAGACCCCCCCCCCCCCCCCCAAGGACAGACCCAAACCTCCACTCCCCTATATACCCCCCCCCCCCCCCAGACCCAGAACAGACTCACCTAGATAGCCTAGACCTCCACTCCCTTGGAAACCCCCCCCCCCCTCTTGAACACACCCTAGACACCCCCCTAGGCACCCCTGGATAGACACTAGACACCACCTCATCCCCCAGACCCAGGACACCCCCCAAATGGACCCTAGACAGATCCCCCCTCCCTCCTCATAGAAAAACCCTACACCCCCCCCCAGACCTTGGACACCCCCAAACCCCGGACACCCCCCAGACAGACCCCCCTAAGACAAACCCTGGAAACTCTCCCCCCCCCCCCCAGACAGACCCTAGATAGACCCCCCACCCAAGATAGACCCTGGACACCCCCTCAACATTCCCCCTGCCCCTGCTCCTTCCATCACCCCCCCACCCCTACCTGACCCTAGGGTTAAACCATGGATCTTGGTCCCTAATAACACGTTCAATAACATTGAAAATAGACCCTACACCTATAGTTATTAACCTCATAAATTGATTCCTACCCAGCTATACTTAATCCTCAAATGCTTCCATAATAGATACACCTTGTAGCCGTAATCACATCCTCTTGATACAAGAAAGATAAACACCACCATCCAGATAAAACATTACTCAAGAATAATACAATATATATCATAATAATTCAAACTCTCCCAAATGTAAAAAATATAAAATTACATGGTCAATATCATCATAATAAAAAGAATTATTTGATAAATTAAAATTTATATACCAAGAATAAAATTTACATCGGAAATGTACCTCAATATCAATATCACTAGAACCAGCATGATCCTTATAATCTCCTATAAAAGCACCAGAATCATTATCACCTCCTCTCAGACCACTGCTACCACCACCACCACCATCATGATCATTGAAATATTCATCGGTTTATGCACCAAAATGAGTGGAAGGAGAAACGAATCCTAATAAACATTATGTATACAAATGAGAACACATTTAATTAATGAAAACATTCAATGTTTATACGGTGATTCATATAATATCATTATGTTACCAATAAAATAAACTAATATACATAATGCATACAAATAAGAACACATATAATTAATGAAAAAATTAAAATATTCTTATGCATGATGATTCGTGAACATAAAATTGAAGAGAAATAAGAATGATGTATAGAGTATAGAGAAATAGTAAGAGTATTATAGTCTAAATTGAACAAAATAACAATGAGAGAGTAATCATGTTTGGAGATCGTTAAAATATTAAATCATATTTATTTAATGATTCCCTACCCCCTTGCACCACACCTCCACCCTCCCCACTGCCCTACAGACCCCCCTGCACCCCATATGCTCCCTCCCCACTGCCCTACTGACCCCCTGCCCCCATCCCCCTTGCACCCCACCCGAACCCTCCCTACTGCCCTGCAGACCCCCCCCCCCCCCCTCGCACCCCACCTGCACTTGTCCAACTACCTTACTGATCTCCCCCCCCCCCGTCCACCCCACCTGCACCTTCCCCACTGCCCTACTAACCCCCCTGCCCCCCTCCCCACTTGCACCCTCCTCAACAAAATCCAAAATGCACTGCAAAAATATAAGGTACCCAAAAATCCAAAAATCCATAATTAAAATTGGGCCAATGATTAAAAACAAAATAAACCCTACCCAAATACGATTTTAAACTCACTGTCATCGATGGTGGTGGAAATAACATTCCTCATCATAAGAAACCACCTATATGAAAATAGTGGGGGGAAATGAGATATAATGACCTCTTATATATATATGATTACTGTGTTAACTGTACATGATAAATGATATATGAATCCATAACAAAAAAATGAACTAATAATATTGAGATTGATATGTACATCCCAATACTAAATAACATGATCATTAATAAACCTCTATTATTCAAACATCACCTCCAATTTCCCATTAAAAAAATTAAAAAACACCAAAATATGGGAATAATGTAAACAACCATCAACACGTAAATGAGTGAAATGGGGATTAGACATTGTTATTAACCCAAATATTCCAATCCTTGAATGTATAAAATAACTAAAACTCTTCATGTCAATATCCTTCTTTGTTTTCTAGATTGAAACATAATTTTTAGCACATTCTTATTCTGTAATTCACCATTATTCTTAGTATATATAGGTTTATCAATTTTAAAAAGTAGATAATTTTCCTTCTTTTATTCTTACTCAATCCCCTAACCCGCTACACCACCACCCCCACCTCCCCCTGTACTATCCTCTCCCCCAAACCAATCCCCTCCCCCACAACAATCCACTACCCCCTCCCCCTACACCACCCCTACCCCTTCCCCTAGCCTGCACTGGCCCCCCTAGCCTTCACCAGCCCCCAAACCCATGCACCAGCCCCCCTAACTACCCTACACCACCCCCACCCCATCCATGCACTGCCCCCACCCCTACCCTTATACTAGTCTCCCCCAAACCAGTCCCCTACCCCCAAACCCAGTCCCCCCACCTCCCTAACCCCCCCCCCCCACACACACACCACCCCCAAGCCCCTAGCTAGCACCAGCCCCTAACCCCCTAGTCCGTTCCACCCCCCCCCCCCACACACCCCTGCACCAGCCCCTAACCCCCCCCCCCCCCCCGCACAACCCCCACCCTTCCCTTTTACTAGCCTCCCCCTCAAACAAGTCCCCTACCCCCAAAACTAGTCCCCTCCCCCTAACCCCCCAACCCACCTCCCCCCTACACCATCCCCTTACCTGCACCAGCACCCCCTTCGCCCATTCCCTCTACTTATATTATTCTATAAATATAAATGTGAGAAAATTTGTTCTTTTTCCTAGTGGTATATGTTGTAATTTATTTAGATATTAACTACTCAGTTTCATGTTTGTGTATTATCTTTTATTTTATTTCATCTACTACTCTGATATTACATCTAGTTTGGTTTTTATTGTATTTAACTAAATGTATCACATAGAACTGGTGGAAATTGTTTCATATTCATGATGTTATTCTCATCTCTAGGAAAATCATCCCCCAATGATCTAGTATTTCCTTGGAACATATTTATAGACATTGAGGTTCTGTGGATTCTACCTAAGGTTAATAACACCTCTTCCCATTCCCAATCCAATAGGTGAGAGGAAGGATTTACACCGGTGGGAGGAAACTTTATTACACATATGGAAGATAAAGTCATTATCTTTGAGGCCTTAATCCCACTATAATTTTGGTTCCAATTATATTTGATTGACTTTCATCTTCTACATATGTTGGGCGTATTTATATTGATCAAGAAATAGTATGAGTAGGCACCCGAGTAAACTTTTATTGAGAGTGAGGATCTATCTCCAAGAACTTCAGGATAAAGGATCACCTAGAAAGAGAATAAAAAGGGGGTATCTATTTCCAAGTCCTAACCATATTCACCCACCATCACTTTTGAGGTGTGTTTTCACTACTTGGATGCCTCTATCCAGTTCCATATCGATCAACTTCATATTATATTATAGAGATTAGGGTTATATTTCCCTGAGCCACTAGTCCACCCATTTTATCTCCCTAAGACCTCCCTGGCCTTGTAGCCTTCCTCTTCCATTGGCTTATCAACCCCTATCCCTATTCTAACTGAAATCAGTGGCCTGACACGCTGACAGTATACTCAAATTCTTATTGATATCAGCAGCCCGACTACCCAACATGAGTATTTGTTGCCATACCAAAGCAAGGGGAAGGGACATGACACAAAAAAGGTGAATAGAACTACTTTTTTAACCATAATACCCAAACCAGAACATATTTTTATATTATAAAGATACTTAATGAGTATCTCTCAAAATAAACTATGACACAGACCATGACTACAATGTAGAGTTCCCTAGTAGTATATGAGCAGGTTTGGCCAAATACCCCATAATTATTCACCATATCCATAACTATAATATTAGGAGATAAGAAATATATATATATATCTGTGTTTTCTAGTATTGAAGAATTATTCACCATCTCCAAAACTCTCTTACATGAGGGAATCCATGCTGGAAGAATAGAAGTATATATCAGTATCCTCTAGAAGTGGATCAATATCTACCAGATCAAATGGTATGTTCAAGAAGACCTCTATAGCTAGAAACCAACATGATTGTACTAACACCTCAGCCAACACCGCTTCTTTATGGTCCATGATTGATAGTGAAGGATTATTTAAATAAAATGAACACTCTCCCACATCTTCATAAGTGGATACATACTCTTCTATGTGATCTTTGCAAGGACCTGCTCATTTTTTGAAAAACTAAAATGTGTTGCCAGAATAATCCAATGAATGAAAAGAATGAAGTTCCATATATAATAGAGTATTCGAGGGTAGAAAGCCTTGAAAATATATTTTTTTGCAATTCCTATTCCCTTCTAGGGAAATCTCACTAGAAGGAACTAAAGCTGAAATGGTTCTTCCCAAAGTGGAATAGACCCCGTCATCTGGGATAATAGACCTAGGAATTCCTTATTATTGGTCTCACAATTTCCATGAAACACTTATCCCATAGTCGTGTCATGGAGATATTATTTATGGGATATATGTAGGATCTATTCATCAGTATCCTCCTCATATATGAACAAAAACATAAAGGAAATCAATATAGTTTCAATGGAATCATGTCCCTTTCAACATAGTCGTGAGATCAGTCTTCCCACTACCTATATAGGAAGGCCAAAATTGATCACGAACATTTGAAGTGAGATGAGAACCACCACTCAATGAACCAAATATGAATATAGAAACTGAACATTTAATAAATATGATGAAGGTATGCATATAATGTATCGTTTTTTATAATCCAAATATAAAGGTACAGGATTCAAAAGTGCATACCTGGGGAACAACTATCCAACTATGTTACAGACCAATGTCCAAAAGATCGAATATTTCACACTCAAGAGTAAACTCAAAATCATCAATTCTGCAAGCATGGTGTATGACAAGTAAATTTTATTAAAAACACAACAAATTGTTACCAATGTCTTTCAAAAAATGGTATAAAATAATAATTACCTCCTGAATTTTATATTCACGTCAATCCGATTGCAAGTCGTGGGAGAAATTCAATTACATCGGCTATGTTTTATTTTTTATTATTTGTATAGAATTCATCGCTATCCTTCATACCAGTACATGTTATCAAACTCACAATATGATGAATGAACCTAATTGAGTGTCCGCCTCATGAAAAAAATGGAAAAAGGGACTACATATCGTTGGAGGTGTGTTGGAGGAGATAAAGGGGACGCCTCTAAGCAATGTCATTGAGGAGGTATGATGATCGCATCAGAGGAAGATAAAATTCAATATAATAATAATAAAACTAAACTAATACATAAATAGACATATCTCATAATATCATAATTCAATATATGTATTAATAGTAAGAAACATCGCAATAAAATTCAGTATTACAATAATAAAATCTCATTGCATAATAAAATTACACATATTAACAATCCATAAATATAATCCACATCAATATTGAGCCTCAATATCAGCATAATAAGATTAATGATAACCCTCATCCACACCACCTATAGAAACACCATCTCCACCTCTCATGCCACTAGCATCATCATCGACATCATCATCAATAGCGGCACCAACACTGGGACTGGCTTCGGCTATAGCTTTAGCTCTAACTCTAGCTCGATCTCTAGAAAAATAATCTAAATTAGACAAACTCATCGACATGAAACATGTGTCAACCACTGGAGCTTCTTCTGGTGAAATTGTAGAAGAAATGGGAGAGATAACTTTCTTCATATTTTCAAATATCACATTTTCTTCCTTTTGAGTTTCTTATTTGATTGCAGAATTTGTCTGTTTCACTGTGACCAAACAAAAACCGGTACTCGAAGAAATGTTATCAGTAGACCAGTACTGAGATGGTACAATCTTCTTCCCTAATAAACATTGCACTTTTCACTAATTCTCATCTATTTGATATCCCCCACCCCCTAGACAGCCCCCGTCCCCCTGCACTCCCACACTCCTTACTCCCCTCCCTACCCCCTACACATTGCTCCCCCAGACCCCTTCACCCCCCCCCTCCTAGACATCCCCCCTCCCCTTGCACCATCTTCCACCTCCCTACATACCCCCCCCCCCTAGACACCCCTCCCCCCTAGACCCCCACACCCCCTACACACCACACCCCCTACTCCCCCCACCTCCCCCCCTCTAGACAGCCCCCTCCCCTTGCACCCCATGCACCCCCACACCCCATGCTTCCTACCCACTACCCCCCACCTCCCACACCCTACTGGACATCCCCCATGCTCCCCTAACACCCCTCCCTGCACACTTCCCCCCCTGGACACCCCCTCTGCACACTTCCCCCCTAGACACCCCCATTGCACACTACCCCCTATCCCCACCCTGGACACCCCCTCCCCTAAGATAGCCCCGTCGCCCTGCACCCACTACCCCCCACCCCCTACACCCCACACCCCATGCTCTCTACACACTACCATCCTAAATCCCCCGGAAATCCCCCTCCCCCTGAACCCCCTACCCCCCTCCCGGAAATCCCCCTCCCCCTGAACCCCCTACCCCCCTCCCTGCACACTATCTCACCTAGACACCCCCTCCCCCTACACCCCACACCCCCTGCACACTACCACCCCAACCCTCACCACAGACACCCCCATAGACAACCCCCCTCCCCCTACACCCCCTGCCCCCGTTAAAGGGAATCACCAACATAATAGATAGATTAGACAATCTCAGGAAAAAAACAATACATGTAATACACAGGACAAATCCAAACTCTCATCTAGAAACAAATCCATACCAAGTGCTCTAATAGATGATAACACATAATAAATTATAGGTATAACCAATCATGCCAAATCTCATTAAACCTGGTCAGAATATCAAAAATAAATAAAATAAAAACCTATAATAAGCACAAAAAAGGTCATTATTTATTCATAAATATAGGATGACCATATAAATAGCATATCATTTTGTAATAAAATGAACCTATGGTATTCATACATAATTAGTGAAAATATGATCTCCAGAGACTATAGATCAATATTTCTGATAAAAAAATAAAAAAAATAATAGATGCTCAAATTTAAAAGATACCATAGTATGTATTAGAGTCTCTTCTATATCTAATATAACCAATTCGTGCTCAATCACCTAATATAGAGACGTCCCCCTTACCCAAATCCTTGATAAAAATGTCTGAACATGCACTAAGGTAATCGTGTAGGGTGTGATAAAAAAACCTAGTAGGAAACCACCAACAAGAACATAGAATTAGTGTTGAAATAAGTGTGAGTGCATTCACTAATGAAATATAAATAAAAAATCAGTTATGTACCCATGTTGGGACATCTTGCACTATCCATGTTTTGATGAACCCTGACATTACCGTATTTTTTCAATGCTGGAAGGAATATTCATCTTTTACAAAAAAACCATTACCAACCATATAGGTAGAGGATAACATAGAAGAAATAATATAATAAATTTCCCACATTGGAAAAAAATAATGAAAATTCATAACATAACCATCCTTCTATATATAAAATGTATTTAGGGAAGTTATAGCACAAAAAACAATTATATAGGAATTGCATCACAAGGAAGCTATAACATAGCCGACGTCCCATATAAGAAACTGATCATGATGAATGAGTAAAATAATCACTCTATTATATAGGAAATAGACCATGGGGAATGTGTAAATAAATCCAACATATAATATAATAAATGAATCATGATGAAGGTGTAACATAGCAGACCTCTTATATAGGAAATGAATCATGAGGAATGTGTAACACAACTAAAATATAATACATGAAATAAAAACCTAGAATAAGCTACAAGGAAAAACCATTTTGTAAGAACAATGGTAAGTTCCTAAGTCCCCACCTCCATTATCCCCGATATGAAATTTTAATCCAACATGAACTAATTATAATTTTAATTCAAGGTATACACATAATCAAACCATATTATTTATGTCCCATTATATGAATCACCCATTATAAGAAACCAAGCATATTGAATAATTCTTCCACTGCATCTCATCACTATATACCATATCATTTATTCTCAAGACCCATAATATTCATAATTGAAGAATTATAGGATCCATAATAATGGGTCAAGATAACCTTCCCTATATTATGTAAAAAAATATAGACATCCCACATTAGGTTTTGATAACTAAGTTGAAAAACCATCCTGAAAACTATCACTACATATTTTGGGTTTGTTATGAAAAAAATATAAAACAAATAAACCACCCACATGATATCAATTATACCATATATTATTAATCTAATATCTTAAATATTGGTGTCAAAATAACCAAATTCACAATCATGCACCTACATGTGTGAAAGTTCATGTTATCCCATACAAATGATGAAACACAATAGGGAACTCCCACATTAATCAACAAAGAGTTACCTTTCCAAGTGGATTCATCCAATTTGAGTTCAATTATTCGCCTAAAAAACATTGAACATAAATTAAGGATGTAAGAAAGTAGAGAGAATAATGAACTAAATACAAGCTCAATGATTTCAGGCAGTCAAACATACTGAAATGTGGTGAATATAACATATAATGATTTAATCTGTTAAAAAATGAGGCGGGGAATGTCTTGGAACCTTGGGGGAGTAAAAAGGTGTTTCCAATCATGGATAGGTTAGAAGAAGAAGGAATATAAGGTATAAAAGAGTTTATAATGTGAAAACATAGAAAATATATTAAAGTATCCTCCCAAGATGACAACAAGGGTTCCTAGTTCCCAATTGGTCACCATTTACAAAATCACCAGCTGACTAGTGGGGAATCATGAGATACTTCTCTCCAGACGTGTCATTAGGTATACCAAGGGCTCTTGCTGCTTTATTTCTATTTTTGGATTATGGTTACCCATCTTTGAATTACCACCAACACGTGAAACCACAAATCATAGTACAACTTTAAAATCAAAACATTGATGAAATTATATGGTATAAAATATATGTGTTGATTGGAATATTTCATGAGGAGGGTGACGTGGTGATAGGTCATCGTAGAAGAGGTTAATGCGATGAGAAAGGTCTCTGGGGAGGAGGGTGCCACTGGGAGAGAGGTCGTCGGAGAGGAGGGGTTTCACGGTGAGAGTTCATCGGAGAGGAGGGAGCCACCATGGAGAGGAGAGGGCAGGTAAGATAGGTCAGTTAAGAGAGCTCGGGAAGGAGAATTTGTTGAGGAGGTGGATGTCGCGGTGAGGAGTAGTCGGGGAGGAGAATTTGTTGGGGAGGATAAGTCGTCGGGGAGGATGCCGCCATGGAGAGGAGAATTCGTCGAGAGGATAATTCGTCCGGGAGAGCGGGTGTGAGGTGAGTAGAGAATCAGGGATGATGAGCCTGATACCAAATAATTGACAAATGCGGTATAGCCATGAGGTATTTATTAAACCATGGAAATTTTAAAGGTGCATCCATAGGCCAACAAAACTGTGGATATTAGTCCGTGGCTATAGATTTAATTTGTAGTAGTGATACTTCATTTCTCTCTTTAGTTAGAGAAATTTTTTTTATAGAAACCCTATTTTCTAAATGTATTTCCAAAATGTATTTAACTATTCCAAAATAATTTTTTGATGGAATTTTTACCAATTTTTTCTTGCACTAATGACATCAAATGAATCTTCTTATCACTTTCCAAACAAGGAATTTTTATAACCTTTTACCTTGAAAAAAGGATGTTCTTTTTATCTCAAATGGCTTTATGGATTTACCCATAGTCATTTATTTGATTTTTACTTTTTCATTTTTAAAAGGATACATGTTTAATGAACATTTTTCTGAAATTGATTTACAGAGATTTCTTTTCAAATGTTATTTAAATGTTTTAAAAAAATGATATTTTCTATAATATTTTTTTAAAATATATATTTATAGTATTTATATTCATCAACACCAACAACCATTTATTTTTACTACACTATGGATATGTAGTATTGATACCATATTTATTCCTCCTTTGAATATTTTATGATTTATTTGTCTAATTATCGTATTGAAATTCACTTCCTTTATTCATTTCAGTCCCCTAAAAATAATTAATTTTCTATGATAATTTTACATTTACTTTCCCCCTAAATATCCAGATTATTTTTCATAGATATGATTGTTTAGAGAACAATATTTCATTTTTCATAAGGATTTTAATATGAAATTTATTTCATTATCTGGGGAAATATTGATACATATGTATCCTTTATTAAATAGAGATATTTTTAAAGGAATATTGTTTATTAATTAAATTGATTTCTTAATATGAAGAATGTAGTAGACATGAAATAATTGGTAGGGCCCAAACTTAATATAGACCTTCGATGCATTGACTAGTTCACATGAGACAAATAATTTTGAAAAATTAAATGGATTTCTACCAATAGTTTTAAAATATTTAATTGGTGGATCTTGATAGTATAGGTTTTCATATGGCTGAGACAAGACATCCAATGATTAATAATTTCCATCATTTTAATTCATTATTTATTAAACCTAATATTTTCACTAAAAAATTGTATGGAGGCATTTCAGTTTTATTTTATTGATTAAATTTATTGTGTAACTAGATATTTACCATGCAATAGTTATTATTCCCATTGAATTATTACTATTTCTAAAATACTTTAACCTTACTGAGCAAATAAGTTTACCCTTAGTTTGTTTCATTTCCCAAAAATCCATGAAGATTACTATGAAAGATATATAGGGATATACTAGATGGAATAAAGCAATCCTTGAAAAAAAAATTATATTTTGTAATTAGTGTATTCATTAGTAATAAAAGAATCATGTATCTATCTGGTTAACCAAGACGACTAAACTCTTAAATCATTTAATATTTTATTCCTTGTATTCAATCCAATTTAATGATAATTGACACTAGATACAATATTTTTTGGGTTAGGGAGAAATAGTTGGTATTAGATAATGTTTTGTTGTAACATTGATAATTAGATTTAGGTAACATAGATTATATAACATATACCTAAAGTATAATATGAGGATAAGTATAGAACAACACCCTAGAATATTGTTAATGTAAAGATTGTGTGTGTGTTTCTAGAAATAAATTTATCTGAATACTATAAGTGGATGTGGTTTTGGAACATATGTAACTAGGAGTAAAAACTATGACAAGGTGGGTCAAGCCTGACTTTATATAACATCGTACATGATAATGTTCCTTACTGTGAACCTATTTTGAGAATCCCTGAGGATATTCTTAGGATAATTCAAATTTTCTTTACAAATATTTATGAATGATTTTGATAATGAATAGCCTATGTTAAATCAAAAGTGTTTTATAATGAATATAATGTTTCATGATTCCGATATCCTATAAATGATTATATGTTTTTCTATTAATATTTTTAGTCACATTATAATATCTTTTTGTAGTCAATGGATGGTACTAGAATATGTCATGTTAACATTGAACAAGAAATACATGGTGAAGAAAATGAGAATACGAATGAGGTGTCTGTAGTCATGAAATATTTCATCTTTTTGCCAATTAGTTTTCCCAAAATATGATCAATAATTTATACTTTAACCAACTCCCAAACTCACCAATGATAAGAGGGATAGATTTTTCTAAGATTAAAATAGGTGGATATAATAGGGTAAAAAAGGATTGAATTCCATCATGTATTAAATGTTTAAAGAGACACATAGGAAAGTGTCTTAATGTAATGGTTAAATTATTTATCTGTAATAATTAATGAAACAATGAATATAATTATCGATTCAAAAGGAAGAGTGTGGGGGAAGGAACTGAAACTCATCCAAAGGAATCATTTATAAATTATTTTTTTAAATATGGGGAACCCTGAAATTACCCATGTCAATTCCCTATTTTAGAGGATAAAATATGGAACAAGTAATGGTCTATGTGAAATAAGTTGATGAAGTATTTATTTATTGGGGTTGAATTGAAAACCATAGATAAAATTCTATTTAGTGTTTAAACTTATTTCAAGGATTTCAACCTTATTTATTTTGGAAATTATATTAATCTAGTTTTATAAAAGGACAACATATATGTTGGGTGAAAACCAATCAAGTTCAGCAAGGCTTTCGGTCTTCCACCCAAGCCTGAAGGATGATTCACGCAAACCACTATCCTACATAATGTCCTGGTTAATATGTCATCATTTTTAGATAAAACATTTAAGGAATAAATATTAATGATGAAATATCAGTGCAACATTTTTGGTTTAGATATTTATTACTTAACTATATTGTATTTGGAGAATAGTTGTTAGAAAATGTAAAAGGTTTTCACTCTTTTATGGGCCTTATAATCCATTAAATTTTTATTTTAGTGCTGTAGGGATCAAAATTAATTTCTTTATACCAATTCCTTCAAGTGAGGTATGAATTAGAATTTGATAAAAGCACAACCAAAATATAGTTTTGATTATATAAAATTAAAATGTATCATGTGAGTAAATTTCCTTATATTATCAGGCTATAAATGAATTTCTCAACATTAAGAAAATGATCTTAAAAAAATCATCCAAATACCTTAATTTTTGTTGAACTGATAGTATTCTAAATCATCATAGATTTATAGATTTTAGTCCCTCAACATTCCATTAATCATTCGCATAATTCCGATGGATGACCTCAATCACTCCCTATAAATATTTATGTTATTCCTCTATGTATGTATCTCTAGTTTCCACTAATGTTCTCCTACTTAGAGAAATAATTATATGTTATTCTGTGGGACCTTTTTACTTCCCATTATCTCTTTCCTAGAATATTTATTATGAAATATTCTCATGTTAAGGGATTTAAAAAATTGTAAATATCAAAAAAATCTATCACCAAGATCGAGGTTAAATTTTAAGGACCCAATTTAATTGTGGGGAGGAGAATGTAACACCTCAAAAAAAATATTGTAGGAACATTATATTTGATAGCGTGTAGACACACAACACCAGGAATTTAAGGGAATATAATATCTCAATAATTTAAAATATATTTACTATTTTAAATAAATTATATATATTTTATTTCTTGGAATGACTGTGAAACTAAAATATCATATCTCAGACACAACAATGAGTTTCTTCTATGGCTTTTATTACACACAAGACTGAGTTTTACCAAATAGTAATATATTATTAAAAATATTATTATTTAATATAATATGATATAACATAGAGATTAAATTAAATTTTATGGATATGATTTACTAAATAATTGAAATATATGGTTTAAACAAGTATTAAATAAATTCATTTGTTACTAATTAATTATACATGAATATAAGATCCTATTTAATATAAAATAAATGTTTTTTTAAAAACTTATTTTTATGGTAACAAAGCTATTTTTTACGAATAAATTAAATTAATTAAAATTAGTGTCATATATTAATGTAATAAATATATTATGAAATCAATTAATTATTATTATATTCATATACAATATTTTATAGGGATGAGATAATAACAAACCCACTATTACCAATAAAAACCTCTATTTCTATTAAGTCAGTTTTACCGTCTTTTAATGGTGAACTTTTTTTAAATCCAATTTTTGACACCTTTATGAATATTATATGTAAAAATAATAATATTATTATAATGTAAAACGTAAAAATTAGTGTAGAATTAATTGTTTTTTTTTGAACAGTCATTTTTTGATGAATGGTCAAAAATACTGAATTTTAATTCAAAGGTGCTTTTTCTACAAATTTATTTATATGGATAAATAATATATCAAATTTTTTTAAGGTATAATAAGATGAATTTCTTATTAATTAATAAAATTTATTTAATTTCAATCAATTTCACTATGAAATTGGATATAAGAACCTATCAATCTTTTGGACATTATATCTTCAAAACCCCTTATTGTCATCCCATAAGTGCAATTAATTTAAATTAGTTTCAACCACATATGTTATTAGAATAAGTAAAAATGGATTTCATATATTTGATAATAATATTATATAATGTCTAATAATATCTACATATTTTTTCACCAAAAATATTAATGAATGTAATTAAAATTAACAACAACAATTAAGGTGAAATTAATCATAACAAGGGACTAAAACATAAACTTCAGGGCCATGATATCCTAGAAAATTTTCCAAAATACATATTATGGTGAAGTTATGACACATCCAACCTTTTATTGAATTTGGAACATTATTTGATACACTTGAAAAGGGAAAACATGGGTGGAATTTTCTTTCCAAAAATTTACAAGAGTGTCACTCATCCACCACTATAAAAAAGAATTCACAACTCCCACATAATCAAACCTTTCAAGACACATTAGATCGACCAATATATGAAAACATAGATCATGAAAATCCATCCCATAATCATAAATTCTAAATATGTTCATAAATCCATCCAAGGAATTCCATTGGATCAAACCAGAAAGAGTTACCCAAAGAAGATGTAACATATTTCATCAAGATCCTAAACTTAATTTCAATTATCTACCCCCTAAACTATTCATAAACCATTATTGTATAATATAAAAATTATGATAAATACATTGATATATTTTTTTGTTATGGGTTCTTCCTAAACTAACACACAATTTCAACTAATGGGTGTCAATATTACAACTTAGGTGTTCGTCGAACTACCACCTCATGAAATGATGATTGTTTGTTCTTCCTTTACCACCTATCATGATTGGAATCATGAAATAAATCATGTTTATATATGATATAAATTATATTTATAATTTATTTATGATTATTTAGGTTTTATATAGAACATATATTTATTATTTCCATCTTTTTTAAATAAATTTTTGTTGGTTTTGGGAGTGTGGACTACCGCCTCCTAAAAGTGATGTGATTCAATCAAATGATACATAGAATGTATAAAATATGGTTTTCATTAAAAATATGTTACTTAAACATATATATATGAAATTAATTAAATAATTAACTTTCTAAAAATATAATATATATATATATAATTTTTTTCATTACCCTTTCATACACTTAAAAATTGATAACATCATTCATGGTCGTGTTGACTACTACCTCCTCGACATGATGTGATTCCTCTTACGTCACATGAATTATATATATAAGTATATATGATTAAATGACATTGTATTTATGATATAATTATAATTCTGTAAATATTAATGTCACTTAACTTTTTTCCATAACGATCATTGAAAAATGAAAATGTTACTCATGCATACCTACGATCTATGGTCTCCTTGATTGCAATGTGGGTTCATTTTTCATGATGATGTTTAATGATTTTTTAAAGTATAATTAATCTATAAATATGATAATTATTTCATGATTATTCTTTTTTATATGTTATATAAGGACCCCTTTGACCATCATTTACCTAGAAATGTTTTTTGACACATAAACCGAATTTGGTCAAAACATTCGACATAAACTTAACTGTTAAAGTAATTGTATTCAAGAAGGTAATATGTTAAATATATGTTATGATAAAAATTAAAAAGAATATGAAACAAGTAAATAATTAATATAAGTTATTTATTTAGGAATATAAATACGGATGATGTGATTCAGACAAAAGGTAATGGATTGGGTCTCAATTTATATTCTATTGAGACTTATTTATTGTTATGAACTATGTTTATTTTATATGGTGTATCTACTACCATTTGACATGTTATATCATCAATATATTTATTATCATGATATTATAAGATTCATTTAGTATCATTACTTCATGTATAATATTATTCGAATTACTAAAAGTGGTATGAGACACTTAGGAATGTGAAAAGATTATTCTCTTAGAGAATGTTTTTAATGATTATATTTTCAATATCACTTAATTTTACTGTTATTAACATTGTCTTGAAACAATATATTTTTTTGTGAACCTAATTTCTTATATATGTTGTATATAATATCACTTTTCATATAATATATTTATTTATTCATTCTTCATGATATTTTGAGTTTCAATTTCAATTATTTTATATAAGGGGATTTATGATTAATGTCACCTAGTTAAAAAAAATTTCATAACTGAATTTCTTTTCATTGGATTATTCTACTACCACATTGTCATTAATATTCTATGATTATGTGTTTAATGAATTCAAATATATATTGATGTATTTTCACTCCCTTATTTGTATTTATAGTTGATATTCATAACCCAATTATTTATTGATTATCACTTCAACGTTATAATATTTTCAATGGTTTACATTACAATATCACTTCGTATGAGATTGATTACACCAGAATTTCCTTAATAGGAAATTATTTTATCATTTTCTAATAAACCCTTTAATTTTTTTACTATCGTTATTTATGACCTTTATCAAATAATAGTAATATTTTTCCACTCTTTGGTACTTAAAATGTTTTTAAAATTTTTCAAAAGAAAACCCAACATAATTTCTCTCTTTATTCGGAGAACCTGTATTCTTATAAATACTTTATTTTCTAAAAATGTTTTTTAAATTATTTTAAACCATTCCAAAATTATTTATTGAATATTTTTACCTTTTCTGTATTTTACCAATATTTTAAAAGGGATATTATTTTTCCTTTCTAAATAATGAATTTTTCTATCCTTTTACCATATAAAAAAGAATGTTCTTTTTACCTTATACAGCATGTACAGATTTACCCATTGTTACTTATTTGAAGTATCATTTACTTGATTAAAAGATTACTTTTTAATGAAAATGTTTTAAAAAGTTATTTTCAATGAAAACGTTTTTAAAAATTATTTTCCAAAAAAGAATATTTTTTTATGAATGATTTTAGGATATCTTTTTATAGTATTTCTATTCATCAATAACAATAAACATTTATTTTTACTCTACTTGAAATATTTTATATTGATACCATCCGTATTCAACATCTATATGTTTTATTATTTCTTTGTCCAAGGAATGCATTAGAATTCACTTCCATAATTCCTTTTAGTCCCCTTGAAATATTCAATTTCCTTTGATCATTTGACATTGAATTTCCCCAAAACATCCATATCATTTTTAATGTATAAAATTATTTCCTTAACCATATACTATTTTTCAAATGGTTTTTACTTTTAATTTTATTTTATTATTTTGGTGAAATATTGAAAAATATTTATACATTATTCAATATAGATAGTTTATAGGGAATATTATTTATTAGTTAAATCAATTGCTTGATATGATTAATTCTTCAGACTTGCAATTATGGGTAGGGCCATGAATTTATATATTCCCAAGATGAGTCAAGTGTTTCTTATGAGAGAAATAATTTTTGAAAATTAAATGGGTTTCTACCTAGAGTTTAAAAATATCTAGAGGTTTGATATTGAAAGTATAGGTTTTCATATTCTTGAGAAATGATATCCAATAAGTAATCATTTCCTTTATTTTGATTCAGTATTTATTTTACACAATATTTTCACTATAAAAAAGTCTATGGATGCATTTCATTCATGGTTTATTAACAAAATGGTATGTGTGTTCCATTATTTACCATTCCGTAATTATTATTTTCGTTGATTCATTATTTCTTTCGCTATAATTTACCCTTACAAAGAATTTGAGACAACCATTATTTTGTTTCCTTTCCCCATTAATCCAAGAATCATACTATAAAGGATATGTAGGGATATACTAGATGGAAAAAATTTATCCTCTAAATAAAAAATATGTTGAAATTATTGTATTCTTTTGTAATACAAGACTCATGTATCTTCTTGGTTTACCAAGACTACTAAACTCTTCAATACATTAGTGTTTTATCCCTTGTAATCATGTTAATGTAATGGTATTTGACACCAGATCTGGGCTTGATGGGTTAAGGGTATTGCATTTTTAAATTTTAATGTGATAAATATATTTAAACAAAGGTTATATATCAAGTAATTTGGGGTTCATGATGAAATAAGTTGAGTGGTTTTGGAATGACGTGATTCATTGATGAAATTTTCATGCTACATTGGTTTCTCACATTGATCATGACTCATGTGGGATTCAAGTTTATGTTGGGTAAATCAATGACCACTATCTGAATCGCAATATGTGAATTTTGGAAAAATATGGAAAATTATTAAATGAGCTATCAAGGAGTGAATAGTTTTTAACAAACCCAAATGGGAAATATTTGGTTAAATATCCCTAAAGGTAACTTATAAGTGCTTTTTGGTTGAATGAGTTTATTGACAATGATGGTGGACATAATCAATTGTGGATTTCTGGTATTGTATTTGACTTTTTATTTTAACAAAGATCTAAAACAATGAATAGTGCCATCGGGGGAAGTATAAAAAATACATATACAAGGTGTTGTTATTTCCTAGTGTTTGACAATTTTTTGGGGTCCAAAATTTGTATAATGACTCAAAAATCATGAAATTTGGTTTTATTGGACTAACTCTTTGTATATATCATAAATTTGTGGATTTCATGAATATTGGAGTTTCATGATGTTCTTGATATTCATGATTAAATCTAGTGCCATGAAGTCTTGAATGTTTATAAATTCATGATAGAAATACTACAAATCTCCCCAACTATGAGATTCCTCATGAATGAAAATTTTTCTAGTTTTAGTGGAGATAGGGAGGTTTGTGAAAATGTTTAAATATCTTTGGGAATAGGTAGAAATGAGGTTTAAATATTCATTAAAGGGATCCATCACCTATAAATAGGCCTTTTTACCCCTCATTTGAAATAGTGATATCCTTAACAAAAATACAAAGTCTCTGAATTCATGAAGTTGATTCATGATGGTTTTTCCTATAAAAATTTTCAAAAAGGGTAGAAGATAATTTAGGATATGAAATATAATAGAAAGTTTGTGAGAATCATAGAAATTTATAGCTTTTGTAGGGTAAGTGGGATTCACATAAGTATTGATCATTGTGAATTTTAAGTGAGCTTCGCAATAAGAGTGAGCTTTGAAAAGGTTGTTTGAGCTTCACAAATGTAGTGAGCCTTGCAAAATTAGTGGTCATTGTGAAGGTGTTGAGTAGGTATTTTCTAATATATATATATATATATATATTAAGATTTTACTCATTTAGTGTATTACAGAGGAACTAAATGATATAATAAATTAGTTGTAAAATATAAAGAGACAAGTTATCAAAAGAAGAATCATCTAATGTAGTAGTGAGAACACATTATTTGAGAGAGTATTAAGCCTTTAAATTGTGATTTTTTGTAAAAAAGTAGGGACATTGAGTAAGCTATGTAATTTGTAATATTAGTAAACTTTGTTTCATTTGCTAAATAGAAACATTTCCTTTGTATTCTCCTTGAACATAACCCAATGAGTATGAACCAAGTAAAATTGTTTTGCCTCATGTATGATTTTAATTTTTCTCATACATTGTTATGGGAAAGGCAGGGAAGAGTATTTTGTTAAATTATGAAATAAGATGTGAAGGGGAAGTCATCTTAATCTGTCATACCCAGATCCCCCCCCCCTCCACCCCTCTAAGGGTATTTAACTTGGTTGGGATAAAAAATGGAGGCACAAAATGGTGTTCCAAATAGCTTGAGATCATTTAGAGAAGCCTCCATCTCTATATCAAGGTAAAATGGTAACTCATTATGCTAATAAAGAAGCATACACAAAATATTGAATTTATGGAGGCTCTATAAATAATTTTAATCTATACAAATTTGGAAGGATAAAAATTATATGAATAATATAGAAACATGTTAAGGAAGGTAGTGGGTATATCCCAAAAAAATATTTCACAAAATTAGACTAAAATATTTTGGTTTCATTCCAAAAAAATAGAATGCATGTCACCTCAGACATCCTACATCTAAAGTGAATAAAAAAAATCTGGAAGTTGTTGGTGTTGCTGCATATTTGTGAATTTGACATTTATCTCTTGAATAATATTTCAATATTTAGAGATTTCATAAGTCCTAAATCATGTTGGACTAAGGATACTTAAAGTAAAATACCTAGTCTATAAAAAACAAGGAATATGTCTTTAATTAATAAATTTGATCATTTAGACAAATTCAGCAGGTATTGTAACATATATGGATACTCATATTATAAATGTTAGTTTGTTCCAACAAGCCAAAACATATTATTTTATGAAATGATGTGTCTATTGTATTATATTCAAAAAAATAATATAATTATGAGGAAGAATTATTTTGGATAGAATACATATCCCAATAAGTCAAAGAATATTGAAAATAATGGTCAATCCTTTATGAGAAAAGAAAATAAGAATATATCTAGAAATCATAGGAAGAAATATATATAATTATTTCAACTAAAGAAGACAATATACTTCAATTATGAAAGGATAGGTCATATCATGGAGATCTAAAAAATGTCTATGAAACTCAATAAATAAGGGATCTATCTAAAAAACAAAAGGGAATCAATCATAGAAAGATATGGGTAGATTGTTTTGGTTGTTGAAATTCCTTCTGTATATGTAGAAATGTTTCCAAATAAGGTTAATGAAATAGATTTTAATGTCATGTGAGGGAGATAAAACTAATTAGGACACATGTCTATAAAATGAATGAAATTTTTTCTTATAATGATGAGACAAAAATGAAATATCTTGTGACATTATGTTTAAAAAATGATATAATAAATAACTCTTTGAAAAAAAAGGATCTGAAAGATCCAAATCTAATTTTACTCATTTATACAAAATATATGGAATAATAATTGAGGATGGATCAAGAATAAAAGTGTTATACAATTATTCAAGATCAAGAAAATAAGGCTATTAGAGATAAGAAATAATTATTTAGTGAAAAGTAGTCCTTGTTTCCCAATTATGAACAGGCCTAGAAATCATGGTGTGGAAGCATGAATAAAGATAGAGTACAACATCATGGTTTAGTAAATCTCTCTGAACCCTCCAACTCATTTTGTGGAGTTTTTTATGTCCCCCGTCTCCCCATATTTATTTTTGACTATTAAATGATTTTTAGGGAAGATGATTAAATATGGATATTGTTCCCTTTATGGGAGATATAATAATGAATGATGCTAATAAAATTTATCTATCATCTTGAATCTAAAATATGAAAAACCCATTCTAATATGAGAAATGAGGTGTGATTTCCTTTCATAAATTTCTTTTAACAAGTACATATTATGCTTATTATGAGGGTTTATTTATCTTACTAGTTGGGATCACCTAGAACATTAAATAATTTTTTAATTTATTCAATTGAGAATATGTTTATTAATATTTATAAAAAATTAGTATACTCTTCCCCAAATAAATTATAATTATAAAAGATGTTATCATATGTAAAAATGAGGTAAGATTTTCGACTAAACATAGCGGTATTGTTTTAAATAAAGCATTAACACATGAATAAAGAGTGTTTATTTATTTATAGAACATTTCTAAGGGAAATTTGATGAAACTTGAATTCCAATAATTTCTTGATGTTCATTAATTCCTATAATATCTTTTCTAGGGAAGGAGTGATTCTCGTCGAATTCCTTCTCTCATGGATTTTCTGGGGTGTAGCTACCCCTAAAGAGAGAATATTTTGGGGAATGATTCTTGAAGGTATTATATAAGGGAGGGGAATGTGAGGAAAAATGTCCCCATGATACAACATGTTGTTTCAGTTAGAATCATAAATGCTATTTAAAATAGTATCATATTTAAATAGGTACCATCTCTCAAGTGATATGATACATGGTTGGGGAGAAGAAGATGAAAGTTAAGGAAGTCCTCTAATCTACCAATATTGATAATTATAGGGAGATGAAATTGTCTATTACCTTTATAGGGGGAATAATTTCCTTTAGTAATTATTGGTAATTAGGGACCAGAGATATTTCAAAAACCTTTGGAGACTGTTTGGAATTTATTTAAATTAAAAACAATCACAAAGGGTCATATTGAAGTTAAAAAGGGTATTGGGTTGTAATTGTTTTCAATTTCTATCAATGTAATAATTATAATTAATATTAGTGTTATGTGATGTATTTAGTATCCACATACCAAATATGAATAGTGGTTACTCATACACTACGGTTATAGAATAATAAAGACTTTGATATATAGAATATATTTCTCAACATATTCCAAGAAGTCCTATAAATATGACTATTATTGGGCTATTTTTTAAGTCCCAAAAAGTATAGAATGTGAAGAATTATTCTATTAAACAATTAGAATGAAGGAGTTATTCACTATTGAACTTATAGTTGGGAATATTTTATGGTAGTGGAGAATGCATTAAAACAAATTTCAATGCATGGTAGAGACCCAGATGAAAATGGAAACCAATATGGGGAGTGTAAATCATGTTTCATGTTGTATATATTTTATTATACACTTTACATTGATAGTTGATTTGATCAAAGATGGATTAGAATTACATAAAAATCACCACACATAATTTGGAGGAGGTATTTGTGGAAATACTCAACCCTTATTATATTATATGTTGTGACACATTTGATATCTATTTTCAAGGAGGCTGAAATTATTATAATAAATCAAAACATCTTCTTAATAAGTTCTGATATTGTTTGAATTAGTTATTAAATTGATGATTTTGGATGGAGTTGAATTATATTAGGTTTGGTTCAAAGTGTATAGAAACATAATAATGAATAAGTAAATATTCCATGTACGTTAATTACTATATAGAAAAATTCAATGCATGTGAAAAATAATTCATTATGTAAAGATTCATATATGCCAATATAGCGATGTAGAAAGATATCCCACATATGTAAATCTGCAAATCCAAAATTATCTACGTATAAAAATTCAGAAACTACATATATAAATGAAGATCTATATTTAAAAATGAAGAAACATAGTAGAATTCCTTATATAAGGATTTTCATGGTGTGTCCAAATTTCACAGGGAAAAATAATTTTTGATAACTAAATCTAGATCCATAGACATGAAAGAAGACTCACAATGGAGAATTTTCATTAGAGAAAATTTTATTCCAATTGTGTTACATGAGGTACTGTGTAATACCATTCTTCTTTTTATTTAATTTAAATATGTGAAATGGAAATTCACCTAGCCAAATTTACCTTATGTACTGGTTGAAAATTTAAAACATCCAGATTTATAGAATATGTTGAAGAATGTCTTTGAGATGATGCAAGATTTGTTTGTTCTTATTATAAGAATCCTAAAAATATAGAAAGGGTTGTGATCTAAGCATGATAAGAAAGGAGAACTAATCTGCATCCATTGTAAAGGAAATATTAAGGCTTAAAGAAAAAAAGAGCTTCAAAGGTAATTTAATCTTGAATAAATTTAAATCAGTCTTTGATGATGTTTCACTTTCATGAATGAAATATCATGATTCTTATTAAAACCATGATATGAGTATAATTGATGAATAAAAATGTAGAAGAACTCCTAGTATATATTGAAGAAAAAAATGAAGTTATCAGGTTTTTAATAATAATATAGATGATATTCCATAGAACATTGAGATGATGTTCTTCATAGCCTATATAATTTTGATCTAATTCTATTACAGTGTTTTGTAGTGACTAAAATTCATGTAAAATAATTTTCTATGGACTTGACAAAGGAGAGGAACAACATTGTGATACCAATAGTGAATAAAGGACCTCTATATAGCATCTGTTTATAGTGTACTTCTAACATGGTTGAGAGTTATTTATAACTAAGATTTTATATATATTTTTTTGAGGAAGAAGATGATAAGACAGCTATGTATTCCTATCTAGAGATAAAATTTTCAAAATACATGATAAATAAAAAAACGAAATGAAGAAGAATTCATGCCTTCTCTCATGATTTCACTGAGATATTTTCAACTATATTTCAAAAATAAATAATCAGTTTAAATAAATAGGGTTATTTTGGGAATATAAATTTAGTTGAAAAATTAGAAAACATGTAATTATTTGAACCCTAAATAGGTATTTTATGGATGTTCTTATTTAATAGAAGCCACTTTATCCATTTTATGTATTATTTATCGTATTTGGCCCGAATGGCCTCAAGGCCTTCATTTTTATTGATTTTTTGATAACCCCCCTTTCAAGGGATGAGGGGGAACCCTTACAAGGCTCGTAGGCTCAAAGATTACAAGGTACGTAGGTTTAGGAGATTACATGACCTGATGGTCTTAGGGAATTCAACCAAACTATCTACAAGGAACAGCCCCTCCCCAGCATTTGCATCATGATAGAAGCTCTCCACCTTTGCTTGGCTGTCTGACTAGGCTTCCCCTACAAGAACAGGTTGGACCGAAGGCATAGCCATGCCCTCTCATTTTGACAATCCATTTGGTTCTTCTCTGGTGAGTGAACCTACTCTTAATCCTCTTCTAGGGCTGGTCCTTTTTTGTAGTGTGTCTGGGGAAACTGAATGTGGCCCGAAGGCTTTGAGGTGGCCTGAGGGCCTTAATGGTGGCCCGAAATCCCATCTAACCCAAAGGCCTAGCTGGCCAAAAATCCTTAAGGACTCCAAGCCCAAACTGGTGGCCCAAGGTGAATATTTCGAGCTGCTACAGTACCGAACAGTACCTGCTACAGTGCCTGCTATAGTACCCTCACAGTGTACAGTACTTCTACAGTGCTATTATAGTACCTTTTACAGTACTCCTACAATAACGTGGAAAATATTTCTCTACCTGGTTTTGAACCTGGGTCTTGTGGATTCAATTGAGTATACCTCGCCAACTGGGATAAGGCTCATGTGCTTTATAGTATTTGGAAATTAAATAAACATTTAACATAATGACACATGCACATGAAATTGTGTAAAGATCCAGAGGGAATAAATATAAAAAGGTGAATGATAACCTACTAATTAGGTGTTGAGGATTCTATAACTATAGGTTAAGCTATTGAGTGATATCTTATGAACAATAGAAGATGAAGAAACTAATTCTTTTCATGATGTAGAGAATAAAAATAAGCAGTAGTTTTTCAACATTATAAGATTAAATTGAGTTAATCCAATGTATTGAGAAGAAGAATATCATGTGATAAATGTTGTTTTAGAAGTTTGTAAGTAAGTAACGAATCTAGAAGATAATTTTGTAAATAATTAAAGAGTTGATCTATAGTGGTGACTGAGTGGCATATAATCTATCTCATAGACCAGAAGGAATTCAAAGACTCTATTTTTAGTTGAAAAAGATCTATTCCTTTGGTGAAAAATTATCATTTATATAAATTGAGCTCTATTCCAAGAATAATATCAAAGTAAACTCATTCATATATATAGTGGGATATCACAGAACCTATGTGACATAGAATATGAAATAATACCAATATGTGACTTGGTGACTATAGTTTGAAGTTTTTTGAATAATTCTGGTGTGAAAAAAGAATTTGTAAGTCCAGTGACACTATGGAATTAATAGTGTGGGAAGAACCAAACAACTATAATAATAGATTGATCATTGTAGTAAATAGTCTATTATTTGTGTGAATAACCCATCAATGTATTCAAGGTATTAGTACTAAAACATATAAAATATTATGTTACATTTTCTTATTGTACCTAAATTCATGTTCTAGATGGTTGCTTGGTAGAATAATAAAAAAAGTCAATTTAAACTAACCAAAAATATAGTTTAAATTAACATGGTGGTGAACAATTCATAGAATAATTGGTAATTGTTAAAAAGTTGACAAACACCTGATTAACCCCTCTCAGGTGTCTACACTGGTCGATTAGGAACTTCAATAATATGTGTTAATATATATTATTATATATTTTATATAGACATATTTGTATATATATATATAAATGAATATATATACATATATATATATATTAATATACACAAATATATTATTATATATTCATATATATATATAATTGTAATTACAATTATTAATTTTTAAATTTACATATAGATAAATATTATAAATATGTGTGTGATAATTTATTTCCTTGTTTGTGTACTTATGAAATTATATATTTATATATAAATTAAAACACATGCAATAATATATTATTGTTTATACATGTTAGTATAAATTAATTAATATTTTGTTACATATTTATATATAAATTAATATATATGTTATTATATGTGATGTTTGTATATATATATGTTATCATATGTCATTATGCATAAATATAAATGTTATATATTAATATATAAAATAATATATTTTTTATTATATATATACATATATACTGATATATAAACTATAATAAATATATAAAACTTAAAATAAATGTACCTATATATATTCATAATCATTTATTCAATTATTATGAATTTATTATAATTATTTTTTAACTTTTATGTCTATATGTTTATATGTTTTTATTTATGTGCATGTGTACTAATTTTATATAAATAAAAAAAATTATGGTTATATAATACAATTATATGTGTATTATTATATATATATGTTTGTCTGTGTGTGTGTTTGTTTTTTTGTTTATTTGTGTGTGTGTGTGTGTGCAAGTATTTGTGTGTGTAATCATACAAATAATTTATTTAATTTTTATTATTTCAATAGTGTTTGTGTGGGTGGGTTTGTTTGTTTGTATGTGTTTATGTGTGTCTTTGTCTATATATATATATATACATACGATTTTATAAATTGGTGTGTGTGTGTGTGTGTGTGTGCATGTAATACCAAAACTATCCCCCATGTTTATTCACTCAATTAACTAATAAAATTCAATGGTTTTGGGAGTTTGAACTCAAAACCTTCTAATTTAGTAATTACACCGCTTATATTGTACACAATTTAAGTAATATAATGGTATTACTCTATATTTATATGTGTAGTAATATATTTATATATAAAAAAATTAATATTTAAATATAAAAAACCTATATTATTATTATATTTATTATTATATCTATATGTTAATTAGTATTTTTTTAACACAAATGAAGACATGAATTGGAAACCCAACTCATGCCCCAAAAACTTATTAAATAAATGTATTGCAATAAAATCTCGAGGTTCAATGAGTATACACCAACCCAAAAGAGATAGCAGAAAAAGTAGGAAAAAAAAGAATCTAAAACACATCAAGCAACAAGTGTGGCCACTCCCAGTGAGCTCCAAGGCATGGGACATGCAGGAATGTCCATGACATAAGAGCAGATAGTCGTGCCATGTGAGTAGAGTAGCACTAGACAAATAAAATCAGGGTGTTTGGCTATATTCCTGCACCAACATCTTATTAAACAGTTAGTGTTTGATATCCAGATAAGTTTCCACAGAAATTTCACCATCTCTGAGCCATTGATAAGCCAATTTTTCTCATTGTTCTAGTAGAGAGTCCAAATTTTCAATTACCTCCATAGCATCCTAATCTTCACTCTTCACCACCAGGTCAGTGACTTCATTCATTTTATCATCAGGAGGTGAAAAAGGAGGATCAATCTCATGTTGTGAAGGAGCGTTTGTAGTGAGAGCTCCAAAGAAGTTTTCACTCCGATCAACCAAAATCATTGTAGTTGAATTTGCATCATTTTCCTTTTCATAAGTATCGAGTGACCTATTGACAATTGTTTCTTCCATTTGAGAATAATCTCTATGCTACCTCATTTTTTTGGGATTTGGAGTAATGAATCCATCCACATCTACAATTTTTTTCCATTTTCTAGAGCTTTATTTTATTAAGTCCCCTTCAATTTGATCAGCTTTCTGATCAACCTCCAGTAAGGCTATTTTCTGTGCTAGGCATGTATCTAGGTCAGATTTTTAAAGAACCTTCCGATTATCCTCCTTAGTGGGGTCATTCTAAATACTATGGGCATCATCAACAAAACCCTGGAAGCGTCCAGGTTCAAAACCACTCACAAAATTGTCCATGGAATGAGACTGAGCATCAGCAGGCATTTCAACATCCTCGATTTCTTTATCAAAGGGTTTATTAGTATAATTATATTTTTAATTATATAAATATAAAATAAGTGTGATAATATGTATATTTTTTTTTATATGTAAATATATTTATTTGTGTGTGTAATTATAAATATATATACTTATATATGTATTTATATGTATTTTTTAATATATATATATGAATTATTATAACTATACTTAAAAATTATATATATATATATATATTGTAATTTGAAATATTATTACACACACACACACACATATATATATATATATATTCACACATTTAATCATTTATTAATAATGATCATTTATTTTTTTATTCCAAATTGATTGTTATTTTTTTACATGTGTTCATGTGTGTGTATACATGTATGAATCTATATGTATGCATGTGTGTGTGTGTAAGTTTTAATTTTATTGTAGGGGAATCTATTGATGTGAATAAAATTTCCCATTCCAAAAAATATAGTGGTATTTTTAGTTTCTAATGGAAGTTTAAATCGATATTTTAAATGTGGTAAGGTGGATATAAATTCATTGAAATGGGATTTAGAGTTTTGGTGGATGGGAAATAATAAAAAAGTGGTGTCATTATTACATTGGATACCCAGTAAAGGGACACCAGGTATCCCGTGAGCCAAATAGTGAGGGTATTCCCACTGGACATCCACCAAATTCTTAGTGTGCTTGTAGTGGGCCTCTATTGGGACACTAGATGGTGTGTGGAGGGTCACAAGGTTTCCAGTGACCTGGTGATATTTTAAAAAAATAGTATTGGATGAAATATTTTCCATAATTCCTTTTAACGTATTTTTAGGATATGTTAACTGACTCTTCTTTTAGATATTATAATATAGGGGATAACCCCATTTGTGAATATATTTCCCCCTCTATATAATCCTCTTGAAACTATTTGTTACAAGGTATCTCTCATTTCCAAACCATGGTATTACCTTTCCATTTATTCCATTATCCTTTTTTCTTATTCCCAAATTTTTGTATTTCTTTGTTAGGGTTGTGTATTTAGTATTATTAATTCATGTAGACATATTGAAATCACTTTTTTAGAAAAAGTATTTCATCAATGACAATTAAATAAATAATTTTTATTATTTCTAAAACTCATGGATCGTTTTTTTGATTTATAAAAGTTGATTTGTGAATTATTTTAATGATTTCTTTGGGATTTTGATGAAAGTGATGAATGTTTAGGTTAGATATTTTTTGGGTTTATGATTAGTGTCATTGAGAATTATTATTTAGTTTTCTCAATGGGAATTAAGTTAGTATTTTGGGAGATAATGCTTATCTAATTGTACTTTTCATTAATTGGAGGTACTTTTTTATCACCTGAGTATTATGAGATCACTATTGGTTATAAATGTGGGTGGTATCAATCCTCTTTGAGATTAAATTTGGTTTTCCATATGTTATTCTTGATAATTATTTTTCAGTCCATAATAAATTAAAATAATTTTTTATAAAATATAAATTATATATTTTCATAAACTCATTTCGATACCCATTTTAATTTAATTATGTTGATAGAATTAATCATTTTCAATGGTTCTTAACATGATTTTTTCATTCTATATAGTATTTTTCTAAATTGTTAATCCATTATTTATGTTTACAAGGTTATTTTTATTCATTCCGAAGAAATATTAATTAAATGATTAAAATATTAATTTTGATATTATAGGAAATTTTATAGATCATGAATAAGATTATGTTACCTTTTCTCCCTTAGGTCTCTTATCTTACATGAAAGGAATAACATGGTCCTACAACCCAAATTTATATGTATAAACTCGAATTTATTATGGATTACCATATATGTTATTTATTATGATTTATAGAATATTTATTTTCTTTTCATGTATATTCAAAATTAATTTAAATTCATTAAAAACCATTTCACACTTCGATAAATAATTTCCATATGTTGCGATATCATGGTTGTGTTACATAGATTTAAAAGCAATGATATTGTTATTTTAAAATAAAAAAAATCATATATATAAAATATTCAAAAAAAATATAGAATTTAAACTTTTTTACTATTATAATTGGGTAACTCCTATATGGATAATTAATTAGTTACCCCCATAGTGATTTAGATAATCTATTCTAAGAGTATTCATTTTCAGATAATGTTTTCGATTTAAGTCATCTTCCTTCATGATCTTATTTCACTTCTTGATTACCTATTTGGTTTTTAATGTTTTTGGATTTTATCTTGATTACATAAGGTTGTTCTTAAAATAAAGATTGCTCCATTTTATGATTTTTTATTCTCTTTTTTGTTTTTTGGAACCAATAATGTTTATAAAAGCTGAATTTTGGGATCAAAGTGAATCTAACCACGTTTAGATGAAAATTTTGATTAGGGAGATATGTACCCATATTCATTAATGTGAAAATTATTTCTACCTTAAAAATTATAGGTGATGTAAAATATAGAATCAAAAAATAATAATTTGTTTTATGGTTATTTTTATTCACTAATTTACCATTCTACTATAAAACTATTTTTAGATATGTTATTTGATTCATAGATGAACTATTCAGGGAATAACCAATTTCTATTCCCATAATTAGAGGCATCATGGAACTAGGCTAGCTTGATAACCATTTAATGAACTAATCAATTCATATCCCACACCTCTAACTATATACATCAAATAACATGGCCGGTATAAGACCCTTTTCTTGAGCTGGTTAATTCCACTCCCATTATCATAACATTCATACATGTATTATATATCTACTCCCATATCTATGAATTCTGTTAATTTTATTATTTGAATTAAAAATACCCCTCAAATTCTTCATTTTATGGTCATTCATTTGGATAAGGTATAAAAACTATCAATGATAAAAACACACCACTTCTATGCCCACCCTTCTTCACACCATGTGGGTTTAGTTCACAACTGATATCATCTACCATAGCTGTGTAACGAATTGAAAAATTAAACATTATAAATAATTTCCATGAGTGTGTATCTACATGAAACTTATGCTTAAGGTTCCTCAAGTGTTATTATAAATTCATACTTACATGTGATATACACAAAATTCTTTAGAACAAGTTACTTACACTCCACATATATTGGATTATCTCCCTTTACATGGGAACACCCATGAAAAACTCTCACACGACACAATAAAGTTAAAAATAACAAGGAAAGCCTTATATTATTCAGAAAGTGTCCATCATAAGTGGGATAATGTTTTTAAATATTAAATATAATGTGATTCTAATTTTTATGACCTAAAATGAATGTAGTGGATTTTAAAAAAAATTAATGAGACATTTTCCAATAGTACAATCCTCTTTTATTGAGTAAAAAGTAAATAAAAAAAATTCTAAAACAAGGTTTTTAAAAAAAGTTCCTTTTCAAAATGTAAATAAGCTCATCAGGTATTTCATTGATCCAAGAAAGCTTGAGAGTATAAACCCCTTTGTTAGCAAGTTCATCTTCCAAATAATTTTCTTCTTGGTATACATGAATAATAATTTAGTTCATGAAGGAAAGAGAGTCCAAGAAGTTTTCTCTATCAAGTAGTAATCATCCATGATAGGTGAATACTATCATCTCTAACAGCTTTAACAATAGTGGTATAATCACATTCAATCCATAAATTAATATATCCTAATTTATTTGAAATTTAAACCAAATTATTAATTCCATGAATTTAATAATCAAGATATGTGAAAATACCACATGTACCATAACGACATCTTATAGCTTCACCAAATTCAGTTCTAAAAACTACACCATAACTATAAGGACTTGGATTAACACTTCTAGAAACATCAATTTTTTATTTAATTTTGAATATAAATGGAAGAATCCATAAAACTTCTAAAGTTCCATAAGGAGGATAAAAATTACAGGTAATTCAAAAGAGCTTAAGAATAATAAATTCACAAACTGAGTTATCACATTACACATTTTTAGAACTATTTTTGGGCTTTAGAGTTATAATCACACCAGAACGAGCTAATTAATGGGATAAAGAGGTACTAACATGTCTCATTTTGTTCATGTTGTACAAAAAACTCTGGATGAACTCAGATCATGGAAACAAAAAAAGGATCCTATTTTGGTCAAAAAGATTCAAATCAATACACATGTGAATATTTTCACACATACTTTTAATATAGTGAATATTCAATTCAAAAACATCTGTTATGGAAGACCACATTGCAACAGTTGTAACGCAGGTCAAAAACAAATGATCAATGTCTTCACGATGCTGATTTCCTAATATACATTTTGAGCAAATAATAATTCCAACACCCTATATAAAATCATCATTAGGTATTTTGGAATGAAAAATACTATGACCAAGGAAAAATATTAAATTAAGAATCCATCGCCTACATGATGCCTTAGTCCAACTAGTTTCATTCCCATACACAATATCATGATATAAATCCTTTGGGATAGCCTTTCACTTACAGTCAGTTCTCCAACTAGAATATCATTTCTATTAATGAAATTATAATTCACATAACATCCATAATATCGAAAATAATCCCATGTATATAGTATTCTAACTACTATTTAATTGACACATTTATTTCAAAAGATGATTTAGTGGTATTAAAAATGTTGGTAAAAGTCATAATTATCCAATTGTCTTACCAAAAATTTAAGGATGAATTGGTGTTATCCATATCGTGATAGTTTTATGAAAATTTGGAGAAATAAATATTGGGATTATGAAATATAAAATAATACACACAATTGAAATTCTATATTTTTGTCCGTTTTACGAATTTGGATCTCTGAAAAGGAAGAGCTTCCAAATCATAATTGATATTCCACCTCATAAATCTATTTGGTAGACATTGATTGAATTTACAGAGTTTCTTTATAACAATCCCATAAAATTCAATAATTTATAAAAAATCCATGAGATAGTCACATGTCTCCATTGAATAATTATTCCACTCAATATAAAATTCTTGATAAATGTGATTATATAATTTATGAGGGAAGTAATATATTAATAAACTATAAAGGAGAAAAAAAATTGACAATAAAGTTTTTAATAAGGCTAACTATCCTAACCATTGAGAGAGTATTTACTTTCTAGGAATTTAAATGATTCATGTCCTGACTAAAAAATGAGAACAATGATTGATATGAGTCTTACCCCAAAACATAAGAACATGAAGATATGTAAAATGAATCATACCTTCTTTAATCCTCATCTCATTAATGATGTTAACTCTTCTGGCTGTAGTGATATATTTACTAGAATATATGAAATATTTATTACAACTAATCTTCTAACTCGAAACTTTATCATATTGAAGAAGAGAAATTATAAATTTTTTATGTTTTTATTATCACCATGAGTTAAAAGGATTATATCATCAGCATAAGTTAAGTGAGTGGGGGAATCAAGGCCCTTAGAATCTCTTGTGGTATTGAATTTACTAGAATAAACCATGCTAGGAAAGAAACTTATTAAATAATCTTCCCCAATGGATAAAATTATTGAAGAAATAAGAACACCTTGAATTACCACTCTTGTACATGTAAAATATCCCTTAGTGGAACCATTGATAAGAACTAACATAAATTTTTTACTCAGGAGAGTTCTAACCCATTTTATAAAAATTTCAAAAATGTCAAAAATCCTCAAAACCATACAAATGAATCCCCGATCTTGAGAATAAAAATAATTTTTAACATATATTTTTATAGATATATTTCCCCCTCTTCTGGATTTCTTGATAAGATTAATGAATTCATAAGAATTAATAAGAAAATATTGAATAGTTATACATTTCATGAATCCAAACTAATTTGGATACAAGGTAATGTTTTAAATACAAGTTGGTGTGTTGGGATTATACTTTCTAATAATGTTTTGCATAGTATTGAAAAGAGAAATGTGCCTAAATATATTAATCGCATTCATATCATCCACATTAGGAATGATATAATGAAACTGATAATTAATTCCATGTGTCTTCTATCCACCCTTAAAAAATTTATCACAAGCCTGAAAATATAAAAATGATTAATCTCTCAATATGGTTGAAATTAAACATTTATGAATCCATCCAGACTAGGAGAGATACATTAATTTTATCAAAAAAATACGCTTTATTTTCAAATTAATGGGGAATAATAATGTCTCTTCCGTAGTCCTTATCACTAAAAATCATGATAATAATATCTTTCATGAGATTAATACTAGTATTGTGGAAATAAAAAATATTCATGTAAAAGTAAATGACATGAGTACCCAAGTCTATCTTTTATCATTAAATGCCTGATTTTGTTTATAAAGTCTATATGTTTATACAGTTTCTTGATTCTTTAAAGAGAATTAAAGAAATTGTTTCATTCGGCCTCCTTTAGAAACTTCACTTTGTAGGCCTCTCTTTTCATGCATTACATAAGTTTCAAGAGAGTATTGAGATTATGAAGTCCTTTTTCCTATTATAAACCTGCAAAAAAATCACAACTAGTGTCACTCTCTTGAATGTGGTGAAGAAAATTCTCAATCAAAATAATATTTTCTTCTGTGTTGGTAAATAAATCATTACTATATAATTTAAATTTACTCTAAAGGTATTTCAACTTTAAAAAAATCTAATGCATAATCCCTATATTTTAAATAGTTAAACATATCATGAACTATTTGATTACATTCAGGATGAAAAATCCATGAATTTTTAAATTTAAATTGAAGTGGTATTTAATCTCTCTGGTGAAGATATTTTATAAAACATGATGAAGATCTTATTTTAATATTGCAAGAGTAGAACATGAATCTGTGACCCAATCATAAAGGTAAAATTCTCTGACAAAGGCTCTATCCATATTTCTAGCCACTAATTTTTTAACATGTTTCTTCTACTGAATATATTTTGTTTCAACCAAGATGATTTCATAAAGACTTTTGTTTTCAATACAATAAATAAAATCACACGGTTTATGTAAAGGGGTTAATAATGAATAACCAATCATCTTGGTTGAGAATGGTATTGAAATATCCAAGAAAAACCCAAGAACAACACATATAACTATTTAAAACTTGAATTTACAACATTAATATATTCACTAATAGAAAACATCTGTATTGATAATGAATATAGAAAAATCGAGTCATATCCAAACAATAATAAAATAATGTAACCATTTTTTATAAGGAAATGATAGATGATATTCCATCCATTCTTTGTTAAGACAAGTTCCAAATACTTTCAATATCATTACAATGATAATTAGTGTTAATCAGATGATAACTCAACTGGTCAAGAGAATAAATCTTCCCATAAAATATTCTTTTATGATTAGAAAGACCAAGAAGATCTGTTTTATATGTGTTTTTAAAAATCATAAGAGAGATAATTTTTTAAGGGTTTTCAAGACCCCTACAAATCCATAATATAAACTTCTGTGAAACCAATTTTTCAAGAAAGAATCCACTCTTTAAATTTTGCCACAATTTTTATTCTTGATTGATTTTATAATGACAACAGTTTCATTTACTTAATCTCTAGAGATATAAGCCTTTTACGTGATCTAAATTTTAGTAATATGGAATCTCATAGCATGATCTTGTGTTGTAGAGGTTTTTAAATCAATTTCATCAAGTGATACATCCTTAGATATTCTCTTAGAGTTATTAATTTTATGTTCATTTTTGTTCACCGTTATATTAGAAGGGGAGTTGGGTTTCACTTAGTTTTCAGGATTGCCACTGTTGCATTGACAAGTTTCAACTAACATAGCTTTTTAATCATCAATAGATATATTTCAAATAGTTGAAGGTACATCCCTTTCAATAGTATACAAAAGTATATTGGATAATGTGGTTATGACATTTGTTCCAAGTTACCTCATGGAGGTCACCTACCTTCCCAAAATATTATCTATGGTCCCTAATATCCTAGTTTAATTTCGTATAATCCATATTAATTATATGTTATCATCTTTTGTTCTTTATTACAAAAATCTCGTTTACACTTTATATCCATTGCCTATTTATTAATTTCTCTATAACATACAATTATGTTATAAGTGTTTCATATTCTTTTACCTATTGGATGAACTCCCAACACATTGGATAAGTATGTTAAACTAGTTTCCTCCCATGATGTAAGAGAAACATTTTTTCATTTGTTATCACATTTCATGAGTCTAGTATTCTTTACCACTATCTATTTACTTATGGATACGATTCTATTTTAGATTGGATACCAATTATATGAAATACATTTATAACTCCACTTGTATCATTAATAATGTAAACTAAAAAAGGGTGTCGTATTAATAATTCTCATACCAAAACATTGTTATGGTCCTTTCTCCAAGTATTCATATGTATTGAAACTATAATATACAATAGTTTTGAGAAGTATAACCTTAAATTGTAATTCATAATGGCCCTAGTTGTATATTCTTAAAAAGACCATAAGAATTCCTGATTGTATAACCTTAAAAGTCACATCTTATGACCTCTCCATATAGACTTATGAAGAATAAAATCCCCTGTATGTGGATTTAAGCTATGAAATAAAACTAATATTTTTACTTCCCTCATGGGATTTCATTAAAATCCCCATTTCTAGGATTGATCCCAATATCATTTCACCAGTCACCATGTCTCAAACAATAATTCTTCAAAGGAGATAATAAACATTAATGTAACCCTTAAGCCTTCTTATATGTCCTAAAACTCTCATATAACTTTAAAATTCAGCATTATCACAAGAAAATAACCTACCATTAAGAAATTTCTTAATAAAAATCCAATATTCTAGTAATGGGAAAGTAAATCCTTAAATATGTTTGTGATGACCGAACATACTAGTAACAATCCAATAAGTCCCTGTATTAACTAGTGATAATCCAATAATCTTTTTAATATAATATTAATGAGATAGTGAATCTCTAAAACCGTTGATGATAAGTCAAAATTCAAGTAATGGTATATTAGATCCCTAAATATAATGGGGATGAGTTAGTAAACCCAAAAATATTCCATTGATGAGACTATAAATATATAAACCCATTGGTGATGATCCAAAAAAGGCATAAATATATTAGTGGGGAGATAAATTCATTTCAATGAGAAAATGGATAAAATTTTTATGTATATAATGTTATTACATTACCACGCCTATTTATATGTATTTTCTCAAAGGATATATCATAACCATCCCAAATATTAAAAAAATATCATGTAATATTCTATTCTTTATTTATTACTTTAAAATCAATTGTATTCCCAACTCTCTCTGGTGATGATTAATTTAACCAAGTACTATGTGCATGAATAATATACTCTCTAAACCTCTTAATTCCTCCCATTATGTAATTTGATTCCATGATTATCTCCTATATATAATTTAACAAATTTCATAATCACCAATAAAAATTATTTTCAGCGCACTCGAAACACATATAAGGTTCTAATTTAGTGTATACCTAATTTACAAAGGCATTCAATTGTTTCGGCTTTACTAATGACACATTAGGTTGTGAATTGGCCAATAGTTTTGGAATTCAAGCTCAAATAACCTTTTAGTGAGAACTATTACATGCCCCCATAACTATCTTAACTATTTATTACATGTTCATGAATCTTTCCGAAATCTAATTTTGGGAATGGATACCTCCATGCCAGTTATTCATCGGCACTATGTGTTTCTATGAAAATTTATATATGTTAGAGGTTCCATATATTTTTTTATTAGTTTCTAATGCTATATTTTAATGCCACATGGAAATTCAAACTGAATTTCACCTACATCTAAGAAGGTGGTAAATTTAATGGACATGATACCAAACCCATTATATGGGAATCCAATATAACCCTATAAATGGAATCAATACTAATGTATTTTTGTGCTATTAAATGGTACTTTACATACCTTTAATGATCATGTGATAAGGACCAATTTGATTTATTATAAGGTAGTGTGGTGTGATATTCAAGGTCATGCATCCAAGACTGGTTCATAATTATTTTACATTATATATAATAGAAATGTGAAAAAAAAGTTTTAATTCTTGTAACTATGATTATTATCTTTGGTGCATCAGTAGGGGCATCTTTTTCTCATCGCATTTGGAGTCATATTCACACCACATTGTGGTTCTAAGGCTCATCGCCAATTGTATGTAAATTGTGATCAAATCAGAATCATCACCTAAGGTAGATTTGGTAAATCCCATGATAATTATATGTTTCATATTGTGATCATTACATAATATATCCTATGCTCATCAAATATTGTGGTATACTGGTTTAATTATCAATAGTATGGTGGGAACATTTTGGATTCCAATGGGTAATTCATGGTTTAAAGTCTAATAGGTACTATGTTTTAGGTATAATTCTTCTCAAGAGATATATTTAATGATAATAATTTTTTGGTGTAGATGTTGGGATTAGAAATTCAATGGGTTTCCTTTGTATCCTATTAAAAGTGGAATCAAAACCAATGTAGTTCAAGTTTCATTGTTTAAGATTATATAGAATGAACACTCTATGTAGTTTAACATCAATTAGTAAGGGTTTTTGTATCATTAGTGGGGTGATAATAATAGATTATGTTTGTATTATCCATGGTAATCTCATTTGAGTTAATTATGTTTGTCAGTAACAAAGTAGAGGGATAAGGTTAGGGCTTACCAAAGGAATATTGGGATTTAAATTACCATGAAAAAATACATTTTAAAAATTACGGGTTTTGAATTTTTGATGAAACATAAAATATTTTAGACCCCATATCAATTTATACCATTTACCATGTGAAAATTAATTAATCATGAAGAATAAAAACCAAAAATTAAATCAGAATCTCACACAATTCAATTTTGTTTGGAACCATGTTTCCATCACCATTGGATATTTTCTCTCAATAGAACTAATCATGGAACGCACAAGATTTTCCGTAAATGTTTCAGAATCTTAGAGATCATTTATCTTTGGGTTTTGGGTTCTATTGAGGTGTAATAGAGAGCTCTTTGATGTTGTAACAATCATGGGATCACTATATCTTAAATCCAAGGAAGAGAACCCAAATTGGGGTGTTCAAATCATGCATTTATCACTCTATAACTTGAGATAGGATTAACAGAGACTCTCAAATTCTATATAATGAATAGTCTCTAGAATTTAGGTTCATTTTTTCATTTAAATTAAGGTTTAATATTATTAAAATTTTACATCATCCTTTAATAAGTTAACCATTAATTTAATTACCAAAAAAACACTTATAACCTTGAATGTGTGTCACAATTATCATAAGTAATATATCACTTCCATACAATAATAAAACATTTATAGATTACAAATTTCTGATTATTAACTCAACTTTTCACCCTATTACTATTTAATAAACCCATAATATTAAATATTAAATATTTATAAGAAAAAGATATTTCTTTTTATTCATAAAAATACTTGTGAATATAATAAGTAAATAAATTAACATTACTATTCTAAACACATATAAAATTAAAGTTCTACATTTCCTCTAAAATCTTTTAAACATAGACATTACTTGACCCCAAAAAATGGCTCCCACCATGTCATAATCACTAATTCACTAGAATTAGCATGGATTCTAAATATGCTTTGTGTGTGACCTTCTAGGACCTTATCTTGATTGTAGTAACTGAAAATTACATACTACGACCAGACTCTAGTAAGCCATTAAGAAACTTTTGGAGATATGGTATAGTCAAAGAATTCAAAACCTCTTATGGACACATGTTTTGTAATATATTGTATTAGTCCCATGATATCTCATAATGTAGGATCCACACATCATCACATCATCATTACTCACATTATATATTAATCATCATATTACATAGATATAAATTTAAACACCATATTCATGGATTTAATAATGTTACTTCCATATTTTTCAATATGGACTAAAATGTCTCATCCTTTTAGAAGTGAAAAAATCTTTTTAAAATATTCAACCAATTCCAAAGGTTTAATGGCACACCCAATTAATTATTCCTCAATATAACATAAATTTCATTGTTGTCATATTGAATCAATGTTCATGATAAAATTGTACACATTGATAATGTTATCATGTTGAGAGACCAAACAACTTTCTCATAAAAAATAAAAAAACAATGATAATAGATATATTTTGTGTTAGAATTTGAGATTTAGTAATCAAAGTCTCTTATACAAGAGATCACCAACTACAAACTTCATGAGAAGAAGTCCCAGTACATATGAACCTCTGCACCAAATACTCAAAAGTCATATTTTTCTAGACATTTTGGTTTTTATTTACCATAGGATATATGTTTAGGATTAATTTAATAGTATATCAAGGTTCTCATTATAGTTGGAAAATTTTATAATCAGCCGATATGAAAAATAATCTATGGAGGTTACCATATTAATAGTGGATACATAAGTTTCGACACTCTATAGTATGTATAAATCATTTATAACCCTCTATATATATGATTTTATAATAAAACAAAGTTTTAATGTTGGGTTTAGGGAATCTACATTTACAACACTCACACATTAAATATATCCAACTTGAAAATGATTAATTTTTTTTCTCTCGCATGATAAGATTGGTCATTTATTGAGTTGTGGATTTAAAAATTGGGAATTCCACATTTTCTTACATGGCCAATATACTATTTTTGACTTCACCTCATAGAGTATAATATCCTGATATATGATATAACCATGTATAAACTATTTTATCTAGATATTAATCTTGGCATCATTTTTAGTACATTAGGTATAATTCCATGAACTGAAACCAATTATTACATATTTCATACTTCACTAACTACATCATAAACCATAAAATACTCAATATTTGTACATGCAGCTACCACTATATTGAATGAGTTTCTCTTTATCATTTAATTATAAAAACTATAATATTTTCTCATATTGAACTTGTTAGATAATTTCTTTTCTAATAAAAACTATTTTTCCATCTTCTATAATTACTGGGGAGATAACCCTTGTGCATTCTTAAGTACTTGTTTGATATCTCATATAGTATATATCATTAAATATTGGATAGATCGATAATTGATTATTTTGGAGTTTTGCTCATTATTTTAATCTACTCTAATGTCTCACATACATCTTCTTAGAGAGATTTATTTTCCATGATATTGGAAACAACTATATAAAAAATGTTTCAAAATGGTATTTTAAATCCTTCTTAGCATGTATACTTTACATTATACTGAGAAACCATTAGATCTACCTGAAAATACCTACTTCTATATGACATAGGTTGTCAATAAATGTCAATCATTAGAAGGTTACTTTCAACCAAGTCTTAACTAACCATAAGAATAATAGTTTTTTAACATGATTTTTCAACATATTTCACTTGGAAGGCTATTGTACCCCCACTAACATCGTCCATACACATGGAATTATTTCATTGCAAATAATATTTAATGATCAATATTTTTTATTAATCCAAAAATGTACCTCAAAAATTTACATTCCTTATTTTCATTTAATGGTGCCACAAAACCTTTCTATTTGTGTCATATAGATACCTTCCATGAAAAATAATCTTGACGTCAAATGATTAATAGAATGCTCATATAATGTTTCTATGAAAACTATAATTATAATGTATTCAAACTTGAAAACATGGTATACCCAAACAATCCTTATTGGTATGACACATGTATCACCCATATTATTATCTCTTAAATACCCATCAATATATTTATATAAATTAAAGAAATCACTAAAATACTAAACTATTTTTGGTATGTAGAATACATTTTTTCAATTCTTATGATGTTTCAAAACATATCATATTATTTTTTTCTACTTTCATTTTAGAAGAAAATTAATTATTGTAGTTGAATAATATATCATCTTGAATTAGTGATAATAAACCCACCCCACATTGATCATATCTTTCTTACACATTTTGTGTCTAGGTAATAATACTTTCCCATAATAATTTTTTCTAACATGTTTATGTTCCATCAATTTGTACATCTTGATCATTGACTTGAACAAATTCAATTTAGATCCTATTAAATCAAATACATATGTGAACTCCTTAATATAAATATATTCCATATCTTGAATATTACTTTTATATATTAGGGATTTATGTAATATCTGAAACAAATATTGTATAATTATGTGAGACAAAATTTCTTTATTTCATGATGCATGTTTCATTATTAACTTATCTTTAACAAACTCCTCACATAAGAAACACATAATTTATGTCATAATGGATTTATTACATAGTATAATTCAAATAATATCGATTTTCCTTATTTTTTGAATATGGTTATGGTTTAATGCTCATATTTATTAATCATGTCTCAGAATTCTAATGGAATATTTCCAATTAATTCTAAAACTCATCAATCATAATCCTTTAACATATATCATATATTTGATGTGTATAAGGAAATGTTAGTTGTGGAATTAATCCACTCTATATTTTAATTATAAATATATATATATATATATATATATGAAATACTCCTCAATGATCATTTTTTTATAAACATCATGCCTGTAATTTCAGTTAGGAAGTGTGAGTTTTGGGATAAATCAACACAATATATTTTAGGATCTGCCAAAACATTGTTAAGATATACTATAAAATTATATCTCAATGGATACAATATATTTTATAATTTAGTTACATTCATTTTTTATATCCCTTATGTACATGATTCTCATCCCAGTTCGTGAGGACTCAACATGTGCATCCAAGAGACCCAAGATCAAATCCAGGTGGAGACAGATTTCTGGGTACTGTATGACTATTGTAGTTGTACTGTAGCTGGCACTGTAGATTATATTTTTTGGAACTTTAACAGCCCGCACTATTCATCCATCTGGGCCTCTAGGCCACTGGTTTGGTCCTCAAGTCCTGTAAGGATTTTGAGCAACCCAAGGCATTTGGGCTAGTTGTTTCACACAGCCTTTGGGCCTCCTTAAGGGATAGTTCCACCCTAAAGACATTAAGCCACATGATGTAGATGTACCAGTAAAACTATATGGGACAAGGCTGTAGATGAGGTTCAGGGTAGGAGTATTCACTAGAGCAGAGCATACTAGAATTGTAAGAATTAGAGGGTATGGATTTTCCATCGGTACCGGGTTTGTGCAGGTTTACATAGGACAATTATCCGACCCGCTCTGTGAAGGTGGAGCGTTGATATCATGACATGTGATGGGGAGGAGAAGTTCCAAGTTGTCTTGTCTGGGTGATTTCCTATAATGCATACAGGTCAAGTAATTGTCTCTAAGCCTTCGGGCCCTGTAAAGATTCCACCTCACCCCTTGAGAGGTGGATTATCAAAAATAATAAAAAATGAAGCCCTACGGGGTATTCTGACTGGCATACCTTAAAACTGTTAAAGGATTCTCATGACTTATATGAATTTACCTCTACCATAAACATGAAATAGTTTACAATATCTAGATGAACTAATTCGGGAATATATTTTATAAGTCTTTATTTATAAAGTTTTATTTGTCAAAAACATGATTCTTAGGTGTGTCAATGATACCTTAGTTACTTATCTCTAAGGTTTTTAAATACCTTACTATGTAAATCCTTTACAATCATTTATCATTTTACTTAATAAGGATTTATCTTTCCCCAACTCATTATGAGTTTTACATTTTATACTTATCATTCATTACCAATGATTTTGGTATTACTGAACTATAAGTTATACTTGAAATATAATAAACAACTTCCATTACTAAATGTTTTAGTTTTAAGCAACACGCAAATATTTTTTGATAAGAACCATTAAATTAACAATAATTATTGTGTTATTCTCTCCACTGATGGAGGTTTAAAACATTCTCAACCACTTATAGAATTCACTTTGTATTATAGTAATATTTCATGAATTACTTTCAAATTGTATTTTGAAATAGATATGAAGGTGAAATATTTTATCTAGTTACAAATAAGTATAGATGAAATATTATATTTTATGATTTATGTATCTCGAGTAGAAGTGTGTGCATGATTCCTCTTTATTTCATTCTAGTTTCCCTTCTAGTGACCTATCTTGCCACATGAAATGAATATTTCCTATTTTATAATTCTTCCCTCTTTGGTTTTGGTTTCTTAGATGGATTTTGTGACGGTTCCATTGAATTTGTACATGTCGTTAGCCTTTTCACCTTCTCTTCTTATTATTCACGTTTATAATTAAATATTTAACATTATTCAAATTTTTTTATTCTTAGTGAACCTATCCAAAAATATATCAATGTGTTTTTTTCATTCTATTCATTTTATAAATATCAATGAAACTATAGAAATCGGGTGTAAGGATGAGGTAATGAGGTAAACTAAAAGTTTTTTAAAAAATTCAATCCCAATTCATCTATTTGATCGATGAATCTATCATAATAATTACATCAGGACTATCTTGAGTTCCATAATTTAATCTATACATGATTATTGTGATCATAATCTCATTGATATCTTACTTCACATTATCCCAAAATACTTCTCATTGATGATACAACATAGTATAACTATCGATGCCATCATATTTCTTTTATAACCCTTAGGACATTGTTGATAGAATTATAATATATAAATTAAATGATTCATTCATGAGACTATACTAAGTATCCTTCTTATCCTCACATTCATCATTGGGTTGATTATAATGTATTATAAACTCTATCACATATAATTTATATTTGAATTTTATTATTATGTGCTACCACCTACACAACTCTTTAAAATTAGTGTCAATGAAGACAAGTTCTTTGTCGAGTATTGATCATAGTGTATTTATGGTATTACATTCCATTTTATAAAAATTCAACCATAATAAGATTAATAATTTTACTTGAATTCAGGATTTTATATTATTTAATGTTTATTATATTTCAAATTCTCCCACAATTTTTTTTGAATTCTTTTATCCCTCAACTACATGACTCAAAATACCCAATTTTTTGAGTATTATTGTTGTAAGGATCCTTAAAAATCATTCTTATATTCTATGATATATACATGCCACTAATTGGAGATTCTTAAGATATTATTTTAGATTTATAATTTTGTTAACTTGGAGACCCATTATTTTTTGAGTGAAGTCCCATATACACAAAAGGATCTATTTTCATTTCTTGAAACATTGGATGTTGAGTAATCACCCACAACTAGGGATGATGAGACCCTCATACCCATGGTTTCTATCAAATTTAATAGATTTAAAGAATTTAAGGACATAATATTTACATTGATGAATATATTTTATTGATGAATTTAGCCCATTTATTTTTACACTTTATTGTTCTATGTGAAACAAATAACATATTAACAATACTATAAATAAAAATATATTTTCTATTCATGTTAATTTTATCTATTAATTATGGTTTATTATTCTATGTGATCACACATATTATCACATACACAAAAATACATGTATAAATAAAACTAAATGAAGTGATCATTAGATGATTATAATGGTTGATTTTTTGAGTGAAAATAGATAAAATAGCTCCCTAGGTATAACTCATGGGGTTTTGATGTTTTAGAATCATGTTGTGGTGATCACCCAATCCATTTCATTAAAGTTTCATTTAGATCCTCACCTTGTCTTGACTAAATATGTTTTGCCTTTCATTTTGTAATTTTAAAATAATAATCCCACATATGTGAGGGGATCTTGGGTATATTTGATATAGATAAATAATATTTATTTTAGATGAAAAATTCCTTATACATGTTATGATGAATGTGTTGATTCACAGATCATCATTTATTAAATAATTATTAAAAATAAACAAATTAAAATAAAAAAACAGTTTAGACAATAATTGTTCATTATATGTATCATCATTTATTTGTACACATTAAATACACATAAATAATTTAATTTTTTGATAAATTTAATTTTAGAGTAGTTTTCATGAATTGAAATAAATTTTATTTAATTTAAATTGACACAAAACATTTCGCATGGTCCAAAAAATATTAAATTAAATTTCAAAAGATTTTTGAAGATATTATAGGAATTTAATATATTTATTTGTGATCCAATAAGCTATTTTACCCCACCCCAAATAGTGGTTTAAATCATTAGTAAATAAATGGAAGGGTAGGTGGTTTGACTAAAACATGTTCTACCCCGGTTGGGGTCATGTTGACTAGGTAGGGGTGCTTGGTCATTGGTTTGGACAATCCCAAATGACATGGGCACAGGGTGGTTCCCCTAGAGGGATCCCATGTAACATCCCAAGTAAGTAATGAATAATATATAATTTTATCTATGTCTATTAATGAATTATATAGTGTTTTAGAGGCTTAAAATAAAAATCAATCCAATCTTAAGCATGGAATACACTAATATTTTTTAAAGGATTGTTTTACTGCCTTTTGATGGAAAACCATTTTTAAATCTATATTTGGACAATTTTATAAGATATGTTTTTCAAAATAAACTCATTCTTTTTGATTGGGACATCAAATTTTACTTTGTGTGAATTTTTGGTATTTTTCTGACAATGTTCATTTTTTTATGAATAGTGAAAAATACTGTATTTTACATCAAAACTGTTTTTTAATCTACTTTATTTATATGATTAGATTATCTTTTGAATTGGTTTTAAAGTTAAATTAGAATATATTTTTACCATTTAATTCAATGGTGTTCATTAGGATTAATTTCACTTTGGAATTGGGCAAAAACTAATGCCAAACGTTTCATAGATATTGTTTCAAAAAAAAACCCTCTATTTGTTTTGACAACGGGAATTATTTTTAAATCAGTTATTTCAATTTCTGTGTTTGGAATTTGGTAAAATGGAATACATATTTAGAATCATCAGGTCCAAATTATGTAATCAAGACTCTTTTGTTTTTGGACATTATGAATAGTAACGACGGTAATTATCTTTAATTATCTTGATTAATGAGTAATCGGGTAGTTAAGGATAATAAAATGATATCATAATAATACAAAAATACCACAACATGTATCCTAAAGCTACGGGTTGTCTCATGTCCGAACATGGGATGTCTTTTGCCAAACTTGGGGGGCCCATGGAATCACTTTTGTGAGAAAGTGACTTTTTATCTTTTTATTTTTAAAGAATGTTAAATGTAACAAAGAATGTATCACCTAAGTAAAATATTTTTAATTTTGTCCACATAAATGATCTTTTGGACTATAAATATTCATTAGAAAGATAAAACTATTTCTTATAACATGATATATTTTTTATAATTTTTAGACATTCAATATATAAAAATTATTTATGACATCATGATGATGCATCGATTACCTCATTAATAAAGGATTTAAATAAAATGAAATGATAATCTAAAATCTATGACCTACACATGTCCAAAACCTATTTTATGGGTTGATTTCTAACCCTTATCACCTTGACCTCTAATTATATCAATGCGGGACCTTTTGAATCCGAAAACCATTTTCAAATAAAGTAACATTTCTTTACTTTCCAAGAGTTCCCCTCCTCTCCTCTTATAAAAGGCCCCCACCTCTACCTCCTTACCCACAATTCAAAAGTATTTGGATCGGCCAAACCCTGCCCATTTTGTCTCTCCACATCCCTCTATTACTCCTTGAAGCCTCACTTTGGGCAGAAGTATTCCCAAGGAAGCGTTTGAGCTCAAACCAAAGGGAGTTACCCGATTTTAAGGTAATGTCTTCACTTGTGTCCTTTTGTTTTATTTTGCTTCTCCAACCCCGTAAACTCTTTTTATTCATTTATTTTGTAACAACTCCAGTATCTTAAATATACTAGGATGTTTTTATAAGAAGTATTAGAGCTACACTTACACACACCTACATCTAATGGTTAAAGGACATACTGTTTTCGTGGATGGTGAATTTATGCCTCCCGAAACGATGATTTTTCAACATTCTTCTAACACCTTCAAAGGTGGCCATTAAGATGTAACTATTTTATATATGATATATAATATGTTTATGTTTTCCTTAAGATTATTTATTTTGTATTTTGGGCATACCTTTATGGTTTGCATTATGGGTAAACACGATATCTTCATTTAAGGAAGTGCGGACTACCACCCCCTCAAAGTGATTTGATTCGTTAAATACCATATGTGGGATGTATAAAGTATGGAACTATGATAGTATATATTATATTATACTGTAATTATAATATACCTTTATATCATTATGATTCCAGTCTATAAATTATGAAATAGAAATGAAAGTAGTGTTCATGCGTACGTACGGCTTACCGTCTCAATGAACGGTGCATTTCATTTCTTACCTCTAAATGATTATGTAATATTATAAATGCATGTATATACTGGATATATATTATATATACATCATTATTATAATTCTGGATATAATGGATACATGAACAACTTGTAATTATAAAGGGTTTATTTTTGACTCATGTACCAATGATCGTTAAAACGACCGTTATTAATATAAATAATTACATAGTGTTCATGACTTGGAAATAAGTGATATAAAAGGAATAATGAACTTGAAAAAGGTTCTTAAGAAAGTAGAAATTAACTCAAGTTTATTATTCAGGACATTCAAGAATGATCGAGTCAAGTCGGACCCGAGGTATGGGACTTCGTCTCAATCTCCTTTCGTTGAGGCATATTTTGTTTTATACACAACCTTCATTAATCCGGTGTATAAACCCCTTTGACTTTTACATTTATCCAAAAGGAATCTTTTTTATATGTAGCATTTTACTAAATGACAAAAGGGAATGTTTTTGTCATACGTATGCGGCGACAACGACTTCTCCGCCGCCGTGACCGTTATTTGAGTTTCGGCTTCCTCAACATGCCCTGCCTTTTTTTAAAAGAAAAATAAATACCATGTTTTACTTTTCTTTTATTTTGGTATTGAAAATTATTTTCATAATGTTTTTATATCAATGTGTTGTATTGATATCTTGTTATTGAAAGTTGGAAATGTTATGTTTCCTTTATGCATGTTTTATGTGATACGATTTTGTTGAGGTTCTTGGGAATTATTATGAAGACGGTTGGTTCCATGATAAAATAAGGGCGGGTGAGCCTGATATAGCTCTCCAATGCATTGGGTAACGTGAAGGAGTGAAACGTTAAGGTTTCTATGAAGATATTTAGGTAATATACTGTGATGGGTATTCCAAACGTAACCAATAGGGTTACTCCCTACGTAAAAATGTTACGAATGCCTTAAGTTACCTTTATGTATTATGATTTCTATGATTTATTCATGATTTGATGAGGTATGTTAAAGTGCTTATGTTTTATGGGAAAAGTATGATTTCATTCTTATGTATATATGTAACCATGTTTCCTTTCCATATTTTTATATCCCTTACTGAGCTTTTTATGCTCATCCCAAGTTTTTTGAAATGTTTTTCACAGGTCAAAGGAAAGGTACATGATATGATGATAGTGTCAAGGAAGTGTCAAGAAAGAATCCATGTTTTATTTTAAATATGTTTCCATTGATGGGAAAGAAGAATACTATCTTTATGTAACCACTTTTTTTATATGTGGAATGTAATGCAAGTTTTATGATCTAATTCTCTAAAACTCTAAACCCGAAAAAATCTTCAATGTGTAATCTTGTAATAACTCAAGATTAAGTATAGTTTAAGGATGGGGACTTATAGTTGGTATCAGAGGTCAGTTTAGATAACTTTAGGAGTTATAATTCTATTAAATGATTATCCAAAAATATTTTTTATGGTCAAATTAAAGTGATATAGTATTTGAAGATTACCATGTTGCTTCATCTAAGACATGTTTGTTCGGAATGGTTTTCCGCAGAGGAAACAGAGAAGCAGTGCTAGGAAGGCATGCAGAAGGAAATAACCTTATGAATCAGTATCCTGAGATGGTCGGAATGGGAACTGAATAGTTTGTTGCAGTAATGGCACAGTTGTCTCAAGTGATAAATGGTGGTGGTATCCATGCATGAGATCAGCCAGATCAACTGCAGAGGAACATGTCAGTGGTGGAACATTTCATGAGGCAACATCCCCCATCATTCAGAGGATCATCTGACCCTGTGCTATCTAAAGGGTGGATTAAAGCACTGGAGAAGATTTTCGATATCATGGGGTGTTCAAAAAATCAAAAGTTTAGTCTTGCTATTTACCGTTTGGAGGGTGAAGCAGATCAGTGGTGGTCGTTGGTTAAAAATAACAGGGACACTGATGAGATTGATGCTCTCGACTGGGATGAATTCAAAGTTATGTTTCTTGAAAAGTATTTTCCTAAGGCTGTTCTACTTAGGATGGAAAAACAATTCTTGGAATTGAGGCAAGGGGAAGACTCAGTGGCTACCTATGAAGAAAGGTTCACTCGATTGGCAAGGTATGCTCCAAATTTTATCCGAGACCTTGATAGTAAAATCAATCATTTTTACTCAGGATTAAAGTCAAAATATCGAAGGGAATTAGCTTCTCGTGAGTTTAAAAGTTATGAAAAGCTTGTTCAATGTGCTGAGAAGGAGGAAATGGAGTTTGCCGATGATCAAGTGTTCTATAACAACCAGCAAAAGAAGAGACCAAGGTGGCAGGAGAAAGGGAAGAATTCTTCAAAAAAGTTTGATGGTAAGAAATCTAAGTTTCCAGTTTGTGATAAATGTGGCAAAAGGCATGCTGGGGAATGTCTTCTGAATTCTGGAAAGTTCTACCAATGTGGTAACATGGGACATAAGGCTCGTGATTGCATTGAAAAAGATCAAGGTGAAGGTGTGACCAAATTTGGTTTATAGTTAGTGAAATGTTTTAAGTGAAATGAGATGGGTCACTATGCAAACGAGTGTCCGACAAAGAGCTTGAGTGATGGGAAGCAGTTAGACTACAAGCAGAAAAATGTGGTGAAATCCTTTTCAACTACTTCAGCTGATGTCGGGCCGTCAAATGAAGTTGTATTAGGTACTTTGTTTGTTTTTTCAGATTATGTCAGTGTGTTATTTGATTCGGGGTCCACACATTCTTTCATCTCTGAAACCTTTTCTAGTAAAATGGGAATACCATCTCAAAAATGACTCCTGAACTTTTGGTAAAAACACCTGGGGGAAATGTTGAGGAAACAAGAATTTATAAGAAATCTTCCTATCCTTATTTGTGGAAAGAACCTACCTGAAAACCTTATTGTTCTACCTCTAGTAGAATTTGATGTTTTCCTGGGTATGGATTGTCTCTCTATTTACCATGCTAATATTGACTATACAGCTAAAGAATTTTCTTTTCATAAAGACTTTCAGTTTGTGTACAAGAATGAACCCTTACTGTTGATAACTTATCAAGAGTCCAAGAAACTTGTAAAAGATGGAAATGAATGTTACCTTGCACACATTGTTGAAAACAAGGGAACTATTCAGATTAATAATGTGCCAGTGGTAAATGAGTATCCTGATGTTTTTCCTAATGAGTTTCCTGGAATAATACCAGATCGGGAAGTTGAGTTTACTGTTGACTTAGTTTATGATGCTAAGCCAATTTCAAAACCCCCTTATTTAATGGCTGAAATTAAACTTTTTGAGTTTAAGGAGAAATTGCAAGATTTATTAGAGAAAGGTTTCATTCGACCTAGTAAATAACCATGGGGTGCTCCTGTTTTATTTGTTAAAAAGAAAGATGGTTCAATGAGACTTTTCATTGATTATAGAGCCTTGAATAACATCACTGTTAAGAAAAAATATCCTTTGCCTCATATCGATGATTTGTTTTATCAGCTCCAGGGAACTCAGTTTTTTTCAAAGATTGACCTGAGATCGGGGTACCATCAGCTGAAGGTAAAGGAAGCAGATGTTCTGAAGACTACGTTCCATACAAGATATGGCCATTATGAATTTGTAGTAATGCCTTTTGGGCTAACCAATGCACCAGCTGTATTTATGGACTTAATGAATAGAATTTTCCATGAGTTCTTGGATAAGTTTTTGGTGGTTTTCATTGATTATATTTTGGTGTTTTCTAAAAGTAAATAGGAGAATTAAATACATTTAAGGGTTATCTTGAAAACCTTAAAAGAAAAGAAACTGTATGGAAAATTCAGCAAGTGTGAGTTTTGGTTGCAACAAATTTCTTTCCTTGGTCACATTGTTTCTAAAGATGGGATAAATATTGATCCTACAAAAACAAAAGTTGTGGAAGACTGGACAAGACCCACAAATGTAACTGAGATTCGTAGCTTCCATGGTTTGGAAGCCTATTAACGAAGGATTGTTAGAAATTTTTCACGGTTATCTAGTCCAATGACTAAGCTAACTCGGATGGGTGTTATGTTTATCTGGACAAAAGAATGTAATGATTGTTTTCAGGAATTGAAAAGAAGATTGGTGAATGCTCCAGTTTTGGCACTACCTTCCAGGAATGGTGAGTTTATTATCTATTGTGATGCTTCATTGAAAGGACTTGGTTGCATCCTAATGCAGAATGATAAGGTAAATGCTTATGTTTCATGAAAGTTGAAAACTCATGAGGTAAATTACCCTACACATGATTTGGAATTAGCTGCTGTTGTTTTCACTTTAAAAATTTGGAGGCATCATTTGTATGGAGTAAAGTGTGAAATATATACTGATCACAAAAGTTTAAAGTATATATTCACTCAGAAAGAGTTAAACATGAGACAGAGGAGATGGTTGGAATTAATCAAGGATTATGATTGTACAATTCATTACCATCCGGGAAAAGCAAATAAAGTGGCTGATGCTTTGAGTCAAAAAAAGTAATGCTTCATTAGCAATGTTGTGTTTGGAACGTGATCCTTTGGTTAAGTATTTGATAAACTTTGGCATAGAATTTTTTGGTTCAGGAAGTTCTTCTGTTTTGTTTCATGTATCAGTGAGATCATCTCTATCAGACAGAATCAAGCAAGCACAGAAGCAAGACAGTGAGTTGTAGAAAAATGTAGAGTTGGTTCAGAAGGGTAAGTTGCCTGAATTCAACATTGATAATGAGTGCATTTTGAGATTTGGGAAGAGATTGTGTGTGCCTTGTGATTCACTGTTGAAGAGAGAGTTTTTATGTGAAGCTCATAGTTCTCTGTTTTTAGTTCATCCTGGCAGTACTAAGATGTACAGAGATCTGCAGGAGTATTACTGGTGGGATGGAATGAAAAGAGATATTGCTGATTTTACTGTGAAGTGTTTGACATGTCAACAGGTTAAAGTAGAGAGGCAGTTACCGAAAGGGATGCTTCAGCCTTTACCAGTGCCAGAGTGGAAATGGGAGAATATATCCGTGGACTTTGTTGTGGGATTACTGAAGACATCTCGAGGTAATAATGCAATCTGGGTTATTGTTGATCGCTTGACAAAATCTGCTCATTTCCTTGCTATACAAGATACTTTTTCCCTAGATCAACTTTACCGTTTGTATATTAAAGAGATAGTCATGTTACATGGAGTTCACCTCTCCATTGTATCTGATCGTGATCCCAGGTTCACTTCTAACTTTTGGAAAGGCCTTCAGAAGTCGTTGGGTACTGAATTAAATTTTAGTACAACATTTCATCTTAAATCAGATAGGCAGTCAGAACGAACAATTCAGACCTTTGAGGATATGCTATGAGCTTGTTCGATGGATTATCAGGGATGTTGGGACCAACATATTTCTTTGGTTGAATTTTCATATAATAATAGTTTTCATTCCAGTATACAGATGGCACCATTTCAGGCATTATATGGGAAGCGGTGTCGAACTCCATCTCTCTGGGATGAAGTGGGTGAAAGGAAGTTGATGGGACTAGAATTGGTAGAAGAGATGGCAGAACAAGTTCAGCTGATTCAGAAACACATGAGAACAGCTCAGAGTAGGCAGAAGAGTTATGCAGACAACATGAGGAAGGATCTAACTTTTTAGGTAGGTGATCATGTTTTTCTCAAAGTCTCACCATGGAAAAGTGTGATGAGATTTGGTAAGAAAGGAAAGCTGAGTCCAAGGTTCATTGGACCTTATGAAATTCTGGATAGAGTTGTATCAGTTGCATACCAGGTGGCTTTACCTCCGAGTTTATCTCAGGTACACAATGTTTTTCACGTTTCGATGTTGAGAAAGTATATTCCAGATCCATCTCATGTTTTGAGTCCAGAGGTAGTTCAGTTGGAAGAGAACCTATCTTATAAGGAACAACCAGTCCAGATTCTTGACCATAGTGAGCAAGTGTTACGAAATAAGGTGATTAATCAGGTAAAGGTTTTGTGAAAAAACCACATGATGGGAAGAGGCAACATGGGAATCTGAAAATGCAATGAGGGATAAGTACCCCCATTTATTCGATAAGTAAATAAATTACGGGGATGCAATTTTCTAAAGGGGGGAAGGATGTAACATCCCAAGTAAGTAATGAATAATAGATATTTTTATCTATGTCTATTAATGAATTAGATACTGTTTTAGAGGCTTAAAACGAAAATAAATCCAATCTTAAGCATGGAATACACTAATATTTTTTAAAGGATTGTTTTACTGCCTTTTGATGGAAAAAAATTTTTAAATATATATTTTGACAAATTTATAAGCTATGTTTGTCAAAATAAACTTATTCTTTATTATTGGGACATCAAAATTTACTTTGTGTGAATTTTTGGTATTTTTCTGACAATGTTCATTTTTTCTATGAATAGTGAAAAATACTGTATTTTACATCAAAACTTCTTTTTAATCTACTTTATTTATATGATTATATTATCTTTTGAATTCGTTTTAAAGTTAAATTAGAATATATTTGTACCATTTAATCCAATTGTGGTCATTAGGATTGATTTCACTTTGAAATTGGGAATAAACTAATGCGAAACTTTTCATAGATATTGTTTCAAAAATAACCCGCTATTTGTTTTGACAACGGGAATTATTTTTAAATCAATTATTGCAATTTCTGTGTTTTTAATTTGGTAAAATGGATTAAATATTTTTAATCAGAAGGTCCGAATTATGTAATAAAGACTCTTTTGTTTTTGGACATTATGAATAGTAATGACGGTAATTATCTTTAATTATCTTGATTAATGAGTAATCAGGTAGTTAAGGATAATAAAATGATATCATAATAATACAAAAAGACTTCAACATGTGTCCTAAGGATACTTGTTGTCTCATGGCCGACCATCGTATGCCTTGTGCCAAACTTGGGGGCCCCATGGAATCACTTTTGTGAGAAAGTGACTTTTTATCTTTTTATTTTTAAAGAATGTTAAATGTAACAAAGAATGTATCACCTAAGTAAAATATATTTATTTTTGTCTACATAAATGATCATTTGGGATATAAATATTCATTATAAATCTAAAAATATTTCCTACATCATGATATTTGTTTTATAATTTTTAGACATTAAATTTATTAAATTATTTATGACATCATGATGGTGCAGCGATTACCTCATTAATAATGGATTTAAATAAAATTAAATGATAATGTAAAATCTATGACCAAAACATGTCCAAAACCTATTGGATGGGTGTATTTTGAACTGTTATCACCTTAACCACGAATTTTATCAATGTGGGACCTTTTTAATCCGAAATTCATTTTCAAATAATGTAACATTTCTTTACTTTCCAAGAGTGCCCCTCCTCTCCTCTTATAAAAAGCCCCCACCTCTACCTCATTACCCACACTCCCAAAGCCTTTGGCTCAGCCAACCCCTGCCCATTTTGTCTCTCCACATCCCTATCTTACTCCTTGAAGCCTCACTTTGGGCATATGTCTTCCCAAGGAAGCCTTTGAGCTCAAACCAAAGGGAGTTACCCGATTTTAAGGTAATGTCTTCACTTGTGTCCTTTAGTTTTATTTTTCTTCTCCAACCCCCTAAACTCTTTTTATTCATTTCTTTTGTAACAAATCCAGTATATTCAATATACTAGGATGTTTTTATAAGAAGGATTCGAGCTACACTTACACACACCTACATCTAATGGTTAAAGGACATACTATTTCCGTGGATGGTGAATTTATGCCTCCCGAAATGATGATTGTTCAACATTCTTTTAACACCGTAAAAGGTGGCCATTAAGATGTAACTATATTTATATATGATATATAATATGTTTATGTTTTCCTTAAGCTTCTGTATTTTTCATTTTGGGCATACCTTTATGGTTTCCATTATGGCTAAATGCGATATCTTCATTTAAGGAAGTGCGGACTGTCGCCCCCTCAAAGTCATTTGATTCGTTAAATACCATATGTGGGATGTATAAAGGATGTGACTATGATATTATATATGATATTATACTGGATTTATAATATACCTTTATATCATTATGATTACATTATATAAAATACGAAATCGAAATGAAAGTAGTGTTCATGCGTACGTACGGCTTACTGTCTCCATGAACGGTGCATTTCATTTCTTACCTCTAAATGATTACGTAATATTATAAATGCATATATATACTGGATATATATGATATATACATCATGATTATAATTCTGGATATAATTGATACATGAAAAACTTGTAATTATAAATGGTTTATTTTTGACTCAGTACCAATGATCGTCAAAATGACTGTTGTTAACTTAAATAATTACATAGTGTTCATGACATGGAAATAAGTGATATAAAATGAATAATGAACTTGAAAAAGGTTCTTAAGAAAGTAGAAATTAACTCAAGTTTATTATTCAGTACATTCAAGAACGATCGAGTCAAGTCGGACCCGAGGTATGGGACTTCGTCTCAATCCTCTTTCATTGAGGCATATTTTGTTTTATACACAACCTTATTTTATACGGTGTATAAACCCCCTTGACTTTTACATTTATCCAAAAGGAATATTTTTTATACGTAGCGTTTTACTAAACGACAAAAGGGAATGTTTTTGTCGTACGTATGCGGTGACAATGACTTCTCCGCCGCCGTGACCTTTATTTGAGTTTCGGCTTCCTCTACAAGCCCTACCTTTTTTAAAAAAGAAAAATAAATACCATGTTTTACTTTTATTTTATTTTGGTATTGAAAATGGTTTTTATAATGTTTTTATATCATTGTGTTGTATTGATATCTTGTGATTGAAAGGTGGAAATGTTATGTTTCCTTTATGCATGTTTTATGTGATACGATTATGTTGAGGTTCTTGGGCATTATTATGAAGACGGGTGGTTCTGTGATAAACTAAGGGCGGGTGAGCCCGATAGAGCTCTCCAATTCATTGGGTAATGTGAAGGAGTGAAACATTAAGGTTTCTCCAAAGAGATTTAGGGAATATACTGTGATGGGTATTCCAAACGTAACCAAGAGGGTTACTCCCTACGTAAGAATGTTATGAATGCCTCAAGTTACCTTTATGTCTTATGATTTCTATGATTTATTCATGATTTGATGAGGTATGTTAAAGTGAATATGTTTTATGGGTAAAGTATGATTTCATTCTTATGTATATATGTACCCATGTTTCCTTTCCATATTTTTATATCCCTTACTGAGCTTTTTATGCTCATCCCATGTTTTTTGAAATGTTTTTCACAGGTCAAGGGAAAGGTACATGATATGATGATAGTGTCAAGGAAGTGTCAAGAAAGAATACATGTTTTATTTTAAATATGTTTCCATTGATGAGAAATAAGAATACTATCTTTATTTAACCACTTTGTTTATATGTGGAATGTAATGCATGTTTTATGATCTAATTCTCTAAAAATCTAAACCTGAAAAGATCCTCAATGTGTAATCTTGTAATAACTTAAGATTATGTAATGTTTAAGGCTGGGGCCTTATATCCCACATTTAAAAAAGTTAACTTTTTTTGTGCTTTTGTTAGTATAATTTCTCCCTCTAAAAAGGTCGTGGAGATTTTTTCCATGTAGGTGATGTTTATGCCACCCCAATGTACAATTGTTTTCTAAAAACATCGAAAATCCTACAAATAAGGCTTGAAATTTTAATAATATATATATAAACTTATTTTGGAGGCTTCCCCTCCCCCCCTTTAGAACCTATAATATATATATGTGTGAGTGTGTGTTATATATTATTATATATATGTGTGTGTGAGTGTGTATATATATATAAATATTTCTCTGCATGTACATTAAAATTCATTTTAAATTATGTGTGCATTGACTCAGACATCCCCAGTACTTAAATGCATCTAGAATAATCTCCCATTGTAATGGTTCTGAACATCGCTTCTAACCTGATGTCAATGATCTATGGAAAAATCATCTCTCGCCCATGAAATATATATAAATATATATCCATTATTCATTTTAATCCCACATAATTATAATTTTGAGTTTTTATTGTCCATAACATTATCATTCAATCATTAATTGATTTTTTGTCAGTTTTAATAGTATCGTGACAACACCCACTTCGTGAGTAATTGAAAATTTAATTTCTAATTAGGATTAATTAAATTCATTTTCATTCTAACACAAATTATAGGAACTTTAGGCATTACAAAAGCATGGAAAAATGGTATTTTAAAAATTAAATTCTTTATTAATATTGAAACATAAAATCTTGTATATTTATTCATGAATTCAACCATATATCATGTGAAATTTTATTAAAAATGAATAATAAAAATGAAAAATAAAATCAAAATTATACCTCATCTGATTTTGATCAGAAAAAAAAGTTCACTTTTCATTGATGATCATTTAAATTCAAAGGTATTATGATTTTTTTTGATTTCTTATAATTATTTTATATCAGAATCCACACTCCTAGATCTATTACTAAAAAAATAAACTTTAAATTTTTGGATTTGATACCGATAATTGTGACACATTTTTTCTTCTAAAAAATTCAACATCAAAACGAAATATTGGATCACTTACATACACAGGGAAATTTTTGGTTTAGTATTTTAGATAATTCAGAAAAACTTTTAACATTTTGGATTGATAAACAACAAATTCATAAATACCAAGTCCATCTCCCACTATTTCCAACTTTTCATATTCCCTATTAATTCATCAGCATATCCCATAATTATATTCACACATAAAACCTTTCAAAAAGATAAATCATATTACATAATTCATCATAACTTGTGTAAATGGAATCATGATATGGGTGATATCATATGATTACTAAGATTAAGCATGATAATTAACAATTGAATGTCATTATTGAGAATAATATGTGCATAAGGGTATGATGACATAGTTAAACAGCATGTTTATAAAATTAGAAAACTCACACCCACCCATCCTAGATCAATAAACATGAACCAATTATTAAATAAATAAAAAATTAAATATTCATGACAATTAATAAATCATGATCCATGTGACATAAATATTTACTAAAAGAATTAATAATACTTATAAAAATCATAATGAAGATGTTCTAGTATCTAAGAACAACATCTTCAAGGAATACATATAAATGGAATAAACAATATGGTCAACTTCCACACATAATGAATGAAAGATAATTAATGGTGATGAAACAATCATATGTTGTGCAATAATGGGTATTGACCCTTCATATAAGCCATATTGGGCTCACATGTGAGCTATAATTGGGATAACCCCTTTATAAATAATTTCTAAGGACCACATAATAAATAAAGTACATAGAAATTTATTATCATAATACTTGTATAAATATCCATTATTTTTTCATAACTTTATTATCCTATAGAAAAGAAATGGGTTCCATTATAAGAGTTTGAAACAATTATAACTCATCTAGAGAAATAATGAGTATGGTGTCAATACAAAATATAAAGGGTTGATGATGTTGATGAACAGAAATACAATTAAAATATCATTTAAAAATTATAGAGGACAAAATCTTTTTCAATTTGATAAACATTATTGGATGTCATTATATAAGGAAAATTATTTTGAAATATCACTTGGAAAATTTCTTGAAAAAATATCATTTCCATTATGAAAACACATATTTGAAATATAAAAATTTCTAAAACATTAAAGAATTAATTTTCATTGAAAATATCCTTTGAAACATAAAAGGAATTCTTTATAAAATTTTGGGGTCCTGAAGGTATAAAATTATGTTTATTCCAAGTACACTAGAAAATATTTCTTTCACATTTTTTTAAGAATGGTCAAAAAGTAACTAGATTAGAAAAGACTGAATGATATTATTTAAAAATATTGTAAATAATTAAAATAATTGGTAAATATGAATGTAAAACATTATTTGAGAATTTTAAAAAAATTGTGAAAACATTTTTAGAAAACATTGATTTTTAAGAGAAATGATTTTTGACCAAAGAGAGAAATGAAGTCGTATTTTCTTAAACAAAATACAATATTTTAAGTACCAAAGAGAGGAAAATGTTAATATTATTTAATAATTTCATTAATTGTAATTTTAAAATAAATTATACAAGTTTCAATAAAATAATATAACATTACTTCCTCCAAAATATCCATCAACATAAACATTCTCCAAAAGAATGGAGATTGTAACATAAAGCCTTTTCCAATTTGGAATATTTTCAATTGTAAGCCCCATTTAATAGTAACATTAAGTTAATCTTTAAATATTAATAACATATGGATATTTATGATATAAAATTTTAAATGGGAAGTATACAGACCTCCTAAATATAGGTTAGATGCATAAAATCAACATATATACCAACAAAAATAGAATTTGAGATGAATAACTCTTATATAGAATTGATAATTTAATTGAGAATTAATTAATAGAGGGACTGGGTGAAACAAATTTAATTTAAAATTCATGTTTATGTACATAATAATTCAATTTATATATCAATTAATACATAATCATGCCATGAAAATTTAAATGAACAAGTAATATAACCTAATGAAATTAAATTTAATTGTGAATCCTTTTACCATATGGTAACTTTGATGTTAAATAGACATGGATTTAATAATTAAAATTTCAACTTAAAATAAAATTATTTACGAAATATTCATGATATATCTTGTAAAATCTTTATTATTGACAACATAAAATAAATAAATTAGTTCAAAATATTAAAATATTCCTTAATGAATGGATATTGAGAATAAAACTATTACTATATTAGTAATCTCTAGATCCAAACCTCATAGAATAGAGAACTTAATATGGAATAAAACATACCAATAAATTTCATTAAATTAATCATAATATACATTCATTTTGATTATGTATACAAAAAAATAAAAAAAATATCTTGAATATGGAATAAGTATCACAAAAATAAAAGGGAGTCGAGAAACCTTACCTCGAGTCCAAACATTCCATGTATGTCCTTTAACTCAAGCATAATAATCTTATATCATTAATTTTGTTTACTAATAAAGATTTTATATATCTAATTAATTATACATAGAACATTCAATTTATTTTTTTTCAAATACATATTTAAATACTTGATTAGTTAAGTCTTAGTCATGTGTTGTGAGGACATCTTGTCCATATTTTAAAAATGCATTGAGTACGTTGAATGACGAAAAATGGTTCAAATTCCCAATATATATAGAATAATAATAATTAAATAATTATAATTTTTATATATAAATTATACTTTTAAATCCATCCATGAATAATGGATATGAAAAATGAATTGAGTTATTATTTAGGAGACAGTTGGCCGTACGTACACTTGAGTTACACTTTTGTTTTTCAATGATCATTTTGGTAACAATGTAAGTATGATTTTAACTTTAAATAATTATCATAAAATAATAAATACAATATTTTTTATTTTAATATATTTATATATTTCATTGATGTGATGTGATGATGAAAAAATAAACACATCAATTTGAAGTTGTTGTCGTCCACCTGTAACGAACAACATTATCATTTTTTAGTCAGTGGAAGGGTAAGGAATAAAATGACATATTATATTATCATAATGAAAAATATTTTACTAATATAAAAATATCATATATATCACATATATTCATTAAATGTTTATATATTTCCATCCATTTAAAGTGTTTTAGAAAAAATGAATCACTTTTCTTCGTGGGGTGGTAGTCCAACATACACATGAGAGATTTTATAATATCCCCCAAATAAAGGAAATTAAAAAGGTATATATAATATAAAAATTCCATAATAATAATAATAATTTTATAATTATCACATGTGTAGTTTATATACATCTTTATAATCAGTCGTAAGAGGAGGTGATAGAAATTGAATTACCTTTGTTTGTGAGGTGGTCCGCTATACACACCAACAATAGTTTCATTTCCCAGTTTATAAAATGGAAGAGGGATTTAGGTTATAAATTTACCATAATAATATATCTTTATATTCAAGATACAGGTTTTATTATATCATCATGGTTGAATATGATTTGAAATATTTGTAATAAGACATAAAACAAAAAAGATCAGTTGAGAATGATACATCTTCATCATACCACCTATTTATGATTATACCTAAATCCTTCCTCAATTAATTTTCTGATCAAAAAATTGCCTCTATTATTTGGGTATATAATTGTATGAGATATTTTGGAAGGGTTTTCATAAACCAAAAGGATTTGATTGTGTAAGAAGTAGAGGATAGTGGGTGGCCTTTTATATGTGGGATGGAGTACCATTTATGAAAATACCTAAGACTATTATATAATGGGAATACACTCTCAAATCAAGTGACTCTAAAATGATAAATAATTGAGTTAAGGGATTATAAGGTTGATACCGACCACTAAAATAAAATATAACCATTTTTTTAACATTTTATTCACTTAACCTCTAATATTAATAACTTTTACCATTTTTGTTTTCCACTATAGTAATTAGACTTTTTAATTTATAGGGGTTAAAATAATTACAAAAAAAAAAAGAAAAATTGGCACATAATTGGACCATTTTTATATTCACCACCATATTCTTATCAATTTGAAGAATATAGTAATTTTATAAATTATAAATCATTTAATAATGTATTATTTATTATTAAATATCATTGATTTCAATTTTAGAACTATTAATTTACTTTGACTTTAATATCATCAGGAAAAAAAATTAAATAAATATTAATTAATTAAAAAATCCCTAAAAATTCATACTCTATTAAATCAAATTAATGTAACACAAAAATTTTTTATTCAAATAATATTAATTTTAACATTGTTAGAATCATTTATTTAATTTTCATTTTAGTTGAATAATAATTGTGTCAGCAGTACATAAGCATTTAAGGTGATTATATAATATATAAAAAGTAAAAAAATCATGATAAAAAATAATTTATATTGAAAATAATTATTTATAATCAAACATAGGTCACCTTTATCCCTATGAAAAAAACATTATTGAAATGATAATCAAGAAAGTGACTTTTTTTAGTTCTCACTACATAATGTATTTTACAGGTCCCAATCATGGACATATGGAAAAAAAATCTTATATTTCATAATAATGGATGATTTTGGATGAAAATAACAAATCCAATAAAATTAATTCAAATTATGGGGTTATTTTTTAGCCTTGGTCAAATTGTTTTTACCCTTAATTTACATATTTTACTATTACTTTGGTAACAAATATTTACTACTGTTATTATTCCTAATAACCAAAAATTAAGTTGAAATTATTACCTAATATTAATTATTATTATTTAAAATATATCATACATTTATAAAATCTTGTTCACATAAGTGGAATAATGTAATTTGAAATAAAACCCAAAGACATGACAAAAAAAGTTGGTTTTTTAAGAAATGTATTTCTCAAGCATAATAAGCTAATATTTTAACTATATGACAATTAATAACTACTATATGAATTTAAATTGTTACTTATATGTATATAATAAATAATTTTTTTTATAATTCCTCATTATCGGTTATTTTTTTTAATTAAAAAGAATAAAAATTATGCACTTTAAAACAATTTTAAGAAAAAACGTGTTTTAAGCCCAAAAATAAATTTATACTAAAATATAGTATAAATATTATTAAAATGTAATTATTTTTATTAAATATTAATAATTAGTATTTATGCTACTTATAATAAAATTCAAATAAAAAAGTGACTTAAATTAAATAATTTATTGAAAAAAATGATAATTTTACAAAAATCGGTATTTTCATTATTCACATAAAGATCAATCCTTTAAGAAAAATACCAAAGTTTAACCATAATTTAATTTAAATGTTATGATTTTAAAAATTAGTTTATTCTAATAAAATTTATTTTTTAAATTTTCTATAAATTAATAATTTCTCACAAAAAGTAATAATTTTTCAAAAAAACTGTAATTTTTATGAATAAAATGTCCACAAAAAATAAAGTTATATTTTACTAAGAATTATTCAATATATTTATATTTAGTGAGATTATTATAAATATTTATCATATATTATTTATTCTTATTAATATATTTCACTTTAATAACTAGGTTACAATAATCTTATTTTTCAATGGTCGTTTAAGCTCGGGGTTGCAAGTCATATAGATTATCGAACATAATGTTCTTATTTTAAAATCTTAGGGTGTTACATCCCCCACCCATTAATAAATTGTTTCCTCATTATTTTAAATTTATATCAATATTTAGTGTTATGTAATTTTAAAATTCCTTTATTGAAATCACACATTATAAAACGGGTTAATAAACATTTTTCTTGAATGAAGAGTTAGGGAAGTGCAAAGGTCATCTCGAATAACACATAATTAGGATTACAAGTAGAAAAAAATTAATGGGATGTGAATATAGATACCTAGAAGAAAATTGTAATTCCTATATAATTATGTATAGTGATATAGATCATTGATCACAATAAAGTGAATGATCATGAGAAAGTTAACAACCACAAAACCATAAACCAAAGAGAAGTGAAAAATTCAATCATCACATTTTAAATGAAGTTAATAGGATACAATTTTCATTTAAAGATAATTTTCTTATTGTTGAAAACTTTTATACAATATAAAATTAGAACATAAATGAAATATACTTACTTGACATGTATAATTTCATCCATTAATCTATTTCATCATCAATCACATATTTTTCTCCAAAATATTGGTATTCAAGATTAATTTTTTTTAAGCATGAAGCACTAATATCCACTTATAATAGATGAAGTAATTAAATTAAATGAAAATAAGATATTCCTCTTATATTTAGACATTAAAAAATACACAAAAGGTTAGAACAAGATAATATAATTCATATAATTAATAAACCTTGATATCATTATCCTCCAAAATTCAATAGTAAAACCCAAATACAAAACTAAAAAATTTCATAAAAAAATATCCTTAAAATTCATCAAAATATCCCAAACTATGATTGAGATACAATGATTAGAGGGTTTTTATCACATATTCTTCTTTGTTTTTTTTTAATTTATCTTTAAATGACATAAATAAAATTTAAATTCTCATACCAAAAATTTTTATCCATTAATCGTTAAGCTATATTATATTTTAATCATTTTTATAAATATACTGAATCGCCAAAAATCCATAGTGAAATAATACATGATTCTAGAATATAATTAATCCTTTATTCCACAAATAAAATACCATAATTATCTCCTTACCTTAATCATATAATTATCCACAAAATATTGAAATTATTCATTTTTCACATATTTATTAGATGTATTTTCAATCCCATGGTTATAAATAACATATGTTCCAAAATTTTAATAACTTTAAATTACCTCAACATCAGCGATATGATAAACCCTAAAGGTCACCAATACCATTAAACTTATTTCTATAAAAGAAATGAAAATATTTCTAAAATAACACTTCTCATTAAATCTAAAGGTCATATATACCTCAACCTAATAAAATTTATCAAAAATTGTCAATGATTTTCTCAAATTTTCATTACTTAAAACCTAAAAAAGATGTGTATAAGATTTTGAACTTATGATCAACATTAAACCCATAAAACCATGACTTTATCAATAAATCATAGTATAACCTCACATGAAAACATCCAAATCTCTAAATTCATCTAAACCACACTCTAATAACAATTATAATATCCCTTAAACATCACTCTCAGATCCGATGTTAAAAACATAAACATTACATTTTAGACTTTGATACTGAATATTGTGACCAAATTTTTTCCACTCTTACCATACAAAAGAAAAAGAAAATTTTGGATCCCTTACAGATCAAAATAAATTTTAGGTTTAAATTTGTATATAATTAGGGAAAACTCTTAAAAACATAGACTCGTAAAACACTAGTTCATAAAGATTAACGTCATATCTCACTATTACTAGATTTTTATATTCCATATAATGTCTTCATCATATCCCATATAATTATTCACATATTAATCCTTTATAAAAAATCGTTTAACATAATTATTCATAACCTATGGAAAAGTAATCAAAATAATGGTGAGAAAAAATTCAATGTATGTGTAAAAATACATTAACAATTGAATGTCATAAATGTGGATAAAATGAGCATAAGGTCTTGATGACATAATCTAAGTACATGTCCATAACATTAGAGAACTCCTACCCATAAAACCTATACTAATAGAAATTTGGAAAGAAATAAAGTTTTAACAAATGAAATATTCATGATAATAAATAAATCATGATCCATGTGATTTCAATATTGACCAATGCGACCATTAAAACCATTAAAAATAATAACAAAAATGTTTGGGTACCTTGAAACATCTTCATTATTGAAACCTTATAGAACCCTTCAGAATACAATTACCAATATGTTAAAATTTTATAACCAATGTGTTGTATAGATATAATTGTTCTCAACCCATAATAACATGATCTATAATGGGGATCAACCATTTGTATATTCTATATTGGGCTCACCTATGAGATATAATGGTGCTCAACACATTATAATCAATGTCAAAAAACCATAACTTAAAATAAATTTTATATATATATATATATATATAATATAATTAGGAAACTCACAGAAACATACATTATTCCTTTTATAACATGACTAAATTGTTGTATAGAAATGGTTTCCAATATTGTCAATTTGAAACAATCATAGTCTATAGTGGTAATTAATGAGGGTAGTATTAGAGTAAAATATCCATAGTGGGAAATAAATAACATATACGGTTGTTTAATATTATGAATCAATATACCATTAAATTATCATTAACAAAAATATTTTAGAAAATAACTTTTTAAATTTGTGTAATATCAATGTATTTCATCTTATATAGAAAAATATTTTGAAATATCACATGGAACATTTCTTGACAAAAATATCCTTTCCATTTTAAAAACACTTATTTAAAATAAAAAACTCTATAAAACAATAACAAAATTATTTTCATTGAAAATATCATTTGAATCTTATAAAATAAATATCTAAAACATTGTGTTTTTATGATAGTGTAAAATTATGTTCATGCTGAGTATGTTAAAATAATGATTCATTTCACATTTTTTAAGAAAAGTAAAAACTATCTTGTTTAGAAAATGAAAATAATAGTGCTTTTAAAAAAATTTAAAAAATAACTTAAGGTAAAATATGACCTTAAAACCTTATATAAGAATATTAAATCATTTATGAAATCATTTTTTATAAAACATGTTTTTTAATAAAGAGTATATTTGATCCATGAGAGAAATAAAGTCAGATTTTATTAAAACAATTCAACGTAATTCAGATTACCAAAGCAATTAAAATGATATTATGATATAAAATTTTCATGAATAACAAAGTTAGAATAAAATATATGGGGTTCAATAAAATATTATCACATTATTTTCTTCAATGTAACCTTCTACATATACAATCTCAAAAAGAAAAGATATTTTAACACAAAAACGTTTACAATTTTAAAAACATTTCAATTGAAATCCTCATAAAAATATAACTTCAAATGAACCTATAAATATTAGGAAAATAAGTATATTAATTATATAAAATATCAAATGTTTATTATATAAACTTCATAAAATATGTTAGTTTCATAAAATCAACATATATCCCAATGAAATAGAATTTGAGAAGAATAACCCTTAAAAAGAACATTTCATTTAATTAATAATTAATCAATGGATATATAATGTTAAAAAAATGTAATTCCATAGAAAAAAATATAATTATAAAACAAATATATTTATATATCTATTCAAACATAATAAATTTAGAATGATTTCAATGAATAAATAATATAACCCAATGAAAATAGATTGATTTATGAAACCTTTTACGATATGTAACATTTAGGTCAAATACCATTGTATGAAATAATTAAAATTGAAACAAAAAATACCATGAATTATAAAAGATTCATGATATTAAAAGTAAAATGGGTATTATATACACCATAAATAATAAATGTTTTCATAACATTAAAATATTCCACAGTGAAAGGAAACTGAGAGAGAATCCCATATTAATTTTGTAATCCCTGGATCAAAACATCATAGTAGAAAGAACCTCATTTGAATTCATAAATTAGAATAATTTCCCTTAAAATAAATATAAATTAAATTTATATTTATTATATACTCCACACACTAAAAATAAGTTTTTAATATTGCATATGTCTCACAGAAATAAAATTTTGTCGAGAAACCCTTACCTCAAGTATAGACATTCCATGTATGTCATTTAGCTCATGTATAGTAAGATTATATTAATTATTTGATTTGTTAATAAAAAAATTATAAGTGTAATAACTTATACATAAATTACTAAAATTATTTATTTTAATTTCATATTTAAATAATTAATTACTTGAGTCCCAATCTGGTGTTTTGAGGACATTTGGTCCATACTTCCATAGTCTTTGGTATGTTAATAGTGGTCAAATGGATCATTGTCACATCATCTCCTGAATAATTATCATGAAAAAAAATTCATTTTTATACCTAAATTATTCAATTAAAACCAACCATGAACAATGGTTATGAAAAATTAACTACGTTACATTCAGTAAGAAGATATGTTTTATGTACGGATGAGTCACATTACCATTTTTACACAATCATTATTGAAAGATGGTAAGTATTATTTTATATTTCAAGAATGATAATAATATCATAAATAAAATATTATTTATTTAGATATAGTTATATATATCATCCATTTTATGTGATGGTGAAAATATAATCACATCATTCTTTGGAGGTGGTAGTCTACACATACGAACAAACAATGTTATCATTTTTTAGTGAATGTAATGGGATGAAATTAAAGGATATATTAAATTTTATGAATTATAAATATATGATTTATACCATAATTATTTTATATATATCACATATTTTCATTAACATTATCCTTAGTATCTTCCATGTAAAACGTTAGTGAAAAAATAATCACATCGCTTCGTAAGGTGATAGTATGTCGTACACACGACCGATGTAAATGTGTACCCCACAAGATGGATTGAAAGAATTTATATGTTAAATAATAATTCTATAAGAATAATAATATTGAAAATATCACATATATACTTTAAATAAATTATTTTAACCATTCATAAAATGAGGTAATGGAAAACAAATTACATTGGTTTGTGGAGAATTAGCCTACCGTTTACATGAATAATGGTTTTGTTTCCCGTTTGGTAGAATAGGGGAAGGATTTAGTTTATTAAATAAATAAAATAAAATACATGTGTATTATATATACTTTTTTTATTATATCATCATAGTTTAATAATATTAAAATGAGGTGGAAAAAGAAACAAAACAGAAACTCTTGGTTAAGAACAAAACCACTTCTTCAGACCACCTCTTTAAGATTATAACTGAATCCTTCATATATTGGATTTATGATACAACCAATGACTCTAGGATTTGTTTGGGTAAGTAATGAAGGTAATTTTGTAGGTTTTGGATGAATAAAAATTATTTTAAAGTGTGAAGTGGAGATGAGATATTTGGCCATTTATAAGTGTGTAAGAGTGACATTATTGTAAATACGCAAAACAATTCAATAATGGAAAGTCACTATCAATACATGTCGTACCCCTACCTGACATGTTGTATTTAATTTTTCATTATAATATTTTTTATCTAATATTATTATTATTAGTTACATTATTATTATTATAAGTTTTATTATTATTATTTTTTATTTTTTATTTTTTATTTATATTATTTCCCTTTTTTCCTTCCTCTCCTTAATTATCCCGTCATTCAACCCTCATGTCACACCTCACCCCTCCCTCTTTTCACTTGTGTTAAACTTCATCCCATCCCATTGGCCGCTCTCCCTCCTTCGGCCTCCTTCCTATGAGCCACCTTAGGCACCATGCAACCCTAGCGCCACCTCCTCTCCTTTCTATGCAACCAACATCCACTGACCTCCTACTATCTAGCACTATCTGACACCCCCCCCCCTTTGATTCTGGTTATTTTTCTATCAACAATGACCCCAATCTTCGGCATCTCCTCTAACACATGAACATTCCCCCGGTATGACACCACTTCCTCCATGTTGGGGTTCTGGTTTTGTTTCTTTTGGGATTTAGTTTTCCATTAGGAAGATTGTCTGATTTAAGTGTTAACTCTTGATAATTTTGGTTTGTTTGTTTGATCTAGGGGGTAATTTAGTGTTCCTGAGGTAAAATTGTCATTTGATTGAAGAATTCAACACAATTTTGGGGATTTTCACATCAAGATATGTGGTTCCAGGCCCATATATTTTTAGATGATTTAATTTTCCTCTTTAATCAATCTTAGAATGCATTATACTTTAATTTTGTACTGAGAATTCTATTTTGGATATATTTGAGCATGAAAATTTGATAAATTAAACTCTCTAAAGGAAATTTCCATGTTTTTTTTATCATGTTGTGGAAATTTTTGGATGTGTTAAACTAATTATTTATTGTGTGAAAAATGTGTTTTCAAAATTGTAGGAGTTCCAAGAGTGATTATATTGGGGTTTCTTTCAGAATAATATAAATTATTTTGATATGTTGGTTTTTTGGGGACATAAACTATGTAATGGGGTGAGAGAGGGGTTTTTGAAATGGTGTTTAATGACCTATTGCATTGTAAACATCCTCATTTCCATATTGAATTGTGTGTATTTTATGTGTAAAGTCTTTTTTGTAGACTTTTATAAAATGTTTAAAAAGTTAAAAAAAAATTAGTGATGCAAGTATGTTTTGAAGGGTTTGGAATGTCTATATGTTCTTTATGCAAGTCTTATTATGTTCCCTTGAATTTTTTTTAATAATTGTTTCAATGATTTATTAAACTTATTTATGTCACAGATCTTGGTTGAAAATGGTTTTGGTGTGCATTTGGGTTTAAATAATGTTTTGGATAAAATTGTCGTGGTTCTAATTTTGATGGTTTCGATAAATTTTTTAATTTTTTTATTAAATTATATGTGTAGTGTGTGGTCCTTACTTTTTTGTTTAGAGTTTCCTAGTCTAAGTTAGCTCACCTGTATGTGCATAGGTAAGTATATATATGTGTGTGTGGGTTCCCCTCTTACACGTATATCCATCCATAGCAGTGTATATACATTTATGGGTATAGGAGTTCCCATGTATATAGATGCAAATGTATACGGAGGTGAGTGGCGAATAGCATATTCATATAAAAATATGTGTAAGGATCCACTTTCACACGTTCATGTCCATTATTGTGCGTAAAAAGGGTCTAGGTGTCATTATATGTATGTGAAGGTGTATATGATTTGTGGGGGAGTAGAAGCTTTTAGTTATAAAGTGCCAAGATCTGAAGTGTATGTCTTGGTTCCAACTTGAGGTTGGTTCCATGTTCCCTATCCTTTAATTATAATTTCTGTAATTGTTTGGTGTTCTATTAAAATTTCATTTTATTCCTCTACATGAAATGCATATGCAATATGTGTGTGTGTGTGTGTGTGTTTGTAAATGGTTGTGGTTTTTGAAAAGTGATTTCTTTGAAGTTTTGAACGTAAAGTGAGTATTTCCAAAGGCATGTGGTATTTCGGCCAGTTTTGTTGTAAAAGAAAAATGACATTTTTATTTTCCAAATAAGTTCCAAAGTGTCTCCCAAAATGGGTTTTGGTTTTAACTCAATGTTAAATGGTAGTTTTTTTTTTGAAAGGAATGTTTCGTTTTTAAGCATGGTTTCAATCTTGCAGTAAATATGTAGCACCTTGGTTGTGTAGTTAAGATTTAAAACTATTTTGGAAACATAAAAATGATTGGTGATTATATTTCTTGAATGAAAATTAGTTCTGGTAAATAATTAAGTTGTTTTTACCTTTATGAATAGTTTGTGAAAATGGAAACCCCCTCTTGATATATTCCCTCTTGTTTTAGAAACTGATATGTTCATGTAAGTTAGTTTTATGAAAACTAACCTCTAATTGAAATAGAGTGCATGGGAAGCCCATTCCATCTAGGTTGGAGGACTTAGACTAGTATTCTAGATGATACAGAAGTCGTTCATCCTGGTTTTGTCTAGCAGGATTAATGATTACAACACTAACTAAACATTATGATGATTGGAGACCACTAGGTTATAGGTGTGTTCCCTACTAGTGGTTCGTGCACGAGAATGATGTTCAGTGTGGTTACTTGTAGAGACCAAATGCTTTACGTACATGGACATTACATTACTTTTTCGGAATATCTAAAACATAACAAAAATAGACACCAAAGGACCGTAATAGTTTAGTGTCTTTTTAAACTTGGAACATAATCTTCTAATCTTGGTGAAAGATCTTCAACATCTCCCTTTAAGATCTTCCCTTTTTTCATACCTAAAACCTTTCTTTATATCTTGGGGAAAACGAAACATATAAAGGGTGATCTCAGATGCTCAGTAAGGGTAATAATGGAGAAAATAAAACAAACCATATACATTTAAACTTCAAGACATTAACATAATATTGATACATCAAATTCTTGAGCAATAACATAAAACATGGCAGTACATAAGGCATAGATCATAATGGAACATCAATCATGATAAAATGGAAATGGAATAAAACATGTAATTATGGAAACCATTAAGCACATGTTATGATTTCCATAGTAGCCAAGGCATTGCTGACAAGACCATCTTAGTGGACAAAGTCCCTTACTGAACCGGGTTTAGTTGTCATTCCAGCCCTGTATTAATGAACCATATTTACATGTCGTTTCATCCATGTCAATCTCATGAGATATAAATCCTTACCCAATGCATTACAGAGAGATATAGGTCCCACCCATCTCATAATTAAATCATTCTTTAGTGTTCCACAAAATCATAAATCATACATCATAGCATAACCCATGAAATAGAATGGGATTCTTAAACATCATGCCATCATAAAATAATCCATATATAAAAAAATGGATATCATTTCATCATAAGAAAAATAAAATCATATAAATAATAGATACATTATACATGAAAAATAAACATATTAAATAATGTCATTTTATATGGAAAACATTTTTAAGGAAACACTTGAAATGAATTCTTGGGGAAAATATCTTTTCTTCTTCAAAATCATTTTATTTTCACAAAATGCCATGAAATTTTAAAATAAGTGGATTTTTTTAAAATAGTCATAAAATCTTGTAGATTAAGCTTCATGAAAATAAGGTGTTATGAAACTGTAAAAATACTTTCATGCCATAAAATTTAAAAAAACATTCTCCTCATACTTTTGTCAGAAAAGTCAAAAAGTACTTCGTTTGGTAAACAAAAGAAAGATTCCTTCCAAACCTTGTGGTAAAAGTCATAAAAGGGTAAAAATTACTTTAAAAATATGTGTAAGAATACTAAAAATTTTATGAAAACATTTTTAGAAAACAAGGACATGGATGATAAACATAACCCCAGTAAATACTTACGAATAAACAATCTCGGATAAGAATGAGATTGGAATAATTATACCTTTCTTTAGGTCCGATATGATTTGTACGTATCCAAACCTCCTATATAATGATTTAAATAATGTCATTGAATTATTACATGATCATCTTAATTTTTATTATATCATACATGGTTCACTTATGACTTTATATTACCCGTTCATTTGTAAATTCATGTTAAAGTAGCGTTTTGGGTAAAATTGTTTCATTTATCGTCCGTGTTTTGACTTGTAATTATTAATATGATTACTTAGATCATGATTACTTAATTCCAAAATATAAAACCTGATTTATATATAATATATATTCATAATATACATATATATAATAGATCGATAACTGGAAAGAAATACGCCGTTCCTGGAGACGGTAGGTCGTACGTATGCGTGAACGCTGTTTTCGTTTCCATATTGAATTGAATGTAATTAAGTAGATGACATACATATATATATACATAAATCCTTTAGAATTATTATGTCATATATTTCATTATTACCTATTATATATACTTTATAATCATTCTTGAATTGTTAACAAGGAAAATTAATCTCATCGCATTGTGGAGACGGTAATCCGTACGTACGCACGAGCGATGATATCGTTCCCAAATATATTGAATGGAATTGGTGTGAATGATATAATATATTTGAATTAGTTTGATTTTATAATAGTCATATGTAGTTATTCTTTATGCCATTATTCCCATCCAAGAAAGGTGGTGGTGGAAAAACAGATTACACCATGATGTGGAGACGGTATTCTGTACGTACGCACGCGCGGTGATTTCGTTTTCCTTAGGATGGATAGAAGGTGAAATAGGGTTGTTTCAAATTTATAATAAAATATAATTATATGAGTGATAAGGATGTTATTAATTAATAATGAAACAACAAAATAAGAATAAGTAGAAGAAGAAATAAATTTGAAAGAATCGGTAACGGATATTACCTCTTCTTCAACACGCCTCTTTGAAACATCCTCTTAGGGAAATAAAATTGGTCTTTAAAGAAGACCAGGACCTCTAGTATGTTGATAAAGTGGTTTAGAAGGGAAATGGGCAGGTTTTGTCCAATCTTTAAGGCTCAAAAAGGTGTTAGGTGGAGAGGGACGAGGTGCCTTTTTATAAGGGAGGAGAGGGGCACCTTTGGAATTATAAGAAATATTAATTTATAATAAATTCCATCCCCACATAAAAACCACCAAAATGACTCAAATCCGAATATTAGATGTGATAGGGTTGTAATATCTTCAAAAAATAAAATTTATACAAGTTGGGAGTTTATTTTAAACATTATCAACTTGATTTATCCTTATATAATCTATTCAATTTTATTTGTGGTAATAATATTCTAAATTTTAAATTATTATAAATAAGTACTTATATGTTTTGAATTTTCCATAATTGTATGATTTATTAAATTTTAGACCATATAAATTTTAATTTATAATTTTTAAATATTTTTTATTGATTTTTAAACAATTTTATAATATGTAATTTTTATAAAATAACAATAGTGTCAATTTAGACACAATTCAATTATTTGAATTTAAATAAAATATGTACAGAAGATATGTTGGAACTAAAAGATTTAATAGATTAATAACATTTCATCTTTATCTATAAAATTAGTGGAGAACATTAAATAGTTCTTATAATATTTATTTTAATACATTTAAAATCATTAATTTGATATTTCAATCAATAAAATAATTTCAACATCACTATTGTGTCATAATTAATGATAATTATTTAATCCCTAAAAATTATAAATAAATTCATATGATGTAGATAATTTTATTATATTTCTAGGGACTATTTATATCCTAAGTTATATGATGTTTATCATGAAATTAAAATTATTACACTTATAAGATTTAAGAGAGTGACATGTTGTCACTTTCATTGGTTTTAAAAATAATTATATTATTTCATGGTCAAAAGTCCATTAAATTAATATAGTCTAACCCTTAGGTGATATGGTTCGACTTTTATTCATCCAATAAGATTTTGGAAAGTGTTAGGGTAATTTTATAATCTTATTTTTACCCTTAATTACCAGATTTACCTTTAACTGTAGTAAATAAAAATTATCGTAGTTACTATTCATAATATCAAAAAAATAAAAGTATCCCATTAACATAATTTGGAACCACTTAATTAAAATATGAAATAAATTTTTCAAAATTAAAAACACAAAAGTTTCAGTAATTAATTTAAAATTAATCACATTCTTAAGAAAACGGGTTTTAAAAGTTAAAACATTGCAAAAGATTGAAATGATTTTACCTATGAATTCAATGTAAAATCAATGATAATGACATAAGTTATATTAAATGGTAAAAATATATTCTATTTATAATTTAAAATAATTCAATATTATAATTTAACCCTATGAATTATTACGATGAAAAAATATTTTTTAATTAAAATATAGCGTGTTTTTACTATTCATTAAAATATGAAAGTTATCAGAATAATATGAAAAATTTATCCAAAGTAAATTTTTCTATCCTGATTCCAAATAATAATTTTATTTTGTCATATTGAACTTATAGACATGTCTAAAACTATATTTAATGTGGGTGTGTCATCCAAAGGCGGCAAAAATGCATTTTTTGAAAAATACTTATTTTACCCAAAAAAATTATTTTGTTCACATACCATGTTTTAGAAAATGTGTAAGATGAATAATAATGCTATAAAATTCAAAATGTAGTTAATACTATTCATAGCGGCTAGTTCATAATAATATTATAACAATATATCATTTTTTAGTAAAACCCGGTATTGCGTACTACACATGCTATCGAGGAAGGTTGTGATTACATGTAACGCAAGACAAGTCAGGGTTGCGTGTAGTAAAAGACTCTTTTGTTGTGTCATATAACAGAATCCAATCATATTTCATTTATACATCGAATATATATATATATATATATACACACACTCAATGTTTCGTAGAATAATTACTATCAAACGAACATTAAATTGTGTGTAACACAATCCAAGAATAGTGTTAGGTATACTGCAAGATAATATGGTGTTGCGTATAGAGAAAGATAATCTTGGTGTAGTGTACAACAGAAGATATTAAAGAAATTAAAAGGAATAAATCTCATAAAATCTACGGGTGTTACATTCTACCCCACTTAAAATGAATTTCACCCTCGAAATTCTTCGAGGTTATAAATGGTTTATTACTTGAGAGTTTCTATTATAGAAACGCACATCATAAAAAGGAATACAAAAACTTTTCCTTAAAAACTAAACTATCAAATGTAACGGTTACCCAAATTAACTAATCACTAGGTTTCCACATAGGATAACATAGGTGAATATATGGATATGGAAGAGAAATCTAACCATCATGTTCTGATGGAGAGTGGTAGAGGACATGGCTATGATAAAGCCAAGAGTCACAAAGCCATAAATTTGTGATGATCTAAGGGACCATCTGATTCATTAGATATGTGGGAACTAGGACAACATTTTTGGTTTTCAAGATCATTTCTCTAAAGTTGATGAATTAAATGAAACACTTACATGATTTTGGTACAAAATCACTGTTGTTCGTGCCTTGAACAATTTATACATCATCTCTTAAAGAAATGAAGTTGGATTTGTTATTCGTGAAGAGTTAGCAGATCATGTGATAGAATAAGGGGTCATTCAATCTATTTTAATCAAAAGGATAACAAAAGTTTTCAAATATACATAAGTCCATTTATGGTGATGTTAATCGTATACGATTCAAAAATGAACTTATACTTCATCTATCATATCGCTTAATAAAATAATACTAGTTTCTAATAACCAGGGACTTCTTATAGGCCAGTGGTTGGTGCTAACGGCCTATCTCACTTTGGTTGTGGGTTCGATTCCTATATCCTTGTCTGACACGATGGGTTGTCGCCCATCCTATGGGTTGTCCATTTTCAAAAACTAAACTATTATAACATTCCTGTAATAATATAGAAAATATCTCTAGCCATAAACAATACTATCTTAATTCATTCCAATCTTTAGGCTTATCCCAAATACTTCTGTCCAAGCTCATAGTATAAAGAAAACAATTAATAGAAATTTCATCTACCGAGCATGTGAATACCATCTATAAGAACCCGGATCTATTTTCAGGTATGTTTTCCCTTTTTCTGGAGTTTTTAAGGAAAATAAATTTTCTGGAAATTTTAGAAGTACACGCCGTGTACTTTTTGATTACACGCCATGTACTCTTCTCGGCTCGAAGCCGTGTGTCGGCCGTGTCCGGGCCACACACATGGTGTATAAGGCTGAGGTGGAGGCCAGTTAATTCGGAGTACGGAAAATTGAAGTACACGCCGTGTACTCAAGAAGTACACACCGTGTACTTTTTTTCATTAAACGGACCGGGGTCGCACCTAACCCACAAAATCATCTTCACCTCTAGATTTCGTCCACCCGGAAGCGACCGTATGGCCGAATATTCTCCGAGATCCCGCCCCACCGTCCGTTCTCTGATTTGAGCACGGTCGATTGCGTTGGAATCATAGAGGTGAGTTGTTCCTTCTGCTTTAGCCTTGTTTCTTGATTCCTCCTTGTTTCCATGTTATCATGGGATGAATGTTTTGTGTGTTTTCTAAAATCTACGTTGTTCTAAGAGGAATCTGTCATCGTGGTTCACGTATATCGAACTCCTCGGATTAGGGTAGGTGGTTTGTGTCTTTCTGTAGAAAGTTGATGAATATTATCTGCAAATTCCACCAATAATCATGAACGGGGTATTGCGTGTTTCCTGTTTTTTCCCGACTGTTTGCCTGCTTTTCTTGTTTGCTTTAGTAGAGGTTATTGCTTGTGAGTAGAGTAATTTATATTGTGCTCAGGTTGCCTTGACATGCTTGTTTTTCCTGTTGGGCATTTTTCCAGTTGCCATGCCTAGTTGTAGGACAGCGGAACTGTTGTTTTGTTATTGCTGTTGAGTTGTAGTGTGATATCCAAGTAGTTCTTGTGGTTTACTTGGACGATATACACGCGCTGAGCATTTTTAGTTGTACTCACGACTGTGAGAACCTAGAGTAGTATACCAAAGGGAGAATTGATGTAAGGGCTTCTACAGAGTGTATTTTAATTATGATGCGAGACTATAGGGGGAATTAACGTTGAGTGCTTCTCCAGAGAGTCTGTAGATCCTCGATGTAGTCCACAGGGGGAATTGATGTTGAGTGCTTCCCCAGAGAGCCTTTATCACGATACAAGACTATAGGGTGAATTGACGGGGAGTGCTTCCCCAGAGAGTCTTCTTAGTTACGTAGCTGAACTAGAGGGGTGAGACTATGTGTGCCTACAAGAGGGTTGCTAGTACTATAGGTTGAACTATAGGGGTTAGGCTGTGAGAGCTGCCCAGAGGGTTACCTGTTTTCTTCTTGTTGTTGACTACTTACATGTGTGTTATACTGGTTAGAACTATGGATTGTAGTTGCTTGTGCTTTCCAGTTTACTGCTTCTTGTTTATTTACTTCCATGTATTCATTTTACTGTAAGGCATAAATCTTTGGGTGATATCCTACTGGGATTGTATGTCACACCCTGTTTGGGACATGCTTTTGGGCCCAAGAAGACTATGTTTCTGCAAGTATAGACAAGGGAAAGCGCCCTTCTACTTCAGGATCTTGATTTCACCAAGAGCTAGGGAGTATGGGACCAAGCCATGGCTCGCGATGCTGAGGAGCTTACTTTGTTTTTCTTTTGCACTTGGATTCATTTGTACTTCATCACATTGTTGTGTTTGTTGTTTTCCTTAGATATTTGTACCTACTGCATCATTGTCATCGTAGTTATATATCTACAATGCTTCCACTATTTGGTTTCTGTTGTTATACATGTTGTTTACTGCTTCTGCTGATTATTGTTCTTTTCTTATCTTGTATACCTTACCAAATGAGGGCATAGTTTCCCCACCGACTAACCAAGGCCCCCGCTTCTAGTCGGCAGCCTCTTGTATTCGTGGAAATGCGCTTAAGGTCATGTGGCGAACTGGGTACGGGGCACCAGTGGAGGGGATCCGGGTTTGGGTCGTTACAAAGTGGTATCAGAGGGGTTCTTTTCTCTTGCTTTACTGTATGGAAACTTTATCCAGGGATAGGACGGATTCGGTACATGGCATTAAGCTGGGATCAGGAGTAGCTAACCTGTGTAAATGGAATGGTCATACTACCTCGTTAATTGTAGTTTGCTGGTTTTGATATTTTATTGTTGATCTGATTTCACCTAGAGTGATTCACATGGCTTGTTCTATTACTATTTTGATATTGCGGTTCTAATTCTATCGCAACCCGATGAGATGAGGGTATTCTATCTCATGCATCATATAGACACTTGTAGGAATCACATGCCATGAATTCTTCCCATGCCATATAGGGTTCATTAGGGATTGCATGCTGTTGTGATATACCTTGTGTAGATTATGCATGTTGTTGTGATAGTTGCTTGATAGATTCTCTGTTGTTATGTTAGAAAACTGTTTGTTTTGTTCTTTTTTTAAATTGAATGCCAAATTTTGGTTCTTGAGGTGTTATGGACCCTCACGGATCGGAATTTGGCACTTTTTCACCTTGTTTTTAGTGTTTCTGGAATTCTGTGCAGTTTCTGAGATACTACCGAGAAAAACCCATAATACATGGTGTGTAGTTTTTGGATACACGCCATGTAGTTTTCAGGCCGTGTCACTGACCATGTGATCAGAAACATGGTGTTGTGAAGTAACTTTAGGAGCACGCCGTGTATGGTATGTGCATGCCGTGTAGGTTCGGAGTTGTGTACCCAGTCGTGTCACTAACAACACGGGTCGGGGAGGCTCAGGTAGAACACGTTGTGTCCATAGGGAACATGTCATGTTGTCTTGTTCAGGTGTCGTCTGTTTCACAAACAACATGGGCCGGTGTTACCTTCCTTTCCACACACCGTGTTTGTGCGGAATACGCCGTGTAGTCTTGCCTAGGTACCCGACCGTGTCACGAACAACACAGAACGGTGTCGCCTTCACCTATACACATCGTGTTTTTTCAGAACACGTCATGTAAGGTCCAGCCGTGTAGATGGCCATGTGCTCAACAACACGGGCCGCCAAAACCTTGTCTAGTACAAGCCGTGTTTGTTTAGAACACGCCGTGTAGTCTCGGGTTACGTTGGACCTTGTGGGTTAGCTGTGTAAAGAGACTCAGGAAGGGGATTAGTTTTCTTGTACACTTTGTGTGTTGGGGTCAACACGCTGTGTAGTTTAAGGTGTTACACGACTTGTGGGGTAGGAGTACACACCCATGTCTGTAGCTTTAGAAGACACGCCGTGTAGTTTTTATACACGCCGTGTAGTCGAGTATTGTAAACTTTTGTGTTTTTTTCCCCTATTCCCATTTTGTACCCTTGTGTTCTCTGTCCTTGTTTTCCTGATCTAAGGTGTGCTTTTTATCTTTCAAATCTATGCATCAGAGACGTCCTCCAGTCGTACGTCTGTCGTCAGGCAGTGATCAGACGCCAGACATGGCTGATCAGGGAAATCCTATCGATCCCCAGCCGATCAGGCCTTGGAACTGGTTATTGTACCAGTTGCGGGCGCTGATGCATAGTTTAGGAAAGGTTTCAAGAGGATGATGGAGGACTTCCAGGGATAACCTCCTCCTGCCTCGTCTATGGCAGACTTGACGATGGTCTTTCAGCAGCAGTATCCTCCCACGTTCTCGGGGGAGGGAGGACCTCATGCTGTAGAGTCATGGCTGGAAGTAATGCTAACTATCTTTGAGCATCTGGAGACGCCTCCAGAGAGGCGGGTCAAGCTTGCCACCTACATATTCCGAGACTCCACCAAGAGGTGGTGGGACGTGATCTCAGAAGCAGGTCAATAGCAGGGTATGACTAGGGAGGAGTTCCAGCGCGTGTTCTATGACTACTTCTACCTGGAGACCCTGAGGGCCGATCAAGACCGGGAGTTAATGAGATTAGAGCAGGGTACTCTATCTATCATGGAGTATTCCTCTCATTTCACTAAGCTGCAGCGTTTTACACCCCTTCAGGATGGGAGTGGGGTGTTCTTGGAGAGCAAGTTTGAGGATGGACTCAGGCGGGAGATCCGCTCGCAGGTGAACATCTTCCAGCTGACTTCCATTACATCCATCGTCAATCAGTCATTGATTGCAGAGCGCAATCTGAGAGACTCTAGATCTATGATCTAGGGCGGTTCTACTTCCAGAGTTATCCATCCTCCAGATGATAGCAAGAAGCTCCGTAGGGATACTACGTGCGGTGATTCGAGGATGTGAGACGCATCATCAGGCAGCCATGTGACATGTTATTAGTGTGGCTGGACAGGGCACATGAGGTCGTAGTTCCAGAGGGACCCCATGGAGTGCCAATCCTGTGGGAAGATGGGTCACCTTCAGTGTTTCTTACAGGTTTTCTCACCTGCAGCTGGTGACCGGGGTTCTTCCATGACTCCTCGTTCAGGAGCAGAACCGCCAGTTTCTCACCAGTCATGGAACTGGAGTTCTTCTGGCTGTTCGGGCTAAGGTGGAGCTCGAGGCCGTGGCAGTCAGCCACCAGTTCCTTAGCACCAGCAGGTAGGTTCAACCCTGAGTGGTCAGCCAGGGGGCATAGGGCCACGGCACGGGCCAGTCTTTCACCGTGGAGCAGACTTATCATGATCAGGATCCCGACCCTTCTACTGTTCGAGGTACGATTTTAGTAGCCTCAGTTTTATCTTCATCCCTTTTCGATACTGGTGCTACGCATAGTTTTTTCTCTATTTCCGTTGTGGAGAGCCTTGGACTCTGCATCTTTTCTTCTGCCGACTCGTTGACACTAGACACACCTTTGGGAACAAGGACATCTAGTTTACGCCAGTGTAGAGAGTGCCCTCTCAAGGTGGAAGGGTATCACTTCTTATGGGATCTCTATGTCCTAGAGATGAAAGGCTATGGTGTCATCCTCGGCATAGACTGGTTGATTCCCTTCTAGGCAGTTGTTGAATATTATCTCCATAGAGTCAGTTTCATTTCACCAGAGGGTGAATCTTTCCTTCATAGAGACGAATGGGACGTTCGGGCGAGTCGGGCGGGACTCGAGCATCTTGGTCTAGGAGGGGTGACATCCTAGATTGCTAGCCTTTACCGGGATGATCAGGGGACTCCACAGTTGGACTTTTCCTCCAGTGGTGGATCGCTTCAAGGATGTCTTTCCAGAGGAATTTTCAGGTTTGTCTCCAGAGAGTGAGGTAGAATTTTTTATTGAATTCATACCAGGAGTAGCACCGGTGTCCATTCCTCCCTATAAGATGGCCACACCTGAGTGGAAGGAGCTCAAGAAACAGTTGGAACAGCTACAGGCTAAGGGTTTCATTCGACCTAGTACTTCTCCTTGGGGTTCGCCTGTTCTGTTTACGAAGAAGGCAGACGATACCCTTCGGCTTTGTGTGAATTATCGGAAGCTAAACAAGTTGACAGTCAAGAACTGATATCCCTTGCTGCGGATTGATGACCTTTTCGATCAGCTTCGAGGAGCCCGGGTGTTCTCAAAGATCGAATTGTGGTCCGGTTAACATCAGTTGCGCGTTAGACCATCAAATATACCTCTGACAGCCTTCAGGAGCATTTATAATCTATACGAGTATATAGTCATTTTGTTCGGTCTCACGAACGCGCCTGTAGTTCTCATGGAACTGATGAACCGAGTGTTCCATCCTTACTTGGACTCCTTCGTTGTGGTCTTCGTGGACGATATCTTGGTGTACTCTCACACTCGACACGACCATGCCACACATCTTGAGATCGTTCTGAGTACACTGAGAGACCATCGGCTTTATGCTAATCTCTGGAAGTGCCACTTCTGGATGGATCAGATTCACTTCTTGGTTCACGTCATCTCAGAGGCAGGAGTATTTGTGGACCCAGATAAAGTGAGAGCTGTAGTTTCTTGGGAGCAGTAGAATAATGATTTTGAGGTACAGAGCTTCATAGGGTTGGCTGGATACTACAGACGCTTCATTCAGGACTTCTCGCGCCTATCAGCACCTTTGACAGGACTGACCAAGAAGGGGGTGAAGTTCACATGGTCAGATTCTTGTGATTCAGCCTTTTAGGAGTTGAAAGGGATGTTGACGTCAGCACCAATACTAGTCTTGCTGGAGACAAGCAAGAGCTACACCGTTTACTATGATGCTTCAGGTATCGGGCTAGGATCTATGCTTATGCAAGGAGATGGAGTCGTTGTGTATGGGTCTCGTCAGTTGTGGCCACATGAGAGGAACTACCCTACGCACGATTTGGAGTTAGCTGATGTTGTTCATGTCTTGCGCTGTTGGAGACACTATGTTCTGGGAGAGCACTTTGTGTTCTTCACTAAACATAAGAGTCTCAAGTATATATTCACTCAACATGATCTAAATTTGAGGCAGTGCAGGTTGGTCGAGTATCTTCAATATTTTGAATTCAGGCTTGCCTATACGCTGGGAAAGGGCAACTTTGTGGATGATGCGTTGAGCAGGAGAACTCAAATTCAGGTAGTTCAGGAGGCCAGTAGTGAGTGGCAACTTATGGCTCTTTTCTCTGAGATTCATCTAGAGGTGCATGACAGACGAGGACAGACTTTTCTATCTTCTGTAGTTGTTACCTCCACGCTACTTGATCAGGTACGGATGAGGCAGCTATCAGACTCATAAGGCTTAGTCCTGCGGGAGAGTGTGTCAGGAGAGGACCCTATTATTGGATAGAAAGTGGGCGAGGATGAGATCTTGCATTTCCAAGGACGCGTATGGGTGCCAGCAGACATATTCAAGGAGATGATGCGGGATTTCCATTTCTCCGTTTGGGCAGTTCATCCTGGCATCACCAAGATGTATCGGGACCTTCATCGCCAATACTGGTGGCCAGGTTTGAAGAAGGATGTTGTTGGTTTTGTCATGAGATGTTCTACTTGTCAGAAGGTGAAATCAGAGAATCAGCGACCAGCGGGGCTTTTACAGCAGTTACCCATTCCGGATTGGAAGTGGAATGATGTGGCGATGGACTTTGTGACCGGGTTTCCAAGGTCACCTTGGGGAAACAATGCTGTTTGGGTTGTCGTTGATAGGCTTATGAAGGTTTCTCACTTCTTGTCAATCAAGGAGACCTTCAGTGTCGATGATCTGGGATGACTTTACATCAGAGATATCGTTCGTCTGCATGGAGTTTCGTGATCTATTTTTTCAGACAGAGATGTGTGCTTTACCTCTCGGTTCTGGAAGGGACTTCAGAAGGCCTTGGGTACACATGTACTTTTAGGTACATCATACCATCCCCAGACTGATGGTCAGTCTGAGCACACGATCCAGGTGCTTGAGGATATGCTCTAGGATTGAATTCTAGACTTTGGTGGTTCTTGGGAGAAGCATATCCCTTTGGTGGAGTTCGCTTGCAAAAATTGTTTCAAGGAGACCATTCAGATGGCGCCATATGAGGCTTTGTATGGTAGGACATCCCGATCACCCTTATGCTGGATGGAGGCAGGAGAGGAAGCTTTGCTAGGAACTTGTCTTGTTCAGGAGACCTTAGAACAGATAGAGCTGATTTGGAAGAGGATGACTACAACACAGTCTCGACAGAAGTCTTATGCTGATCAGAGGAGATGGCCTCTAGAGTCGAGGTCGGTGATCAGGTTTTCTTGCGTGTCACACCGAGGTTGGGACACAAAAGTATTCGAAGATAGGGTAAGCTTTCACTACGGTACGTCGGGCTGTTTGAGGTCTTGGAGAGAGTTGGGCCTGTCGCCTATCGGTTGCAGCTACTTCATAGGTATCGGGCCATGCACGACGTCTTCCATGTATCTCAACTCTGAAGTTACTTTTCAGACCCATCTCACATCTTTCAGCCCGAGGAAGTTGAGCTTGAAGCAGATGCATCGTTCGAGGAGAATCCTATCCGGATTGTCGATCACAGTATGAAGGTTCTCCGAGGGTGGTCTGTTCCTCTGGTACGTGTGATATGGCAGCACGGGCGAGTACATGACAAGACCTGTGAGAGGGAGACCATTTTACGATCACAGTGGCCAGAGCTGTTCGGTGTTTCTCCTTCTCCGCATCATTAGGGAAATTCAGGGACGAATTTCTTTAAGGGGTGAATTTTGTATGAACCTGGATCTCTTTTCTGGTATGTTTTCCCTTTTTCTGGAGTTTTTAAGGAAAATAAATTTTCTAGAAATTTTAGAAGTACACACCGTGTACTTTTTGAGTACACGCTGTGTACTCTTCCCAGCTCGAAGCCGTGTGATGGCCGTGTCCAGGCCACACACACGGTGTGTAAGGCTGAGGTGGAGGCCGGTTAATTCGGAGTACGAAAAATTGAATTACACGCCGTGTACTCAAGAAGTACACGCCCTGTACTTTCTTTTTTTCATTAAACGGACCGGGGTCGCGCCTAACCCCCAAAATCATCTTCTTCTCAAGATTTCATCCCCCCGAAAGTGATCGTACGTCCGAATCTTCTCTGAGCTCCCGCCCCTCCATCCATTCTCTGATTCTAGCACGGTCAATTGCATTGGAATCGTAGCGGTGAGTTCTTCCTTCTTCTTTATCCTTGTTTCTTGATTCCTCCTCATTTCCAAGTTATCATGGGATGAACGTTTTGTGCGTTTTCTCAGATCTATGTTGTTCTAAGAGGAATCTGTCATCATGGTTCACATATATCGAACTCCTCAGATCGAGGTAGGTGGTTTGTGCCTTTATGTAGAAAGTTAATGAGTATTATGTGAAAATTCCACCAATACCCATGAATGGGGGATTGCATGTTTCCTGTTTCCCCCTGCTGTTTGCCAGCTTTGTTTGTTTGTTTAAGTAGAGGTTATTGCTTGTGAATAGAGTAATTTATATTGTGCTCAGGTTGATTTTCCATGTTTGTTTTGCTTTTTTGGCGTTTTTTCAGTTGTTATGCCTAATTGTAGGATAGCGTAACTTTTGTTTTGTTATTACTGTTGATCCATAGAATGATAGCCAAGTAGTTCTTGAGGTTTACTTAGACGTTATACACGCACTAAGCATGTTTAGTTGTACTCGGGACTATGAGAACCAAGAGTATCAGACCAAAGGGAGAATTGACGGAAGGACTTCTCCAGAGTGTCTTTTAATTACGATGCGAGACTATAGGGGGAATTGATGTTGAGTGCTTCCCCAGAGTGTTTGTAGATCCTCGACGCGGGCTAAAAGGGGAATTGACATTGAGTGCTTCCCCAGAGAGCCTTTAGAACAATACGAGACTATAGGGGGAATTGACGGTGAGTGCTTCCCCAGAGAGTCTGCTTAGTTACGTAGCTGAACAAGAGGGGTGGGATTATGTGTGCCTCCCAGAGGGTTGCTAGTATTATAGGTTGAACCATAGGGGTTAGGCTGTGAGAGCTGCCCAGAGGGTTACCTGTTTTCTTCTTATTGTTGACTGCTTACTTGTGTGTTATACTTGTTAGAACTTTGGATTGTAGCTGCTTGTGCTTTCTTGTTTACTGCTTCTTGTTTATTTACTGACATGTATTCATTTGACTGTAAGGCATAAATCTTTGGGTGATTGCCTACTGGGATTGTATCTCACACCCTATTTGGGCCATGCTTTGGGGACTAAGTAGACTATGTTGCTATAGGTATAGACAAGGGCAAGCGCCCTTCTACTTCAGGATCTTGATTTCACCAGGAGCTGGGGAGCATGGGACCGAGCCATGGCTCGTGATGCTGAGGAGCTTAATTTGTTTTTCTATTTCACTTGGTTTTAGTTTTACTTCAGCACGTTGTTCTGTTTTCTATTTTCTGTAGATACTTGTACCTGCTGCATCATTGTCATCGTATTTATATATCTAGAATGCTTCCGCTGTTTGGTTTCTGTTGTTATGCATGTTGTTTACTGCTTCCGCTGATTATTGTTGTTTTCTTACCTTGTATACCTTACCGAATGAGGGCATAGTTTCCCCAATGACTCACCAAGGCCCTCGCTGCTAGTCGGTAGCCTCTGGCGTTCAAGGAAACACGCTTGAGGTTTGGTGGCGAACCAAGTACGGGGCACCAGTGGTGGGGCTCTGGGTTCGGGTCGTTACACCATCATTTATCCCCCATATATCAAAAAATATATCTTGTTTGTCACATTTCAGACATGTGAATAACTTAATCATGTATTCTCTTGAAAAATGAATACCCATTGAACCTTAGTGAAAACATGAATGTTGTCAAAAGCTAACTCTTTCAACATACCAAAATCCCAAAAAATCTATATACTCAAACCATGATATCACTTTGTCCTCATATTAGTCATGAGCTTATTAATACTATCAAACAATTAATTTTCTCATTATCCCTTCATTATGCGCATATCATCTTCTTTCCAAAATATTTGAATCACTTTTCATGGTTACCGATACCATATAATTATCGAAAACCACAATAAACTATTACATAGATATTCCAATGTTCCACAATTACTATAAATGGGATTCCACAAAATTATTTTGGTATCCCTTTACAAAAACACATAATCATTCCACCACATTGTTGTCATACTCAAAATTTCTAATAGTGATCTCATGTGAATTCCCTTTTCCCTTTGCCTTAATAGGTTTCTCATGTTGATCATCATTAACCCTTGGATTTGGGCATTGATTAGAATAATTCCTCATTTCCCTGAACTTGAAGCATTGATGTGTTGGTGGCGCGTTCTCTACAATATTTTCTTTATTTATATCATTAGCAACCCTTTTTCCATTACATCGACACTCATCTGCTCGATGACCTTCTTTTCCACACTTAAAAACATTTTCTAGTCCCTTTAAGAAAATCTCCACCATACTTCTTTACACACTTTGAGCATAAAGAAACATTCATCTTCTTTTCACTATTATTCTGAGATTTCTCTTTGAACTCCATCTTTCGTTTCTTGTCAAAACAATGAGATGAATATATAATACCAAACTCCATTTCTACCTTGATAACACAATGCACAATTTCTTCATAGCTACTGAAGTCTCTTATAGTTAATGCCCTTAGAAGACTTGGTTTTAAGCCACTAAAGAATCGATCAACTTTACTTTCAGATTGGATGATAAAGCTAGATGCATACCTTGAAAGCCTTGTAAAATTCATTTCGTTTATACCAACAGATTTATCATCCTTTTAATTATGCTCAAGGAAATCCTTTTCCATCTTTGTTTGAAGGATACGAGGGATGTACTTATTGAAAAATATGTTCTTGAACTCATCCCATTCCATGGATTCAATTTCATCTTGGGGCCTCGTATTCTTAATTAGAGTCCATCATTGATCTGCTTCACCTTAGAAATGGTAAATATCCATAATGACTTTTTCATGTTCTGAATAGTGAAGTATGGAAAATATCTTTTCAATGGTACTGATCCATTGTTTAGCAACAATTGGATCAGAATACCCACTGAAAAAAGTTGGGCGTTGCCTCATGAAGGACTCAATAGAATATTTTCCCCTTATCTGCTCATTTGGAAGTCCAGAATGATTCATAGCTTGTATAAGTATAGCAATAAGATTTTGCAGTCTATCTCCCATAACGTTGGTTTGTTCAGGAGGACAATCATTGCATCGTCCATTACATTGATCAACACAGTTCCTTCGGGTTTTAGCCATCGTCTAAAACGCAAAAAAGAATAGTGTGAGAGGCAAAAATCATGCTAGGGAAAACAACATAATAAAGGGATCGTACCTTCAATATAAAACATCTTAGAGTTAATTCTAAGATTGTTACCATAATTCTAGGACTATAACCTATACTTATACTTATCCTTAGGGGAATCCCATGACATACCTTAGAAATATATCTAGGGATCTCACTAAAGTTTTCGCATCCATGTTTCCAAAGTTTAACCAAACCTTTCCTCTGATACCAACTGTAGAGACCCAAAGCTTGACGTACATGGAAATTAAATTAATTTTGTGGTATATCTAATACGTAAAAAAAATAGACACCAAAAGACCATAATAGTTTAGTGTATTTGGAAACATGGAACATAATCTTCTAATCTTGGTGAAAGATCTTCAATATCTCCCATAATGATCTTCCCTTTTTTTTCTTACATAAAACATTTCTTTATATCCTGGGGAAAAATAAAACATATAAAGGGTGATATTAGATGCTCAGTAAGGGTAAGAATGGAGGAAATAAAACAAACCATATACATTTGAACTTCAAAACATGAACATAATATTTAAACATCAAATTATTGAGCAATGACATAAAACATTGTTTTACATAAGACATAGATCATAATTGAACATTAATCCTGACAAAATGGAATGGGAATAAAACATTTAATTGAGGCAACCATTAAGCACATGTTATTATTTCCATAGTAGCCAAGGCATTGCTGCCAAGACCATCTTAGTGGACAAAGTCCCTTACTGAAGCGGGTTTACTTGTCGTTCCAGCCCTGTATTACTGAACCGGATTTACTTGTAGTTTCATCCATGTCTATCTCATGACATATAAATGTTTACCCAATGAATTAGAGGTATATATAGGTCCCACCCATCTCATAATGAAATCATTCTTTCGTGTTCCATAAAATCATAAATCATACATCATAGCATAACCCATGTAATAGAATGGGATTCTTAAACATCATGCCATCATAACATAATCCATATATAAAAAAATCGATATTATTTCATCATAATAAAAATAAAACCATGTAAATAATGGAGACATTATACGTGAAACATAAACATATTAAACAACTTCATTTTAGATGGAAAACAGTTTTGAGAAAACACTTGAAATGAATTCTTGAGGAAAATATCCTTTCTTCTTCAAAATCATTTTATTTTCACAAAATGACATGCAATTCTAAAAGAAGTGGATTTTGTTGAAAATATTCATGAAATCTTGTAGAGTAAGATTCATGAAAATAAGGTTTTATGAAACCGTAAAAAAATTTCATGCCATATAAGTTAAAAAACATTATCCTCGTACTTTTGTCAGAAAAGTCAAAAAAGTACCTCGTATGGTAAACAAAAGAAAGATTCCTTCAAAACCTTGTGGTAAAATTCATAAAAGGGTTTAAATGCCTTTAAACATAAATGGAAGAATACAAAATATTTTATGAAAAAAAATTTAGAAAACATGGACATGGATGATAAATATAACCCCAGTAAATACTTACGAATAATCAATCTCAGATAAGAATGGGATTGGAAGAATTACCCTTTACCTTAGGTCCGATATGCTTCGTACGTATCCGAACCACCTGTATAACGATTTAAATAATGTCATTGAATTATTAAAGAATCATCTTCATTGTTATGATATCATATATGGTTCACTTATGACTTTATATTACCCGTTCTTTTGTAAATTAATGTTAAAGTATAGTTTTGGGTAAAATCGTTTCATTTATCGTCCATGTTTTGACTTTTAATTATTAATATGATTACTTAGATCATGATTACTTAATTACAGAATATTAAACATGATTTATATATAATATATATTCAAAATATACATATATATAATAGATCGATAAATAGAAATAAATACATCGTTCATGGAGACAGTAGGCAGTACGTACGCATGAACGCTGTTTTCGTTTCTTTATTGAATTGAATGGAATTAAGTAGATGACATATATATATACATAAATCTAGTAGAATTATTATGTAATATATTTCATGATTACTTATTATATATACTTTATAATAATTCTTGAATTGTTTACATGGAAAATGAATCTCATCGCGTCGTGGATATTCTAATCCATACGTACGCACGAGCGATGATATTGTTCCCATATTTATTGAATGGAATTTTAGTGAATGATATAATATACTAGAATCAGTATAATGTAATAATAATCATATTTATTTATTCTTTACACCATTATACCCATCCAAGTAAGGTGATGGTGGGAAAACATATTACACCCCGGCGTGGAGATGGTATTCCGTACGTATGCACGCGTGGTGATTTCGTTTTCCTTAGGATGGATTGAAGGTAAAATTGGGATGTTTCATATTTAAAATAACATATCATTATATTATTGATACTGATATTATTAATTCATAATGAAACAACTAAATAATAAGAATTAGAAGAAGAAATAAATTTGAAAGAATCAGTAATGGATATTACCTCTTCTTTCACACGCCTCATTGAAACCTCCTCTTAGGGCACTAAAATTGGTCTTTGAAGAAGACCAGGACCTATATTATGTTTATAAGGAGGTTGAGAATGTAAATGGGCAGGGTTGGGCTGAGATTCAAGGCTCAAAACGGTGTGAGGAGGAGAGGGAGGAGGTGCCCTTTTATAGGGGATGAAAGGGGCACCTTTAAAATTTTAAGAAATATTAATTTATAATAAATTCAAACCCTAAATAAAAATCACCAAATTGACTCAAATCCAAATAGTAGATGATATAGGGTTGTAATATCATCAAACAATAAAATTTAGACAATTAGGAAATTTATTTTAAACATTATCAACTTGATTTATCCTTAAATAATCTATTCAACTTTATTTGTGAAAAATAATATTCTAAATTTTAAATTGTTATAAATAATTACTTATATGTTGTGATTTTTCCATAATTTTATGATTTATTACATTTTATACCATATAAATTTTATTTTAAATTTTTTAATTTTTTTTTTTTTGATTTTTAAACAATTTTATAATATGTAATTTTTATAAAATAACAATAGTCTCAATTTTGACACTATTCATTTATTTGAATTTGAATAAAATATACACAGAAGATATGTTTGAACTAAAAGATTTAATAGATTAATAACATGTCATATTTATCTATAAAATTAGTGTATCACATTAAATAGTTCATATAATATTTATTTTAATACTTTTAAAATCGTTTATTTGATATTTCAATCAATAAAATAATTTCAACATCACTATTGTGTCATTTTAATGATAATTATTTAATCCTTAAAAATTATAGACAAATTAATATGATATAGATAATTTTATTATCTTTATAGATACTATTTATATCCGAAGTTATATAATTTTTACCACTAAATTAAAATTATTTCACTTATAAGATTTAAGAGAGTGATATGTTGTCACTTTCATTGGTTTTAATAATAATTATATTATTTCATGGTCAAAAGTCCATGAAATTAATATATTCCGACTCTTAGGTGATATGGTTCGACTTTTATTAATCCAATAGGATTTTTTTCTAGTGTTAGGGTAATTTTATAATCTTATTTTTACCCTTAATTACCAGATTTACCTTTAACTGTAGTAAATAAAAATTACCACAGTTACTATTCATAATATCCAAAAAATAAAAGTAACCTATTAACATAATTTGGACCCAATGAATTCAAATATGGAATCCATTTTTCAAAATTAAAAACAGAGAAGTTTCAGTAATTAATTTAAAATTAATCTCGTTGTTAAGAAAATGGGTTTTAAAAGTTAAAACATTGCAAAAGATTGAAATGATTTTACCTATGAATTCAATGTAAAATTGATGATAATGACATACATTATATTAAATTAAAAAAAATATTCTATTTATACTTTAAAATAATTCAATATTATAATTTAACCATATAAATTATTATGATGAAATAATTTTTTTTTAATTAAAATATAGCGTGTTTTTACTATTCATTAAAATATGAAAGTTATTAGACTAATATGAAAAATTTACCCAAAGTAAATTTTTATATCCTGATTCCAAATAAGAATTTTATTTTGTAAAATTGAACTTATAAACATATCAAAAACTAGATTTACTGTGGGTGCGCCAGCAAAGGTGGCAAAACTGCATTTTTTTAAAAATACTCATTTTACCCGAAAATTTTGTTTTGTTCACATAACATGTTTTAGAAAATGATTAAGATGAATAATAATGTTATAAAATTCAAAATTTGGTTAATACTATTCATAGAGGCTAGTACATAATAATATTATAACAATATATTGTTGTTTAGTGAAACCTGGTATTGCGTACTACACACGCTGTCGAGGAAGGTCACGATTGTGTGTAACACAAGCCAAGTCAGGGTTGTGTGTAGTGAAAGACTCCTTTTTTGTGGCATATAACAGAATCCAACCATATTTAATTTATACATTGAATATATATATATATATATACGCACTCAATTTTTCGTAGAATAACTACTATCAAACGAACGTGAAATTGTGTGTAACACAATCCAAGAATAGTGTTGCGTATACTACAAGCTAATTTGGTGTTGTGTATAGCGGAAGATAATCTTGGTGTAGCGTACAACAGAATATATGAAAGAAATTCAAAATAATATATCTCATAAAATCTCGGGGTGTTACATTACTATTCCATGTTTCACTAAGGAACGAGATCTCTAGGGTCTTACTTATTCTAGTTACCTATAGGGATTTCCCATGCTGCATGCTTGCATCATGATGCTTGTGATTTTATTTTTATTTCAGTTGTTTCATACTTCATTTCTCATTTGTGAAAGACCACATTTTAATCTATCCAGCTCACTTATCATTTATAAATGTTAATGTATACTTGGGAACTATTTTGAAAATGTAGTGGAATAGAAATGATTTCCATAAAAATGTAAACTTGTCACTTGATTTCGAAAATAATGAAAACGATATTTTAATATGTCTTATTTTCAAACTATCATGATTCAATTTCTTTTAAAAGGAAAGGGAATAGGGTTTCATTTCAATTTTTCACTCCTATAGAGCATCTCGATGCTCATGCATGCTTTATTTTTTAGATTCATATTCCTTTATTTTGGAACTCCCTTGGAGCGAGTGTGGTTTTGTGTTCCATAGTGACTTGTGAGGTCACGTGAGGTATGTTTTGCAACTTGGTTTATTTTTTATTTCCACTTCTAGTATTGTTTTTGTTTTATTGATTTCATATTCAGTTATCTATCTTTTTTTATGGTCCAAACTCTTCCTAATTGTGTCATTTTGATGCTCTCCATTAGTTTCCATCCCACGAAGATCAAGAATGCCCTTCTGGACATGTTGCGGACTGGATCAGGTGACCGGTCTAGGGATGACCAAGGTTGTATCATGAAAAAATGTTATCGGAGGTAGCTTTAGCATGTGTCCTTTAGAGAAGTTTTATATCTTGGAGTTACGAGTTTCAGAATCCAAGTGGTCAATTGTAGGTAGTTGATTGATCACCACCTATTCGGAATGACACTTTAATTTCTTGGGTTGTCTGGGATGGTTTCACCTTGAATACTGTTCTTGAACATTGATTTTTTTTCAAGTTCCTTGGTCATGTTTACGTGTTTTTGGATGGTCTTGAATTTTGGTTGTCATTTTAATTGGGTGCATGGTTATTGTGAACAGCCTAGAAATCTATGTACAGACCATGAAATTGCCTCTGATGACTACTTATGTGCTCACCTGATTGGTGCACAGTCTTCCAAATCAGGTGACCAAGAAGCGTGTAGCAATTTTTTATTTGAGAATTTGGAATCTTGATTTTTTGATTGAATTGGTTTTTTTGGGATGTTCTTCATTTTAGTTTTAGTTCATTTAGCGTTGTTTTTCTCTAGTTGTAACATTTATGATTGGTCTTTTGAAATATGATTTTCTAAAATGAAATTCTTGGATTGATTTAAAATGAAATGAGTTGTTTTGAAAATGGATGTTCTTTTGGGAACTATTTTTGGATCTCCTAATGGTTTAGTAAATTGTAAATAAAAAGTTGATTTTGGAAATTGTTTTGGGGATTTTAGAAATTTTTTTGAAGTGTGGAACTGATCTCTCCTAGAAATGAGTATTTAGAAATGATTTATTTGTCCTATTATATTCTTATGGATGCGCACAAGTATAGATGAATGAAATTGGATGTGGATGGTTATTCTTACATGTTGATGGATTCCCAAGTTGGCACGAGAACCTTTGTATGTGAGGTTTCATGGAATAAAATTGGTGAGAGCTCGGTTTTCAAAGATCATTTTGTTTTCCAAAAGCATTTTTTGATTAGTGATTTTATGGGATGAATCTTGGTTAAAGAAAATTTTTTAAAAAAGGAATATGGGTTTTAAAAAGGCAGCTTTACCGTTGTAAGGTTTCTTAAATTGGATGGTTTTGAAAATGGTCATTTTTGAAAGTGGGGTTTGGCTATGGTTAGTGATATTGATTAAGTATTATTTCAGTTTATATTTTATTTGGTTTTGGTTTGTTTTAGTGCTTTATTATTATATGGGCTTGATGATTGTTTTCGTGCTGGCATTTCAAGGATGAAATGATGTTTTGTGTTCGATTTGATGATTTATGGTTAAATTTAGAGGCTTGTTATGTGAAATGATTTAGTTTTGTTATGGTCTTCTTGTTTTAAGTTTGCCACCCTGAAATGTCAAAATGTCCCTGAAGGGTTATTTTCTATTTTTTTACCCAGACCCCTAGTAGGGTGCTGAGGTTATTTTATTTTCATTTTTTCTTATTTTCTAATTGGTGGATGAGGTTTGATGTGGGTTTCAATGTAAATTAACAAAGTTGAGTGTTATTTTATGTCTTTATGAACTCTAGATGTTTTGAAGGGAATGTTGCCTTGGTTTTTTTTTGAAGGGTCTTGTTTAGGATAGATATGGGTTATTGATACATTCTCCTTACATGTTGGTGTCATGGGCTGGGTGAAATGGAAATCTGGTTTTTCAAGGTGCTCGTGAAGGGTTCCCCATCTAGTGTAGAGGGAGAATCATAGGCATATGTTCTTGGCATGAGCCTTTCATCAGTTCTTGTTTATCATTCATAAGACCACACACTTGTTCATTCTAATGTGGTCAATTTAGAGACTCAAAGACGCCCATCATAATCTTCAAAGTCTTATCAACTGTGTATCTATTTGGTCACTTGGGGAAGTCTGTAAGTGGTCATTATAAAAGGTGAAGCCTCAGTTTGAGGTTGTTAGTAACTAACGGTGGTGCAACATATGGTTCAATACATTAGAGCTCCATCCATAGGTCATTTATCAGATCATTTAATGTAGTCAGGAAGTTTCCATGTGTGATGGATGCATGTCCAACATGTCATCTTTAATGTTGGGGAAGAGACCAGTTATGTTTTCTCTTCAGGAGGTTATTTGTTTGGGTGGATTTGTTTTATAGGTCTTGGTGGAATCTTATGTTTGATTTATTTGTTGTTCTTTATTTGTGTAAGCTTTAAATGGTTGGCATTTCTTTGGATCAATTTCAACTTTTTGTTGATTCCCATTTGGAGATATGTGTGGGTTATTGATCTTATGAATCATGGTTTGTCTTGGAATTTGTCTGGTGTTTATTTTTTGGGATTCCCCTTAGACTAAGGGTTTTAGGATGGTATGTGTTATTATTTCTCTTAATGTTTGTGGTTGTATCGGGTCATTAGTTTCATGATTGGAAATTCAATCTGAATTGTTGAAACTAAATTCAGAGTTCCCATGTGGGTTCCATTATACTACTCAGTTTCTAATATGGTGGGCAGACCCACTATGGGTCTCACCAATGTCTTAACTCAAGATGTTCAGTTGTGGATCAGGATATTATGGGGTCAGACCAGCATCGGGGGTCTTGTTTGGTTTTTTAATTTGTTTCTATTTTGGAAGTCAGTATTCGACTAGAGTCCCAATATGGTGGGGAGACAATCATAGGAAAAAATCACAGATAACTTAATCTTCAAGGTGTTCTTGTCGAGGAAACAATTTTCCTCTACTCCTCCTGACACTGTTCAATATATATGGTTATCCCAAATGATGGGTCGAATGGCGAATGATCATTGGAGATATCAAGAGGACTCTAGTGATTTCTAATTTAGGGGTTAGGGAGTTCTAGGTTTTGGTTGTGTTTGTAAATGTTGTTCATGTGTCATTGGTTCTTTTACTTAGAAATCCGGGTCTTGAGGTTTCAGGTTATGGATGGGAAGTTAGTGTTTGATCCTGAAGTGGTAGGGGTTTTGTTTTGAGAGTTGTGACCTCTTTATTTTGAGATGTTAACTACTGAGTCTTTTGGGGCTTTATGGGGGAAAAAAGTGTCATGGTGGGTAGAATTGTCGTGCCCCAACTTAACACATTATATTTAATTTTTCTTTATAACATTTTTTGGGATAATATTATTATTATTATTCTTATTTTTATTAGTTACATTATTATTATTATTATTATTATTATTATTATTTATTTTCCTTCAATTATTTTGCATTATTTTTTTCTTCCTCTCCTACTTTCTCCCCACCATTTCCCCTCGCATCACACCTCACCCCTCCCCCTATTCACCTATGTCGAACCGCATCCCCTCCCATTGGCTTCAATCCCTTCTATGGAATCCTTCTAGTGAGACACCTCTAGGACCCTACAACCCATATGTCGCCTCTATTTCTTTTTGTGTGACCCACATATGTCAGCCTCCTATTTTCCGACACTGTCCGATACACCTCCCCCATTCACTACCAGTGATTTTTTTGGTAACCACAACCTCCGTCATTGGCCTTTCCCCCAATGTACATGCCTTACCCCAGTAAGAACCTATTTCATCCTTTTTGGGGTTTTGGTCTTTGTTTCTTTGGAGTTTTGTTTTTTGAGTAGGACAAGTGTCTAATTTTGGTGTTAACTCTTGCTAATTTTTGTTCAGTAGTTTGATCTAGGGTTTATTTTAGTGTACTTGAGGTACGATTGTCATGAAATTGAATAATTCACCCCAATTTTGGGGATTTTGACATCTAGAAGGTGGTTCCATACCCGGATATTTTTAGATGAATTAATTTTCTTCTTTAGTCAATTTTAGAATTCACTATACATTAATTTCATAGTGTGAGTTCTATTTTGGATATATTTTGGAATAAATTTTTGATTAATTAGACTTTATAAAGGAAATTTCTATGTCTTTTATTTGTTTCTTATTGTGGACATTGTAGAATGCATTTAACTAATTATTTAAGGTGTGAAAAACATGTTTTCAAAAGTGCTTGGGTTGCGAGTGTGATTAATGTGGGTTTTTTTTCAAAAGAAGATAATTTTTTTGATGTCTTGGTTTTTTTGAGCCATGAAGTGTGTTAAAGGGTGATAAAGTGGTTTTTAATGGTATTTAATGTGAAATTGGTTTGGAAACATTTTCATTTTGACATGGAATTATGTTTTTTTGTATCCTTTTATAAATTTTGTAAATAGTTAAATAAATTATGTTGGTGAAGAGAGCATGTTTTGAATGGTTTGTCATGTATATATGTTTTTTATGGAATTATTTTTATTTTCATTTGAAGTGTTTTTAATAATTGTTTTAATTATTTATTAATTGAGTTTTATTGTGGATCATGGTTGAAAATAGTTTTTCTGTGCATTTAGGATTAAAGATTATTTTGGTTTAAAGTTTTGTGGTACTAATTTTAAGGTGTTTCATAATATTTTTTATTTATTTACTAAATAACATGTTTTTGTGTGGTCCTTGATTTCTAGTTTCTAGTTGTCAAGTCAAAGTAAACACGCCTAAGTGTGTATAAGTAAGTGTTTACATTTATATGTGGGTACCTCGCTACATGTATAGCCATCCATGGTAGTGAATATACCTGTATGGTTCTAGGTGTTACCATGTATATATATGAAAATTCATACCTAGGTGAGTGGAGACTAGTATATGCATATAAACATATATTTAGGGATCCCCTTCTAAATATTCATGGCCATGCAGGTGTGTTTATAGGGGATAGGTTTCCTCATATGTATATGAAAGTGCATATTATTAGTGGGGAGCAGTAACATTTTGTTAGAAAGCGCCAAGAGCCGAAGTGGGCAGCTTGGTTCCACCTTGAGTTAGGTTCCCAATTCCCTGACCTTTAATTACAATTTCTATAATTATTTGGTGTTCTGTTAGAATTTTATTTTCAACTTATACATGAAATGTGTATGTTGTGTTTGTGTGTGTATGTTTGTATGTATGTATTTAAATGGTTGTGGTTATTGAAATGTGATTTCGTTGATTTTTTGAATGTAAATAAAGTATTTCCAAACATGTGTGGTCTTTTAATCAGTTTTGTTGTGAAAGTGAAATGGCATATTTATTTTAAAAAGAGGATCCAAAGTGATTTACAAAATGGGTGTTGTTGTGAACTCAAGTTTAAATGTTCATTTCATTTTTATAAAAGGATTGTTTCATTTTTAAGTGTGGTTTTAAGATTTCAGTAAATATATAGCACCTTAGATGTATAGTTAAGAATTGAAACTATTTTTAAAACTTAAGAATGTTGGGTAATTATGTTTCTGGAATAAAAAGTTTTCCTTGTAAATAATTATGTCATTTGGCACATTAAGAATAGTTTGTGAAAATGTAAAACCTCTCTTGATACATTTCCTCTTGTTTTAGAAAATGGTATGTTCATGTATGTTAGTTTTATGAAAAGTCACCACCACTTGAAATAGAGAAAATAGGAAACCCAAGGTATCTAGGTGGGTGGACTAGGACTAGTATCCTAGATGATATAGAAGTGGTTCATCAAATTTTATTCTATTAGGAATGATGATTACAACACTAACTAAACATTATGACGATTTGAGACCACTAGGTTATGGGTATGTTCCCTACTAGTGGCTCATTCATGAGAACGATGTTTAGTTTGGTTACTATTCCATGTTTCACTAAGGTATGAGGTCCTTATGTTCCCACTTGTGATATTTACCTACAGTGATTTCCCATAGTGCTCGCTTGTGATACGATTCTCGTGATGTGATTTTCATTTCAATTTTTTCATATTTGAAGTCTTGTTTTTAAAAAACCACATTTTGATCTAAAAATATTTCTTTTAATTTAGAAATGTTAATTCATGCTTGGGAACTATTTTTAAAATGTATAAGAATAGATATTATTTCCTTAAAAATGTAATATTGTCTCTTTATTTTGAAAATAATGAACACATTGTTTTTATATGTCCTATATTCAAACTAGCATTATTAGTTTTCTTTTTAAATGCAAGGTCATAGGGTGTTATTTATTTTTGACACTCCTACTTATAATCTCAGTGCTCAAGCTTACTTTATTTTTTATTTTCAAGTTCCTCTATTTTGGATCTCTCTTGGGAAGATTGTGGTTTTGTGTTCCATGGTGAACCATGAGATCACTTGAGGTATGTTTTGAAACTTAATTTATTTTCATTTCTGCTACTAGTGTTGTTTTCTTTTTGTTCAGTTCATATTTTGTTATTTAACTTTTTTTTGGGGAAAACCATTCCCAACTTTCTCATTTTGATTTCTAGCACTAGTTTCCATCCCGTGGGGATCGAGAGTGCCCATTGGATCATGTCGCAGACGAGCTCGGGTGACCAGGCCAGGGTTGACCTGGGTTGGTCTGTGACAATACATGTTCATCTAAAAGTAACAAATAATTCATTTAATGGGTTATAAGGTCTATCCCAAACTAAAACAAAATAAATAGACTTTTTTAAACATGTTATTCCCTTAAATCTTATGTTTACTCTCTTTTATCAATTTAGTTTTTCACCATGGTAATTTGTTTTATAATATAGGGGTAAAACTATTTACTGTAGAAAGATAATTGGTAGATAAATTTACAATGTATTGCACTACCAAACAAATATTATTCATTTAGAATAATATAGGGTTTTTAGAAACATTAAATTATTCAATAAAGTGTTATTTATTTTTAAATATCATTAAATTCAATTTTAGGACTATTCATTTACAATCACTTTAATAACATCAAAAAAGAAAAGTAAATTGAATATAACAAATTAAATATATCGTAATTTTTTTTATTTTCTACAAAAATAATTTAAGATGAATTTATTCAAATTATGTTACCTCTAACATTTTTAGAATCATTAATTTTATTTTTCTTTTAGTTAAATAATTACTACATAGGGGTTACAAAAGCATTTACTATAATTATTTCATCTCTAAAAATTTTGAATAAATAAGGATGATAAAAAAAGTCATTTATATTTAAAATAAGTTTTTATAATATAAATTATTTTATATTTATATCAATAATAAAATATTATATAAATAAAAAATCATGTATGTGATATTTTTGACTTTTCATTAAATAATGTGTTATAAAGGTCACAATCAAAAACATATTGTAGAAAAATGTTATATTTTAGAATAATTGAATATTTTGGGTTTATCATACTCATAAATTAAAATTAATTCAATTATTAATGTTATTTTTTAGTCCTTATCAAATTATCTTTACCCTTAATTAACATATTTAAATTTTACCTTCGTAAAAAATATTTATTACTATTACAATTAGTAATTTAAAAAATAAGTTGAACATAATACATAATATTAATTATTATAATTTAAAATATGTAATAAATTTTATAAATTTAAAATAATATAAATATCATAAATTAATTTGCAATAAAACATGTATACATGAAGAAAATGATGTTTTTCAAGATATGTATTTTTAAAAAATAAGATGATATTATATTAACTATATGACAAGTAAAAATTATTATATGAATTTAAATTAAAATTTCCAAATATATAATCTATAAATTTACTTTATGTCACTCCTCATTATGTTTTATTTTAATTAATTTAAATTTATTAACATTATACAAGTTAAAATAGTTTTAAGAAAAAAATGTTTTTTTAAGCCCCAATAATAAACTTATAACAAAACCCTGAATAGACAAAATTAAAATATAATTAGTTTTATTAAATATAACTTAAAAAAATTAGTTTAATTTAAATAAAATTCAATTCATAATGATACTTTTAAATCACTATATTTATGGAATAAAAATGATAGTTTAACAAAAATCGGTATTTCTCATTATTCATTGAAAAATAATTATTTTTTGGAAATTTCAAAAATATCAACATAATTAAAATATGATATAATAGTTTTATAAAAAATTATTTTTATCATATAAATTTTCTAAAATTTATATAACTTATTATTTTCTCAAAAAATGTAATAAAAACATTTTTGAAGAAAACATATTTTTTATGAATAAAATGTCATTACTAAAAATTTAGTGATTATTTACTATTAATTTACCATTAAATTTATGATGAGTGGGATAGTTATATATATTTCATAAATTATTTAAGCCTTTTCATACCCAAAAATTTATTATCTATTTTACAATAGTCAAACATTTTTTGGGCAGTCTAAGCAAAGTGTTGTGTGTTATATACAAAGTAGAGCATGATGCCCTTTTAAAATACTGGGGTGTTACAATAAGAATTTAAAAACCAAATCATGTATGACATTATTTCAAATTAATTTATAATTATTATGAAATGGAAGTCTAAAAATATATTTTAAGTCATGATAAAATAATTATTATGATTTGACCAAACTTCTCATCAAAATTTATTTACTTTTTGAAATTTCTAAAATATAGTTGGGAAGCTTCTCACTTAAAGGTTATCTCCATACCACATCACCTCCATATGAATAAATTTAATTTAAAATGAATATTTGACGATAAAATATGATTCAAATGATATTTAAATCACGATGTTCATGGATACTAACTATTTATTACTCAATTATGCATTTAAAAAGAGTTAATTTCTATTTCTACAACCAGGTGGAATATCACAAAAAAATCTAAATATTCATTTAGTTTCCTTGAATGTGATTTGAATGAATTTTTATTTCAAAATATTTTTTCCATCATGAATGTATATCGAGGTTATCAATATAGAGGAGATACACACTAATGGGCGGGTGAAGGGTGGATGATTTCATACATACTATATTGGTTTTGGGTAGATTTAAAGAGAGATGAAGGAGAGTGGGAGTTTATTTTACCATTATTGTGTGATGTTTTTTGTATTTATATTGATAGAGACCAAAGTAATTTCGCTTCATATTCTTTTGATATTATTGTATATTTTTAATTTAATTCTGGAAACTACTTTTATTAAATATAGAGGGTTGTTTTCTTTCTAGAATACACATTATTTTAATCTATTTTGAATGGACTTCCACTATTTGAGGTAATATGAGCTAAATCACTATTTAATCTTATTTATTGAGTCCTAGAATTCAATGATAATGATTTTTATTAGGATTAGTATCAATAGTTATTCATCGACTCTAGACACTTAAATAGGAATATCAAAAATCATACCAAGGACTGAGAATTATTTTCAAGTAGAATCAGTTGTTTAGCCATAGGTATTTGGGTGAGAAATGAGAAATTTAATTAGGTAACATTTTAAAATGATGAATAAGAGAGTTTCCAAATGATTAAACTTATACATTACTATTATTTTCATTCTGATGTTATGCTCCTTTTCCAATCCTATTATCCTATTTTTCCAAAATATTAAATCTATAATTTTATTTATATTAATGTATTTGGTGATTATTTAAATCCTTTCACAAAAACAATCAAATTAACTTTTTTATTTAATTTTAAAAAAATTGATAGTTTTGAAACTTGGAATACAACCACCTTCAGAGAAAAATTTTTTAATTATCTATTTCATTCATAAGGGGATAAAATATTTATTTTTTTCAAGATAAAAATACTTCATAACAAACATCTTCCTTTGAAACTTCTAGTATAATTAAAGTCACACGTCATGGATGGTGTATATATTGAAAACCCCCAACGTACCTCATAGGTTTGTACCTTAAAATTGTGGATTAACTCTACCACCTCTATATGATAAGATAAGTAAATATTATTTCATTATAGGAAAAATTATAAAATGGTTAGATGTGGCCATAGGTTCCACTTGCTTCTCTATAGTCCATTATTTGGAAGGATGGCCCATGGGATGTCATCTCAAGGAGGTTTTCATTAATATCATTCAATGTTCAAATGGATGCATTGAATTTATATTCATAGACTAAGATATTTAATAGTTATTTTTAATGGTGTTGGGTTGGTGAAAGTGTGTGTGGAGGCTATCAGGCCATTGCCTTCATGGTAGTTGATGCGTATGTCTATCATGTCAGCAGGTTGTGCATTGAAGCCAAAAATGCCCAAAAACTACTTATATCTTCTCAAGAGATCATGGAATTTGAAATTTCATTCACCAATTAAATTTTTATTTAACGGAGATCTAAAATCCCTGTAATACCTAAAATGCATTGGGTAAAACATGAAATTTATCAATGCATTGTCCTAAATAAGATCATGTAACACACCAAGATGTTGTGAAATATTTGTTTTCTAATAAATTTAATCTTTTAATATTTTTTTATTACATGAAAAAGTGATTTTAGAATCTATCACACACAAAACTTATTTCATATTGTGTTATACACATTATTGGGTTTATCTTGTATTACACCTAACACTAAGAATAAAAATAATGAAATACAATTAAAATACTATTAAACAATATAATATTTATAACCAATCCACTAGAATGGAATGTATTAATAATATTAACCAAATTATGAAAATATATTCCATAAACTTGTATATAAAATTAATTATTTGGTCCCCAATTAATTATAAATTAAAATAATAACCATTTGAAAAAAAATTAAATATTTTTATAAAAACCTATTTTTATGCACAAAAAAATTTATTTACATCATTAAATTAACCAAATCATATATTTTTAATTATTTTAATGAAATTTTTATATTATATATTCAATAAACCTTTTAGCATTAATATTTTGTACTTTATAGAGAAGAGATAAGAATAAATCCAATTTTATGCTTATGAAACAATAATTAACTAAAAACATTTTTTCTCTTTTTTCGGGATATTTTTTAAAAAAAATTCACTTATAGAAGCTATGTTTAAAAAAATAAACATTATTTTTTATCTTAAATTTTAAAAAATATATTCAATTTAATTATTAAAAATTTTCTGAATACAAAAAAATTCTAATGAATACTATAAAATAGTGGTTTTTATTAAGAATCGTGTTCTCTTTTAATGAATTTTAAAAAGTAACAAAAAAATTAAGCTATTTTTAAAAGTAAAATTAGTTCAATTATATATATATTAATAAAATATATCTCATTTGGATCAATTTTATTTTTCAACTTTGATGTAAAAAACATTTTAAAATTTTGAACATTATCTCTTTAAAAAACCACTTTCTCGTCACATTATACAGTTTAATTTTAAATTATATTTTTACACACTAATGAGCCTATACCCATGGGTTATAGAATCTTGATTTTCATCCAAAAGACCTGGTTTCAATTTTGGGAAGGGATGAATTTTCGGGTTACTATAATAGTACTATAATAGAGCACAGTAGTAGAATTGTAGTTGTGGTGAAACTAATGGAGCAACGAAACTATTGCGGTGAAGGTACTATAGCAGTGGTAGTACTGTAATAGGTACTATAGAAACCCGGGTGTTGTATTAGAACTATTCACTAGATGGACCTTGGGGAAAACTATGGGCTTTCATGCCCCTGATCCTTCAGGCTATGTAATGGGTCTCTATCTACCTAGTCAAAAGAGGTCTTTTCTTTTCATTAATTATAAAAATGAGGATTCAACAGTAACTGTTATATTTTTTCACTTTATTGAATGGAATTTAGAAATATTGGTTCAGTAATTATAATAAGTTTAATTTATATTTTTAAATTAGGTCAATTTAATTTTTAACCATAATTAATAAAGAAAACATTAAATATTAATTATCATAGTTAAGGTAAAAAAATGTTTTACCAGGTGGTTAAACTAAGAGATAAGGATTAAAAATTACCCAAAACTGACCAAACCATATTTTATGGACATATTTTGAACTTATCTATTATATTTTATAGATTAACCCATTTGTTTTCTATTTTTAATTTGAGAAAAATGGGTACAGAAAACTTAGAGTTTTATTTTATTTCTTCCTCCACCCCCATTCAATTATTATTAAACCATTATGATATAATAACCTCATTATCAAGCTTATAATGAGATTTTATTATATAAATGAAATAACCTAAATAATTCTCCTATTCTATCAAATGGGATATGACATCATCATTCATTTGTATATTGGACCATCGACTCACCAACTAATATTATTCATTTTCCATCACCACCTCCCACAGCTGGATATATTGATGGATTAAAAGTATATATAAGATATTTAAGATATTAATATACCTATAGAATATTTATATAACATATAACCTATTAAATTCCATTCTCTGGGAATACGATAATGTCACTTGAGTGTACTGTGGACTACCACATCATAAAATAATGTGATTAGTTCACATTTTACAAGGAAGGTTGCAAACACGTTTTGAAGAACATATGCAACATATATGAGGTGTATATACATTCCCTTTGACCTGTTATATCATTAATATCCTTATTTTTATTATATTAGAATTTTCATTTAATGTTATTATTTAATGAGGATTACAATTAAAAGTAACCAAAGTGGTAAATTTTTTGTGTTACAATCTCATCATTTATCAGGATTATTTATAATCATGATTACAATGAGGAAATAGTGTTATCAATCTCTAAAAATTTCCATGAATTTTATTATACTCAGGTTATTTTATGATAATTTGCTTTTTCCATTCGCATTCCTCTCTATATCTACTCAAGAGTTGAGAATAATATTTTTATGAAAAATACTCTTTATTTCTCTCTTTGGTAAAAACCCATTTCACTTCCAAAACCATGTTTTCAAAAAAAATATAATTAATCAAATAATTAATTAAATACATTTTACCCATGTTTAATTTTTTAAAAAGTATTTTGAAATGAATATTCAAGTTGTTTTTTAAACAATGCTTTACTGTATTTTTCTTAAAATGTTAAGGAATCTATTTTTTAATTTGTATGAAAATAATAGGATTCCCCAATGTCATAAACATTATTTTATTTTAAGATTCCTCTATAATTTTCCAAATTTATTTTTGAATAAAAGGATTATGAGAACATTTTGTTTTTAAAAAATAAATCAAAGTTCAAAGGAAATTTTCCTTAATAAATATTTTGACTAGTCTTTAAATATTCACGTTTAAGATTTAAAGGTTATTTTAAAAGAGAATGATTTTGAAAATGTTTTATGTTTTAAAACAAATTATAGAGAAAATTATATTTTCCTCAATAAATTTTTTAAATGATCATTAAGACGTCCATTATTTGTTTTCAAGGTTATTTTAAAAGAAATAGATTTCCAAAATATTTTATAAACTTTTATTTTTAAAAAGTGATTTTAAATGAAAAGTTATCTTTCTAAATAAATATTCCAAGTGATATTTTAGAATATTTTCTCTTTTAATATGACATAATTTGATATTACTTATTATTTATTGGGGAAATGATCCCATTTTCCCATTTTTATTATATTTCTTCCATGGCTTATACAATGATAATATTCTAATGAAACCCACATATTTTTCCTTAGGTTATTCTATGATGATGAAATGATTATAAAACCAATTTGTTTTCTACATGTTATGTCATGATGAAATGTTTAAGAAACCCATTCATTTTCCTGGATTCTGATATAGAAAATTTTTTATGATCTTTTGTAACATAAAAGTATGCTTTTAATTATGTTGAAATGGTTAGGTTATAACCAAGGATGGTGATTAATTTATAACTATGATTGGTGGTTATGTTGTAACCAAATATATCAAAGACCTATATCTCCCACCAATTCATTGGGTAATTATTGATATCTCATGAGATAAAAAAGTATATAATGAAGAGTGAAGCCAGCTCAATAAGGGACTTTGTCCACTATAATAGTTTTGGGAGTGAGCCTTGATTTCTAAGATGGTTTAGGGAGTGAACCAATTCCACAATTATAGTTTTCAAAATTATCATTTACTACTAATGAAATGATTTTATATAATTATTTGTATGACATAATTATATGTATTACATCAATTTTATGCTCTTAGGGATCATATTATTTGATTTCTTTATGATTAATGTCTTATAATTTACAAATATTTATTCCATGACTCTATATATTAATCATTGATATGTATGGTATGGTTATATTAGGTTTTTTACACATTATCATACATTTATTCTCCCTTTTTTTATATATTTTCCCTTTTTACCTTTATTAAGCATATAAGATCACTCTTTCATGTGTTTCCTTTCCCTGAGTTGTGAATAAATGTTTTAATTGGGTTATGTTTATGAATAGTACTAAATGGGACAATATTTTTGGGAAACATTGATAATATTTTACTAAATCAAATGTTTGTGTACCTAGTCTCTAAAGGAAATAAACCGTTATGGTCTCTAAGCATGTTTTCATGTAATATAATTAATATTCACCTAATATATGTAAAATAGATATATGAAAATTTTAGGTCACTATAATTGAAATCAAAATAAAATTTTAGTTATTATTTAGAAATTAGGATATGAAAACTTCAGTGATAACTATAAAGATGTGTCTGAGGATAAGTTTAAGGATAATTCAAAGTATAATAAAATTCCATATAATTTTGGTAAAGGATAGAGTGAATTATTTCTATGAAATTACATCCCTTTATAGATACTACAGATATATGTGGCTCTATAATAGAGGTTCCTGAGGGTTATAACTTCAAAAGGGTAATACATATTTTTAATCGATCATCACATAGTGTATGACAGTGGGCCTTTCTACACAACTGTTTTGAAAATCCATAGGAATATTCTTTGGAAATTCCCAAACTTTTTATTAACAATAATTAAGTATTTAAATAATTACCATGAATGTCCTAGGTTAATCCTAATGTTTCATATATTTAAAATACTTTTTATGATTTAGACATCCCATAAGTGATTTTTCATGATTATGTGGTTTCTTATTATGAATATTTTTACTCACACTATTCTGTTTTGCTTTATTAAATAGAGGTAACTAGAAAGAACTTCATAAATGTTTATTTGGAAATAAAATATGTTAATAAGATACGAAATGAAAGGATGGATAGGGTGAAGGATATTTTTATTATTCTTTAATCAATTATCATGATATATGATTAAAATATTACACATAAACCAGTTATTGTACTCACCAAAGAAGATAAGGATAGATATTGGTGAATAGTTAGGTGGTGGAGACCATTTAGTAAATAAGATTACAATTAATATATGTTAATAATTTCATAAAGAGAACCAAATTGAATGTGTTAGGGTAATGTGAACATGTTATGAATGTGGAAAATAATAAAACTAAGAAAGTAATCGTAGAGGAAATTTCAAAACATTGGTTAACACAATGGATAAAAATAATGATTTCTCTAATATTTTATTGATGGTTTAATGTTTCAAATATGGAATGTATGGGAATTATGGAAATACATTTACTAAAGAGGAATACCATGAAGAGAATAAAATAAATATTTTTAATGGTTATATTGGTGATGATTAATAGACTACAAATGACTTATTATAGGATATAAGTTTCAAGGAATAAGATGATGAATCTTGGATAATGATTTATGAATAAATTGGAATGATTGATGCATTTATATACTAGGATTATAAGAATTATATTTTTATCAGTGGTATCATGGTTATTGGAATCATGAATCATTAATGGCTTATTCAAAAATAGTTTTTCATTTAGGAGATTCAAGAATATATTAATTGGTACTTATGGATAAGAAAAGAGATTCAATGGAAATGAGATATTTTATTATGGTGAGATAGTCCTTATTATTTTCTTGAGTTTGAGTAAATTTTTCTTAGTTTAAATTAGTATATTATTGATATAGATAATATAAATTGTATAGTATTCATTATCGTTGAACTAATTAATGATTTGATGAAAACGTTTTTTGTATTATCTTTAATAGAGTATACAACATTTTTTGATTTATGGAATAAATTTGATTATCTATTATTTTATTTAAGGAATGAGGAAAAGATTTAATTTTTTACATAAGGTATATTTTTATTATGTTTTTATAGTAATTCAATAAATTTCCATGTTTTAAGAGAATATATGATCAATTCATTCACATATTTGATGCATGACATTAAAATGTACATCATTTTTTTTTTATTACTGTTATGATTATTTTAGGAAATTTAGTAACCTTATATACAAATTTATATTTTTAGAAGGGTTATAGGGTAAATAATTTAGGTAATGGTTTAATTTGAACTTTGTATGTGGTTTTAAAGAAGAATGTTTTACAGAACCATGTGAAATTTTATGTATAATGGATAACTTGTGCTAATAGTATTATTATGAGGATAAATATAGATAAAATAAATGTATTATCATTCTATTATAGATCTTGTGATCCATTAGTTCTTCTTTCATAAAAAATCATCTTCTTTTATTTGAGTAGGAGATGAAGAATAATTTGATTAGGACACAACCAAAGGATAATATTGTTCTTATAAAATGGAATTAAATCAAGAAAGTATATCTTCTCATTAAAATTATTGAAATTAAGTTAAAGAATATTGAATGAAAATTTTATTTTATCAACATCAGTTATAATGATATCAATAACATTTTTAACACTGTTTTATTTTATGGTTTTCTGGTTGTTAATTTTCACATGATCATTCACTTTATTTTGGTCAATTATCTTTATCACTCTTCATCATTATTTAGACAATTCTATTTTCTACCATGTCTAAAACATCATTTACCTCATATGTTCTTCTATTTGGTAACCTTCAATGTTTTACTCAAGATAATATTTTCACAACCCTTTATCCCTTTTTAGGAGGAAATTTTATAAACCCCTTTTATTATTTGGATTTCAGACAAATGTATTTTCAAATGTTAAACCTTTTTTTAGTTTGAACAAGGTCAAATTGTGAGGATGAAATTTATTTAAGGGGTATAATGTAACACACCAAGATTATTTGAATTTTTTTAAATATATTTAATATTTTTAATATTTTTGGTCACATGCAACACTGTTTTTATCTTACATCACATAAAACACTGTGTTTATCATGTATTACACATAACACTGGGTTTAGTTTGTATTAAATGCAGTATCGAGTTGAAATGAAACAAGACATACTATTAAAATGTTATTATTTTACATGGTTGATATCACTAAGAAATTATAATGGAATGTATGGAAAAGATTAACCAAATTATGAAGAAATATTTTTTAAAATATATATATAATTATTTATCTGGTGAATAATTAATTAGAAATTAAAATAATAACCATTTTAAAATAAAGAAAATCATTTTCTAGAAAACTACTTTAATTCAAAAAAATAGGTTTTACATTAAAAAATTAAACAAACAACTTTGTGTGAATTATATTTATGATAGTTATAAATTACATATTTAATAAAATATTTAATATTCATATTATGTTTTTTGTATACAAGAGATAACAATAAATCTAATTTTACGCTTAAAACTGTATTTTTTCTAAAACAATTTGTCGCCTTTTTCACAATTATTTTAAAATAAATTGTTTATAATTTTATAAAATTTATTTGAAAAAATAAACTTTATTTATTAAAATCAAAATGTAAAAATTATCTTGGAGTGAGTTTTTGATAATTTTAATAAAAGATATAATTTTTAATGAATTGTGAAATATAATGGTTTTTATTTGGAATTTCTATTTATTTATAAGAACTTACAAAAATTAAAAAAAAAATTAAGATGGTTTTAAAAGTAAATTTTTTTTAATTTTATATATATTAAAACAATTTAGGTCATTTTTATAAATTTCATATTGAATTTTGATATAAAATATTTTTAAACATTTAAACATTTTCTCATTGAAAACATGCTCCATTATCATGTCTCTGGGGTTTAATTTTAAATTAAATTATTTCACTTATATTAATTGAATTTGAAAAAATATCTGAAATATTTTGAATCATAGTTATTTAAATTATCTAATAATTTTAACTTGTGTCTTTTATAATAATTAATATTAAAAAATTTACAAATAAATTATCATGGTTAAGGTAAAATGGGATTATTGGGGGTTAAACTATAAATAAAAGGGATAAAAATGACCTAAAACAAGTCTTAACCCCATTATATAGACATATATTGACCTTATCACTTCTAGTTTTGATAATTTTCCATTTTGGAACCATTTATAATGTTAAAATGTGGATAAAACGTTTTCTTTTTAAAATATTATAAATATATCAATCACCTCACTTTGAAAAGGCCACCCGCTCATGTTCACACTTCCAAAACTCATTGTATCTTCAAAAAAATTGATAAAATATCTTCCTTACATCACTCATACCTTTTTATAATCCTTATTGTTTTCATAAAACCAACCATATAATCTTTTAGGTACTAACCAAAATATGTTTCCTAAAGAACATGTAATGCCCCTAACCGATAAATTTATTTTCTTCATCCTCAACCTCATTAAATTTTTCTTAAAACAATATGATATAACAAATTTCAGTATATTAAATATTATAAAATGTTATTATTTTAATGGTACATCCTAAATCCTTCTCCTCTTCCATAAAATGGAATAGAAAATCAACTTTAGTGCGTACAACAGTGTACAACCTTGTTAACCGATGTTATGTGTTTCCCATCACTATATATTTTGGATGTATATAAAAAAGGATTAAATATTTATACATGATATTTAAGATATTATTATAATTTTGTAATTATTATATCAAATATACCTTCTTAATTTCCCTTCTATGCGAATATAATAACGTTGCTTGTGTGTATGGAAGACTACCACATCACGAAGCGATGTGATTCATATACGCTTTACATAGAAGGTAATAAGGATTGATATAATGAAAATATGTAATGTTTATAACATAAGAATTATTCTTTAATTTTAATATAATATTCACTTTTCTTCCTTTTATTCCATTAATAAAATGGAAACATCATTTATGTGTACGTACAACGTACCGTCTCCATGAATGGTGTATTTCATTTTCTATCTATAAATGTTATTTATTACAACAAAAAACATTTATATTAAATATATATAATATTTAACCCATTTTTTAAAATTCTATATATGATGTAACCATGATCATAGTAAGAGTCCCAAAAATAAAAAATCAAAAATACTTGGAAAACAATTTAGTTATTACACAAAACGTGATTTTTACAAAGAATTATTGATAAATGGGGAATAAAAGGTCATAAGTAAATGTTATATGGTATGATACATAATATTATGGTTTTATAATATATTAATAATATAATTATATTTATTATACAAAATTTTCACACATCTATGAAGGAAGACAATACATATGGTAATAGATTCCATTATCACTTTAATTTTTTGTGACATAGAAGACATGTTAACTATGTGTTTCTTTTTTTGGTGTATTTAATACCCATGTGTAACATCATATCCTTGGTTCCTTTCAACAGTTGTCTAAAATGACCGGTCACGTGACCTCAAGCATGTCTCCCTATATTCCCAAAGCTTCTGACTAGTATTGAGGTTCTATTGTCAGTCATAGGGATATTATACCCTCTCTTATAAAATTAATACACAAAAAAATAAGAAATAGAAGAATATAATATAACCATGAACCTTACTAATAAATCATGAAACAATTAACTGGAAATACAATATCATAACTAAATAAAAATAAATTCTATGTCAATGTACATGTCCAATGTCTAAAATAATATCTAAAATAAAGACACTGAAAACTCCCCTAGTGGGTCCTGAACCACATCTGGTTCCTAAATCCAAGATCCACCCAAATTAGCCATCTATATTTTGTCCTTTTCCCATAAACTGTATAGAAAAAAAATTCAATTCGGGTAGAGATGAGGCAGCCCAAGTATGTTGTGAATACAACTCATTAGGCCACTACCAATAGTTTCTAAAACAATTTCCAATCAAATAATAGTGTCTACTTTTTTTGGAAGAAAATAATTCAATAGTAGGAAATGATGATATAGCCACACTAATATAGCCACGGTTTAAAAAAATCGTGGTTATAGGTTAAGGTAATGTCACGGGTCAAAAAATACTCGTGGCTTTACCCATGTTCTTCCTATATGTTCGTGATCCCCACCACCTTCCTCTCATGCGCTCGTGATCCCCACCCGATTTTGGCCCTACTCCCCGCGCGTGATCCCAACCTCCCTCCCTTTCTACCCTACTCCCTTCGACCCTCCATGCCTGGAGCTGTTACCCAAAACATCTATCATTCTACTCCGACGATGTGGCCACCCACCTTGGGATTATTCTCCTCTGATGATGCGATCACCCCACCTCCCCAACGGCATTCCTCTTCCTCTTTCAATGTTTCGACATAGCCATACCACCTCCCCATTGACGTGGCTTCGTTGCGGCCTCCCCCACCTCCCTGCTGATGCAGTTTTGACATTGTGGTCTGAGTTTGGCCAAACCCTAAGTTACTCATATGGTCTGATTTTTGTGGGTTCTTTTTACATGATAGGCTGTAAAGACTCGTAAATTTCAAGGAAATTTTTTTCTTAATTTCTTTGGGATTTTACAAGTACGTAGTTTCTGATGGAACCTGATTATGAGGCCCGGTGTGCCTGGAATCATTTTCCGAAGTTTAGCTCGGGTACGTTCAGTGAACGAACGAGAGGGTTTTTCTATATTTTGAATCAGTCCTCAGAATCAAAATCTGAGGGCACTGATGAAACCGCAACGATGGTATTTTCTTAAGTGGACCTTTTCCAAAGGTGCGTTTTCTCGGGAGGAGTTGTTAAAAATTGAAGATTAAATGTTAAGTAAATAAAATTTGTTGAACAAATTTTACTTCTAACCTAAGTGGTTTTATCCTAAGTATGGGAGTTGGGGTGGGACCCACTAGATCCTAACTCCTCTAGTTAGGATATTTGTGAGGTGGGGCCCACACGAGCCCCATCCCTTAAAATTCCTTTAACTCCTCTAACCCCACATAAAGTTGGAAACTCCCCATTAATTTGTAACTCTCCCCTATCTCCTCTTTAATTAGACAACTCAAGATTAATCAATGAAGTGAGTTATGTGTTTGAATTTTAAAATTGAAACGCATTTCTTGAAGTAATAAAATAAGATAAGTCTTATTTAATTTGGGGGGTTAGTTATTGTGTGAAGATATTGGGAGAGGGAGCTTTAAACTCTTAGAGAACTTCATCTTCTTCGTTGAAGAACATGAAGAAAGCTGGCGCCAACCTCGGCTTCTTTCTTCTCGACGTTGACGAAGCGACGCCGCCTTTCTGCGGCAACAACAATGAAATCATCTCCATCCTTCATCAAGCGATCAAACTTCTTGAATTGAGGTAGGGGTGTGTTTTGAATTGAGAAATATTGGTTTTCCATCCATGTTGATGTTTCTCTCTAAACCTTTCTCTATCAAACTATTACGGAAGGAACCTGAAAAAACTAACACAGTCTGATTCCTCCGCCATTATTATTGTATGGTGTTCTACAACCGTTCTTGAGCGGTGAATCAAGGAAAGTTTTTGGAGCCGATCGGAGGCCCGAAGACATCAGAAATGGCCGTGGAACATCACAACGACCTTGGAAAAGGAGTTTTGTAGCAAACGGATCATCAGAATAAATGATGGATGCCTCGGGAGGCGTGTTGGCCAAAGGCATCGTTTTTGGAAAATTCCAGAATACACGGTGTGTACTTCCAAAGCACAGACCGTGTAGTGCAATCGTTCAGCGGAATAAGTAACAGACATCAGAAGAAGTGACACATGGCCTGTGACACCAGTCACACGATGTGTACTGTCAACATAGTTTGACAGAGGAGACTTTGATGGACATGGCGTGTATTCTAGGGAAATACACAGACAGGGAAAAAAATACACGACCACGAGGCAAGGCATGTATTATCTTCATTGAAAGGCAGAAGTGGCTTCGCGAGGCTCGGCGTGTAATCTGGGAGATAAACGGACACAGACAGAATCACATGTCCAAGAGGCACGGCATGTACTACCTTCACCTTGGCAGAAACGGCTTTGTGATGACTCAACGTGTATTCCAGGAATACCCGGACACGGGGTGGAGTACACGGGCAGGTACTCCACAACAAGGCTAGGCATGGCCAGCATACATGGAGCCGACCCCAGAAGTTTGGACACGGTGTGTAACCATACCACACGTCATGTACTTACTTTTTACACGAAGAACCCTTCGACACGGGCTATGGTACACGGACAGTACCCGTGGACTGAAGACACGGCATGTAACCATACCACACTCTATGTACTTACTTTTTACAAGACCAGCCCCATGTCACGAGCCATTTCACATGGGCAGTACCTTGTGTCTGATGACTCGGTGTGTATCGCTTACCTACACACCGTGTACTTTTGGAAAATGGCTTGGTTGTCTTGTTCTCCGTGACTTGGGCACCTTTTTCTTGGTTTTCCCGTATGACCTGGGATGGAACAAAAAGAAACATTAACTCTAGTCTTCATGACGGTTGATGTATCCACCCCTTTTGACCCGAGGAGTGGACCCTCCCAGAATCGATTGTGCTGTGTGCGGGAACCCTCGAACTAGCTGCGACTGTGATGACAATGGCGACTGTACTTGGATCCTACGTGGGTTCGGCAGTAAGGACGACTGTACTTGGATCCTCCGTGGGTTCGGTAGCGATGATGATTGTACTTGGATCCTATGTGGGTTCGGCAGCGATGGTTACTATACTAGGATCCTACGTTGGTTCAGCAGCGATGACTTCTGTACTTGGATCCTACGTGGGTTTGGCAGGGGAGATGAATCAGAGGCTACATCTATCATCTCCACCCCTCTTCGTGAGTAGTATTCCGATGTGAGATGAGTCTTGACTTTCAATATTTATCTTCGATATGATTGACTTGCTATCCTGTGTGGATTGGGTTGTGTTTTCTTGTGTGGATTGGGTTGTACTTTCCTGTGTGGACTTGGTTGAACTTGGTCTCATGTTTTGGAGCAGAACTGGAATTGATGACTTAAGTATATATATGGTCATATACCTAAGTAGAGTTTTTTGATACTTCGCGATCGTATCATTCCTTTGTGGTTTATCCTTTGTGGTTTATCCTTTGTGGATTCTAGGAGACCTTCGGTGGTCTCAGGGTCCCTACTGAGTATCGTATACTCACTCATGCATGGGCTATGCATGCACTATGTTGTGTTGGTTGCAGACGATGGATAGTGCTGATCGTGGTTGAAGCTCGTGAAGCTGGACGGTACTTGAAGATGGATCACTAGATAGGACGTACACGGAGCGGACGGCTGGAACCTAAGAGCTGATGAGACTATTTGTACCCACCCTTCTGGTGGGATTTCCAGAGTATGTCTCAGAGTTACTGTTTTACTTTTCTGCTATTGTACTTCCTTTTTAGTTGTACTTTACTTTTAGTGGGGTTTGTATTCTAGCCCATTTACTTTCCAGCACTTAATTTTGTACTCAGTTTACGTAGTGTTTACTTCATCTTTCATACTCTATGGTGTTTGTTTACTTTATAAAGGCAATGCCTTCCATTTTTATCAGGATTTATGCCTTTGGTGCTAGTCGTCAGCCCCTGGCCTATAGAAGGTGGGATTAGGGTAGTCACGACACAGACCCTGAGGACGGGTCATGACAAATTGGTATCAGAGGAGTCGGTTCTACCACAGAACATAGGAATCTGATAATTTCTTCTCTGTGAAGCAATGGTGTTAAGGGTATTGAGTGTGGTTATCAGTCCAGGGAGTCCATTGTTGGTGTGGTGGCTGACGTATCCATGCACCAGGACCATGGGTTCTGATTTCTGACTCAATGCGCGAAAAAATTGATTGCATGTGTGTTTAAAAAGTTTTCATGATGGCCCCACGATGACAGCTAGCTAGGGTTATGAGTTTCATGCGAGACGGAAGCCCACCGAGTGACAAGGCCTCGGTGCAGGGCCCCATTACAGTGGAGGCACCCGTGGTACTTCTACCCGTCGAGCCAATGATTCCACCAGCCCCAGCAGCTGAGAGTGCACGTTGCCTGATTGAACTGCACGAGTTTCAGTGTCAGAGACCACTCAGGTTCCTTGGGGATACGGACCCTCAGGCAGCTGAAGATTGGTTGGAGGCTGTAGTTCGAGTCTTCATATTGGTAGGGACACCAACAGACCTCATGGTGATCATTGTGGTGAGTCTTCTGCAGGCAGCATCAGATAGATGGTGAAGCCTAATGCTCCAGGTGCACGATGAGGCATCTCTTATTTAGACGGACTTTGAGAGCCTCTTTTTCTCGAATTCCATACCCACCACCCTCTGTACGGTGTGCATTCAAGAGTTACTACAGCTATGGCAGGGCAGCATGACAGTAGCCCAGTACTCGGTGAGGTTTACCGATCTCTCCCGCTACTCCACGGACATGGTACGAGACCCATTCTTCTAGGCCCATAGCATCAAGTAGGGACTGAGGAATGAGATCAGGGCATCGATGATCTCCCTCAGAATTCCGACATAGGAAGGAGTACTAGAGCGAGCCCTTCTGGTAGAGAGCTTTCTAGGTGAGCTTACGCCAGCAGCGAGGCCTACCATAGGGCGACACAAAGTGGAGTCTTCTGCAGCTGGCAGTAGATATATGGCATAGTTGTCCAAGGAGACCAGGCCATCAGGTGGACGACCTCAGGACACTGGTTCAGATGTGCAGGGCACAGGTAGTAGATCCAGTCATTCGAGAGGCAGACAGTGCTATGCATGCGGCGGACAGGGCCACATGGCTCGGGACTGTCTGACCCGCCATGCAGAGGAGCAGCAGACGGTTGAGGGACCACCCAGGAAGAAGTTTACGTTCAACCGTTTCGGTCTACAGGGAGCAGGTGGATGAGGTAGAGGAGCTGGCCGAGCAGTGGGTGGTGGGAGATGCTTGGAGGCTCTACCACCACCACCACTAGGAGGTCCACCCTGACAACAGGGAGCTGGCAGACAGAGAGAGGCTCAGCTTTAGGTTGTGGAGGCCTACGACCACGGCGCACCTGAGATGATTTGAGGTACTATTTGTGTCTACTCCAACCTTGCTGCAGTTCTTATAGACACAAGAGTGAGTCATAATTTCATTGTCGCTGCCCTTGTTCGGAGCTCAGAGATTCTGACAGAGCCATTGGCTCGATCCTTATGGCTAGAGACTCCTACAGGAGTAGACTCGACAATTACACACCAGTGTCAGAAGTGTGAGCTTACTCTAGGAGGCGAGAGCATCGGTTGGGATCTTCGTGTAGCGGCGTTGAGGCCTTACGACGTCATCTTGGGCATGGATTGGTTATCTACGGTCCGTGCTCAGATCGGCTGTATTAGGCGCAAGGTGTGATGTGTCTGCACCGATGGGAGCAGGTTCTCTTAACCGGTGAGAAGGGAGCCTTTACAGCATAGGATGGACTCACACAGAGGAGAGGAAAGCCGATTACTCATTAGTTGGCTAGTCTCATCCTATGAGTAGTTGATGTGCGAAGTCTGAGTTTTCCTATAGTTGTGGATCAGTATGCGGACATTTTTCCTGATGCCATTCCAAGACTACCTCTTCTCATAGAGGTAGACTTATATATTGACCTGTACCCGGGGACAGCCCTGATATCTTCTCCAGCATATTAGATGGATCCCTCTAAGCTTCGATAGCTTCGGGTATAGTTGTAGGACTTGCAAGGAAATGGATTTATCCGACCCAATGTTTCACCCGGGGCATCCCTGATTTTGTTTGCCAAGAAGGCGGATGGGAGCTTGCAACTGTGTGTCGACTACCGTTTCCTAAACCAGGTGACCGTGAAGAAAAAGTATCCACTTCTGTGGATTTATGACATCTTCTATCAGCTCAAGGGAGCACGCTAGTTCTCGAAGATAGACCTCAGGTCAGGCTATCATCAGCTTAGAGTTAGAGACGAGGATGTGCAGAAGACGGCCTTCAGGTGTCGGTATGGCCACTATGAGTTCTTGGTTATGCCTTTCGTCATAACCAATGCTCCATAAGTGTTCATGAGTCTCATGAACAGGATATTCCAGCCTTACCTCGATCGATTTTTCATTGTCTTCATCAACGACATATTGATATACTCGACCACTGAGGAGGAGCACGCCTACCACTTGCGGGTTGTACTGGATACACTCTGAGATCACCAACATTATGTTAAGCTCTTGAAGTGTCAGTTTTGGATTCAAGAGGTCCACTTCATGGGGTAAATCATCTCTGAGGTGGGAGTTGCGGTGGATCCTGTGAAGATCGAGGCAGTTCTAGCTTGAGATCCACCTAGGAGTTTGACGGAGGTGCGGACTTTCCTAGGTCTGGCTGGGTACTATCGGAGATTTGTGCCAGACTTATCTAGAGTTACAGTACCACTTACAGCTTTGACGAAGAAGTGGAAACCCTTCATGTGGTCAGATATATTTTAGTAGATCTTCTAGGAGCTGAGGCGGAGATTGACAAGTGCACCCATCTTGAGGCTACAGGAGGAGGGCATGGGGTACGTTGTTTACGGCGATGCATCAGGGACTGGACTCAGGTGTGTCCTGATGTAGAAGCAGGTAGTGATCGCTTATGGATCATGATAGTTGATACAACATGAGTAGAACTACACTACCCATGACCTATTTTTAGCAGCAGTGGTCGTCGCCTTGAAGATGTGGCGGCTTTATCTGATGGGAGAGCGCTTTACAGTCTACTCTGACCACCAGAGTATCAGGTACATCTTCTCGTAGAAGGACTTGAACCTGAGACAGCAACGATGGCTCGATTTCCTCTAGGACTATGACTTTGAGATAGTCTATACTCTTGGTAAGGGGAACGTAGTAGCTGATGATCTCAGTAGGAGGTTGGGAATCCAGCTACTTGGAGAGGTGATGGAGCAACTAGTCGTGTTGCAGATATCCTTCGTGGATATAGATGGGGCAGACTTTCTACAGTCCCTCGCAGTCACCCTTCCACTACTTCAGCGGGTCAGAGAGGCACAACATGGGGGCGTTGACTGTGAGATGCTACGTGCACAGATATCCATAGGACAGGCACCTGATGGATTTTCTTTAGGAGGAGAGCACATCGTCCTTTTTAGAAGACGTACCATGGTACCAGTTGCATTATGGTAGGAGGTGCTGAGAGGGTTTCACACCTCCCCTCTAGCGGTACATACTGGAGTAGCGAAGATGTACCAGGATCTCAGGCAACAGCACTGGTGGCCGGGTATGAAAAAGGATGTTGCAGAGTTCATTTCATGATGCCTCACCTGCCAGCAAGTGAAGGCAGAGCACCATGTACCATCGGGCTTGGTACATCCCTCAGAGGTCCCAAAGTGGAAGTGGGATGGGATATCTATAGATTTTGTGACAGGGCTTCCATATACTTCTAGAGGACACAACTCCATCTGGGTGATTGTCGGCCCACTTCTTACCCATTAGAGAGCAGGACTCAGTAAGGATCTTGGGACGCCTCTACTTTCAGGAGATCATACGGCTTCATGGTGTTCCATCTTCCATCGTCTCTGATCGAGATGCTCGTTTTACTTCCCGGCTTTGTAAGGGGTTGGAGGAGGCATTTGGGACGCAACAACACCTGAGAACCGCCTTTCACCCACATAAGGATGGTCAGACAGAGAGTACCATTCAGACTCTTGAGGACATGCTCTGTCCATGTGTCCTTGACTTTGGTCGCAGCTGGGAGGATCACCTACCTTTGGTGGGGTTTTTGTACAACAACAGCTACCACTCCACCATCAGGATGGCACCATATGAGCCATTATAAGGACGACCTTGCAGATCACCTCTGTGCTAGACAGACCCTGGGGAGTCAGCACTTGTAGGACCAGAGATGGTCCAGACCATGACGGAGAAGGTGCAGATCATCCAGGAGCGGATGAGGACTGCCTAGAGCCGACAGAAGTCCTATGCTGACAGGAGGTGGAGACCACTATAGTTCGAGTATGGAGACCACGTTTTCTTATGGGTCTCACCTCGACATGGATTTCAGAGATTTGGCCCGGGTGGCAAGTTATCTCCACACTCCATTGGACCATTCTAGGTTCTCAGTAGGATATGTGAGGTGGCTTATCACCTGGATCTTCCACCTCAGTTGCATCGGGTGCACGACGTCTTCCATGTATCTCAGATGAGAAGATACGTGCACGACCCGATGCAAATCATTGATCACGGAGAGATGGATATCGATGACGGGGTGACTTTTACAGAGGTCCCAGTGGAGATCGTGGATTGACAGGAGAGGGTCCTATGTGGACAGTCTATTCCTCTAGTGTGCATTAGGTGGCAGCACGAGAACCTCCAGGAGAGCACATGGGAGCGGGAGGCTCATATGCGTGCTCTGTAACCTCATTTGATTCCCTAGTTTTGTAATGTATCTTTACGGGGATGTAAAGCCCTGAGGTGGGAGTAATGTAAAGACCTTTAAATTTCAAGGAAAATTTTTTCTTAATTTCATTGGGATTTTATGAGCACATAGTTTCTAACAGTACCTGATTCCGAGGCCTAGTGTGCCCGGAATCATTTCAAAAGTTTAGCTCGGTTACGTTCAGTGAACGAATGAGCGGGTTTTTCTATCTTTTGAACCAGTGCTCAGAATCAAAATCTATGGGCACCGATGAAACCGCAGCAGTGGTATTTTCTTAAGAGGACCTTTTTTCAAGGTGTGTTTTCTCGGGAGGAGTTCTTAAAAATTGAAGATTAAATGTGAAGTAAATAAAATTTGTGGAACAAATTTTACTTCTAACCTAAGTGGTTTTATCCTAAGTATGGGAGTTGGGGTGGGACCCACTATATCTTAACTCCTCTTGTTAGGATATTTGTGAGGTGGGGCCCACACGACCCCCACCCCTTAAAATTCCTTTAACTCCTCTAACCCCTCTTAAAGTTGGAAACTCCCCATTAATTTGTTGCTCTCCCCTCTCTCCTCTTTAATTTGACAAGTCAAGATTGATCAATAAAGTGAGTTATCTGTTTGAATTTTAAAATTGAAATGAATGGCTTGAAGAATAAAATAAGATAAGTCTTATTTTATTTTGGGGGTTAGTTGGTGTGTGAAGATATTGGGAGAGGGAGCTCTAAACTCTTGAAGAAATTCATCTTCTTCGTTGAAGAACGCGAAGAATGTTGGCGCCAACTTCGTATTCTTTCTTCTTGACGTTGATGAAGTGATGACACCTTTCCGCGGCAATATCAATGAAAGCATCTCCATCCTTTATCAAGAGATCAACCTTCTTTAATTGAGGTAGGTGTAACGCCCCGACCCCAGCTACCCAGAGTCGGTGCATTACTTCGTAACATTGGCATGATCACAAAGGATCAAGTCTCGAAAGACCAATTAGTTTAGTAGCCTTGGAAACACTAGATACATTCATAAGTCTTTGATTACATCAAAAAGTGAAAAACTACAATAACAAAGTCTCCATAGTCCACACTCATATCCTCTTCTGACTATCCCTGCAGGTCATTCATAAAATACTTCTTCACATCCTGGAAAATATTAAAACATTGAAAGGGGTGAGCTCAGATGCTCAGTAAGGATAACAATAATGCGGAAGCTTTCATAAATAAACATTAACATTTAAGGCAATGTATAACTAAAACAAAAGCCTTTTAAACATGAACTTCAACATAATATGGCAAAAGTAAAATGAGATAATGCCATTTACTTCTTCACATGGATATTCTACTGGTCGAATAATCACATGCAATATCAATAACCACTTTCATAATGATGGAATGCATAATGCCAGACTATCATAACCACGTAGTCAAGGCCTCGTGCCAAGACCACAAATAAGATTTTGTCAAGGCCTTGTGCCAAGACACTAGTTTGTCTCATGAGACCTGCCGATGCATCGAGGAGCTATAGCGGGCTCCACCCGTCACTTATTAAGTCCAATGCATTCCTCATATGAATAGGTTTAAACATATCATAAACCATAACATAATTGTATCACATAAAACATGCATAAAGGAAACATAACATTTCCACATTTCAATCACAAGATATCAATATACCACATTGATATAATAAAAATGCTTTCAAAACCATTTTCAATACCAAAATAAAAGAAAGTTAAAACTTTGTATTTATTTTTCATTGAAAAAAAGATGGCTTATAGAGGAAGCCGAAACTCAAATAATGGTCACGGCGGCGGAGAAGTCGTTGTCGCCGCATAAGTACGGAAAGAAAAACATTCCCTTTTTGTCGTTTAGTAAAACGCTTCGTATAAAAAAGATTCCTTTTGAATAAACGTAAAAGTCAAAGGGGTTTATACACCGTATAAAATAAAGTTGTGTATAAAACGAAATATGCCTCAATGAAAGGAGATTGAGACGAAGTCCTTAAAAAGATCATTTTTAAAATAAAATAGATCTATTATGTGTATTCACTATAGGAACACATAAATAAAGTAAAAATACAAAATAATACATAATAATATCATGACATAATTGGAAAGTAGGAGATTAACCCAAAGAATGGAAGTTGGGTTAAGAAGTTCCCTTACCTCGTGTCTGACTTGACTCAACCGTTCTTTAACCTCCTGAATAATAAACTAGAGTTAATATATACCTTATTAAGAACCATTTTCAATTTCATTATCCTTATTATGTCACTTATCACAATGATATGAACATTATGTAATTATTTAAGTTAATAAAGGTCGTTTTGTCGATCTTTCGTACTTGAGTCAAAAATAAACTTCTTATAATTACAAGTTGTTCATGTGGTAGAATATCCATTATCTCCAGAATTATATTAATGATTTAGATGTCATATATATCTTATATATCCAGTATATACATTCATTTATAATATTACGTAACATTTAGAGGTAAGAAATGAAATGCACCGTTCATGGAGACGGTAAGCCGTACGTACGCATGAACGCTACTTTCATTTCTATTTCGTATTTTATAGAATGGAATAATAATGATATAAGGGTATATTATAATTCCAGTATAATATCACATATAATATCATAGTTACATCCTTTATATGTCCCACATATGGTATTTAACGAATCAAATCACTTTGAGGGGGCGGTAGTCCGCACTTCCTTAAATGAAGATATCGTGTTTACCCATAATGGAAACCATAAAGGTAAGACAAAAATGAAAAATACAGAAGAATAAGTAAAATATAAACATATTATATATCATATATAAAAATAGTGACATCTTAATGGCCACCTTTGAAGGTGTTATATGAGTGTTGAACAATCATCGTTTCGTGAGGCAAAAATTCGCCATCCACAGAAACCGTATGTTCTTTAACCATTAGACGTAGGTGTGTGTAAGTGTAGCTTGAATCCCTCTTATAACAACATCCTAGTATATTGAGGATACTGGTGTTGTTACAAAAGAAATAAATAAAAAGAGTTTAGGGGGTTGGAGAAGAAAAATAAAACAAAACAACATTATAAAAGACATTACCTCAAAATCGGGTAACTCTTTTTGATTTGAGCTAAAGGCTTCCTTGGGAAGAGTTCTGCCCAAAGTGAGGCTTCTAGGAGTAAGGGAGGAATGTTGGGAGAGTATTTGGGCAGAGGTTGGCCGAGCCAAATGGCTTGAAAGTGTAATTGAAGTGGGAGAGGTGGGGGCCTTTTATAAGTGGAGAGGAGGGGCACTTTTGGAAAGATTGAAATGTTACATTATTTCACAATGCTTTTAGGATTCTAAAGGTCCCACATTTATATAATTCGAGGCTAAGGTGATAAGGTTTCAAAATATCTTCATCCAATAGGCTTTGGACAAGTGTAAGCCTTGGATTTTGCATTATCTTCTCATTTTATTTAAATCGTTAAATAATGAGGTCATCGCCACATCATAATGATGTCATAAATAATTTAATTTATTTATTGTCTAAAAATTATAAAAAAACTACTATGATGTAGGAAATCTTTTTATATTTCTAATGAATATTTATAGTCAAAATTTGGACTTGTTTAACCCTACTTAAAAATTGTTTTAGTAAAACAATTTATGTTAGTGTCATTTTCACTTTAACATTAAATAAAAAGTAATTTATGTTATTTCCCAACAAAAGTGGATCCATGGGGTCCCCAAGTTAGGCCATGGCTTGTCTTGGTCGGCCATGACACAACCAATAAGGTTGGGACATGTGTCTAGGTCATTTCATATTATTAAAGTATTATTTATACCTTAAACCACACTAATTACCACTAATCGCGATTAAAACTTAATAAGTTACTATTCACCAAAAAATTATTTTTATCCCATTGAACCACATTTTACTTCTTAATGTCAACCATGTATGTCGGATTTTTGAAAATCAAATCACAGAAGTGGTAATATTTCATTTAAACGAAAAATCAGTTATTTAACTACCACTTAGTGGTTTCACTATTCATCAAAAATTGAAGTTTTTCAGAACAATGCCAAAATTTCACCCTAAGATATAATTGATATTCCGAATTCAAAAATGATGTCTATTTTACAAAATTCCAAAAATATAAGTTGCATTAATTAATTTTACAATTAATTCACGCTGTTACGACAAATAGCGTGTTTTTATGAAACAATTTATATCAAAAGATTGGCAATTGTTTATGTCCAATTTCAATGTTAAATTAATTCTAATGACCACCATTGGATAAAATGGTAAAAATATATTCTAATTATACCTTAAAACCACTAAATAGTATAATTTATCACAATAAATTATTTTGATTAAAAAAGTTGTTTTAAAGTATTTTTCACTATTCATAAAAATTAGAAGTTCTCAGAAAAATACCAAAAATTCAACATAGGCTAATTTCGATATTAGGAATACAAAAATGAATTCCATTTTGAAATATAAAATTTCTATAATTTTAAAAAGTGGTTATTACTATTCATAACGGCTACTTTGATTTGTCGCGGTGTTTTAGAACTCGAAGTTGCGTACAATGCAAGCTATTGCATTATTGAATGAGAAGCGTATCGTGGAAGCTCGGGGTGTTACATTCTCCCCTCCTTCAATAAATTGCGTCCTCGCAATTTGAAATTTTTCTTTGATAATAAAAGGTTGAAAATAGAAAATACCTTTGTGGAAAACCCACATCGGAAATAAGGTTAATAAATATATAACATTAAAAGAAAGCAAGATAAGTACAAAGGTCACCCGATATAGCCCATTCTAGGATTATATGAAAATATGGATATGGAGGAGAAACAAACCATCAAGGTCTGATGGAGATTTATAGAAAACAGGATTAGGAGAAAGTTTAACCATAAGAAAATCACAAACTTGTGATTGGTTAAACGGTCATTGAATCCCCAGTTGGAAAAGTTAACCGACAACATTTTTGTTTTAAGTTACCTTTTATAATGTTGAGGATTTTATTTAGGAGATTTACTAAGAACGTAAGGGAATATACATACTTGTTATGTATACTTTCATTCGTTAATGAATTTTTTACCACAAACCCATCTTTTACTCCAAATGGTAACAGAACTCAAAAATATTCTATTTATCCTAATTGTATAAGGTTCAAAATGTTAACACATACCATTTAGATTAGTAAAACTATTTTGTAATAACCAGGGACTTCCTGTAGGCTAGTGGTAGGAAATAAAGGCCTGTCGCACTATGATTGTGGGTTCGATTCCTGCAACTTTGTCCGACGCGACGGGTTATGCCCCACCCTGCAGGTTGTCCTTTTCCTAAAACTATAGTATTATAATATTCCAAAAATAATCTTCAGAAATGATTTAACCTTAAACAATACTATCCAAAGTTCAACTTAATCCATTCCAACCTTTATAGTTATCCAAAATACTTCTGTCCAACTCACAGTCCAAATTTTATAAGGAATGTAAACATAATGAAGATCCCTTTTTCCATGTGAACACCTTCATCATGTATTCTTTTTAAACATACTGAATTACCATGATCCCTTATTCCTTATAGAATACTAGATATACTCCTTCTATCCAAAAATGTATACAAATCATCAATCAGTTTCAAGGAAGTTAAGAATATCCAATATAATTTATCCAAATCAATCACGTCTTATTCCAAAATCACTATCTCGGTATCAGAACCATATTATGGTTTATCTTTCTCTCAACCATATATTTTCCAAAAATTTAACCAACTGTGGAGTCACTTTTCTTGGTTCCACACAATCTCAAGTCCTTGATGAAATAGTACTGCAGTACAATCCTTATATACTCCATAATTATTATAACCAGTACATCATTGATACAACACTCAAATTACAAAATTCTTTAATAACAACATAAGAACTCTAATCATTACTCCTCATCTGTGGTAGTATCATAACTTGATTATTATCCAATAACATCATTTGGGGCATACTCTGATGATTTGGACATTGGTTTGCGTAGTGTCCCTAATCCTTGCAGAAGAAGCATTTTACATTTGAAACCATTTTCTTACCCTTGCAGTCACACACTTTGTGTCCTTTTTCTCTACACTTATAACAAACTCCCATTCCCTTTAGGCAAGTTCCATGATGTTTCTTCCCACAATTGCCACATATTGGAAAATTCTTCTTTTCCCTCATCCCTTTATCCATCATTCTCTCTTCCATCCCTTTCGTCTCTTGCTTCGCTTCAAAGCCATAGGACTCAGAGAATTCTTTACTTATCTTATTAACACATGATACTATTTCTTCATATGTTGAGAACACATGGGAGACTATTTCCCTTCTAAATGTTGGCTTAATACCGTGAAAGATATGATCCTTCTTACTCTTTAGATCATACGTATTGTTGGAGTTCACATTCCTTCTACTGGGCGCCATTTCTATACAATGACATAAACTAGATTAGTTTATGAATCAAAATACATAATTCCATACTTATAAAATACTTAACATAAATTGAACTATTTATGGATATAATCCATAATCATAAAAAGGTTTTCTTTGAGGAAGTATATACTCATAATCGTTCATAGTGGTTTGTAAAGAAAACGAGAATTATCCTAAGCATATCCCCCGGGAGTGTCGTAACCAAGAGTGCAGCAAGGCCCGTTGTCGTGCACCAGTTCCCGTTCGAGTCTAGCTCAAAGCGGTGTTTTCGGGTTTTACCCCTAGGTACATCTGTGCCAGAGCCGCCTCTACCTGCTCGTATCCAGACAGGGATGTATTGCTCGGAAAACTCATAACATCTCTATAATACCAAAATTCTAGGAAGTTCTTCTATACTAATCCTCAAAGTCTATCTTTGGGCTATGTGCTCTAATCAGAGTTTATCTAAATCTAGCTTCCAAGGTTAGTACTAAACTGCCTCTGATACCAACTGTAACGCCCCGACCCCAGCTACCCAGAGTCGGTGCATTACTTCGTAACATTGGCATGATCACAAAGGATCAAGTCTCGAAAGACCGATTAGTTTAGTAGCCTTGGAAACACTAGATACATTCATAAGTCTTTCATTACATCAAAAAGTGAAAAACTACAATAACAAAGTCTCCATAGTCCACACTCATATCCTCTTCTGACTATCCCTGCAGGTCATTCATAAAATACTTCTTCACATCCTGGAAAATATTAAAACATTGAAAGGGGTGAGCTCAGATGCTCAGTAAGGATAACAATAATGCGGAAGCTTTCATAAATAAACATTAACATTTAAGGCAATGTATAACTAAAACAAAAGCCTTTTAAACATGAACTTCAACATAATATGGCAAAAGTAAAATGAGATAATGCCATTTACTTCTTCACATGGATATTCTACTGGTCGAATAATCACATGCAATATCAATAACCACTTTCATAATGATGGAATGCATAATGCCAGACTATCATAACCACGTAGTCAAGGCCTCGTGCCAAGACCACAAATAAGATTTTGTCAAGGCCTTGTGCCAAGACACTAGTTTGTCTCATGAGACCTGCCGATGCATCGAGGAGCTATAGCGGGCTCCACCCGTCACTTATTAAGTCCAATGCATTCCTCATATGAATAGGTTTAAACATATCATAAACCATAACATAATTGTATCACATAAAACATGCATAAAGGAAACATAACATTTCCACATTTCAATCACAAGATATCAATATACCACATTGATATAATAAAAATGCTTTCAAAACCATTTTCAATACCAAAATAAAAGAAAGTTAAAACTTTGTATTTATTTTTCATTGAAAAAAAGATGGCTTATAGAGGAAGCCGAAACTCAAATAATGGTCACGGCGGCGGAGAAGTCGTTGTCGCCGCATAAGTACGGAAAGAAAAACATTCCCTTTTTGTCGTTTAGTAAAACGCTTCGTATAAAAAAGATTCCTTTTGAATAAACGTAAAAGTCAAAGGGGTTTATACACCGTATAAAATAAAGTTGTGTATAAAACGAAATATGCCTCAATGAAAGGAGATTGAGACGAAGTCCTTAAAAAGATCATTTTTAAAATAAAATAGATCTATTATGTGTATTCACTATAGGAACACATAAATAAAGTAAAAATACAAAATAATACATAATAATATCATGACATAATTGGAAAGTAGGAGATTAACCCAAAGAATGGAAGTTGGGTTAAGAAGTTCCCTTACCTCGTGTCTGACTTGACTCAACCGTTCTTTAACCTCCTGAATAATAAACTAGAGTTAATATATACCTTATTAAGAACCATTTTCAATTTCATTATCCTTATTATGTCACTTATCACAATGATATGAACATTATGTAATTATTTAAGTTAATAAAGGTCGTTTTGTCGATCTTTCGTACTTGAGTCAAAAATAAACTTCTTATAATTACAAGTTGTTCATGTGGTAGAATATCCATTATCTCCAGAATTATATTAATGATTTAGATGTCATATATATCTTATATATCCAGTATATACATTCATTTATAATATTACGTAACAATTAGAGGTAAGAAATGAAATGCACCGTTCATGGAGACGGTAAGCCGTACGTACGCATGAACGCTACTTTCATTTCTATTTCGTATTTTATAGAATGGAATAATAATGATATAAGGGTATATTATAATTCCAGTATAATATCACATATAATATCATAGTTACATCCTTTATATGTCCCACATATGGTATTTAACGAATCAAATCACTTTGAGGGGGTGGTAGTCCGCACTTCCTTAAATGAAGATATCGTGTTTACCCATAATGGAAACCATAAAGGTAAGACAAAAATGAAAAATACAGAAGCATAAGTAAAATATAAACATATTATATATCATATATAAAAATAGTGACATCTTAATGGCCACCTTTGAAGGTGTTATATGAGTGTTGAACAATCATCGTTTCGTGAGGCAAAAATTCGCCATCCACAGAAACCGTATGTTCTTTAACCATTAGACGTAGGTGTGTGTAAGTGTATCTTGAATCCCTATTATAACAAAATCCTAGTATATTGAGGATACTGGTGTTGTTACAAAAGAAATAAATAAAAAGAGTTTAGGGGGTTGGAGAAGAAAAATAAAACAAAACAACATTATAAAAGACATTACCTCAAAATCGGGTAACTCTTTTTGATTTGAGCTAAAGGCTTCCTTGGGAAGAGTTCTGCCCAAAGTGAGGCTTCTAGGAGTAAGGGAGGAATGTTGGGAGAGTATTTGGGCAGAGGTTGGCCGAGCCAAATGGCTTGAAAGTGTAATTGAAGTGGGAGAGGTGGGGGCCTTTTATAAGTGGAGAGGAGGGGCACTTTTGGAAAGATTGAAATGTTACATTATTTCACAATGATTTTCGGATTCTAAAGGTCCCACATTTATATAATTCGAGGATAAGGTGATAAGGTTTCGAAATATCTTCATCCAATAGGATTTGGACAAGTGTAAGCCTTGTATTTTGCATTAACTTCTCATTTTATTTAAATCGTTAAATAATGAGGTCATCGCCACATCATAATGATGTCATAAATAATTTAATTTATTTATTGTCTAAAAATTATAAAAAAACTACTATGATGTAGGAAAGCTTTTTAGCTTTCTAATTAATATTTATAGTCAAAATTTGGACTTGTGTAACCCTACTTAAAAATTGTTTTAGTAAAACAATTTATGTTAGTGTCATTTTCACTTTAACATTAAATAAAAAGTAATTTATGTTATTTCCCAACAAAAGTGGATCCATGGGGTCCCCAAGTTAGGACATGGCTTGTCTTGGTCGTCCATGACACAACCAATAAGGTTGGGACATGTGTCTAGGTCATTTCATATTATTAAAGTATTATTTATACCTTAAACCACACTAATTACCACTAATCGTGATTAAAACTTAATAAGTTACTATTCACCAAAAAATTATTTTTATCCCATTGAACCGCATTTTACTTCTTAATTTCAACCATGTATGTTGGATTTTTGAAAATCAAATCACAGAAGTGGTAATATTTCATTTAAACGAAAAAATCAGTTATTTAACTACCACTTAGTGGTTTCACTATTCATCAAAAATTGAAGTTTTTCAGAACAATGCCAAAATTTCACCCTAAGCTATAATTGATATTCCGAATTCAAAAATGATGTCTATTTTACAAAATTCCAAACATATAAGTTTCATTAATTAATTTTACAATTAATTCCCGCTGTTACGACAAATAGCGTGTTTTTATGAAACAATTTATATCAAAAGATTGGCAATTGTTTATGTCCAATTTCAATGTTAAATTAATTCTAATGACCACCATTGGATAAAATGGTAAAAATATATTCTAATTATACCTTAAAACCACTAAATAGTATAATTTATCACAATAAATTATTTTGATTAAAAAAGTTGTTTTAAAGTATTTTTCACTATTCATAAAAATTAGAAGTTCTCAGAAAAATACCAAAAATTCAACATAGGCTAATTTCGATATTAGGAATACAAAAATGAATTCCATTTTGAAATATAAAATTTCTATAATTTTAAAAAGTGATTATTACTATTCATAACGGCTACTTTGATTTGTCGCGGTGTTTTAGAACTCGAAGTTGCGTACAATGCAAGCTATTGCATTATTGAATGAGAAGCGTATCGTGGAAGCTCGGGGTGTTACAGTAGGGGTGTGTTTTGAATTGAGAAATATTGGTTTTCCTTCCATGTTGATGATTCTCTCTAAACCTTTTTCTATCAAACTAATGCGGAAGTAACCAGACCAAACTAACACAGTCTGGTTCCTCTGTCATTTTTGTTTATGGTGTTCTCCAACCATTCGTGAGAAGTGAATCAAGGAAAGTTTTTGGAGCCGATCTGAGGCCCGAAGACATTGTAAACGGACTCAAAACATAAGGACGACCTAAGAATGGGAGTTTTGTAGTAAACAGATCATCAGAACAAAGGACGGACGCCTCGGGAGGCGTGCTGGCCAGAGGTGTCGTTTCTGGAGAATTGCAGAATACACGACATGTACATCCAAAGCACATGTCGTGTAGTGAAAGAATTCAGCGGCATTAGTAAGGGACATCAGAAGAAGTGACACACGGCGTGTGACACCGATCACATGGCGTGTACTGTCCACAAAATTTGACAGAGGAGACTTTGATGGACATGGCGTGTATTCAAGGGAAATACACGAACACAGTCAAAAATACATGGCCACGAGGAACGACGTGTATTATCTTCATTGAAATCCAAAAGCGTCTTTGTGAGGCTCATCATGTAATCTAGGAGATACACGGACATGGGCAAAATCACATGGCCAAGATGCAAGGCATGTACTACCTTCACCTTGGAAGAAGCGACTGCGTGATGACTCAGCGTGTATTCCGGGAATACACAGAAAAAGGGTGGAGTACATGGTCAAGTACTCCACCACATAGCCAGGCATGGCCAGTATACATAGAGCCAACCTCGGAAGTTTGGACATGGCGTGTAACCATACCACACACCATGTACTTACTTTTTACACGAACAGCCCTTCAACACGAGCTGTAGTACACAAACAGTACCCATGGACTAAAGACACAGTGTGTAACCATACCACACACCGTGTACTTACTTTTTACATGAACATCCCCATGACATGGGCCGTTTCACACAGGTAGTACCCGGTGTCTGATGAGACTGCGTATATCACTTACCTACACACCGTGTACTTTTGGAAAATGGTTTGGTTGTCTTGTTCTCCATGACTTGGGCTTGTTTTTCTTAGTTTTCCCCGATGATGTTGGACGGAACTATGGGATACATTAACTCTAGTCTTTGTGACGGTTGATGTATCCACCCCTTTTGACTCGAGGAGCGGACCCACCTAGAATTGAGTGTGTTGTGTGCGGGAACCCTAGAGTTGGCTGCGACTATGATGACGATGGCGATTGTTCTTGGATCCTACATGGGTTCAGCAGCGAGGATGACTGTACTTGGATCCTCTGTGGGTTCGACAGCGATGATGATTGTACTTGTATCCTACGTGGGTTCAGCACCGATGGTTACTGTACTAGGATCCTATGTGGGTTCGGCAGCGACGACTTCTGTACGTGGAGCCTACGCGGTTTCGGTAGGGGAGATGAATCAGAGGCTACATCTTTCATCTACACCCCTCTTCGTGAGTAGTATTCTTGTGTGAGCTGAGTCTTGGCTTTCAATCTTTATCTTCGATAAGATTGACTTTCTATCCTGTGTGGATTGTGTTGTGCTTTCCTATGTGGATTGGGTTATACTTTCCTGTGTGGATTGGGTTGAACTTGGGCTCGTGAGTTGGAGAAGAACTAGAATTGATGACTTAGGTATATGTACGGGCATATACCTAAGTAGAGTTGGTTGATACTTCGCGATTGTATCTTTGGTTTTTGGTTTATCCTTTGTGGATTTTGGAAGATGTTTGGGGGTCTCAGTGTCCCTAATGAGTATCGTATACTCACCCCTCCATGGGCTATTCCCGCACTATGTTGTGTTGGTTGCAGACGACGGACAGTGTTGATCGTGGTTATGGTTCGTGGAGTTGGATAGTACCTGGAGGTGGACCACTAGACGGGATGTACACGGAGAAGACGGCTGGACCCTAGGAGCTGAGGAGACAATCTGTACCCACCCTTCAGGTGGGATTTCTAAAGGATGGCTCGGCATTGTTGTTTTACTTTTCTGCTGTTGTACTTCCTTTTCAGTTGTACTTTACATTCAGTTGGGTTTGTATTCTGGCCCATTTACTTTCCATCACTTACTTTTGTACTCAGTTTACTTATGTTTACTTCATCTAGCGTACTTTGTGGTGTTTGTTTACATTATAAAGGAAATGCCTTCCCTTTTTATCAGGATTTACGCCTTTGGTGCTAGTCGCCAGCCCCTGGCCTATAGAAGGCGGACTTGGGGTAGTCACGGTACAGGCCCCGAGGATGGGTTGTGAAATAGGATTTCTTCCATATTGTGGGCTTCCTTGGACCATATTGAGGCTAGATTAGGTCTCACATGGACCCTATTGTAGCATAATTAAACTCAGCTCAAATGATAATGCTTTTATCACTTTTTAATTAATGAAAAATATATTTATGCTTCAACTCATATGAGTCAAATACTCACCATTAAATATTGACACCAAATACAATATCATTGTCAAAAGGTTTGAACACTGGTCTGGGAGTTTACACTTGGGAACACATATTTGTTTGACCATTCATCCTTGTTTGGTTTGACCACTATGAGAAAATCACATTTTTTATCACTTTCACCTCGTAAGGAATTGTTTGAATGAGTTTTTCGATAAATGGTGTTTTTCTTTTTTTTTTTGGATTATCTTGTGTGTGTTAATGACTCTTGGAACCAGGTTTAAGTACATATTCATGTTTATATAGATATACCCCCTCTTATTTTCTATATATCTGGATGACCAGGTACCTATGGTGAAACCCAACATTACTTGGGTTTGGTATTCTATTTACCCCAAGGGTCATGCTGAATTTTTAGTATAGAATACCCTTTGTTATATTTCCTTCCCATGGGAGAAACCACCTCCCACATTAGTGTCTTCTAACCCTTGAAATTTATACCAACCTCTGGAAGTTAGGATGTGTGCCTAAGATGTTGTCGAGACCTGACCCAATGATTCTTGGGTGATTAGGTCCTAGTTGTTTAAAAATAGTATAAAATCCCACACTTTTGGGCTCTTGGTTTTGTAACTCGAGATTATCTAGGAGGAAAATGAAATTTAACATTAATTTATTATAGGGTATGCCACCTATATGGACACTGCTTGCGGATAAGGACAAATTAGATGACCATGCTCCACCCAGCCCATCTGTAGTGGACACTTACATTTTCACATGTTTTACATGATTTACCTAAGCCTTCAAAGTGGACTAGTAGAAACATTCAACCTACTAAATAGTATAGAATAAAATTTCCTTCACTTTAGAGATGATAATATCCTCATTTTGAGAAAAAGTAGGATTTCTATACCCAATGGAGTCATACATAATTTATTGATCTCAAAAGGTGTGGGGGAGGGGGGGACTGGGGTGGGGGCTAGGGGGACTAGTGCGGGTGGGGGGGCTGTGGGGGGGGTACTGGTGCAAAGGGGACAGGTGTTGGTTGGGAGGGGGTCTAGAATAAAATAAGAACAATTATCTACTTTATAAAATTGATAAACCTATATAAACTAAGAATAAAGGTGAATTCCAGAAGTAGAACATGCTAATAAATGAGGTTTCAACATAGAAAATTAAGAAGGATATAGGCATGAAGAGTTTTAGGTATTTTATACATTTAAAGAATGTATTTTCTAGGTTAAGAACAATGTCTAATCCATATTTCTCGCTTTTATGTGAGGATAGAGGTTTACTTTATTCTCATATTTTGGTGATTTTTGATTTTTGAATAGGCAATTGAAGGTGATGTTTGAAAAATAAAGAGAATTATTAATGATCATGTTATTTAGTATTGGGATGTACGTATCAATTTGAATATTATTTGTTCATTATTGGTTATGGATTCATGAATCATTTATCATGTACATTTGACGCACTGATCACATATATATAAGAAGTTTTTATATCTCATTTCTTTTCCCACTATTTTCTTATAAGTGGTTTCTTATGATAATACTGGTTCTATCCACCACCATCAAAGACAATGATTTCAAGATTTGGGTAAGGTTTATTCTTTTTTTATTCTTTGGCCCAATTTTAATTAGGGCTTTTTTGATTTTTGGGTTCCTTATATTTTTGTTGTGTTTTTTGGATTTCATTGAGGTGGATTTGAGTCGCCGTTGACAAAGGCTTACATGTGTATGCATAGGTAGGAATATTCATATATATTTTCCCCCTTTATATATATTCACTCTTGATAGTATGAATATATATATTGGGGCTAGGTGTGCTTATATATGGATATGAAAAATGCATATGCGTGTAAGTGTAAAGGGGTATATGCAAGTATAAACATATATCTAAGGAACCCCTTGTGCATATTTGGCCATGAAAATATGTACATAGGGGCTAGGTGTCCTTATATATACGTTAAGTTGCATATGCGTGCAAGAGGAAAAAAGGAAGATTCGAGTTGTCGTCGTCAAAAGAAAATGCACCTTGAGTTTGAGGTAGGGTCCCTCTCCTAGCCTATTTAATTCCATAATGTTTTAAATTGCATTTAGTTTCCTTATTAATTTTTCATGTTTATATTAAATTTAAATTCTTGAATAAGTGTTAGTTAAGATAATTGTTTCGTTTGATAAATAAGTCATGATTTTGTAATAAAACCCCTCCAATGGAGGTGTGCTGTCTGCGAAAACTCATAGTGGTATACCATTCATAAAATTATTGCATTGATGTTTTCCTTATACATGATGCCATTGTTAGTCATAAATCACACATCGTACTTGACCATTTTATATCCCTATATGGGGTTTCCCACTTTTTATTAAAACGGTTGTTTGAACCAAGACACTCTTTAAGTGTCGTTAGACTTTTAAGATGGGTCCCATGTTGTGTGACCATGTAACATGGAACGTGATATTTAAATCCAACTAAAATCCCAGTTCCACAGCCCAGGGGTCCCATAGTATCAGTTATGTCAGATTACATGTTATGTAACCTATGATTTTCTTAATCCCATGGGGTATTCCTCTAGGTATTACTACACATTTCTAGATCTCAAAACCTCACTGAATTAGGTATATCAGGGGTCATCCAATCCTCTAGTCATCACAAATTAGAATTCATTTCTTCAAATCCTCTAAGAAAACATCCTCTCATGCCATCCATATCATCCTATTTGAAACTCAGTGGAAGATGTTGCCCCGCAGATGTCACTGGACCAAGCCAACACGCTACGGTCATGTAGCGGTCATGTCGCGGTCATGTCTCGATCATGCCGCGGTCACGCCGTGGTCACGTCGTGATTTGGCCATGCTCCAGAATGACACCCTGTGGCAGTTCGCAATGATATTATTCCATGAGTCTTGTGATCAATTTTGAGACTGACTAATCACAATTTTTGCCAGTGCGGTGACGACCGAAATGTTGCCCCGCCTCCTCTCGTTCACTTCGCTCATGGCTGGAAGATGCTGCCCCATAGATGTCGCCAGATAGGGCCAACACGTCGCGGTAACGCTGCGGTCAAGCCGCGGCCACGCTGCAGCCACGCCGCGGTCACGCTGCAGTCACGCAACGGTCACGCCGCGGTCACGGCGAGGTCACGCCATGATTTGGCCCTGCTACAGCCACATCCAGCCCACACCATCCCCCTTGCACCTTCATTTCAGCCCGCTACCACCAGCATTCCAGCCCACAACAGCCCCCCTGCCACCATCGAATCATCCCACACCATCCCCCAGCACCTACTACCATCCCCCTTCCACAGGAATTGAAGCCCCCTTCCACCTGCATTCGAGCCCTCACCAGCCCCCAGCCACCTACAATCCAGCCCGCACCATTTTTTTCATGCCCTTTGGATTAAATAATGATGACACTACATACCAACACTACACACATTATTTCATTAATACCTTCTTAGAAATAATAGATGAATTATTTTGTTAATGACATGGTTATCAAATCTCAATAGAGATGTGATTATTTCAGAGATCTTTAAATAATATTTAACAAGATGCAGTAGCACAACCTATACATGAATCTGGTAAAATGTGTTTTCAGGGTAACTCTAGGGAAATTCGATAGATTTGTGGTGTGATACCATGAAATTGAGTTTGACTGTAAAAAAACAAGTTCAGTTTTATCAATTTCACTCCCTCATATTATTAAATAATTGAGGGGGCTCTAGTGGAACCTTTATTTCATTTATAACTTCATACCTAACCTGGATGACATGTCTCTACACTTCTGTGAGATGTTGTTTGGAAGAGGGAATAATAAATGGGGGATATTGTTTTTTAGAAAACTGAATTGTTGTACAGATACAGGGGCAGTGGCCATCGGCCTCGCGGTGCGACCACGGGGAGTCCTTTCTGGTAGTGGAGGAAGAAATAAAATGAAAATGATCATTGATGAACATGACCTCTTCTTGAGGCATCTTCCTTATGATTTCACTAAAGCCACACCGGGTTGGATTTGTATCCAATATATGGATTCTAGGATTTGGTTAGGGATGTTGGTAAGTGATTTGGGTAGAAATTCTTTAATCCAAATGGTTTTAGAGGTGTAAATTTGTGGGGTGATTGAGTGCCCATTTATAGTTGAGGAGGGGTGAAATTATTATAAATACTCAAAAGTATTTACTATTTGGAGGTAAATGTTTCCTCAAGTGAAACCAAATATGATAATTTATTTTTTTGATGGTTATATAGTCTATGAAAACCTAAAATACATAATGAAAAACATGTTTTAAAAATTTTATTCATTATCTTTTAGGTATATCTATTATTACCATTTTGATTTTTAACTAAAATAGCTAGTTTTAAAACAAAAAGGAGTCAGTCATACAAATGGTTATTATATAAGAGAGTGTGCAACACACCACATCTATCTGCATCCACCATTAGAGAAAAATGTTGTGAATAGAAGGGGATATGAAGTAATAGCAGCCATGACTTTTCAAATTTATTTGTTGTTCCTAGTCGTACCGGCAGTGTACTGGACAGCCAGGTAAGTAAATTCATGCATCCCAATTAGTTGACATTGTCATAGCATAGCATAACTTCCGAATGTTGGGTTGACACAAACGACCATCCCTACAGTAGATAATTCATGTGAGAAAATTGAAAATGGAAATTCAGTTTAGTGTAAATGATATAGGCATTAACAAGGAAAATGGGATTACATTGTTGTAAACATCAGTTTTAACATCAGAAAACAAACTTAAATGTCAACTCCCCATGAAGTAAAACAATCAAATAATAGCTATTGCAAGGAGAATTAAACTGAACTGGAAGACCAAAACAATATACATATTTATGAACAGTCATACCAACAGTGTACTGGACAGTCGTGTAGGTATATTCATGAATTTACAATTAGTATACATTGTCATAGCATAGCATAACTTCCAAATGTTGGGTTGACACAAACAACCATCCCTACAGCAGATAATTCAGGTGAGAAAATTGAAAATGGGAATTAAGTTTAGTGTAAATGATATAGGCATCAGAAAGGAAAATGTGATTACATTATTGTAGACTTCAGTTTTAATATCAAAAAACCAACTGAAATGTAAACTCCCCACGAAGTAAAACAATAAAATAGCAACTATTCCAAGGAGAATTAAACTAAACTGGAAGACCAAAACATTATACAAATTGATGAACAGAGTGTCGCCTCCTCCTTTCCCAGAACCACCTCATACCCCCATGCCAAGATCTACCCCTACCCTCCCCACTCCTCTTTTCCTCCCTCCCCTGCCCAGCACTTCCCCCCCCCCCCCACCCTGCCCAGCTTGTAAACACCCCCCCCCCCAAATTTCCCAGCACCTCCTCCTACCCCCTACCCAGCTCTACCCCTCCCCTCCCCACCTCCTCTGCTTGTCTCCCACCCTATCCCAACACCTCCCCTCCCAACTCAGCATTCCCCTTGCCCAGCCCCTTCCCCCACTACTCCCCCTGCCCATCCTCTTCCCCCACTAGCCCTCATCTTTCCCTCCCCTCCCCCCCCCCCCCCCGCCTCTGTTCTGGTCCCCTACCCTCCCCTCCAACCTTTACAGGGATGAGCATAATCACTTAAATGTAAATAATATCAACAAAGGATATAAGATAAATAACTCAAATTATATTAGAGAAAATATAAATTGACAAAAATAAAGGATGTATAAAATACCTGATCCAGTGATCTATAAAAACATCCACTAGACATATTAAAATGATCCAGAGTACATGATCTAGTTTTCAAATACCTGTATCACAAGTATTATACACTAAATGTAGAAGAGAATATTAACAAAGAGAAAATAATATCATCCACTGATAATGAAATCCCTACATGCTTCCTTGTTTCATGGAGTCTGCCACTATAATAAATGGTTTAAAATTTTCATGAAAATATTGTATCCATCTTGTAGCATCAATAACAATTCTCACCATCTGCATCAAGAACAGGTGAATCATGTGCTTCTTAAACCCACTTATGACTATGGAGGATGTCATGCAGAGACCCCATGGTAGCAAACTCATATGGAAACACATGGAGATTCCCCTCTATACATAATAACTTGTTTATAAACGATTTTAAACCAAACTAAATTAAGAGAATAAAAATGAAATATAGAAATTTTAATAAACCTACTATATTATAATTTTATACATAAAAGATTGTAGGTTGGTTAAAATTGAAATATTTAAACATCCTAAATGAATCTATGAAGGAAACTGAGATGGAGTGGATAATTGGCATGCAGATAGGATGGAGGTCTCAAGCATCCACATGAGTATGTAGATGGTATTTCTATAATTATAATCTCTATGCATATGTTATTTTTTTTGATCTCCCTATTCAGCTACTTTTGGTATCAGAGATGCCTTTATGAAAGAAACAGGAATTCTGTGAGGTAATGTATGGAAATTAATTCAAATTGTGACATATTAAAACAATGATATTAGAATAGTACTTTTTCACAATGTGAAGTGTTTTTCCATTGATTGAGAAAAAGTTAAACATATCTAAATGTTTACAGAAAAGACTTTGTATGAACATATGGGATGAGATCATTGGATGAGATATGATGGAAAAAAACACTTTATATTAATATTTTCTTAGCTCAAGAACATGCAAGATAATTAATGAACCTACAACTCAAGGCATCAATCTAGATATTATGGTTGTAACCTTTGTTTGGGGAAAAACTATCATAGTAAAAACCATTGCAATTGTTAGTCTGTAGTTACATAAAATAAAAAACATAGTGAAATATTCCATTAGGAAACATAGTGTTTATAAAATCACAAACACTGGAACACTAACAATGGGATTGGGGGGAACACACCTTTTTTCGAGCTCTGGATCTATAGGGTTTGTGTGGACACAATGTTTTATAGTAATGGTGGTAGACTGAATAAAGTGGATCTATAATTTCAGATTCCTGAATTAATATTTATTATATACACTACCGAATATTTTAAGTTTTCTTGTATGTAGTAAATATTAAAATAAAATCTGGGTAAATTGGAATGTGTATAGTGGATGGATATAAAATAAAAATTCCAAACTAAAAAATTGTGAAAAAACCCAATGGAATAAATCTTGGTTAAACTCAATCATATGTTACTGTGCATAACCAAAATTTTTTAAAATTCCTTCTAATACAAAAAATGATTCCTCTATTTTAGAAAATGTAATTCTCTTAGTTGACACGTACCTTAAAATATTTGTAAAACATTAGTTGATGTTCTTTCATTGATAAAAATCAAGCACTCATCAAATGGAACACCTTAGAAGCTCCCCTGCACAACCCTTCAGTCCTGGGTTGAGATCTCTTTATATTTTCTCTCATCTTAATTTGATTATTTGATATATTCTGAGCTGACAAGTCTTCAGTAGGATGGAAAGGCACAACCCCTCAAAATTTAGTGTACCTTTCAATAAAAGGATGTTGTGGGATGAGATTATTGAATGATATATGATGGAAAAAACTAAACAAAAAAATTTATATGATTATTTCTATAGCTCAAGAACATGCAAGATAATTAATGTACCTGACACTTAAGGCGTCATTCCAGAGATTATGGTTGTAACCTTTGTTTGGGGAAAAACTATCAAAGTATAAACCATTATATTTGTTAGTATGGAATCACATAAAATAAAAAACATATGGAAATATTCCAATAGGAAACACATTTTTTATAGAAATCATAAACACTGGAACACTAACAATGGGATTGGGGAGAACACACATTTTTTAAAGCTCTGGATCTATGGGGTTAGTGAGGACACAAAGTTGTATAATATTGGTTGTAGACCGAATGAAGTGGATCTATAATTTATGATTTCTGAATACAGATGTATTATATTACAGTAGTGAAAATTTTTATGAATATACTGAAATAAAAAAATTTAGAGCGGAGCAAATAGTTAGTCCACTATGAATTTAGTCTAAGACATTTTAAAAAACATAAATGAACAGAACATGGAATCTTAATGAATGAAACTGGAAAAAATTATATTAAATGATATAATTTAGACATTACAAAACTGTAGGATGATTTGATTCGTTAGACGAAATTAATATCAACCGTGGAAAAAAATTGGGATGATGTAAGCTTGGCCAAGCTGAATAAGCACATTCCATAAATGGTATTGGAATAGGTGTTGTATAAAAATATTATTGAAAAATGTACTATTATACTGAAATGAATAAATGTTAGAGAGAAGGGAAAAAATTTCTTGAAATTGAGATAAACACACCATTGGCTTAGCTTTGGATCTGTAAGGTCTCAGAAGACACACAATCATATAAAAATGGGGGAATAACGAACGTCGTTGATGCATATTTCCTAATATGAGAGTGCAGATGTATCATATTTCAGCATTTAAATTGGCAGAATAGAGTTAAATGTGAAACATTATAATGGAGGAACATGTTAGAGATTTTATGAATGAAATATTACCGTATACGGGATCCATTTGTAACTGGTTGAATATGCAGTTTGGTCATATATCGACCAATTGGTGGGATCTTCAAAGAAAAAGAAAGACTTACTATTTCCATGATATTAGAAGAACATACCCATTTCATAGATCTGGATCTATAGTCCCTTTGGAGAAGGTATCGATGATGGTAATGAGGTTCGCGAAGAGGTTGATGGGTGTCCACCACAACTGTTGACGGTGAAGCAAACAGACAACAGTTGAATCAAATATAAATTTTAAAATGAAAATGACACACTGCATTCTTAGAAGATGTAGTAGAATAATGTATCAAACAAATAATGATGTCAAACAACAAAATAACTAACAAAAAATTATGAAAATGGAAATACAAATAATAGTGAGAAACAATTACCTTGAATTTTTGATATCATCACACTGAAAGGAAGGAGACGGTGATAGTTATACCTGAATCATAGTAGACATGTAAAGTCATTCGACATCATTTCAATTATCATGCAGTGTAGAATCCAAGTAGAGATCATGAATAATATTTCATTTGGAAGAACGTGCATCAAAGAGTGAATTAGTGAATAAATACCATATAATAGAATGATATAGATGGCCTAGATTGTAAGGTCCATCCATTTTCATTATAAAAAATTATGGGGATTAAAAAATATTTCAATGGATTTATGTTCCATGATGTTGTATTTCTTGAAAATCATGTTATTGTAAACCATGTAACATTGTATGAAGGTTCAAAAACCCACATTAATAGACTATATTGAATATATTGAAAGCTGTAATTAGTGGTACAAAATCTAGAAATAAAAGTAGACTACAAATATGAAGACAGTCAAGAGAGTAGAAAAAAAACCGGATAATGTCATTGTAAATTTTTACTAAATCTTCAACCTCTATATCATTTAACATGGTCAGGAACTTATGTAGATAACAATTGAAAAAACTATAAAGATAATATTTAAAAAAGTGGGTATGTACTAATGAAATATAATAATAAAAATGTATATAGGACATGTCATATTTTTTTCTACACAGAAGACATATAGGAAAGAATCCTGAAAATGGTCCACCTCTTGGGAGGGGAAGAATATATAATTGTGATAGGATCCACATAAATATCCTTACATTCCGCATAAATTATAATTACTCCAATATTAATGATGTTGTGTCCTGATCTACCTACCTTCACATCATAATCTCCCATAAGAACATACTCCCATCCCCTATTGGATCTAAAAGGCATTTTCCTCTTTTAGAAATCATTTGAGATGAAAAAAATATCTTTCAATCCATATTGAAGATGGAATTGAAGATCATTATATCAAGAATATGGCAGTCCAAAAAACATTAAATCCTACAACCACTATGCTTTCATATAGGAATCTATGAACAAATCTATTCATTTAAAATGATATTTATTAGCAACCATCATACTTGGGGGGTCCAGTAGTGGGGGGGGCTGTCCAGGGGGTCCAGGGGCAGCTGTTCAGGGGGGAGCAGCAGCAGGGTCTAGTTGTTCATGCATCACATTAAACGTAGGGTTAAATTTTATACTAACCTTTTCCCAGCCTATATGAGATGATATGGTTACTAACGGGGAAAAATCAATTGATTCTTGGTCATTAGAATCATCCATCCTCCAATTAGCGTACATGATCATAATTTGTTATTGTTCTTCAAAAGGATTTTAACCAGGTTCCAAGGGGGGAGGGGGCAGGGGGAAGGGGGTGTGCTGGGTTCTTTTGCAAGGGGCGGGGGTAGGGTGCATGGGGGTTTGCTGAGGGGGGGTGGTGTGCAGTGGGCTGGGGGTGCAGTGGGTATATGCAGGGGGGTAGGGGGTGTGCAGTGGGATGGGGGGGAAGTGCAGTGGGCAAGGTGTGTGTGTAGGTGGGGCTGGGGGTAGGGTGTGTGCAGTGGGCTGGGGGGTTTAGTGGGTGTGTGCAGGGGGCAGGGGCAGGGGTAGGGGGCAGGGTGAGGGGGCAGGGGGGAAGTGCAGTGGGATGGGGGGGAAGTGCAGGGGGTTTCTTATAATGAGGATGGTTCTATCCACCACCATAGATGACAGTGAGTTCAAGATTGGATTTGGGTAAGATTTATTTCATTTTTATTTTTTTGGCCAAATTTTAATTACGGCTTTTGGGATTTTTGGGTTCTTTATATTTTTTTAGTGCTTTCTGGATCTCGTTGAGGTGGATTCGAGTTACCGTTGACGAAGGCTTACATGTGTATGCATAGGTAGGCATATAAAGCTGTGGGCTGGGGGGAGGGGCCAGGGTGTGTGCAATGGGCTGGGGGGTGCAGTGGGTGTGTGCAGGGGGCAGGGGCAGAGGTAGGGGGCGGGGTGAGGGGCCAGGGGGGAAGTGCAGTGGGATGGGGGGGAAGTGTAGGGGGAAGGGGAAGGGGGAAGGGGGTTTGCAGGGGCAGGGGGAGGGAGGCAAGGGGAAAGGGGGTGTGTAGTGGGTTGGGGTGGAAGTACAGTGTGCAGGGGTGAAGGGTGAGGGGGAAGGGGTGTTTTGCTGGGGGCAGGGGGAGGGGGCAGGGGAGGGGGTGTGCAGGGGGGTGGAGGGGTGGTGCAGTGGGTAGGGGGTGTGCTGGGGAAGGGGTGGGGGTAGGGGCAGGGGGTGTGCTGGGGGGGGGGGCAGGGGGAAGTGCAGTGGGGTTGGGGGAAGTGTAGTGGGCTGGGGGGGAAGTGTAGTGGGCAGGGTTTGTGTGCAGGGGTGTGGAGTGGGCTCAGGGGGGGAAGTGTAGTGGGCAGGGGGCGTGTGTAGGGGGGAAGGGGTGTGTGAAGTGGGATGGGGGGGGAAGTGCAGTGGGAAGAGGGGTGTGCAGTGGGCTGGTGGGGAAGTGCAGTGGGTAGGGGGTAAGTGCAGGGGGCAGGGGAAGGGGGGCTGTTTTTTATGGAATGGGGGGGCATATAGCCACGGTTTTAAACCGTGGATTTATCCCTATAGCCATGGTTTAAATCTGTGGTAAAATCCCTATAGCCACGGTTCACAACTATGGAAATATATATTGCCTGCTTTAGGATTCTTCCATGGTTTGAAAACCATGGCTATAGGGTGTTTCCACGGTTCAAACCATGGCTATAGGTTTTACCCTATATCCACGCCAATACCAGCCACAGTTTATGAAATTGTGGCTATAACCTATAGCCACGGTTTTTGGTCCTATAAGCATAGTTCCAAACCATGGCTATAGCCTTATTTTGTAGTAGTGATTACTATTCATAAGTTAAAAACTATAACATTATCATTTAATATTTTTTTAACCACATAACCCCTAGGTTCTTGAAGACACTCATAACTCAATCCTTACTTTGGCTCATGTCAGATCCTGAAGTATTCCCAAGTTATGTTATATATACATATTCCATTATTATCAATATTTAATTCATACTTGAATGCCCATATTCCTATTCACACATTTCAGAATAGAATTACCATGTTCCCATTCATTATTTCATAACTAAATAACTATGTTACCATTCATACCACATTCATTAGAATGACTTTGTTACCATTATTTAATTAAAAACTAAAGGAACATATTACCATTCTTAACATACACATTAGAATGACAATTTTCCCATTCTTTAATTCTCAACTAAATGACCATGTTACAATTCATCACATAATCACTTAAATAATTAATTTTCCACATAAATTCCATTACCAATTCATCAATTAGGTAAATACAAAAATGTCAATTTTTTAACTCAACAATTAACTAATCATATAAACCCCCTTAATTAATTACATCGTTAATTACATACATCAAACCCATTAATTAACTGATCAATTAATTAATCAAAACCCACATCTCAAAATCCCATAATTAATTCCACAATTAAATATATAAATTATTAATCTCAATACCTCATAATTAATTCATAAATTAATTATCTTCTTTTAGCATGTCTATATATTATAATTGATTCCAAATTAATTATCTTCAAATCCATAATTTCCAAAATCCCTAATTCACTTCTCCATAATGAATTAATTTACCAAATTAATTAATTTAAATCACAAACAAAATTTATAAATATTAAATATAAACACTATAATTTCATACACACAATTCAAATAAATATTTTGGGATTTTAACTACAGACCGCCAACCATAATTCGTTGAAGACTTATCACCCAAGGAAAAATCACCAAAATTTGAGTGGCACAATGACATATAATGAGATCCAGATCTAAAAACCTAAATCAAGATCAAATAAATAAAGATCTCTATAGTCTAGATTTAAATATTTAATCCTATATCTATATCAACAATATTATATCGCGTTCTAATCCAAAAGAGAATAAAATAACCCCTTTCAAGGATGGGGGAATAAAGAACAATGAATGAGAAACTTACAGAATAGAATCCACATATCGGGAGGGTTGTAGATCTATGATATGAGATTATAATCATGAAAAAAGAGGTTTAGAAGGCTTGTAATCTCTCCTAAGAACTCCAAATCATGAAATAAGAAATATGGTCGATATATAGTTGATTTGAGATTAAAATAGGGGTTCTAGAATTTTTAAAACTAGTTTTCAAGATAAATTAATTCCCATATACTATTTGTTGGGAAGGGGTGTATGGTTTCCCCTAATCGTGCACCTATTTTATAGAGTTTCAAGGATACTCCTAAGAGGGATAAGAGTTAGAAAAATTTTCACCAACCATGAAATTCACCTCTAATTAGCATTTCATTATTTTATGGGATGGGGTGTAAGTTTTAACTTAACTATGCACTAACCATGAACCTCCCTATTTCCTTAATTTTTATGAAAACATCCACCAAAACGCACCCCAAGATAACACCAAAATGAAAATTACTCAACACTCAAAAAATAGTACCAGTAAACAAGAATGAGAAAACTCCAGAAAAGTTCGGGATCTTACAATCTCCCCACCTTATAACAGATCATCCTTGATCTATAGTCCCAAGAATCTCTAATATTCCTAGTCAAAAATATTGGATCACTGATCCCTAGTATCTAATTCCCTTTCCCATATTTCCATCTTCACATTCCTATGTTTCCATAATACACAAACTATTGACATGGTCATTCCCTACAACATTTTCTCATTGTGATACAACATATGTATCAAATGCTCATCAAAGGACACATCTATCTCAATATCGATATCATCCATGTCGATCACAAGAGAACGGTTGATGTGATACCAGCATAAATTAGACTCACGAAAAACAACATGCATAATGCTGAATTTCTATAGAAGATCCAATCAGTATATCACCAGACCGTTTCTCTCCACCACCTGAAACAGTCTAACAAACCTAGGTGCCAACTTTCCCAGTATTTATATGTTATGGGGACCCAACCTAGATGACTCCTAAATTAATACACGATCACCCTTTATAAACTATAGGGTTGTTTGAAGTCTATTAGCATACAACTTCTTTCTACTCTGAGTCATAACCATACATTTTCTAATCATTCATACCTACTCCAACATCTCCTCCACATGACTCGATCCCAATAACTCAAACATACATGCCTTTATCCAACATTAAGGTGAAATTTTTGGCCTACCATAAAGTCCCTCATTTGGTTCCATCTGAATCATTTCCTGAATACAATTGTTATAGTAAAACTCTACTAAATCCAAGTTTTCCTATAAAGATCTACTAGATTCAAGAACATAAACTCGCATCATATCCTCAGGCACATATATAGTACACTTTGAAATCTGATATTTCTTTGGGTGGAAATCTATACGCAAAAAAACATGCTTATAAAGTTCCTTCTATAAAACCTTCCAAAATCATGATTTAAAACACGAGTTTCCGTCTGAAACAATATTCTATGTCACTGCATGTAGATAGACTATCTTGTAAACATACAAAAATCTTAGAATCTCTACTAATAATGTCTCTCATATGGTCAAGAAATGTGATACTATCATCAGTTGATCCATAGTCACCAAAATAGAATCATTCTTATAAGGATTCCTTAGGAGACACACCACAAATTCCATCATCGTTTCATCCCACTTCCACTTTGGAATGGGAAATGGTTGTAGTAACCCTCCTGGTTGTTGATGTTATACCTTTACCTTCTAATAAATGTAGCATAATTTCATGAACCCTAATATCTTCTTTATTCATATCCATCCACCCAAACCTTCATCATAGGTCACTAAACATTCTTTCACACCTAGTTGTACCACCCACTTCAAGGCATAAAACTTGTGCATTAGATCCTCTCACATGCTTTTAGGTACAAATATTTGATTCTGGACATAGAAAATCTCATCCTCATCTATGCTCTAATCTGAAGGTATCTCCACAACTTCAAGGATTTCCCCCATGGTAAAACATTCCAAATCCTCATATTGTTTGTCCTTGATCAGAATCCAAAGTGTAGACTCCATTTAAATTGACACTAGATTCATCTATTGATGACTCTCTTGAACCACCACATCCATTTTAGCTAGAAAGGTCATCATCTTCCACTCAGTACTAGACTCATGAATCACATGAGATTGAGTTTTCCTACTCATAGCATCAACATTATTGTTCTACTTGTTGATTGTATATTTTAGTACAAAATCGAATGAATGTATACACTCAACCCATCTTTGGTGGAAAATATTCAATTATTAGAATGAAAAGTTGTAAACTAATCTCATATGATTAGTATTCATAGTAAAACCCTCACCAAAAAGCTAGTTTCACCAACACTTTATGTCATAAACTATTGCATCTAACTTGAGCTCGATCATAGGGTACTTCTGTTCATGATGCCTCAATTTCCTAGACCCGTATGCCATAAATCGATCTCCCTAAATCAACACGAATCCAAGTCGAATCCAAAAAGTGTCATAATACACCATGTAACTTCACTTTCTTATATAAGATCAAGATTGGTTTTATTGTCAAATGCTTCATCAGCACATAGAAAGAATCCTCACAAGCTTCTGACTATTCAAACATTATCCTCTTTATGGTAAAGTCCAAAATTTGTTCTATCAAATGGAAAAAGACTTGGCTAAACCTCCTATAATATTCAGTTAATCCCAAACAGCTACGAATATCAAAAATATTCTTGGGTTTCTCCCAAGAAACCACTACCTAAACCTTCTCTAAATCTACAAACCCACACTCCCCCAATATGATATGACTAAATAAGTGTACCTAATAAATCCAAAACTGGCATATAAATAGATTGGAATATAGATTATGCTCTTTCAATATACATAGGATGATTTCAAGATGTCGGGTATGATCATAAAGAGTCTTTGAGTACACCAAGATGTCATCCAAGAATACTACTACAAATTGATCATGGAATAGATGGAAGATCATGTTAATCAAAGCCATAAAAAATATCAGTGCATTCTTCAACCCAAACAAAATTACAATGAACTCATATAGGTCATACCAACTTATAAAATTATTCATTGGTATATCATAAGTACAAAATCTCAGTTGTTGATACCATGAACTAAAATCAATCTTTAAGAATACACAATATCCTCTCAACCGGTCAAACTGATCTATGATATGTGGAAGAGGATACTAGTTCTTCACAATAATCTGGTTCAACTTCTGATAATCAAAACATAAGTTTAAATTCCCATCATCCTTCTTTTCAAACAACATAAGTGAATCCAATGAAATGTACTCTGGCGTATAAATCCATTATCCTCCAAATCCTCCAGCGATTTATTGAGTTCTTGAAGCTCTATCAGTTACATTCTGTATGGTGTAACAAAAACCGAATATTCCCTTGGTATGAGCTCTATAGTGGATTCCAAATCTCTCTCATGTGGAAACCCTGAGAATTATTTTAGAAGGTCATCCTAAAACTGGTCCATTAAAGGTATAATGAAATACTTCTCTATACCTCTATAATCCAGTAATATAATAGAATCCAAGGTTGTGAGTTCTTCCAGTTGTTGAGTAATTGGTTCTGTTCAGCCACATAGAAATACCACTCTCCATGGTGAATATATTTTTCACCATTATGAGACATAAAGGTTACTCTCCTTTGATAATAGTCAATGTGGGCATGGTATGTGATTACCCAATCCATACCCAGGATTAGGTTTAATATCAAAATGTATAGGATGTATAGATCCCGAATAAAATGATACTCATCAAATTAAAGAGAACCCCCTTTTAATAAATATATTTCTCTAAACCATACTCTCAACAATGTATTTATAGTCACAACCCAACTCAAAATCTCCACCACCAAGAAGTTGTGAAAAAATAAAATAATGAGAATATCTAGTATCCAATTTCCTAGTTTGTAAAATTTAGTCTAGTAGAATAGTACCATTAACTATCGATGGTCCAACCCCTCTATACCCAAGTATAAGTTTTCAATTATGAAACTATCCTACCCCTCTATCTTGTGATATATTCTATCTCCCATATACTACAATACTCTATTGATACAGGCCCTCTTTAACTAAATCTCATCATCCACTACCTTTACATATTTGTCTAGTATAACTCTTACTGCTAGAATGATATGGTGCATAACAGCCCCTTCCCACACACTTATCCTACCAAAATACACCCTCACAACTTGTATGTCATTGGGTCCTATAGAACTCTTGTATATGTCCAATAATTCCCTAAGATCAGAAATCATTTGGTTGTTAGGGCACTGTCTCTGAAAGTGACACGACCTACCACACTAGTGACAAATCACTCAATTATGTTCCTATGAAATTGTTCCCTCTACCTTGGTTCTCCATTTCCCACTACCCTAGATGATGCTATTATGGAGAGACTTCCTAATCTAGGAAGTCACACCTCTTGATCATCCAAATAGAACTACCTGTCATGCACTAGAAACCTCTTTTAGGTACCCCTCAATTATGATAGCATGATCTGCCAACTCAGAAAACTTATTTAATCAAAAAATATTATCTTGGGACATAATATCATATCTAATCCTATCTTGAAAATTTTGTGCCGTAGTTATCTCATCCCTTTCCAACACTGAAGAAATGATTATAAAATTAATTAAATATTTACCACAGTTTATCACGAACATACTCCCCAAAGTCAACCTCACGAACATAATAGTTCTCTCCACATTAGCATATCTAGATATAACTTCTCCAAAACCTCTCCAAAAATTCCTTCCCTAACATACCATCATCACGTCCAGTCCATGCCTAAACATCCCACTAGCGCTCGCAGATCCTCATAGCATGTAAGTTGCCAACTTGACCATCCTCTCTGTAGGAGTCTCTGTGTAGTCATTTATAGTCTATATATACTCAAACAAATACTCAACTCCCTTATTTCTACCCTCTCTAGTAAAATTTGGAGGGTTATACTAATGGAACTCCCTAGTTATATCATACATACTCTTCACAACCAATCCCGATACTCTTCCCATGAATTGGATGACCTAAGAAAATTTATCTTAGAACTTATCTACTTCTTTCTCTCCTAAAATGATCAGTGCCTTAGGTTCTATCACTAACAGACCATTCTTATCCATTTCCTATTGTCATCCTCGCAACAAATATCGTCATGGAGGAATACTCTATAAAATTCTAGACATGAACCTTAGGAAACAGTTCACAAAAACAATTCATTTACATTATACGGAAACACAACATGCAACAACAATCCTTTTCTCAAACACTCATCGTGCAGTTAAGAACCTAGGCTCTATCACCACACTTAACCTTCCTACACCTAGGTCTTGGTTAAAAAGAGTAAACACATTCTCATTATTCATGTTTCCCAATTATGCACCCATTTAATCTCATATTGCATTAATTTTAAATTTTTATAAATTTCATGTTAGGCTCCATTTTCATTTCAATTTCCCAAGAGAGTAAAATAGTTTATGTTCAACAACATAACCATAACTTATTTTCCATGCATGCCTAAAATGATGAATTTAACTATATCCCTAAGTGACTAGAACGATGCATGTAAACTCTACTCTCATTCCATGATAGGCCATGAGTCAAATATCTAAAACTCACAACATCAATAATCACATCACACAAAAAGTGCATCACCCAAGGTGAAATAACATTCAATTGTAACATAAAATAGACATAAAAATAATCCTACCCTTGGTACTTGGGTTCTCCCTTGTACATAGGTTAACTACTCCCACACACAAGCTCATAAACAAGGCTTTAATCTTTCTAGTATTCTTTCTAACATTACCAAATAGTAATAAAAAATAAAAAGAAATGAAAACTCCTCTAATACAACTTTGTAAAATCCCAGTCTAGGTGCCACAAACCAGTTCCCCAAACCAGTCGGTCACATGACATCATGCATGATTCCCCATATTCCAGAGGCTACTAAATAGCAGCAAGGGTCTAATATCCATGATGTAGAGATTGTACCCATTATTATAAGAATAATACATCAGTGTAAATTAATTAAAATTAACAGAATAACATATAACCATTAACATTACCAATGTATCATGATAAAAAAACTGGAATTAAAATAGAAAAAATATAGAAAAAATATGCCATGTAAATATATGTGTCAAGTGTCAAAAATTAATCCCAAAATTAAGAAACTCATGACTCTCAAAGTTGGTTTTAAACCAAGTATGGTTCCCTCATCCAAATCCATCACAACTAATACATCTATCTCAGTCCCTTTTCCTTTAACCTATCTTGAAAACCTAATGTCTATTCAGGTACTGATCAAGTAGCCTGAGTAGGGTGTGAGTAAAACTCAGTAGACCATCACCAATGACATCTAAAATAATATATAGTCAAATAATAGGGTATATAGTTGTTTAAAGAAACTATTAATTTTAATAAGTAAATAGTTATCACAATACCAATGAATCATTATTTAACCACATAACCCATAGGTTCCCATAGACACCCATACCTCAATCCATACTTCGGCACATTCCAAAGCCCAAGGTATTTCCAAGTGACATTATATATCAAAATTACATTGTTACCAATATTTAATTCATACTTTAATTCCCATGTTACCATTCACAGAATACACAACAGAATAACCATGTTACCATTCTTTAATTCACTACTAAATGATTGGGTTACCATTCATACAATATACATTAGAATGACCATGTTATCATTTCTTAATTTAATGTAATTGAACATTTTACCATTCATACCTTATATAATATAATGACCAAGATCTCATTCTTTAATTCACTTATAATTTACCATGTTACCATTTATCGCATAAATAATTTAATAATTAATCATTCATGTCAATTCCTTTACCAATTCTAAAATTAGTAAAATACAAGAATTTCCATTAGTTAACTCATGAATTAACTAATCACATAAACCCCCTTAATTAATTCCCTAATTAATTAAGTATTTCAACAAAATTAATTAACCCATCAATCAATTAATCAAAACCCAAAAGTTAAAATCCCATAATTAATTCCACAATTAATTATCCCAATTACCAATCTAAGTATGTCATAATTATTTCATCAATTAATTATATCCAATCGAAATCCTTATATCTCATAATTAATTCTAAAATTAATTATCTCCAAATCCAAAATTTTAGAAATCCCTAATTCACATCTCAAAAACAAATAAATTTACCAAATTGATTAATTTAAATCAAGACGAAAATTTCAAAACATCTAATAGAAATCCTACAATTTCATACAGATAATTTAAATCGAGTCTGTGTGATTTTAATTATAGACAACCTACCTCAATTATTTGACAAGCGATTACCCAATAGAAAATGCCTAAAATTTGAGTGGCATAATAATGTAGAATGATATATGGATCAAAAATCCTAAATCAATATAAAATAAATCGAGATCTCTCTAACATAGATTTAGATCTACAATATTAAATCTAGATCCACAATATTATATCCTGATCTAATCCAAAATATAATAAAATAACTCCATTAAATTATTGGAGAAGAAAGGAGAATAAATTGTAATAAAATTACTAGGAGTGGTGAAGATCTATAATCTAGGCTTTGAATCATGTATAACGGAGGTCGGGAAGTCTTGGAATCTATCTGAAGTGCTCCAAAATCAGTAATGAAGTCCTAGGATTGAAAGGGGTTGACTTGGGATTAAAATGAGGGTTAGATAATTTTAAAAACTAATTTTAGAAAATAAATAATTCATTTTCATTTTTTTTATAGTGACACACAGTTTCCCCTAACCTTGTACCTAAAATATGAACCTATTTTTTATGGGTGCATGGTAACTCCTAAGAGAGAACACAATTACATAAATTGTGTGCCAACTGTACAATTAACATCTTCCTAGGGTTTAATTGTTTGGTGGGATGGGGTGCATGGTTGTCCCTTACTGTGCTCAAACCATAAACAATACTCTTTATTTCATTTTTCTCAAAACAAATCCACCCAAACACACCTCAAGGTAAAACATAATCCAAAAGTACTCAACACAAAAAAAAAAGATTACTCGTAAACAGGATCGAGAAAACTCTAGAAAAGATTAGGATCTTAGACATTGAGTGTATTTTATAATTTTTGTCCTTTAAACTATGGGGATTTAAGTATTTATTTTAGGATCTCTCTTTAAATGGGTTTAAGGTCAAAAAGTTACTGGAGCAATAAAGGATTTTTTTTCTCAAATTTATTTATTAGGGACATATGTTATGTTATGAACCTATATTCTTCTATAAGGTATATATAATCACCATTTAACATTTTATAACATGAATATCCTTACTTTAATGATATTATATATTTTATTTAATGTTATTATTTCATATAGGTTATGAATCAAAATTTTCAAAGTGGTAATACTCATGTGTTGTTATCTAATCATTTATCGAGATTGTTTAGGATTATGATTCCAATGATGAATTAATATGATCTATATCTATAGAAAATATTGAATTATATTTTCCTATGTATAATTCATGAAAAGAAAATTTTCCCTAATATTTTCCTCTATTTATGAACTCAATATTTCAAAATAATGTTTTTAATAAAAATCATCATTATTTATGTCCTTGGTAAAAAACCCATTTTCTTTAGAAACCATGTTTTCTAAAAAAATTAATAAATGTTTTTAAAATTCATCAAATAATTTATAAAACATATTTTTACCCATGTTTCTCTTTTTAAAAAATGTTTTAAAAGTAATCATCATGTTGTTTTCCTAAAAATTCTTGTTTGTATTGTTTCAAAAATCTTAAAATAATATTTGTTTTAATATATATGGCATGAAAGGAAGTTCGCACCATCATCACCATTATTTCATTTGAATATTAATTTATATGATTTGAAGGTTATTTTAAAAAAGAGTATTTTGGAAAAATTTCATGTTAAAAAATCAAATCATAAAGGATATTTTCCTTAAGAAAACTTTTAAAATAATCATAAATATTACTTTGTTGGTATACATGTTTATTTTTAAAAAAATATTTTAAAAATGTTTTCTATTTTATAAAAAATTCAAAGAAGAAATATTTTCTCATCATTAAATGGTTTAAATTATCTTTAATGATTCTTTTAAAAAAATTCAGGGATTTTTTCAAAGTAAGGGATTTCTAAAAAAATTGAATTTTTATTTCTTTATGATTTTCAATGAAAAGTTATCTTCTTCATGAAATGTTACACATGATATTTCAAAATAATTTTTCATCTAAGATGACATCCTTTGATGTTACTTATGCTTTACTGGGGACATTATCCAAGGATACCATTTCTTTTCATTCTCTGGATGGTTTATATTGATGATGAAAATATTTTTATGATAATAAATTCTCTCCCATGGGAAATAGCATGATAGGATTCTTATAAACCATGTATCTTTTTCCATGGTTTATTCTTTCATGATCAAATGATTGAGAACCATGTTTCTTTACTACAGGTTATCTTATAATGAAATGTTTATGAATCCTGTTTCTTTACATTGATTATGTTATGATGAATGTTTTATGATCTTTTCTCATAGATATGTTTGATTTTCGTTATCTGATGGAGGTTATGTTATAATGAAGTATGGTTGTTTTTTTATAACTTAGGAATGTGGTTATATTATAACCAAATATGGGTGGGACCTATATATCCCTCAAATGAGTTGGTTAAATATTGATATCTCATGAGATAAACTAGATTGAAATGGCGATTATATCCAATTTTTTAAGGTAATTTTTGTGCTTTGATGGTCTTGAGAGTGAACCTTTACTACTTTGATTCTTTGTGGAGTAAACCCATTCCACTATGATCATTTTGGAAATGATCATCCATTACAAAGGAAATGGTATTATATGCTTATGTGTATACCATAATTCCATGTCTTATGTTAAGTTTATTCCCTCATATCTCATTTTATTTGATTTCTTAGTGATTAATGTCTAATAAACCTATAATATTTATCCCATGACTCAAGATTTTGGTCTTTGATATACAGTGTATGGTTTTGAAATGTTATCTTCATGTTATCAAACCCTTATTCGTCTAATATGTTTACATATTTTCCCTTATTCACCCTAAATCAGAATCTTATATCATCCTTTCATATGTTTCCTTTCACCATTTTATAAATATTGGTTTTAATTAGGGTATTTATATGATGAGTAATAAATGGGAATGTCTTTGTGGGAAACATTGAATAACATTAAATAAATTATAAGATCATGTACCTAGTTTCCAATGTCAATAAACCATTATGATCCTCAAGTGTGTGTTTTTGAATTGTATCTAATATTCATATAAATATTTAATATCTGTGTATGAATGTTTTGGGTTTCTAGAGACCATGGTATTTTATTTTCTACCCTTGTAAATAATTCATGTTAGGATCACAATTTTGTTTCTAAGAAACTCTAGACCCAAAAAATTATTTTGATTCAGTGCATAAATGATTTCCAAAGGTAATAGGTCATTGGGGCTTCACTAGTGACACTTTAGGATTAATATTATTCATAGGTGATAATTTTTTCTCATATCTCACATTAAGGGGTAATTATATCATGGTTCACAACTCTATTAAAGACTTAAGGAATATTTGTGAATCGATACCAAGTACCAGTTCATGCTTGGTTGCCTATTTTCTAGTTATTTATTTCAATATTGAGTTTATGTGAATCTCTTTGTATTGTATAGGTTCACCATATTTTTTGGATAATGATACTATGGTTTTATTCCACACAGATTGGTTCCCAGGATTTTATCTCCAACCAACGAGGTAGTGATTTCTTTGAAGTTAGGATTGGGATCATGATAATGAGATTCCTACATACACTTACGAATAGAATCACAACCCATATAGTTTTTTGCTTATTAATGGTGCATGTTTTAAATTTTAATATTTTGTGAAAAGGAACAATGTATTTCATTTTAAGGTTATTAAACCATGTCCAACTAATTTTATTTTTAAGTTCACACATCTATGAAATGTTCTTATCTATTTAATTTAATTTGGAATATATGAGTGTTATGTAGTTTTATGTAATTAAGCTAGGACTATTATCTTAATATCATTATATAAGGAAACATATGGTTGTCACATTATGTGTCCTATTATCATCATAGAGGGAATTCTATGCCCATCCCATAGGGGATATTAATGTTTATTGCCTCAATATCATCACCTATGGGATATTTGGTTAATATCTTTTTTTCACATGTTTCACCTTATTCCCATTGATTAAAATATCATATGATCATCACATAGTGTGGTGTTTAGGTTTAAATCCTAGTATACGGGTGGGTGTAATTTATAGTTCATTGGGGACATGAAAGGAGTAATTTCAAGTTGTGACTGATTAATGGGTATAGAAGCTATCAACAAATATACGGTATGATATGATATTGGAATATTTTCACATTGGGATTGAACCTGAATTAGGATTCTAATGCATCCAGTTAAAATGTGAATAAAATCCCATGTAGTTTGAGTTTCACAATTTATAATCATTTGGAGGGACTTGCCAATGTCTTCTACAATCACATGGTAAGAAAATTACTTTTAATTAAATGGGGTAACAAGATATTGAGTAAGTATTATTCATATTAGTCCCTTTAGAGTACATATTTCTTTTCACTAACTAAATAGTAGAGTATGGTAGGGTATACACCAAGTAAGAGGACTGTGGTATTTTATTGTTAATTTATGGGGTCACGTTTATAATATAATTAATGATAAAATGAAAGGTCATTCACATAAAAGGATAAACTAAGAGAATATTAATCTAAAAGAATATACCTTTGATAAATATATTCAATGAAGTCATTTGAACTGATTTGATTTAGGTAGGTGAACTGTGTGAAGGAATGGGTGAAAATAAGGCGTGGTTTCCCATAATAGGGTTCCTTCTCCAAGTGGTAATAAATAGACCAAAACTTCCATGACCTGGGACTAATAGAAAGATGTTTAAATACAAATTTTCGTCCAAAATATTCATATAGAAGGAATCTCAAGTGAACTAGTATAATTCATGAAAAGCCATTGAATTTATGGCCACTTTGTTAATGAAAAGGGGAATGTAATAGGTCCACCATGAAGGGGGTTGTGGGAGACCTCCATTAAATACTTTCTTTTGGATTAATTAGTGAATTATCTTTTTAGGAATATTTTGTAAAGGATCATTATGATAGTCCTCTGAAAAGAATATTTTTTATTATTCCTTGGGAAATTTTCTTTCATATGAGTCCTTTATGAAGTGTTCGTTGTGGGATTACTTAAAAAATAATCCTTATTAATGAGATAGATGAAGTTATTTTTTGGAAATAAAGTACTTTAAGAATAACTTATACCATATAAGAAACAATTATCTCAATGTATAAGCCTCGCCTCATATTCAAATCCTTTTCTTAGATTCTGTGGAAGATATTAATAGATATTATTTGTAACTACCTTACCTAGGATAAGAAGTCGCAAAAGAGTTAAAAAGTTTCATAAAATGACCATGTATATGAATAATATACACAATCAATGAGGAATTGTATCAATACACTATAATTAATAATTCACCATCATGTTTTCATTAATTCACAAATAATGTATATCCATGAATTCTTTACATGATCATAAACAATGTCTATCCAAAAATTTGTTATGTGATTGTAAATGATTGTCATTAGTGGTGGAATCATGTATCTAATAAGGAATAATCTCACCTCACAATAAATTATTTTTCGCCATGAATGGTTGATACAAACATAAATGAATTTTCCATTTATAAATGATTTATTCCAGTGATATTTCCTTTTACATTTTTTTGAAATGATTACTAACTGAATATTTTTATAACTTTTGATGTTTATGTTGGTTTTCATCTACATTATTAGTCAAATGAAATAATTAAAAATGAACTAAATATATATCTAATGGTTTAAATGCAATGAATAATTTTCATAAGTAAAATAATTCCTATAATACCATAAAAATGGTTTTATGACATCATCACCCCTTTTCATCAATAACCAGTGGAATTCATGGCCTAATCCACATGGGAGGTTCAAATTACCATATCATTGAACTGGGAAATCTTTTTAAGGAATTTAAATCCTTGATGAGTGAGAAATATTTTACTACAGTGATATACCATTTTTTTCTTATTTATATACAAATATTTCTGTGTTTTCTAAATGAGGTACATATCATGGATTATATAAAAATGTGTTTGTTTCATATTTCATACTTCTAATACACATTATCTAGTGCAATAATAATGGAATCACTCAACCCTTAAGAAATGTAATATTAAATTAAATGACATTTTCAATCTCATTTTTTATTTAATTAGCCGTTTTAAATTTATTTTTCACCCCTATAAGGCTTAATTTGTTTTATAAAAGTCAATATTGTCACTGAGAATGATTTAACAAACATATCATAAATCTATAAAAGAGTACTAAACTCAAAAAAAATTGTGAGATGATTAAATTAATAATCCATAAAATTTAGGTATGTCCACACAAATATCACCATCATCATGTTTCCTTCTCAAAAGATAATGCAAGAAAAATAAAGGAAATAGGTGAGTGAGGGAATGTCAATAAAAATATAGTGAACCAAATGTGAAATATTTTACCCTTGAAAGAGATTGATCAACTATTACAATTTTCTTATAATAGTACACTTATATGTAAATTTATTATTATCATTTTTATAATTCAATTTTTTTTAATGGATGTTTAAATTTTTTAACTCATAATAAGTATAGGGGGTCGTAATAGTGGATATATGTTCCAAAGTTTCCCTACCATGATCCACCATATATATATTCACTATTGAAGAAAATGTGTCAGCATCATAAAATTTTCACCCACTCTCCCCCATCTGACATCTCCATTGAAATTATTTAACAAATTGTTGTGAGAGTATATAGAGTATAGAACATTATTTATTCATACAAATAAATTTTATAACCTCATGGAGGCATGGAGAAAAATCATATTTGACACACATGGATCACCAGGGGAAGGTCGCTCCCATCATCATCTCTAACTATTTTAAGAGTATACCCTCTGAATGTGATAATATACTTATCTAACTTTTAAATAAGGTTAGTGAGTGTGTTACCTATATTATTGCATCTACATAGGAGTCTCCTATAAGGTCACCCATTCATCCTAACTTTCACAGTCACTACATGGCCCTTTCTTTCACAAAGATCACTACAGATACATAAACCCAATTATTCTATGATCAGGCCCTTAGGAAGATTTCCCACTGAGGTAATTTCAAACCCACTCCTCATAGGGATATAAACATTCTTACTATAATTATTCAATTGATCCAAGGCTTGTATCTTAATTCAAATAGAATCTTGAGGTGAATTTATTGTCACTTTATCCAAGAGGCCATAGACAATCAGTTATTCTTAAGGGTCCCTAGAAAATGACTCTCATCCCAGAATAGAGATCATTTTTAATTAGTAAATGAACTGAATAGGTAGCCAAAGTTTTCAGGGGAGTTAATCCCATGATAATGAATATGTTCCCCTAGGGGGTCCCCTTAATAGTTACAACAACTGACATGGAGGTCCTCCGCATGTTCATAACGAGGGGTCAAACACAAGACAACCCCAAAAACATCACAAAATACATCCCATTTCATGAGATAAATCATTATAAAGGAATATATAAAATATAATTCAATATATATTTGTATATAAATTTCAATCATTTCAAGAAATAAAATATAAAATCCATGTTCATTTATCCCTACATAATTAGAGTTTGAGCTGGTGTAACCAATTTCAAATCTATTGAATGATATTCTAATTTCCATGAAAAAAAATCTTTTACTAAGAGATCCTCTCAATCAATCAAAATTACTATTTTTATTCGAAACAAAAGGGAGGAAAAACACAGGGAATAGACTACGGAGGCCGGAAATAATAGAGGCCGAGGGCATCGCCCCAAATCCGGTTCACCCCCTCCAACTTAAATTGAGAAACATTAGACAGACACATGACCAGATCACCAGGGGATGCTAGTGAGGCCAAGTGATCTGCCGCCTTGTTCCCCTCTATAAATCTTAACATATTTTTTTATCCTTTAATACAATTGAGATAAATTTTATGGAAATAGCCAGTGTATTTTCATCCAATGGAATGTCAAACCCTTTATGAGATAAAAGACACCCAGAGAAGTTTGAATGCGTTCAGTAAATATGTTTAAAAGTATACTTTGTGAATAGTAGAGGTGTGTGATAAATACACAAAAGATGAATATAATATTGATAAAATATAGAGATAGTTGGAATAATATAACCACCAACCAATATATATTTCCCGAACATATCGAGATGGAACACATGTCGTGCCTTCACTAAAACCTACGGGCTATACTCAATCACTTCAGCAGTCATTGTAAACCATATGTGTGATATTTATGATTTCTAATGATAATTTTAGAGTGTTTCAATAAGTTGGTCAAAATTTTATTTTTAATTATAGGGATACTAAAGTCTGACTGGAAACATGAACACCTTTAATATTCTTGCATATAGAACATTTATAAGAAAAGTTAGGTCATTGAAGTGGATTCTCAATACATACATATCAGGGGATGGATAAAATTTTATGTTAGGAAATTGTACCCTATTATATTATGATAAAGTATCCCTAATATTCATGTATTAACTCATTACATGAAATAACTATCAAAAGAGTTTTGAAATGTTTCTACATTTAGTGGTACCTTGAACTCAAGGTCAGATACAAGTCGGTCTACTCCACAATAATCTCACATCTATAAATCTCAAAATTATCATAATTTAAGGTATTTATTAGCTTATAAGACCATTAATGAGGTTATCTTTATTATGAATAGGTAAAATAGAGGAATAATAAAACCAATTAAAACTAGTACATACCCAATAATATCTCCCCTTTAGTCAACGTTTGTTGTCCTGATGGTTCCCTTGAATGAAATAAAATATAATTCATGGTAATGTGTAAAATAGTAGATCTCATGACATATAAGGATATCACATATCAAATAGAAAATATAATATAAATCTCCACTCTACTATATACAAGATTCTATTGGATTACCACAGGATAATATCTCATCTAATCTAGAAAACACCGAACCATATCTACTTAATCCATCAACTCAACATAAGTCATCATCTTCAAGGAATAAATTTTTTATTCAAACATCAGTCATAGAACCTAAAAATTGAGTCACTATTATCACTTATTATTTATAATATTAAAAGAGTAATTTATTGAAATCATAAATCTATCCCCTAAACTCTCACAGGCTAGATTCATTTTATGGAATGGTCAGTGGTTCCTATTGATGATAAAAATTCAAGGTTTCCAAAAAAATACAATACTCGAATGGATAATAGATATAGGCTAAAAAACCATGGACATATTCTTATCTTGAATATAATGTATCCACTACAGTAAAATTATGCCTTCTAACAAGATAACAACAATTTATAGCAGGTTCTCTTTTAGAATTCAGACTAATTGAAAATTTATTTTTTATATCTTCTAATCCATATTACCTTTGTGAATCAGAAATAATTTCCTTATAAATAAAAAATATATACCACTATAAATCCAATAAATACATTCATCGTGTCATTCCAACTACTAAAACATTCAGGTCCATCATCTATCACATAATAATTCCCTGATACGGTATAACCTAAACTTTAAAGTGATGTCTTAATTTAATATTAGTAAAATAGTAGGATGTATTTGATCATCCTATGACTTTAAATATTATTTCAATCCAAAACACCCTCATAAGGTAGGGGTGAATCAACGTGTTAATTATTTTCATTGTATTATGAGGATCTTCTAACCGCATTGGTAGAAACACATTAAACCGATCAACATTATCCACACATACACTATAATCACAAATATAGAAATTAAAATGAGAGAAAATTATTATAATTTGTTCACTAATAAAAACAATTTTAATTAACATAAATAGATAATAATTAAAATATACTAAAATACATTATAATTCACTATTATTGTTGGATTAAAATTGTTAGACTATGGTCAGTCAATGATGATTTCACTACCTTTAAAATGTGGGTTAAGAATTATTGAACTACATAACTCAAATCTCTTCTACTAACTAATACTCTACTATTAATTCAAATAAATTCCTCCAAGATTTAATCACATAATTGTTTATTACACATAATCAAGAATATTCATTTTTTCATCATAAATGAAAAATCAAGATTCTCCAATGTAATCCTCAATCTTGGATGTGATACGGCTTCACCTTGGGTCTTCATTTCCCGGGTCCCTTCACACAAGTTTATTACACTACTAGAAAACTAACCTATACCAACGGTTTGGGACAGTTGGTATAGGCCTCCAAACCGTTGGTATAGCCTATACCAACAGTTTGGAGAACCGTTTCCAAGTAAGTCGTTGGGATAGGTCTATACCAACGGTTTTGGGAAAACCATTGGTATATACCTACACCAACAATTTTGGAAACCGTTGGTATAAGTAATATGGAAATATATACCAACGGTTATGGAACCGCTGGTATATGTATTTCAAAAAAAAATAACTACTGGGATTTGATCCCAGGACCCCTAGTTTATCATTGAACGACTTAACCACTAATCTAACATAACTTTTGTGAACATAATTACATACATATATATATATGTATTCTCATAATTATTTTAAATTTTTATTTATATAATGTTCTCGGTAAGAAGAACTGATAAAAAATCAAAGGATCTATACCAACAGTTGTCAAAACCGTTGGTATAGGTCTATACCAACGGTTGTGACAACCGTTGGTATAGATTTTGAGTTTGGAATTTCATTCTGGGTGAAGGTTGATCCATGGGGGACCCTTTACCAACATTTTGGCCAAACCGTTGGGAAGGGGTATGGCTTTCCCAACGGTTTGGCCAAACCATTGGGAAAAGTGACCACAAAGGGGACTTTTCCCAATGGTTTGGCCAAACCGTTGGGAAAGGTTATATTTATCCCAACATTTTGGCCAAACCATTCGGAAAGGTAGTCATAAAGGGGACTTTTCCCAACGGTTTGGCCAAACCGTTGGGAAAGTTGTACCCTTTCCCAACGGTTTGGCCAAACCATTGGGAAATGTGGCCTCAAAGTGGGCTTTCCCAAAGGTTTGGCCAAACCGTTGGGAAAGGGAACCTATAGCAATGGTTTTTACAAACCGTTGGTAAGAAGCGTTAGGTAAATTCATATTTCCAGTATTGTTAACCCAAGTCCCTTCATGCATCTTTGGTATACTCAAGTCAATTCAATAAATTTTATTCATTTAACCATATTTACTCATCCATGTTCACTCAATACTTCTTGTGAAACCATGTTTACATAGTTCATTAATTAATTATACCATATTAATGTTACTATATTAGTGAAACACAATTCCCTAAATACTTATATCTAATCCACTTTTCATAGAAAAGGTGTGCATGATGAGAGAGAATTTAATCCTTCTTAAAAAATTTCATTACCACAAAATTAGATGCCTTAATTGGTACTTGTAGGAAACTACCTAAAATTCCACTAATCCCACTACTTTGATAATCCTAGAGTGCCATTCATGAAGCTCCACTAGTGTGGTGCATATCTAGAAATAAACCAATTAGAAAATTTCTCTAAGCCCATAGTTCATATCTTCATAAAGATACTTGACTAAGAGGACCAATTCAATATATTCTCAATAATGAGAGGGGGTGATTTATTTTTGGGAATTTTTAATGAATTTTAATGTTTTATCTTTTTAACTCTTAGATCAATTAGGATCCTGACACTCTTCTTCCTTTTCCCTTATCAAATGCAATTATATGAAAGAAAGTAAAAGACGGCACATGATATTTTTATTATTTTAAAAACTGAATAAGAGTTTTTATTCATTCAAATATATAGTTAAGACCATTACATAGATTCTACACTATAATGTGATTAAATGTACAATGGATTGCTTAGAAATAAATCCTTAGCCAATATGGGGTTAACTGAACTTTAGGTGGGAGGATAGAAATAGTTATAAATCCATACACGGGTGATGATCATGTAAAACTTGTAGCTCCTCATTAGTTATTTATATTTTATATTTATACATTATATTACTTCTTCATTAGGTACATTCTAACACTATGAAATTATTCCACCTATTGATACTTCTGATGAATGTATGTAACACCCCAAATTTTTAAAATATGAATTCCATAGCATGTATGACATGCAACACCAAGTGTAGAAGTGAATATAATATATCAAGAAAATATTTTAAATAAATTCAATCTATGATATATCTTTTAATAGACACAAAACTTATTTATCTTGTGTTATACGCAATAATGCCTTTCTCTGATAGCAAGCATTACAGGGAAGACCGAGTTTTACCAATAAAATACTAATATTATTATTTAAAATGAAATTTATTTCCTAGTTAAATTGGTTACTATAAATATGACTAAATAGATTATGAATATATATGGTTGAATTCATTAGTTACCAATTAATTATAACTGAATATAAAAACAAATTGAATATAATAGAAATGTTTTAATAAAAAAACTATGTTTATGTGCCAACGTAAATTTTTCTTAATTATTTAAGTTAATAATTATTATTTTATGATATTAATTAATTTTTTTAAACTCATCCAGTATATTTTATTGGCATAATATAAGAACAAAAAAAATTATGCATAGAAAGTTGTATTTTTCTAAAGGCATATTTTCCACCTTTTGGTGGTGCACTTGTTTTAAAAAAGAAATTTAACACTTTTTATAAATTTTATTTAAAAAAATAAATATCAAATATGAATTAATAATGTACAAATTATCATATGATTAATTTAATGTGTTTTTCTAAGATGTTTTAGTTTTTGACGAATAGTGACAAATACTGAATTTCCATTAAAAATTGACTTTTCATATAAATAATTTATAATGTTAAAATATATTTTGAACTAATTTTAAATTCAAATAAGTTGAATTATTCATATATTAATAAAAATGATTTCATTTTAATCATTTTAATATTAAATTTACATATAAAAATATAGTAATCTTCTAAACATTTTCACTTTAAAACCCCGCTTTCTTGTCCCATCTCTAGGGTTATGTTTAATTTAATTTTTTCCAAAATAGGTGATTTAAATTTAGAATAATTAATTCAAAATTTTTAATCAGAGTATTTAATAATTTATAATAGGTTCAAAATAATTTTTTACCATAATAATTATTGAATTTAATTAAAATTAATTATAGTGATTAAGTGCAAAATGAGTTTACCATAGAACTAAAAGTTAATCTTAACGGTCTTAATTACCTAAGAACATGTCCAAATCCATTGTTTGGAAATATTTAGAACCTTAAAAATATTTATAAATTTTTTGGAGTTATTGGGATACTATTTCAAGAAATTGACCCATATAATATATTATGTAAAGAAAGAGACAAAAAAATATTCTTTTCTTACATATATTTTCTATAAAGATTTGGCATAGGGGAAATATAATATATGTTCACTTATGTATAAAATTTTGAAATATAAATGAGGTTTTATATCATTATAATTTATTTTAATTTTTTAGATATGAATTCATTACTTAAATGATTAATAAACTCCAATGCATTAATTATTTGATTAATAATTAACTAAAATAAATGGTACGAAAAATATTAAAAGTGACGAAAATTAATTGAATTATTATGCTAAATAATTTTTTTAGATTAATATTTCGTTTAAAATTTATATTAACGTAAAATATTAAAAATCCATTATTGTCTTGATATTTTAAATAAAATCTAAATGAATAGTTTCAAAATTGAGATTAATGATATTTTATAATAAATGATATTTTAATAATTCATTTAAAATAACTAAAAAATATTATATTTTATAAATGGATTTATAAATTTTATTTAATAAAAATATTGTCCATTCATGGACCAATTGTTCTATTATAATGAATGTATTGTTCATTATATAGTAAAAAACATTATTAGCATGGTTACAGTTTAATCAGTGTTTTATAATGCTACTTGCGTTTGTGTTAAAATTAATTTCCAAAACACATAATATTTTTATTTTATAAATTATAAATATTATTAATAATTTTTGTGTATAAATTACACTGAATTGATCATTTTATTTTTTTCTTAATGGATAAAATAAATATGTTACAAACTTGGTTACCAAAATGGTAAAATAAATAAACAAAGGAGTTAAGGAACCAAATGAACCAAATGTATTTATTTTTGTGTCTTGGAGGTTTTTATCAACCGTAATTCCATTAAAATCTATTATCTATAATTTTTGGAGGCACATGAGATAAAGTATACCTCCCAATAGTAAATATTTTTGAGTATTTACAAGAATACCACTCATATTCAACTATAAAAGGGAACTCAATCCCTCCACTTCTTAACACCTCTTAAGCCCTTTGGAACAACCATGATCTACCTAGATCACTTAAAACATCCCTCCCCTCATCCTAGAATGCTTAGTTTTTGAATAAAAAATACCTTTCAATGTTTTAGTTAAAACTTAAGGAACAAATATTAAGAAGAAATAATATTCTTCAAAAATCGTTTTTACTTTATTTCCTTCAACACCTACTTCGTTCCTTTTATATCATTCTTATATAATAAAAACACAATATTAAATATATGAATATGTTCCAATGTTAAGGGTTTGACATAACAAATCACACACCTCCATCAAATGGGTTACAAAACTATTGTTTTAATTTTACTGAAAGGTTTAAAGTAAAATTTATTTTAATGCGTACAACATGAAAACAAATTCCATCCATCATGAACACTCAAATGCTTTCAAAATTATTTTATAATTTTAAAATGTTGTTTTCAACAACAAATTATTTTCAAATAATTTTCCATTAAATTTTTTGATTTATTTTCATCATTAGAGATAAATTTTCTAGGGATTATTCACATTATTTGTCATGGATATGATTATTTCCAAAACTGTATACCATTTTTACATATTGTGTTTACATTGAATTTTTTTTATAATCCTAGAAAATATTGATAAATATATATTCTGTACTCAATATAGAATTTTGATAAGGCACATTATTTATAAATTAAATTTATTATTTGACATATGAGTAATGCTTTGGACTGGTATTCACTTGGTTAGGGTCCATTTAATGTATTCCCCTTGACGTGTTATTAATCTCATGGGATTAAATCAGTTAGAAATAAACTGTTATAATCTTATTTGAGAAATTTAAACTATCTCTTGAAAGGTCTTGAAAATAATAGGATTTAAACAATATTTTGAATGTTCTTTGTGGTAAAGGAACCATTTAATAGGTAAACATGTTGTTTAAAATTTAAGAATTTCATTCATTCAAAATTCAGTTACTATTATCCATGATATTTTCACTATGAAAAAATATATGGATGCATTTCATTCTTAGTATATTTATTAAATGGCATGTATTTTCTGTTATTTTCCTTATAATATTTATTATACCTTATCTTATCATCATTATTATGTTAATTAAATGGAATAATCTATCATTTATTTATCATTTTATAAACATTATGCTCATTGAATCATTATTGAATCCACTTACCAAACCCTTACAGAGTATTTGATACCACACTTATTTTTTAACTTTCCCTATGATTCTATAAAGATTATTATGTTTAATATTCAAGGATATTCTAGAGGGAATGTTTCTATTCTAAAAAAATTTTGATATAAATTTTTTATTACAGTTGTATAGTAAGACTCGGGAATGTTTCTAATTTACCAATACTACTAAACTGATCAATCCTTCAGGATTTGTTTCCCTGTATCTTATGCCAATGTAATGGTAATAGGCAATGGCTATAGGATTTTGATGTCAAGTTCACTATAGCTGGTATTAGAGTAAATTTATTTCAAACCTTTGGAACTACATTTAGGAAAACATGGAACATGAAACACAACCTAATTACATGCTTACAAGATATGAATAGAAGAACATCCCAAAAAAACCAAGTTTATGATTATGAAATTAAATACTAATAATTTTTTCAATTAATGTGAAGTATTTTTCTTTTTTCTGGATTATATATTATGGTTCGTAATGATATGATCTAATATAGTGTATACCCTTATTTAGAAATGGTTCCTATAAGAGGGACTAGGAATATCATCAATACATGTAATCCAAATGGTACTAATAATCATTTCATTGATAGTTTTAAGGAAATATTTTTAAGAGAAGTAGTCTCTCAAAATTATCATCACATGAGTATATAATACCATGTTTTAAGAGCATATAGAAATAATTATCAAAGTCTCATGGCCCCAAAGCGAAGCCAGATAAGAAGAGGGTGACAAAGTAAAAGACAGATAATGGGAAGAAGATAAAGAATTATTCTTCCCACATGTTATAACTGTTGAAGGAAACACTTTTTTATATTATTACGTGAAAAATTATTTTGCATCATGTGTAGATAAAAGTGTCACTATGCTAATGATTTAAAGGGAAAGAAATAATTTTCCAATTTTCAATGCTTCATTTGTAAATATATGGGGCACTATGAAAATTATAGCCCAAAGGATCAATGAATACACTGCAAAAGAAGCTAATAGATCATGTTCAATATTATATTATTACTAATTAGGATGAGGATTGATTAATTTTCTTATTTCTGGATTTGATAATTATGTTATTTGAGTAGTTTATAAATGATGTCTTGTTTATTTCAATAATGAAATATATAGGTATTATACTATAGTATTAGTTCAATAAGGATTTGAGAGCACATGTTGAACAGTATTGATGACCAAGACAAATGTTTCAATAAAACATTTATCTTATTTGAAAACACATGATTGAGGAAAACATAACCCTTAATATTTTTAAGATGTTGAGATAATGATGTTTGGATAAAGTGTGATTTATGTGGATAAAATAAATTGGATATTACAAATTACCTTGGAAATGATTAATGATTTCCCAGAAATGTTTTTATGCTATTATTGATAGAGTCTAAAACTTTTTTAAATTTATTGAATATATCTGATAGCCTATGTTTTACATTATTAGTATGGAAGAATTCATTTTTCTAATAAGGTTTATGGTAATTGAAGTTAATACAATGATTCATTAGAATACATGTTGAACATATTCACATGTTCAATATGTGATGATTAAAGAGATACATCATATTGATTGAAGATTAATAATAACTTCAGTTTTGAAATTCAGTGATCTTCTTTATAAAATGTTGGATAATAATCATTTAAAAAAGTTAACCTTTTTTGAAATGGTATAAGTTGACCATTAAGTACGGTTTTAGAGATTAATGTAATACTTCACCATATAATAAAACATGTGCTAAGATATGAAGTAGAAATATTTCAAGTCACAACCAAAGGATAATAATTTTCTTATGAAATAGAAACTTACTAAGTAAGTATATTTCCTTATAGTCATACAGAGTGACAATAATTCCTCAAATCTTAGAAAAGTGTATTAAGGCATAAATATTGTCTTATTAGCCTCTTTTTTATGATATAAAGGACCTTTTCCCACCTCTAATTTATGGTTTTTTGTTGTTAAAATTCTCCTAAATGTTTTCTCTAATGCTCTCTCTTAGTATTTTAGGGTTATTTTTCTCTTCCATGACCATGTTTTCATTTCCCATGAATATTAACCTACTCAAAACCCAGTTATATATTATTCCATTTGACCATTAGACTTCCCATTATATCTTATTAAAGGAATATTTTGTTAACTATTGTATGATGTGGTTTTTCAATAATGGTATTTTCAAATTCTTAACCCTTAATTATCAATATCATGTTAAAATTGTGAGTAAATAATTTATTTAAGGTTGGGATAATGTAACACCCAAAAAATTTAAAATAAGAATTAGATAGAATGTTTGACAAGAAGAACCAGTGTAGAATGGAATATAATATCTAGATAAATTAAATTATATGTACTCATTTAAAAAAATCAATCTGTAATATATCTTTAAATGAACACAACACTTAGTTTGCTTTTGTTACATGCGATAAATACTTCCTTCAATATCATGCATTACACGCAAGAATGAGTTTTACTGAAAAATACTAATATTATTATTTAAAAAGAAAATTATCTTATAGGAATTAAATTGATGATTATAAATAGGATTAACTAACTTAGTAAAATATACGTATGAATCCATTAGTTAACAATTCATTAGAAATGAATATAAATAAGAATCAAATATAAAGGAAATGTTTTTTATTAAAAACTACTTTCATGCACCGAATAATATAATATTAAAAAATTATATTAACAAGTATTGGTGTATTAATTTAATTCAAATTTGTTTAAATTAATAAAATATATTTTATATTTATAAGATAAGAAAAAATCCAAATTTACGCATAAAATGTTGTACATTTCTAAATGAAGTTTTGTCAACTTTTAATACAGAGCATATTTTAAAACAAAATTTTGAAACATTTATAAATTTTATTTTGAAAAAAAATAACTTCTTTTTTTAAAATCCTGTTTAAAAATTATAATAATCTAATTTTTTGGTATTTTTGGAGAAGTTTTGTTTTTTAATGAATAGTAAAAAATACCGAAGTTTAATTGAAAACTAAAATTTCAGATATATACTTTATAATAATATATAAGATTTTTAATTGGTTTTAAATTAAAATTATATAAATTATACATATATTATTGAAATTTAGTTCACTTTAATCTTTTTTATATTGAATTTAGATATAAAAACTTTTTAAACTTTTAAACATTTTCACTTTAAAAACTTGTTTTCTCATCTCGTCTACGGTATTAATTTTAAATTAATTTCTTAATATTAAGTTATTTTAATTATAAAAATGGAATAATATTATAAATAATAATAATTTATAATTTATAATAATGACAAATTATATTTTTACCAATATTATTAGTGAAAATTATAAAACACAGTTATAGTGATTAAGAAGAAAACAAGTTTAGCAAGGTACTGAACTTTAAAAATAAGGTGTCAAATGGCCTAGAAACGTTTACAGCGCCCATTTTAAGGAAATATTTCTAAAATTAAAACCATATAATCTATTTTTATGATTAATTGGGATATAATTCCTTGAATATGACCTGTATTATAAGTTAACTAAAGAAAAAGAAAAAAAATATTTTCTTACTTGTAATTTCTATAAAGCTTTGTTATAGGGGAAAATACAACATATGTTCAGTTATTTATATGATTTTGAAATTTAAATGAGTTTTTATATAATTATAATTTATTTTAATTTTTTATATATTAATTATTTACTCTAAAGGCCTAAGAAATGCCAACATAGTAATTATATTGTTAATAATTAACTATAATAAATAATACTAAAAATATTGAAAATGAAGAAAATTTAGTAAATTATTATTATCCTTTATTTTTTTATGAATATTTCATATAAAAAAAATTTAATGTAAAATATTTAAATTCCATTTTTTTATTTATATTTTAAATTTAAATTAAATGAAAAATGTCAAAATTGACATTAATGTTATTTTATAAAAAATGGTATTTATTAATTGATTTAAATTTACATAAAATTATTTTTTATATAATTTAACCATTAAATGATAATTAATATAAAATATTCTCCATTATTGGACCAATTTTTCTATTATAATGACTATTTTGATCGTTAAATAGTAAAAAATGCTCTTAGCGCACTTACGGTTCAATCAGTGTTTTTGCACGTCACTTGCGCTTATGTTAAAATAATTTTTATACACACTTAGTATTTTAATATTATAAATCAAATAATAAAATTTATAGTTATTATTTCCAAATTATATGGAAATGGTAATTTAATTTTTTTTATTAATGTATAAAAAACATAGTTTAGAAAACTAGTTACCAAAATGAAATCCCAAAATGATGAAATGAAGAAACATAGGAGTTAGGGGAAACATTGATAAAAATGTGTTTAATATTGTTTTTTAGAGTTTTTTATATACCATAATTCACCAACACTCCATTATTATTCAATTTTGGAGGCACATTTGGTAAGGGAGCCCTCCCAATAGAGAATACTTTTGAGTATTTACTAAAATACCACTCCTCCTCAACTATAAAAGGGAACTCACTCCTCCCAATTATTCAAAGATCTAAAATAATTTTTATCAACCAATATATACTTATATAACTCCAAAAAACACATCTTATCTTCCTCGAGGCCCATTTTTTTCATTAATCAAACCTTTCAATTTTTTAGTGCAAACCTAATGAGGATATCCTAATTAGAGGCAATGTTCTTCTAAAAGTATTTTTATTTTATTTCCTTGTACACATAATTCAATTTTTTTATATCATTATTATATAATAACTTCAGTATATTCAATATAATGATATTTTTTTATGTGAAGGTTACTGCAAAAAACATTTTACGCTTCAATCAAATGGGTTACAGAATCATCATTTGTTTGTCCGGCAGACTACGACCTCACGAACTATTACCGCTTATGTTTCCATTACCACCTTTAATAATTGTGAGTAATGATATAAATACTATTTATATATTATATTTAGGATATTTAAGATGTATTTATTCTTCTATAATAATTATATAACAAAAAAATCATGATTTCCATTTTTTTGAATATGATAATGTCCATTGTGTGTTCGACAGACTACCGCCTTGTGATGCGACGTGATTCGTTCACGCTATACATGGAATATTTTAGGGATGGTTTTAATAAAAATATGTTATATAAATGATATAAATATTAAAATTTAATTATGATATATATTTCATAAACTTTTATTCTTTCAATATGATAACAAAATGGAAACATCATTCATGTATACATACAACATACCATCTTTATGAACGTTGTATTTCATTTCATATCTAGAAATTTTATGGATTACTATAAATACATATGTACTGAATATATATAACATGTAAATATTGGTTTATATTATTTAGATGATAAAATAATGATCTAATTAAGAGTATCAAAAAATAACTAGTCGAAACATACTCAAAAAACTAGGCAATTAACACCCATAACAATGAAAATAATGAAAGATTATTAACAAATAGGAGATAAGATGTTATAAAATGATCATATATATTATTATAAATATTAATATGGTTCCGTTATAAGTTAATAAAATACTTAAAACCATTATTCATGATGTTAAATAATGTTCAACCAAAGGATGTGTAATGTAATGGATTTCTTAATGCAATTTTCACTCATTAGGTTAAACTTCTACTTTGTTGATAATGTCAGGATATGTTTATGTGTTTATTGATTTTTTATTCTATTAAGTTTTATTTACACTTTTTTATGTAGTTTTAAAGTGGATACACATAATCAATTTATTTATTAATTCTCACTTCAACATTAGAATCATTTTAATTGTTTATTTAATAGTATCATTATAATCAATAGTGTTTATTCTTGAATATTAGTTGAAGAATATTAATTGACCATTTCCAAAAAAACATTCCATTTTCTTATAAAATGATTATTAATTAAATATTTCAAGTAATAGTATCATCATTACACTATTTTATACATAAATTTTTTTATAACATGTTTTAATGAAAACCTGACTTCATTTATATCTTCAGTCAAAAATATGTTTTCCTTCAAAACAATTTTATCTGAGAATGTGTTAAATATTTTCAAAAAAAGCAATATGATTTATTGAAGTAATTTTTACCCATTTTTACTATTTAAAAATAATTTCAATGGAATATTTATATTTTTTACAAAACAATAAATATTTGGATTTTAATAAAAAAGTGAATGTAAAATCTCTTTTAACATGTATGGCACGTATAGAATTTATAGCCTTTGGGACCACTCAAACTTTTTAATACTTATTTAAAAATTATTCAAGGTTATTATTATTGAAATTTATTTTCATTGAAATTTATTTTCATTTAAAATTATTTTTAAATTATTTACAAAAAAATTTGATTTTAAATTGATTTTTAATGAAAATGATTTTCAAAAAAAGATTAAAATGAAAGGATATTTTCTTCAAGAATTTTTTTAATGGAATTTTATTTTATTTATATTCATCAATGAAGACAACCATTTATTCTTAATAAATTGGGTATATATTGTATCTCTACTATCCTTAAATTCCTCTGAATGGTTTATGATCATTATATATAAGGAAAATATTGACACAACTACCTTAATTCCTTTTTAATCAATAACTTCCTTTTGATATGTCTATATTCCTTTGATAATTATAAATTAAATATCCCCAAAAATATATATATTTTTAACATTTCTGTGGTTATTTCCTAAATTGTATATAATTTTTACACATGGTGTTCTATTTTAATGTTATTTTATTATCTGGGGAAATATTGATAAATCTATATTCGTTACTCGATATGAAAATTTGATAAGGGAAATTTTTTATCAATTAAATAAATTATTCTATAAATGAGGAATGCTTTGGACTGGTGTGAAATATGTTGTGGACTATTTAATATAATCCCCTTGATGTATTAGTAGTCTCATGGGACGAAATCGATTGGAAGAAAACCCTTTTTCTTATAACTAAGAAATTTAAAATATCTTATGAAGGTTATTTATAGTAGTTTAATTTAAACCAACTTGTGAAAGGTAATAATAGTAAAGGTACCATTTACCTAGTTAAAATGGAATTAAATATTTAAACATTTACCGATTTCATAATTCTGTTAATATTATCCATGATATTTTCACTATGAAAAAATCTATGGATTCATTTCATTCATAGTTTGTTGATTAAATGGAATATATGTTCGATTTTTTACCATGTCATATTGATTATGCCATATCATATCATGATAATCAAGTTAATTAAATAGAATGTGTTCATAGATATTTAACTCTCCAATTTCATTATGATCTTTGATTTATTATTTCTTATGTTGTACTTAACCCTTATACAGCACTTGATCTCAGTCTTATTTTGTTTCCATTCATGATGATTCCATGAAGTGTATTATATTTGATATGTAAGGATATGCTATAGGTAATATAGATATTCTCAAACAATAATATTTTACTTTTTTTATAGAAAAAGTAATATAGGACTCATATATGTTTCTATTTTACCAAGGCAGCAAAACTTATTAGTCCTTTAGGAGGAATTTCCTTTTATATTATTCCAATGTAATGGTAACATGAACTAGATCCAGAATTCTTGGTTTAGGGTTTATGTAATGTCACATTATTTTGTTTCTCTATATCTCTTCTTCTAATTTTACTTGATCAATAGTAGGATAAGAACTTTCATTCTTCTTCTTCCTTTATTTTCAACCTATCTTTTCAATCCACCATCTTATCCTATTATTTTAATCATACCCATTTATTCACTAGTTTATTGGTATATTATTTTTGGAATATGGTTAGTCCCATATTATTCTTTTTGATCATTTGACACCTATTTTCCAAGTACTTATGCTTTGTCTAATACCTTTCTCTAAGTCTGGTACATGTATGTATGATCACTTATACTATTATTCATTATGTTCTTGATTGCACTATCTAGTTCTTTATCACCTTCTAGTACTCAATACAATATTAAGTACTTATTAATTGAATAATTTGAACTGAATGATAAATTATATTAATCTATGAGGTCTTAACTTGGTAAAGGAACTTCAATTATTTATCATAACACACAATTTCACAACCCTTTGTCATCATGCCTTTTTCGATGCATTATATTTTCTTTATATAGGCAAGGGTTTTAACAATTTTAGGTTGAGGTGTGTGAAGGACCCCAGAACTCCATGAGAGGGGAGGGGTGAGTCAGGGTTTCAACATTTTCTTTTTAAATTTGTGGATCTTATTCCCATGTTGTTAGGAACTTATTAAAATTGTCAAACAAATGAAAGTAGGAAGTTCACACAACACTTTTACTTGGTTCACCACAAAGGGCTACGTCTAACGAGCATACACTAACAGTGTGTCGGTCGTACCAAAATCCACTAACCTTCACTAGTTTATGGATTACAAGTTTTGGTCATAATGACATTATGCCTGGCCTACTACCTTTACAAAGGATCAATAAATACCCATTGTATCCCTTGGATCACTTCCGTCTACTCCCCCTATCTCACTGCCTTGAGAGAAGTCAAACTCAGTTTATCGACTTGAAGGACTCTTCAATAGATTTGTATTAAAGTCTTTGTCTCTATTCATCATGAGATACTGGTTACATCAAAGTCCTAAAAATATGCACGTGAAAGCACTGAACCACAAAATCGGATTTTTGAAACATGAAAATAGGTTACACTGATGATTTCACACAACAACTACCCTTTGTGTGCAAGATCTAACTTTTGCGTGCAATACATGATTTTTTCTAGGATAGTATTTCATGTATCAACCCCCTTTACGTGCAACCTTTAATTTCATATGCAGCCTCTACTTTTACACGCAACCTCAATTTTTACTCGCAGCTTCGACCTTTTTGTGCAACATAAACTTTTACATGCACCTACAATTTTTACGTGCAACATCTACTTTTTCACGCACCTTCATCATTTACACGCAACATCAATTTTTACGCGCAACATATGCATTTTCGCATAGCTTAAACTTTTCCACACAACACCCTTTATGCATTCCTTTTATGGGAATTATAAATCGGATCTTCACTAAGTATTCAGCCATCCCAAAAGAGGGGTTACCTATTATTTATAGGCGTCACCGACCCCCGCGTGCTAAACACCACCTTGTCCCACAAAACTCTCATTCTGTGTGCAATACTTTTTCACGCAGGAACTATTTTTCACACACATCTTTGGATTTTTTGTGCACCTCATGACTTTTCCATTTTCGATCGTTTTGATCCTGAAACTCCTTTTGTGCAAGAAAGCCAACCTACATTCACTATTTCACGCAAAACCAATTTAGCAAGAAATCCATGTTTTTCGCTCACCACTTTAATACTATTTTCTGCTTGAATTGTATGATCACTTTACTAGAAAAACATTTGTAACATTCAATAAGGATTGACAATAAACACAAACCATATTCCAATTCATGCAAAGAACGGCCATGGTTCCAACAGCATGTAATAAAAATTCAAACTTATGTCTAATGTTTTGGGAATCCCAGTCAAAAATATCTTATTTTGATTACCTTAATTCTTCCCAAATTATTGTAATCAACAAATATTCATAGGATCTTCCTTAGATATTAGCATAAATGATCTTATTCAACCATATGTAATATCTTCAAGAATCAAGACCATCCCATTGTGATTATTTAAAAATTGATCGTCCATCTCATCAACACCAAGAATAATATATCTATGAAAACATTGTAAATACCTTAAAACTCTTTTCTAGTAAAACATCATAACATTTATGCTATCTTGTGAAACCTAAACACTTTATTTTTTACCACTTCATAGTAACATCTTAGAAAAAATTCATAGGGATATTTCTTAATATAATGGGTTTTCAAATATTCATTAGATTTCCACCATCGGATGAACCCTCGAAGGAATGATTTTATCCTTCAATCTCATGCATTTATAGAACTCTATCAGATGAATTAGAAATATATAGTTTCATGAATTTTTAAAATATCTTCTAATGACATTTCAAGAGGGCTTTTGTCTAATGAAACTATTTGGAAACAATATATACCTCTATCTGATAATTTCTTATGGAAGGTTTTTCTGATAAAACAATACATAGAAACCATTTTCTAGTAAATTCATTTGGAAATTTCTTTATTATATAAACGTCACACATTTACTATAACTTCTGACCTATAAAGAAACATTTTCTAGATCATTAAAGAACTATGGTTTAGTTGAATATGTATGATACCTCACCAAGATTGTTTGATAAACATTATACATAATTTTTTCAACTATAGCCTCATCAAAAATATCTTGATCATTTGTAGAAACTTTTTAAATTTTCTTTTTGATCATTGTATAAGTAAATCTAATGCATATTATATATCTCTTAATTCAACTTCAATATAAAATTCACAATTTTTATGAACCATAGTTACACTGAATTCCATTTAATCTTTAAAATATTCATGAACTGAACATTGAACATCCACTACGTAATCATCATTTTAGAGATAATCTGATTAAACTAATATTCAAGTAATTTCATCTTCTTTCTGGACATTATCATTCAATCATATCATCACAAAATTGTTATGTTAAACTAATGAATAAAATATCACTTAGAAACATATGATATATTCCTGATCACATGTCACGTGATTCAATAAGTCTATTAACATTATTATGATGTCTTAGTAAAATTTCTTTTAGTGGTCTTATAATCATTCTATTGAACTGTGGAGATTACATCTTTGTTCTTATGATGGTATATTTCATAATTACTTTATGAAATTATTTATTTTGGATACTCTATTCAAATTCAAAATAAAGAAACCTTCGTCTGATTGGGCTACTCAGAATCCTTCACCTAATGGATTCACTCTGATTAACTTTATCTAATCACCTAGGTACACTAGCCTCTATATAATCATCATCACTGACTCCACCCTTTCACCTTGTTATGATAAAATACATATAACCATATTCACTATATCTATCTATTTGGATTCAAAAATATCTTAAGAAAACACCTAAGTGCTGATAATAAATTTTCTTCTCCAACATTCATATCACATGTTATATAACATAAGAACTACACGACAATTATCGTAAGAAAACTAAAATTCCTTAGAGAACTTTATCAATTCAAGTAATGAAAAATATGCATCTACACAAAAATAATGAAAACTATTTATATTTTTCTTAAAATTATAATACATGATTACTTCATCTCTAATTTACTAATTCATACAAGTTATATCAAGATTGTTACCAAGCATGGATACATAAACCAATCATTCTAGCTACTTGTTTATTACAACCTCCTTAACATATTAAAATCAATAAAATATTTAAATTTCATTGAAAATCATTGAAATCTAATGAAATCCAGTGAAAATAAATAAAACTATTTTATAAGGTAGGATATTCATTTTATCCCTTTTTATTTGTTAGAAATAACTTTAATATATATTCCAAATTAATATTAAAATATATGAATCTTTCTCTACCTTTATTCTCAAAAATTTTCTTCCATTAAATTTTCCAAACATCATATCATTTCACTTTATCTCCCCTTTGTTGACATGGAAAAAATCATAGGAAAAGGGTATCATTTCATTCATAAAACTTATGTAATCCATAATTTCACTCTAAGTATACATGATCATTGATTGACGTAAAAAATACGAAAATTTTATATAGACAACAAATTTTTCCCTTCACAACTAATCTTGATAACTCAAGGAATAATAACTCTTTAAATTAACTTCACATCCTTACACTTTTATTATAGTGTGAAGATATTAATTGAGATATGAATCACTTGTATGATAAATCAACCTAACTAAAAATTATATTTTTATTTCAAAATTACTTTTGTGGATAAGTGGGAAACCTGAAAAGTTCATGAAAGATATCATTGAATATATAAATAAATCATAAATTCATTAAATACAAGGATAATATTATTAGAACCAAACACTCTATATAATCCCCATTGTAATGTAGATACCTTTATATTAGGGTCTCCCTTGATAATTTCATTGAAATGGTCTACCACCATATCCCATGTCTCGATGTATTCTTATAAATTTATCTTCTTTACACTGAATCCTCATGCCAAAATGAGATCTTGTTTATTGATCAATTATCATTGATAATCATTAGTTTCAACTCAAATAAATATTTCATATGTTCAATTATCCTCATCCTTTATAGCCTTGATATGGAAGGACCCTTAGATCATTCCATCTTTTGATTAGAGAATGAGCTCCAGACATTGTTCTTTTTCTGATTCCACTATTTTAGATGTTCTCTTGATGTATTTAATAGGAACTGATTTCTGTTACACAAATATATTGGAGTGTTTATTCAATTCAATTTGACCAATGATTTTAGCTCCACCTAAACACATATGGTCTCTCTACACTTTATTTGAAGAATCCATCTTGAAACCACCCTACTCTTATTATTTAGATACCTCACACTCTCCCAAATGGTTTACCTCATGGATATTAATGTCATTCACATGAGATTCATCTTGCATAATGTCTTAAAATTTTTATTCCTTATTTTCCCCACACTTTTTAGCAGACCTTTTCTCCATAGGATTAGGAAAGTAGAAGTATTCCTTATGCTTTTTGAATTTCTTCCCCTTAAGAACCTTTTGACTATTTGAGCCTGAGGTTCCCTTATTACCCTTCTTCATCCTTGGGATTTAAATTTCCCTATCATTCATACTATCAACACTATCCAATGATAACTGACTTGAAATTTCGTCACAAGTCATGTGAATATCCTTTTCACCATGTGATATAGGTAATGAATCTATTTCTTTGTCACCCAACACTGAATCAACCTAGTTCTTGGAACCATTAATCTTCCTTTTCCACTTAGGAATCACTATCTTCCATTCTTCCTAGTTAGTATCACTAGAAACAAGTTCAACTTAGTCTTAAAAATGACTCTGAAGATGTGTTGTGGCAAGGTAATCCCACTGGTCTAGAAATTCCCACATTGAATGCACTCCTGCATCTTCCTTGGTCAAAACAATTTCAATTGGGTCAGAGGGAGATGATCAGAAGAAAACACCAAGAGTAATCTCCTTCATCTTACAATACCAAGAATAAAACATATGTTAAAATGATGTAGTATTATCATAGGTTTGTGTTGGTCAAAGTGGACACTCAAGAGAGGGGGTGAATTGAGTTCCAATTAAAAATTTCTGTTAAAAATATTTCTCTAAAAGTCCCCCAAATTAAAACCAAAGAAAAACTATAGTGAATTTATACAGATTGCAAATGGTCAATTGGCTTCATAAAGATTGATTAGATCTCAGTCAATTTAATCACAGGATTAAATTGGCTTTTGAATCTAACCTACTTGTTCACAACAAGCATAAACACTTGCTAATTTAACTATCAAAGTAAATTTAAAATAGTTTTGTATTTCAAAGTAATAGTAGCAGAATAAAAGATACATGCAGTATACTTTAACTTATACTAAAAAAACACAGCAGATATAACCAATAGGTTCAGTCTCAAGCAGAGACTTAGTCCTCTCAAATTTATATATAAATTTGATCCACAACCTGGATCGGGGTTAACGACAGTTCAATATTGTCCAAGTCCTAAGACCTCTACCACCATTCTTCGTGGGAAAACAAAGACAACAACACACAGGCTGTCCAAGTCACACTTAACCTCTACCACTATCCTCAGTGGGATATAATATGATGTATGGAGTTTGGAATGAGGATTTAGTATCATACAGTTCAGCACAAGATATAGTGTGTGTGTGTGTAAAAGATATACAAAGTACACACACTGCTCAATAGTAAATAACAATTCACTTAGAGAGAGTATATGAATGTTTAGAAAGCTCTAGTGATTGACAGTGTAGCTCTGGACTCGTTGGTTTTAGCAGATATGCTTCTGAGTCCTTCTATGGTTTTTCTGTTGAAAAACAAAGTATTGTGGTTCAGATTGATGTTCTTCACAAGTTAGTGTGTTTTATGACTTTCAGTGTTCTTCGTGTGTTTTTCAGGAGTGCCGGATTGCATGCATGAGAGTTATTTTAAGATCTTGAAAATTCCCTATTCAAGTTCCTCATGCGTTCTCACTTTTTGTATGTATATTCGTGGAATAATTCTCTCTCAATGACTTTTTGTTTAGCACACTTTTACGGCAGCTCGATCTTCCTTTTATTCCACATGATCCAGCAATGGGAATGATTACCTTTTTCATATGTACGAGGTACGGTCTCCTGACATGCCAACAACTAACATTAAATATCATTAATTGCATTAAAAACATAAAATATGACCACTGGAATTAAATAAGAGTTTATTGAAATTCAAACAGTTTTCATGACTATCAGTGAGTCATGAGGTCGGTGAGTCATTTTGAATCTGCATCGGTTTTGGTAGCATCAACATCAGTGGCCCATTAATCATCAATATCGGTGACTCATGATCGGTAGCTCTTTAGATCTTCGGTAGCCATCGGTGCGACCATTGTCATTGGTGCGATCGGTCATATCGGTGCGATTGTTCATCATCAGTGTGACCGTTCATCATCGGTGTGACCGTTCATCATCGGTGCGATCGTTCATCATCGGTGCGACCGTTCATCATCGGTGAAACCGTTTATCATTGGTGTGAGTGTTCATCATCAGCGCGACCATTTATCATCGGTGCGACCATTCATCATCGATGCGACCATTCATCATTGGTGCGTTGGAAAATAAATAACGGTGAGTCAAGACATGGAATTTTCACAAAGTGTCTGTTCAATCCAGAATACTTCCAGGTCAACCGTAAAACACAAATTAAGATAGATAAACACATGTAGACATGATTTAAACATATTTAGAACAATTTGAACAAAATACTAAATAGAAATAAATAAAACCAAGATTTGTGATTATTAAAATAACCATTTCATAGAGATTTCAACAATCTCACCCTTTTTTATAATCACAAATCAATGTCATAAAGGAAGAGAGAATATAGTGTGTCATTTAGTATGATCCCCCTATAAAAAAGAATATATGCCAAAAAATAAAACAGGGTTAGAATAGAAAATAGAACTTATATAACTGAGTCATTCACCCCATATAATACAAGTCATATAATACAATTCATTCTCATTATTACTGCCACATAGATACAAAGGCATCATTTCTCCCCCTATGTAGGCATGCATGTGGTAAATAGACCGCATGGGCTCATATGCACATTCAGTTCACCCATTCATATGCATGATCTCCCTGATTTCTCATATGCATGATCTCCCTGATTTTTCTCCCCCTTTGGGATTATCAAAAAAGAAGAGAGAAGAAAGATAAGAAAGAAGATTCCATTTTAATAATGAGTACAAAAATCACAGACATAAGTGAAAAGTATAGGAAATAGACACCCTATCAAAAATTGACAGATACAACTATTTCTCGGGGTGCAAGGGAGCTTTTCCTTTAGCAGTGGGAGGAATGGATGGTCCAGAAGGTGGTTGGGTGGAAGGTTGAACTGGCCGGATGACCAGAGATGGACGAATTGAGGGTTCCAAGGTCACCTGCGGCGGAGAAGGTCTTTCTGAAGGAGGCTGTTGAAAGAATGGCCGAATACTGGGGAGATCTTGAGAAACAGATAGTTGACTGGGAGAAACATCTGATGATTGAAGAGACTCAGCAGTGGGAAAAAAAATGGCCTTAGGTTGCACATGAAGGTAGGGTTTGAGTAAATTGATGAAGTCCAGAATTACTTCTTCACTGTACTTCATATCCTTTTCAAAATCATCCTTATTCTATATGAAATTTTCTAAATTAGGAGTAAAATCCTTCAACTGCTGAACTTGAGCCTTAAAAGCTTGAGTAACTGGAGGGAGTCTTAAATTTTCATCCATTACTTTGAAAATATTATTCAACTCATTCTTGGTGTAGATCTTAGATAAATAATGATCCACTTTCTCCTTAATCTCTTTTTGATCCTTGTTAGCATCAGTTGAATACAACTGCACCATCTTATGAATATGATCACTATGGTCTTTCATCTTTTTCAAATAATCTAAATACAAAATCTTTCCAAGAGCTTCCAGCTCTTCTCTAACAAAATATTTTAAAGTATTAAGCTCATGACCAGTAATCTTGGTTACTTTTGAATAACTAGCTTGAGAAACAACTTGCATGGTCTCATCTTTCAACTTCCTCAAATCTGCATACTTCAAATGTTCTATCAGATTTCTTAATACTTCCATGATACCAAATATGGTTTTTCTAAACACTCCAGAAAGAGAAACTAGATTGTTGAATAAATCCATGAGTGTTTGATTCAAAGAGGTAATGTGTCTGCCAATCGACTCACTATAATTGCACAGGTCTAGTTTGATAAGGCTTACCACTCTTTGAGACAAATCATCCATAGCAGCTTCAGATAAAGTCATAGGAGTAGGAGTAGGAATATGAGATAGTTTATCTTTCACATTCTCCCTAACAACTTGAATCAATTCAACGTTAAATCTGTCAAAGTCAGATTTAGTAACTGCAGGATCAGGTCAAGCTTGAAACACTGAAGGATCAGGTTAGAAATCTTCTCTTTGCAAAAACTCTGCAACTAATTGATCCTTAACTGAAATAATTACGCCTGTAAGATCCACTTCAACACCTTCCTCTTCCTCTGGGTAAACTAATCCCAAAATAGCAAGACCTGGATGTTCTTCCCATGTGTCTTTGCAAGAAGGATATATAGGTTTCACAAACTGAACTTGTCCCGAATCTTCAGGAAGGACTTCCTCATCCTCATCACTCTCCAACTATTATATTCTCTCATCCTCAGAGAAATTTTCTTGCTCAATTGGTTGGGGTTGAGGATCATCATGGATCACATTCTGACCTTTTATAGGTCGAGAATCAGCATCATCAGCATCACCACCATCACTATCATTTCCTTCATCATCATCATCATTAGCATCATTAAACGATTTCTCACTTGAACTATCTATACTTCTGGATTCAAACTCCTCATAGGTTCATTCATCAATCTCATCTTCTTCTTCATCATCTAAAAGTGGTTCAATCTATGATAATTTTAAAGGAGGGCTTGCCGAACCAAATTCCATCCTTCTTTTCTTCAGGATAACAGTATCAGGATCACTTCTCTCATCAAGAGATGATTCAGCCTCTTCTTCAGCATTCAGATTATCACCAACTTCTTCTTCTTCTGTTCCCTTCTTACTGAATTCACCAGTATCTTTAGGAACTACTGCTTCCTCTTATTTATCTGAATAAACCACTACCTCACCATGTTTTAAACTAGGATCTCTTATCTCCTTTTGTCTCCTTGGATGATCGGAAGGATTGAAGGACTCATATAACTTTTCTTCATCAGCAACCCAATCTTTCTTCCATGGGTTCCAATTGATTTTCATCCTCTTACAAATAACATTGTTTAAACAGAATATAATTCATGAGATACACTCATCTCCATCATCCACACATCCCAATAATTTCATCAGGGTAGAAATCTTCTTAGAATGAAACAGAGTAGTAGATTTCTTTGAAGGTTTTATCATCTCAACAATATGCTCAGTAAAATATCTACACAGATTGATCATTTCACTATTCAAAAAGAGGAATAATAGAAACACATCTTGATACTTTACTGAAGAAAAGTCACCTTTTCTGGGACATATTTGGTGTTGAATAAATTTAAACAAGATTCAATTCTCACCATCCAACTCAACAGCAGTTATCCTTCGCGTTTCAGACTTCCCAATCAATAACTCCAGGGCTAGCTCATAAGAAAAGTAATCAGTTGTGGGAGGAATATTACCAGAATAGTCCTTGTATCTTCCATTGTGAGGTACTCCTAGACATTCATCCCACTTCTTTGATGAAAAAGTAATCTTTTTCCCTTTTACTATAGAAGACAATCTTGCAGCCTCTACTCAGTCCAATACTATATCCAGGTTCAAATAAAACTCATGCACCAGCTTCGGGTAAAATACCCTATCATTATCGCAGAACCAATTCTTCCAACCTTTCATTTCCATCACTTTAAATAGAATTTAATTTCTAGATAAAACCCATTCTGAACATATTTGTTTCACCTATAGCTTCCCATTTTTCTACCTCCGGGTTCACAGACCATTGCGTCATACTGCTCGACTCACCTTGAGCACGGTTGACAGGTGAAGTTCCTTAAGATTCCTTGCCCTGCCACTTTTTCTTGGCCATTCTGAGGTTTGAGACAATCGAGAGGCTTGGAAAGATTCAAAAGGATCAGGTTACAGAAAAGAGAAGAGAGTGTTCGGTGGGAAATGGAAGGTCAACAGTCTTTAGTGAATGAAATAAACGCGTGTGATTATTTGTATCATTTAGGATTGAAAAAAATAAAATATTGATTAAATAAAACGGTGTCATTTTAAACAAATAATAATTATTTTCAAAATAGTACAACCCAATTGGTAGTAATAATTGACTTGACAGATTGGTCTGACAGATCGGTTTTACAGATTGGTTTGACAGATCTGTTTGACATATCGGTTTGACAGATCGGTTTGACAGATTGGTTTCACAGATCGGTTTGACATATTGGTTTGACATATTAGTTTTTCAGATCTATCATACCCCACTCTTTTTTAATCGAGTCTATCCTTTCAGAATTTAAGGGCTTGGTGAAAATGTCATCTAATTGATGTTCAGTACCTATAAACTCAAGAGTAATATCACTTTTTTGATAGTTGTATCTCAAAAAGTGGTGCCTTACATCAATGTGTTTGGTTCTAGAGTGAGACACAAGGTTCATTGAAATTTTAATTTCACTAGTGTTATCATAGTTGATTGAAACATTCTTAAAATCATATCCATAGTCAAAAAGAGTTTGTTTCATCCACAAAATATATGCACAGCAACTACAAGCAGCTATATACTCTGCTTTAGCAGTAGACAAAGCTACATAATTCTGCTTTTTACTACACCAAGATACTAGGGACTTTTCTAAAAGATGAAATTTTCCAGATGTGTTCTTCCTATCCAACTTTCAACCCACAAAGTCAGCATCTTAATAACTCATTAACTCAAAGGATTGTCCTTTTGGGTAAAACAAACCTAAGTTTACAGTGTGTTTAAGATACATAAAAATTCATTTAACAGCAAGTAAATGGGATTTTTTTGGATTAGCTTGAAATCTTGCACACATACCCACACTAAACATAATATCTGGTAAACTAGTAGTAAGGTAATGTAACCTTCTAGTCATACCTCTATAATTTGTTTGATCCATTGGTTTTCTAGTTTCATCTGCATCCAATTTAAAAACTGTACTCATTGGAGTATCACTTTCCTTAAGACTATCCAAACCAAAACATTTTCAAAGATCCTTTTCATATTTACTTTGATTCAAAATAATACTATTTTCATTTTTGAAAACTTGAAATCCAAGAAAATATTTGAGTTCTCCCATTAAACTTATTTCAAATTCATTTTTCATACTCTTTGAAAAATCAGTACATAATTAATGTTTAGAAGATCCAAAAATAATATCATCAATATAGATTTGTACTATCAAAACATATTTATAAATTCTTCTAATAAAAAGAGTTGGATCATCAATCCATTTAGTAAAACGTTTTGAAATAAGAAAATTTCTAATTCTATCATACCAAGCTCTTGGAGCTTGTTTTAAACCATATAAAGCTTTAGAAAGCTTAAAAACTCGATTTGGAAAATGAGGATTAGTAAATCCAGGTGGTTATTCAACAAAAAAATATTCAACAATAAAACCATTTAGAAAAGTAATTTTAACATCCATTTGATATAACTTGAAATTCAGATGAGCAGTATAGGCAAGTAAAATTCTAATAGCTTCTAATCTAGCTACAGGTGAAAAGGTTTCCTCATAGTCTATACCTTCCTCTTGACAATATCCTTGTGCAACAAGCCTATATTTGTTTCTAACTATATTTCCTGATTCATCAACTTTGTTTCTAAAAACCCATTTAGTGTCTATTATTAAAGTGTTCTTAGGTCTGTCAACTAATTCCCAGACTATGTTTCTTTCAAATTGATTTAACTCTTCTTGCATAACCATTACCCAAAATTCATCATTGATAGCATCATTGACATTTTTAGGTTCTAGCTATGAATGAAAAGCTTGATGTTCAACCTGGTTTCTTAGAGAAGCTCAATTCCATGTCCCTCTATCAAGATTACCAACAACAGCATCTAAAGGATGATTCTTTAGAATCCTAGTTGATCTAGTAAAGGTAGGGCTAGAAATTTCAGGTTCATCTATTAGTTTGGGTTCAACAGAATTAGATTCTGGAACATGTCCAAAACTGGATATTTTGATAGTTGGTTCTTTAGTTTTATCATTATGGTCCAGAACAGTGAAATCTTCTTCAAGATTTTCAAGAGAGGTTTTAGGCTCATGTGGATCAGTTTCATCAAACTTGATGTGAACAGATTCTTCCACACATTTGGTTCTTCTGTTAAAGACTCTATAGGATTTTCTAGTTAAATAATAACCAAGAAAAATTCCTTCATCACTCTTAGAAGCAAACTTTTCAAGATTATCCTTTGTATTAAGAATAAAAACATTGCATCCAAAGACTCTGAAGTAAATAACTTTAAGTTTTCTATTATTCCATAATTCATAAGGGTTCTTCTTGAGAACAGGTCTAATTAAGACTCTATTAATAATATAACATGTTGTATTAACATCTTCATCCCAAAAGTAAACAGGCAGGTCATACACATTAATCATGGTTCTTGCTATTTCTTGAATGGTTATATTCCTTCTTTCTACTACACCATTCTGGTGAGGTGTCCTAGGAGTAGAAAAGTTGTGACTATAGCCATTGTGTGAGCAATAAGATTTAAACTCATGAATTTCAAACTCACGGCCATGTTCACTTATCAAGGTTTTAATCTTAAGTCCACTAAGGTTTTCCATAGACTTGGAGTATCTAATAAAGTAAGAACAAGCTTCAATTTTGTGATCCAAGAAGTATACCGAAGTATATCTAGAAAATTCATCTACTAGGACATATACATAGTGCTTCCCATTTAAACTAGAATCTCTAGAAGGTCTAAACAAGTCCATGTGAACCAACTCGAGTGGTTGAGAAGTTGAAGCTTCTTTCTTTGATTTAAAAGAGACTTTATGTTGCTTTCCCGTTTGACAGGGATTACAAACTTTGTCATTTGGGAATTCAAGTTTTGGTAGGTCTCTAAACAAGTTATTCCTAGTCAGCATTCTAAGTGAATGTATATTTCAGGGTCCTAATCTTATATGCCAAAGCCAAGAATCTTTATGAAAAGCATTTAGGCAAGTAGCATTTTGTTTGGCTAATTAATTTAGATCAACAGCATAAACATTTTCATTTCTCAAGGCTGAGAACACTAAAACATTTTTAGAGTTAAAAACATCACACAAATCATTTTGAAACTTAACATTAAAGCCATCATCACATAATTGAGAAATACTTAATAGGTTATACATAATTCCATCAAAAAATAAAACTTTAGAAATCAAAACTGAATCAGTGTTACCAATCTGGCCTAAGCCGATGATTTTTCCTTTAGAATTATCACCAAAGATGACATGGCCTCCATCAATATTTATTAAGAATTTAAAGCATGAATAATCTCCAGACATGTGTCTTGAACATCCACTATCTAAGTACCATATCTTCTTGTGAGAACTCTTCAAAAATGTTTCCTACAAAATAGATTTAGATGGGAAATGATTTTGGTACCCAGATCTTCTTGGGTACAGATAGGTTAGCAATCAAAGTTTTAGGTACCCAGATTTGTCTTATGGGTATCATATAATTTACAGAACCAATATATTTTGAAAGATAAAAATTATTTGATCTATAACCATACAAATAACTAGTTGAAGCATATGAATTTCCAGAACTGGAAGAAGCAGGATTTTGTCCAGACTTAGGAATAAATTTAGTTTTATTAAACTGTCTTTTTCCATGTTTATAACCTATTCTAGTAGCATACTTTTCTGCCACATACATTCCTAACATTTGAGTTAGAGTATCATTTCCATTTGTGATTTTTTCTAAGTCCTTTCTAAGTTGCTCATTAGACATTTTCAGTTATGTATTTTCCTTTAACAGTTGATCATTCTTTTCCTTTTCTATATCAAAGGCAGATTTAACATTGGCAGTGAGAGCATGCTATTTTTTTGGTGACTTATATTTTTCCTTCAGTTCATTGAATGTTTCTTCTAGCATGTTACAATATTCAAAAAGTTCCTCACTAGACATGTTTTCAAATTCAGAATCTGTTTCAGAATAATAATCATTCAGTATAGGGGAAACAGGTACCTCATAGGTATTGGTCATGAAGCACATGCTGGCATGATTCTTTTCAGAATCAGAAACTTCAAATTCACTTGTTCTATCTTCTGAATCACTCCAAGTATCTTTCATGGCTTTTATTTACTTATTGAATTTGTAGTCATATTTCGTTTTGAACTTCAATTTTGGATAGTCTTCTTTAATGACACCTTTCCTTTTCTATTCATAGCAGACAACTTCATCATTCTTGTTAGGATTTTTCCAATCCTTTTTCAAATGTCCCTTGTTGTCATACTTTCCTTTGGAGATTGATTTTTTAAAGAATCTCTTCTTCCTATAGAACTTCAGGAATCTCCTGGCTATTTGAGCCATCTTTGCATCACTTTTAGAGTCTGAATCTTCACTTGTTGAACATTCAGTTTGTATTTGAACTTTGTCTTTGTCCATGCTCCTTGAAGTAGTAGATTTAAAAGCTATATACTTACTTTTATGTTCATCATCTTCTTTCCTATTCACCTTGAGTTCTTCTTCATACATCATAATCTTACCAATACTCTCCTTGACTGGTAGTTTTCTTATGTCACATGATTCTCCAATTGAGACAGAAGTGCCTCTCTATTGATCTGGTAGACATCTTAATATCCTCATGATTTGTTCCTTAGCAGTGACATCTCTTCCAAGAGAGATCATTGTATTGACAATATCATTGAACATGAGATACATGTCAGAGATAGGTTCATCAGTATTCATTTTGAAATTATCATATTTAATAGTATATATATTCAATCTCATTTCTTTAACATTAGTTGTTCCTTCATGGGAAACACTCAAAGTGTCCCATATTTCATAGGCAGTTTTACAAGCAGCTATTCTTATGAACTCTTCATCTCCTAAAGCACAATACAGAGCATTCATAGATTTACAATTATTATTGTAAGCTGTCTTAGTAGCTTCATCCCAAGTAGTTCTAATAGTTGTTGGAATCTTATATTCAGTTTCTATAGAATTCCAGATATCAAATCCCATACTTTCTAAATGAATTTTCATTTTCAATTTCCACTAGGTGTAATTTGTACCATTAATGAAAGGTGGAATGTTGGTAGCAACACCTTCTAATCTATTATCCATAACTAGAGTACAAGAGTTCAGAAAATAACTTTAAAGAGATAAAATTTAAAACTAACAGAAATTTAAGATCTTTAAAATATAACTAAAATCACAGTTGCAAAATAGAGTAGTTGAAAATGTTGATAAACAAAACAAATCCTATGATACCAAATTTTGGTTGGAGTGGACACTCAAGAGGGGGGTGAATTGAGTTCCAATTAAAAATTTCTGTTAAAAATATTTCTCTAAAAGTCCCCCAAATTAAAACCAAAGTTAAACTGTAGTGAATTTATACAGATTGAAAATGTTCAATTGGATTATTAAAGATTGATTAGATCTCATTCAATTTAATCACAAGATTAAATGGGATTTTGAAGCTAACCTAATGGTTCACAACAAGCATAAACACTTACTAATTTAACTATCAAAGTAACTTTAAAATAGTTTTGTATTTCAAAGTAATAGCAGCAGATTAAAAGATACGTGTAGTATACTTTGACTTATACTAAAAAACACATCAGATATAACCAATAGGTTCAGTCTCAAGCAGAGACTTAGTCCTCTAAAATTTATATATAAATTTGATCCACACCCTGGATCGGGGTTAAGGACAGTTCAATATTGTCCTGGTCCTAAGACCTCTACCACAGTTCTTCATGGGAAAACAAAGACAATAGCACACATGTTGTCTAGGTCACACTTAACCTCTACCACTATCCATAGTGGGATACAGTATAATGTATGGAGTTTGGAATGAGGATTTAGTATCCTCCAGTTCATCATAGGAGACAGTGTGTGTGTAAAAGATATACAGAGTACACACACTACTCAACAGTAAATAACAATTCACTTAGAGAGATTATATGAAAGTTTAGAAAGCTCTAGTGATTGGCAGTACAGCTCTGGAATCATTGGATTTAGCAGAGATACTTCTGAGTCCTTCTGTGGGTTTTCTATTGAGAAACAGAGTATCGTGGTTCAGTATGATGTCCTTCACAAGTGAGTGTGTTTTTTGATTTCTAGTGTTCTTCGTGTGTTCTTCATGAGTGCTAGATTGCATGCATGATAGTTCTTTTAAGATCATGCAAATTCCCTCTTCATGTTCCTCGTGTGTTCTCACTTTTTGTATATATATTCATGGAAGAATTCTCTCTCAATTCCTTTTTGTTTTTCACACTTTTACTACAGCTCGGTCTTCCTTTAATTCCACATGCTCCAGCAATGGGAATGATTAACTTTTTCATAGGTATGAGGTACGGTCTCCTAACATTCCAAAAACTAACATTAAATATCATTAATTTCAATAAAAATAGCAAATATGACTGTTGGAATTAAATAAGAGTTTATAGAAATTCATACAGTTTTCATGACTATCAGTGAGTCATGAGATCGGTGAGTCATTTTGAATCTACATCAGTTTCGGTAGAATCTGCATCGGTGGCTCATTAATCATTGGTATCAGTGACTCATGATCGGTAGCTCTTTAGATCTTCAGTATCCATCAGTGTGATCATTGTCATTGGTGCGATCGGTCATCATCGGTGCGACCATTCATCATTGGTGCGACCGTTCATCATCGGTGCGATCGTTCATCTTCAGTGCGACCGTTCATCATCGGTGCGACCGTTCATCATCGGTGCGATCGTTCATCATTGGTGCGACTGTTCATCATCGGTGCGACCGTTCATTATCAGTGTGACTGTTTATCATCGGTGTGACCGTTCATCATCGGTGCCACCGTTTATCATCGGTGCGACCATTATTCATCGGTGCATTGGAAAATAACTAACGGTGAGTCAAGACATGGAATTTTCAAAAAGTGTCTGTCCAATCCAGAATACTTCCAGGTCAACCATAATACACAAATTAACATAGATAAACACATGTAGACATGATTTAAATATATTTATAACAATTTGAACAAAAGAATAAATTTAAATAAATAAAACCAAGATTTGTGATTATTAAAATAACCATTTCATAGAGAGTTCAACCGTTTGAAACTGACCCCCCCCCCCCACTAACACAATTTGCTTGACTCCTTCCAAATCTCACCTTAAACTATAAAAAAATATCAACAACCTTCATGTCAAAAATGCATTGTCCCATTCTTATTCTGATGAGAAATAAACAATATGATACCACCATTGACTGATATACCATCATGAACCACATAAGGAATATGTATTGAACTACTATCATCCAGGACTAGGGGTTTTGTGGGATAATGTGAATGTTAGTTCTATTGTAGGTGACTCAAACAATGACACGTTACAAAAAAATCATACCAATTCTCAAGCACCACCAATTGATGGAAATGATTCAATTTATGTTAATATTTCTATATTTTTTTCCAAGGATGTCATATTATGAAAAAATAAATACCTTTTATAATGATGTTGTTTTTGGTGCATTACATAATAATCATATTTACATGAGATAAAAATTCTGGTAGCATCATCAAATTTCTCCAATTATCTCCCCCTCAGGGATTATTTTCATTTAATATATATAGTGATGAGTATCTTAAAAATATATTATTTATGAAATATATATTGAGAATACACCAAAACATATCTTCCTTATGTGTTCATCTAGACTTTTAAAATTTCCATATCTTCACTGAGGATGGTCTTTTTCAATGTATTCCATTATAATTTAAAACACAGGATCGAAGTAGAATCAACATTGTTTTTACATTGCTATCATGTTTTTGAACAAAAAAATTAAAAAAAATCAAGTATGATCCTATTATAAATTTAATTATAGAACTTTAGGAACATAAAGGTATTACTAATCCATTATCCTGGCTATCAAAAGTTATTATCCATCCACTCTCTCAATTTGCCCCTTGATATTATGATTTAACTTCAATTACCTAATGATTATACACATATACCTTATAAAAGTTAGGGTAATAAGGGGATATTAATTTATTCTTAATGTGATAAGAAATTTTGAGATAGTTTTCAAAACTAAGTCACTCAATATTCCTCACTCAACATTATTTCACATTAGAACATAAATATTTATTGGGGATGTGTGGATATTATCACTCATTAAATATTTTTATATGTTTAATTTCTCTCCTCAAGAGATTTTAAAGAACTTATATCTCTGGGTAAAATTTTCATTTTCATATAACTTTACTTGTGTAATAATTTTTGTATAATAATTTCTGGGAGTGTACCCATCAATGTTTCACCTCATACACAAAACTTTTTTACCTTTATCCTTAATCTTTTATTTTCCTTTTACACAATAATTTTCTTATTCTTATTCTATTTTCCTCATTATTTTCAAATCATCTTTAAATTTAACTAACATATCATTATGAACAACGGTTGTATGTTTTGGTTTCCTATATGGCTTCTTCAAATAAAAATTATTTTTATTATTTAATTTCGATGATGTAATTTTCTTCAACTTTTGGATTTGGAATCCAATGACTTCTTACCTTTCCTATGTGAAAGATTATTTAGTGAAAAAAAATTTATAATATTTTTATGCCTACTTCCCAAGGATGATTTTTTTATTAATTTAATTTTTTTGATTCCTTTCTTAAACATTTTTAGATACAGGATGAGATGAACATGTACCAACATTATGGCCACTATTATTCCATACATTATAGATATTTTAATGTTCTTTGGATCTATTTGATGTATATATATTTTTCATAACCTATGGATGATGCTTCATTATCTATGGCCTTCTCCCCTCTAGTATGGGATACCTTTACACTTTTCCATTTAAAATATTATAAAAATAATTAAAACCAAAATTCGTGAATGTATTAGAGCATCATTATTAAACCATAGGCCTTTGTATTTTTATATCAAAATCATGATTTTTTTACCCTTTTTTATAAATTATTCGAATCTTCATGGGGAATGAGATTCTATAATAATTTTACTATTCACCCAAATCAGAGTGGTAAAATGTTTATAAAAAAATCCATAATTTTATATATTTTATTTTCCAACATGTATTATTCATGAAATATGATTTAGAAACATTATTACAATATGGTGTGGATGGTACCTTTTATCTTCAAAGCTGGTTTAGATTAATCATTGAATGAATTCATTTTCTTCTTATCATATTTTGGAGGTATTTTAATCTTATAATCCTCCAATGATAATTTTTTAGTAGTATAAACATAAACATTCTTTTTAAAATACTCAATATGTGTCTTCTCAAGACTAAAAAACATGAATTCCAATTTTAAAAATAGAATATTGAGGGGTTTTTTTTTTAAATAATAATAACATTATTTTTACAAACTTATTTATATATTAAAAATTAAATTTAGGTAGAATAAATTTATTTTATATCAAATATTTTGGTTCTGTTGTCTTCTTATATTTTACTTCTAATTGAAAATCACTAATATAAATATTATCTTTGAAATTTTCTTCCAGTACAAGGATATTTTCTTCCTAAGTATCCTTGAATATGTCGTTATCTTTAACTTATTTGAAATTTTTTAACATATATGGAATTATTTTATTCTCCATCATTATATCATTAAATAATCCAACCTATTTAGATATCTTAATGCATTAAATAAATTTTTCTTGAAAATAATTCTTCATATTATCCATTTCTTCTTATATCCTGGTGATCACTTCCTGGTTACATTGAAAGACTCCAAAAAAGATACTATTTATTTGGGAATTAAATTAATAATATATATTAATATACTAGCTTATATATCTTGAAAATTTGTACAAATATCATTATCACCAATTATGAAAGGATCTTCTTCTTGAGGATAGTTCGTACAAGAATGTGTATATGCCTCATGATCACATAAAATTATTTATTCATATGAGGTAATAATATTTTCCTTATCCATGGTGAAAACATTAGATAAATACCCTTAACATTAAAAGATATATTTTTCTTCTTTTCAAGAAAGGTATTTTGAATCGAATGCATTCTATTCTTTAGGAAAGAGGGGTATCTTCCTTGGTATTTTTATATTTCTTTATCCTATTCATCATGGTATTGGTAGATATAGAATTATACTAAAATATAAGTAAATATTCACCCAAAATTGAAACCCAATATTAATTATGGATTGAAATTATAATCTTTATAAGAAAAATAACTTCAATGTAGTGAATCCCTTAGGGTTGAACCTCCCTTTGATACCAATTGAGATTACTAGTAAAGGATATTCCCAATAATAATAATGGTGAATTGTTGATGGAAAATTTTTAACTAATTATAATTTCTTTCTCCTTTACCCCTTTTTCCAATTAGGATCTTTATTCTCTAATTCTCTTTTCAAAATCTTATGAAAGTATATAAAAGTATGTTAAACATGGTACTTGATATTTTTACAAGGTTCACAACTCAATCAAATTAGCTTTTCCTTGTCATGTTTAGTGATAACCAATACCTATATTATCCTTTATAGTTCAATATATACTTCTTCATCACTATTATAATCAAATTGCAAATTTATAGGAAAAATATTTCTAGTATCCAAATGATCCCCTTTCAATATTTTTGATTTTCTGGATCCCATTCATCTAGTTCTAATTCATCACCTAATATATTATAATCAGACTATTACATGTACATCCAATCACTTATACACTTTATTTTAGGGTATTGGTTTTTTGGTCAGTTCTTTAGCTCTATCTGATATCCCATTCTCTATATGATACTTCTTCATCCAATACTTCAAAACAAATGTTAAATTCTCTCAGGCTTCACAGTCAGAACATCATTATGGAATATAAATTCTTCATCATAACACACAACTATGTAACTATTTTTCTCATCATACACGTCTAAATTCATTAGACACAGTTTATATAGGTAGTGGTTATCCATAGTTTTATGGTATGGTTCATACCTCAAATTCTTTAATCCCACTCATGTATTGATAATCCAACTGAAAACTATCTTTGTTTGACCTCCTACAAATATCTTAATAATTAGGAGTCAACCAATTTTCATCTTAACATCTTTATATATCAGAATTAATTAAATTTATTAATTTTATGAAATCTATAATTGAGTCATGATCATCCCCTCATGATTATTAAAATGATGGTCATCCATATCAACATCACCACAGGTAAATTTTTTTTGAAAACTTCATATTAACCTTAAAAATATTCCTTGGTAAGACTTCACAACACTTTATCAATATATTGAAACTATAACCATTATTCATTTTCCCCTTTATAGGAATATCTTAGAAAACATTCATTAGACTCTTCCTCTAATTGATGGGTTTTAAAATTTCCATTAGTCTTACTCTATCTAATGAACCCTCAATGGTTTACATTTCTCCTTTTGTCTTTTAAATTTATAGAACTCTATCTGATGGATTTGTAATAATATGTCTAATGAATTAGTAAAAAAATCATATGACATCAATCATAGGATTCTGTCAGATGAAAATTTTTGGAAACCACAAAAATCATTGTCTAATGATCTCTTATAGAAACTTCATACTGATGAATTCCACTTAGAAACCTCTCTCTAATGACTTCAAATGGATACTTATTCATTCTATAATCTTCACACATTTCCTTTAACTATTAACTTTGTTAGGAAACATGTTCTTGGTCATTCAATTACATATTCCTAGAAGATTATATTCAATTCCTCACCATTTACATTCGATAGAATTCATACTAAAGGGTCTTATTAGAGCCTATTAATAATTTTTAGAATCAGTGGAAGAAATTAAAATCCCTTTGATAAGGTTATCCATGAGAGATACTATGAAACATATATATAATAATGAAATTATTTATACTATAAAACATGACATACCTTCCCCTGAACAACATATCTATCCATTCAATCTTAATTTGATATTCTTGAAAATGATCATAAAGTAGCAAGTGAAATAATCCCACCTTTGTAGATATCCACATTGTTAGAACCCGGTTCTTATTCATGAGGTATGGGTTTCTTCTTTTCCTTTTCCTTAAGTGTTTTTTTGAGAACAAGGGAAATGTGGGGAAAATCCCAAATTTATGGGTACACGCTGTGTACTTTTGTACACACGATGTGTGCTTAGGCTGTGTGGGATAAGAATACAGGGCATGTAGGATTTTCAGTGATTAAGGGTGTAAAAACTAACTACACGTCGTGTACTTAGTAATACACGTTGTTTAATCAGTCGGCAGATGAACAGTGAGGCAGTGGAAATTATTCAGGAGAAGAACAATTAAAAAGGATAGTACACACCGTGTACTTGAGAGTACACGCTGGGTACTTGAGAGTACACTCCATGTACTTGAGAGTAAATGTCGTCTAGTCCAGTTTTTTTTTTGTTCAAAACTGGCAGTAGCCTCCTCATTCGACATAGGAGGCAGAGGGCTCACTAGGAGAAGCAGGAGAGGAGGCTGAGACTTGGTGGAGCTCTCGATCGCTCACCGGGACTCGTATTATACTGTCGTCAGTCTCGTTCGAACTGTGCAGGTAAGGTCTTCCCTCTTTGTGAATAATTCCTTCAAATTATTTCCCTAAGGGTTGTTACTTAGTTTTGAACTGGTGATTGTTTATCTCAGATCTTCATCGTTCTTGGTTTTTTTTTGGGAGGCTCCTTTCACGTATATCGATCATAGGATATCAGGGTAGGTAGTCTAGCGTTTAATTCAAACTGTTGAGTTGATTTTGTGTACCTCTATGCCATGCACCCATTTTTGGAGTGTCGTATGGTTGAGACATTGCCTATTGAGACACCTAGAATTGCATAGGTCATCTAATGAATAAGTATAAATTACTATTTGAGCTCATTGTTTTGATCTAGGGCCACCCCGAGAGTGTGTTTCCCTTATTTAGCCATTTGGATAGGGTACCCATGGGTATGCTGTGATTATAGCATGTTTTGAGTTTTCTTGACTGAAACATATATAATTTTCTTGCTTATGCATTATGTTGGGCCCGGTTACTTTCTTTTCCTATGTAATTCCTAAGGGTAGTGTTTTGATTATCCTAAGGGAACCGTTTCTTATGCATGAGGGTAGTGTTTTTTAGCCTAAGGGCAAGGTTTTGTTTAGCCTGAGGGAAACGTTTCTTACGCCTGTGGGCAGTAGATTTCATTCTTGAGGGAGATATCTTGTATGCTGGAGGGTAATATTCATTATGTCTGATGGTAGTAAACTGAGGGATCCATTTTTTCTTTCCTGGGGGTAAGGACTTGAATGTATGAGGACAATGTTTTCTTTGAATATTCATTGTGGTGATTTCTTAGTTTATACCTTCCAAGATAAATAAAAAGCTTAGTATTATTATTATCTTTTACTTGTTAGATTGAATGTTGTGGTTTCTATTTTGGCACTGGTGTAGGAGATTTTCGGTCGAGGATGAGTCTTAGAAAACTCATAATTCAATTATATTGAATTGTTAGATAATTATTAAAATGGAAATGTTACTAGTAGGGATGGTTACTTTTGAGTAATTCTTAGTTTAATTCATTTCATTATTTCACACTATTGTTTCACATTTTCACTGACAGTTGGGCATGGGCCTTTTGTGGTTGCCTACTGGGATTTATTTCTCACACCCTATTTGGGTCATGTCTTGGGCTCAAACAGATTATATTTATGCAGGTGTCAATAAGGGAAAGAGTCCCTACACATGTACATGATTATTATAGAGGATTAGGAGAGCAGGGGACCGAGCTTAGGTTTTCGATGTTGCTACGTTCCTATTTCATAGCTTTGGTTTTGTTTTGCTATACCTTTAACCTTGTGTTGTATTGTATCAGATGGAATTTTATCCTGTTTTGGATGCTTTCCAAAATTAGAGACATGTTGCATCATCATATATATGACTGTTGGTTATCTTTTACATCAGTTCCGTTGTCCATTTCAAGTATATATTATTTAATTTTTTTGCTTCTATATGTTTTTTTTCACTACGCTACACTTTGAAAAATGAGGGCATTGTTTCCCCACTATCATTATTAGGCCCTCGCTGCTAGTTGGCAGCCTCTGGTGTTTGGGGAAATGCACTTGATGTCATGTGACCAACCGGGTTCGGGTCACACATTGTGTGGCAACCAGATCCAGGACGTTACACACATGTTGAATAAATCACATGGTGTATATGTAGGATTATCCTTTCTGTATTAATATGCTAGTAACTTGGAATGCAAAGGAATAAGAATAAATGGGGTAAAGGGTTTACAGAGGTTCATACAATCATAATGTAAATCTTTATTCATTATCATTTCATGGTAGAAGATAAATAGTAATTAAAGAATGATCCTACATTATCCTCTCATATATTATTATATTTAAATGATTGAATAAATAACATATCTAGTTCATGAATGTATGAATTCATTATATGAATTTACTCCCTAGAATTATATCACGTACAACACAATAATAAATGATATCTTTAAACTAGTTGAAATATTCAAATATTAACACACTTAATATTTGGTTTTTCATTTGATAAAAGGCGATAGCATGAATGATGTCTTATTTCATGCAAGTATCATGATATCACATGCACATGGTATTTCCCTACATCACATATAGGAAAAACAATTAGGTTAAATCTCCTTCAATAACCCAATTTCCGTAAATCATAATAATGTTTTTTCCATTACATCATATATTTAGTTATATATAATAAATCATGAACATATATCCAAGAAAAATTTTGGATATATTCAAAACCACTTTTGGAAATCTATCATTATCTTCACCCTGTATCACATAATATGTTATAACATTTCAATACCAATCCAAACCCCATTTGGATTATCTAGAAAAAAAAATTATAGATGGTATTAGATTCAAACTCAATCCCCATTTAGTCAACCACAAAGTATGACCCCATGATCCATTCTAAATTTGAAAAAAAAAATGAATCTCTAGATCCATAAGTGTAAGAAAAAGAGCGACCACTTATAGAGTGTCAATGCTACTCATTATATAATGATATTTGACATGTTCCCATTCAAACACATGAATCTATATAAATATAACAACCATCCTACATCATATGAAACTTGAATTCTCATATTTTCCCTTGCCTAAGAAATCAAGTGGCCATGGGATGTGGAGAAAGTTAACCCATTATAGCTATCTCATCTATTTTTTACTCTCAAAATATATTCTAATCTGATTGATGAATACATTACATTTCATTCATCCTTATGGATAATCACATCCCAAGTACCATATCAGAATAGATATAAATATCGAGGTGTGGTCACTCAATCCTAGGGTTTATCTCAATTGAGGTAATTGATATCATAATTTTTATACGAGAGGAAAAATCCCATCTTGGTTAAGCTGCAACCAATGACATGATCAGTAATATACCCAACCACCAATGTAATCAAAAAGTAAATATATATATTTTTTATGTAGGAGATCAAAGTATAAAGTTTCCCAAGCTTGGTATCTCAACAAACTCATACCGTAGTGACTCATATATGTTTCACACAGCCCAACTATACCAAATACAAATGTATGAAACTATTTTCTCTATAAATAGTTGTATATCCATTCACATAAAGAATCATATTATTTATCTTATTCATCATGAACATATTATGTATCTCTAAAAAATAATCTTAATCATGACAACCTTGACCTTTTGACACATCCCTACAATAATTCAATTAAAACATCCATTAGTTATAAAATCAAAGTCGTACTTTGATAGGTCCACTATAATTTCACATCATGAAGTGTATATCTACTTATGTATTTATATTCCCAATTTGAAAGAATGATAAAATGGTTTTTGAAATTAAATTTGATACATTTTAAAATTATTAACATATTAAATGATATTTAACAATAACAAAATAATAATTGGATTATCATATGAAATATGAAAAACTACCATATCTACCATATGTATTATACTCTTTCTAGATTTTGTTACCACATTTAACCACATGTAATCACTACCATATCTCTATGTGAACATGTGATAAAATAATCCACTATCTCTTTAGTGATATACATCTATAAAGAAAGCTATTTTGAATAATGGTGAGATTTAGGAATCATATTCCTAACTGTTCAACTTGTTGAACATTTCAATGATTTTTTATATCAAATTTTACATTGTAAAATTCTATTTTATAATTATAACTCTTTATAAGTTCATCATAATCATCCTTAGAAACCTATTCCATAAGAAGTTTTCCTTGAAATATTATAACTATTTACATTATTGACAATTGGTCCTCATAAAATCTTTTATGAAATGTGAAAATCAATTTTATGTGGTAACTAATTTAACTCTTTACATTTATCTTTACTTCCATACCCAAAAATATTTTTGGATATCAATGGCAATTAACTTGTCCTTTTACTAGTATAACTCTTTAAGAAATAGTTTCTTTAAATTTTCAAGATAATTAAATGTAATTCAATACATTTTTTTCTTTATCATCACATATACTAAACTCTTTTAAAATATTGAGGTAAAAACACTATAATCATAAACTCATATAATAATTTGGGAAACAGTGATATCCACTTTTGAATGGTAACTAAATGTAACACTTTAATTTTTTTTACCATCACATATCCTAAAATTTATATGATATTAAGTAAAAAACACATTTACTTATGATTGATGTAATCCTTTGTCTAGTAATTTTGAAATTTTATGAGTCCATAGATACTCTAACTAGCCACATACACACTACTTGGTTTTCATTATATCTTGTTAATATTTAAAAACACTTTTTGTATTATCAAATAACATTTATTTACATTTTGGAGGAAAATTTAACAAATAAAATATTTTTTTCTATATCATATATGGTATTATATGTGTTTATAACATTTTTCATTGAAAAGAATTATTTATTTGAAAATTCCACTGATTGGTGGTGGGAATACATATACACAAATTTTAATAAACAACTTATCATATAGAAACACTTTTCTACAAATATTATTTTCAAAAAAGTTTATTGAAATTTTTTGAATCATAAAACCTGTGTGTGAAATTAATAATCTCATACTTGTTCGAAAAAAAAAATTTGTAATATAACAAATTATCTGAACACATAATATAAATTAGTTGATGATAATAACATTTGACACAGTTTTATTTGAGCTTAATAAAATCCAATATATTCAAATCCTTGATATAGTAACTATTTACTACATCTCATGAATTTTAATTACAAGATCAATCAATTCTTCCTTTGATTTTTAATATTGTTATATTTAAATAACTTTTTAAAATATGCATCTAGTATTACATAACATTAACAATCAAAGAAAAATTTATATTATATCCATACATTACAAGGAAATTCCATGTAGTTACACAAACTCTTTCAGCTATATCAATGATAATACAATCATATTGATTTATTATTTTTCCAATACATATAAGTTTCCTAAATAAAATTACATAAATCACTAATATTTTTTATGAACATTTCATAAGTTACTTGTATTTGGAGAATAATACATTGAGATCCCCATTTCAAGGATTGATTACAAATTTTATCTTGATGATGGTGATGAAATTTATCTAAAATAGATTACATTTCCATATGAGTATTATATATTATTAACCATTTAATAAGTAATACTATTAAATGGGATCCCACTATAATGTTGACCCCCTTTTAATGTTCATAATATCTATTAGTGGGATAACATCCATATTTCACTAATATCCATGTCTCTTTAGAGTTTGTCTCATTGTTTAGCTATTAGGTATGGAATCATCCCAGTCATATAATATATGACTCGTGGATTGTCATACAGAAAACACTTTGTCCAATACTTCATATGGATAAAATTGACTCTATTTCTTTTGTTACATAATCTTATTAGGGTCTCCCAAATTGTGAAACCAAAATTAAAGTCCAAAAATAAGTTAACAGGGGAAAATACTAAGAACATGCCTTTAGTATGACCTTACCAAAATGAAAATCTATAGTCACTTATTAATTTATTTCCTTACACAATATGATCCATGGGAAACCAATTTTTCAAGACCTACATGATTAAATGATTGAGGTTTTGACAAGTTCCAGTTTGGATGGAATCTCACACTTAGTAATTCAATGTGATTTTAAACTCACAATATTAACTCAAATAATTCCATTTATGTATGAATGATTCTAGTAATTTTTTTTTGATCCATATTCTCTATAACCATGTAATATGTTCAAACCATATTGGTGTGTAACTATTTACACAACAAAAATACTTATGTTACTTTCCCAAAAATTTAAGTCAAACATTTACATTAAATTATAGATGCATCTTATAAATAATGTATGTGAACACTTTATACAATAGAATAATGTTATATGGTGTTTATGGTATCTATATAAGTAGTACTAGATTTTAATTGATAGCCTATTCAATTTACTAACCTTGATAAGGATCAATCCCCTGAGTAGGTAGTTAGTCTGACCCCAAGTCCCCTTACCTAAGGAAACATTACTCATGAGTGAGTCCAATTCATCATAGCTCTAACACCTAATATGTAAAAACTATATTTTAAAACTAAATTCAAACTAATAACTTCAATTACAACCCATGCTCAAGGTATATGAAATACTAAATTCATTAATTATCCAATAATAGAATGTATTTCAAGGCTTTATCCAAGAATAAATTTAAATTTTTAAACTAAATTACAAAAATATTCAAATTTCTTATACAATTAAATAAACAAGAACATAGAATGGAATAACCTTATAAATAAGTGAAAAATTAAAATATTTAAACATGAAATAAACAAATATAAATAGTTTATAAATAAGAAAATTATAGACATTTTATAATTTTTTCTCTAACATTTTAAACATTCTATAATTTATAAAATAAACATTTTATATTCATTTCTATTTGAACTCCTTCATATTTAACACTATATGGTATTTAAATTTTAAATATATGATATAATATATATTATAATAAATTTATAAATAAATTTCTACTATGTTAACCATTTATATAATCTAAATATCATATGCTAAATAATTATTTAAACGTTGATCATATCAAACATTAAAACGCATTTTTATTTGCACTAAATAATATAAAAACTAGTCCCCCTTTTATTACAATCAATTCAAAATAATTTATTATGAAATATTCATAATTTAAATATAAATATTATATATTTGGCCTTATTTCACAATTTATGTCCCTTTATAAATTATTTTTTATAATATCTAAAAAAATACTTTTGTTTCCGTATCACAATAGTTTCAATATAATATTTTAAATTTAATTTCAAAAAAAATAATATTTGGGAATAAAATGTTTCATAAAGATTTATTTAATTAATTATAATCAATTCATAAACCATTTATTTATCTATAAACCGTTTATACATTAAAATATTCCAAAATAAATCTTTTAATTATTTATTAAAAAAATTATAAACCATTAAAATAATTTTATATTTATAAACAATTTTTAACAATTTTTCTATTTGCCTTTACGCATAAGGGATATTACATGTAAAGGTAAGCACTTTTACCATTATGTGGACCTTATATAATCATTGTGTAAAGGGAATAAAATCTATTACCTTCATTCATGCCTTCCATGTAAATATATCTAGGAAATCTCTTCCATTGGATAAAGGTAAAGCTAAGGATTCCCTTACCAGAGTTGATGTTTTCTTTATATTAGAATTCTACATAAAGGTATCAAGGAATTTACTGATACTACATAAAGGTAAAATTGATGAACCATTGAATATGACATTGTATAGGATAACCATATACAGAACTTGGGTGTAAGGTGTTATTCATAGTGAAATATTTATCTAACATTACATAGAATATTTAAAAACATTGTTATCTTTACGTAGTCCTTTAGGTGAAAATTTGTTTTGATGAATATTAAATAGACCAGTATATGTGTGGGTAAGTTGTTATGACCATTATGCAGACCACTATCTTTAAGGGTATTCCCTTTTTATCCTTATTCACAACATCTATATAATGGTAAGGTCTTGATTACATTAATGTAACCTAGTTATGTATGGTTAAACCCTTTTAAAAATAATTTTATACTAGCCAAAAATTTTGCTCTATTTTATAGTTTTCCTCTTAATTTCATTTAATTTTTCAAAATAATTAATAATGGATCCATTTGATACCACTGAAGGGTTTTTTTAGAATCTAATATCAATTATTAGAATAAAATGAATAAATTAAACCCCCTTTGTTGAGGATCTCTATGTATGATAATATGAAAAAAAAAATATAATACTGAAATGAAGTATAATGTAAAGAATAAAATTCCATATACAATATATAATTTGAATACTTTCTATCTTAATATATTATTATTAAAAAATATCATAAAGTGCTGAACAAAAGCATCCCACCATCATAAGTATCCATGGGTTGAATGAATAAAAACATTTACATTCTATATTCTCCGTTATTCCACAATGTGATAACATAAATGTATGAAAATGAATAATAATAAAGATATAATTGGGTTCAAAGAGGTTCATCCTAGCAAAATGGAATTCTCTATTCACTTCCATCGCATGAAATAAGTGAAATAGGAAATTGTTGATGATCCTTAATTATACTCTTATTTATTCATGAATTAAAAAGATTTAACAAATACCATGTTTGGTATATAAATGTATGAATGAATCATATGAATTTACTCCATGTAATTATATCTCATATATCGCCTTAATAAATGATAGATTTAAATGGTTTGAATTATTCAAATATTATCACACTTAATATTCAGCTTTATATTTGATCAAAGGTGGTGGAATACATGAAACATTATTTCATGCATACATCCCAATATCTCATGAACATGATATATCCATGTATCACATACATGTTATTGATTTAGGGAGTATCTATTTCACATACTTCCTTTCATCAGCAAAAACCTCATAAACGCTTTCATCGTACATTCATTTCAACTTCTTAACTTGCATTTTCACCTTTCTATAAGTCCATCTGATGAATTTGGTATAACTCTTATTTAAACATTAGTCATCACTTTACAATTTTCTAAAACCACAATTCCAATATTTTCCACCACAACTTCAATATATTTATGAATTTAACATTGCACATCCACTCATCAATCTCTATTGTGAACATAAGCTGATTAAACTATCCTTCATAAACTTTTATCTTCCTATGAAAATTAGATTTGTATTATAGCCTCATAAAATTATGATGTGAAATCAATGAATAATATACCACTTAAAAACATCTAATATATGTATGATCACCTGTAGTATGTTTTACTAAGTCTATTAACATCATTCTTATGTCAATGTCAATGTTCCTTAAGTGATCACACAATATTTCATCTGGTTGATTGACATTACATCAATATCCATGTAATGCTCTATACAACGATTAATTTATAAAATTTTATCCATTGGAAACTCCTTATGAAAGAAAAATTCATAAACATTCATCTGATGTTGCTACTCAAAAACAATGTTCTAATGGATTCGGTCTGATGGACATATCTGAATGCATGGATACACTGGCCATTGTCCTATCAACATAACTAACTCTATCAATTTATCTTGGTATGATAAAATCCATTAAATCATATTTTCTATCTCTGTACGCACATATCAACAAACTTATTAATAAAACTCCTTAGTGATGATATCAAAATTTCTTCTCTAACAATCATAGCACATGTTATAGTTAGTAGCAATAGCTCATCAATAATTACAAGTAAACTCGGGTATTAAAATAACTTTCACCACATAATTATTTATTTATATCCATATATACTAAATAAAATAACACTATTTATATGTTTCCTTAAATATTAAGTCTTGAGCACATCCCTTCATCTTTATTCCTTCATCCAAGCTAAATCATCATTGTTACAAATCTTATATACTTCAACCAAGGATTATAGAAGCTTAATAATTATAAAATTTTCAAATTATTAACATCAATTAAATATCTATATTTAATTTATAAAACTACAAAAAATTACATCCATTGAAAACAAATATAACTAAACCAAAAAGTGGTCACTTAATTGACTAGTACACAACACCTCAGTGTGAGATGCATTTCCTGACTAGAGTGAACACACTATTTGGACTCACTATGTTGAATCACTATTTTATGGTAGAAATCATGTATTTCCAAACTCCAATTGTGAAAAAAGTATTCCTTTTCCCAAAAATACACATTGAAAATTGTCTAAAAAATTCACCCTTACAAATTTGAACAACAATGAGAAACGTTTCCATTTTTTACAATCTGTAGTTCCCCTTTTGGGATTCCATTTTAAAAAATTCATGATAAACCTAGAATTGGATTGACAAAAAACACCACACACTATCAATATATTACATAGGTCGACTTGGATTAAACATTATCCTTATTTATATTTTTTTTCAATCCAATGTGAAATTAAATTATATACACACTCTCCATGGATTAAAAAATATAATATAAACACTCATCTATCACTATATATATGCATGTGCATTTATAGGTATTTAACAAAAGAGTTCAAGAGGGAATTATACCCCTCAAGAAAATATTCATTATAGAAAATCCCCCTAACATGCATACCATGAACTCCCACATGATGATAGATTCTCATCCCTAAAACCACTTGATAAAAAATTACCATACAACCACTTGATTAAAAACAAAGTCATTATCCCTCTATGATGATTAATTTTTAAAAAATATTCTACCATTTTGACAATAGATCCAAAAATAAGTATATTTATTAATATAAGTCATCTTAAATATGTATTATTTGCACACTTCACCAAATGGATCATATCTCCTCCATAACCGTGTACCACTTCATAAATATTTTCAAACAACTAAATGCATAGGGAGAGAGTAAAATTTATTCCTCCTTGAGTTGAAGTAGGATGCCCAACACAGAGGTTCAATTGATGTCTCTCAAAATCTGGTGTAGTAAATGTATTAGTCAGGATATTTGCTACATGTTCATTATTTTATTTCTTAGGTCCATCTTCCACTGGTTTCGGGTCTTTTTTCTACTTGTAAAATATTTTAAACATGATCTATTTCAACCACACATTTCCCTACATTTTCCTCAATGAAGTGATATCATATTTCAATATATTTGGAAAGAGAGATTTGGATGGGATTCTTCAAGATAAAAAATAAACACTTATGTAAATAGGGATAATTATTGGCTACTTGAATCCCTCACTGATATTTTAATACCCAGTAATATTAGTAATAATTTAACATTAATAAATTTTATTTTGAGTATCTTCAAATGTAAGAAACACCAAACTAAAATAAACCTCAACACTCCTTATTAAAATAATGAAATATTATCTGAATTATCAATAAGAAATTTATAATAACAACAAATCCTCAAGTAAAACCATGTTAATAAAATTATTTATTATAAAAATATATATTTAAATTCCTTATATATTATTAATTTTTAAATAATTATTGATTTATTTATAAATTTTAAGAGTTAAAACCAAATAATTAATGGAATAACCATCAAACATAAAAAAGGGATATTTTTTAAAGAAGTTCTTTTTAAAGTGATGTCAAATTTACCTAATAAATTTAATATATCACCTCTGAATGGAACATGTGATAATAAGAAATATTTCAAAATAGTATATTATCAATAATTTAATTTTCAATTAATATGAAATAATATTATGAACACTTAAATATGAAATGGATATTTTTCTATAAAGAGAGTTTTTTATTATATTTTATTATTTTTAAAAAAAAATTAAAAAATAAACTTTTAAGATTGTAATTATAAAAAATCAACAACATTTTTTCACTTAATATAACAATATTATGTTAAGATTAATTTTTTAAAAATTTTCAAAAATTGTTGATTTTTTGGTAAATAGTGAAAAATATTATTCATACCAATAACATAGCTTTTAAAACATTAACATAAATTAATTATGAATTTAAAATTTTTAAAATAATTTTCATATAAATTTTTTTGAGGAGAAAAATTATTCAATTAAAAATAATTGAATTTTGGAACCCCATGTTTAAAATTCTAAAACAAAAGTAATATTTTATTCTAATAAAAATTGTTTTTCATTTCTTATAATTATGTTTTCTCAATGTGTAATTACATATTAGATCAATTTTAAATCCAAATAACTAAATTTTAGTCAATTATAAACTAATTAATTTTCTTAAAATTAAAAACACTAATAATTTCATCCTAAAAATAAATTTATTTCTTAAAAATACACTTTTTCTAAAAATTATATTTTATGTCATATGTGTTCTCATAATAAAATTAATTTTATCAAACATATTAATTTTATTTGGAAAAAATGATTTTATATTTTTAATCCTCAGTTACAATTTATTTTATAATTCTTGTTATATTTTTAATCATTAAATTTGTATGACATAGTTTAAAATTAGTTATCACCGTAAAAACCAAAGATGGTAAAGGTGTAAAAAATAAGAATAATAGTCTTAAAATAACATTAAAACCTTGTTTAAAATTTTCTTTTTGAGTATTTTTATACATTAATACTTCTCCAAATCCATTATTTCCCACTTTTGGAGCCACTTTCTATGAACATGGACTTTAACTTTTATATTATCATAAAAAATTCTACCTCTCTCCTATGTATAAGGTTCCATCACCACCACACTTCTCCTCACACCCCAAGACTCTTAAATTAGAAAAAGAAATATACTAAAAAACTACCAAAAACTCCAATCCCAAACCTATAGTATTTTTCTACTCATAAGACCACATTTCTATGCCTTAATTCAACTTAAAAAAAATATCTTTTAAGGATTATGATTAAATTGATAATTAATCCTTTTGTTAGCCCAACATTGTTAAATAACCATGAGTGGGTGTGAATAAGGGTGTGATAGATTCCAAAAACTACCTACTTGGATCCAATTTCTTCTTTAAATAAAACACTCTATTCCCATTTCCAGTCAAAAAGCATGGGAAGATAGGAAAGCATGCACGAGACATTGTAATTTTACTTGGTTCACCCACACTAGGCTATGTCCAAGTAGGATACACATTTAATGTGAGTATGTAGAAAATCCAAAAAACCACACTACTATTAAAAACATTGACTGTAAATATTGTCCCTCCTAGATCACTACCATTAAAAATTTTAATTCTCACTACTTTGTCAACATAAGTGTGTTCAACATCCCTTTAGAATATTCTTTCGTTCATCACTTGAATCAATGTTGTTTACACGTTATTTGGTAGAGCCTGATCCTCTACCTTCATCTACTTGATGAGTAAATTTTTTCCATATAATTACATGGAAATAACTTCAGATTAATGTTGGATTATATTTGGAAAAACCATTTTCCCAACATTCATGAAACATCATAATTCTTCACAAATTTTTTTGATTTTGTGAAAAAAAAATTCTAGAAACTCAAAACATCCATGAAATACAAAATTTTCTAAAGCTTAAATAAAATTTATGAAAATTTATTTCTTCTAAGAAATTATGGTCTTATTAATAACTTATCATAATAAAAAAACTTTTTTAAACACTTTCTAGAATTCAAATCCTTTAGATTTTCTATGAAGTCTTCTCTCTTCAAATGTGGGGGGTGGTCGCCTATTTATATACATTGCCTCCCCCTCACGAAAATTCAATACTCACCATTATTTTCTATTCAAACTGATAATAATTTTTTTAGAAACTCCATTTCTTAGTGAAACAATATGGAAATTTTCCATTCTTTAAACATCTCATAATCATATAACTTATTGTCTTGCCTCCACACATCATTCATCATTCGCAAAACATTATTTTTTGAATCTCCAAAAATTTAGTAATAAAAAAACATTAATAAAACCCCAAACCTATATTAGACACTAAAATTATTTTAATTTAATGTCGTTTCAATTTTTTTATAAGGAATCCTAATAAATCAATCTATCACAAAACTTGTACTATCCTCTGAATTTTAGACCCAAGAAATTTGGCAAACAAAGGGAAACAACACCACCATGTACATGAAATTTTAAATACCACTTCTAGTGAATCCATACCTATTTCATTGATATTTTTAAAAAAAATATTAATAATTTAAAATTACAAAAAAAACCTTTTCTACCTTCTTTACTAATAAAAACAATCAACCCAAAAACACTACAAAGTTACCTTAAGTGATTTCTTTCAAACACATTTTTCATTTTTTTTCCTTCTTTTTTCTATAACCCCAACTAAATTGAATATAAAAATGATAAAAAAATAAAAAAATTATCATAATTATAAAAAATACTTATTATGCTTATGGATTAACCATTTTCTACCTTTCTCCAACCCAGACAAAAATCCAAAATGTTGATTATATGTCATAGAGACTACCTTTTTTATAGGTGATGTGCTCTATTTGTTTAATAAACATACATGGATGGTTAAAATGGGTTATTCAATAAATAAATAAGATATTTAAAACATTATTAATATTCTATAAATATAAACCAATTCATAACTTCTTTATGTTCTATGGGAAGTGATAATGTTTCTCGTTAGTATGTGTAGAATACTACCACCAGAAAATGACGAGTTTAATTTTCATTCACTACCATACATGGATAGTTATAAAAGTTCATCTTATTGATTAAAATGAAATCATGATTAATATTATATAAAATATAAAAAATAAATCATTTATTACCCTTATATAATTTATAAGACATGTAAACATCATCTGTGTGTACGTCCAAACTACCACATCTATAATGTAATGTGTTTCATTTCCCATCTCTCTAATATTTTTTTATTTTATCTAACTCACCTAAAATCATAATCAAAACCTTAAAACACATAAATAATACCTTTATTATTCTATAATAATTATATTATTCTAATAATAATAACTTTCTTAACCATACTATTCATTGATTATAAATTCTTGTTTGGGTCGGTTTAACCACCAACATGAAAAAAACTAAAAAATTATATAATGGATAAATTTAAAAACATGACAAATATTATTTTAGAACATTTACTGTAAAATTAAATTTTTTAAGTTTATTTAATGGTTATATTAGTATTTGACTTTTTATTAATATACCACACTTTTTTATTTAGAATTACTGAAACAAACACACAACCAACTTCATCTCAATAAACCATAACAGAAACCATCGTAAAATTACATTGGAAAATTTTAAATCGCTATAAAAAATTTATTCTAGTTCCTTAAATTATTTATTAATTCTTAAATTTTAATCAAATAATTGGGATTAATATCGCCTTAAAAATTTGTGAAAATTATAAAAATTAAAAATATTTGATAAAGAAAATAAACTATAACTAACTAATAATGTATCATAAGTAATTATATTTTTATAGAAAAAATGGTAATAGATATGGATAAGTTTCTAAAATAAGTAATTAATAGTGTTATTTTTTATATAGGAGTTTAGATCACGATCTACTAAGAGAGAAAAAATGGTAATGGTTTTTCTCTAAATTTCTATTTATTAAGGCATATATTCATGTAATGAAACTATTATTATTTTATGTTGGGTAAGAACTACCCAATTTTATTATACACTTAATATTATGGTTTATATTATTCTATTCAAAATTAGTTTTTTCAATCTCTCATTCCAAACCATTTAATTAATATTTTACCAAATTTTTAGGGGGTCTATTCTCAATTTTGTTTTCCTTTAGGATTATATTATACTCATCACTTTTTTATTTTATGTGGTTTATATAATACCATGGATATATTTTTATAATATATTCATTGAGTATAAGAGGTATTATATATCCATCTAAAGTTTTCCCTTTCAAGTACTTTTGGTTCAAAGGTTACTAAACTCTTAAGGGATTCATCACCAATATCATTTTCAAATTGAGATTTCTTTTAATTTAAAATGAATTTTAGAAATTTTTATTATCCTTCAATATAAAATCATAAACTTATTCATATACATTATTATTTATAGAGTATTTACATTTCCTATCTCCATTTAAATTATTTGGAATATAATTTACCAAATTCAATGCTAGTTAGTTAAATGGATAATTCCACTCCATTATAGTCTAGAATATTCCTCCTCTATATCCAAAATAAATTTATTAATATCCTTTTCTTTGAATAAATAATTGATCAAGGTATTTTTATATTATTTTAACTTCACTAAAATAGTTTGAAATATTTTTTTTACAATGACAACATGTATAATTTTGAAAAAAATCATCTGTTTTTAATGTTCTCTATGTGAAATCATTCCTTCATCATTGTGATCATTATTCTTTACATAGCTTCCTTTTTTGGTTTGAAAATTATTTTAAATTTTATTATTATTAATGATTATGAAAATAAATTGAAATATTGTTATATTTTTTCAAAAGTAAAACCATTATTTTAAAAAGTTTTCTTGATTTAAATAATGGAGTTTTCAAGGCTATATTATTGAATATTATTTTTAAAATTAAAATATTTTAAAATATTTTCACATCACCTTTTTTAAAACTTTATCACTTTTTATATGTTCAATTTTTAAAGATTATTTTTAAAAGTAAAAGTTTTCAGAATGTTTTCACTCAAAAATTTTCATACCCTTATATCAGTATTTCAAGGATTCATTATTGATATTTATTTGATATTTAAGATTTTAAATATCAACTATTTTTAATTTATCAAAAATTATTATTTCGAAAGTGATGCATACCTTATTCTTTTTATGACATTTTTAAGAATTATTTTATAAATAATCTTAATTTGTTATTCCATTTTCCTCTTTAACTCTATTTTATTTATATCTTATTCAGTTATGTTTTATAAATAAAATTCTAAATGACTTTATGAATACTCATTTTGGGTGACAGATTTTTTGGTACCAACCAAATTACTATTGATATAACATTATGTGATACCTTTAAGAAATGATTTGTAGCACACTTTTTGTCAATCAGTTTTCATGACATTATGAATGAGTAATAACTTATGGAAAATAAATATATGTATAATTGTGGATAGATACCTATATCACCCTACAATTAATTGGTTAAGGTTATATATCTCATTAGATAAAATGGGTTATGAATTATGATACTCAAGTCACTAATGGACCTTAAGTTATGATACATGGGTCACTAATGGAGCACAAGTTATAATACTTGAGTCACTAATGCACTAAAAATTATGATACTCAATTCACTAATGGGCCATGAGTTATTATTTTTGAGCCACAATTAGGTCATGATAATTAACGCATGATCCATCATGTAATGGGCCCTAGAATTGGGATTCCTGGGAAACTATGGAATTTTTTCCTATAATTATTTTTGTGCCTAAGTTCCTTATTATTATAATTTTTACTTACATTACATATTCATATTTCATATACCTTTGAATATTCTCAATGAAACATGTTTATTAACTCACATTATTATTCTATGGAATAAGATTTTTTATTTTAGATTAAATATCTTGCTATTGAGACTTAACAGAAAACCCTCCCATCCCATCTTCTTTTAATAAGAAATGTCTCTTGTGCTCATGCTTTCACATATTGTTATGATCTCACTATTTATGACATGTTAAAATATTTTTCCATTGCTTGGTTTTTGAGATCACCCCTTTCATATATTTTTATTCACCACATTATAAAGAGGAGTATAACCTTTGTGTCTAGTGTTGTTCAATTATGGAGAAATATTCACAGGTATAGTAAAATAAGTTTCTTATTTAGTTGATCCTCATAGACACTAAACCTTTATATCATTGGATTCTATATTTATTTTGATATGTAATCTTTAAATAATGGAATTATAGGTATGTTTATCTTAGAATATACACTACCACTACTGTAAATTAAATTATTTTTTATGGTCCATTTTCGATAGGACCCCGTCACAAATAGCTCATTGTAAAAAAATGCATCACAAAAAGAATTTTATGTGACAGACCATTGCTAAAACAAACTATTTGCGATGAGATGTAGGCCCATCACAAATAATTTCACCGATAATATTTAAAAAACACATTTGTGACGGGCCATTGTTAATACTATTTGAGATGGGGACCCCTATTGAAAATATTTTTACATAGATTTTTAAAAAAATTATTTGCAATAACCCATTGCAAATATCTTTAAAAAAATTTAAAAAAAAATTGAATAATATAACACTATTCATAAATTTAGAATTATATTAGGAAATAATAATAAAATATTATTCGAAAGTAATAATAATACTACCAGTATTAATAATATAAATAATATTAATATAATAATAATATTATTAAAATAATATTATATTTGTTTATATTAATGAAATAATAATATTAATATTAGTAAAATAATAAAATAATATTGTTAATAATATTAAATATATATAATAATATTATTATTAATGAAATAATAATATTAAAATTATTAAAATAATAAAAACCTCAATATTCATAAAATTAGAAAAAAATAAAAACAAAATAATAAATAATAATAAATAATAAAACATTTAAAATAAAATAAAATAATAATAAAAAATTAAATAAATAATAACAATGCAATAAAAAATGAAAAATGAAATATTCGCAAAAATATAAAAAATGAAATAAATATAAATGTAAATAGTTAATATTACAAAAAATGCATTCAAATATTTTATCATAACAAATAAATATATCACTAAGGGGGGTCCTCTGGGATGAGCAGAAAGAGACGGTGGAGAAAACATCATCCCTAAACCAAGAGTGAGGCGGCACATGTACTCTATCTTCTCATGTTGTTGTTTCTACCATCGACTCATCTCCTCATCCTCATCTATCTACTTTCGTTGGAGCTCTTTTGGCTACTATTGGCATATCTCCAATTGTTTTCATTGATGCATCTCCTCCCACACCCTATGCATACACTCTATTACCACACTCTGAGCTCGCAGCTACTCCTGATATTGTGCATTAGATGATGGAGACTCTACATGAGTTCCTCTTGATCTAGACACCACCATCATTACAGCACCAAAATAATTTTCAATCATCAATTGAGAGATGATACAAACAACTCGGCCTTTCTCAAAGGCATACTGTGTCGCCTGCATCTGTGATGCCTCATCAAATCATTGGGCACAGGTATGACCCTCAGCCTCAACCTGACTCTCAGTCTATGACTTAGACACCGCAACTTCATATGACTCCTTCAATTGCAATTTAAAATTAAAGTTGTTAAAATTTTATTTGTAATTAATTTTAAAACTCAAAAAAAAATTTATTAACCACAATAGGACACTAGTGATCACATATAATCTCTCTAGTGACCGGATCGCTATACATCTTCTTATAAACATCAAAATTTCTAAAATTAGGGTGTTCAAATTATTATTTGAATATAAAATTAACTGTTACATTTAAAGTTAAATAAATTATTTCAACAAAGTACTTACCATATGTTCCCTATGTGTATTGAATGTACGACTATCGGCTCAATGTGTCATCTCCTGTCTCCCAGGGTTTTATTGACCTACTGATGATCTTCTCAGTAAACATTCACCCAAATAATGTGAATAGAATCCATCCCAACCCTGAGATGAAATGTAATTAGTTCAATGGGTTTGACAAGACTCCTCAGAATTATTCACTCCTTCTTTATTCATTTCTTTCCTTCTCAAAGCGTGAAAAAACGGACGACAATCAACCCGTATAAACACCTCTCATGCATTCCAGATAGCGCTACGCATAATATCATTGATGGGATATCATAAACCATAAAAATAAATTATAAATAAAATTATTAATTAAATTAATTTCAAAAAAATATAATTTATTTATATACCATCCTATGATCAAATATACAGTGCTGAATATCAATGGGAATATCATCCCATGCGACTCATGCTTCAAAAAAATTATTGTGAAATATAGTCCTCCCTTTCCCAATAGTTATATATTAAAAGCAGTGAGAAAATGAATAAATAATAAAAAAATTAGTATATAAATAAATTAATTAAAAGTAACAAAAATACACAGGTCAACATTCCTCTGTATACGTGGATCGAAGAAAATATGTGGACGTCACTTCGGGATAGGGACAAAAATCATCAATCGGGGAAGACCACACCCCCTATAATCCCTCCCTGAACTTCCAGTAGTATGAGGGTTAGATGATCCAACATCCTACTTTCCCATATTTAGATTATCCTCCTGTAACTGAAGAAATAGATCTGGGTCCATCTGAAACAAAAAATTATTATTGTTACTAAATAGTTAAAAAAAACTATTATATATAGTTATATATTATATATTATTTCAACTAACATTTAACCTTGTCAATATTCATATGCATCCTCATCTTCATATCTAATTATGTCAATTTATTCATATTCCTCCTCAACATCATCAATTTCCATACGATTTTGAGTTTCATCATCTCTTGTCATTTCAAATTCATTTGTAACATCATTAACAAAATCGTCACTATCGACCCTTAACATCAGGGTTTTATCATCAATATTTGTGTCTCTTCATGAAAAAATATAGATTTTGAATATTCTATAGAAACATTTTAGTTCCCTTCACTTCAATGGAACAAAATTCACTTTGAGTAAACTGATTTTCCCAAGATTTATTTTTATTATGCTCCACTAATCTCCCAAAGATTTTTTAGTATCATAGTAATTAGTATAATAAATTTTTTGTGGAAGATGATCCAATAAAAATGGTTAATTTACTATAAGAAGAATTTTATATTTAATATCAATGATTCTATGGGTGAGATGAATATGAAATCCTCTCTCAGTATCCAACTACTGACATTTAAACCTTGGTATGTAATTCTGTCCCAAAAAAAAAATCAATAATTTCTTCTAGCATACCATAAAATTTAATATCATTTTCTCTATAATGAGATCCTCTTAAAAAGAAACCACTATTCATAGTTCTTTTATTCCCCATATTGATGTGTATGATATCAAAAACCATTCATGACATATGAATTATAAGATTTAACCATTTTTTGGATGGTGGGTTACTCAAGACACAAAATCGATTATAAATTTTATCATCATGTTGGGATATCTAAATTTTTTTCAAATAATTATCACTATAACAAATAATAAATTTATTTTTTATGTTAAACCATAAATAATTTATATTAACTGTCTTTGAAACCAGTAGAAAAATTATTTTTCTGACATTCTTCAAGAGCATTCATTGTAATTTAGGGAATTGTTTTCTTGATATAATAATCATGTAACCTCTAAATAAAATAAGCTTAACTTATTGAAAAAAATATTATAGAATAAGTTATAGTGTCACTCACAGTAAAAATAGTGGCATTTCTTCATAGTGGATAAGAACATATGTATGAGCTTTCTGGTGTTCTTTATCTAAAATCTAGAGTTCATGAACTCCATCGAAGCCATATTCGGGCTAATTAAAATTGATAATTGATTTCTCATTTCATCATAAATATTTCACTTATTACGGACTACTCAGTGTTGTTTTAAGTGATATTTTGACTCAAAATAATGAGAAAAGAAAAAATCCTCATGAAAACAAGTTTCTCCAATTGAGCCTTCAACCAATGCTTTGTTACATGCTTTTTCATAAATTTCTCCATGAATCACTTGATTGGGTACATCCATCAAAACTATATCGGACCACTTAATTTTGATTCATGTGTAAAATGTAATATCAAATGTTCCTTTGAGTCAAATAATGTTGGTGGGAATATTTTTCTAGTTTACATAGAATTAAAACAACATCTTCTTACAGTCTAATTAGATCACTGTAGTATGTTATCATCGAAAAAATGTCACAGAAAAAAATGATATGTCTAATATCACATCCTAAATAAAATAATTCAACAAAACTCTTAATCCAATCAATATATGTCTTTCCATTATCACATGATAGACCTGACTTCTTAATCTGTAATATGACCATTTCTGACACATCTACCCAAATAAAAGAATAACCATCTATAAGTCTCAAATATGAAATCTACTAACAAAAAAATAATTTATTTCCATTGGACATTTTATAAGATTATTTTGGCTTCATTAACTTTTATGATCTTACATTTTCAAACAGTTCATGTTTTGGTCGTCTAAAAATTTGGAAAATATCTATCATACCTTTACATTATCTTTGGTACTACCTGGTGAATCAAAAATAGTATAAAATAAATTATCAAAATATTTATTCTTAATATGAATGGAATCTAACATGTGAAGGACTAATAAATCAGACTAATATGGCTTATCCCAAAAATGATCTATTTATCCTATTGTCTTCTTTCCTATATCCATCAATTTTTTGTGGGTTTTTGTTGGTAAAAATGTGATGGGAGGTAATGAAGAGACAATTTATTTTACCTCTATACCTAATATCATTGTTATATGTTCATCTATTTCAATTATACCTTTTTTGAAATGATATTTTTTCCTCTAAAAAGAATGATTTTTGGAAGAAATATTTGATAATATTCAAAAAAACAAGGTATTTTCCATTTATAAGCCTAAAAGCATTGATATATCTCATACAGTATGGAAGTGATTTTGGACCATGTTTAATCCATCCAAAAAACATGTCATATGTTGGGAGGTCACTAATATTCACATCAATGCAGCTTTTAGTAGGAAATTATGTTTCACATTGACATCATATATACTGAAACCATTACTCTGTAGTGAATTTAATCCATTAATCAATGGTTTCAAATAAAAATCAATATTATTTTTTGGATGTCCTAGAATAAATAAGGTCAAAAATATGTATTTATCCTTCATTAATATCCATGGAGGTAAATTATATGGAGTTATAAAGACAAGACAACATTAATATTGACTACCATAAGAACCAAATGGGAATAAATTTTTAGTAGAAAGACCAAATCGCACATTTTGGGATTCTAAAGAAAAAGACGGGTGAACATTATAAAAATGTTTCCATTAATCACCATCAGAGAGATGATTTACGTTTTACCAGTTAAAATTTCGTTTTTGTGTCCTGACATCAATTCTATTGTGTTCTGACACATAAATACACACTATAATCTGGGTGTAAGAGGAAAATATCTCAACTATTTTATATGGATAAATCTAGAATTTCCCAGTTGATCCTCTTAATACATTGATTTTCCACATGTATAACAACATTCCAATAACTTATTTTCAACATAATATAAGATGCCATCATTTGAACATGTATGAATCACCTAAAAACTAAGACCCATATTACGAACCAGCCACCTTATCTCATAGAATTTTTTAGGCACCAAATTTCTTCCAGGTAACAGTTTTTTAACCAAATAGAATATGTGATCAAAACATCTATTTCAATTCCCATAATATGATTTAATAGACATAAATTTTGAAAACGCTTCAAATTTTCTTATCCTGCATCCTAGATTTATGTCTTCCTCATCGGACCTCAACAACTCATAAAATTGGTATGGTTACAACTTGGAAGTTAAATCTACATCATCTTGAGATTTAGTTTGTTGAAAAGATGGTCATTCCATATCATATACTAAATTTTGAAACTATGATGGTTCTAGAGAAAAATTATTAGTATCATCTATAGAACTATGTTCACCATGTAGATACCAAAAATAATAATTTGGTTGAAAACCAAAAAAAATATGGGCTCAAACATTGTCAAATTTTTCAAACATCCTTAGAGCACATTTTTTACAAGACATTTAATTATCCCTTTTGAAATAAATTTAGGTTTTGATGATACAAATGATAGTAAAGCTTCAACATCCTAAATATATAGAGGATTTAAACTAAAACTATTTGTATTCTTGCACTTATTTATCTAAGAGAAGTCATCTAATAATGACTATTGTTGAATTCTTTATTTCATATTTCTCTAAAAATTGTAAAATAATAAGTTTTTTTTTGAATAATTTGATATAAGAAAACAATATCAAAAAAAGAGAAGAAATTTAAATTCACTTTTATAGAAATTTACAATGACTAAAAATACATTTTTTTATCAAAAACAATTTATAACTAAGTGAGAACCCAAAAAAATCATTTCAAAGGAAAATGGAAACCCAAAACAAAAAAAAACAAGCTGAAATAGGCCGGTCAATGATCCCTACCCAGGAACAGAACTGTCGAGCTACCATGAAGGAAACGACCAACCTAAAGAGCACTCAAATAGTTCATCATTTACCAAATTCACCTACACAATCCAAAACATCATGGAATATTTATAATCCAACCAAGTTGGGGTTGTGCGCAAAGTTTCATGATGCAATGATAGAGGGATCCAAGAAAACACAGAACAACTAAGAATAGAAACCCTTGACATCCACTAGTGATGCAAACTGATCTCAGGTCAAACCATCGTCATCTGTATATGTTCCTACAAGTTTCATGAACTTCAAATTCTAATAAAAATTTTAGGTGATGATTCTGAGCAATAGAGGATGGTAGCACAATTCCAAATAAAACGGGGAAGAGGTTCGAACATCGGGAGTCAAGATCCAGAATGCAGGAAGTCGCACTTATACAATCCCCCAAAAAAACATGAACCTGAAAATGAATGTCATAAGAGGAAGATGCTAGAACTAATGATCCCTAGTTAACACGCCGTCAAATAAGATGAATGGGGGAGGAGTCTTCATCTAGAAGATAACTTAACTACACGCTTCTCGAATGGGTTGCTTCACTGAATGTGATCCTGACCTCATGAGTTGTGTTGCACGCTAATATAGATCTCAATAGGATGTGTCGCTCCGTCAAAGTGGGTGTGATATTGGCAGCACACAACACATGGGGTTTGGGAAGCCCAAAGCAGCTCATGTTGTTGAAAACTGTAGTCTCACAGTGGTGGGATCCATGAGGGGTTGTTGTATCTAGGAGGTCCCACAAAAAGTGGCGTTTGGGGGAGTAATGGAATCATCAGAAGGTGGACCAGGAGGAGTAGAAACATCACATGATGGGTAACCATATGGAGGTGGGGAGAGAAGTTGAAGACAAAAATGTCATCATCTTCACCTTGATAGTTCTACCAGAAACCCTAATCCATGGAGGGAGCGCGTCTCTTAGGAGATAACATGTCCATAAATTTTTTAGAGGAATATAAATTTATTATAGTTCATGAAAGTACATCTCATCAATGATTTTCTCATATTCATAGATTCCCATGTTAGCCTATGTACCCACCTCCCCTGCTACCCCCATGACCTCCTCTATCATCCCTACTTTCATTGATCCCTCCACTACCTCGCTTATGCCCTTCCCCACCACCTACACCTCCCCAATGTCCTGCCCCACTGCCACCTATGATTCCCCCTATGGCTCTTCCACCTTTTCCCTCACCTACCCCACCGGCTACACCTCCACCACTCCCACCCCCAGCAACCCCACCAACACATCCAATTCTACCACCTTTTCTTCCTCTGACACCCCCTCCCCCAACACCACCACTATTACCTCCTCCAGCACTGCCACCTGCACCTCCAACACTAATAAAAACCCCACCACCACCTTTACATCCCCAACACTACCTCCTATGACACCACCTATTCCTTTTCTGACACTAATACCACCACCACCACGCCCCCTACCAATTTCACCGCTATCCCCACCACATTTTCCTCCTACAGCACCACCACTAGCACCGCCATGATGCCTAGCCCTAGAACCACCACCAGAACGTCCACCCCCACCAATACCCCCACCAACACCTTTTCTTCCTCCAACATTGCCTCATATGCCACCTACACCGCTGCCAGAACCAATAATACCACAACCATGTCCCATAATGGGGCCTCCTCCCTAGCCTTCATCACCTCCTCATCCAGAACCCTCGTTGCATGTGAGTTCATAGTCATCCTTCAAGCAGTGCCCATAGAATAATCCTAAGAGGAGCAATGACACAAAAATGGTTACCATCCTCACCATTGTCAATATGTCCATTGTGTAGAACTGGTACTAGAAAATTATAATAATTTATTTTATTTCATTGTTATTTATAGTATATGTTTTAAAATTTATTATAATGTACACTAATTTACACTAATATATAATAATTTATACTAATTACCTCTAATTATAAGTAATTATATCTAATTTATTCTAGTTACTGCTAATTATGATTGGAACAATTTCCAATATATTGGAGGAAGCTCTTTTTCCCAACGGCTCACATCCTTGCAACATTCTCTGACTGAAATCACTATGTGAAATCTGCTTTGACGTACGAATATCTATTTTTGTATGCATGAGAATGGAGAGAAGAGAGGCCTCATCATGTTACTCTCTATTCTAATTTATATGAAAAGGGATTTTTGAATGTTAGAGTATATTTTTCAAAGTGATTTCACTCAGAGAAATTTGCATGAAGATGAGTCGTTAGGAAAAAGAGCATCTTTTTCCCGACTACTTAACTCCTTATAACATTCTCTCACCAAAATCAGTGTGAAAAATATGCTCTGACGTACGTATATCAATTCTTGTAAATATGAATATGGATATACATATGTTGGATTAAATTTTTCATAGTGATTTCAGGGATATTATGTTTCAAAGAGACGAGTTGTCAATCAAAAGGAATGTCTCCAATCCATTGGAAATTATGCCAATTCCTTGCAAATTATAACTAATTAATCTTTATTATTACTAATTAATCATAATTATTACTAAATAATCCTAATTATTACTAATTAATCCTAATTATTATTAATTAATCCTAATTAATACTAAATAATCCTAATTATTACTAATAAATTCTAATTATTACTAATTAATCCTTATTATTAACAATTATTACACAAATAATTAATAATTATTACTATGTAATCCTAATTGTTACTAATTAATCATAATTATTACTAATTATTATGATTTAATCTTAATTGTTAATAATTAATCATAATTATTAATAATTACTCCTAATTATTAATAATTGTTACTAATTGTTGTAAATTATTACTAATTATTACTAATTATTACTAATTATTACTAATTAATCATAATTATTACTAATTAATCTTAATTATTACTAAGTAATCCTAATTATCACTAATTAATTATAATTTTTACTAATTAATCCTAATTATTACTAATTATTCTTAATTATTCCGAATTATTGCTATTTATTCCTAATTATTACTAATTAATCGTAATTATTACTATTTATTTCTATTTATTACTAATTATTCTTAATTTTTCCTAATTATTACTATTTATTACTAATTGTTATTTATTATTACTAATTATTACAAACTATGGATAATTTTTACAAATTATTACTACTAATTCCTAATTATTCCTAATTATTACTATTTATTCCTAATTAAGCTAATTATGACTAATTGTTGCTCATTATTTATAATTATTTCTAATTATTCCTAACTAATCCTAATTATTACTATTTATTCATATTTATTCCTAATTATTACTAATTAATCCTAATTATTAATAATTATTACTAATTATTATTATTTTTACTAATTATTACTAATTATAACTATTTATTACTATTTATTACTATTTATTCCAAATTGTTTGAAACGTCATGTCCCTAGATTCCCAGAGTTGGTGCATTATTTTAATATAGTGGCATGATTACAAGGAATCATGTCACGAAAGACTGATCAGTTTTGTAGTCTTGGAAAATAGATTACATACATGAATGTTACATTACACTTTCTAACATACAACACACACAAAAATCCTTTGGGAATGTCATTGTTCCCTTAGCTTAACCTTGCATCTCAAACATAAAACACTTCTTGGGATCCTGAGAAAATAAAACATAAGAAAGGGATGGGCTCAGATGCTCAATAAGGGTAAATAATTTAGCAGAATCTATAAACTTTTAAGGAAATATGTGTAATAAAAGCGATATAATTTTAAACAAAATATTAAAAATAATGTGGAAAAAATAAATCAAAAATTACCTTATAAATATTCACATGTATATTCAACTATTTGAATAATCTCATGTAATAACTAATTTCATAATGAGGGAATGTATAGTACCGTACTTTAATTTCTATGTTATGCCCTCATGCCATGACCTAGGGGATAACTATAATTGGACCCCATCCTAGAGAGCCTCTGTAACCAGAATCCAACCCGGAGAGCCTATGTAACCGAACTCCAACCCGGAGAGCCTCTGTAACTGCAATCCAACCCGGAGAGCCTCTCTAACAGGACCCCAACTCGGAGAGCCTCTTTAACCAGACTCCAACATGGAGAGTCTGTTGTAACTGGACCCCATCCCAGAAGTCTTACTTTTACGGGTCCCCAACCCGGAACATACTAGTCCAATACATTCATCTTAAGAAAAGGTTGAAATATAACGTAAACATTCATATTAAAAATAGCATACAAAATTTCAAAACATTAACCATAAACCATGAATGTCATAAAAATAACTCATCCACAGTCAAACATATCACAAATCCATAAATATAATATGGAATATTTGTATCATCTTCCAACAAGTTTAAATTCAATCAAAGGATGTTGACATAGATGAAAATGATCGGTAAAATTCATTGATAGAAATACCCCTTTTTCATGAAAACATTTAAAAGTCACACAATTTTGAAAAGAATACATTTAAATAAATTTTTGAATCAAGGTGTCTCATACCACATTGAAACTTTTCAAAGGAATTTACATTTTAAAAACATTCATCTCTAAATAAATAAATCCTTAAACCCATTTTGAAATCATGGACATTAATGAAAAGACTTAGAATAATAAATATTTAAAACATTTAAAATGATGTTTTAGTTAAATATTACCTTAAAAAAGTATTTTGAAATGTCTTTTATGAATCATGGTCATTGATAATAAACATGTCTCGGAAAAAACTTACACATAAACAGTTTGGATAATAATGAGATTGAAGAATAACCCTTACCTCATTGTAATCAATCGATTCATATGAAAAATAGTCAATAACCACCAAATGAATCACATAATATCATGAATATAAATAAAATCATGATAATATTTATCAAATGCCCATACACAATACACCACATGCAATAAATAAGTGGTGAACAATGGAAATCTCACGGAATTAAAAGTGAGATAAGAAACCCCTTACCTTGCTCTTTCCTTTGGTTGAGGGTATGTTTAACCTCCTGTATAATGACAAGTGTATGTTATTATATTATACCAGAACCATATTCTTATTTATTATATCATACATGATTCATTTATGACTTTATACTACACATTTAATAATGATTTTCATTTTAAAAATAACATTTCGGTTAATAATCGCTTTCTTTATCGTACGCATTTTTACATGTTATTCTTTATCGTGTCATTTAGATAATTATTTAAATACTTACAGAATAAAAACCATGATTTATATATAATATATATTTATAAAATAAATATTTATAATATATAGATATTTGAAATGGGAGACACCATTTATGGAGACGGTAGGTCGTACGTACGCATAAACGTTGTTTCTGTTTTCATATCTTATTGAATGGAAGTAAGTGAATAAGATATATTTAAGTACATAAATACATATACATATAACTATATATATCTCTAGTATAATTATTATTTCATATATTACAAACTTATTAGTAATAAATATATTTTTATAATCGTCGAAGAATGATGAATGTGGAAATGAATCGCATTGCGTCGTGGAGACGGCAATCTGTATGTATGCACGAGCGACAATATAATTTCCTTAAAGGTTTGTAATTGGATGGTATATTAATTTTAAGGATACATTAGCATGCTATTTTCATTATTTATATACATATTACTCATCATTATATCCATCCAAATAACATAGTGTGGAATAACAAATTACACCATGGTGTGGAGACGGTAAGCCTTACGCACGCACACATGGTGACATTATTATTAATAAGATGGGTAGAATAATGAATATGGTTGTTCCATTTTTATAATAACATCACAGTATATATATGGTACCAGAGTTATTATTTTGGTATGGTAATAACAAAGAAAGAGTAAGTAGAAGAAGAAAAGAACCTGAAAGAGGGTGGTGAAATTATTACCTCTTCTTCGGGTTCTTCCTTTTGATTTGATCAAAATGGATCCTTATCTTGGCTTTCTGACAAAATTTGGTCCTCTAGAACGAATGTAGGATAGTTTGGAGGATATATAGGTAGGTCTTGGCAGAGCCAAACGGCTTTGGAAGTGTGACTTTGAGAGAAGGGGAAGTGCCATTTTATAAGAGGGGAGAGGGGCACCTTAGGAAAAGATAGAAATATTATTTAATAATAAAATCATTTCTGATTTATAATGGCTCCAAAATTATTTATTTCGATTATAATTTAGGGATGGGACGAAAATTACTCAACCAATAGTTTTTATACTGGTTTGGGTCACTATATTAACCTCAGCTTTTATATTTAACTCTTAGTTAATTAGTTTGACATTTACCATGTCTCTTTGTATTTTTATATTATATGGTTAATAAACATACTATAAACTTCCAAGAGAACCTAAAGTGGTTCAATAATGACATATATAATATTATTTAAGACCTATGGTTGAACCTTATATTTTTAGTAATATAATATCAATTAATAATATAATATATGTATTAAAAACTCTTTTATGTCAATTTTGACACTATTTTCTATTTTTTTTGTTAAATTTATAACAGCATTATTACTATGATAAAAATCAATTTAATCAACCATAACATTTCATATTAACATATAAAATTAGTGTAATTCATAATAAGTCTCAAATTATATTTACTGTGATATTTATAATATCAACTGTTTCAATATTTTATTAATAAGGTAATTACTGCATAATCATTGTGTCATAAATAAAATAAATTATTTAATGTATAAAAAATAAAAATAAAAACCATTATATAGGAAATATTATTATATTTATTATTAATATTTATAGTCTAAAATATGACTTATATAACCCAATGTAAAAATTGATTTACTAAAATATATTTGTTTATGTCATTTGTGCCTTTACTTTAAGTTAATTAAAATAATGTGTCATTATCATTCATAAGTGGCTACATGGGGTCCCAAAATCTACCCAAGGATTTCCATGGTCGGACATGACTCATCCAAAAAGGTTAGGATATGTGTTAAGGTAATTTTGTGTCATTATAATATTCTTTTTACCTTTAATTACCCTATCTACCTTTAATCGCGGTAAATAAAAGTCAAAATTTACTATTCACCAAATATTATTTTCATCTTATTAAAATATATTTTACATACTGAGGTTAACTGTGTCTCTCGAGTTTTTGAAATTCAACTCATAGAAATGATAAAATTAAGTTTTATGCAAATTTGTAAATTCTCCTAGGAGGTGGGTAAAAGATAGTAAAAAGTTTAATAAACTTTTTATATATTTAAACTTATTATAATATGAATCCAATGAATTATATTGAACTTATATAGGTATTATGTTTATATTTTGACCTAAAAAAATTTAAATAAAATAAATAATTATTTAAATAAAAAGATGGTTTCAACCAATAACTCATTTTTTCACTATTCATCAAAAATTGAAAGTTTTCAAAAAAATACCATAATTTCACCATAAGATAATTTTGATATTATGAATTCAAAAATTAAGTCTATTTTACCAAATTCAAAACATATAAGTTGTATTTATTAATTTAAAATTAATTCCCATTGTCAAAACCAAAAGGAGTATTTTTAAGAAATAATAGGTGTCAAAAGATTGACACTTGTTTGTGTCCAATTTCAAAGTGAAATTACTTAAAATGACCAGAATCAGATTAAATGGTAAAAATATAATCTATTTATACTTAAAAACCATTAAAATGTATAATTTAACACTATAAATTTTTTTTATTACAAAATTTTTTTTCAGTTAATATATAGTATTTTTCATTATTCACCCAAATATGAAAGTTATCAGAAACACACTAAAAATTTATTGAAACTAAAATATTATTTCATGATTCTAAAAAACGTTTATTTTGTCAAATTGAATATATAAAAGAATCAAATATTTGATTTAAAAAGGTTTCGCCATTAAAAGGCTGTAAAATTGCATTTTTTGAAAAATACATCTTTTAACTGAAAAAAAATAATTTTTTTCTCAAATTTTCTCTAAGAAACTCATAATATGGATTCTAAAATTTTATGGATTATATAAAGTTAGAAATTTTTTTAATACTATTCATAACCACTTTTGAATATCTAGTTTGGTAAGTCGTGGTGCGCTTGAACTCAGTATTGCGTGCAGTGCAAGTTATTGAATTGTTTTGAAAAAAATGTACTATGAAATCTTGGGGTGTTACATTCTTCCGTCCTTAAATAAATTGCTTCCTTTAATTTTGAAATTGTTCTTAAAAAATAAAAGGTTGAAAATAGAAAGTTTTATTGTGGGAAACACCACATAAAAAATTAGGTTTATTAAATTTAGTCTTAATAAGAGGGAAAAGGTGAATGAAAAAGTCACCACCAAATTATGATCCTAATTAGGAGAACATTGGTGGCAATTAAAGACACATAATTGGAGGAAAATTTAAATATTTATAGGGAGTGATTGAGTTCATCAGTCACAAAAAATTGTAGAATTGAGGGCCTCAAAGCCATCAATCTATGATGAATTAAAATATCATTAGTTCAACAAAACAAAAGGTATTAGGATAACACATTTTTAGTTTTAAGATCCCTTACCTAAAGTCTAAAAAATATTTTCTTCATAGAATAAGAGACGAAAAAAATATATAATTGACAAGTAGAGTTCTATCCTTTAACTAATTTCTTCCCCAAACCTGTCTTTCACTCTACAAGATAATGGAACTTAAAAAATTATTCTATTTATCCTATTCGTATAGGGTTCCAAAAAAATTGAATTTATAATTCATCTATCAAACCCTTTAAAAAAAGAAAATACATTATACAGTCTAGGGACTTCACGTTCTCCAGTGGTAGGTGATAAATCCCTATCACACTATGGTTGTGTGTTCGATTCCCACAGCTTTGTCTAACGTGACGGGTTGTCACATGGTCTGCATGTTTCCCTTTTTATAAAAATACAAAAAAAAAACCTTAAAAATAGTATCCAAATTCAAACATAATCCATTCCAACCTTTAGACTTCTATCCAAACTCATAGTCCAAAATTTATAAGGAAGTTAAACACAGTGAAGATCCTTTTTCCACGCAATAACATGTGAACGCCTTCATCATTTATTATTTTAAAATATTGTAACACCCTGAATTACCATAAAATCTTATTGATTACATTCATACTCCCTTATCCTTTATATAATAGTGGATATATTCCTTATATCCAAAAAAAATTAATATTCCAACAACGATGAAATAAACAAACTATTAATCAGTTCCAAGGAAGTCAAGAATATCGAATATAATTTATTCAAATAAACCATCTCTTATTCCAAAATCACTACCACGTTATCAAAACCATATTAAGGATTACATTTCCTTCAACCAAGTATTTTTTCCAAAACGTTTAGCTTACTATTAAGTCACTTTTCTGAGAACCATATAATCATAAATCCTTAATAAAATAGTACTATAGTATAATCCTTATTTATCTCTATAATTCATATAACCAGTATATTATTGATACAACACTCAAAAGAAATAATTATATTATAACAACATAAGAACACTAGTCATTCATGTTAATCTGAGGTGGTATCCTAACTTGTTTATCATCATTTTTGGTATACTCTGATGATTGGGACATTGATTCGTGTAGTGTCCCATCGCCTTGAAAATGAAGCAGTTTACATTTGAAACCTTTTTCTTACCCTTTCAATCACGTACTTGGTGTCCTTTTTCTCCACACTTATAACAAACTCTCATTCCCTTCAAGAATTTACCAAGGTGCTTATTTCCACATTTATCGCATATGGGAAAATCCTTCTTTCCCCCCTTCCCATTATCTATCTTTCTCTCTATCATCCTTTTCTCTTCTTGCTTACATTCAAAGCCATAGGACACAGAAAATTTTTTACTCATATTATAAACACATGATATTATTTATTTATATGTTGAGAATGCATGGGAGACTATTTCCCTTATAAATTTTGGCTTAATACTATGAATTATATGATCCTTCTTACTCTTTGGATTATACGTATTTCTGGATTTCTAATTCCTTCTACAGGGTTCCATTTCTATAAAATGGCATACATTATGTCAGTTTATGAATTGCAATGAATAATTCCAAACATGAAAAATACCTAACGTAAATTGAAAAGTTTATGGATATAATCCGTAATCATAAAATTATTTTATTGGAGGAGGTATAAACTCATAAATACTTCATAATGATTTGTAAAGATAATGTGAATTATCCTAAGCATATCCCTCAGTAGTGTCGTAACCAAGAGTGCAGCAAGTCCCATTGTTGTGCACTAGTTACCGTTCAAGTCTAGAATAAAGCTGTGTTTTTGGGTTTTACACCTAGGTACATCTGTGCCAGAGCCGCCTCTACCATCTCATATCAAGACAGGGATGTATTGCTTGGAAAACTCCCATTATCATTACAGTACCAAAATCCTAGGAAGTTCTTCTATACTAATTCTCAAAGTCTATCTTAGGGTAATGTGCTCTAATCAGAGTTTATCTAAATCTATTTTCCAAGGATTTTACTAAACATCCTATAATACCAACTGTAACACCCTGACCCTAGATTCCCAGATTCAGTGAGTTATTTTAATACATCAGCATGATTAGAAGGAATCAAGTCCCGAAAGACCGATCAGTTTAGCAGTCTTGGAAAAAAGATTACATACATGAACATTACATTACACTTTCTAACATAAAACACAAAAAAATCATTTCAAAATTCCATTTTTACCTTAGCTTAACCCTGCATCTCAATCATAAAACACTTCTATGGATCCTAGGAAAATAAAACATAAGAAAGGGGTGATCTCAGATGCTCAGTAAGGGTAATTAATTTAGCAAAAGCTATAAACTTTTAAGGCAGGTTGTGTAATAAAAAAATACCCTTTTAAACATAAAATTGAACATAATATGGAAAAAATAAATCAAACATTACCATATATACATGCACATGGATGTTGTACTAGTCGAATAATCACATGTAATAACCAATTTCATAATGAGGGAATGTATAGTACCAGACATTAATTTTTGTGTTAAGGCCTCGTGCTAGGACCTAGGGTATAATTATAACCGGACCCCAACCCGGAGAGCCTATGTAACTAGACTTCAACCTGGAGAGCCTCTCTAAACAAACTCAAACCCGGAGAGCCTCTATAATCGGACTCCAACCCGAAGAGCCTCTATAAACAAACTCCAAACTGAAGAGACACTGTAACTGGAATCCAACTCGGAGAGTCTTCTGTAACAGGACCCCAATCCGGTGGGATTATTTTTACCAATCCCCAACCTGAAACATACTAGTCTAATACATTCATCTTATTAAAAGGTTGAAATATAACATAAACATTTGTATTAAAAGTAGCACACAAAATATCAATACTTTAACCATAAACCATGAATGTCATAAAAATAACTCATCCATAGTCAAACATATCACAAATCCTTAAATACAATTTGGAATATCTGTATCAACTTCCAACAAGTTTAAAATCTATCAAAGGATATTGACATCGAAGAAAATGATCGGTAAAATTCATTGAGAGAAATAACCCTTTTCATGAAAACATTTAAAAGTCATAAAATTTTTAAAATAAAAAATTTAAATAAATTTTTTAATCAAAGTGTCCCATAACAAATTGATACTTTTGGAATCAATTAACATTTTAAAAACATTAATTTCCATATAAATAAATCCTTAAAACCATTTTGAAAACATGGACATTAATGAGAATGATTTAGAATAATTAATATTTAAAACATTTAAAATGATGGTTTAGTTAAATATTACCTAAAAAGAATCATTTTAAAATGTCTTTAATTAAACACATACATGGATAATAAACATTTCCCATAAAATACTTACACATAAACAATCTCAGATAATAATGAGATTGAAAAATTAACCCTTACCTCGCTGTAATCAATTGAGTCTTATGAACAATAGTCAATAACCACCAAATTAATCACATAATATCATGAATATAAATAGAATCATGATAATATATATCAAATGGTAGTACACAATACATCACATGTAATAAATAAGTGGTGAACAATGGAAATCTCACAGAATTAAAAGTGAGATAAGAAACCCCTTACATTGCACTATCCTTTGGTCGAGGGTACATTTAACCTCTTGTATAATGACCATTGTATATTATTAGATTATACTATAACCATATTCATATTTATTATATCATACATGATATATTTATGACTTTATACTACCCATTTAATAATTATTTTCATGTTAAATTAACATTTCGTGTAATAATCTCTTTCTTTATCGTACATATTTTTACTTGTTATTCTTGATCGTGTAATTTAGATCATAATTTAAATACTTATAGTATATAAACCATGATTTATATATCATTTATATTTATACTATAAATATTTATAAAATATAGATATGTGAAATGTAAAACATCGTTTATGGAGATGGTAGGTCGTACGTACGCAAAAACGTTGTTTCTATTTTCATATCGTATTGAATGGAAGTAAGTGAATAAGATACATGTAAGTACATAAATAAATATATATAAATATATATATAGTATAATTATTATGTCATATATTACATACTTATAAGTAATATATAAATATATATTTATAATCATCGATGAATGATGAACGTGGAAATGAATCTCATCGCGTCGTGGTGACGGTAATCCGTACGTAAGCACAAGCGACAATATCATTTCCATAAAAGTGTGGAATTGGATAGTATATTAATTTTACATAGACATTATCATGGTATTTGAATTATTTATATATGTATTACTCATCATTATATCCATCCAAATAACATAGTGTTGAATAACAAATTACACCATGACGTGGAGACGGTAAGCCGTACGTACGCACCCATGGTGAAATTATTATTAATAGTATGGGTTGAATAATTAATATGGTTATGCCATATTTATAATAACATCAAAATATATATAAGTTACTGGAGTTATTATTTTGGTATGTTAATAACAAATAAAGAGTAACTGGAAGAAGAAAAGAACTTAAAAGAGGGTGGTGAAATCATTACCTCTTCTTCATGTTCTTACTTTTGATTGGATCAAAAGGGTTCCTTATCATGGATTTCTAACCAAATTAAGTCTCATAGGATAAAGTTAGTATAGTTTAGAGGATATTTGGGCAGGTTTTGGCCAATAGAAATGGCTTTGGAGTAGTAAATTTGAGATAATGGGAAGTTCCCTTTTATAAGAGGGGTGAGGG